>JBBEEQ010000026.1:5604000-7005000 GCA_037950945.1 Hypolimnas misippus
TTCGAATAGAATTAATTAGTTTAAGAACAGTTTAGAAACAAAACGCATGAATCTAGCAAAACATAATGGACTAATTAAAAATAATTATCGTAGTATCATTGTTTTAGATTGTTTCACAGATTTATGCAGTGTTTGCTGTTCTACGACCCGCTGAGATTCAACTGGAAAAATTGTAACAAAAAACCTTCGTATCAATGTATATAAATTAATTAAAAATGAATTCTATTTTAAAACGATAAAGTCTGTTTTTAAATAAAATATTATTTTCGATCTGGTTTTCGAAAAAGCGTGTAATAATGTAAGCGTTTAACGAAACTAGACTTATTTGCGGTGAACAGCCTTTAATTTTTATCACGCAATATGTAAGGTTTTTAATTATATGTCATTAAAATTACGAATACCGTATTTTTAAAGACGCAAAATTTATGATATTTTATAGTTACACCATGTATATCGACCTGAAAACGGAAAAGACTATTGAAAACCTATACTTATTTTTTTATGAATGCGCAAATAAAATCGAACAGAAACTAGCAGGCGGTTTTGAAAGTTATTCTATAATGTCGTATCTATATTTACATATATGGATGCTGATAAGCAATAATGTGTCAACCCACAAAAAGTTAAATTTTAAGATATTGATGTATTTTGATACTACGTCACCTATTTAACATTATTAAAAAAAAATTCATGTCATCTAAACTAAATAAGTATGGAAAAAAGTATCTTAATTCAATGTTTCGAATTTCAGGTGCGTTTCATATTTTGCAATTTATAAAATAATCTCAAATACTTAAAAACTTATTATTAAATAACATATTAAATAAATCTATCTGCTTTCGATTCAATATGCACTTTATCAAAATCGAAAAGAAAAGATGAATATATACGACTTCAAACTAATTTATTAAGAATAGGTTTGACATCTTTAGACGCCATTTTCTCAAAACGAAGTCCGTGTGGCTTGACACAGTATTGCTTATCAGCGTCCATATGTATGTTTTACGGGAACCGACGCGTAACGCTTTCTTGAAACATGGATATATGGATCGAAATTGATATTTATATAGTTTTTTCCTTTACATGTCTTATTTAGCAAACAAATATGGCGTACTTTTTACCACACAAGACAGAGATGATACATTATCGTCTGAATGATAAAACTAAATCATTTTTTATGATAAAAAATTACAATTTAAAAAAATGTTCGAAAATTCGTGATTATCGTTCCTGGCATTGTTACCAAATAAAAAAAGTAAAGGTAGACTGTAGGTTATAAAGAATATAGAAGAAAGCTTGTTAACATTGAGATAGAAGATTGTTATTGAGGAAATTATGAGTGAGAGATGAGGTATACTTACTTCAGTTTTAAATTTAATAAAATAATGATTTATTATAAATAGCCTGGAAGAGATAGTCTTATAGTACTTGTAGATAAGAGCGTTTGGTCTGTGGATGACTTTCGGAATATTTTTCGACCGCGGTATTTTAGTGGCTCGTGTGCCTTATGTGATCAATTCTAAACGAACTCTTTGACTTACTTGCACAGGCCTTTCAACTTCGTATTTATTACAGTATCTAATTATATATAAGTACGAGTATATCCTAAATATACCTACTAATAACAATAATATAACTGAAGGAAAAGATAATGTTAGCTATCGATGCTAAAAATAAATTTAGAATACATCATTTATCTAATTAATGTAGTAAAAATATAAGTGGGTTTTTACTTATTAATCTAAATATTTTTTTAAAAAGTGATATCAATATACTAGTGCCTATATGAATGCACAAGAACGCAAAAGCTACTGAATTTTGGTGAAGTTTATAGTGATATAGCTTATAATAGGCTTCAATTTATCAACATGGAAAATGCTAAAGGCGGAGGCTAGCGTCCTTTAATTTTAACAGAAAAAATACACATTAAGGAAATAACAAAATCTTAAAGGAAAAGTAAAGTACTACATCTTAATATATAATCCCCACGTAAATATAGCCACGAACGCAGTTCGGCCAAAATCACTCCGCACGAACACAGACCGTTTTCGTGTCATTGGCGTATAAATTGCGCGAGGGTTAAAATTTAAAGCGAGCATAATATTGCATGCCTAGTTCACCGTGTCAGTTTTAGGGCTAAAATTATTTATTTGATTTATTTTATATATTTTTTTAACTCGCGACGGCATTGCGGTTTCTAGGCACGATTGTTTAATTTATGAAATACTTAATTTTCTTCTGATAAGGATTAAAATATAATTTTATGTTTCAGGTTAGAATTTCCTTGTTTAAAAACAATGTACGATTAAAAATTGTATTGTTATGAAGGTTATTACGTCATAATTATAACCTAATTCGTATGTACAATTGTTCATATACACATATACCTTAATATTTTACCTAAAAGTACCTAATCAAATGTTAATATTATCTAATAATTGGTAAATTAGAAAGATCATAATAACATTAACAAAGTTTTGTGTAAAAAAATGCGAGCCATAAAAATATTGAAACGAAAATAATGAATAACACAATTTTTTGTATTCCTATTTAAAACTTGTATCAAAATTCATTGATATAGACCAACTTTATAAATTGCTGTATTTTTATATAATTATACTATATAAGATGTATACTGTAATAAAAATTATTTTCTAATCAATATTATCATAAATATTAATTCTTCTAAATCATTTCGGTCTTGCCTAATGAAGCGATTTTCAAATGTCGCTCATTTACATAGGAATATCATAAATTCATTACTTTAATACTTCTGTTGTGACAGCAAACGGTAGCAGTTTCATTCATTACTGAGATGAAATAATTGAAATTCCTTAACGGAGAAATATCGACTGAGATAGAATCGATTTTATAAATAACACACTTGATTCGTTTTTTAATAATCGCTTTTCAAAATATCTCCGAATGAAAACCTCCTTTATGTTTTACATGTAGGGGTCAAAATGCCATGGCGGTATTTAATTTAGAATATTTCTCGTGAAATATAGTTTCATAATTGTTTGCGCTGGAATATTACGAATTATGCTGGAATTTACGTGTCAATCGATTTTGCAACTGTTCGAATAAGGTAGGGATTTTAGATAGCTATTTATATTGAACTATACTTTAGTAAAAATCATAAGAAACTCACCTAAACAAAACTCGATTAAACTAAAAAGAAAACTATTTTGTTTATTCTATAAACATTTGTGCAAAATATATAAAAAGCATAACAGGAAAGTAATAATAATACACAATACGTAAAAAGTAATAAAATATTCGCTTACGGAAAGACAACAACATACAAGATAAACAACTAATTTTCTTTATGTGTTTTATATAGCAACCGTATTATTTATATGTTTTATATAGTGACCGCCATGTTAGATTTCCTCGTGACGTCATATAACTATGAATCAATTTGTCTATAATATTATTTAAAAAAACGTAAAACGAAAGCCTATTCCTGTCCGTACTTCCTTTTGTAGCTCGTTTGGGAGTTACTGCAAATGTCTATAAGCGATGGTCACTTAACATTGTGTCCCGCCGGCCCGTTTGTCAGCTATTTTTGTAAAAAAAATATCCACGCGTGAAATTTAAAACTTAATGTCGAGTAGTATTATACATAAAATTAACTTAAATACATTCTAACATAAACAAATAAATCTATTTAAAATAAAAAGAAGGAGAAATTAAAAATAACTATATTAAGCCTAAGTAAATATCGATGATACAGTGAGGCGAGGTGCCTATAACACTGGCAGCATTACCTCTTTACATGGCCAGACTGATATGCTGGCCAAGGTAGCCGCCAGCCCTTCGGTCACCTGGAGTCGACTAGTATTTAGATAGTAGTTTCTATGGGTCAGGTACTTACTTACGTGGAAACGATATAATATTTTTAATTATGTTTAGTCTCTTGTAAAGCAATTTGGACTTGGTTCTGAAAATATGAACTACAGAGAACACATCTTTAATGTAATTATATTTTTAAACGAGCAATTCATGTTTATGTGATTAATCTGAATCTTCCACAAAAACTATATATAGAGGCCAGGTACAGTAAATAATAAATCGCATGTGATTTAAGTTCTTCGAGTGTTTTTAGAGGAAGTCATTTTTTTTATGATGGGTAACATATTTTATCAATGTAAACACCTAGGTTATGTTTTGACTATGAGTGCTATTGTTAAAATGACTCAGATCAATAATTTTATGTAGTAAATTGATAAATTATTGTTTTTTATCAAGTATTTTATTTCTTTTATTAACGACTCTCAAAAATATCTATCCAAATTTATTATTAATAAAATTTAATTTAAAAGATCTCATTTAATTTAATAAAATTATATCGAGATTCTTTCATTATGTGTGTCAAAAAACTGATGAATATTGAATGTGTGGATGTTCACAATAAAATCTCGAAAGCATAAATTGAAATTTTGTAGATTTTTAAGATTTATGGACCATTTAAACAAAATCAATTATTATGTGTAATACATTCGGTCATGTATTCGTTTATTTGGTGTTTCAATATATAAGACAAATTTACATAATCTTTTGATTAAATCTTTTTTTGTATTAAAAATTAATTCATCTCATTTGTGTAGCTTATTCAATTAAACATATTTAGTGTTACAAATGAAAATATTTAAAAAAAAAACTAGATTTTTTTTTTCCAATATATTTTAATGCCTATTTCGAGGGGTGTTTTTTAATATTACAAAACATTCATTCCAGATTAAACCTTTGATTTTTTTCACTACGTCGTAGATATACACACACACATGACAAAAAACTGTCTTGCTTATCGAAATCGAAACCACTGTATTTTAGGGCGGGTAAATATAAAAAAAATGCTTTATTACCGCATAAAGCTATCCCAACGGAAATTCGCGAAGGTGGTAATGAGACGTGTAATCAATTCAAGGGTGTTAAACTCCGAACACATCGCGTGTCCTCGCTTAACAACTCTATAATGAGATGTTGATGAGCCGTTTCATTTTACACTCAATTTTCGCACCTTCCACCATACCTGTAATTCGCTGTAATTAGCTTCCAATATGCTCACAATGAACGCACGAATTGAAATCGCCGTCTCTTTCGCACTTATGAGAAAAACTTTACGAGTGAAAGGGACATTTTCTTAGAAAATATAACATTTAATTTTATCAACATGAAATGCTGTAAATTTTGGTGTTTGCAAGCAAAGTTAGAACGTAAGTCGGAGCAGGAGAGGTTTAAAAACGCAAGAATGAAAATAGATGTTGCTTAAAGGTATTTTTGTAGCGTTGTCAATGGAGCTCTGGTTAATTTGAATAAATGAGAAACTGAAGAGGTGCTAAACACAGGTACTTAAGGGTCCCTGACTGGTGGATTGTGCAAAAAATTGTAGTCGTAATAAGCGATGACACGAGCGCTCTGCAACTGCTGTGAGATTTTCCACGAAAGCTTTGTGAATCTGTACAGTCATTAAACACCGACCATTTTAAATAATGAGGATACTTTAGTGGTAATAAGGAATAAATAGATCAATTTGTAAATTGACGTAGAATTATAAAAGAATGCACTAGTTTAAGCCTAGTTAATAGCTGCACTTGACAGATGTCTAATTTTCTAGTATGTTCGTAAGTACGCCTTGGTATGTGAGAACTTAGTACTTTTATCTTGGTGAAAAAAACGTTTAGAAGTTGAGAAAGTAAATATCATAAATGACTTATTGACTATCATTTGTCCTTACCATTTACCTTTTACAACTTTACTATTTACCTTTAAAAAATATTAAAAATTTATTTACGTAGGTTTTTTAATTAATTACACATGTCATTTTAATTTACAATACGTTGCATATTGCAAAAAAATATCCAAGAAACGTTACCACAAAAAGTAATAAATAAAATATTCTTTCTGTAAAATCGAAATATTAAAAAAAATATTTTTAATCACAAACGGAAGAAATCAACTTCAATTAAATTCGTATTTCAATACATTGTACTACTACTAATTAAAAACACCAAAATAAAGTCTTACAGCTGGATTTTTTTTGTCAAAGACCAAGATTAAAAATACATATTTAAAAAAAAAAACATAAAAATAACTGGGCACTAAGCACGTTCAACATTCAAGTAAAATTACAGCAAAAGTTGGCACACGCCATGTGATAAAACGCCGATATATCATCACCGCGTCGAAAATTAAAATGGCGGACGTTAAATAACGTCTTCATACCAGATATTGTAATTTGATCGTATGTCATTACCCTGTCCCACCGAACCTAATTATTTCAACGAGTCTTACAAGGCAACTAATTTGTGTTGAAATTGCAGCACGTAAAGTCATATCGACAGGGAATTTTGATGAGCACGATAAAATGAATCGTGAACAATATATCATTTAAGAACTAGTTTTTTTTTTTTTATATGTGTAGATTTTTTATAATCCGTTAAGTTAATCCTCGTCGACGAGGACCTAAATTACTTTTTCTACAAAGAGTGTGGCTATGTGCCCCTACAAATAATAATACAAGTAGAAGAAGGGCTTTATAAGTGGCCAGTGTTTCAAAAATATAACAACAAAATTTTCCAAGCAGTAATTTTTACAGTCGACATAGTTCTGATAATTGCTGGCGTTCTATAGAAAATAGCACTTAAAAAAGGAACTAAAGACATTTTTTCGGTACTAGATGTTAACAATGAAAAGAGCCGAGAAGGCGTAGTGGTTAGAACACGTCGATCTCAATCGATGATCGCGGGTTCAAACCCCGGCTAGCACCGCTGATTTTTCAAGTGCTAAATTAGTGTTTAAATTCATGTCGAGCTCGGCGTTGAAGGAAAACATCGTGAGGAAACCTGCATGTGCCGGGAGAAATTCTGACACATGTTTATCCGACAACCCGCAGTTGAGCAGCGTGGTGGATTAAGCTCTAAACCTTCTTCTTAATAGGAGAGGAGGCCTTTTGCCAGCAGTGGCATATTAACAGGCTGTTATTTTACTTCATTACCTTTACATGATGACAATGTTAAACCTAAGTAAAAGAGTTAAAAAGCGTATGTTTTATCTTAAATGAAGAATAAATAATTAAACTAATTTAATTTCTCGTTCAGATATTATTACTACGCTACGCTACGCTACTTTTAATGAACGAAACTGTAAGGTGTCATTATGGTTAATTAAATATTTAACATAACTAAATTTATTTCATAATTTGTCTATGAAATCAAATAATTTGAATAAACTTATAATCTGCAGCTCAATTAACACTGGTTGATAATTATCATTATAATGTTACGCGTATCGTATCGTAGTGATGAAAAAATATTTTTCGTTTATTTTTTATTATAAAAGTAGGTAGTTTTTTTAAAACAAAATATTACTGCTCAATTGTTCTAAAAAAGAACATAAACTTTATAACATTTTTAATAGCTTATTCGATGCATATAAAAAAGATCTTGATCGTATTTATGTTATATCTACTTACGTAAAAGTTATTAACTATGCATGTATGCTTGTTAGGAGAATTAATGCATTTTTATTTTAATTATCATTTGCTTGCTATACTCATCCTTTTTATAATATTCGAAATAAAGAAAACTTGTTTTTATATATTTATTTTACTGCCGTAATAAAACAAATAATTACTTACAAAGTTATTTAGGCATTTTTATTTTTTGTAAAATGTAATAAAGAAATCTTATGTAAATAAGTTCCTTGTACAATATTAAGCCGAGATGGCCTAGTGGTTAGAACACGTCGATCGCAACCGATGATCGCGGGTTCAAACCCCGGCTAGCGCCACTGAATTGTCAAGTGTTAAAATTCATCTCGAGCTCGGCGGTGAAGGAAAACATCGTGAGGAAACCTGCATGTGCCGGTAGACACATATATATCCGCCAACCCGCAGTAGAGCAGCGTGGTGGATTAAGCTTTAAACCTTCTCCTTAATAGGAGATAGGATAGGAGGGGATTGCCCAGCAGTGGGATATTAACAGGCTGTACTACTTTTTACTTTTACAATATTAAGTTTAAACAAAGTAAAGAAAATGCTTTACGTTTCTTCAAACTAAATAAAGGGACAATTATCTCAATGCGAATTCAAAAAACTGCGATGCGTTTGACTCAAAATTAATAACTCGATAGGTTTAATTGGAGTAATTTTCAAATGTTTCCTTTAGACGCAGAAATAACCCGTGTAAAATAAAGCATGGTAGTCGCAATAAATACGATTTTTGTAGGAATACATTAAAGTTATAGAACGTTCTAAACATGATATCATTGTATTTCATGCGACACGAAAATGCAAATGTAACGTTATGCTTGTTTTTCGTTTCAAAGCAAGTAATGAGTTTGTTTTTGCGGAATTCGAGATATGCAGTTTAATTAGGTTTTGCTTAACCCTTGACTTTGTATAGCACGTAAAAGCGAATTCTTGAATAGTAATGCTTCTGAGATAATCATGTAATAAAGAACTATTGTTTTATATATAAATCGTTACCTATTTCTTTTTAAATTTTCCTTTATACCCGATTTTCTTTGTTTTGTTGTATATTGGGGATGATACGTTAATTAATAATTAAAATTGTGTGCCGTCTCGGATCGTCTGGCAAATGTATAACATCGATTTTTTTTAAGGGCAATATGTATAAAAGGATAGTTTACTACAGAAAAAAAATAGGTATAGTATCATGAAACATTAAATATTAAGACCTTTTCTCAAGTAAAAGTTACTGTTTTACTAAATAATTTTTTTTTAATTGAGACATATCAGTTTTATTCAGTAACTTCAGTAGCATGGCGACGAAAATCTAGTAACTGTTAATCTTGATATAACACCTAAAAGCTGAATTATGTATGCATGCATTATTTTTTTTATTAGGACGAAGTCGCTGGCGTAAGCTAGTGCTAGTATAAACGTATAAAACTAAAATACGTCATTTCCACGATCATCTATCCAACCAAAGCGCTAATGTTTATTTAGTAACAGCGAACATGTTAATTAACCTCTTGATTATGGTGTCACCTTTTACATACTTCAAAAGTAAATTAACCTTTTGTACGGAGGCAATCTATGACAAGACCCATCAAATAATTTACGCTGTTTTGCTTGCCACGTCGCTACCATTATGAATGTTTATACAATCTAGCGTTTGTATTGGAGACGCGAGGATATTGTGTTATTTCATTGCGACATTAGAATACAGATTTCGTTGAAGGTAGATTATTGAAATTTTTAAATCAAACCTCAATATAAAAAATAGCAAATTTATTTTATAAAATTGTAAGCATAGAGCAATAAAACGTTAAATATTTTGCATGTATTGCATACATCTAAATATTTTGTGATTGTTTTTCTATTTGTTTCCTGTAATATGAATAAGACATAGACCTTTTTCTATTGAGGAGAAGGAGATGAAGCTTCATCAACTAAATATTGTGGATTTACAGATTATCTCTCAAAATTTGTACCGGTTCAGGATTCAATAGTTTGATGTTTTTCCGAATTTGAAAATACGATTATTAAACACATATATTTAATCATTCTCTAGGTCTTAGGTCATATAATAATAAAAAGTAGCTTGTTTAATGAAAGGCTACAAATATTCGAATACTGCTAACGTCCACTAAGATCGCTCTAGCAATGAACCAAGCCTTTCAAAACGGAATTCAAATAGGCTAAACCTATTTCACTGAAGCATTATCTATTAACTGAGAACATTATCTACACGGCTGGCACCGTGTAGGCCGGAATTGAGAATATTATTTAGTTAAAATGAGATAAGTCAGACCGTTAGCTTTAACTTAGTACTTGAACTTCTTAATATAACCTAATTCTTGATATATTAATCATTCGATTAAGTAAATCATTAAAATAAATTACAAATAATTATTATATTGTAAGCTCTAATTCAAACAATAAAAATTTACCTTGCTTTTAATTACTCTTTATTTTATTAATAATAACATTACTCAATTCAATTTGTACATATAAAAATCCACGTGTATTCCCTATGAACTTCAATACGACGAGAGCAATTTAGATGAAATTGTTTGGCTATCTTCAAATTAGCCCAGAGGGTGATACTGTAAAATTTTGTAGCTATGAAATCGATACTTTTTTTTCTTTTTTGACAAGATCCAAAATATTTAATTGAAGCTATAAACAAACATAAATTTTGTCATGAAAATAATATGCACGGCTGTACAACATGTACAATAATACATATTTGGACTATATTTTCGCGACCATTGATTATGAAATCAACACCCAGTCACATAAATAATGAATAATTTTATAGCAAGTCCGTAGAAGTTATTTTATCCCATTGGCCGGTAAGGTGGTCTCTCTGTGTGGCGATGCAAATGCGAGGTGTCGCTGCCTTTATCTCGGACAAGAGGCTGCCGGTCACACCGCGGCGTAAGGCGAGTATTAATGATGCGCTGTGTTGTTTGTGATTGTAGCGGTGATTTGATCGTACGGTGTGATTCTATAGAAGATAAACATTTAATACGTCATAATATAAGTTATGACGACTTTTTGTTTTTTTTTTTAGTTTCCTGCACAAAAATTGCGAGAACTAATCAATGTTAGGCAATATGAATTAATCACTTTAACTGATTATGATTATATTAAATTCTTAATGGTTTATAATGATAATTAGCTAAAATAATTAATGTATTAATAAGTTGATAGCTTCATTGAATCTATTGTTAGTTTACAAAAATAAGTTTTCAATATTACAAATAATTTAAGGCAAATATATTTCATGGAATAGGAAATGGGTGGTTTTTTAGTGTGGCGATACAATATCATAGCGTCGTTATCACAGACTTTTGACCTAGTTGCTGATGACACTAAGCTATCATTTACCTGATATTAATTAAGGCTATTATGTAGTGACCTTAGCATTAATATCAACAAACGGTGCAAATTATTATGATGTACTCGTATTAGAATTTAGAGGAGAAAGGTAGAGCGAAGTTCGTGTCTTTTATTAGCCTTATCTTTATTATATATTTCATAATAATCTTACATACGTTGTAAAATTTTTGTAGATATTACTGACAAAATAAGTAAACTATAGCATTATTTATTAATATAATCATTATTGTCGATAAAAAATTAAATTTTAATAAAAATCGAACACGTGAATAGTCTTATGCGTGAATTATACTTATGCTTTTTGTTTTTTTTTTTTAGTATTGCTCTGATACTTTCAGAAATATTCACATTGCTGTTGTTTTTCATTGCTTTACACCAAAAAGAATACACTCTACTTTACTTAATATTTTATTACTGTCATGGTCTAATTTTTAACACCCGCAGCTTTCGAAACTACTGACGTATTTGTTACAACAGTTACGTTATATCAGTTACGAAAATAAACCTTACAAATGTAATTCTACCCGTACACAACGGTGTGATAGAAGCTCCCATTAAACCTCCCCATTCGCAAGTGAAGTTAAATGAAGATATATTCCGCCGTTAATGTGTTTAAATGGCGTTTCTGTTATGGAACCTGTTATCATTTACCTGATATTAATTAAGGCTTTAAACTAAAAAAGATATACTGTTTATCTTGTAGTTTATAAATAATAAAATGCATAATATGTGAATAAAATAGATGAATTTTTGTGATATCTATTTTTAATCTGTTGAGATATAGATAGTATGATATAATTGTTAATATAATAATTGAAAATTGTTTTATTTATAATTAAAAATAAAGATTATATTTATTCTTATATTTAATTTTAATTTATTATTTCACATTTTTATTTGCGAATAAAAAAGTAAATATGTATATAATGTTAATGATTCATATTATCTATGATATTAGTACTTAACATATTTCCAAAAATAATAAACTAGTTAATGTACTCAAGTATGCTGAGCCATTTTTGTACATATATCTTAGATTTAAAGAATAATGTTTGTTACGTATACGTTGCGACATCGTTCATCGGATTGCAACAAAATTTCCAACTCGAGGCATCCTACCGGTCGTCCAGCCAAACAAAATCTTCATTAACATGAGCAAAGTCGCGAGGAAAAGCTAATAGTCATATATAATGAGGCATTAATTAATAATTAATTAGAGAAAATGGTTCTAGAATATATAGGCTGTGGAAGGCAAAAAAGGTACAAAATAAAACAATCCTAGGACATCTGTCGCATTTATACTGCCGAAAATGGAAAGAAGGAAAATGTCAATGACTACCTATTTTTTCAAGTCTTGTAATTAAAATACTATATTTTTTTATTTTCCGAATATTAAATCATTATGGGCGTGTCCATTATAAATTGAACCCTAACGCTCCGCCTACTCAAACATTTAAAAATTTAAGCTTTAGGTTTTACGATTAATAAATTAAAATATTTCAACGATTTTAAAATGTTATGCAAATTTTGCATTTAGAATGTCAACTTAATGTCAAAATTCTTCGAAAGCGAACTCACTTAATTATGTTATTTATAACAATATGTGAAAAAAAAACCACAAAAGAATTTTATTTAATCGTTTACCTTAACACTGGCACAATATCATGTGCACGATAAAATACTATCCATTGTAAAATAAAAAACACACACGCGTGTAAATAAATATTTACTTAGAATTAAAGTGTATTAGCGATATTTGGATACTCTAGTTTTTCAGTAGGCATGTATTTTTACAAAAAATCGCCATAAAAATTAATAAAACAATACCATTTATTGTAAAAATGAAACTCAGTAAAAAAACATAACCTTATATAAAACCTCGAAGGTATTAAAAGGCGTCTAGTATAAAATTCAGCAGAAAATAAAGTCACCCACACAATCGCGATAAGGGCGGACGCACACCGCGAGAACAGACAAGTAGTTTAATTGAGAGTTGTCGCTGGGGGGTCCTGAGGTGTTGCTTTATGCTAATCAATTCAGTAGTTTGTTTTTTACCCGCTATCGCCACTGGAATCGGGCCCTTACTTTTTATTTGGGTTCCGCACTGGACGATTCGAATATTTGTCGACTCGAATTTTTCGGTTAGACGAGTTCTTTGTTCGTTAATTACTATTAAATATGTTTGTTGACGTTTAGATTTTTGTATTGGCGTTTTAAAAAGTTTAGAAATTTAAATTAGGTTTTTTAGGTGAGGCTTTTTTATTAGTTTATACTACTAGTAAAATTAATATCAGGTATAGTGTCTTTAAAGGTGATGTTCGTTTATTTAATGTTACACTTCCAAGCCATAAGGCCTTAACCTATTTTTAGTGTTAGTTTGTTTTAGGAAACTTAGGTTTTTTCTGATTAATCAAATAATATTTACATGAGGCCAAGTCAAAAGGACAAATTCGAAAATGCCGCACAAAATATCGTCATATGAAAATAGTTAAACTTTGAGTGCATTTTTTTGTAAACTAAATTAAATTATTAAAATATATGTTCACACGTTAGTCTATTTATCTTAAAAAATAGGGAAAGCGAGGAGATTTTATAAATTAGGATTCCGCGTAAACCTTTTAATTGAATATACGGAACCAACAAGTTGCAGAATAAATAGTTCTAAATTTATTTTTTAACGTAGCGTATAATTTAGCCCTGTCGCCGTCGAGTTAAGATATCTTAATGTGTTCTCCGTAAATTTATTTTGACCGTCCTTTATGTATTTCTTTTTCTACATAAATGATTTTTTCCTTGCGATATTATAATAAATTATTTATTTAGGGTTATAAAGTTATGTTTTACCTAATTAATCTATAGATTTTATAGCATAAAAGCAGATGAGCTTAATATTTTATATTAGCAAGAAATCAATTTAACTCACTTACATTATGAAAAGTTTGACGAAATATTCTCCCGATCAGTCAGATCCTAAACTCTCTACAATATAATTGTGTCGTGTCTACAAGAAAACGTGATTTTTACTGGAGTTACGCCACTCACTCCGTACTGTGTCAAGGTTAGGCTAGTACTAATTGGATGACACGTATATCACTGTCACACATCTGTCGGTATGTCTGATTGATAACTGATAACAGAACATTGCTCTGAGTAATTATTATCTGTATTAGTACTTTATAGTAATTAATAAAGGAAACTTAAAAATCTAATCGTTTTTCTTTAAAAAAATATTGAATTTTCATTTATTAAATGACAAATAATAATTATAAAAAAAGTATTTAGAAGTTATTTTGTCCTTTCTTTTTCTAGTTTAGTTGTAATACTTATATAAGGCAGAATATTTTGCGCATTAGTATCGAAGATGCGCGTCATATTACCTTTAAGAAAATAATTAAATTAAATTTAAGCATGGTACGATATTGACATAATTATCTTACATGAAATTTAAAATTTATTTATTAAATTAAAATAATAAATTTTAATTATCTACGATAAAGTGTAATCTTCTGTAATAAAATTTACTTTTTTCACTATAATATACAAAAATATTATTATAACAGAACAGTAAAGCGCAAATACCAAAAATAAATAAATCCAAAGCTAATTTTGATTATTTATTAGTAAAATAAACCTATGTACGTAAGTAATAAAGAACATTTACATAATTATAATTATGAAAGTTTACATTATTATATCGCTGAGAATCATTTTTAAACGCCTAAATCACCATACTCATAAGTGATAAGACATTTTTATTATAACAAAATGCATAAATTATGAAAAGCTGGCTGGTTTACGAAAATGGTTAAAGGGAATTTGTTCGTACTAGTATTCATCCAGTGGTCGAAATTTAATACTATTCATTATTGAGGAAAGCTTTAAAATATTTTCTTTATATGTTGCGTTTACACTAGTTGATGTTTAAATCTGTAGCCATTTCCAGCTTTTACACGCCTGTCAATTGACTTGTTCGTCTGAAGATACTCTCGCCTGCCTTACTTAGTCGCTAGGTGGTTGCTGAGCAACGTCGTCCAACGTGAACAACGTTCCGGGTAGCAAAAATCTTTAAGTTTATATTAATCTTTAAGTTAGTAATACATCTTCGATTATAAATTTCATTGCCATCCATATAAGAATACTGTTTATAACATTTTTTTATTGATATACTAATGATCGTCAATAGCCAGAAAATTGCTTAACAAAGAGGGAAGAATAAGATACAAAACTGTTTTGTCTTTAGCTATTCATGTATGTATACTACTATTTATATATATGTTATATATTATATGTACACAATCATAAGCTCCAGTTTTTTTAGAATACATGGTCAGGCACAGATACAATATACCATTGTTATCAATTAAATAACATAACTGATATTATATTTATTAAAATACTGTTTTTTAAACATGAAAGGAAGATTTTTTATAATAAATAGAATAAAAATAAGCTTCATTTCTTTTTTGGAAGATCAATTCAAATATGAGGAATTTTTTAAGCTAAAATAATGTCTATAGGAAGAATAATTGCTAAACAGCAGGTGATTCTTTTGTACGCATATTTAATTAGTTTGAAGTGTCAATAACAAAAAAAAATTACGAACAAAAAATTCACAAATGGTCTTTTTTTCTGTAAATTATGTATTCAAAAATCTTCACTATTCCGTAATCAGAAAGACAAAAAAACGTTATTAGAGACGCATCTCACACACAAAGAAAATATCGATACTCAAATTTTATCGATTAACTCATTATATGGTGGGGAAATGTAAGGTTTTCCTCGCATAAAAAGTAGCGTGTTCACGAAGCACGATCGTAATATGCCGTTTTGTCGTCTAATATTATGTTAATAGGCACTGTAATAATTTTGATACGCTCGCCCTAACACCGAATCGGTCATGGACACGGGCTTTTATAGAGTAATTGTGGAGGCATACGCATGTACGTTGAAAGAAACGTTTTATTTTTTTATACTATACTACAATGTATCATAAGTATATGTGACAATTTTTCCGTAAAAGTAACATGTAATATATCATGTTATATTTTGTTTTAATGACGTATTTGTTTGCGGATTGTAATAGCGATAGATTTTTGACATAATTTGTTTAGAGTTTTTGTCAAAATTCTATCACTAGTAAGCTAAATGATGTGATAGATAGTTAACTGAAAAGGGCCTTTAATATTTTATACAGTCTTGGATATCTTTAATAAAGATTTTTTTGGAACTAAAAATTTAACGATTTCTATTATTTGTATAATTATGCTTTTTATCCAGATTAATTAACTAATTCATTATACTATTAATTTGTCGATATCGATAATTATTTTATCTAGAACAGCACTAGATCATCTTGATATGCAAAACGGAGCGTTTTTTATCTGATTTGTAGCAAGTAAGCGCGGTCACACTTGGCGTTTGGTGACGAATTATTATTTTCCACTCCCCTTGAACTTTTTTTATTATTTTCCATATATTTGAATATTTGAATATATAATCACAACAATGCTTAACAAGGCTAAACTGTTTTGTATATTATTCGGTTTTAAAATTTAAAAAAAATCTATTGAATTTGATTCGCAATGTAATTTTCGAATATAAAAAATAATAATTTAGCATTTTTCGAATAACACGTCGAATTTATCAGTTTTTAGTCACCTATGATTAAAATAAACTTAATTTAACTAAAATACATGCAAACAACTTGATTTAAACAAAAAATATTTTAGATAATAAAAACGGAGAAACTTCTGTCTAAACTTTTTGCTAATTATTTAGTTTGATTATTTCTATTTTACAATGTTAATAATAAATTACTGAATATCTCAAATATAAACATCGACATCTCCTTGTGCCTCTCCCTATTTTGACGTGGCTAATACTTAAAAAGTGATATTAGCGTGAAACACAATTTTTTTATATTCATATTTTTTTTTTTGATTTTCACGGTGATCGGCCGCGTTGATACCATTGATTTTTCGCCATGGGCACGCACTCGGTCACTTAATTCCTGATTTAGTACCGCATCATATTTTGATAAGTATTTTTAATTTGAATAAATTATGTTTTAAGCGTGCTATCGGTGCGTAATGGCCGTTTTAATCATAACCGTGGTGGCTTTATGCTAGAATGTCACAGTTGAGTTTTAGGCTGTTTGTGCACGAACTTTCGTGGCGATTACGAAAAAAAAAACGATAAAGATGTCACGTGGTTTCATATTTCGGCGCCGCGCCGATCGCTTTCCGAGATTGCCTTTTTTACGAGTCGAAAATCTTTTATTGTTTTTTACATTTTTTTCTTTCGGCCCTTTTTAAACTTTGCTACTGGTTTTAAAATGCCGGTTTATTTATAATATTGCGTTCGTGCTAAATTTATTGTGGTCCGTTTTAAAGTTAAACTGCGTTCGTGATTAGATAAAGGGCTGCTTTTATTTTAAAGTATTTTTTTATTTATTTGCAATAAAAATTCTATTTTCATACTGTGCTCAAACAGGTTTATATACGCCTAACACCTTCTTTTCATACTTGAAATATTAGGCTTAGTCACGAGAAATTAAATAAAAATTTTGAATTAGGAGCACATTTAATACTAAATAAAGAATTGTAACACCATTGTATTTTTTTTAAATAAGTACCCAGGCATGTGTAAAAAATATAAAATCTTAAACTTTTATAACTATTTTACAACACTATCAAATATATCAGTAATAAAAAACAATTTATGTAACAATAACTACGTATTATCCCAAAAAAAAACAATCGATTTAATTATTTTTTCTTGTTTCAGAATTTCGCGCCGCAGAATGCCACATACAGGTAACAGAATTCACGAATTCGTAAAACAATCATCAATCCACATCCGCCCACGCATCGGCGGACCTTAAAGCGAAAAAACCTTTATAAGTCTTCAGATCTTAATTAACTCGAACGACAACATTAAGAAACCGAAAAGCCTAACCATCTTACAAGATTTTTACCTCACGCATTGAAATCATAAGCGTTTCAAAGAACTCTTATCGGTCGAGACCATTACGAGTAATTAAGAGAATCGAGTCGAATCTCGTATCGAGATAAAATCGGATCCGTATCGGCCCACCCGGGCAATGCTGGGTTTCTAATTCATTATACATGCTTAAAGTTACATTAGCGCTTTGAGGTGACTCTACACGCTACTTCCTTGTGGTTTAGTGTCCATTATGCTGTGATAACGTTGATGTTTCTCCATTTGTTTTGTGTTGTCATCTCATTTTCGTTCTATCGAGAAGTTATTACTTATTAGTTGGGTTTTCTTGTCTTTTTGTGTTTTAAGGGTGAGTGAAGATGTTCGTACTTAATTTTGTTATCATAGTTGTAAGTTTTGTTAATAAAATAAAATAATGATTTCTTTTATAATTAAAGGTCTTTTAAAGAGTCCAGAAATAAATTCTTATTCCCATGTATGTATATTCCTAGTTATATATAGTTTGCCCGTTGTTAGGTGACTCTCTAAGTCATGTATACATCAGTCCTATTAACAGTACGTATATCGGTGTATTATTGCAAATATATTTCTTAAATAATATCGTTATATTCTAAAGCATGCATGTGAATACATGTGCTTTCATTGCACCATACGCATCACTTAACTTGTTACCAAGGATCTTTGTCACCTGCATCAGAACATACGCAACTTTACGTGTTCATACTTCATAAAATCTCTGCGCGGTCCTTCATAGTACTGTGTTGGGTGCGTCTTACCATACACTTAATTTAAAGCCTACCCATTCATCTAAATCTGTCTAAATTTCTCACAAACCTCTATAAAGTATGGACAGTTGGTCATGGTTAATATTTTCAAGCAACATAGCAACCAACTTTGTTGTAGTAGTAATGTCGTAATCAAGCGATAACCTAAGATTACATGGAAACCCATTACCTACCCAGCATTACATCATTAAGTACAGTAATAAAAATTTATTTCAAAGTAATAAACAATTAACTCTGTGATCGTTGACACTCGCGTAAATCTAGTTTTTGCTAAACTCGAGTTAAAATTACATTAATTGTCTATGCTTGGTGAATATTTTATGCTATTTCTTGTTTGAAACTGGTAGTCACAAAAATTTAATTATGTATAATAAAATTTTAAATTTATCGATCTTATATTTGATTCGTTTAAATGATATCAGAGCGTAAAAAATATATATAGCTGATGTGATTCTGAATAGAATTTTATCGTGAGATCACACACGACGCTTCCGGCTTGGCGAAATAGCTTTTTATTTCTTACATCCGTGTTATATGGATAATTAAACATTATGAAATTTTAATAATTGAACAGTATGTTCAGTTTGATTTTATTATTAAGCAGAAATAAGAAGGTATACCTTGTGATTTCTGCTGCATAACAAGTAAAATGCTTTACTTGGCACCGACTTCAAAATTTTGTAGAATATATTTATTTTTCTCTATTTAGTTTTCTTTTTCGTCTTCGATGTCGAACTATTTTTGTAAAAAAGTTTTTATGATACAAAGTTATTGCTATCTAACTTTAGTAATTGTTTTATATGCAACGCGGTCTATTGTAATAAAATTACTACAAGGATTATGTTTATTTTTAAACAAATGATTTTTAAGCATGGTAACATTATGAAATTTAATACAAAATATCTATCAAAATTACAAATATTTAAACTATTATGATAAGATCCGGTTGACATTCTTTGATTACGGATTCATGAAAACGAATCAATTTGATATGAAATAGATGTTTTAGATCCATTGATCTCACCCTTTACAACAAATTCTTAATGTATAAATAACTGCTCGGGATTGGAAACCACGACCAGCATTAAAAGCTGACATCATTACACCGCGAAAGGTTTTCCTGTTCACGAGATATAAGTAAACTGTGTTTTATGTTTAATAGCAATCGCCATCAACATTATATTATCGGATAGTCAAAATTTATGAATAAATCCCCATAAGATTCGCCACTGATAACTCGAATCGGTTAAACTATTTTCATGTACTTCATAAAGCTACTATTCTTTAAAAAAATATGTTTCATACTTAAATAGAAGTTTTATATACATTATTATTAAACATAATTTATGTTATTTTTGGAAAGTGACAGTCAATTTTTAATAGTTATAAAAATTTTCATAAAATTTAAAAATTATAAACCTAAGGTGCATGCAATATTAAGCATAATATATGCGTGCATTATTAAGCGTTTAAGGCATGTTTTTCTTTTATTATCTGCTATGATTACTTAATATTAGCTATCTGCCAGATTCAGATAAGTATAATAGCCGACTCCGATATTATGTGTAAATGCTAGGAAGAAACCCGAGTATAGGGGAATGTTCGTAATTGCATATTCATCTATACTAATATTATAAAGCAGTAAAATATGTTTGTAAGTCTGTATATGGACGCTGATAAGCTATACTATGTCAAGCCACACGGACTTAATTTTGAGAAAATGGCGTCTAAACATGTCAAATCTATTCTTAATAATTTAATTTAAACGATGGATAAATACCCATTTTCTCCTTTATATTTCGATAACAAGTATAATCCAATAAAAGCAGATTGGTTTTTCAACTAATAATAAGTTTTTCAAATATATTCGATTATTGCATAATCCAAAATATGGAACACACTTTAATATTCTAAACATTAGATTAAAAAACTTTTTTCCTTACTTATTTAGTTTAGATGACTTGAAAAGTTTTTGAATAATTTTAAGCATGTGATGCATTATTAGAATACATTAATATCTCTTAATTTGACTATTTGTGGGTTGACACATTATTGCTTATCAGCGTCCATATAAGATCCGATTTAAAAATTTATTATGGTGTTGGATAGCTTGTTTTTGAAGAAGGTTTTAGGCTATATTACATTACGACTCATAATAGTGAAGCAGTTATCATAGATGTGAATGAAGTCGCGAGGGACAGCTAGTGATATACGTGTAGAACATAATAGAGACATCATAAAGTTGTTTCAAGTCAATAGTATCGACAGCAAAAAAGAGATCGTAACGTTAAGAAAACAAAGTTGCACTGTACAAGGTAAGTTTAAGTACTAACCCTGAATTTAGATCACACGTAAATACTCTTTATTAACTTATAAAACTTATCTAGGATTTTTTATGAGAAGGATAAGAAGTTAATCCAGCACGATATTCCACTGCGTATTGGTGCATAAGGACTTTTTTATCATCACAATTGTGAGTTATCTAAAGATATACTATCCCAAATGTATAATTTGACCATAGTTTAAACCTTAAATGCATTTTTTTTTAATTTCATCAGAATAAAAAAAAATATGTAAACAGATTAACCAGTACATTTATGAAATAGTAAAATATAAAAATACAGCTAAGTTAGACATTTAGTAAAATTTTTAGTTGAAAGTAGGCTTTGAAAAAGCGTTTAATTTTTGATGCCATATAGACTTTATTTTACGAAATAACACTCTGATATTATTACGTAGACATAAAAACAAACAAGCTACGATAACATCGACCATGAATATAAAATAAAGTATTAAAATTTAAGAACATCGTTTCATTCAAAGTTTTACCATATATGACGAGATTTTGAGATAATTAATACTTTATTTACATCCTCGATTCCTAAGCCTAAGAATTACTTATCAAGCTATGGGATCCATGTTCGGTCTATCGCCCTCGACGCGTCTTGGTCGCTTTACGCCAAATTAACTATGATCAATCTTTAGATTAGAATCGTTTAATATAGATATGATTTTGATTTTTTAAATTTGTTCCTTATATTGTTTATTTGAACATTAGGAAATATTATGTTGTGAATATAATCTTCAGATTATTAGGAATAAGATAATAATAATAAATATATTAAGGTTTTTATAATTTTGTTTATGGTTTATACTGAGTTTGGCTACTGTTATAGATATGAAAGTTTTTGAACGTGAATGTATGTATGGATAGATGTTAGTTTCTCTCTCGCGCAAAAACTACTGAACGAATTTAGATTAAAGTTTACAATAATAATAAATCAGAATAACACATATGCTATTTTTTTTTTCAACAAAATACGCGTGTGAAACTGCAAGTATGAAAAAAAATTAAATTTTAAAGTGCATATGTTGTGGATTCGTTTACAAAAATCTCTTCTATATCTAATATCTGTTGACGATACATAAGAGACATAACATGAATAAGTATTATGCTACCTCATTCGAGAAACTATTACTTTTTACGATAAATAATATAAAGAATATAGAATATCATTGCCTCATATGTTTCGATGAGAAAACCGTAAACCCTTTCAAGTGAACCCATCGCAATAAAGTTATTCCTTTTTTTTCACGTCCATTCCTTCGAAGCCGTTATTACTTCACGCTATTAGGTACTACGGCTTCAAATAAATGCAATCTTCAAAAGCTAAGAGTATATGTTGAAACTATTTGTATCATTATTAAATCAGGTGACGCCTAAACGTAGATTTCACCTTTACAGTATAGAATATTTCGATGATGATAAAAAACGGTAAAGTTTAAGACTGATTCAAGCACTGACAATTTCTTATCACTGACATCCGACGTACATACGTATCCGAATACGTTAAATTAGTGTTATTTGTTAAGTTATCCGCCTACATATATTCCAATAGCTGCCCCTAACGGCTTCACTTGTGTTTATGATTACTGCTTCACTCAAGTGAGACGTAGCGTAATATAGTCTTCCCTAATAGACAGGCTTTCTTCTAACAAAAAAAGAATTTTTGAAATCAAATCAGTCGTTTCAGTGATTCCCCTTACATACAAACGTACAAACTAACTTAACCTCTTTATTTAGTATAGATTATATTACAAAAGACACAGCCCTTTAACGAGGTACGTCGAACAGACGTCGGAAGGAAGGACACTCGATAAGCGACGTAGATTTACTACCTAATACTCCATAACGAAAAATTTAGTTGGCTATATTGTATTTACTTCAAATAAATCGTATAATCTTTCCAACAATTAAAACGATAGCACAATCGGTTCCAGTTATGCGTGATGTCGGATCATAAAAATACAAATAATTAATTTTAGTCCTTAATCGTCTATGAACATATTTTATGTTTGAATGTACTGTTTACTACAATTCGTAAATAATCACGCTCTTTAAAGTTTCATAAGAGTGAACTTTTCATAAAAGTTGAAAATTTAAATGCTTTGGAATATAATTATATAAAATATATATAATGTTTTATCTATTTTAACATATTACATATTTTATTTAAAAGTAGCCGGTTTTTCTATACCTATATAATCTTTTTTAATGAAATTAACTTAATATTCGTAATAATAAAGATAACTCGACTATATATTTCAGTTCACATACATATATATATATATATATATATATATATATATATATATATATATATATATATATATATATATAATAAATGGACGAAACATAGATATTGTCATGTCCACGTAACTCTAACGCTACCCCTCAGCGCGGTCGAAGTCAAATGGTCTTAAGATCAGATCAAATTTTCTAGTTCGGTGTTTACAACTGTGTTACAATTTTATATCGTAAACTTTTATATTTTATTGTTAATTAATTGAAACGGAAAAACCGTGATTTTGTGCGGTCGTAAAGATCAGATTAGTCAATGGTGCGAAATGATTGAATTAGATCAATTATATCCGTTAAATTATTATATTCTATGAATAAAATTATCGTATAACATCGAACTGGCATTATTGATATCAATAATAAAACAAATCTCAGTTATTTTTTTTTGCTTTATAAAAATGTTGAATCGTCAAGGCCTGTAATAAACTAGCGAAGAAACATTCCAAAAACATTTTTTTTTTTAAATCATTTGTTTAAAATTTGTAAATAAATAATAAGTAAATAATAAATCTTAGCAATATTGATTGATTTTTTACGCGACGCCGTAAAAAATTTATTAATATCATAAACGTAGTTATGTGTTTTAGCTACAATATGCTATCTTAATACTCATTAGAGCTTGTCAACAATCTAGACCCCACTAAAAAAAATCAACAAAAAAGAATTAGTCCCGCTGAGTTTCTTTCGCGGTTTCTTCTCAGGTCTAAGGTTAGAATTTTACTAAAAGTGTGGTATTAATTTGCTTGAAGTTCAAAAAGTGAATGTATATTCTTAACTAAAATCAAAATATTTTGTTTTTAATTTTCGTTTGAAAGTGGTAAATCTTAAAACAAAAAAATAATGTAGTGTTTTAGCCGTTATGGATAGATACAAATCAAGAAAAAAAAATTTTAAGGTCAGGGAAAATGTTAAAAACTAGCAGTAAATATAAAAAAGAAATACATTTTAATATTTGTACACGAAAAATATCATTTTGTATGTCGTTTCATAATTTAAGATAAAAATATCAGCTCGTTTTTTTGGCATTTCAGTTTTTGAGATTGTATCGTGACGTAATAGTGTGCAATGTGAACTTTAAATTAAACCTTTAAATAAGTTAATCAGGTGATAATTTAAATAATTTATTGACGGTTCTCCTTTTATTCAAATGTCTTGTATAGTTTATAATTTGTTGTCATTTCGAGTGTAAAGTTATTATTCTCCTTCAATTTAAATAGTCTATGAATAAAACGTGTGTGGAAGAGCGACACCGATATGATTCCATAAGGAATGAATACGGAACACTAATTAATTAAATTAAAATATAAATCCGTTAAAGTTCCGTACACTTTGCACCCACTTCAGAAGCTTTTTTATATAAGTTTGACGCGAGTATACTTGATTTCGTAAATAAAATATGTAAGAAGTTTTTAAAAAAAGAAACCACAGACTTCACAGGCAAAAAACGCAATTTCGCTTACTTGAATAACACACTTATATCAAAAGTTATTGGTTTAGATTTTAAAACCAAATAACAAAAGAGATTTTGATAACATTTATATACGACTAATTTAGAAACGTATTCTTTTAAACAAAAAAAAAATGAAGAAAAATTAGTTTGTAAATGGCGGAATAATGAGGTAATAAACATTAAAAAATACGCTACAAGACCCTCTCCCTTCTTGGAAGTCGGATGAAAATCACGTTTTTTTTTTTTCAAAAATTCTTTTTTAAAAAATAGAGGCACTGACAGTAAATTCCTTCACGTGTAAAACAACGCCAAATAACTTTTGTAAATCTTTATGAAAATCTGAGCGCAAAACTTAGAAGTTTAATTCACACTTAACATATTGAAACTGTTTAAAAGATTAGGCTATTCAAACTAAGGCTTAGACGATGAAAGTGTAATCAATAATATCCCTTTGGCGTGGAACCCTAAAAAACTAGAAATATCTTACAAATCGCCACGGTATCTGTCGCACAGTGGCCACAGACGTTATCTCCCATCTCATCTTCATCTTAGAATCTGTTAGATAAAGCGTCATGTCAACCACTTACGATACCGACTTTCTCTTGGAACTATAAACTTAGTAGAAGTCTGTTTTGACTAATTCTGGTACTTAACTGATTTGTTTGAACCGTTTTTGTTAGTTGTTGGTGATTTTTTATGTAGGTATATACCTAATTTTATTTTTTATCTTAATTTTATTTGAATGACAATTTAATACTGTATCTAAATTGTATGTAAATTGTTACTGTATTATTTTAAAATAATTATATTGAAACATTTTCACTTCAACGACATAGAAGAAAATTTTGAAAAATAGTATTTTAGTTTAATTTTTTTGATAATAATAATAATGACTTTTCGATGATAAAAAAAAAAAATTGGCAAATTTTATTTTCTGTACCGTTCGATATTCCTATATCACAAACGATATATTTTATTTCTTTTTATTAAAAAAAAACTTACATTAATAAAAAAAATTCTCATAACAAGATATTAATTTTCATTCATTCATACAATCTACTTCTTAACTGGTGTCATATAATTACACCACATTTGTTCAATCTTGCGAGTCTGTGGTGTCAAACGGTTCTCTGGTAGTTCGTGATGTTGGTACACCTTCATCGCTCTTGGCTTGCTGAACTTCAAGTCTTCGTAGTCGACTCCATGCCTCACCCAAGTAGTTATAAACCCTGATCCTGAAACCATAAAAATGTAGGTATTTTACAAAATATTTATGAAATGGAAATTTGGAGACTTGCAACGTCTCCTAATTTCTATAATTACTTTAAAGTAACTTAAATGTAAATTGTTATTATTTTATGTTAAAGCTACTCATAGCTACTTATATTATTATTTTATGAAAAGAAATAATTTTCGAAAATAGTGTAGTATAAAATTTCGCACTCCTATAGTTCATATAGAGAGCGAGGAATGCTAATATATATATATTTTTAATTCTGCATAAAAATACATTCAATCATAAATAAAAATATCATATGCTTATACACTCTTTTGTTTATTGCTAAAGTCTGACGTCAAATTGAAATTATCTGTAGTCAATCTTGACATCGGTTGAAAATTTAATGAACCACGGTAAAAAAACCAACAATCTATTAATTAAGAGCCCTAACACGATATTGATACTGTAAATTGTTTAGAAGTTGCGTATCCTGCTCATCATGCAGTATCAGATCAAGGCTACGCATCAGACCAGTAGAAGTTGCTGAGGTCCTTTCAACAACGAGAGATAACATTTAAATATCTGAACGGATCTTCAGAAATAATCGCTAAAAATCAATCTCAATTTCTTCTAAACTTCGTCTTTTAAACAAAAAAAAGCATCAAAATTGGTCCATTTGTTAGTGAGCACACATGAGCAGCGTACAATGCCACAGAAAATAAATACGTATAACAAATAACATTTTGGGTCGGGCCTAAAAATTAAGAAATAACGTATTCCATTCTAAAATTCCACCACTCGTCTTACATTTTAAATTTCCTTCATTATTTTACTACATCAATATAGATAAGTGTTTTTATGCAACTTAGAAAACTATAAGGTTTTAAGGTTTCGCTTTGAAAAATGAATTCCTTACTATCATAGCCATCAATTATATCGGGTCTAAAGGTGCCAACAGTGTAGAACTTTAACTTCTCCACAGCAGCCTTGTAGTCCTCACAACGACATCTATCCATATTTATCCACCATGAATTAAAATAAATATAAAATTTTCAAATTGAAAAAAAGTAAACAACAAAAATATAAAACAGATAATATAAAATAATCGTGTAACGTCATTTTAATAATGAGACAGAAACTTCGTAATGTATAAAGTATTTGATCGGAAAATAATACATTTTTTTTCGTTTGGTATTTGCGTTTAGGCTTATTGTTATTTTTATTTTTCTATACAAAATATTCTTTAAAAAATATTTTTCATACGATCGTATTAATATTTTATGAAAATCTTCATAAATATTATCTTTTACTATTTCCTAAAATATTAAAATACTTTTTTAAATATCTCAAAAAAATTAAAGATTATTGTTTAAAAATGAAACAATAATGTAAAGCTTCGAGTTTTATCAATTAAACAGGATGGACTCTGCCACAGATAAAGTTAACTCGTCAATAAAAATTGCAAATGTTTCGAACAGATAAAAAATACTTTACGTCAACTTGGCGTTTCGAATACTAATAGAGAGTTTATGTAACGATATAGTTACATAAAACCTTTTTTCTCGTAACCTCAAGGATGTTACGGCGTCTTCAATCACAATATTAACATTCTAGCTCCATTTATTGAGAATTTTAGAGTAATTTCTTATCTGTTAATTGGCAACATTTTAATTCTTACTTTTTATGAAAGGATGTTGAAAATTTGTAGCTGTGTTTTTTATACACATAAATAAACGGCAGTGTACTTTATTAGTATCAAGTTTTACAGAGTAGTAATAAAGCTTGTCACAGATTAAGAAACTAATCTTTTGAGTTGTATATATTTAGTTACATAATCAAAAGAAATCACTATAGATTTGTTGTCCATTTCTGATTCTTTAATTTCTAATTCACCGCAATTTTAATTCTCAATTCATTGTAAATCATTTCATAGTTCGTTAATAATATAATATTTTATGTCCTAAAAAAAATTAACAAATGTTCGCAAAAAATAACTTAAATGTCATATTCTATTTTATTTTATTACATCACGGCTATATGACCTGGCACGAACCAAAACACAACTATATGTATTAAAAGTTAAATTTTAAAATTATACTTTTTAAAACTATATAATGTATTAATTAATACGAAGAACTTATTAAAGCTTTCACGCTCTGAGTGATAAAATTCGAACGTAGACCATAAATATTTTCGTCGCTGAACTTGGACACACCGCGATAACATTAAATAATTCCGTACATTTATTTAAACATACAAATCTATTCCATTTCCATTAATTAAATACGAATTCTAACCAATACTTAGGTACATATAATAAAATTAAAGGGGACACATCTGTACATAAATTATTTAAGCAAATTGTGTGTCTGTTACGATTTATGAGACAAAAGCGTAAAACGAAAAACATTTTTAGTATTTCGATACATAATACATTACTTATTAGTGATCATGTAGTAGATCTATTATATAGTTTTCGTAAACTAAAATACTTGCAAGGTTATAGTTAGATATAGATCTTCATAAAGTCTGAGCGGCGATGCGTTTTTGCGATATTGCAGACAGTAATGGCCTCTAAAAATAAAGCCTATTTTTATCGGATCCTCAGTCATGTTGTATATAGTCAAAAGTGTATTTCTGTATTTCGATTACATTAATGTAAGCAAGTTGCTTTATGTTTAGTATACCTTAAAATTAGTCCATACTCAAATGGTCCAGACCAAACCAGTCAGTTTACAATTAGTATTGTTTCGAACATTTGGAACACCAGCTACAAATGCGTTGAAAAAGAATAAGAGATGAAAAGGAAAAAGAAAGTAAGGAAAGGAATGAGGGAGAGCATTAGGCTCTCTTGTCGTACGAAGAGAGGAAAGACAGGGCCTCCCCCATTCCTTTCTAACATTACGTTTCTAGCTCTCTCACTCACTGATCGATCTTCGTGTGAGAGTGAGTTACTTTAACGGTCGAGCCAGCCAACGAACTATAGTTAGTGGGCTACAGCTAGACTTTATCTCAGTAAAATATAAAAAAATATTCAAATTATGAACCTCCTCATTTTTCGAAGTCGGTTAAAAATTAAAATACCGTTTCTTTTAACAACCGACTAATAAAAATTTAAACACATCTACTTTAACTATTTTCTTAATCGCATACGATATCGATATTCGGCATCGACGATTCATTTTAACGATTCTCAAATTGACCTTTAATTCAAGGAATCCAAAAATCACCGCTCCCGTTCCCTAACACCGTAGCAATTGACGGAGCTATAAAATTAGTCACAAGTTGTAAAGATCGCAATAACTTGCGCGATATACGAGCTATATTCGTCCGCAAAAAAAATCGTTTAAATAACCTTTTACGATGCGATTGTAAAACTGGAAGCACATTAGCGATGATCGGACGCGTGCAATCCGCTCCTTTAAGGACCTTTCCGTGAAAGTTGCATCGTAAACTTTGAAAATATATCCAGTGTGCATAGTTCTTATTTATTTATGTACAGAGATTATAATGCTGTAAATATTTGTGGCTAGACGAACAACAATGTTCAAAATTGCTTTTCTATTGTACATATTCTTTTGAAATATAATTCGTATTGTAGATTATGACAGAAATGGCTTATAAAGTGTATTTATTTCGATTTTTACTACTAAAAAATCTTTTAATAAAGTAAGAAAGTTACAAACTGTAAATGTCTCACTGCTGGGCAAATATTTCGTCCATAGTTAAGAAGGCTTACAGAGAAACTTATATCTATACTAATACTATATAAAGGTAAAAGTGTTTGTATGATTGTATGTAAGGGATAATCTTTGAAACTACTGATACTATTTTAAAAATTCTTTATGCGTTAAATAGCCCGTTTATTGAGGAAGCTTACAGGCTATATTACATCACGCAATGACTCATAAGAGCGAAACAGTAACTATTAACGCGAGTGAAACTGCAAGGGGCAGCTAATACACAGTGTATGCAATACAGTTTAATTTCCCACGTTGCTCTACTCTGTATTGGAATATCTGGTCTTACTACTATTGTAAATACAAAAGTTCGTGAAGATGGATCGATATTTATTGATACTTCACTTAAAAACTATTAAATAGATTTTGATGAACTTAACGATAATCTATATATATTTAATACAAGTAATCCTTAGTAGAAATTGAATTTTGAATAAAAAAAAGATTATATCTACAATATAAACTCGCGACAACTTTGTATGTCATATAAAATGTAACAAAATGATCAAGTTGATTCAATTCAATGTTTATTTTCTTCTTTTTAGTGCATTCAAATGAAAGCTTGTTTATAAAAATGAATTTTAGAAACTTTATTTACAAAAGCAACATAAATAAAACGACCAGTTTATTGTTCGAGAATTTTTCACTGATCAAGATTATTCGTTTTGGAAATAAATATTTTTATATCTTACTTGTTAATAATTATAAAATAACACCGTATGGTGTAACCGTAATTAACAAATTGAAACGTTGCAAAAACAAATCGAATACGTACCGCCAATAGTAATTGGACTTTCTTAAATTCCTCTTTTATAACTACCGTGACCTTAGAATGATTGAGCAAAAGTATACTTTATGTCTTTAACCTTAAGTACATTTTACCATAACGATCTATAACTTTAGTAAGAGGAATCGTAATGAAGAAAGCAATTTGCAACCGTTCCAATCGCGGCGAGCTTGAATGACAATAGCCGTGAAATGGTAGATGCGTTAAAAGAAACAGCAATAAATACTAACGCCAGCAAACAAATTACAACTTTAATTTTATAGCATTAAGACCATAAATCCTGCGGCTCGTATATTTTATTACTTTACAATGGACAGTAACGGTAGCCGTTAAGCTCGAAAGGATTTTATTCTAGAATTAAAGGTGTCTGGGAAATCGATTTTTGCGTTAGTGATTAATCGTTAACTCGCTAATTGAATTTGTTTCATGCTCGATCGTAATGCAACATCTCATTATTTTCTTATAGATTTTCTGATTAATTTCAATGATAGGCGTTTTGGAATATAAAGCATAGGATTTTGTGTGATTTTGGATGAAAAAATTAAAATTGAAAAACATTTACTTATAAGTTTTATACACAAAATGTTGGATCTAAATCCATCTTAAATACTTACAGGGATGATAATACTATGGAATAGATTTATTAAAATAATTTAAAAAAAACTCGACTATGTATACTTATATTACTAATAATTATTTATTAACTCTATTCATATACACTCCCGCAATTAAATCGAAGCAAACTACACCCTATATACCAAAATCATCAAACCAACTAAGATTTCAGAGCGCGCTAAAAATTTTACAAAACAAATATTTTATTTTACTTTTTACAAAAAAGAATACTTCTAAAACAGTTGGTAAAAATATTCAAATTTAAAAATCGAACTTTAATCAAACCATCGACCATCAGTTTACATAATCGTCGTTCAGGTAGGAGCGTGTAGCACCGTTCGCATTTGGCAATCAAATAAATATTAGTCCAAATGAGACAGGTGTACCGCAAAATAACTCAATGAAACCTTTGTTTCCAATTGACAGATAAATATCGTCTTGCTAATGAACGTAAATTATGTTTGGGGGTTTTTTACTACTATTTGTGTAAATTTTGTTTTTTTTTTTATTTATTTATCGTTGAAATATATTTTTGTTTTATTTACATATTTCTATATTATCTGTGACTTGAGTATTTCTTTTGTTTTGGGAACAACCCAAAACCCAATAAGTTAATTTATTATATGATACGCTCTACCCAGAAATATAGAGTAGTATTGCTTTACTAGCTTTTTCCAGTCGCTACTAGAATCACCTAATAAGCCTTTACAGAAATATAAGTAAACTTATGAATAAAACAAATAGAATTCCAATTTCGAATAAACAAACAACCATAATTCAAAAAGGTAAACTCAAATTAGAGTGACAATTGATAAAAATCATACATTTATCACAAAAAGGCCGTCTACTTTTTGTACGCTAACATCTTATTCGCGTATTAATAAGATGTGTCCTTTCCAGGGCAGGCAGGCGTGAACCAGCTAGGAGGCGTGTTTGTGAACGGTCGGCCCCTACCCGATGTCGTCCGCAAGAGGATCGTCGAGCTCGCCATATTGGGAGTACGGCCGTGTGACATCAGTAGGCAACTGCTCGTGTCACATGGCTGCGTCTCGAAGATTCTGACAAGATTCTATGAGACTGGGTCGATAAGACCCGGCTCGATTGGCGGGAGTAAGACTAAGGTTGGTTGGAGTTTTTGATTTTGATTACAATAAGGAAAATCACGTGCCATGTTATTATATTTAACCAAAATTAAATAAATGTCTTACTATAATACTTAGGTGTACGCATCCTGGTAGATTACGAAATTCTGCCTTAATTTTTTTCCTCGAACAGCATTATGAAATAACTTACAGTTATGACATAATATAAAAAGTATGATTATGAAAATAAAAAACATCAAAATTTTTAATACAAAAAGTCAGTGTCAAATATTAACTAAGTAATACTGATAAGTCAATCACCCCAGACATGCTTATTTTCGTGACTACAAACAGTGCAAAAACTTACTTTCGCGTCGATATATGTACATCTACGAACATGACATCAGAGTAGGTATTTTAGTCACAATTTACAGTTATTAAATGGATTATGTCTTTTTTATCTATTTATCTGTTAACCGATTTACAAAATTTATATCCGATATTGTTGTCTTTAACAGGAAACGCACAAATATTATATTATTCAAACCTTTAACGCGTTTATTCAATCTAAACACTTTTAATTTTTTTTTTTAATCTTTTTCGTAAAAAATGTATTATTTCTAAAAAATATAATACATTCACACAAATTCAGTAACAGTAAAAACAAAATAAACATTGCAACCGTGGGCATCAGATCGAGCGGCGAATCGAGCGGGTCACGGCGGCAATCAGGTGTAATTATAAACTATAAAATGACCTGCCTTTCGGCTTCTTATGGTGGCCTTTCGACACGCCCGGAGAGCCGTGATGTGTGTGATGGTTCCGTATTAATTATCATGTCAATTATACATGTTATAACGTGACGGGCTTTAGCTTGGAATAAAATTGATTATTTCAATGAAGATAGAAAGTTATTTTTAATTTATTTATTATAATAGTCTCAGACATATTTTATTACGATCAATTGAGACTTATTCGTAAAAGTCATTCATTTAGGTACATAAAATTAACTTGTTTTTAATAAATAATACTGTCACTTAAATTAAATTTTTAATTTTAGATACTCTTGAGTTTCATAAACATTAAAAACTGGATTATTGAAATAATCATTTTTTGAATTAAATTGAATTGCAGTTATCTCAAACGAACAATTTTCGAAATAAAAACAAATGAATTTGAATCGTTCAACTGCTTAAAACCGGATAATCGTCTCTAAGACCGTTTTTCGACACTCTATGCACCGAAGCATCCTTAGCCCGAGTATGTGTAAAAATCGCTCACCGTCCGATGATCGTATTCATCGACCTCACTAAATTCGGTACGCCAATAAAATCTCCATTTTAGTTGTATCACAAACGAATGCCGACGTCAGAAATTGATTACAACAAAATACTTTGAATCACCGAATACTTTTATTGATGCTGTTATGGGAATGCTTAATTGACTACTAATCAACTGTATATTGCATGGATCGAATGATTTCTGAACTCGACAACACAGAATAGTGATTTCATACGAAATTCTACATATAAGGTTAATTGCTGGATATCGGTTCAAATATTTCTTAAAACCGCTGTGATGAAAGATAACTTAAGGGGTATACAGATAAAAAATGCCGCAATTTTTACATTAAATGAAAAACAACCGATTTTTGTATATGGAGTGAATATAAATATTTTTGACACGATTGATTACATATTATAAAATATGCAAATCGTTAATCAGCTTAACTTTAGAATTAATTCATTTTATTGATTAGTAAGTGGCCCGCCCACGTTCTAAAACTTCTGTACAGATAACATATCATGGTTATTTATTCAGTTCCTGGCACCAAAGAACATTATTTTAATCGGTAAAAACTATTTCGATAATACAAAAACATCACTAGACATGCTCATTTAATCTTTCTTAAATAGTTATACCTTTAGTAGCATATATGTAGGATATTCATACCGGACTGCTCCAGAAGAAAGTTATATTTTTAGAGTGTACCAACTCGTTTGCGTGTATATATATTTTTTGTAGAATGAAATTTTGATAGATTTCAGCATAACTAATGGCTGGTAGACGCGTCGTAATATTAAGTTTAATATTTATACATTTGTTTTTAAATGTCGAGTTTTATTTAATAGCATTTTAGTCTTATAGATTTACAGTTAGCAAAACTTATAAATATATCAGACTATATCAAACATTGCACTAAATAAAAGCTTTACTGACTAACTAGTAAATACGTTAGTTTTTGAGTATTGAAAGAGTAATTTACTTCATTTATTGATGAAGAAATATTTGAAAGAGCTATAAAGTAAGTCGTGAATATATTTAAAAACAATTATTTAATTGGTATCGTCGAACCTTCGGATTAATACCTAAGGTTATGATTGAAGGCACCTTGAATTCGGAACAGTGATTGAAACATTTTTATTATCATTGTCTTTAGTAATTCATTTATTGTATAATAAAGTGTAATATACGTGGCCCTTTCAAGAATGTTTTTGGAAACTTTGTAAATATTTACCACATAAATAAAATAGAAAGATGTAAGTATTACTCAATCCTTGCAAAAAGATATATATATATAACATAAAATATGTATTATTCGATTGTTATCAATGATCAATTTTCGTAAATTAAAACAAAATAGGATGCCTTTATTTACATTTTCAATTTAATTCACTTCTTTGTTTTGTTAATTTACATTTTATATTTGCCTGTAATAAATAATTATATCAGCTTATACATTTCTTCCAAAAAGTCACTGGTCACAATCTGTTGGTTTTTTGAAAATAAAAAAAAAGAAAAACAAAACATTACACGATACGTTTTAACGTTACACATATTACTTAACATGTTAACCATCACCTTGCTAAAACGTACCAATTATCCGGTAGAAATAATATAACGCGTTTTAACTAACCCGACCGCGACGAATCCGCACTGTGGGAAAACACGCAATAGCGTATATTGTAACAAATATTTACCGTTATAAACATGTGTTACGAATAGCGAAAATCACATGAAAATGTACAACGAACGTTCGTTCATCCCATTAAAATAACACACGCTAATTTAGCCTTGATTGCTTCTAAAAAATCGTTCGTAAACCGCCCGTATTAACCGCCTACGCTTTAGATCTGGAGCCGTAAAGATTATACCGATATGACACGCTTTTTCTTTAATAATCTGTGGTGATTACAGAAGCGTTTATACTCTATATTGGTCGAGCTTCCATTTGTTATAATTCATAATTGTACTCGGCAATCAATCGATTTCTAGTTCTTAATAGACTCACGAAACATTTATCTCACGAGAACGTTTAAATTTTTTTATTTTATGACGTTTCCAGTTTTTTTGTTGTTTTGATTAGTGTTGCTTTGATGTTTGAAATATTTTTTAAGCTCAGTATAGAATATGAAATATTCATAGTTCAGAACAGTACCAAATATTGTTCATATTTTAATGTTAAGGTTCCTAAGACTTTTTTTATATATAATTAAATGATATTTAGCTACATATATGTGAACGCTTCAATTTCATTATAAAGACACACTCAACGGTACTCTACATTTTAAATTTAGATTATAGATCATACTTCCTAATTATCTCGTAAAAATAAACCATATTAATTGTTTAAATTTTTCTCTTTAATTGTAATTAAAAATGAAATATCTTTTTTGCTTGGATTATTTATTGAACACATATTGAAACTTTATAAAAGAATCACTGAAGTAATCTTAAGATTGCCTAAAAATTGAATCAATATTGCTCCTTCCCATTTAAAGTCTACAGGGAACAATACATAAACATTGAATGTTATATATAGGCTAGCATTATACTATAAAATACTAATAGCTACCCGTATTTGTGATTTTTAAATGCAAATATATTATATCCTACAATACCCTCAATAAATCTATCTAACGCAAAAGGATTTCACATATCGGACTAGAAATCCCTAAGATAAGTGGTTTATTGTATAAAGTACAAGTGGATTCCTCGTTTAATATTAGAATAGATATATGACAGGATTCCCTTATTAAGATCTTATTCAAAGAATACTGTCAGAGATTCTCTAAGGTGAAATAACTTGAAATCTTAACAGTAGGATTTGTCGGGCATAGGTGCTACATTTTGCGCATTCAAATCTTGTATTCCAAGTTTTACGACCACGAGTTATGGTCTTTATGATCGATGACCACCGTTTATGGTCAAATGACCGTAATTAGAGCCGGCACCGCTTTATGGTCACGAGGGCGGTTCGCTATTGACCACTTTCACACTGAATTTGTGTGCTCATCGAATAACCGCTGTATAAAGCTCATATCGTTTATCATTATTTTTTTAATGATTTAGTTTTTTCCGGCGTAAACAATTGAGAATATAATTTGTATCACGCGTTTATATTAGTATTTTAACTTTATTATTAATATATTATTATTACAGAAATTATATTGGCAATTGTAATTAATTTTTTTTATTAAAAACAATAGTCTCATAAAAAATGTATAGATATATACATAATGTCATAAATTATAGCAGTTTAGTTAATTTCGTAAAAAAGCTTAATTATAATTTTTAATTTATTTTTTCTCATAATACAGTTACTCACACATCTTACGTAGGTAATTACATATAGACATCGTCATTTAATTAGGAAGGAGTGCATATTTAAAATAATTTCTCAATTGTTATAAACACAAATACAATATACCTAAGGGATATATCGCGCGCTTTGTATTAAGGTGATTTAATTCAAAATCTGTGTAATACGATTTAGCTATGTTAGTAATTAAAATTTAGTTCCATATAATTCTGTGTATATTTAAAAAAAATCTAGTCTGTCAACATTTTGAGTCATTACTGTCTGAATAAATTCTCGAAGTACCAAGGTAAAGTTTTTTGCATTTTGTGCCCAAAAGCTTATTTTAACGGATTCGGTCACTTTAATGCTAAGCGTACTATATTACACGCAGTTCTACTGGAACGAAACATGATGTCACAGTATACAGCAACAATGAAAAACATTTATTTTTCAACACATTGTTGTTTACGATTAAACACGTAAAACAACACATAAATATCGGTAATAGGAAAATTATTTCCTTTACGGCGTAGCGTTACGACCAATTAGTGTGTTGGCGAGTACTCGCGAAATTTATTCACCATGACATTTACTGAGGTTAGGATTTAATGTTTAATGTTATGGGATATAATGTATATAATTTTATATATATGTACTATACCTATGTTTTAAAATTAAACATATATGTAGCTAAATAAAAATGATCGTGTAGTTTTTACTAAGATTGTTAAAATATGACTTTGAAAATGTGGTCTGTAATTCTGTATGTATTTTGATTAAATCGAGGGACAAGTTACGTGTGTAATATTAAAATTAAATATATTTTTTTATACCTTATATTTTCGCTATTTTTAAGCAAAAAATTAAATGTGGATGCCATAAAGAGCTCTGACATCAAAAGTTTATATACCTTATATAAAGTATAACTTTATATACTTATTTACTTATAATATATTGACAAGACAATAATACTATAACTAATTACATAATATATACAAATACATAATTAGGACATAATTGATTATAAATAATTCACATTTCATTCACCGAACTAACCGTTCAAACAAATTTAACCCTGCCCCCGTCAATTATGTACTAATTCACCCATATTTCCGGGCGTACATTATCTAAATAACATGTTAACATATCGCAGCGGGGTTAAGCTTTAACATGTTAAGAATCATTTGTTATATCTCGGATTGATCGTTTGTGTTAGTTTATTTTTGGTTTGTATGGAATAGAAATTAGATTTATATAAAATATTAGCACTTCCTCGGCGTCATATCGCTTATGTTTTGGAATTTGATAGAAGCGATTCAGAAAAGTGTTATAATATTACGTTTTGCGTTTTATATTTCGTTCTTAGAATTAACACTATGTTTATTAAGTTTTAAGTTAATACAATTACGGAATAAGATTTTCTATACAAACGGTTTTTGTTAGGACAAGTGATTATATATGTATAGATGAATTTATGATGGATTAAAGTGAGACTGAATTTATTTTTTGTAAATTACTTTGTTATAATAATTTACAAATGCATAATATTTTCCCTTTTTTTATTTAATATTTAACCTGAATTTGTTAGTAGCGTAACGGTGAAATGGTGAAAAAATTTTCCTCTCAAATGTGCTAAGTCGTTATGTGAAGATACTCGTAGCTTCCAATAAATACATAAACGTACCGTTTAATAAATACATATTTTCTCCATTGCATAATAACATTTTTTTACGTCTATTATAAAATCGCTGTTTACTGTTAGTAAACTAAATAACACACTCAGATATACAATTAAAACTCATAACAATTTCAAATAATTAAAATGAAAGCACGACAAACATTATCCATTGAATATTTAATCGACAATTAATCCAACCAAACTCAATTACAACAAAACAAAACTGTCCACGATGACAAATAGTTCGATTCACATGAATTTAAAAAATATCGTATATTATTGAAAACAACGATAAGAATCAACGCAATGACATGCCAAAGTGACATTAACAGTAATGTCAAACAGAACAACGTGAATATCAGACATTGGAGCACCGTTAGGCGTGTTTAATTGCACGAGCAACACCGGAGCGCGAGCTTGTTTATTTTAATGCTAGTAATACCCATGACTCCTCGCACCTCGTATCGTATAGGCATAATAGAGACAATCGTAAATATGATTTACGGTTTTGCGATTAGGTAACTTTATAGTTAAAAACGACGTCATTTTTAAAAAATTTGTATTTTTAACGATTTCCACAACCTTTCTTTGTTCTACGATTACGAATTTACGATATTCTATTTTCAAACTCCCTCATGTCATAAATATTTAAGTGATACGAAAAAAGTTACAAAAACATCTTATAACACAGCAACTAAATGATAATTGAGATAGATAAACATAGAATTAAACACGATCGTCGTAAACAATAGTTTAAAAACATATTACAAGAACCAGTCACGCGTGTCGAATCATAAAACGTATTGTAATAATGTTTTAATGTAATGCCGATTATTTTAATTTTTCTATTCATCATGTATTGTCTCAATCATATTTCAAATTATTGTTGAATGCAAATCACATATAGGCATTAATATTTAAATAGTAACGTGTCAACCACTTCATCTATAATAATTTACAATACTATCGTATGTGCATAGTAATGGTTCATTAAATTGTAAAACTGCTAATTGTAAATTGTAACAATCTAATCTAATCAAAAGGGTAGAGAAAAAATCCATACTGCCCGAAATTTAATTTTTCAAGACGAATATTTTATTTACAAAAAGTAATTTTATTATTTATTTCAATGAACTTGTATTAATAAATTCGGTATTTTCAGGGTTTAAGTAATAACTTTAACTTAACGTTCAATAACTTTTCAAGAATTAAAAACGACTTTATATCAAGTCCTTTTATCAAGTATATAGAATTTTTCGATAATATTTGCATATTTAAATCGATTAAAATTTACAATAAGGGTTTTTTACTGAAATAAAACCAAATATTTTAAAATTATAATATTGATTAATCTCAAACAGGGTTCTTGATTCGAATTCGATGGGGAATGATGTTTGTAGCATTTTAACATATTATGACTGATACGACTTCATTTGTGTTTATCAATCCATTTGACATTTCGTATTTTACTTCGCGAAATTCAGTAGTCATCTTATTGGAATGTGACGGAATGTGAATTTTGGCCTTTTGACCCCTTTACAGTCTTGCAAAACTTGTTAACCTTTTCAATAATAAACTAACCCTGAGTTACCAGGCAGGGGTCACGTTATAGATCAAATACTATTTGTGATGAAGACTGTCTGTCTAAGGCAAGAGCAAAAAATAACTTAATAAAAATACAGAACAATTATGTGGTTAATATTAATAATGAGTCTATTCTTACATAGCTCGTTTACGGTAACATGTCCCGCCCCTACACAAAATAATTTGCATATCTATGTGTAAGTGCATATGTATTTGTCAAAATATTTATAAATGCGTGGCACAGATCTTTTTTATGTGTGCGTCGAGCGTGCATCGACCAATACATTCAAAAATATTAAAATCAATTAGTATTGGTAATCAAGTACACTTAGCGAAATAATTATGCATTAATATTTTTAATCACCGTTACACACATTCAAATTACAATTATTACTTACTATACTCTACACATATGCATATAAATAATAATAAAAAAACCATCGTAAAAAAAATGAAAATAGCAATAAAAAAATACCCAGATTAAAAAAATCATCTATTTGATAAATTGACGACATTAAAAAATACTACATTTAAAGAAAGAAATGCTACGTTCCAAATTCGAATAATTAGGTATTTTCCGAACACAATCGGAACATCGGGGTAATTTGTAACAGCGATGGCCATCGAGTCGGGTCATGGGAGCGGCGAGCACCTGTCAACTGTCACCGCCGCTATCTGTTAATGCCTTAATAACCACGTAGGGTTGTGAAAAAAATATATATCTCAAAACGATTGTTGTGATCGTGATAGATAAGTCGAGTTTTAATCCTTTTTTGCTCATGCTTTTTTAGTAACGAATCTTTCGGTAACATTATTTAATATATAATTTATTGGCCGGGTCTTTTAGCTTTAAATAATATCCCGTTTCCGCAAAATAGAGATAAAAAACAATTTATTGCAAACGTCATATCGTGTACTCGCGGCACAAATGACGCAGTGTGCATTGGCCGTTAGCATTCCCGTAACTTAAGTCGGATTTGCACCGATAATACACGCTTTATGGTCGGCTCACGTGGATTATATTGTCAATATTATTACTCGCCTCTTAATACCGTAAAGCTGCTTCATAAAACATATTGGAAATTATATGCGATATGTCGCGTTTATTTCGCGTTGGCTATTGCCGCTTTTGAACGCTATCTATGCGGTATCCAAACGATGGTGTTTATAAGAATGTTCCTAGAATCTACTGTTTATATTGGACGTGTTTATTTAGTATTGATAAAGATTTTTTTTGAAATTTTGTTTTAAATTACACGCATATATAAAATATAGTCTATGACTATCTAGAATAATGTACTTTTCAAATGATACTTTAATGCATACAAAATCACTCTTTAGATCAGATCTCTCTTTATTATATTTAGCAAACTTTAAATCGAACTATTTATTATTAATCTCTTGAAATTCCACCCTTAAAAGACGAATATTTTTTTCAAATTCAACTGTCTTAAAAATACTTTCATAAGTTTCAGATAAATACTAAGGTTCTTAAATAAACTTTTAATTTACAAATGTATTTCGTATCATTTTTTGTTTCTTTTTCTCGTATGAAAAATAAAACCAAATATCTAAAAACCAGTGACGCATTTTAAAGACATTTTATATGTAACATATTTCATCTTAAATTCAACAAAAACTATATAAGTTAAGAAACGCTTTCAAGAACAACTTCTCAGGTTATAAACAAAGAAATATGGTCACTGTAGTTTTGATATTTATTGTATTCGCAACATCTCACTCGAGAACCATAAAACCATATTTTAACATACATTAATACGTAGTTAAGGATTATCATAAAACTCTGACGAGATCTATTCAAGTGTTCACTAGAAAATTCTAAAGATACGTTTAAAAGTGATAGATTTTTAAAATTATTTTAGCTTATTTCTTCTTTCTTAAGATTTTATTTACTTTTAGCTAAGGTCCTATGTTTGTTTCTATACGTTATTGTGCCTTTACATAAAAACAGACCCAGACAAGTAATTTTTAATTTGTAAATTTGTTAATAGTATTTGTTATTTTGATAATTTTACTTTTTGTTTCTGATATAATATATTTTTTTCGAAATAATTTTAAGCTATAAATTAACTTTTATCATATATATAAAGTATTAAATATATAAACAACAAAACCATATAACCGGTATTATTGTTTAAAACGCGTTTACAAAAAATATATATAAGGATATAATGAAGAAAAACTAATCAAACAAAACGTTTTTTTATGTAATCATAATTCATCGGCCTTCACAGTATTACATTCATAACATAACCTTTCCAATCGCGGAAATCACGAACTTATCATGTCGCAAGTCGGTTTTTTATAACAAAAAGTCACCTAGACAAGCACCTGTAGTGCATTAAGCCAATAACGGGGAAACATCTTCCTACCTCGAATTAATATCGAATCAATCCGTCATTAAAGCAACGGGTCTCACGCCCCGGCAAATTATCTTTCACCCCATCAGGTGGAAAGTCTAATAGAAATCGGTAATAAGAAACGCTAATCGTGCACGCGCTTGACAGTTAGCAGCGCCATTTTGTTGCGTAGCGGATTGTGCGCGGAGTAGTGAGGTGCTACACGCATGTAGATAAATAATTTTCTATTAATTTTATGCTATTAGTCAATGATATTTTATAATAGATTTGTTGTGATCATACATACTATTTGGCGTTAAAAATTTGTATCCGTTTTCAACTTTAAAGCTCGTCAATTGCCTTGTTGACACAAAGATACTTTAACTGGATGCTAGGTAACATCGTCTAAGGCTTTCTGTGTGCCTAAACCCATGAACCTAAAGCATGATTTATAGTATTATAATATCTTGTATTTAGATTCAATTAATTCTTTTTAAAATCAAAGCTGTATTATTATAGCAGCTTTGTTAATAAGATTATTTATCGCATATAAGTATTAAATTAACAGTTGCATTAAAAGTATGTGCGATACTTTTTATTAATGAGTTAAACGGTATTTATTTTAACAGTAATGCAAGTCTATCTGACCATCTATAGACAAAGACGTAGGATCTATTTAAAACAAATCATCCTCAAATCAATTAGACAACTGTTTTTAAGTATTGGGAAAGCTTAGTAATCTTCAGAATACCATTATTTAAATAATTTGCATCTAATAACAAGTTAACTATTATATCGTACTAGTCCACCAATATAAACTGTCCACTAGAGTTAAATGCGCAAGCCTATCGCGCAAAAACCGATATTGGATGTGTCAAGTGATGATTGATGCGCGTGCGCAAAAAGCATCGCGTCCAACGGAACGGCCGTCACGCGCGGAATCGCTCCCTGTGCGCGTTTCATCATCTGAGCTTTGTTTACCGTAATATTACGATATTTTCTATCTTACTTATTATGAATAGGTTTATGATATGTTTAAATTAAAATTAAAATACTTATGTACTTTAAATTACATATCTGAATTGTTTTAACCGACGTTTTAATAGAGAAGGAGTTTTCAATTCGTCAGAAACTTTTTTATATTATTACTGGAAAACGACCTGACCGATTTAGTTTTTTTTTTATTCCATGGGATGTTCATCAAAATCGATTCAGTACTTTGCTCTTAAAATCAAAATCACTGAAATAAGTATATCATTTAAGTAAACAAAATTACATATTTTGCTTTCGAAGTTGGTTTCCTTTTTTTAATTCTTGTATTAAACGCGTTATTCTCAGGCATTACCTATCGGTCTAATTTATTTTGTGGAATATTTTGTTTATTGATAAAAATATTACCTTACACTTGTTAGGAATGAAGAACTAACTGTAAATAGGCTAAATTGCATTTTGCTAGGATTTATAGGAATCTGAGCAATAACCATTAATTTTCTTCAAACAATTTCCCGAAACTTTAAGCGGACAAAATGGCGCGCTATAACTAGTAAATATTATATACAATTGTGCATAATATATAAACAAATATGTTTTTGTTTAGCGATTTACTTTAGTGAAAAAGTACTAAGTACTGTTTACTGCATGATAGCTATGATGAATATAACAATCATTTATTATTTTTATAGTACATTTATTAACAAAGACTTTACTCATCTGCCTAATACTATAAAAATTGCAAAAATATAATAGCAGGACATATAACTATCTGAAATTCTGAAGATAACACTTTATGATTTTTCTGTACATTTATAGATAAGAAACGCATACATCTAAGTGTAACAAGTCATAAACACTAAATTTCAACATTTTTTGTCTAGTTTTTGAGTTATGCTAAATATACGTGTACAGACATATCAATACAAAATGACATTTAAAACAAAAAAAAAAGGATTTTTATATATTTAGGACTTTTATAGATACATAAATTATTCAGATTTTGTAATAATTCGTTTGCAAAATAAATAAATTAACATGTATAATTTATATTAAGCGAGACTTTTATAACGCTTGTAACATCGATTTACTAAATAATAAAAATCGATATTTATTAATAACAATTCGATCACTCGAAAGAAACCCCAAAAACAGATTAAACAAGATAGTAGACAGTAGTTAATTTGAATCTGATCGATACCACTTCATACCAACTAATGAGCAAAGCCAGCGGGCTAAACAAGTCATTACAGACGGCACCTGTTTTTTCGCACGGACTTTCATTTCCCTATATTACTATGTGAAGTGTTGTAGATATGTCGTAATGAATTCCTACACTAATAAAGTTTGGATATCACGTGCCTCTGTCAGTTAAAAAGATATAAATAATGTATGAATTTATGGCTAGTTTTTGCTCACGGCTTCCCTCGCTTTAATGTAGATTTTGTTATACCGGACGACCCTCTGAAATTTATTTTTCTGTCTGGCCGGTATGACATACCTACGTGCAACTTACAAAAAGTTTATAATTGTACTATGCTTGTAACCTTCTCGCAAGTGCAAAAATTAATAACTTGACAAAGTTTTATCAAACACAAAAACAAACAAACAAACATTGTCACGACTAACGTGATAATTTTTTAAATATATCTTTATTTATTTAATATTTTATTATGGTTAGCTCTCACTGCAATTGAGTATGTTGTGCTATGAAACCTTTTTGTTTTATTATATTATTTAAGTGTTTAGTGTGTTGTTTCTTAAAAAGTAAGGGGGTTGACGTCTGGATGTCTAAGGAGAGACGTTGATCTTGATCTTTAATTTATCGGATTTTAATTAATATAACTTGCTGTTTGTTGTATGTAAATGGCTGCATGCTCATGTTGTGCAGCAACTGACTGCCGTTTCGCTGCATGAATAGCCGTCGAGTTACTAACAAGAACGACACAGGAGCCTTACTGCGTAGACTTGGTGAGAGGACTCTGTGACAAGATTCTACGGACCCGGCCCTGAAATCTGTTTTCTGGATAAGAAATTAATAATAATAATAATAATTACAGAAATTTGACTTTTTGTGAATAAATATTTTGTTACGTATTCCCGTGTAGTTTGGAATTCATGCTCAACGTAACAACATCCACAATGAACATTTCTTTTTTCTGTTTTTGCATTTTTTCTGTGTTTAGAGAATATGATCAAAGGTTTCATTAGAGATAGTTGCTAAGTTATCATAAAGTGGTTTAAGAGACCAATTCTTGCTTTCAGTCATCTAATGAATAATTATTAATTTAATTAATAAAGGTTTTAATTAAGATTCTTTTAATTACAATTGGTATAAATCAGTGATTTTCCCCAAAAATTTCTGAAGATTGACCAAAGAAAATTCCTAGTCGGTCAATAAAAAATCTTGTTTAGTTTAATCGACCATTTGCATATACTCTTTTAACTCCTGAAGAAGGTACCTACTGTTCTTTCGGCTGTAAAGAATAGTGATTAAAATTATAGTAATGGTAGGTAATACTAAAAAAATTTTTATTCTTTTGATTTATTTTAAAAAGTATTTACTTACATTAAATATATAATATAATTCACGTTTACAAAAACCTTATATTACTGTAACAACAGGATTCGAAATATTAGATATACGGTCGAGGTGTCCATGTGTGTGTCTTCAACTCTTCATTATATCATCATTTCTTTGTCATGCTTACCTAATACTGTTAATAATTTTTAGTTTCTATATCGTTTACAGGAAGCTATTACAGCATTTGAATTACTTTTTAAGCTTTAATGTACATTAATAGAATCAGTAAAAGTACTCTATAATTTTGTCTATAAGTTATTTTTAGCTGATTAATTTTTAGAAATATTTTGTTTAAGTCTCTAATAGATTAAAATAACAAATGCTTACTGAGGAATAAGAAAATATCGTCCCTAAATATTGCCGTTTAAAAAATCAATTACGTTATTGATTAAAAAAATTATACACATTTTTAGAATTTCACTAACCGCAGAAGGTCAGAAAATATTTTGACAGTTAAATTTCTGGATGCATCACGATAATTATAGTGTAACCTGTAAAACGCGCTCTTTCAAAACGTATAAAAAACGTAGCGGCTCTCAATAGTATCGATTGTGGATCTAATGGCGTAATAACTAGTTTCCCGCCAAAATTAACGCCTTATGATCCACAGTAGGTTCTTTAACACACTCCAATCCGAAAGCTACTATTTACACATTAATTTTGACAGGGCGCTTAGAAGTATTATAATTATTTAAAGCGTGCGTGAGGAAGTGAGGTTTTGAAAAGTATTACATTTATAATGGATTTCTGAACATATGGTTTCGTTTTTTTTTTATTCAGACAAACGCTGCAGCTGAGTCGCGTATTTTTTATTAAATTAAAAAAATTAATGTGTAGGTCAGATTTACGTAATTGATTATCGTATTTTTTATTTCTATTAGTATATTTGAAACTACTATTTATATGTTACGTGTTATTATAACTACAGATATATTACGTTCTTCCAATTTGATGTTAAAATTTTTTAACCATTTCTAAGCTCGTCATTCCGTTTGTTGGCTCAAAGTTACTCTCGACAATCATACGCTAGCTTTCGGTTGCTAGGCAACGCCATCTAATATGCATTTTGGGTGCAAAATCTTTACTTCTTATAAAAACTATTCATAGTTACCTACTAGCGTTCGCCTAGCTAGTTGATCGACACGTTGGTGCAATGGTCACTGCAACTGACTAAAACGCTAACGGTAGCGAGGCCGATCCCCGCTGTCCAGACCAGAATCATGAGATCCTAATGTGTGCTGTTGAATGTGATGCGTTTTTTTATTTATTTATAAACTATACGAAGTATGTGTGCGTGTTCACCACTTCTGTGTCCGCGCAAATTTCGTTTATAGAGTACAAAGTTTTTGATTCACGTATTAACCATTATAGGTGCAATACAATTTTCAAAAATATAATACAATTGCTCAAAAAGAAAAAAAAAGTTAGTATTGCTAAACTCTAATTAAACCGAATTTAACAGAATCTAGTTATAGCAGTATTCGTATAGAATTTCTATTTAGGAAGAATATTCCTATTTAGGGACACATTTTTTAGGTTTTCTAAAAACCACAGTGCGCGTTTAAAGGTTAAAATATATATAGATATAATATCACTGCCAGTCAGGATAAAAATAAATAAACTGGGCATTTTAATCATCGCTCGTTGCATTGAAATCTTAATTTCATTTCGACATTAAAAACGAATTACTTTTTACCTCAAGTGAATAAGACGTTTCTCGACAAACAGACGAATGGATTTACGTCATTATTACACAGTCATTAAATAAAACATATCTACCTCTTGTATCCGCCATGTGCATGTGTTAATTGTGATTTTATGACTGAACAAGCATTGCAATTCTTAAAATTACACAGCCGTAAAGAATTGATGATGATTATTGTTTATTCCTACTAATTTATAAAATTAATTTTATATCCCTACTCTTACCTTTTTGTTTACAAAGAATTAATTATTTTTATTATAACTATAATATTATAATTGATCTGCGATGCATTTGTTTAATGGATAAACTATTAAAAGTCTACGGTTTTTAATGTCGCAAATAAAATTTAAATACATACATCGTTCCAACGCCTCTATAAACAAGCACAGTATAATAAATATAAATATAAGGAAAGCAAAAAATATAACCATCTCTCTTTATTTTTTTTATTAAAGATGTCACAATTAAAACATATGTCTCTTTCCAGCAAGTAGCGACACCAACAGTAGTCAAGAAGATACTCCGTCTCAAGCAAGAGAACCCAGGGATGTTCGCGTGGGAGATTCGCGAGAGGCTACTCAGTGCGAGAGTGTGTGAACCGCACTCGATTCCGTCTGTGTCGTCTGTGAACAGGATCTTGAGAAACAGTGGGCTGGCGTGGAACGAAGATGAGGCTCGAGGCGGACACGGTGAGTTAGTTGTTTTAAACGGTGGTTGTTTTTAACACTATGTTATAAGCTAAATATCGACCAATTTAAACGATGTTGACAAAAAACCAGCTAGCGATTGAGTATGACAGGCGAGAATGTCTTTGGGCTAACAAGTCTATAATAGACTAGCTTATCAAAGTAAGAAATGGGTACAGATTTTTAAAGCCCAATCGTATGTACTTAAAATATCTATAATAATAAAATATCATTGGAAATCTAGCATTATCTTGTGTTTCTGAATTCACTTACATTATATTTAATCAATTTAAAAATATATTTATCAATACAAAATAAAATAAAAAATAGATGTTTATTTGTATCGGTGACATATTCTATGAAATAAAGCGCATAAATTAAATATTTAAGCCCATAAATTATATTTAAAATCAAAATTAACATTCGATTTTACTTAACCGTAAGACAAATGTGTTAAAGAAATTAGTTTTATGTTGTTAGTTCTACGCATCATAACGATATGCATAGTAAATAAGTTAAAAATAAAACTGTCATTGTACTAGCCAGGTGTATTGAGATAAATTAAAAAAGTTTATTTTATCGAAAACACGGTCAAACGCAAGATAATGAATTAGAACGTCTTAAAGCGCTTATTGTGTTTTTCCTTTATAGATATTTAAAATAAATTTAAAATGGCAATTTGATTATATAAAATATGATGATTTTATTTTCTACCTAAAAGAATTCACTGTCGGCGAAAATTACATTTCTAATTTCAGTTTAACAAATACGTTTTAAGCAGTTACGAAACCTATTAATATCAAAAATAACGCACTGACAGTAAATTCTTTTAGGTGTAATGCAATGAGAAATAATTCATGTAAATGTTTACAAAAGCCTTAGAGGAAAAAGTAGGCTATTTAACACAAAAACAGTTTTTAAAATTATTACGCACAAACAAATAAACTCTTCCACTTTATAATATGTGTATAGAGCAATGGTCGGTAATATGAAGGTAGGCAATACCATTTAGTGACAAAGTTATAAAAAAGTACAATGATGCTGCTGGCCGTTAGTTGACAAGCGCTTATAGGTAGATGTGTGAGTACACAATAGAAGCAAGCGGGCAATTTACATTTATCCAGACGGCTAAATTAATTTAGAAAGTAGACATTTTTCTCGTTTTTTTACATAACCTATAGAACGGCTTTAAAAATCCGCATGTGTAGTAATTTTGTGTCCCTTGTTTTAATAATAGTCTTATCTTTGAAAAGGTGTAATAGACATTTAAAATGCCTTAATTAATATTAATATTATAGGTAGACTAGTCTTTCTTGTAATTGGTTTTATTTTAAAATTTCGTAACAATAATAATTAACGCAAGGGATGGTCATTAAATTTTACCAATATGTATACGAAAAATTGGTTACTATTACAAATGAAAAAAATACTACTATTTAAAAATATTATAAAATAAATAGTAATTATATAAATCGCCTTTATCTTTCACAAACAAACGATTATTAAATTCCGAAACGATAATTTATATTTAATAAAACACGAGAGTGTTTTGTTTTATTAAAAATAAATTATGAACATAAATAATAATAAAACATAAACATAATTTAAACAACTAATTATATAAATATAATAGTTATTTAAGCGTCTCGTCGAAATCAGATTACACATTAAAAACACTAAAAACTTCTATCTTGATTTTTCATATAGATAGTATAGTTACAGTTTCAAATTAACAAATTTTTACTTGTTCTTTAATGTACTAAACTCATAAATTATTAAAACAATAGAATCACCTGTTTTATTGCTGACACGATCACTTAATGTTATTATTAATGTTATTATTTATTTTAGGGTTATGTTTATATGGCGGTTAAGCTTTTAGTTAATGATACTAAATTTTAAAGTGAAATGGCACAAAGGAAGATATAATACCTATGTAAGACACTTTAAAGTGGTTGTAACTTGTAACGAACATTGAAATAAATAAATGTTTTGATGACTATAATCACACAATGTTAAAACAGATTGTATTGGAAATAATTTTTTATTTCATAGATATAGTAACATCAGCATCAACTAAAACTAAATAATTAAGAATAATTGATTTAGAATTTCGCACAACCTCTGAGAAGGTTATCCTGCTATAGATAATAATTACTTTTTATTTAATATTTGGTATGGTTAAGACAAAGAAACAAAATTATTATTCCTATTAATAACTAGAACTTTTTTTCGTCAAAAGCACTCTAAGTAATTAAATTAAAACCGTCACATAAAATTATGTATATATATATTTTAATTTACGATAAATAATATACAAACATGCGATGATAATCTACAACACCTAAGTAGACTAGGTTACATTCTGTTGAAGGTAGGTACTACACGTTACTAGTTCGGAAGTATGATAGCAATCGTGGTGTTGAAATTAGTTAAATGTTTTAATAATTTAGGTTAAATAACTAGATAGTGTAATAGATAGTACACATAAAATATTTTAACGTAATTAAAAAAAGATGTTCTAAGAAAAAGATAATTGCTTTTGTTACACAAAAACGGTTTACTTTAATAAAATCTAGTTAGATTTTTTTATAATTTATACTATCTGTTTAAATGGAATGATAATTGTTTTTAGTGTATATAAAATATTACATTAAACAGTCATCATTTTTATCTTTTAAAATTAAACTATTAAACGATTAGTTAGGAAAAATCGACTACACATGTACGATAATTAAGAGATTATTGTGAGTTTTACAGAACCCATGTTATAATGTAGTTAGTAAAATGAGTACTGCGTTAAATCTTTGCACTTATTTGAATTATTTTTAAACTTAACTGTTAAATGTTTTTTTTTCTCATGTCTTAAAACGTATTGAACACAAGTCATCCCTTGTGTGGTTGATAGTTGCATATATTTAAAATTTTCATTTTTTTTTTTCAGAACCATTCCCGCCACCAGAATTACCACCAAACATGGTTGACTATATGACCATGAAGACTTCATTACCAACACCCATACCACAGCAAACACCACCTTACTTCGCCCACACATCCGTCAGACTACCACAGCCCACAGAACCACATGCGTACGACAGAAGACTAGCCACATCATGGCTGCTAGCAAACCAAGTCCAAGCACAAGGACTCCTAAAACCCTATCCAATTTCTCCCTGGCAGAGAGTCATGATGCCATATCCTGATTCGAAGAACTTTTCTCCCTACGCGTTAAACCTACATAGCGACCTTCTTAACAGAATAAACCCTGAAGAGGTTAAGTCAGAAACTTCTGAACATATATCTGTGGAAGCGAGCGATGACAGCACAGACAGACCGGATACAGACGAGCAAGAAACAAAAAGGCCAAGCGAAAAAGAAAAGAAGAAAAATCCATATTCAATAGAAGAATTACTAAAGAAGCCAGACAAAATGGTCAATTCGAATCCTGTGGCTTTTCAGAACTATCTTCGGCAACCCAGTGGGAGCATGATCGAATACGGCCAAGAGAAAAATTCAAGTGACAGAAGCTCTCCAGCCAGTTACTGTTCAGTTCAAAGTGGAGTTTCGAACGATTGTTTCGCTGATTCCGCGAGTTCGGAAATTAAAGCGGGAAATTAAAAAAATAAAACAATCTAGTCAAAATTTTATTAGAATTTACTTATTAATAACAACTGCGTATTAATTTATTAAATAGGAAATAACCTATTAAACATTTTTTGTGTTATTGTTGAATAATTGTCGCCATAACCGATATTGAAATAATTTAACCACCGGGTTAATATTTCAATTAATTTATTTTATAAATAGTTGCTTCATTAATTATTTAGTGGTAATTATATTAAATGTAAATAATCTATGTAAATCGACTCTTAAATTTAACAAAATAATTAGTTTAATAAAGTCTGTAATGATCTGTAATTATTTACTTCTAGTATTTATTAAGAAAAATGTTATTTTAAACTTTGCAGTTAAAAGACGATCAAAAATTTTTACTCTCGATGTTCACATTAATACGCTAAAATTGTAAATATTTTAATTAAAGAGTAATAAAAAATTAACTGTAACTTATGGATGCTAAAGCTTTGGTTTCTTAGAATGGCACACCGTCGCTTAACAAACGCAATATGATAGGTGTAAAAAACCTTATGAAGTTACTAAATTCTTCTTAGAATTTCGCGCCCCATGTATATTACATCTATGTTATATTATAAGTCTTACTCCTGGGCAAGGGCTCCTCTACTAGTAAAGAGAAGGTTAAGAGCTTAATCCACCACGTTGCTCCACTACGGGTTGGCGGACTATAGATATGTTACGTTCATACTATGTGATGTTTAAAATCAATACCTGTTTTCAACAAACAAGATCGTCAATTGTCTAGTTGGCACAAAGATAGTCCCGCTTAACTGGTTAGGCTCAATCGCTACATAGTTGCTAACAACACCGTCCAAAGTGGGCGGCATTCTGGTTGCCAAAATCTATCGTATATCATATCTATAGTCATATAATGTCATAAATATCGCCATATCGCTGCCATAGGCTACATTTGAGTGACGTACTCGACCCTACAAAACGAGAACTAAATGCTGGTCACCGTCATCCCTAGAAACCTGAGTTTAAAAAATTTAGACCTAGCTACAATTGTAGTACACCTGTAAAAGATAATATTCTAATATTTAAAAAAGATTATATTTATAAGTTATTCTAAATAAAAATTTAAAAAAAATGTAATGTGATTCTGTGATATTGTACAATATTAGTAATTCTTAGATAATTTCAGCAAAAAAAAAATGTAAAATTACCGATAATCTTTGCATGAATAATTGAGATTATAAGAAAAATAATAAGCTAACTGTATATTGTTTAGTGTAAGATTAATTAAGGTACTTCTTTTTTAATTAAGAGAACTAGGAATGTTTTTAATCAACGGCTTAGAAATTTTATTAAAATGATATTGTATAGAGTTTTGGTCAATAAGTAAATGTTGTTTGGATCAATTTACGTTAAAATATTAAAAAATAAAATGTCATATGATAGAGATATGCACACAATAGATAGTTGTTTATTTGAACAGCACAATAAACCAAATATACTTGATTTATGTGTCTTTTTTACCCTTAAGTCCTGTTAACGTAAAAAAAAAAATGTTTCAGTATTTCCTTATAATCCATTATTAACCGATGCACAGTGTAGGATTAAATTAAAAATCTAGGCACTTAAAATAATTACCCTTTGACTTCTACTAATCTGCGTAATTTCAAGAAACGTATGCAAATACGCCAGTAATAGATGAATTATGTAAATGTAGTAGAAAACTCAGTAATTTAGTACAAAAAATGACTCGCGCCATTACTAATTGTTATTAATGGAAGCTTGTAAGTATTTTATTGCATTCGAATTTTAATTTCAACACATTAAAACTACTGATATTATTGATGAAATTATTTTTATTCACGGTTTTTCCCACTCGATTTATTTATTTCTTTCATTTTAATTATTCCAAATATAAAAAAAAACTAAGCTCTTATAGCTTTTAGCAATTATTAAAGTTACTGTTAATACATAATATTCCTACCCCATGTTTGGGTTAATTTGCGTATGAAATTCGGAATTCAACTTTACTCACACAACAAGCTTCAGCTAAAAATTAGCCGTTAAAAGACTTATGTATTTCATTTGTAAGGTACAAAAATAATTTAAATACAAAATAAATTCCTGCAATACTTTACAAATAATTTTAAAATTAGCAGTTTTAAAACCAAGTAGACTGAGAGGCATAATTAATAGTACCTAATATACAAAGACTAACTATCCTTGACTGGATAATTATAAAAAAATTAATACATTCGAACATAGAACCTACTCTTTTTATTAAGTCGGCTAAAATGTGCAATATATATCAATTATTTATTCTGTTATGGCAGTTGGTAAACTTGTATATCAAAATTGACAGTTTTTTACATTTGATAGATTTCAGCTTTGCTCAAAGAGTATATAATCACTACGTTTTAGCTTTGCTATAACTTCAAAATCGTGTAACAGATACAGGCCGTGCCAAGATGTACCTTTTCCAAATTTTGCGCACAATTTTTAACTTAAGATTGAATAGCCTTTTGGAGATTACTATGATTTATATTTTGTTAATGGTAAATATATTTTTTTTTTTATAATTACATCACGGAAATATTTTGTATTACACTAAAATAAATAAAATAGGTTTTAAACTTCGCTAATATTTTTGTTTCGTACAAAAGGGAAACGATAGCACACCATTTTTAGCGTCTGATTATTTTTTTTGCCATATACGTGGCCTTTATTTTAACGTATTGACTTTCCTTTGGCATCGATATATACATAAACTAGTTTTTTAACTAAAAAAACATTCAATATTATCACATTTATGTTACGTCTGTGATGATGTTTTAATTTTATTGTAGTTTTCTTATTTAAAAGTTTAGCAAAAAGTGTGATAATTTTTTCAAACACGGAAACCTGCTATCTCTAAATAATAAATTATAATTCTGATAGTTAACATAGTTTTGTTGGATAAAGCGCGACTCTGTGACTATTCCGTTTCGTCATTTAGTTTTCTGCATATGTCAAAGGCGATTTTGAAAATTAAGTAATGAAATTAGTGTTTTTAAGGTTTAGGTATCTAAAGTAGATGTTTTATTATTATTTTTTTAATTTTGTTGCTCTTGGAATTGCATTGTATATAAAGATTTTATAAGAGTTTAAATTTACACGTTACTTTAGGCACGTTTGTTGAGTCTGTGACGAAATTGTGTGACATCATGCAGATTAAATGTAAAGACCCTCTATGACGTTCTCCCTCCCGAAATCCCCCGTCCTATAAATGTTGAATGTTTATTGATGTTTGTGTTTAGTCCACTGTGTTCGTTTCTGTGTAAATATATTAAATGTAATAAAATTAAGTTGTAAATAAAACATGTTGTCCCATTAATATTAGTTGTATTTTTGTATACTATATATTTATTATATTTATAACTTTTTTGTGTTGTTTTAGGACTAACAATGAAATTCACACTATTTTAGGGTGTTTTCAAAATTTAGTTAAGGTTGGAATCTCCATCGTGTTTTCTCTATTCCACGTGACATTGGCGAAATAATATGTGCCTAACTGGCACAACTAAAAGCCATAAACCAAAGAATTGAATTGAATTAAATGTAAAGACAACTTCATATTGTGGCAGGCAAAATCATATAAATTAAAAGAAAATAATTTTGTATCTATTTACAGCTATTACGAAGTATAAAAATATAGATTTAAACAATTTTATAAGGTAAATTTGCTATTTATAGTACTTTCTCTTTAATCATAGATCAAATTTGAAACAATTTTGACCTCTTGTAATAAATCAATTAAACGATAAGCACTTTGATGTGGTACTTCAAAATCTAACCTAATCTAACCTGTAAGTTGACCATTCGAAAGTACTTAAAAAAGCCTGTTTGAATAAAGTATATTTAGAATTATAATTTAAATTTCTAATTATCAATGGAACAGCTAGTAAAAAAATAAAACAACATTATTTTCTCCTATTGTTAAGTACCCATTATAGTGCTTCTACTCTGTTACATTTTTTAGTCTGTTATGAGCTTACCTCCGTTAGGGTACAATTTACGGCGGCCTGCATCCATACAAGTTTTGACACGCTATTTCGACGTCAACTATGTTGACAATGACACTAGTAAGTCAAATAATATTATTGTCAAATCTTATTAAAAATAAACTGTGTTAAAAGTGTGTTTTAATACAATTTCATTAATTAAATGCTTTCTAATTTTATATCCATATATATTACATTTTTTTGTATAATCTAGTATAAAAAGGACCTGCATTATGGATAGTGATAATTTAACAAAACAGGTAATAATAATATCTTTTTATTTATTAATCAAGTACAATTTTCATATTATTACAATATTTATTTACTTTTTGTTAATTGACGTAATTAACTAGAATTAGGGGTGAGCTTTAGTTTTCATTAGCACGAAATTGGTGAAAAAATTCATGTTACCCCCTGAACACCCCAGTAAATTCTCAAGTTGAGGATATGCAAAAAAAATTTTTATCACATTTTTCATAATAAGTAATACAGGATGACTACTTGAGGAATATGATGTAAATAATAGTTTAAGTTGGTTTTTAATCACTAGTAACTTAGTTTTAATGACAAACTATATATTTATTACATTAAATTGTTGAAATTCAGGTTAATATTACATTAAGTGAAATTTAATATAATTTAGTAATTTCAACGAAGCACAATGAAAAACTAACAATATCCAAATATTTGTGAAATTATCATATTATAATATCTATTCATATTCAATTAGAGCAAATTGAAGTCAAAATCTGAAAATCTGACCGAAAAGAAATAGAACTGCATCAGTTAACCCCAACTCCACCTGGTACGAGTCTGTCTTACCCCTAGAGTGTTTTTATAAGTCCAGAGTCATGGAGGGAGGGCAGCTGCCGCCTACTGTAACAAAGCGCAGGCACGCAGGCAGCAGGCATGAATGCGTGCACTTTGTTACGCTAAGGCGAAGAAGCTGCTCATCCCGCAGTGCCAGAGACGTTTCAGGATAATTGTCATTAAAAAAAAATGTTTTTATGTTATGTAATTATGTAAAAAAATAGTTACTTAGTTTGAAAAATATGATAAAAAAAATTCGCATTTCCGGAACTTGAAAGTTTACTGGGGTGTTCAGGGGGTCCTCCCTCTTCCCCCCCACATAATTTTTTTACCAATTTCGTGCTAATGACAACTAAAGCTCACCAAGTTGTTGTATTTTAATACATAATATATTTTCGGCTTAGGTAGAGGAAATAGAAGCCCTTAGCTCAATTTATGGTGATGACTGGACAATAGACAGCGAAGCCTCAAGATCATACAGCATAAAAATTAAAGATGATAAAAATGAAGTTATTCTTTATGTTACCATGTGTGAAGGATATCCCAGTAAGAGTCCACCGAAATATGAACTCTCAGCTCCATGGATGGACAGAAAAGCAAAGGAGAATCTTCACTACTGTTTAGATGAAATTTATTTGTAAGTAACAAACTGATTAGGAGCCTATTTTGGCTATAGATAATATATGTTTTAAAATGCCCCAAAACATTTAAAAAAATTAAAACTTTTAAATTTGGAAATAGACTTAATAAGCCTAAATATATATGCAAGTCTTTTTATGTTTTGTATTTTAACATTTCAGAGAGAATTTAGGAGAAACAGTAATATTTCAATGGGTCGAAAAAATAAGAGAAGTTTTACAAACAATAAAACCAATAGAACCCATCAAGAAAGAGGAGAAAAACTTATGCATTGAAAAAACATTAGACTTTTCACAGGTTTGTAAGATAATCAATTTATTTTATCTAAGAGAATCGAAAATTAAACTGAGTAAAAAAGTGTTCCAATAAAAAAGCACTTTAAAAATAAGAAATATATTAATCAACAAGCACAATAATCCATATTGGTTTCTAAGGCAGAAATTACATTTGTAAATCTGACTCACTTAGTTATGTAAGCTATTTACAAATTACTTACAAATATCTAATATTACAGAGCCGAGATGACCTAGTGGTTGAGTACATCCATCTCAACCGATAATCGCAGGTTCACACCCCGGTTAGCACACCTGATTGTTTCCAATGTTGATTTAGTGTTTTAATTCATCTCTAACTCTGCAGTAAAGGAAAACATCGTGAGGAAACCTGCATGTGCTGGTATAAATTCTGACATATGTATATCTGCAAACCAGCGGTGGAGACATTTGGTGGATTAAGCTTGGAACCTTCTCCTTAATAGGAGAGGAGGCCTTTACCCAGCAGTGGGACATTTACAGGCAGTTATTTTACTTTTTATTTTTACTACTATACTACAACTCCAAACTGAACATAAACAGTGATAAAACAAAGATTTACATTATTATTGAGAAATGTCAATATATCATTGTTTCAGCTAGATATTAAGTGTCCAAATATCACACACGGAGAGGTTATCATTGATAGGAAGAGTTCATTCCAGGGTCACGCAGCTGAAGTTCACAGTATTGATGATGTTAAGTATGTAATTGCTTATCTTAATGAGTTAAAAATAAAAATGTGGGTATATACATATATATATATATATATATATATATATATATATATATGTTATGTATGTGGGTATATTCATAATATCACAAAAGTTGGCCTCCAAAATTTCCTATCCCTATTATATCCTCCTTATGTCCTATTTTCGATACACAAAGTACCCTATGGAGGACATTACTCCAATCTGAGTCTATAGAAAAATTCATAAAAATGGTTTCAATAGTTTAAGTCTGATGACGACAAGATAAACCAATATAACTTATACTTTGCATTTATAATATTAGTATGAATAAAATGTAAAAAAAAATTCATGTTAACAGTGCAGTGTTGGCCAAACTGAAACAGAATAAGAAAATATTGAATGCAACACACAATATGTATGCATATAGGATAGAAAGGAAAACAGATAAGGGTACGACCATGTTGCAAGACTGTGACGATGATGGAGAAACCCACGCTGGCGGTAGAATGCTGCATTTGTTACAGATATTGGACCAGAAGAATACATTAGTCGTAGTTTCTAGATGGTAAGTTTGATTAGTCTACTATTTCATTTATTTTCCTGCTGCTGACTTTCTTATGTGGTCTTAGGCGTGATATTACACTCATATGTTTTGTTCTTAGACTTTCATAAGTTTCTTACTATTTTACACCTGCAAGAACTTACTATCAGTGCGTTATTTTTAACATTCACAGCTTTCGTAACTATTTACGACGTTTCTGTTACTAGGTTATAGAGTTGTTTTATAACGATTCCGAAAGTAAAACTTACAAATGTAATTCTTACTAATGCCTTGCTTAAAAATACTTCTTGCTTATATATAAATAATATAAAACTTTTAATTTTTAATGCAAAATTAATTATTAAATGAATTTTTGAAAAAAATTACGTTATCTTATAAAAAAAAAGTGATAATTAAAATAAAACCTAATTGAAGAATAAATCATTGGATAGTTTTCTTATAAATAGAATTAAACTGGGGATTGGACCCTTAAATAACGAATTATATATATGACGAATGGGTGAGAAATATAGGTGCAAACCGCAGTACTTTTACCGCATTTTCTTGCAGAATAAGTATGATTACAGTTAAATTATATTTATCGCTTCTTTTAGGTATGGTGGTATACAACTAGGACCAGATAGATTTCGACACATTAACAATGCAACAAGACAAGTAATACAGCAAGCTGGACTATTAAAGAAATGACATTAAATTATATAAAAAGGCTCTTCTCTAAATCTGCAGAGAATATTTGACTGAAAAATTGATTAAGTTTTGTAAAAAAATATGTTAACGAAAAATATAGGACTTTTAATTTAAAAATAATTTCAAATTAAAGCTAAAATATAAAGAATCATTTTGTACACTTAGTACATTTTCTTTTTTTTATTATAATTTAAAAAAATCAAAAAGAAATATTATAATAATAAAAAAAACATAACATGTAACAAAAAAAAATCGAATTTTTGTACTTATAGGCTATGCCTTTTTTGACACATTGAATTTTGTATAATTGAATCACACTTGAAGTTGATACAATTAAATTTCATTATAAAATATAAGAATAAATAATCTTAGATCTATATACTCAAAAAGTAGCGTTGAAAATGTTATATAAATAAATTGTTAGAATATATTTTGTCTTTTAATATTCATACAAACGAATTCATTTTACATACACGTTCATACAAACGGCAGCTTTAGATGGTGATGGCTACTGATATTCAGGTGTTGTCTATCGTAATTCATTATGTGTATACTTGATTGGTTTGTGCATTAATGTATGAGTTGGTTGTATTAAGTTTTATTGTACTGTATGTCCTCTTATGTAATAAATAATAAAAAAGTAATCAAATAAAGGAAATTTTTACAAAAATAGAATTAATTGTAGAAAAGACACGGTGATTTAACTATTATTAGAAATATATATGCATGATTTGAGATATTGTTTACATCCTATGTTATGGTTCGCTTACGGGTCACGTGTGTGCCGCCATCTGTAGTGAAAATAAACTGGCAATAAACAAAATACAAGATTTTTAGACTACCTTTTTTATTGTTCTAAAGAAAATGTAGTAAATATTAAATAAAAACTATATTTAGCTATAAAATAACAGTCATAATCACATTTTAAGGGTTATGTGTTATATTAATAATGTTACGATTTTCTGTTTCTTGAATTATTATCTGCTGTTTTCACTGTTATGCATTTTTTATCCAAAAACCTTAGAAGATCCTGAAATAGAAATAAAAAAAAATTGTATAACTTCTAAATATTTAGTTGGTACTAAAATAGTATAAAACAAAAAAATACATTTGTGAATTAATGAATTTTATACCGTTTATCCTTGCTTTATATTTCGCAATTAGAAATAGGACCGGAATAATCGATATTTCTAAATAATCGTTAAAAAAATTTATTTCCTTTTGGCAATATTTTGACTTCTTTTAATACCTATGTCTATGTAAGTATTTTAGAGTCTAATTTTATCCATCAATTTCCAGAATCCATTTTTACATTAAACGCATTTGATAATATTAATTATTATTAATGAAATATAAAATCAAATATAACATAATATACCTTAGGATTATATTTGTATCCGCAAGCAACGAGATCCTTATGTATTACATCAATGTTAATTGGTTCATATCGTAATATCGCTTCCCTTAATAATTGTCGACATGACACGTAATTGTGAAACGCGATGTGTAATGGGACTTTGCACGAATGTACCTGAAATAGACAAATTATTTGGATATTTTAGTTTTTTACATTCTGAATTTAAGTGCTTTTATTATAACCAACTCCACGTATACTTTTGCTCACTATAGTCAGTTTTTACCAACTCTCGTGCAAATTGCTCTCGATGTTACTATATTTTTATTACATAACTAATTGTGCTGTTGTCGATAATATTGTACCTTGGTGAAAGCGATATATTGTTTACTAGATGTATCCCGCGGTTTCGCCTGCATTATTTTGATGACAAATTATATTTATATAATGTTTATCTTCCTTTCTTTAATCGGATATTATTCACTATTTCATTGTTTTCAATTTTGCTTTCGCGTAATTCTCATTTTAATTTATTAAAATTAAATAAATATTCTTTTTTATAAAATTTAATTAAGTTACTCCTTATAACGTTAGCTATCCTGTAAGTGAAAGTCCTGTCAAAATCCCGAGCGAGCCGTTTCATAGATTAGTCGAAACAGCCGATTGTGATTTTGATGAGAGTACTGTACATATACTTTTATATGCGTTTAGTCAAAAGCTGTTAATTTGAAATTACAAACAGACACTTCAATTTTATTTATTCGTATAGATTTAGTTTAATTCTAGCGTACGTTGAGATAATATAAGTCATTAATCTCTTTTTTAAGGTACCAATCTTGAAATACAAAGAAATGGGATAAAGTAATATATTTATCTTATATTATTTTTATATTCTACAAAATTTAAGTCTCTCTGTTATGATTTTGGAGATATTAAGAATTGGAAATTATTTTGTTTTTGTTTGGTTGATTAAATTAGTTTGATTATAAATAGCTAAAGTAGAATGTTGTAATAGATGGCCTAATGGATGTATATTAAAATTAATTAATATTTACCTTAGCTTTTTCTCGCTTTTGAAATACCCAATCTTCTGGAATACATTTCAGTTCTTTAATATCAGGAGCGTTTTTCGTTTCTTTATACAATACATTTTCTTTATCAGCTTCAACTAAATTGAGTTCTTGTTTTCTAGGTGACATTAGAAATTTTTTGGGCGATTTTCTAGGAGAACTTTTAGTTTTTCCTGGTGAATAATAATGATGATTTCCATTGTCATATTTTCGTCTCTTCGATGGTGACGAACATTCTTCAATATCACATGATTCTAGTACTGGATGGGTTTGTTCATACAGGTGTTTGAGAAGTTGAATAGCTGTAATATAGATTTTTTTTTAATTATTAAACATTTATACTAAAGTAACATTGTAGACATAAAGTTTGTTTGTAAGCTTGTATGTAGAGGTGTCCCTGAAACGACTGATTCAATTTTATAAAAATATTTTTGCTTTGTATAGCCTGTTTATTTCGCAAGATTAGAGGCTATAATACATCACGCTACGACTCACAGGAACAAAGCAGTAACCAAAAGAGAGTGAAGCCGCGAGGGGCAGCTAGTGCCAGTTATTATGGAACTATTAAATTTTTGTGTTCCTGTAGCAAACTGGAATTTTGTAGGAATCAGGTGAGATCTAATGCAGAGACTAAGAAGACGATTTCTTCTGTATTTAATTTGAAAACAATCACCTTGACTTTATTAAATTTCAACATTGCCTACCGATGTACGTTTATATTATTCGTATTTCAAGAAATAAATAATTGTATGACATAAAAATATCGTATTGAGAACTCACCTCTTTTTCTTTTAAATGGTTTAAGTCCATACTTTTCTAATTCTCTATTTCTCTCAGGTGATGTCATTGATTCATAATCCTGCATTGGTGTTACATTATGCGTCTTTATTATATATTCACTATTTTTAGGAGTATTTTGTACTTCTTGTATAAGACATTTGTTTATTATGGGTGTAGAAGTTTCATGTATTAAATCATTTGAAATTGATATCGGTTTAGGAGTATGAACTGTTGACGTTTTCACACTAGCTGATGGTAAATCACTATCGCTTAGTGATCTATTTAAATTAGTTTTAAAATGTCGATTATTATCATTATTTGAATGCAATTTGAAATCAGATACATTATCCAATTCTGATAAACCACCAATATCGAAATTGTGCCTCGAATGATGCAAGGAGTAATTAAATTCTTTGTCGGAAATCTCAAAACAATCGCTGGTTTTGCTAGGATTTGTGGAAGCTTCGCTGTTTGAATTATTAGCTTTTCTGATACTATTATTACAGGTCTTAGGAGGTTGAAGCGAGTTTGAGGCATATTTACTTTTTGTAGTTATAATATCATCAAACATTTCATCGTAATCTATTGAGATATTGTCTATTTTACCAATATTTGTGTCATGTATTGGATCGCAGTGTCTTTCTATAACCTCATTTGATGAATGTGAATTTTGAGTTAAATCAATATTATCAAAATCTTCTATATGACTTTTATCTTCATTGATTTTATCTGAATTGTTTAATGAATGTGTATTATGTCCAGTACAAGATGGTATTTTACTATCGATACTGAAATTGTCTATTACAATTTTATCTTGCGAATTATTCATAAACATATTATCATGATCATAATAGTTATCATGATCGAAATCATACGAATCATAAACGTCAGTATAAACGTTTTTGTGATTAGAATTGTCCGGTTTATTTTTTTCTTTGGATTTATTAAAATCATCACATGTGAGTTCTGAATCTTTTGGTATAACTGAATCCAGATTCGATTCAGTATCTTCAGTAATAAGAACAATATCATCTGATGAATTTTCCTTTTCTCTAGCATCTATATTTACAATTGGGTCATTATCAGAATCTGAAGACTGTGTTAAATCCATTTCTAAATTTGTATCATTTTCTTTATTTAAATTAATCTCTTTACAATTATAAGAGAAATGTGCATCATAATCTTCATATTTATTATGGTTTTTGAATGTACTTAGATTTTTACAATTTTTATTAACTGTCTGTGGTTTTAAATTATCTTCTGTTCTATTATTGTCTTTAAGATTTTCAAATTCTGAATCATTTTGTAAAATTAGAGCCTTAGAGCCAGTCTCTCCTACATTATCTACAGTAGACTTATTTATTGGAATTTCAGTCTTATTACTGGATAATTCTGCTAATGGAGAGATTTTTTTACAATGTAAAGACTTAGTCAAATTAATTTGTAAGTTTTCTTTTAAAATATTATTTGTATAGTTGTCTCTTTCTGAATAGCTAAAACTCTCTGTCAAATCAATGTTTTCTATAAGATTTAGCTTGGTACTAGTAGGAACACATTCTGTAATTTCCATTAAGTCATTTGATTTTCTTTTAGTTGTATTTATTTTGTTAATGCTATTTGAATGATTTTGATTTATATAGTTAAAACTCTGAGTTAGATCAATATTCTCTATAATAGTTTGTTTGGAACTTTTTGATAGGCTTCCTGATATTTCAAATTTTTCTTTATTTGTATTTTTAAGGGAACTTGTTAAGTCAGTATACTGTTCATATAAATGAGAATTATTGTCCTTATGTTTGACAATTTGGTTTTTAATGTTTTGATTAACATTAGCTGTTTTCGTGTTATAATCATTTGAATTTGTTGGTGAACTCAATGTTTCTTTATATAATACTTGATTTGGCATTGCTTCAACAAATTCATTACCTAAAATAGTTTCGTCTAATGAATTTGCCTGTTTAGCACCTATTGGTTCTTCTGGCAAGTCAATATCAGAATTTGAAGACTGAGTTAAATCCATTTCTAAATTCTCCATTATAAGTTTGTCGGCGTGACTTTCTACTTTTGAATTATTAAAGGAATGGGTCAGATCAATATTCTCTATATCATTAGCATTAGTAGAAAGGCTTTCCTTTGTTTCAATATGTACATTCTGTTCTTCACAGTCGTTTTTTGTAGTGTCATAAACATATTTATTACATTCAGAACTCGTTTTTGAGCCTATCTCCTTCCTTGTTACTTCTTCTGGTAAATCAATATCAGAGTTTGAAGACTGAGTTAAATCCATTTCAAAGTTTTCTGTTTCAATATTGTTAGAATAATTTTCTTTTTTGGAATGGTTGAAGCTCTGTGTCAGATCAATATTCTCTATACATTTTTTAGCAGTAGTAGGAACACACTCTGTAATTTCCATTAAATCATTTGATTTCATATTTACTTTTACTTTTTTTGTTGAAAGGATAGTTATATTTTTTGTTTTATCCCTTTCTGGAGCAATGTTAACACATTCTGTTAGGTCCATAAAATCTGTTATATTACTATTACTTTGGGTTACATCTTTTAATACTGCAATAGGATTATTTATATCATTGAATGTGTATGAAATATCATCATCAAATATATCTGGAGACACACTTCTAGCATTTTGTGAAACCATTGACTTAGTATCAATAAAATTCATACTCTCTGAATAATTTGCTTTCATTGCAATGTTACTATTTGTATTAGTCAATTCTTCTAACTCATTGTTTATAGATATGGTTACACATTCTGCATCAATAACTTTTGTTGGACTATTTTTATTAGTTATATCCATATCACAACGATTTATATGTTTACTTTCTATAATACATTGTGCTGCAAGCATTGAACCACTTAATATAACATCTAATTCTTCTTGTGTACATTCAATGTTGTAAAAATTAAAATTTTTTTCTTCTCTTTTTGGACTTGCAGGTCTACCAGGTATTGTTGACCAATCTCTTAACAAACACAATTTTTTTAAGGGTTTTTCAAACAATTCCTTTATATAAAACATATCATCGTTTCTCATAAATTCATAAACGATATTTGTTGCTTTGTAAAATATTTTTTGATCATCGTAATGATTTAATTTATTGCTTTTTAAAGGAGATTTATGAATATTTTTAGCTAGAACTTCAGCGTATTTATCAGAAATATTTTGATGTTTCTCCTCATCTGAGGCCAGTAGAAGCTTATATTGTTTCTTGAACTTTCTCCTTTTGCTTAGATCTTTAGATATTTTTGTATTTGGCACTCTAAAGCCATACTCTTGTAAAGTTGTTCTTATCTTTGCTGTTCTTTCTTGAGAAGTCAAAGGCTTTGATTCTTGTAAATTATCATCTGATTTTGTTTCCACATCATGAAGGGACTTTGACAAAGCTATTGCAAGCTGAAGTTGTTCTGAATCAACATCTACACCACTCTCCTTACATACTTGATTAAAGTTTTTGGAATATGAAACCAGATCACTATTTTTATTTTTTATCAATGTTCTTATATCTCTTTGACCTTTTTTTTTCTTAAAAGGTTTTTTTGGTCTTACTTTAGACTTTTGCACATTTTTAGGACCTTTCTTATATATTTTTTTCTCCTGAAAGTCGGATGAGCTATCATCCATTACAGTTTCTTTGGAAAAATATTTGCTTTTTACTATGCATGAAGTAACGCACTCACTGGCAATTAAAAAACATATTGTATTAACTAAATAATTTATTTATACAGTATTTAACAATAACTAACTAACCCACCTAATTATATCATCTTTATTCATGTTATTTGTCGGGCAAGTCAGTTCTAGCCTGCTCTTCCATCAATTTTCTTATTGTGTCGCCGGACCTAACTAATAATCCACTCGCAATCATCAGTTTTCTTTCAACTTCTTCTACTGGATCGGAGTACAAGGGATCAAGTGCTTTCCTAAATTTTGCCGTAGCACTCGAATATCTGAAACAATGGCGATTTCATAACCTACCATCTTCTGATTGTAAACAAACACTTTATTATAGTATTTTTTCAAATTTCACTGGGAAACTTACTGGTAGAATGCACCAATCAAAACTCCTATACTTAAAATACACACACCAACTTTATTTATAGCCTTAGCAGCCGGTGTTCCATTCAATTTTCTAGGTTTCCATTTTGACGAATCAATTCCAATCGCCATCTTTTCAGTTTTAAGGAGCCGTCAAAGTCAAGAAGATTAAAAATAATACTTGGTTTGGATTCTAGGTTTCCTGTGGTGTAATTTCTTTTAGTTATTAAAATTTTATAAATTATTTTTATTTCTCTTTAAATTTAACTATTTTCTAAGTACTTCCTGATTTTATTTACTAATACTTTATACGTAAGTTATAATACATCTGAGTTCTAGCTTGTTATATTTTAAAAAATATCCATAATATGTCATCTGTGGTCCATGAACAGCTGTTATAAAAATCAACAAAATTTTATTGTTGTAAACAAAAAGAGCGTTAAATGATGTCTCTGTTACAAAACCTATCTTACAAAGAATACAAATACGCTTCTACATTAAGTACGGAAAAATGTGAAATAATAGCAAAGTTAGCTGATTTAAAGTAAGTGATGTTAAAATTTGTTGAAAGTTTACTATTAGATTTTTTTTGTTCAATTTTTAACTTATTCATAATTTTGTTGCAGAATATCGTTTAATGACAGTAAAAAGCCAGGAGAATTATTGATTAAATATCTGGATCGCCGTGGTTATTCTTTACAACAGTATAGAAGTTTAATAACTACAGCACTCAATACAAAAACCATAATAACATATTACCACCCTTTTTCAAAAGTGGCTATACTTATAGCTAATGAAAAATATGAACATTTATCTAAATTAGCCACACCGTCTATAGATTGTGACTCTTTAGCGTGTAATTTGAGAAATCTAGGTTTTATCACAGTGACAGTAAAAAACACAATAGTTGCAAATTTGAAAGATATTTTAGTAAATATAATTCAAACAATACCTGAAGATTCTTATTGTAAGTAAGCTTTTTAATTTTTAACTTTATTCAATGTTTTTTTTTATAATTGAATATAGGTTCAAAAAAATATTTTACAATATGTTTACATATTTACCAAAAGTAAATATGTATATTTATAAAAATTTAACTAATTTTGCAGGTTTTATTTTCTATGCAGGTCATGGCTGTGAATTATGTAATACAAAATGTATTCTCGGTATAGACTGCCCTACAGATGATATTGAATTTAATCACTGTATAACTGAGAACTGGTTGTTACGAGAAGTAGCAAAGTGCAAACCAGAAACATGTATTCTTATCATGGATATGTGTAGAATTAATTTAGATAGGTAATATTAACATAGTTTGTAATCTAAGGATAACTCATAAGATCTCACACAAAACACACAGACCACAACAAACATCAGTATGGGTAATACAGATGCTTAACTTGTTTGAACCCGCACATGATAGTGCTACAGTCAGTTGCAGTATCCACTGTACTGACCTGTACAGATAAATGTGAACTACTAGTTAATTCCTGTGATTTGATCTGCGTATAATATTTTGAACTTGCCTATTTCTTTGATTAATTACGTGTTCCCTATATAAATATTTCCAGCTTTATTTTTTCTAATAAAAATAGATTACTTCCTTCTCCAAAGTTCAATCTGTATCCATACCAAAATTCATTAAGTTTAGTTCAGTAGTTTAATAGGTGTCAAAATATAACTATCAAACAGACAGACAGTTTCATTCAGATTTATAACATTAGTATGGACTAAATAAAATCTAGTTGCTATAATATTATTTTATTAGAATGCCAATTTTTTTAACAAAAAATGATCTGTAATAAAGTATAGTGATTATTTAATTTTGAAATATTACAATATTAGGTAAAATGAAAATTATTATGACTTAAATACTAATTCAAGATGTATTTATTGTTAATGTTAAATAATAAAATAATGTTAAATAAAAATTTATGTTAATACAATTGATATTTTTTTTAGGAATACCAATTTAAAAATATATGCATCAATGACTGATTTAGAAAACTATTCAATACACAACAATCTTTTCATAAGTTATTCTACCCAATCTTGTCAGGCGGCATATGAAGTTTTACAAATTGAATGTACAACTACTATTGACAATGATGTTACATATGAATTAAAGACAGGGGATACTGAGAAAATAGTTCCTGGTGCAAGCCAATATGTTAATGCCTTATGTACAAGATTGGTTGACAATTTTGATATAAGTACATTATTGGATAAAGTTCATGCAGGTGTGGATATTTTCTTTTAGTGTTCATCTTTAAAAGAGTATCTATGGCATGAAGGCTTGTTTAACTAATTTGAAAATTTGAAGGAAAAGCATTAAGATACTTTTGCTTGTTATAGTCAGTAGCCAGCTGGTTACTAGGTAATGTCGTACAACATAAACAACATTCTGATGCCAAAGTCGACAATCTTATACTATATCTATTGTTCATTAACTAAAAGCACTACTAATTCTAAAATGTCTATTTTTCAGGAGAGCGTAAAAATTTATAAATATTAATATTTTATGATTAAGATTTATACAAAACAAATTAAATATCCCTTTTGAATATAATTTTCAATATATGCCAGCAATTGCTAAACTTTCTGCAAAAATCTGAACTTATGGAGTTGATAAATTTTTGTATTCCAAAATTTTTCACAAACTATCAAATTTGGGAATTTTATTTTTAAAACTTATTTTCGTCAAAAATAGAGTTAGCTTAGCTGACAAGTAATATAATATAATTGATGACATACTTTATGGATTTTCGAATTTACATGTTTAACATTAATTAAAAAATATTTCTGTTTTTTTTTTTTTACTTTTATGATTTAGTTCCTTTTTTCTAAATTATAAATATAATCATACATGTGTTTACAGATGTTGAGAATTCAATAAAAAAACAGAGACCTATCAAAGTGCAATGTGGAGTCACTAAAAGATCTTTGTATGATCCTGCAAAAGGTTGGTATTATATTATGGCTTGATTGAAAAATTTCACAATAGTTTGAAATAGTCATTATTGGGAACACATATATTTACAAGAGTTTATCATTTTACATTTATAAAACAACATTTATAATCTTGTTTTAATACATTTTTAAGATTTTTTTTACATTGTGCATTATAATTTAGTTATTTATTAACTTATATTATTACAATTCAAAAGAAAAAATATTACTGTAATATTTCAGGTGATGTGAAAGAACTTATTACTAAGTTAAGAGACGCTTTACAAGACTATAAAGAAAACTGTGCAGTATTTTGAAAAATCAAGAGATTAAGAAAGAAAAAAGAAATTTTATAGTATAATACATGGATAAACTGTCATAATAAAACAATGGTGCTGAAATTGTGATAAATAAATACAGAAGTACATAAATGACGTGAACATATTTTATTTCATCGTAAGCATTTCTCCTATATACTATAATTCAATGTTATTATTTACAATTTCTTTACAAGTGTGTGTGGTTGGAGATGGTTAACAATGTTAATCCACCAGCTGTCTTCAACGCCTTTTGTAAATTCTCTTATAAATCTGTAGTTGAGAATAAATAACTTTTCTTGGTACTCAGGTTGTACCCTGAAAAAAGGTATAAAAAAATTGTTGTAAAAAAATATATTTGCTTACTTATATGAATAAAAATATTATGCTCAAAAACAATGTATATTTGATACTTGTACTAACAATTTTATGACACTGGTATACCAAATTCATCAATCGTCCTTTTATCAAATAGACTGTTTAAGATAATTTGTTATAAACTGAAGAAATATTTTAATTTGTAATGCTTTATACCAAATTACGACATTTGTAATATGAAATAATCCTATGCTTTTTTGAAAGTTAAGTGTATTTGGAAAAAAAATAATATGAAAAAATATTTTTAATAACATATAAAAAATACACATTATGACATAGAAGGGTTTTACGGTTCTTCAATTACATGCACTCATACAGCTGGGCAGTGAAATGTCAACTAATTATTTCATACAGAGTTTACAAACATACCCTAATGTAATTGGTGGCAAATCGCCAGTTTCTTGCATTTGTTTCATTCCTCTCAGAACATGGTAACACATTGTTATTTCAACCCAACGCTTATCAGAGTCGTCAAACATTACTCCTACCTGCAATTTAAATACATTAGTATTAAATGGTTTATGGTAATATTTTCTTTGTTAAAGCAATGAAAAAAATATTTGATAATTTATACTAATAAGATATTTTGAGTTAACAAATGAAAAGTAGCAAGTACAATTTCCGTAATAAGATAAAAAGAAAGTAAAAAGTAAAATAAAGTAACAGCATATTAATATCCCACAGCTGGGCAAAGGCCTCCTTAATAGGAGATTAAGAAGAAGGTTTAGAGCTTAACTGCTCCACTGCGGGTTGGCGGATATACATGTGTCAGAATTTCTCTCGACACATGCAGGTTTTCTCACGATGTTTTCCATCACCGCCGAGCTCGAGATGAATTTAATCATAAGTTATTATATATAATTGATTTGGGAGAGTTTCTAACAGCTTATTAACACATTTACTGCCACTATGTTCAATGTATTATAATGGGCATGCCTGGTATGTCAGTATATTTGGATGTGTTAAAATCAGGTATACTGTTTTTTTTTTACTTTACAGATAAAAAAAATTAATATCACATTAAATAAATGTTAATTTACCTGATAAGGAAAAGAATAAAAAATATCTTCCTTCTTAATTGCTAACATCTGCCTTTGACTGACAGATAATTTTGAAACAGACTCTTTTAGTATAGCAATAGCATCTTTCTCAACCAGTCCTTCGAGGGCCTTAAAATCACTAGATTGCAGACTCTCTGAAACAACCTGAGAGAACGTTTTCATGAATAAACAAGTATTTTTTTACTCAACAATTTGAAAATATCTATGAATTAAATACAATGTTTGGTTGATGCAAGTTATGTAAATAATTTGACGAAAAATCTATTTTGATATATTATGTAATAAACACAAACCTCGACAGCATGTTTGGAAGCTTCAATAAAATCGTGTAAACTAAATTCTGACTCAAAATACGGTCTGATGATTAAGTTTGCATACATCCAGTTCTTTATGAATTTTATAAATGATGGCCAAACTATTGGAGGGAAGTCCATTAACTGTGGCAATCTTCTCACGTCTACTCGTTCTTCGCAATAATTTCGATGTTGTATAATAGGACATTTTGTAGCTACAGGAACTTGTAAATATTTATATGAAATTCTATCACATAACCTAAATGACCGACTTGTCAAAACTGTCCTCATAACTAAATTCATATTTAACTATTTGAGAGAAGAGCTATTTAAAAACACAATACAAGATTGTAAAACATGTAATTCTGCTCACTGTAAATAAAATATCCACATTCCACAACAACATTCGCTTCTTTATTTTATCTTCTTTTTTCAATATCAAAACTAAATAAGTTGTGAAATCACTGATTGGACATTGGTGACGATGGCTTGTGGCATATTTTTTATTGATTGGAGAAATTTATAAACGTCTTTTCTTCATTGGTCAGAAGTAGGGCTTTATCAGTTATCAGTGTTGTAACTTTTTATAAATATTTAATTGTCAAACATTGAAAACATAAACTAGGTACTTAAGATATTTTGTTTATTACATTTAATAAATAATTTATAATATTTTTTAAAGTATCCTTATTATACACATAGGATTAATAGTGGCTATTGCAGTTTAAATGTAGTAACATGGCTCGAAAGATGGAAACCAAAGGCCATAAACTAAATTTCTAAAAAAATTCACTCTCAATTTTTCTACTTCCAGATATATTGCTTTATTTTAGGACTATATTTATTTTGTCATCTTGGGCTTGAATCAAGTTTATATACATTATTTCGCTGTTGTTTCTGAATCCTCAGTTAGCTGCTAGTAATATTAAATATTCGTTCAAAACGAAACAGAATAATATTCAAATTCCATATTTATTTTAATTCTAAAGACCAAATGGAATTAAAAAGGACGACCACTCTTGTGTAGTGGTGCTGAATGTCCCTCTAATATTTGTTCCTAGGTCTGGGTGTTTGTCCTTGTGGGTCTCCCCACCGTGCCGTGGAGAGCACGTAAAGCTGTCGGTCCCGGTTGTTATCACAATCACCTGATAATGATCGTTACTCGTAGTAGGGAAATTATTCTAGTCTAAATGGTTACTGGCTTGCCCTCAGGGGTTGCGAAAGTCAGATGGCAGTCGCTCTGTGTAAAAATCAGTAACTCGTCAATATCTGGACTAGAATAGAAAGCAGACCCTGGTATAACCGGGAAAAATGCTAGGTAGATGATGAAATGGAGTTAAAAAGAAATTATTTTCGACATAGCTTCACTACCCGAATCACATTTATTTTTGTTTTATTTAAATAAAACTTTCCCAAAACAATATCTTCATGTATATTTTAAACTCCAAAGTGATTTAATTTTTTATACTTTTAGGATAAAACTAAAGTTGTAAATGGAAACACTTTGTAAGTAGTTATGAACTATCACAAAGTATTGTTACAATCGATATCTAGCTTTTTCATACTATTTTAATAAAATAATCGATCGGTAAGAATTAAAGTTTAATTTATATTAAAAAAATATTATTACGATACATATTACTAAAAAAATAGGGAAATCTAAATCCGTTGTTTTAAAATGACTTTCATAATTTTTAGTTATGTTTTGCTCTTTAACAATTATTATTGTTATTATTATTTATTGTTTTGGTTTATAGTTAGTAACTTTATTATAATGAAAGCTTTTTAATTTAATGTTTTTTTTATTACTCTTTCTATCGATGATATTTCTCAAATAAATAAGTTGTTACACAGTTTTAACGAAAAATTGTTTTTTTTTATTTTATTTTATTTTAATAATAGTTATAACAAATAATTGTAAAATATTGAAAACAAAATATAAAAACGCTAAAACTATTTGATGAATTGTATATTAAATCAAATTAAAAAAACTTATGAATCGAGAGGTTTCAAGAAGTTACACATATTTCACATAATCGATATTAATATATCAATATTGCTCATCACTATATTTTGTCACTGTCAAAGTGTCTATTTTCTACAAGTTTCTTAAAGCCAAGTTGTAGCAGCGTTATTTTTGTGTAAAACTAGAGGGTCATGACAAAAAGTACATAATTTTTCAAAACCGGTGAATACTGTTAAATCGTAGCCATGGATGACCAAGCTTGTCCGCGTTGTAAAACTACTAAATACAGAAATCCATCCCTGAAATTGATGGTAAACGTTTGTGGCCATGCTTTATGCGAAAGTTGTGTTGATTTGTTATTTTTAAAAGGTAACTGTAGTATTATACATATTATAGAAAGTTGAATCTTTGCAATTTTTGCTAACTTAAATCTTTTTAGCATAGTAATGTAGTAACATTGTGTTTTATCGTCTTTTTTAGGTTCCGGTTCATGCCCTGAATGTAATGTTCCTTTACGGCGAAGTAATTTCCGTGTACAATTGTTTGAAGATTCTATGGTAGAAAAAGAAATCGATATACGAAAACGAGTATTAAAAGATTTTAACAAGAAAGAAGAAGATTTTGCTACGTTGAGAGAATATAATGATTATTTAGAAGAAATCGAAACAATCATATTTAATTTAGTGAATAACATCGATGTTGTTGGTACAAACAAAAGGATAGAACAATATAAAAAGGATAATAAAGAAATTATAATGAAAAATAAAGCTAAAATAGGCGAGTATTACATTTAACCTAATTAAAATAGTAACCAAAAATTTAAATTAGCCTGAACTAATCAAATTATATGTACAAGTTTTTAGGTTTGAGGTTATTATTATCTATGAGTTAATATATGTTTCAGGTAGAGAAGAATTAGAACTAGAAGAGATATTAGAAATAGAGAAACAAATGGAAGAACTCCGTAGAGCGGAAATGGTTAAAATGGAAGAAGAAGCAAAGAAACAGAAGATTAGAGAGAAGGAGGCGTTGATAGATGAACTAATGTTTGCTGAAGGTGATGCTAAGGAAATATTAAATACATTCGCTCAAACTGTTGCAAACAAGCAGGAAGAAGTTGTACCTGTCGTACCCAAGGTATGTAAGAAAATTTTAATTTCAAATAAACTGCAATAATTTTTTTTTACCTATACTGATGTATCTATAAAATTTACACTAATAAATAAGAAAAATTTCAATATTTTGTATTTCAAAACTTACAATAATATCTATAATTTAAATAACCCTTTTCCAGGTCACACAGTTCTCAACAGGCGTCAAATTTACGAGAGGCTCAGGTCAGCAACAAATGCCGTTCATCGAAGAAGGACCGTTATATAGATATGAGCCGCCCGCCGTACCTGATAGAGTTGGCCCAGATCCACCGTCTGTTCAGGATATTATTAATAATGGGTACCTGCATCATGTTAGGTAAGTTATAAATTTTTTCTTTTAATAAACAAATAAAATAATTATATAGGCAAAAGCCTATTTGGTATATATTGCTTTTGATATTATTTTTAACCCTAAAATAATTTAATTATGTATATAATATTGTTTATAGATGTCCAAGTATAAAAAATACATTTTAATTTTATAATACATATTAACGTAGAACTATTTTATCACAAACCTAACATGTTGTTTGTCACGAATGCATTAGAACATCCCATCTGTCGACCATAACCCTTTTTGTATGAAAATCTTCAGATAAAGAGGCAGAACTTACACCACAATTTAATGACCGTCAATATCCATATCATTTTTTTTTCAGACTGAATGCAATCCACATTACCCTCATTCTTTGTGGAGTGAATTTAAGATTGCTTTATGATGATATATAATTTAAAATTTCACTATAAGTTTATTGTTTATTAACATCTAAAAAGGGTGATGTTTTTAATTCATAGAGTTTTTTTTACAGTTTGTTAAAACAGAATTCTACTTCTAAATCGACTTAGAAAATTAATTATTTATTCATCCCATAGATTTCCTCTCAAAATCGAGTTAGTACTTTTGTTTTAAATATGTTGATTTAAAGCAAACAAACTGCAAATGAAAATCCGTATTTTGATTTTTAAATAAGAATATATTTTTTTATTTCTTAATTCGAGTGTGAATAAAGAAACAATCTTTATTTACAGAGGGGAAACAGAAACCGAGAAGGCTGGTGGGTACTCGTCGACGTTACCTTGTCTTAGGGCTTTGCAAGATGCTCTCTCAGGCCTCTACCACGCCAGCTGACATACCGAACAAGTTGTTGTCGATACTATTGTACTTGATTAGCACTATGTTGAAAGCGATATATTGTTTATGTCCTATTTACTCGTATACACATCCTTGTGATGAACAAAGATGGATATATAAAGTGAATTTGTGACCGAGTAGGGAAAAATGCTCAAAGAAATCCATGAGGTGATTTGATGAAAACTAAAACTGCATCAATAGTTTGTCAAAAAAATTGATTTTCTTAGCTATGGATTGATTTGATGTTATTACTAATGAGAATCAACTTCGGGAAAGTGATGTGAGGCAAAATATGTTTTATGTACAATTTTCCATATCTTTATATGTATACTATGAATAAGTTCATATCATTCTAATATCAACAGGCTCTTTAAAACTAATTAAGCATTTTTAAGAGAGATTCAAGGATCAAGATAATATGATTGTGCTACATAGCCTTTATATTTTCTCTTTAAACAAAATATCGCTTTTAATGTGGAAAACATAATATAAAGATAATGTGTATAATTGTATATGTGAAGTGTAAATATGTTTGTATGAAACTCAGGGTAGTGATAACAAAGTTCAAAAATCGTTTCATTCTGTGTTATGGTACAAAAATATACTTCGATTCACGTAACTGTGTTTGTCTAAATACGAGGCGAGTCCGAACTCGCGCATGGTACAGTCAAGTAAAAAAGACTTTAAACATTGAATGTTCATATTGTCAGAAACTTGTTGAATATTCTCAGCCATTATAAGACATTTATAATCTATTTATTTTTTTTTTGCCTTATTTGGTAAATAAACACAATTTCGGTATGAAAATCACGAATTTTTCAACAATCACATTTTAAGTATAAATGGATGCTGATAAGCAATAATGTGTCAACCCACAAAGTCATATTCGGAGATACTGATGTATTCTGATAATACGTCACGTATTTAACATTATCAAAAAAATCAATTTATATGAACTAAAGAAGTACCGAAAAAATTCTCTTGATTTAATGTTTCGAATATTTTCGATTAGCGTCCAAATGTGTTTAACTATTTGAGAAACATCTGATATGAATTAAAAACTGGTAATAATTAATGTTTTCAACACAATAATCTGATAAGAAGTATTTAATAATTTAAAAAAATTAAAAAAATGTCTAAACGACTATCCTGGTGCCTAATTTTGTGTACTGCGCAGCGTAATGCGCATAGTTCAGATCAACGCTTACGTGAATCGAGGTATATCTATTGCTATTCTTGTGTATACTAATACAATTTTTGTAAAAAAAACATATAATTTTTTTAATGTGTCTAAGTGGTCATGGAAAGGAGGATGGGCGAAAATTTATGAACCCCAGCTAGGATCAATAACGATAACTGTTATGTCATTAGAAAGATACTTCTTTACGGCGGGAAGTAAGTGGAATAAGTCTGTCATTCAAGTACACAAAATAATATTTTTCGTTTTTGTCAGTTCCCATTGTTTTAAAAATCATATTTACTTAACATTAATATTTTCATAGTAGGTACATACTAATCATTATGTCAGAAGACACGAAAGCTTTAGGAGCGTTTTTTTTATCTGTCTTAATAAAAATGTTATTTAAATCATAAAAATTAAAAAAAAAAAAACCGACACAAATTCCTTTAAAAAGTAGTGAAAAGATCTCATCATCTTGAAATGGCTGGACTGATTTAATTTTGAGGTAAAACATGTACAAAAACCATCGCTAGAAAACTCTTAAAAAAACAAAACGCATCGAAATCGGTTCACTTGTTTAGGAGCTGCGGTGTCAGACAGACACACATAGCGCTCAAACTTATAACCGCTTTTTGCGTCGGTGTAGCTTGATGTTAGGAATTCCACAAAACTTTCTATTACATATATTTTTTAAATCAAACTATTAGTTCCAGAGATTAGCGTCCTTAACTAAAACATTTAAACAAAAAAATAATCCTTAGCTTAATTATATTAGTAGCAAAAGTTTTAAACTTCAGTTTTATCAATAGTAGTAATTTAATAACACACAATGTCACTAGCTTTGTTTGATCGCGTCGCTTTTTAACGGAAAGTTTTGTAGTTAAGTTACAATCGCGCTGCATTTACGTGGCAATATTTTTCCCACGCCGAATTTAAAGTTCCCGCCACGGTAAAAGTCGTAGAACGTAAGAAAAGCTTTCTCTTGACATATCGTTTGTCATTATTAGTGATTAGGGGAGAAATACATTTGTAAGTTTCAAGTGTCAGGTGTAAAGTAATAACATACAACTTATGTGAATCTCTATGAAAGTCTGAGAACAAAACTTATGAGTGTAATTCTCGCCTTAGCTTAAGATGCTCAACCACAATTGTAAAGTTTCGTTAAGTATAAATGTTTTTAAGTTTATTAATTTTTTATTCAGAATAACTTTTTTTTAAGTTTTAAAAGTGATTTTTTAAAGTGAAAGAATGTTATAAAAAGTTATAAATGTCGTAGCGATTCGTCATTATTTTTGTTATAAGACCATGTTTTTTTTTAATCTGATTATTCGAAATCTAAAAATACAGATAAAATAAAAAAGCTACGTTGTTTAATTTTTTTTTCTCTTCAAGGTTTGTTTAAAGTTAAGACACTATTGTTATGAATGTGAGCATTGCTTATTGTTATGTGAATTAAATGAAAATTAATAAGTATGTTTCGTTTTATTGATAAATCTTTTCATTATAGCGGTATTAACATATGTATCTATATAATTTTATAAATAAATAAATATTAAGATATCTAATATCTAAGCCAGTAGATTCGAATTTATATTAGAAATACAAACAAGATTAAGTAATAAAACACCTGACTGTGAATATTGATGAAAATAGTTTTTTTTCTATAATTTGCTTTCAAATTGTTTCCAAAAAAGTCATTGCTACCGTATTCCCAAAACTCGTAAAAAACATAAATAAAGATGAGATCTACCGATAGAAATTTGCATCGCGGCTGAGTTCCAGCTATATATTCGGAGTGGTAAAAACAAGTGAGCCGAGATGGCCGAGCTGGTTAGATCACGTCGATCTTTACCAATGATCGCGGGTTCAAACCCCGGCTAGCAACGCTGATTTTGCAAGTGCTAAATTTGTGCTTAAATTCATCTCGAGTCCGCCGTTGAAGGAAAACATCATGATGAAACCTGCATGTGTTGGGAGAAATTCTAACACATGTATATACGCCAACCCGCAGTGGAGCAACGTGGTGGATTAAGCTCTAAACCTCCTTAATAGGAGTGGAGGCCTTAGCCCAGCAGTGGGACATATACCTACAGGCTGTTACTTTACTTTACTTTAAAAACAAGTAATTAATTTACTCAAGGCTGTACTCGCACGAGTACAGCGGTTACAAACTTATTGAGTTGTTCCTATGTAAAAGCTAGGATACAAAAACTAACCGTACTCAAACGAGTATGGCGGCACTAAATGGGTTAAAAAAAGTTAACATACAAATACCTACTATGGTAAAAGAATAGACAAAAATTATAGTAACTACGCCGCTGCAGGAAAGTAAATACGTATTAGTTTTTTGACTCTGTATTGGCCTTTTTAGGTGTGTTACTTTAGGCGATATCCATAAACAAACAAAGTGCCGTGTTTAGTATGTTACAATGTTTGTTATAATCGACAGTCGCTTACAAAAATAATAATAATGTATTTTTTATGTAACACCTAATACAACATGATGGCCAGTCTGGTATAATGTTGAATGCCTTTAAACCCGATGGTTACTATAAAACAGTATTAACCTCTTAAACGAAAGAAAACCTGATCAATTTTATTGAAAACAAACTGAAAATCATAATAAGCAATGCTTTATTTTATTATATGTAAAGTTATTTAATTCATATAGGTACTCGTATTCAGGGACATAATTAAATTTTAATATAAAAGCTAATGGCTTCGTACGGGTGTAATCTAGAGTAACGTGGTTGTAAAACATCATTTTTTTCTCCTTATAAAACACTTCATTACGTTTTATTATATACCTAAGTACTTATATAAATCTTCCGTGAAAAAATATCTATGTACTTGTATGATGGTGAGAACTGAGAGATGGTTAAAATCCGTTGCGTGGATAACAGACAAACAGATAGCAGTCAAAAAATACTTTGTTTTATACTATTTAGAGATTTTGCCTACACTAATACTATGAGGAGAATAGATTTGATTGTTAGTTTACATTAAATTGACTCCGAAACAATTGGACCATTAATGATAAAAGACCATTAGAATCCTGCATGTTTCCTGATGAACATAAGCTATAGAAATTGTTAAATAATTTAAAGCGAAGTTACTTACATATAAAAAATAATATTAAATAATTTTTTTCCTAACATTTGTGTATCTATTAAATGTCTGAACGTGTCGAACTGGAATGGCTTTGCATTGTCGGTGCTTTGGCGTTATCTCTAGAACAATATTTGTTCTTTACGTTCGTCGGAATGGATGAAATGCATATCATGTACGATGTGTTGCAGTTTATTTACTTTCTTGTAAATAGTTAAGGTTAACATAACTGCGTTAAAGTTTCACACTTATAACGAGATACGAAAAGGTATATAAATATAAGAAGAAAGATAAAAATGAAACGTTCTAAAACGCTTTTACATTAGCGGTTGTATTTTTTTTTTATTCACTGGGTCGCCTCGATTTAATTATAAAATAAAATTTTCTATCTTTTCTTCGTAAGTTTATTTAAATTTTTACAATACCGTATAAATAAAATCGAACTCTGTCTGTAATTAAACATAGCTTATTTAGTATTTTCTCACGTTTATATTTTTTATATTTTGCAAATTATATTAAACGAAAAAAAAAACGCGTTTTTCTTTTAATTAGCTGTCTATCTCTTTGACTCGTATTTGTCTAATTTTCAGAACAAACGAATCGAGAATGGCGATAGCGAAACCCACTTACATTCACATTAAATATTATAATAATAACTAAAGGCATACTTTGATTCTCTTATATAATGTCATCCCTACACGTATACGAAGGTTAAAAAAAATCAGTTTCAAAACATTAGCTTGGCAGAGAGTATAGTGTAGCATAGTGGCTCGTAGGATACAATTAGCATGTGAAAACATTGCGTCGTCCCGCCGCCGCGGGCGCCGTCTAATTGGCCCTGTGTAAACTCGTCCTGTTATCGGGACGCCCCGAGCGTTTGTGTTACGTGTGGAGACTGCTTGTATGCTATAATTGATATTAATATCGTAATATATATTATGTTAAATATAATTAATAGGACTTAAACTAAATGTTATGAATCGTAAAATTCGACGATTTTTTTGCGTTTTTTAATAGATTCGTGATTAATTATTCGTGATAGACCTATAGTATAAAAATTCAGTTACAAAAATTAACGTCTATAAATAAAAATAAAAATGATCACATTAAAGAATGAAATGTGCCTTAGGCGTGGTTCGAAATCTAACACCGTATACGAATAATTCCAATGGCATCTTAAATGGACGTCGAATTCACCATTTGATAAATACGTAATGACGTTTTAAAATAAACAATTAAAAGCCATAAAACAAAGAATGAAACGAATGAACTAGACAATGGACACATCATACAAGCTTAAACTCGCATATGAATCAGGTTTAAATCTAGATGCGTTCTATTCATATTCTTAGTTAGAAACTAATGCTGAGACTTCACGTCAGCGATTTTAGCTAAATGTAATTTGCTAGCAAAGTCAAAGTCGGTATAAATTCTAACAGCGATTTTCATCGCCGTTGTTTTGAGTCTGAGCATAATATTTAATTTTTGGGATTTCAATGGAAAAGTGAATGTTTTTTTAATTAATACGAATTAACTAACGGCGAAGAATTATCTAAGGCATCTAGGTCGATTTCTAAAGATGTGTTCAATTTAAAAATTTTCGCTTATTTTTTCTTTGTCATGTCCTAATTTTTCCAGAATTGTTTTTACGAGTACTATTACTTTTAAGTAGTTCCCTTTATAGTATTTATAAATATAGTTAAAACCTAATAAGTACACTCGTTTTAATAATCATCTGGTCAGCAGAAAAGTGTAAGAAATGTCTAAAAACCATTTTATGTACGAATTATATACGTATTATCTTATTTATTATGTTCTCATAAAATTATGCGGTTTTTTCGGTCTGTCGTGTGTTTATTTTGTCTTACGTAGTGTTGGAACTGAAGCGACGATATATGTATATCTTGTTACAGTTACATGACTTTAATGATCTGTTTATTATTTTAATTATACATATATAAATGGTAAATACTCTTTGCTACAACTTTCATTAGAACGGTCTTTCAAAATGAAAGTATGTAACGGAAACTAAATATATATGATAATTAATTTAAAAAAAAAGCTGATTCCATAATACCCTGTCAAATCCGCCCGCCCAGCGCTAATATTGACTTCTTATTACCGCACGGTAACCGCACCGATCGTGGGCACCGGCGTATCACAACAAATTTCACTACCCTGCCAATGACAATAACAATCTCTACCGACAATTCAAAATTGTACGTTATACATTACTCGCATATCAAACACAGGACACAAATAACTAACACTAAGAGCTGCAATGTAGAATGTGGTATTGAATATGTGTGTGTTTCATGATACCATAGTAAAGGTAGGAATAGTAGACAATGGTTAATATCGTGAAGCAGTCAGAGATAGCGTTCAGTAATTTAAATATAGTACAGGGTTTAGTGTGGCTGCTATCAAAGTTCAGTCTGCAACGATTATAGGGAAAGGAAAATAGTAAAACTTTAATTGAAACTTTGTCCAAGTTTTGTACAAAATACTAGGGACACTTATCTTTGATTCAGTTTAAGATTATTTGAACTTCGTATTCTACGCTGAGTTTCAGATATTATTCTCATATTAACGATAAAATAGATTTATATATTTTTAATTAAATATTAAAAGTAACATTAAGTTAATAATTAGATAGAGAAAAATATCGTTTCGATCAACAAAATATATTTTTTTAAGCAAAAAATACTTTTACTTATAAAACCATTAAGCCAGTTCTCAATGTCATTATAAATCGATTTGGCCAATAGCATGGTGTCATTTATATTGCTGTTATTAAACACCAAATTAGCGTGATGGTGCTTGATTTCCATTCCCCCATTCAATTGAATGGATCCTTTGTTCTCACGATGGGTTTCAAAACGCAACCCGATGCAAAATGGCGTCTTGTAAACGTCATGTGTACAACATGGCGGGCAACGGTTATTGTTCGAAACGTCGAGTGGTTAAATACTAAATACAAATAGCTTGGATGTGCTAGTACACCGAAATATTAAATTAATCGTTTACGTTGCTTTATAAGTCGTGTGTTATTAAAAATGTAAATAGAATTCGTTTATTTATTTACTGAAAAAATACGATTTATTTTTTCAATTAAGTAATGAAATTATATTTATAAAATGTCTACTTTCCCTACTCCAATTGGATATTGTTCACTATTTAATTCATTGTAACTTTGTTTTCGCGTAATCCTCTTTTTTATTTATTAATTAAAATTAATAAAAGTAGTCCAAATTACTCCTTATAACATTAGCTACCTTTCAGTGAAAGTCCCATAAAACTCAGTCCAGCCGTTTTAGAGATTAGCCAGAACAAACTCACAGACAGACAATAATTTAAAAAATTTTGTTCTCGAAGTATTTACAGTAAATACTTTCATATACATTTAGTTAAAAGCTGTTTTTATGAAATTACAAACAGAAACTTCAGTTTTATTTATTTGTATAGATTTTATTTAAAGCTCGTAAATTCAAACCGCGCATGTAAATTTTTAATTTATTGTAATTTTACATGCTCTTTGCCTAAGTAACATTACTTGTTCTTAAAGATATTATAAGACATTTATGTATCAATAAAATTGCAACAGAGTAATGTAGAGTTTTATAGATTAGCTTGGCGGATAAAGCTTTAAACCTCCCTTTAAGAGGCACTGCATTAAGGGTTCTTAGAAGATACATTATAACTAAAGTATATGTTACATTCATGCTAAAATACTAAGTTAAAAATGTATGCCTATTTCCAACTTTGACGAAAGGATTTTCAATTTTGGCTAAAAATTCATATGGTAATATTTATCTAGCTATAGTTATAAAATAGAATTGAAAATACTTGAATATTAAGTCACTACAAAATATTATGATTTGGTCATATTTTGCAAAACTTCTGAAATATAATATGTTTTATAAATGTCACTAATTATTATCACCAATATCAATTACTAATATATTTAATATTGCTCACCAATTATGTTTATAACATACTATTCGCCTTTTATTATAGAGTAGCTTAACACAATAAGTTACTATAAATAAGCATTACAATAAAAAGCCACAACTGAACAAAAATGAATTCTTTGAAGTAAAAAAAAATAATTTTTAAAAGTCAATAATAATACAATAATGAGATTTTAATTAACTTATGGTACATTATTTATCAAAATATCAAGCGTTTAAACTCTAGGTCATATCACACACACGAATGAATTATATTATTCTTTGTCTGAGGCGTCAGTAAATAAATCTTCCTACTATTCAAAATTTAGCCCAGCCTGTATACTCCAGAAGTTTTTGTAACGATTTTATTATGTCGTAAATTAGCCTGCTAATAGAGCTTAAAGCGATTAATATGCAGTTAAAACGTAAAATTTCGACGTACAAGTTTACACGGGATTTTATAAAGACGGATGGTTCTGCTTTAAACCGCTGACTGATTTGAAAATACCACGATGATTGAGAGCTGATACAAGCCAGTATTTTGATAAATAAATAAAGATTTAGTGTTGGACTTAGTGCGGGAATAGAGATTGAAAAACGATGAAATATTTTATTATTTACGATTTTTAGCATGATGTTATGTAAAATTTAGAATAATCATTTGTTTGTAGTAAAACATATAGCTGCACCGATAGTTTAAATTTATTTTAAATTAATATTAAATATTTCACTTTGATACAAAACACATTGAATGAAACTAAGTGGTAAAGTATATTAAAATCACGTTGAGTCACTTTTTAACATTGTTATTAAGGAATAATTTGTAAATATTCGAAGTATAAAAGTGTATCGATATCGATATTTTTAGTACATCACTAGAAATCAGTACATGTAAACGGTGCAAGTTTACCTGAACGCAATGTTTTTATTCGGCCAGGCTCAACGGGCGATGACGTTCGCGCCAGGCCACCGTGTGATCAATTTAAAAAGTATAAAACGCTAAATGGCCCCGTATCCGCTGACCGCGTTCCTTTTTCAAAAGTTTGACGTTCTTGACATTTATCGATAATTTTGTTGTATATTTAGGATGATTTTGAATCTTATAAATAAAGTTTTAATAAAAGTATTAATATATCTAAAGAAAATTTTATTTTAAGCTTATCGTTCTGTTTTATTAAGTATTGTAAGTCAATGTTATCTTTTATATTTTTTAATTTGTTCGTGTATTTTAAACTCTTATTGGCTATTAATTTTACTATCTATTTATAATATACGAATCACAGTTCAGAAATTAATAGAAAATCTACAAAATTAATAAGGAAATGTAATAATTTGTAAAATAGACGACTTTTTTAAAGAGCTTGATTTTGTACCAGAAATATGATATTTTTGTCGTATGACATCTAATTCAAAGACCGTAAAATATAATTATAAATATTGATAAGCAGACATGTTTCCATCCGAAGCATAAAATTAAAAAGTTTTCATTACAACATTAAATCGAGTTGAACATGGAATGGTATATATCAAAATGCTTCATCTCTCATCATGTAAACGTTTATCATAATATATAAGAGTACAATGCAATAATAAATAACGTACGAATAAATTTATGTTCCTGTAATGGGCCAATATTGCTTGCGAAAGTAATTTCTATACAAAATATTGTATCGATATTTATTGAGCACGTTTTAGTTATTTATTGTACTATTGTTTATATTTTTTTCTCTATGTATTCGATATTTTTATAGGTTTCACCAATGAGTTTTTATTGCAACGTTAGGTAATCAAATCAATATATTGTTCTCTGTTTATACGTTCGTTATCATTTATAATTTAGATACAGCAATTTAATTTTTGATAAATGTGATTTTTCTTATTTTTTTGCTAAATTGGAAGAGTTAAAATGTATGTTATAACTATTAAAATATTAGTAATAATTAGTCTGGTGCGAACTTTATATTTGAGCATAACTCAGCATATAGAAGTTTATATATACGTTATATTTAATCTTAGACTGAAAATAATTTAGTCATTGTCTAAACAACAAAATAGAAAAAAAAACAAAGTGGCAGCGGCATCTTCGAGTAAACAAAGGAATAAAGATACGTGCTCTATGAATAAAATAAAAATATCATCAGATAATATCGTCGCAATGAGCTGAGTATGGAATATGCCGACTTATTATACCTACTTTAATAACACGATCGTATTAGCTCAGATATAGAGTTATGTATTTAATAGACATATATTTTGTTATATATATAAATAAAAAAAAAAACTTTTGTCGGCTTTACTCGTGTTTTGTTACGCCACTCTAAAAAATACTTGTTTGTCTATCCCCTGGGAAAGATACTTTCTGGATAAAAAATACCCTGTGTTTATTTAATTTTAAAATCAAAGTTTCATAATAATCGGTTGAGTAGCTTTACTTGCGGATGCGCTCGCGTTAGTTTAGATTTTGTTTGTTTTAAAATAATACGAATTTATATATATAAAATATAGCCTATAAACTTGCGACAATGTAAATTTGAAATGGTGCCATAATTTTTAAACAACGATACACACATACAAAATCAAATACAAACGAGCAAACCTCTTTTTATTATAATAGTAAAGATTTTAAATGTTAAAAGATTCTAAGTCTTAATTTTAAATTTACGTTAAATTATTGTATTGTAAGGTTTTTTTATATTATTTTCCTGTTTTTTATTTTATAAAGTACACGTAGTAAAACGCCGTAATTTCAGTATTTGATAGATTGTTTGACGTATATAGTACCTCCCCCGCTCCTGATGTTAAATAGCTTTCCTCAGTAGTTTCTGAAATAACGGATGCCAAAATACTAATTCTTTAGCATTATAAATAAGTGTAGATTATTACCAATCAATTAAATTAAAATCTTGTTTTAATTAAATCGTAAATTTTTATCGTTCTTCTGACAACCTTTTATAAACATAAAAACATGTAAAGTTACATGGATTTCTTATTATCTATCTTTTAAAATATCTACATCTTAATACTCTAATGCATATAAAAACTTATTTTAATATACTCACGGGTTATGGAATAACTTAATAACTAGTCTGTTGGTGGTCATTTTATACGAATAGTAAACATGCACGCCCCGCAATTTTATTTGCTTGGCCTTTCATTTCTTACAATAAGATAAATATTAAGTTTTTATTAATGACATGTTAAATAACAAACAAAATGATTAAAATCTCAAATAAAATATATAAATACATATGTTAGATACAAGCTTATGGATTTTGGCACCCAGAATATCGATCACTTTGTACGGCGTTACCTAGCAACCAGCTACCGACTGAGGCCACAGTATCCGTTCGTTGGGCCAATAAGATAATTGACAATTGGATGTGTAGATTTTTAACATCAAATAGTATAAATATCAATAGTTTTTAAATATTGTTTAAATTAATTTATATAATTCCGCATGGTCATTAACAGACAAAAAATGTGCTTTTATTTTTCTTATTTCTTTCTATGATGTCAACGTCATATTGATATATAACGTCATAATGTGCCTATTAAGTGTAGTCACGAAATATTGAATATATGTGCAATATCTAGTATATAATATAGGTTTTTTTTGGACATATAACTTGAGTTGTCTCTAATAATTAGATAATTAAACAATCATGTACAAACAAGGTTGTGTTACAATTGTTATCCGACAAACCCAGAGTGTGTGGGTATGTATGCATGTTTCATTGCGACATGCTGTTGAACAGATGGATGCTGATATGCAATACTGTGTCAAGCCACACGGACTTTATTTTGAGAAAATGGCGTCTAAAGATTTCGAACCTATTCTTAACACATCTGTTTGAAGAAGTATATATCCATCTTTTCTTTTCTATTTTGATAAAAAGTATTATTAATTAATAGCAGACAGGCTAGTAAAGATTTTTATCTAATAATAAGTTTTTCAAGTATATTAAATTATTGCATAATCCAAAATATGAAACTTACTTCAATATTCTAAGCATTTGATTAAGAAACTTTTTTCCGTACTTTTTTAGTTTAAATGACTTGAAAAATTTTTGTATAATGTTAAATACGAAATGCATTATCAGAATACATCAATATCTCTAAATTCGACTTTTTGTGGGTTGACACATTATTGCTTATCAGCATCCAGATATTGAAGCGTAAGATGTCATTGCATTCGTATTCTTCTCGGGAGTGTCATAAGCTATGTGACGTCAGAAATAAATCAATATGGCGGACAAAATTGTCGAATTGACCGATTTTGAAGCGCGATGTGTCTTTATTAGACAGTCGAGCTATTATTATTTTTTATTTAATAACTCTTGTTCAGTATTACGTTCCATAGATTATTACCTAGTTTTTCAATTGCCATTTAATACTAAATACATAACTTGTTCCACTAATAAAGTATGAATAAATGTTTCTACTAATTAACATAAAGTGGTAATGCAAAAGTAATCAAAATAATGCAATCGACATGTTGATTTCTTGAAATATGTTGGATTTAAGCGGATAATTATAATCGTAATTAATTGAAACTGGTATTAATAGGTACTAAAATTATTGAATCACATTTGAATCTTCACCATTCAAAGATTCGGTTTAAGTAAAACATTTTTTTTTTGTAAGTATGTTTATTCCTCTAATTTTAAATTCTTCTCTCTTTAACGCTAAGCTTGCAAAGTTAGTCAGTAAAGAATCATTACGAAAATCATATAAATGCTACACTCTTCTGAATATTAAGTGGTCACTTAAAATATTTCACATAATTACAGATAAAATTATATTGTCAAACTTTTTAAAAGAGTAACTTTCTTGCTGGTTCTTCTCAGTAGAATATACATTACGAACTGGTGGTAAATTCATCAATTTAATTTTTTTTGTTTGTTTCTAAATTGACGAATCAAAAGTGCTTGAAAAGCCTAATTGAATGATTTATATTTCGATTTTTTGATTTTGTCATTAAAAGTAAAGTGATCCATATAAATTATAGTTTTTTGTAATTTAATAATGAAATGCCACTTCTATTCCATTGGTAGGCATTATTATCAATGTCTTTAAGGCATTTATAGATTATTCATTTGTATCTCGCAGTATCGATTCTTTTATGTTATTGTTTGGCTGTCGTTTTGTCTACTCTTCGGATATGAAACGTAATTGCTAGACAAGGATTACAAGGACACTTATTCCCGTATTATCACCTTTATTCGTATTATATTAAGGTCGATTTTCGTATATTTATTAATATTTATACATTTGTAATAAGCGTCTTGCTTATGGAACGGACGTTGTATTACCTATTTTTTATGTTTGTCATTTTATAAGGTCAATTCCAATGTACATATTTAATATTTGTTAAGTACTTTGTATATAATTATGATAAGTTTAAAACATTAGGAATAATGTTTTAATTTAAATAAAAGTGCTTGCTCCTTCGACCTGGAAGTTGTAAGACATATATTTAATAAAATAAATACATTTACCGACACAGACAATTAAAAAAAAATACACTTTTATCGTTAATAAAGCTACTGAACAACAAAATACTGAACCGATTTTGATAAAAAAAATGCTAAAAGACCAATCTGAAAGTATAAATTTAAAATACATATATTGTAAATTACGAAACAAGCACTTGTATCCGTGCAGTATTTGTAGCACAAAGTGTACTTGTCATAACTATATGACGCAATATTTAATTCCTGAAGCCTACACGTATTCTGTAACGCTAATGAAATAATGTTCAAAACAATTTAAAATAGTAATTTTAACGTATCTTGAATTGGAGACAATCGCTACAATTGAAACTATTTACGACAATCTCAACGCTTCTAATTTTAGCGTTAAATTGATATCGTAATAGTATTTTTTTTGTTGTTAAAATTTAATAAAAAATTTGAAATAAAAGGTGTAGATAAGCACTCGAATCGAATTAGGTTTAATACTGTTTATTCGATTCAAAATTCGAACCGAATATTAATATTTGAACTTAGTTCGAATAATTTGCACCTTAATTAGTGCATTCTAGTTTTTGCCTGCGACTTCGTCCGCGTTTTCGTCGTTTTTCGTAAAAAAAGTAGCGTATGTCCTTCCTCAGGGTTCAGTGGTTTTGATGTCACAGACAGATCGTATTTTGGTAGGAAAATATAATATGTCAATCCACAATACTTGATTTCTTTGATTTTTTTTATTGAATAAGTAATAATGTTAACGTTTTTAAATTAGGGATGAGTGAGAGTCTTATAAACGTAAGAGTAAACAAATATATAATCAGAATGCTCCGAACTGCTAAGCTAACAGGAGTTACACGTGTTATTGTGACTGAAACATAGACATATGCTGTTGCGGAATATTTTTTAGAAAATTTTATGTAGAATATTTCTGTCATACATGATTTCTATGTAACTTTAACCATTAAGGCTGCATACGCGACGGAAGTTTAAAAATTGGAGTAACGTCTCCCGTTTTACCAAAGTTTCCCTTCACTTCTCTGCTCCTATTGACTGTAACGTGATGAAAAGTATACTATAACCTGCCCAGGAGTATGAAGAATAATTGTACTAAGTTTCATATTGACACTTAATACAAAATATTTTTTTAATTTTAAAGCATGTATTTACGCTAATGGCGCGAAAAGCTTTCTGTCAGTGTCACGTAAAATGGATGAGAAGTGAATTGAAGTTTTTTCTTTAATTTGCTGGACAAGAAATCAAACTTTTTAATGGATATCTTTAAGTGGTTGAGTATGTCATTTGTCAAAATAGATACAGCTGAGTGCTAGAATAGTGGCGCGTATTCGATACCGATCCATCAGTTGTTCGAATCGTGTATTATCACGCGGGTAGCAATTAGGTGCGGAAATTGAAATATTTCAAATTTTTAAGCAATTTACAGATCTTCTATTATAATACGGCATGCAATAATTTTAATGTTTTTCTAATAACGCTGTAAAGTTTTTACATAGTCTAAGTTTAGATTAGGTAAAATCTAGGTAGTCATATATTAAATTATACTTTCATTTTAGTAAAATAGACTCTAACATTTCTTACTTAGGTATAACATACATGTTCTATGTTCTAATTACACAGTAAGTAATAGCCACTTATGTTGATAAGTACTTAAAGCGATTTAGCAGCGCTTCGCTTTGAACTTATGATTCAGAGAGTCACCGAATGTACTCGATTTGAAGTGTTATGTATCAAATATCATCATTAATATTGCAATCGTGCCTGTTTTGTTTTCGATCTCACGGTTGCCAGTGTATTAGCAATTTAGGGGTTAATCACCCAGGTCATTGGTAATAATAACCTAGGCAATTGGTAATATTAACCTAGGTAATTGGTAATACTAACCTAGACAATTGGTAATATTTACCTATAGTTCAAATACTGCTTATTAAATGGTAATTAAGTACTCTATGTGTCTAGGCAAGCTAATTATGCCGCGTAAATATACATATTATGATTTTTCAATAAAAACAGTGACACAGGATTTTTCAATAAAAACAGGCGTTGCATTAACGAGAAGAAAGGATAAACTTATAACGCCGAATTTTCGACTTAGCAAAGTCAATGTTACCTTCTTGGGGCAAGGTATTCGTTTTTATAATAAAATCCCGCAGAAATACAGTTTACAAATAATAAATTTAAAGCATATATTAAATTGTCCTTAATAGTGAAATCATATTATTCTGTTCAAGATTATATAGATGATAAAGATGCTTGGATTTAGTATATTCTGAATTCACACATTCTAGTAGTATCTACATTCCGAACCTGTAGTAAATTCATCAATTTAATTTTTTTTTTGTTTCTGTATTGACGATTCAAAAATTGTATTGCTTGTTGAAGCCTACTTGAATAAAGAATATTTTGTTTTTGTACTAATGCAATGTAGTACAGTTCTTATATAGCGAAGATATCGATATTGTTAGAGGATCCAGTGAGCAAGTTCGGCTCCAAGCATTGTTTATGAGCGCTATGGCCACGATGGCGTCACTTTGCTTTACCAAGACCTGTGATATTATTGGCACTTACTCGTAAATATTACTTGTTTTATGTGGCTCAGCGAGCGTCAAAGATTGACGTAGTTTATACCTATATTAATGTCACAATGTATATTGATTGCTTACGATTTGATAGTCCACTTTGAATTCGTAATATACATATGGACGTGATAGGTAATACTGTGTCAAGCCACACAGAATTCGTTTTGAGAAAATGGCGTCTAATGATGTCAAACCTATTCTTAATTGTTAAAGAAGTATAAACCCATCTTTTCTATTCTATTTTATTATAAAAAAAAATTAAATACGATTGGCGTAATAAAGAGTTTTATCTAATAATAAGTTTTTGTGATATATGAGATTATTGCATATTAAATTAAGACACTTTTTACCGTACTTACTTAGTTTAAATGATTTATTTTGTTAATATTAATAAATATGTAACGCATTAACGCATACATCAATATCTCAAATTTTGACTTATTGTGACACATTATTGCTTATCTGCATCCATATAATGTGTAATCGTTTTTTTATATAAAAATAGAGCTCAAAGGAACAACACTAGAGAAGCTACAAATAAGTTGCCCGCTTAAAATACGCTTATATTAGCTACTTCACGACGATTTCTATGAAAGTGTGGTACTGTCTTATCGAGGCAGCCCATATATGTATGAATTATAGCCAGAAAAAGTCTGGGCACTAAATGGTCTTTTTCGGCATTTTTTTTTAAATTATGTTGTCAATTAAATATAATATGCTTTAAGTAGCTAATTTTAGTTGATGGAATTCTGTATGTATTAAATCGTATCACTGTGGTGTAAAAACTGTAAACGTATCATTTCTTTGCTCTGGAACTGATTGTAATAAATAACTCTATCAATCCAATACCAACTTTAGCTGAATAGAAAAAAGGATCAGATTGCTTTGATTATTTCGCCAGATGCGCAAAAAGTGCATTAGGCTAGTACAGTTACGAGATAAGGACATGTACACACTGAGGTATATTTATTTGTGATTTGAGCATAATTAAATAATTTTTTTCGCGTTTGATTGTATTTGTTATTAATTAAAATGTAATCTTCAAAGCAATGGTTTAGTGGAATACACCAGGCAGGCCGTCATATTGCGGACGCAATATTACGCACGTTTTTAAATCTTTACGGTGTCAAAAAGTCACCGTCATCGTGGAAGTTTAAATGACACGAAAGGATGGTTTATTATGTTTTACTTTTATAATTTGTACAAAATTGAAAACTATATTATTTATATATTCGCTGAACTTTACATCGCTTTGATGTTGTTTTTGGTTGCAGATTATACAACTCACAGTAAAAAATACGATCGTTAATAGCAATATATTCAGCCGCTTCAATGAACGCATAGCCGCCGACTTATTAACAATATCTGAATATTCAATAAACTATATACAAAAGTAAAAATGTAACCGCTTTCGGTTTGATCAACAAAGGCATACATTATTCACGCGACGGTACATTTTTATGAAAATTAAATGAAAAAAAAAAACCTAACGATATCCCAGTGCACAGCCACCTCAATAATCGGCCGGTACGTTTGATCTGTTGCAATTACAATTTTACTGCGATCGTAAACACGACAGAATGCCAGGTAAGCCCTTTTGTTGCCTATGTTTTTACCCTGCGCCTTTCAATACACGATATATTAAAACCTAGCCTCTATTTCCTTACTCATTAGGGTCAATTTTCAATAAACTTTTCAATATGAAATTATTTCGCTGACTATACATTTGATCAGTTTGTTAATTGTGCTCGGCTAAATTAGTCTTTATGTTGATATTATATGGTGTATATTTGTGTGCGTTTTTATGGATTATAAGGGCAGGATAATATATTTTAAAAATTCGTTACATCCATTTGTAATGAAATTAAACCGTGATGTGTAAAAATTGCATCTTTTGCAACGTTACCTGTGTTCGTTATGGAGATTCTGGATAAATTTTTGTATATTTTAGTTCTTATTTCGTAAACTTTTAACACATTCATAAAATTGAAATGAGCATCTGCTCGCGGCACCGTTTGTGTAAGAAAAAAGTGTAAAAGTACTCTTACATTTAAATTTAAAATTTTAACAACTTTAAAATTTTCTGTCACCCTTTAAAGGTTAATATTTTAATAGCCTAAGCCCCTCCCTAGCATTGTCGGTATCTAGGTTTATAACTGAATTTTCACAGATGTGTAGACAGTATTATGCATTTAAAATATTATTAACGGTCCGTACCGACTTCAACAAAAAGGGGTTAATTTCAAAAAAATCCATTATTAGCACACCTCCACACCATGTATAGAGCACACATTTTAATTTTCAAGTCACTTACTTCAAAAACATAGAACTTTTTTACAAACTTCCATCCCCCGTTTTACCATCTTAAAGGTGGAGTTTCGTGAAATGCGTTCTTAGTGGATGTCTACACCCTATAAGGAACCTACCTGCCAAATTTTAAGGTGTTATAGTTTCTAACATATCGTAATGATTAAAAATATTGTTAAACTGTCTCTACATAATAAAATAAAACTTTAATAAAGTCGTGATTTATTGAATAAATTAATCACGGCAGACATTAAAAAGGTCAAAATCACATTAATATCAATGTATATATAAAAATATCTTTATAACAGGTGGAATTCTTAAAAATCGATATTAAAGGAATTCTGCATAATGACAACTCGTTGGGCTAATGTATGACATTTTTAAGTACCGGAAATTGCGGCATTCCGAGGAAAGGGTCAAGAAATATATTTGTTATATAACTAACGCATTGACTTTAATTTAGAAATAATAAAAAAATTTCATCTATACTATAAAATCCAAGTATCTGTTTGTAATTTCAAATTAACAGATTTTAACTAAACGCATATGAAAGTATGTACATCAAATATACAATTTTTAAAAATATAAATTTTCTGTCTGTCTATTTGCTCCGGTTAATCTCTGAAAAGGCTAGACCGATTTTGAAGGGACTTTCGCTCATAGATAAATCATGTTATAATGAGTTACTTAGGCTACTGTTATTAAAAAATATATTTATTTTAATTATTAAATAAAAAATCGTGAACAATATTCGATTGCAGTAAGGAAGTTAAACGTTATATAAATATAATTTTTGCTTAAATTAACGCAGATGGAACCTGCGCGGCACAGCTAGTATCGGAATTTAAGCGAAGATCAAACCTGCGATGCATTTATCTGTGATAATTACGTTGACTAGTAAAAAATAAAAATAAAATAAGTAATGTTAAACTTGTATTAGATAATGTTTAACAGTCTCATCCCAGAAAATATATTTCTTAGGAAATCTTTTTTGCATATTGAATCTATAAGCGAAATTATATCCAGTTGTATGAAAAATAATTAAGTTGATTGTTCTATTTTGTAAACAATTTTTTTTTTACAACTTTTAGTCCAAAGGACCGAATGATTAAACACTCTGTCATTTTTTTACGTTTTCAAAACCGTCGGATCAATTTTGATAAATTTTGCTATAGATATTGAATCTTGAAGTACTTTTAATAAAAAGAAATAAAAGTGTAAAGTGGGAGTGAAATACGTAATAGTTTTAATGCAGACGAAGCTGGAGAGACAAACTAGTATTGCAATAAAACTTTTCAAGTATCATTAATATTAATTTATTACTTTACTTAGATGTTATATTGGCTTATTTATTTACAAAAGGTTATATTAAGACGGCCATATTGTATAGATCTGGTTAAACGAGTAAATATGTCAGTGTTAGCCTTATCTTTAACTTAATGCAAATCTGCAGTTACCTCCACAATAAGTAAGACGGGCGAAATAAAGAAATATTTACTTCATCTCATTTTAATCTCTATGAGCATATTAATAAGGTCTATTCACTAACATTGGACGCCTGTATAAATACGCGTTTACGGAGATTAAATTATTATTTATGAGATCACTTGACCACTTAAGTATCGGATTTTACTGATTTCCGCAATAAATAAAATTATGCAAACTCGACAACCGCTCACCCTTAATCTTCTTTCGATCAAGCGATCAATTCGAATGCAATATTTTTGCATATTACCTCCTTTTACGAAGTAAGCTTACAATTGATTATCTGTGCCGTATATTTTTAAATTACATTGGGTTTATAGAATTTTTGTGATTCAAAAATCGAATTTTAATACGTCCAAGTTGAGTAGGCTAGCTGATGCTTATTCTTGGTAAGGGTTTTGAAGGATGAACTAGTGCAGTATTGCATTTACACGCCCTCCAAAGCGACCCTTCCCCTTACAGCGAATCCTATGGAATACTTACAAACGACTTAAAAGCAAGCCAGTCTGGTTTTGTATTTCCAACCGCGCGGATCGCAGGCGCGTCGTGTGCCACAACTATTAGTATTTTCGAATTTCATAAAAAGAACGCTTTTTATTATAAAACCCGCCAATTCGATACGCGTTTATTATTTTTTTTCTGCAACTATTCTCTCTCGATAGAAACTTTCGAAAAAAGTTTGTTTCAAAAAGTTTTTAGTCATTTTTAGTTGTTATTTTTTATTAGAAAAAAAAAAGAATCGTGTTCTTGTTCAGTTCTGTGTTTATGTTATAATTATTTTCGAAATGTTTTTAAAATTTTGGTTGTTTTTTAAATTCTGCGGTGCTGTGAAGTGTTGAGTTTTTTTTTAATTCTTAGTGTTAGAGGAGATTTTTTGTGTGCTTTGATCGTACTTTTTGAGCACAATGAAGGGTTTTTGGAAAGTTTTGTTAACTCTACTTTTTCTCGTGGAGGCCGTTATGGGCAACTGGTGGTGAGTACACAACTTTACCGAACTTAAATAAGTATTTATTTACTGTTTAGCAAAAAGCATGTGTATTAGGATTTTAGGAAAGTATTTAATTTTTATTTTATTGTATCAATTTTTTTTGCATTTTAATCTTTTTATTATTTATGCTTACTTAATAATAACTAAAACAAGATATTATTTTCTGATATTTTTTATTCATTTTTCGAGATACGCGTGTAAGGAAGGTTCAAAATCTCCGAAAAGTCAATGAAGCTTCATGAACGTTGAAATAAAAACTACAAGTGATTTCAAGACGGAAATAGCTGGCAACTTTTTGGGTTATTTATAAATAGTGTTTCTTGATGTAAATAATAATGTTTACATTCGCTAGTGTTGGTGTTTGACATGTGTTTTGTGAGCCAAACACGATTTATTATATTATACATTGCACAGATAGCGCAAAGATTACTGAATAAAATATAAAGAAAAGAAAAAAACAACATTAAAAAGTAATATAACTTATTAATGGCCAGTGTTAGTAACTGGTTTGTATGTTAACGGTAGCGAGTTCGGTCCCCGTTCATGACGAATATTTGTATGGTCTAGTGTTTGCTGTATTGTAGGTCTTTTAGTTAAATGTTTTTGTATTTCAAACACAGATAATCTAGGATTATTGAGAGCCGTTGAATGTGAGGTCCTAATGTTATTTCAGAAAATCTCTTAAACAAGATTTAAGCCATTAAAAAAATTATACTCGACTCTATGTATGATGTACGTAAGATCTTTTTTATGATTTTTCACTTCAAACTGTTTTTAAACATATTGACACTATACATTTCATACTCTCCCTTTAAAGCCCTTTAGTTCAACATCCCACTTAAAGATTTTATTTTTTTTTTAAATTCGACATTTACAATAAACATAAATTTTTCCATTATAACTTTTTAAAGTCGCGAGTGATATGAGATACAAAAAAATCCGGCGAATTCGATGATGTATCAAAATCGGTTAAGCCATGATTAGTTACTAGCGGACAAAAGAACGGACATACATATGTGATATATAGGTATATACATATCAAACACATCCTCCTTTTGGTCTTCGCCGCAGTCGGGTAAAAAACAGGATGCAGCTCATTGATTTCATTGCAAAGCTACTCTACATTTCTTGAAATAAACAGATTGAAGTCAATATTTATTTAATCATGAACATTTTTATAAAAAATTTTGTTAAATATACAAAATAAACGTACAAAATATAAAACTGATATAATGAATAATTTTTATGTTAAAATAAAATTTGAAAAACAACTATCATTAATTTATTGCCCTGCGTTTTAATAGCGCAACGGATTAAGGTGATCGAATTAATTTTGATAAGAACATGATTCATATAATTTTACGTGGTCGCTTGTTAAAAACAGTTAAAAACATCTGTACATAAAAATCACTTGTCCTGACTGACTGATTCATCAACGCAAAGCCTAAACCGCTGAGGCTAAACATGAAATTTTGACAGTAGGTGTCTTTTAGGTTGTAGGTGTAAATCATCGTATGAATTTCAACCCCAACATACAGAGGTGCAATCAGGTTTGAGTTTACCTAAATGAAGAAATAAAAATTCTTCAAAGATCAAACATAAAAATTCAGTATAAATTAAATATTTATTTATATTTATATATTCTACAGGTTTATTTTTTTTAATTGCTTCTAACAAATTCCAAAATATACGCGGGCGGAGCTGCGAGCAACTGCAACAATATTTATATACCTTAATATTTATAATATTTATATAACAATATTTATATTTAACCCTTTAATGCATGGTTTTTTATTGCGGCATGGAAAAAATGTTTCCTTGTATTTACTTAATTATAGTTGAGAATGTATTTTTTTTATAAAAAGTAGCACTCGTATATTAATGAATACAAAATTACGGAGACGCTTCTTATAACTCTATAAACTTAGTCGAAAACCAAATAGAAATTTAAAAAAAAAATAGATTTGCCGCCTAAACTTGCATAATTTCTTTTTTAACACTCAATATATTTATTATCGATGGTCGTCAAAGTGCGCTCGGAAACACATACCACTCGACTTCAATAAAATAACGTGAAACGTGGTATGTATACATGTGGCAACAAGACGCATTTAAGGTTAATCTACGTAAAGTAAGAAGTATAACTGCGCTTCGTACAGTGAGTGAGACAGTCGGAAGCCTAAGTCCTTCCTTCACCTTATCTCTTATTTCTTAATCCTTTTTACTCCAGCAACGAATTAGTGGTTCCTCTGGCTGCAAGTATTCATGGCTGGCGGTGATCACTTACTATCAGGTGATTCGCCTGCTCGTTTGCTTGTTATTAAAAAAAGAATATGCTATTTGACTCTACGTTTACAGATAATTTTACGTCTAATGACTTTTACAAGTACCTCTGAATTATCTTTTGCTTCCACCAAGTGCCAATTCTATCGAGAAAACAAGCGAAATATAAATAAAACTTTTTTTAAAAAGGGGTACCGACTTCGAAAGCACAATATACATTTTCGTTTACTGTAACCCATTCCTAATACAGTTATTTGAATTTTAAAACTAAACTACTGAACCGATTTTGATAACAATTCAATATTTCATTTTTCGTAAAATTTTATTAAACGGGTATTTTTACTAAAACAACGTTTACCCTAGTAATAAATACTCTACGCACTTGTGAAATGATTCGCCATTTCTATACTAATATTATAAAGCTGAAGAGTTTGTTTGTTTGAATCCGGTAATCTCAGGATGTACTGGTTCGAATTGAAAAATTCTTTTTGTGTTGGATAGTTTATTTATTGAGGAAGGCTATAGGCTATATAACATCACGTTACAACTCATAATAGCGAAGCAGCAACCATAAAGCGAGTGAAACCGTAAGGAACTGCTAGTTACAAAATAAAATCAGCATTCATTTATAAATTAAAATGAATATTAATTTTTTAAATTAACATACGTCGTTTCTGTATTCAAATATAATTATATTCTAATCAACGGTAACTTTATACAAAGACATTATATTTTGCACTAAACTAGGTACATAGTTCAGTAAAGTTACCGACTTAGTAAAAGGGTCCATAGATTCATCACTATTTTTTCTTCACTCAGAGTAACAGCTACATACTTAAGGCAAGTTCAAAGGGATGTCATGCCTGCCTAAGTTTACCCAAGCCGTGTGCATTGTTTAAAACAATTCTTGTCCAAACATTAAAGTTAACTTTCAACTTATAGAAATGGTCACGTCCTGTTTACGCGCCGCACACATAGTAATGAGATTTACTTTTAATATTTAAAGTTCGACGTTTCAAATTTTAAAATATGAAAAAAAAGTTAATATGTATATACCTTTCTATGAAAATGACTCAATATAATTGGTAGAGACTTAATTAAATAAAGATACCTATATTAACTTAAGTCATAGCAGTTTATATAATATTATTTAATATTATCGTCTTTGACTATGTTCACCTTTTAAATTCTAAAAGGCAATATGTTTATTCATGATAATATTTACTTATTCACAAGCTTTATTACGTGAAAGAGAAACAGATTAGCAATAATCACTAGAGCATGTAAATATTCTATGTCGGTAAGTTGCTAGTTCTTTTGTCAAAAAAGGGTCATTATACGCTGTATATACAATTTATACTTTCAACATTATCGTCGATTTTCGCCATTATTACACAATGAAATGCGTTATAAAATTGAATACATATCTTGGAATTTCTTCGGACATTTTTTTTTATGCCTTTACTTCATTGTTAAACTAAAAAAATAAACTTAATACATATAAGTATTTACATAAACATTCGACTTTTATTTAATTCACTAACCACTGAGCTATTTTAGTTCAGATAATATGAGTCAATTTATATTTTTAGTCCTTTAGTTAAATTGCTTGACTTCAAATTATTTTAATAAATTATTACTTGTATGTAATATAAAATAATTTATTAAAATAATTTTAAGTTTTCTATGATTGTTAACGGTTCTTTTTTTAACCGAATTTAAAAAGGTAGGTAGGTAGGTATTTTTTGCGTCAATAGCTTTAGCTTCCAGCCAATACCATATCCAATATAATATCAATTTCTGTATTATTTCAGGATACGACAACGTTTATTTAAAATTAAACTAAAAAGTATATTTATACTAATATTATAAAAGGTAAAATTAGTTTGTAAGTTTGGATGCAAGGGGTAATATTTGAAAACCTATAAAGGCTTTATTACATCACGCTACAACACATGGGAGCGAAGCAATAACTATAAAGGCGAGGGCAACCGCGAGAGGCAGCTAGTTTTAAAATATTTAAGGTAAAATACCAAACGGAGTATGGTAACTTTAGTATACTGTGTCCTACCGAACATTCTACAAAGAAAATTGATGTTTTACATAAAAAGTCATCACAGCAAATTAAGTTCAGCATCTAACGCGTAACACACGTCACGTTTGTCAACTAACCTTTGATGTAAACGATTTCCGCGCACTAAAATTATTTATACCCATGCACGCGCACGAAATAACTTTCAGCGTCTTTTGTTACCCATTTTGTAAACAGAGCCATGTTGAGTTGAAAGTTTCAAAATAAACGCGTTTTATTTAAATTGTTTTTATTTTTTTGTTTTGATTTTTTGTCGGTACGTTTGAAAAATAATGTGCGAATGTTTTTTTGGGTCATCAATTTTGTTCATCTATTTGTGGAATACAGATAATAAAAATCGCAAATGATTCACCTGTCATCATAGTAAGTATATGTCGCAGGCAACTAGCTTAATAAGTCCTTTCAATAACAGCATAGCTTCAACTATTGGCCTGAACAATATGCAGCCATATCGTCTATTACAGTATTTAATAAACTGGCTGGTTGATGCTTAGGACATTCATTGAATAGGGTGGCCATGTTACAAAAATAAAAAAGAGGAAATATCTAACATTAGAAATTGTTTATTTCATTAGTTTAAAATATAATACATTGTTAATTGCAAGATTAAAACCGAATAGTCTTACTCGTTTGGTCAATGAGAGTGTTTTTGTAATTCCGGAAACGTGGCGGGGGATTAGCCTCCGTCTGCTGTGTGGATGCCTGCGTTTTGTTGCGTTAAGGTGGATAGGTTGCTCACACCGCAGCGCTGGAGACGAAAAAATCCTGATTAGTATTAAAAAGCTTTTATAAATTTTAGTCACCCTAACCGCAAGGACCTATATTCAAATTAATAGGTTTGGCAAGCGGTTACGGATAAAACAAGTAGATAAATGTGATCGATCTAGTCATTTGTCTAGCTAAGTAATTAAATGGATGAATGTTATTCAGACCTCTAGTTGATCAGTGTCGTAAAATCGAAATGGCTAGGCTGTTAATTGATCGGCTTATTAAATTAGTTGCCTGCGACATATAAACATTAAATTATAGATACATATTCACAGAATCGACTGTAAAATTAGTCTTTAAGCAGTTAAGAAATCTGTAAGTACTTTATAACGTTATGGTCACTTAAGACGGAATAAATGCATCATATCAACGATTCTGTCATAGCGGTCATGCGGGCGTATAATTTAATCAGAAATATCTCTGAGTATTGGTTCTAAGAGCTTGCTCGCACAATTTTTGAAATAATTATTAGAATTCACATTATGTTTTTACATAGAATGGTGTCGAATGAAGACATTGTCTTTGAAAACGATATCGTGTTTTTTTTTTAAAATAAATTGTTTTTTTTTTATCTATAGAACGGCACCGCTTAGAGAGCTGTTAATTAAAATTTTTTACACATTATATATACACATGTTTCAATAAACGGTGTCAAACACTGGAACTAGTGTGAATAAATGAAGTGTCAAATAAAGCGAGTCATCTGCGTGTGCGCCTTTGATCTATCCCAGCTATTCTGTATTTTCTTAATTACGGGAAATTATGTTGTTGGTCGCTTAAAATATGGTCTAATTAGTATGGTCGGGTTGCGCGAAACTTCAGCCGTGAGTGAATGATATATTTGTGACGTGTAGGTAATTATGTTTTATAACTAGAGATATGCTACATTTATACTATTGACGCTAAAAATCTACACGTATTTTCAAATTTAACAATAAAGAAAGAAAAGAAAGAAAGAACACTTTTATTTGGGACCGTACAACAAATATATAAGTAACTTAAAAATAAGAAAGAAAATATAAAAAAAAAATAACCAAAAAACAACTTAAATTACTAAATTACTATCAACATTTACATGAAAAACAAAAAAAAAAACAAATTAACAATAAAACAAATCGATACGATCGATAAATAAAAAAAGGTTAAAAGAAACAAAAAAATACTACTACAATAAACATATAGGCATGACGTGTCCCAAATGGGTATTGTTGGTTCAAAGATACTCACCCCTGTCATACTCATTCGTTAGCTGGTTGCTAGGCAACGTCGTCCAAAGAGCTCGGCATTCTGGGTGCCAAAATCTATTAGCTTATAAGTATATAGTTAGATAATAAATGTATAAGTTACTAAGATTCTATTAGTCCGGTTTTAATTAGATATAAGAAGCGTCTTACGAAAAATGGATGCTAATAATGTGACAATCCAAAAAGTCAAGTTTGAAAATATTAATGTATTCTGATAATGCGTCAAGTTAAAAACGTTATCAAAAAAGATTCAAGCTATCGAAACTAAATAAGTACCTACAGAAAAAAGTTTCTTAATTTAATGTTTCGAAAATAAAGTATTTTCATATATATTTCAGCCATTTTCTCAAAATTAAGTTGGTATGGCTTGACAAAAATTAAACACTAACAGTATATTATCCGTTGTTGGGTTACAGAGTTAATTTATATAGCTCTCGAGAATAAAACTTACAAGTGCAGTTCTCGCCTAAGACATCGATTTCTTAAAATATTAGGAAACCGTTCTTTTACCGGAACAGCCGACTTTTCGTATTGACTTTTCATTTTATGAGTTGTAACAAGTGACATTGTTAACATAAAAACGCGGAAGAAAATTATTACCGTTACAAAAAAGTTTCTCATATAAATATTGAATATTCAATACTCGAAATACTTGAACCTAATTATCACTTCTGAAGATTCTAATCTATATATTTATGCATAAAAATAATTATCCGTGTGTTAGTCTTGGAAAAACTTCGAAAATGGAGAATTTGAATATTTTGAAACCATTATGTTGAAACCATTTGAATATTTGTTTGTTCGCTTCACTACGGCTTACGAAAAAGAAAATATGGTAACTTATAGGAACACCAATAATATATATTCAGATATTAGAATCTTTTAAAACTAACTCAGTAGCTAAATATAACATTTTAATAAACTAAAGTGAATTAATACAAAAATAAAAAAGGATAATTTTTTACAAAAGGTTGTTGACCTCTTCTAAGCCACTGCATAGCAAAGTTCCCAAAATACTGGCAGCATTACCCCGTTGAATGGCCAAGCTGATCCTTTGACCAGTTCTTGGGTCCCCAGTTGACTCCCAAAAGTCTTTTTGAGAGGTCTTTAAAAAGAGAACGAGCGTCTGGACCCCCCGGACCAAGAGTAGTAGTACTCAGTAGCTTGATGTCATTGTTGCTAAATATCATTCTCAGATCCAGATAGATCAATTTCTATGTAGTATCACAATTTCTTCACATATGCGCTCATCGCTAAATGTATGACTATAAACAACTTTTGATCTGCCTTAGCAGTTCCTTGTGTAAATAATTAAATAATCGCTGAGATAACTCGCCTCATCGAGATGTAATTGAGTTGTGTCGATCGAAATAATTGAGATACGACCTTAATTATGAGATATGCGATTTAATGGTTGATTGAATTCTGAAATTAACTTTTTTACATAAATGCGAGTTACCCCATAAAAGAGAGTTACGTGTTTTTCCTGTATGTATGTGTGTACGTTCCTATGTCCACTCGTATTTACTAAATGGCTTAATCAATTAAGATAAATCACTAATCATTAGATTCATCGCGAGTGTAGGTACATAAAAATCTTTAAAAATGCAAATGCGTTGGCTTAATTTTTTTAGATCGTTGTGTATTTTGTTTTGTGTAAATATAAATATTAATAACGATTATTTGTTTATTTTTGGTAGTAAAATTTAGTTTTAATAAATTTCAATTATTAAATAACATTAAAAGTTTATAGATAGTTTTTTAGATGTTCAAAATATTTTCGCATGTTTGTTTCTTTTATCAAATTCTTTTTTCCATTTTGTTAATGTTTAATTTAAAAAAAGGTTTCATTTAATTGCCTATTAGGTGCACCGCCAACATGTACTATGACTGAAAAAGTATATTCTTTTTTTCTTTTTCTATCGATGGTACCAAGCTAAGCCATAGAACACGTAATGGTAAGTGGTGAACGCTGTTTGGACGTTGGTGTTGTTAAAGATAGTGCGCATTAGCCATTCTTGACATAATGGCCGATTGGCGAAATATTGTGCGCTTTTTAAGGCTCCTGCCTCACTAAAAAGAAATTGAAACATACCTTAATCGCCGTTTACAAAATTTTATATACAAATCTGCTTTAACGATAGTTTTGAGTTAAACATGCTTTAGACAGCTAGCTTTTTGGTATTAAGTGATTTAGACAGGTACAGTTTAATTACTGATTAAATAAATAAAAAAAAAAACATATTTTAGCTGTCAAATGTAAAGTGTGGCATTTTATTTATAATCTTTAGAGATTTTACTCGCAATAAAACTATTAAGGCAAGGTATTACAATTTAGCAGTGTTTAGTCGGACACGTGTTGAACGCGATTTAATTTCATCTTTTGTAGTCAGCAGTTAGGGTTTATCTTGACGATGCCTGTATTGAACCAAGATTTCTGAATAACCCCCTCCTCTTCCACCCCCTAAACCAAAATCCTGGATGCAATAGTGTTTTAGACCCAAACCGATATTCTTAATCCGCCAACGGGCTATTTGCAATTAGATTGGTTTTTATCCGATTTAAAAAAGGAGGAGGTTCTTCATTCGTAGTTTTTCGTTTGAAATTTGATTTTGATATTGAAATAACTGGTATAAGGGTGTCTAAGTTGCGAAACGAAGTTGCGAATTTAGCTTTTGAAATCAGTTGTTTTGGTTTTAGTCTGAGTCATTCAATTTTCTTTTTGAGGAAATATACACAATAATAATACACATGACCTTAAATAATTTAAAATTAATCAATCAAATCATTATATAAAAACAAATAATTATATTGAATTTACAGCCTAGACTGGATACTCATACGCACTAGCGTTAATCTCGGGAGCAACTGGTTTGTAAGAATATCGTAGTAATTAAAAATTCTAACAAATAAAACTAACTATATCAAAAGACCATAAATCTTTGATGTTTAATCATGAAAAGAGTTACGATAATGAATTTTCTTTAAATCAATAAAGTTATAACATCAAGGGATCGTTTAAATTTTGCAGCTATGAACCAACACATTGATAAAGAAATTTAAAAACCCCATTCCCTAAAATTCATCATTTGTAGTTGCATCGATATTCTTGAAAAGTAGCGATGTGTATATTAAGAAAGCTATTCCCGCTAGTGCGTGCTTATGAACACTAAATGGCTGAACGCCTCACCAATAACTGTAGATAAAATTTTTGATTAAATGCATACATTTGGTATTAAGTGATTTAGACAGGTACATTTTCAGAAGCGTAACCGTAAAGCTCAGCTCAGTGAGTATATTGTAAATGTATAAAAAAAATTGGAATTGTTAAAACTAAATATAGTAATGCAAATATATAATATCTGTATATATCTTTATAACTATAAATATATTATAAGCTCATGGATTTAGGCACTCAGATTACCGACCATTTTGTCTAGTAACTGAGTCTGAGAGACAAGAGTATCTTTGGGAATACAAGTCAATTTATTGACCTTAGAATTGAATTGTAGAGCTTTGCTTTAAGTTAGAAGTGGATACAGATTTTTAACGTCAAACAGTATATATCATACTTATCTATAGTTATAAAATAATATGTAGTGAAGACCGTAATTTCCACTAAAACTCTAAACCAAAATTATTCCTGAATTATATACTTCCTTTTACTATAAGTCGAAAGGTATTTTAATAAACGTAACGTGAAACGGTGAGAATATCAATATAAGCTTTTAGTACAGAAATCGTCCAGAAAACGTTAATGTGCTTCTACTTTAAGCACTCGAATAATAAGCCATAAAATCGACTTATTAATTATTTGCAAAGCTATCAAAACCGGTTAATTATAATTGAATTTTGGTACGAAGAGGCGGTACGGTAGGCGTTAACAATTATGTGTAATGAAATATGCATTGTTTTCATTATTTATTTTACTTATTTCTTTGTTTGAACGCGTTTTATTATTATGCTTGATCGAGTTAATCTTGTGTGTGCTAAGTACATATGGATGCTGATAAGCAATACTATGTCAAGCCACACAGACTTCATTTTGAGAAAATGGCGTGTAAAGATGACAAACCTATTCTTAAAAAATCCATCTTTTCTTTTTTTTTTGATAAAGGGTATAATGAATTAAAAGTAGATTAATATATTGAATATATTATCAAATAAAAAGTGTTTAAATATATGAGATTATTGAATAAATTGCAAAGTATGGGATGCACTCGAAATTCGAAACAATTACTTAAGAAACTTTTTTCCGTACTTATTTAGTGTATATGACTCGAATTTTTTTAAATAATGTTAAATAGGTTATTGCTTATCAGCATGCATTTATAATTTAATGTAAGCATAATCTATGTACACTTATGTTAATAAATAAGACTAAAGAATTTGTTTGTTTATTTAAACACGTTAATCTAAGAATCTAAATTTTTAATTTGATTTTTTTATATGAAGTCCTTTTATTAAGAAATGATATCGACTATGAATATCTTTATAACATCGCACTATGAGCAATACGAAATATGCAATGTACAATGGGGAATACTTAATTTCAAATAGAATATTAATATATATTTGTTTTATGTTAATTAAAGATATACATGTTATCCTTATTCCTAATTTTTATTTTCTTTTTGATTCAAAATATTTAAACTGTTTTTTTTTAATTTTTTTATAATAAATAGTAAACAAATGTATACTTAATAATAACAATAATTAATAATTAAATATTTTTTTTCTCTAAAATGCTGTCTACGGTCTTATGGTATAGACACCTAATTTTTTAATACCATTTCCATTTTTTTCCGTATCATAGTTACAAATAAGCTACTGTGTTCAAGTGAAATGACTCATGCAAAATTATTAACGTATAATGTTTGATGTTTTCACGGTTCTAAAGTTCCTAGTAAAATTAATTTGTTATTCGACACACTGCTCAACCGTAAATACTGACATCTGTATCTTGAAATTACTTTTAACTGAGTTTAGCGACGGTAAATAATAATAACGATTTTCACATATGTATATTCTGATTTTGTTTCAATTTGTAAATGATGTGTGTAATTGGTATCCATTTTTTTATTGATGATGTGGCTACATTTAATTTGAATTTAAAATTATAGATTTAAATAATTATTAAATAAACATTCCACTAGGTCTAGACTAATTACATTTTAAGTCACTGATATATATTGTTTTAATATGAAACAATTTAAATAAATTAATATAAATTAAAGGATTCGAACCATTATATTCTTTATGTTCTGGACTTGCACAAGTATTACAATAAAACACACATATTACATACTACCTAATGGTACGTAAACTTGTGTAAATATTTCGGTACGTGTATGATTGCCGTTCGGTTGTATTTCAAATAAAATACAAAAGACGATTTATGTCATTACATTTATCCTAATAAAATAATAAGAGAGAGAATTTTTTACGTGTAAAAGTGAACTCAGATATTACTGAACTTATTTTAAAAATTGTGGTACCATATGTATATAAATAAAAAAATATTATATTATTTTTTAAACAAACTCTACATTAACGCGAGTTTAAGCTCCTCACGTACGGCGGATGATGATCTTAACAAAAATATGTATAATAAAAAAAAAAAGCAATTTATTCCTCTAGTCTATGAATTTATTTGCTTTGTATTATCTTGATGGCCCATATTATAAATAGGTCTCTATTAATCTTGATCCTTATAATACGTCTATTAGGTGTAAATGTAATTAGCGAGTTAAAAGGTATGGATGACTTCCGATGTCAAGTAGTTTTAAAACTGGTTTTATTGTAACATTCCCACCACTTGTTTGTGATGTACGTTTGTTATTGTATCGTACTATAATTATCAATGAGAATATTTATGAATATGGATGTAGAGATTTTAATGAAACGAACATCATGCATTACGTATTTAACATTATTAAAAATGTTTTAATCTAAACTAAATAAGTACTGATGAAAGTTCCTTATTTTAATGTTTCGAATATTCAAGTATGTTCCACATTTTGCAATATACAATAATCTCATATATTTGAAAACCTTATTATAAGATAAACATTCTTATTATACTAATCTGCTTTAAATGTGTTATACCTTTATTAAAAAAAAAAAAAGAAAATATATAGATCTTCAAACAAATATAAAGAATAGGTTTGACATCTTTAGACGCCATTTTCTCAAAATAAAATTCGTGTAACATAACAAAGAATTGCTTATCAGCGTACATTTTTGTTGTGCGTTATTCCTGATCCTTGGCCTCTTATTACACTGGGTTTTATTAATTGTGAATCATTTAAGCTTGTGGCGTGATATATTAAAAAAATATATGTAATGTTAATGATATTAATATCGCAATCAGTTGGTAAAACCGACGCTTTAAGTTAAATTATTCGCTACTGCTTTTACTTAGGATTGTTAATAGGCAAATACTTTTAACATAATCGCAAGTATTCGACGAATTGTGTCAATTATTGTGTCATAATATATATTTTTTATTAATAGTAAATTTTTGGTTAGAGGTATAAAGCTTTTATGAAACTTTGTTAAGTTTAAAAATAGCTCATTACTCATTACTAGTTAAAACTCAAACGCCAAAATAATCAGAGCACTCAAACCAAAACCATAACAATTGTCGAACAAGAGGTCCCTTGTGTTCGTTTAATGGTGTTTGATGTTAAACACATGTACAGTTGGGCACTGATAAGCCATACTATGTCAAGCCAAATGGACTTCATTTTAGAAAATGGCGCCTAAAAATGTCAAATCTGTTCTTAATAAAGATTGTTTGAAAAAGTCACAATAATTTTTACTACCTAAAAAAAGTTATAATAAAATATGTAACATGATTTATATTATATTTTTTGCAATTAGAAACCGTTTGTCCGTACTTATTTAGTTTATGTGACTTAAAACATTTATAAATATTGCTTAATACGTGACGCATTATCAGAATAAATCAATATCTCCGAAATTGACTTTTTGACCCATTGTTGCCTATCAGTATCAAGTTATAATGAGGCAACATTACGAAAAAATGTCAGTTAAAAAAAAAACTTAGAAACAAATCACAACCAACGATTTAAACCAACGTTGGAGCAAACATTGGGGGAATAATTGGGATATACTATAATGTTGACAAACGCAATGTAATAAAGCCTATAATGCCATATATTTTATTTTAGTAAAATTTTAATATACAGTCTAATATTAAGGATATCTTTTGCAAGGAAATAATGATCTGTATTATAATGAAATAGAGGCTACAATAGGTTATTTTATTTTTTAAAATAGTTGCATTGTACAACAACCCTTTCCTCATTATTCGAATAATAACCGTATTACACTGGGGAGTTTAAAAGCACATGTGTTCATCACATCTCGTTCAGATTGCGACCAATTCAATTTTCCAAAGTAATATTTCACACAAAACACGCCGGATAAAATCATTTATAAAGGCGTCACTAAACATTTACATATCGGTGCTCGGGTGAGGGTTGTCACTTTCTAAGTTTGTTTACAATATTCTATATTTTTGGTATCATTGAAATTTAGGTTTTTATTTGCAATTACAAAAAGTATTATTCAAACGAGAACAACATTTTTACAACAATCATCATTTTTAGTACAATTATTTTGAAAAAAAACACGTGAGTATCAATGTTAATTCACTATTATAATATCAATAAAATATTAAAGAGCTTTTGTTGTTTCAATTTCATCATATAGATATTTGGTATCTAATATAGCTTAAAAATCAAGAAATTAATGTTTTACAAATTTTGACGAAATTCATTCAAATATCTTTTGTTTTACAAGACCACAGAATACGGTACATATGTATTTATTATGTACCTATATATATAATTTTATTATTAATGAAAGGATTTTCAATGTTATTAAATAGGAGATTCTTAACAGGAACCTCAAAACTTCAAATAAATAATTTAATCGCGTAAAGCGAAATTACAACAGATAATTAATAACTTGAGTTCCAATATATGTATGTATTTGTGTTCTACATTAATTGTACATTAAATTATTATTTCATTATTATTATATATTTAATTTATAATATTTTTTTCTTATAGTATGGCGTGCAAATTTATAATTTTAATGTCAATAAAAATTTAACTTTTTAAATTTGATGAACAGGGCAACGGGCAACCCTCAAACAGCCTAAGGGCTAGTGCACAACGCTCGGCTAATTTGGTGATGTTATACAAGTCGCCTCACTCTTTACCCTGTCTATTACGATATTGGACTGGTCTAGTGAGGTCTATAGATTAAATCTATCGACAATTGGTTTTTAATTAAAAACCAAGTTTTGTCTATCATTTAAAATTAAAATTCGAAGATATGTATATATTTATGTGGTATATATTTATAGTAATTGTTTTAGATTTATTTCGATTATTCAGTAGATAGTTTTTTACTATAGAAGTTGATATTGAATGATATTGTAAGCACAAGTTAAAATTAAATAATGTAATTGTATGTTTATATTAAAAAAATAATATTGATACTATTATAAATGCTAATTTACTTTCAATTACTGATAATAACAGTAATAAGATATAAAAAAAATAACAGCTCAGTGATTCAGAAAACTTTCCAAATTATAATTTAAAAGGATACCTTTTGGATATAAATTGTAATAGAAACAATGGTGTTTAAAAATACTGTTAACCTTTTCTGCACTTTAAAACATCCTCCTTAGAAGTATCTCGAAAAGTCAATATTTGAAATTGTCACGTGTATTTTTTTTAATTTTATACCGATATTACCGGCACATCACTAATCAAATGAATATTTAATTTCACCCCTTTCGTGTTTATTTATTGGGCGTATATTTCATAGCTCCGAGTGATGTGCATGTTCAGTTGGAACAGCTGGGGTGAAATGCAACTTAGGGCGGTTACAGACTAGTTCTAATGATTAAATACATTTGAAGATAGGATATAATCTTCAAATGTTAAAATCATTCATCCTAAAATCCTATTAAATACTAATAATAATTAATGTTAAATATTATATTATTGTCTATATTCTTGGTGTTCAATAAAGTATACTTTCTTTCTTACATTTGAAGAGGATATAATAGAAGTAATGATATATTAAAATAAATTATAGTTTGATATATTTTATGTGTTTATAAAATCACGGACGTTACACAATTAACGTAATTTTATCAGCAATATGTCATTGCCAGAAAAGTGTGAACGTAGTAGATTAAAAAAAAAAGTTTTTATTATAATTGTCACTAACGAAATATGTTAACAAATGTAATGAAGTCACGAGAATGTTTGTATTGTGATTTAATTTTCTAAAGATAACTTCAGAAATATGATCTTTGCATCATTTGAATTGCTTTCTCACGGTGTTCTAAGAAGTTTAGGATAAACCAGCACAACACATACAACACCGTATACACTATACATACAATATTTTTGTATTTTCGTTTTTAGTTTGTCATGTATTTTTTATTTTTTACATTTTATTTATGTCTGCATTTTACAGCTACGTTACAAATAAACTTATTTTTACTTCATTCATTCTTTAAACTAACGGTGTAACTGTCGGGTATATTTTTCTATAAAACATAATTATGTAAATGTCAAGATATTATAATTATTTAGAATACACTTATGGTTAATATAAGGCCGTATTAATCCTAATTGAATTCGAAAAGAAACGCGGGGTAGCAGTATTAAATGTACAACATTACATATTAGTTTTTCTGTATATTTGTAATATTTAACACATAAGGTTATTATTTAAATTTCGAAATTCCGACAATCATTAATTATACCTTATAAAACTCAGAACTCGTTAATGCTATCTATGAACAAAAAATGGTAATAGCTACTCTTACCCCTTACTGAAACTCGACAATTTATGTATATGATGTTCATTAATTTAATTTTTCATTTGACATTTCACTAATTAGGTATGTGACTTTTAATATTAATGTTTTATCTATTATACAGCACACACCTTTTCTTATTATAAATGCAATAATTAACTTCTAAAATGGTAGTTTTAGTTAATTATGTTAACTATGTAGTTTTATCCGACAAAAGCATACATTCTATTATTAAATATAATGTTTTTATTATAATGTTTACTTTAAAAAGCTCTCAGTTTCACCTGCATATTATTTATTTATTTTTATTGAGTTTTTCATACACACCTTTCACTAGTTTTAAATGGGATATTTTTTGTTTGAAAATTACAGATAATAAAATCTTAAAAAGAAGTTTTACTAAATGTTGTTTAGACAGGTACATAATTGGACGCTGATAAGCAATACTATGTCAAGCCACACGCAATTCATTTTGAGAAAATGGCGTCTAAAGATATCAATAAATAAATTTGTTTCAAGTCGTATATATCAACCTTTCTATTAAAAAAGTGTATATACAATAAATTTAAAGCAGACTGGTATAACAAAAAGTTTTATCTGATAATTAATTTTTGAAATGCATAAGAATAAGAATCTTGTTTATTTCAAAATATGGAACACACTCTTTTTCCGTACTTATTTAGTTTAAATGACTTTAAATATTTATGAATAATGCTATGAACGTGTCGCATTGTCAGAATACATCAATAAATATATTTTTTTTATAAATAAACGCATCACACTCAACTCAACGGCCCCCAATAAGATCAATATCTCCGAACTTGACTTTTTGTGGGTTAAGACATTATTGCTTATCAGCATCTAATTATAAAATGACTTTTTATTTGCATTAGTAATTATTGAGTTACACGTTGGTTTAAAACTCAATTAAAAGTTATTAAATATAGGTATATAATTAATAAAATTCATTATTTTCGCGCTGTATGTTACTCAGGTTGATTTCCGCGATATAAAATTAAAATTGTCCAGCGGCTGTATTGTAAAAACATATAAACAAACAAACCAACAGACAGACAAACGAGGGTGTTACGTATACATTTATAATATTAGTACGTATTTTACGTTCGATTAAAACAATTTTTGCATATATTTATTGCATTATTAAATCTTATCAAAGTATCATTACTTCCTCGATTACAAACTTCGTTTGCATATCAGGATATATTTGATAAGATTATCATTAATCCAGTTTGGTTTTGACGATTTTTTTTATCACAATCGTGCATAAAGGTACGTCTGAGTCGAACAGCGTAAAGTCCTATTATCCGACCAATTAGTATGAGATGATTGTCCCCGAATGAATAGAATTTTTAATTAAGCTTCGATAATGAAAATTTACACATTGTCTCCATCGTCGACACGAAAAAGGAATGAAATGCCGACGCTGGCCGTCGTTATTTAGAACCATTGCATTCCAAAATCCGAGCCGTCGCGACTTGAACCATACAGAAATAACGATTTGGCTACTATTGCATTTAATCGGGTTAAGATTTAATGTTAAATGGCGTACCTGTTGTGCCTTATGGCCCTTGAGTACAATGACAACTGCCATTTCAATAAAAAACATCGGCGATTCGGACCGTTTCATGTTTGAGATTTTTAACCCCCAATGGTAGTGTCGGTAAAATTGCCAAGTATGTGTATATGTGTATGTGTATTCAGCCTTCAAATTATTCAGATGTTTTTTGAAGATCTGTTTTATATTCGCTAGTCATTTCTTGTTTAAATCGTTTCCACCATTTTGCAATAAGATGTATTGAGGAATATTTTAATTATTTATTATCGTTTGTACTTAATAATAGAAAAATATATTTTATGATATATTTCAGTTATCATTTCGATAATATCTTTAAATAAAAATAGATAAACTTTATTATTTTTTGTTGATGGTCTTATTAAGCAGTCGGGTTTTTGTTTTATTAAAGTTATTTTAAATTAATTTATTTTAGATTTTAAACATTATCTAAAAATAGAATAAAAAATGTGCAATTACGTACCAAATGAATAGTTCGTAACACTTGGAAAGTGCGCTAATTTAACAAAAATACAAGTCCGTAATTGATAAAAAATCACTTCCATCTATATTTCATTTACAAATTGTTTTAAAAAATACAAAACGTAAAATTATATTATTAATCTGAACATACAACAATGCATAAATAAAAATACCCACAGACTAAAAAACATACAACAAAAAAAAAAACTACAACGAACCTTTTAAAAAATATATCAATTAAAACGATCAACATTTTCGGGGCAAGGATTTCAACACAACACGAAATTGTTAAAGCGATCCCATTATGAAGGTATCACATATAATGGGCTCCCGCCGTAGATAAATTCCGACTTTTAATTACTTACATATTTCACACGATAAAATATTCTAAGGACGTATCATGAGGGCATTAGTGTTTTCTTTTATTTCGTTACCAAAAACGCGTAAAACGTAGACCACCTTTGACTCTGGTAGCACAATAAGCCTCGACCGTCATTAATATCGAACCACGGCAGGTGTTGTCAACAGATTCTCGTTGAATATCCTTTTCGGTAATAATATTTTTTAGTTATTTATGTGTTTTGATTATTGAGGTCCCGGGATAATAAGATGTCAGGTGGATTCGGAGAGGAGTTGGGGTATGTTGTGGTGATAAATCTCAGTGTAATGATTTATTTTATACGTATTAATTTTTTTACAATCGTTTTGAACTTTATGCATATATTTATCGCTTGATATATTTGAGTGAATTTTAATGTTCATACAAATAACCTGTTGTTTCTACTACTAATAGAAATTTGTAAGTTTGTAGTGATGGATGGATTATTGAGTCCGAAGACGCTGGCTTGATCACGTCAGTACCTCACTTTCACAGAAAGTCAGTAGAAAGCATGTGAAGTAGCTAAGATAACTGCGTTTTGTACAAAAATGAGAGTGTTGGAAACCTATCCCCCTCCCCCATTCCTCTCAATACATCCTATTCCCTTTAATTCCTTATTCCTTTTTAAGGCGGCAACGCATTTGTGGCTACTTTGCAATTGTCTATGTGTGGCGGTGATCACTTAATAAAAAAATGTTACACCTGCTCGTTCGGCAAAAATTTGTTTTGAAAAAATTTTCTATAAAAAAACATATGTGTTAATCTTTCACGCAAAACTACTGAATGATCATTTTTACTAGCAGGCTATTCATGTAGTTGACTATGAACTGATACAGTTAATTAAACTAATTTATAAGCAAAAGGCTTCAATATTAAAAAAAAAACTGCACAACCTCATTATGGTATAAAAATTATAATTCACTTAAAATATCGACTTCATCCTATCAGTGATCTTACATTAAATTTCTTTTTCTTCTTTTTTATATAATTTTTCATTAAAACGCGAACTACCAAAGAAGTTATTAAGGCGATACGATCAAGCCCGATCCTGTATTCTTTGTGGAGTCTCTTGTGAATTTTCAATACTTAATTTAGCCATCGAATATTTTATCTCATATAACTTATAAAATTTTATCGTCACTACGTGCAAGAATGAAGATTTATTTCAAACTATTTACCCATCCCAGCTTTGCTCGGATATTAATTAAGGCTTAGGTATTCACTTTTTTATATATATATTTTTTAACCCAAAAGGCTTTGGGTTAAAAATACTCAGCACAGGTCAACACATTACAGGTTACATGTTAAAAATTCTTCACTTTATCTTAAATCAAAATGACAAGATAGATCCCTAATGTGCAATGGTCAGAAATAGGAAATTATTTTTGAAATGCTTGTTTTTGTTAGAGATTGAAAAGTATATTCTCTTTAGTAAGATCATGGAGCGTCTATTACTGTCAAGAAAAAAATATTCACAAAAAGCCCAATGATGAACTGTCCGAGACCATTTTTTACTTAAAAAAAATTTAAACATGTTATTTTATACAAACACAAGAAAATTTTGCTTAATATAGTGGATGCAGCCGTTCTGAAGTGATGCATTTCCATTCATTCAGCAATTGATTTTTGTTAAAATAGAATTTATATAACATTTTTATACTATTTATTTAATAATTTATTGCATAATATGCATACAACAGGTGAGCTTAATGCTAAAAGAATTTTTTGCTAGATGACCTTAGACGTGCAAGAAAGATGTAGTAAGGCGGTGAGCTTGAAATAGAAGAATTTAGAATTATGTAAAATGGAATTTATAATTATTTAAAATAGAAGAATTTAGGATTATGCTTCAACTGAATACGATCACGAGCTAGTAAAATTTAATAAAAAGATTAAAGTGTAAAATTTTTGAAGAAACAAAAATATAAAATATATAAAAATAAACTATTCTTATAGTTAAAAAAATACTTTCATATCTAACTGAATGAAGTTCAATAGCAGCCAATAAATATATTATACTTCTTGTATCTTTACTAATATGTAAGACTCAAAGATTTGTTTGTTGATCATAAAAAACAATTTGATTTTTAATTTCGATTCATTCAAAATGTCGGAAGAAATATGACAGGGAACGTCGTTCTAGGATACTAAGAAAGCATCAAGTTAAACGTGGGGAGTGTTACTTTGACTTAGTTCCTATGTTGTTGTTGTTATAAAGTCGCACGTTTTTGTCCATTAGAATTTTTCAACTTCCTTCAAATAATCTAAAATTGTAAATTTTAAAATACCTCCGACAATCCACTCTACGTGACCATTTCAACGAGCCCCAACACGATACTTTAGCTGTAAGTTGGCGAGGAGTTCCGTATCTTGCTGATTTCAGATGATGCTGCATTAACCTGAGTTAAGGTTACGTAACTATGTTATTTGAGTTTCAGTATAGTAAATTTCAATTTGATCAGACCAGAAGAAGTTGCTCAGATCCATTCAAAAGCCATAAAAAATTGATTGTAAGGGGATTTAAAAAAAAATCAATTTTATTTTATACTAGCTGCTGCTCGCGGCTTTACTCGCGTTTATAGTTTCTGCTTCGCTTCTATGAGATATATATTTTATGACACACCAATTTCAGTTATATCGATATAAAACTGATGAAATTATATTGATAAAAATTTTACGGTACTATTTTGAAAATAAATCAAATCAAAAAGAATTTTCAAAATCAAACATCAAAACACACTACGAATTGGGAACCTCCTCATTTTTTAAATCGGTTGAAAATATAAACGATTATCGAAGCATCGAAATTAACCGGTAATATGAGATAAAGTCCTTATACCCTTACTACAGTATTATGATAAGGATCAAAGTATTTAACATATCTTAGGCTTCGAATAAAAACATCATCATCCGGTGTGGTCTATAAAAATAATTTCTAGACGATATCGCGTTTTAAAGCGGCTTAAACATTACTGCTTGAAATGATAAAACGAGGATTTAAGAGATATTAGTAAGAGAAAATTATTGCTATGATGTTGTACATGTCTCTATTTATGCATATGAATTAAAACTATGTATATGGTAAAGAGCATGAAGGTATTATGTAAAAATGTTGTTTTTTATCTATAGTAATATAGTAATGATTATAGTGTTTTTTTTTTTTCAAAGATAAATGTAAATGGTATGAAATTTGCTGTTATGGGTTAATTTTTTTAATGAATTATTAAAGAATTTTATGTTATGTTTTAAACAAATTATTTATTATGGATATATTACATTTAATGTATAAAAAAATATTTGTTCGTATCTTTTGCGTTGCTATAAGACTTATCAGACCGCGATAAAAATTTGTCAACTTATTGTTTGCACTTATAAGGTTGTACCTGTATAATTAAATTCCAGCAGGTGGCGCGCGTAACGACAAAAAAATAACACTGTCGCCCGGCATAACAAAATCTAAGTTAAGGCTAGTGAAAACGCGAGCAAAAGCTAGTCAATTTATAACTTTTAATATGTATTAATTGTCTCAATATATCTATAACTAGCTAAATAAAATTTTATCTCAAATTAACCTGCGTTAATCATATTCATATAATGTTTATCTTTACTTCTTCAACCGGATGTCGTTTCCTTTTTCACCCTTTTATTTATTTATTAAAATATATATTATTTAAATAAAAGTAGCCTAAGTCGATCCTTATAAAATTAGCTACGTGTCAGTGAAAGTCCCGTCAAAATCGGTCCAGCCGCTTCAGAGATTAGTCGACACAAACAGGTAGACAAAAAATTTAAAAAGTGTGTTTTTGATGTAAGAACCGTATATATGTACTTTCATAAGCATTTAGTTAAAAGCTGTTATTTTTAATAATAAACAGACAATCAATTTTATTTATTTTATTAGATTTTGTGATTTATATAATATGCTAGTGATAATATCGTACAATCTGTCTGTAGGTCGATGAATTTTTTAAAATTAAATATACCTTTCCATTCGGACGTTAGTCACAAAAATTCCAACAATTTTTTTTGTCGTGTTATCTGCGACCCACTGTTATTTTTGGTTAATTAAAAGCAAAGAGCGCACAGATATTTGGACATTTTTCCAGAATCACCGAAATTCCTTTTCAGAGAGTCATAAAATATTTCAACTTTATGTACCCAATTAATATGTAAGTAAAATCGCGTCGTATTTTTCTTACTTCTTAGTATTTTTCAACCGAGTTCAAAAAGTAGGTTCTCGATTCGTAGCTTGTTTTTAAAATTTTTTTTAAAGTGTTCACTTGCAGATTGGTTCTATAAAGCTTTTATCGAAATCGATTTAGTAGTTTAGTATTAAATCGCTATAATCGGAATCTGTAATCAAAGGAAACGAAACTGCATATTTTGCTATTGAAGTTGTTTTTTTTTTTAATTATTAATTTTTGAACATTTTAAAAATAAGTAGTCGATTTCCTTCACTGTGTTTGATTTAGCATATTTTGTAACATATTTACTAACTTCATGTTTTTGCGACATAAGTAGCCTTCTCTAATACATAATCTATCTCTACACCAAAATTCATCCATATTAGTTCAGCAGCTTAGGTATGAACGAATAGATAGAGGGGATAATTTCGCATTTATAATATGAATTTATTTGAGCATATTTTTTTTCGCAAAAAACCATTAAGAAATAAAAAGTGATTATTTTGTTTCGTTTAGTCATTATCCAAAAGGATCAAGCACTAGGGTTGCCAACCTATATTAATTTTATAAAATTTGTTTGTAAGTTTGTATATAGAGAATAAACACAGAAACTTCTGATCCGATTTGAAAAATATTTTTTGCGTTGGATAGTCCATTTATTGAGGAAGGTTCTAGGCTATATTACATCACGCTACGACTCATAGGAGCGAAGTAGTAACCTTAAACGCGAGTGAAATCGCGATTAGCAGCTAATTATTTAATAAAAGTATTTAATTTAAATAAAATTTGTGTAAACCATATAAATGCACATAAAATGGCCCCAGTCGAATGTCTATTAATTTAATCAAATAATTGACTGAGATAACAAAGCTCTCGAAAGCGAATCTGCACGCCGAAGTTAAATTATGGTTAATATTCTGAGCTGGCGTCGTCTGATAATCGCGTTGTTATTAAACTCATTGTACAACACTGCATTGTTGCCTCCATAGATGGGAAATATCGGTATACTAGCCGTCACTCGCGGCTTGGCCTGCGATCTATCTATACTAATATTATAAAGCTGAAAAGTTTGTTTGTTTGTTACGCGCTAATTTCAGGAACTACTGGTTCGAATTAGAAAATTATTTTTGTGTTTGATAGTTTATTTATTGAGGAAGTCTATAGGCTATATTAAATCACGCTACGATTCATTGGAGCGAATCAGTAACCATAAACGCGGGTGAAACCGCAAGGGGCAGCTAGTGTTGATATAAGTAAGTAGTCTATGTATTATTATAATATAAATACTATTAGCTAGATTGACGAACAATGTACCGGCTCAGAATTAAAACGTTAACTAATTAGCGGTTCAATACAAAATGTACGTTATACATAATATTTTTGCATGGTGTATTTAACTCAAATTTGTTTTATATATGGACGCTGATAAGCAATACTATGTCAAGTAACACAGACTTCATTTTGAGAAAATGACGTCTAAAGATGTTAAACTTATATTTAATGAATTAATTTTTCTTTTATTTTTTTTTAATTTGGAGTAAAGGTTTAATTAATAAAAATGAGATTAGTATAATAAATTGTTTTATCAAATTATAAGTTTTTCAAATATATGAGAGTATTGTATATTTCAAAATATGGAATAAATTTCAACATTCGAAACATTAGATGAAAAAAAAATTATTGCAAACTTAACGACTTGCTGACTTGAAAAATGAATGAATTGTCTATAAAAATAAATAAAATTGAAGTGTCAGCTTGTAATTTCAAATTAACAGCTTTTAACTAAATGCATATGAAACTAGACGGTACTTACATGAAAAATACAATTTTAAAATTTTTATCTCGTCTGACTATTGTTAATAAAAAAATTTAAATAAAAAACTACAAACAGGGTTATTACATACATTATATAAATATAATTTTTCCTTAAATTAACGCAGCTGACACCGCGAGGCACAGTTATTAATTAATAAAATCAATAAGACGACCCGAGTATAAATTATGAAAACGAAAAAAGATATGAGAACTTCAAAATGACTTTAACTTTGTTAATACAAGCTGAGTTTTTTCCCAATGAGCATCCCGCTAGACGTGTTTAGTTCTACGAGTACACGGCGAGCGTCTCAGCGCGTGGCTGACGACAGCCGATAACAGCGGAGTGCACTATTCTTACCAGTAGGGCTGCCAGTTGGGTGTTTCTATTATTATTTTTTCTTTATTTAAAAATATTATCAATTTTAATTAAGCCATGAATTCTAATTATCTGTGTGTGGGTGTGTTGTGTAATTGTTTATAACTGTTCTGTTATTGTTCTCCAGCTGAATCGGTTACCTTAGGTTCTTAATTTTTATACAGAACATTATATTTTATTAAAGGCAAAAATATTGCGTTAAGTTACGCGTATGTTGTATGTTTTCTTTAAGTCGGTTAAAAATGGCAAGATGAATTAAAGAATACTTTATTACTTTTGTATGTGTATTGTATTAGTTAAATCAAAATAAATTTATATCGTGACACAAAATTATGTAAATATAAAATTAAATAAAAGAAAGAAAAACATTTTTATATTTTAGTTTAACATTTTAGTGTACAACCAGACGAACTCTCGTTCTGAATCAATTTTAGTTGTCTTGTAAAAGTGTAATTTAATTCAAATAAATTGCGTTTAATAAATACATAAAAAATATATTATTTTAAACCGACAAGCTATACTATTCTTTATTTAAGACGTATATTTACAAAGTAAAGTACAACTCGTCTCTCAAAAGCATATACAAAACATTCCATATCAGTTTAGTGACAACCCTACAGTGATTTCGTACGAAAACTTGAAACGTGCACGCGTCTTCATAACGGGTGCTTTGTGCATTAGAATTTATACTCTGTTGTCGCAAATTGAAACTGTTCGGTGAAAAAATAAACCCCACAGTTAACTGCTTACGCTTTTGTGGACGTGGGTTGCTTTTGAGAAAACTCGCATTTTCACTGAAAAGCGTTCGTTCTACGAAACTCGCTATTTACATTACTTTTACCGTGGCGTATGCATTTTTGTATGGAATTTCATACATTTTAATTTTTGTTTGAGTTTTTTTTTTCAATATTATTATATTTCAAATTTACAATAGAAAAATTGAAATTATTGATAGATGTTTAAACAAATACTTAAATACACACATACATACATACAAGCATATTATAAATACATACATATATAATTATAAAAACATTATGCTATAAATTAAGATCGGGATAAAAAGTTCTCTTTGAATTTCTTCTTGAAAATATGACATGATTGACTAGTGCGAATTGTGTACGGCAAAGAAATTTAATGAGCAATAATTCAACCATATTGATTTTTTGTATTAAAAAATTTAATCAATCTTTATATAAGTTTTCGGTACTTATTCATTATGGTTTTAAACAAAGGATTAGAATAATTTCTATTTAAAAGCTACAGACGAGAATATACGGGTCACACCAGATTGTCACGTCAGCGTGACTAGGATTTTTTTCCTGTTTGTTACACCGCTAATATTTCTGCACCCTTTACTACATGATTACTAGTGCGGTGAAGTTCGTGTTTGACAAAATATCGATATAAGAATATATTTTTTTTAGGTTCATATCATAAAGAACTATTCAAGCAGCATCGAGTTCAAGATGTATTAAAATAGGTTTCTCAAGATTGCAAGGGTTATATACAAGGCCGTAGATATATTAGCGGTAAGACAAACTAGTGTGACCCAGAGTAAATAAATAATAATAATACACAATTGAATAAATAAATACATTTTATGTATATATTTGTAATAAATTATAGTATAAGAGTTTTTTTGTATTAAGTAATTTTAGTAAATAATATAATCAGCTTGTATTGTAAAACAAAAGGAATCAAAAATAAATTTACCACAATTAAATAAGTATTAATAATGATTTTGTAAATGTAGATATTATGACGTCAAACAATATCATAATTCTGCTCTGATTATTCCTAGCGCAATTGGCAAAATTGAAGACGTAGATCACATTTTGTTGGAATGCGTTCGGAATGAAAATTTCCGCTATGAAGTATAGCTCCCTCGTGCTTTGATGTTTCTAGATATTGATGCGTTTATTTTAAGACAATTCCGATTTAGGCATTCTTACCGTTTTTTTTGTTTCCGCAGAGGAAATTATCGAAAATATACCCGATTATATTCCTGGGGGCGAGATTGGGTTATGTGGAGATTTATACCGATCATAACCCTTGCGGTGGTCTTACTCAACATGAGAAATGGAGAAATCTCGGGATCTCTTGCGCATATGCATACGCTGCCCCTCCCGTGCGACGCTCGTGGCTGGCGGAGTTCGTCTCAGAGGGGCAAAGTGTGGTCTTGCTCTCCCCGCAGCCCTCGCTGGTGGCATTCTAACCGCTTTGGGCCTCCTTTCTGTTAGTAGGTTACAGAGTTGTTTCATATCGCTCTCGAGAAAAGAACTTACTAATGTAATTTTTGCCTAATGTACATATTTTATCGATAAATTTTCAATGGTCGCCGAGACTTACACAAGAAATGGATGCAACAAATAACTTGGCGGAAAGGAATGAATATAGGAATTCGATTCGATTCCGCGGTATTCTTGAAATGTCCGTAATGAGACAATTGTATCTTATTGGTAATGACAGAAAAACATTCGATTCTGATTTACCCTTTTACGCTTTAATTTATTTAGATACTTCATTTATTGTCATTTAAAAAAAACCCAGTTCATTTATTACTTTTATAAATATTGATATAGCGTAACGAAACTCGTCCCTTCTATCCTTAAACTTTACAAAGTCACCTTCGGCAGTCTGTACTCTTAGATATATTTGATAACGCAACGGATTTTAACGCGTTTTTAATCAGTAAGTAGAGTTGTTCAAAACTACATTTACACTACTACATTTACATTATACTGTACTGTACATTTATATTATAGTAGAGAATAGTAATTTTGTAAAATAAAACATCGCAGTCGAGCGAAACCGGGGGTTGCTAGTAATATTATAAATGAGAAAGCAACTCTGTCTGTCTGTCTCTTTCTCTGTATGTTTGTTACGTTTTCATGTCTAAATCACTGAACTAATTTATATAAATTTTGGTATAGATTTAAATGAAAACACTGAGAAGGAGTCACTTTGCATTAGGAAAAAAAATTAAAGAAAATTAACCTGGAACCGCCCGAGAGGTAAAAGATAGACAGGCAAATTACTTATCCATTTATAATACTAGCAGGAATGTGATAGTAACAAGGATGAAACATAAAAAAATAAAACAATTTTTATTACGACCTAAAACGTCAAAACGTTGAAGTAGTAGACCAGTTTAGTGACAATGTAATACATATGCTTACATATTTTCAATTGACTTCAGAGATAAAAAACCGGTCAAGTGCGAGTCGTTTGCACGCGAAGGATTCCGTACTTTCGTGCAAGATTATAACACGACGCCCTTTTCAAATATTTTTTCAAAGATAAGTTTCTGTAACAATATGTGAATATTTTTTGAAGTCCGATGGTAATATCGCCGATAGCAGTACATATTCTGTTAACATTTCAACTCACTTCTTATTACGCTCTATGAGATACAGTCCGCCAAGAGACAAACGGATGGTCGGACAGACGTATGCACCACGAAGGCTCAGTAATAGGGTCCCGTTAGCACCCTTCAGGTGCTGAACTTAAAAAATATTGATATCATATTCGATAAACTTGTTGAAATATAAATGTTTGTGGTTTGTGTAAAAAACTACATTCTTATGCACACCTTGTTCTATCCTTATATGTATGTATATTAATTGATTTCACTACTTTGTTAACAATTTTTTATTAGTGGAGTTATATATGAACACGAACTCCTATTTAGACCTTTAGATTTTTAATTAATTACGAAAATAAGATCTTATTGTAATTATTATTGAACGTATGCACGAATTAATGTTTCAACCACGCCCCAGTGCGAGAGAGACGGAATATAGTCTCATGAGATCCTTATTAGGTATACATATTTGGTCCTTTTCTGGGGTAAGTATTTTTATGACCAATAATAAAGCTGAGAATTTTTCGATATGCCGCCGTGTCCGACATTCGTCAAGTGAACGTAAAGAATACTAATTGTTACCTTATTTTTTATTTTATTATGTAGCACTAATTTGGAATATTTTATGACATCAATAAATAAAATCCATATATACCTATATAAAACGTTTATCAATTGTATATAGAGCTTTATAAAGGCGTGACGAATTTATGCGTAAGCGCAGGTTGAAAACACAACGTACAAGCGTAACTGATTGGTATTTTTCGAATAATGTTTACATTTCAAAAAATACTGTAACACATGTATTAGAATCGTGTACCGGAGGTTTCTACATAGACTCACGCTTGGCCGGATTTTGATATATATATTATATATCTACTATAAGGCAAGACTTTCATAGTTTTGTTTGTTATTGCTTTACACCTGAAATAATTTATTTAATTTTAATTCAATATTTGGTTAATTGATTTTAGTTGTGCCAATAAGACACATATTATTTCGCCAAGGTCACGTGGAATGGAGAAAACACGATAGCGATTGATCAGTGCGGTCGAGAATCCAACTTTAATTAAATTTTGGAAACAACATAAAAAAAATATTTATTTTATGTCGTTTCGTTTTGCAACAGATTTCGTGAGGTTACAGTTATTGTTACCAGGTCAAAGAGTTGTTTTATCAATCATGAGGGTAAAACATTTGCAATTCTCACCTTAAGTAAATAATAAATCAAAAAGATAATATAATCTAGAACATCGAGATAGTTGTTATAAGAATTATGTCATAAGGCTATATATTCATGTTCTTTTTTTTATTTGACAGCTCCATTTTAGAACGATCTTTTTTAGTTGCATTATGAATATTGATTAAGAAAAACGATGATTACGATTTAAAAATGGAATCGATACCAATTAGGTATAAAACCTAATTAAAATACGAAGAACATTATCCAACCGTTGATCTCAGACGATTTACTTTTTTTTTTAAATAAGGTCGTTACCACATTTTGTCTAAATTAATGTTACTGGTATTTCAACCAGATTATTTTGAAATCAATCACTTTTTTAGGGTTCCTTATGTAAAATATGCAAACGAAAATATTTAAGCCTACGTCTGTCCGTTCTCCCGTCCTTCTGACCTTAAATGGACTGTCTATGTCTATTAATATTTAATATAACGGGTCTTATCGCGATGTCTAATGGTAGTAATACATTTTTTTATTGCCCGACGTTTCGACGAAGTTGCATCGTCGTGGTCACGAGCTGACTGACCACGATAGCCAGTGAATAGTGTAAATTGCGAAAGTTAAAATATAAGTCTATGTCTATGTTTTTTAAATGAAATTATGAAATGAAATTATTTATTTGCTTGAAACACGCTACAGTGATGTTATAATATTAAATCAATTCTGGTCATGTTTCGCCAATTGCTTGACAGATATTCTAACAAATAATAAAAATGAGTCAACTGCGAGTCATTTGTAATTCACACGGAACCAGCAGTGGGGTAGTCTGACTCGCATTTTACCGGTTTTTTTATTATGTTGTATGACATAAATCAAAACATATACAGCCATAATAAATCTTTTACATTTCATTCCTAGTTACAGATTTTAATAATGTTTTTTTATTACTAAATTATAGTTCTCCAATTATATTAGAGTTAAAAATGTTTTTTTGTTCTTATAAAACAGGTATATTTTTTGTTGTGATTTTATTAAAACAACATTTTTATTTATTATTTATAACTAAATCGTATGGATAAATATTATATTTATAAAAAAAAAATAAAATTGTTGTCATATTCCATCAAGATTTATATTTTTTGATAATCGTATCTTATTATTATATTTAATGATAGATTAATTTATGTCCTGGACATATATATTTATTTTTATTTAATAAATCCTAAAGGTTTTAAATTAATACCCAAAAACTTATATGAAGTAACTAACTTATATCTGACGCAAACGATGATTTTTTTATAATTTTATAATTAAATAAGTAAAATTCTTTAATCATAATACGTATTATTAATGAGAATGTATTAATAAGTTTTTCCAGTGAATCAAATTATGAGACAAAAAGGAAGTTCAGAGCAAATGTTGCATTTAAATGCTAATTTTATTACAATGTATAAAGTGCTTGAAATTGTTTAGATGATGGAGCATTGTGGACCTTTAATAAATATTTTTTGCTAACCAATTCAAGAGCTCTCAAATTCTGTTATAGTATTATTGTATTTTATAAAATCCGGCACAAATTAAAAAAGTATTTAAGCGATATTTGATCAATATTTCTAAACTCTCGCATCTCTGTATTTGAATACGATACAGCAGAAATAACGGACTATACAAGAATGTTTAAAACTGTAAAAAGAAAAAGATCAGTGCATCGGACGTAACGCCGCGCAAAAACGACCATTACACCAAAGGACATACGGGCGAATATTTCTTTTTATCGAAGCTAAAAATAGGCAAGGCAATACAAAACGGTCGTATTGTGTGGAATATGCTACCATGATGTTTATTTAGACGGAACAGGCTTTAAATTTTATTCTAAGACTTTCGAAATACGTCAACTATTTGCTTTTAGTGGTCAATTGTTTACCTTCAGCCCTTTGTGAGGTGTAGAGTTTGATTATTTATTTATTTGCAACTGTTGGTTTCGCTTGATGATAAGCAACTGGCTTCGTTGGTACTTTTAGTAGTTCGTACTTAAAAATCAGAACACGGATTGAAATATATCCATGTTGCAGGAACAGTTATTGTTTTCTCAGAGACTATTTTTTGGAATTTCAAATGTTAAAAAAATAGGAAAAATATGAAATTATAATTAAACTTTTGTTAATTTAAAATTATCATATCCATATATCCTTTAAAATTCAATAGGTATATTATAAATTAAATAAAATACGTATTATATTCAACCAATTTTAAAAGGAGGAGGTTCTCAATTCGTAGTATATGTTTTTTATCTCAGAACTTCGTCATTTCTTAACCGATTTTGAAAGTTCGGTTCGATTTTGAAAACACAATAACTGGAACTAGTAGGTATGTCCCCAAGCAATTTCTATAGAAGTCATTTTTTAGTTATTAGTACCTATACCAATTCAGATATCTCAAGCTTAAATAAAGTAAACATTTCATATTCATAATTAAATTTTTTCAATAACAAATTAATTTTCGGAACAATATCTACGCATCACATTACGTAAACCAGAGGTTAATAAAGTTATCTCGTTACAAGTTACAAGGAACATCGTAACTTTCATTGATAAATGGGCAAGAGTTAAAGTAAGAGCCAATTATTGTTTCACTTCACAATTCTCCTGTTAAGGACGCGAAGATTAATCCATCTCTTTGCTTTATTACAGCATGACGAGACTCATGACTTGTGCTCATTTACGTTAATACTAACTTCAACCGCGTCTTCATTTGCGTGTACTACAGGATGCCTGCATGATGCATTTTTTTTAATTAAAATAAATTAAATTTTCAATATAAAAGTAAGCCTAAGTTACTCCTTATTATATCAGTTATCTGCGAGTTAAAATCCCGTCAAAATCAGTCCAACGGTTTCAGAGATACCCCGATCAAACAGACCGACAAAAAAAAATGTGTTTTTGATGTACGTACCGTAAATACTTTAGGTACTACTGTTTAGGTAGTTTTTTATGACTTCAAATTATAAATCTTTGTAATGTGAGTTTACACATTAGGACAGCCATAGCCACGACACGATATTGCATCGTAGGACAATTGGATGCTGATAAGCAATAATGTGTCAACCCACATAAAGTCGAATTCGGAGATATTTATGTATTCTGATAATGCGTTATGTATTCAAGTTATTCAAGTCATCTGAACTAAATAAGTACGGAAAAAAGTATCTTCATTTGATGTTTCGAATTTCAAGTGCGTTCCATATTTTGCAATTTATACAATAATCGCAAATATTTGAAAAACATATTTCTAGATAACACATTAAATATATCAATCTGTTTTTCATTCATTGTACCTTTTATTAAAATAGAAAAGTAAAGATGGATATATACTCCTTCAAACAAATTATTTAAAGATATATTTGACAACTTTAGGCGCAGTTTTCTCAAAATGAAGTCCGTGTGGCTTGACACAGTATTGCTTATCAGCGTCCAATTATCCATTACGATACCACATTGTGACTTAGTGGGTTCACTTATAAAGTCTTCTAAAGATAGGAAAACTGAGATTGATTCTTTTCTATTCATTTGTAGATTGACGTATAAGAATTTCTTTCAACACGTGTTTGTTGTTCTTAACCACTAAGTACTAAATGGTTGCAAACATATCCACTTCAAAAACTTCTGAAGCCCGGCATAGAACTGCGACTTTCGCTTAAAATCAACATGTCTATTCACAAGTTATCTCGACGCTACTAAATTGCTAATTACGTAAACAACAACTACAAGCCGAGAGAAAATTTTCCCACAAAACATACATGTAAACACTTAATATGGACGCCTAATTAAAAAAATATAACAACTCAATTCAGACATACCATCAAAAATTCTTTATTGATTACAATTTTAATAATTCAATTCCTTATAAAATATTTATATTTAATATTTAATTTTATGCAATAATTTAACCTTAAAAATTAGTTTTATCTTTTTATCATATTGAGTATTTAACATTTATCAATTATTTTCACCAATTAATTTTATTAATTACATTTTAATAAACTTAAGTTATTATATTTTTTACAACTGACAAAAATGCGTTATTAACTTTAGTGACGTGCATTGCACCGCCTTCCTCTATCAAGCTTTAAAAGCCTTACGATAGGCTATATTTATGCCGTTTATTACTTCGAGATTATGAGATGACGGAAGATCAATTAAAACGGTACACTTACTTGCGCGCGCGCAACTGAAGTCGGATTTACGTTGAAGAAAGGTCAGCGGTTGAAACTTGAGTTATAGCTAGGGCGAACAAACGTTTTGTTATTACAAATAGATTTTAAATAATAATTAATTCAATAATAATAATTATTATAATTTTACAACGCAATGATAAAATTAATTTAACGATACTGATTTATTTTATTACATTTTTTTTTAATTTATAAAAGAACTTCGATTTATATTGAGGAAGTTTTTTTTTTCAATAATATTGATTTGTAAATTGTTAAAATGTGTAGATTTTCTGGTTTTTAAATATGTTGGTCATTAGCACAAATATACTTATTATATATAACGAATCAAATGTATAATGATGATGATGAATTAGTGTAAAAAACGATAAAATTTGATATTCTTGTTAAATTAAAATTTCTATTTTTAATAAAAAATTTACATTTATTGATTATCGTCGTCAATTTAAATTTGAATCATTATGGACGATCTACTTTATAAGTACTTATTGCCAATTAAATTTTAAATAGAAATAGAAGTCAAATTTTGGTTTGTGTTCCGGATTAGATCAAAACGTTTTCAAATTAGTTAAAAGCCTTTTTATTGCTCAGAATTAGTCGTAATTATTTTTAAATTAGTAAGAGCTCATATAATTAATGAAGTAGAATCAATCTACGTAATAAAATAAATACATTTAATTAATGATCTGGTTATCAGAAATGTAGGTTATTTTGTCGACCACGACTGATACTGGCCGTAATCAAAATCTTTGGTCTTGTATATAAAATTTCTATATATTTGAAATATATAAATTTAGAATACGCGTGATGGTTTTAATTAGGTGTAATATACGTTTAATCAATATTCCAATTAGACGATATTAGAAAGTGTCTAGAATTTCTCGACATTATGGTGACCCTGTGGCTGACTCGCTAATCTCTGTCAGCGCACACTGAAGGATTAACGTCTATGTTTAAAGTGCACTTGTGTGTGATGGCAACCGAAATAAATATGGCCTATTATAATGGTACGCTATTAGCGAAAACAAAATATGTTTTAGATAATGAGTATGAAATAATTACAAAAGAGTAGTTTATTGTTTCTTTTTCTTTCTAGTTTACTTATCATAGCGATTCTGTGTAGTTAATGAAAAACAGTGTTTACTCACATTTTCGCGAATCTTGCACATTAAACTAAATCTATATAAAAAGATCTAAATTGCGTACATAAATTACTTTTATCATTGCGATTTTTTGAACACTTTTCATCGATCTTGGTCACGATAGACTCTCTACTTAAATCAGTTAACAGTTTTATTTTAAAGATAAAAAAATAAGTTTAACACAGTCATCTAATTTATCACCACGTAAAACGACTTACATTGTTTCAAATTGAATCACACGAATAAATAAAACAAGCAAATTACAACAATAGATCTTTGTAAACAAACATTTTTTATTTTTATTTCCACCACAGAGTTCCAGAGAGTATGTCATTCATGTTTATGTTTATCTGTTGCTCCATTGACAAGTGACGTTGCGTTGCGCGCCAATTGTTTTGGCGGGACGCGACGGAATGCGTTTTACGCTTATTGCTGGCTGTATGCAGTTTTACTTTTTTATTGTGCGATGTAAATAGAATATTGTTTGAATTTTTACATTTTAGCATTAATAATATTAAAGTGTTGCGTTTTATATTCCTTACATTTCATATTTTGGTATTACATATTATGTTTTTAGTAACGATATCTACTAAAAAATACTTAGGGATATTTTTACAAAGAGGTAAGTAAATCGATTTTTTTTTCAAGTATGTGACAACATCACGATAATACACGAATACTTAGAATAAGTCATTAAAATAAAAAAGAAAACAATACTTGAGCTACATATTTTGGGTAAAGTTTTTAAATATGTAATATTAATATTAATATTGTCATTTATTTGAAGACTTAGAAAAGTATATTGCAATAAAAAGTAAATGATTTCTCAGAACGCGCCTGAATGCGATTGAAATTTATATAATTGAAATTTATTGATATTTCTATAAAATTGTAGTAGAACTATAAAACGGATTATCAACAAATTAACTTTGATGAATGACTATTTGAATTTTTATATAAGTATGCTTAAAATTCTATATAAAAGTTATTAAAATAAAAACAATGTAACAAATACAGCTCTTTATATTACACAAGTATTCCCCTCACATTTACAAAACCCTTATTATCACGAAAAACAAACAAAAGAACATAGACGGGAGATCAAAAACAGTATCAGGATAAAACACGCTCCCCTTTACCGAGATCCTTTCTTAAGACCCTAATAGTATCAATTTAAACTTACAAGTATAACAAATTGTAACACTCTGAAAGCAAAAGTGTCCATTAGCATCATTGTGCCATAGAAGGAAGTTTTAAAACCCCTTATGATTTACTTTCACTTCAAAATGACCCTTTATCTGTTTACACATTAGTCGTTTAAATGACAATGTACACAATGTAGAGTAACCATAATGAAATACGCGGTATTACATTCATTTCGTTTGGAGGAAGAGTTCGTTTTAAATTGGACATACTTCGGGACGTCTACACCTTTTCCAAACAAATCAAACGCTTGGAATTATTTGACATGTTGGACAAATACTGGGCCAACATTATGTTTTTATCGGACAGTTGAAAATCTACCATATTTTTATGTGAGTAGGGTAGAATATGCATTGTGCTTTTCTGTTGGTAAGGAGTTGGGTCGGAGATAAGCGAAGTCTCAAAGGTGACAAAAGCACAGCCTATATAATATTTTTTTCGAGACTTAATCTTCAAGTAATTATTAATGGGAGGACTAAAATCGAAGTGGGTAATTAATTATGTTTTTGTTATTCGTTTTTTAAAATCAAAAACTTATATCTTTAAAATATGTTGAACAAATGGTTAATGGTACAAATGGTGTGTATTTTAGTATTTTTTTAAATTTATTATTTAAATGTTTGTTATTGAAAATCGTTTCTATTTTTTGTATCATACACATACATATATATATACTATAGTTATACATATCTATACTATAGTTTATAAAAATACGCATTTAAAACGCATACGCAAAATACGCACTGAGATAATATTTATTTTCAAAACGCTAAAATCTTGAAAAAAATTCAAACAAGTGCGAGTAGGACTCGCGCACCGAGGGTTCCGTACAAACTTATAGAAATCTATATAAGACTAACCCATCTACGCCATTTGTGGTCTTCATCATCAGTTCCAACATAAGTTACTATCAAAAATACCTAAATCGGTATACGCTTGCCTATAATATTTGAGGAGTTCCCTCAATTTCTCCAGGATTCCATCATCTGATCCTGACCTGAAGACAATGGGACCACCTTGGAAGTATACCTTTTCAAACAAAAAAAAAAATTTTGAAAATCGGTACCCAAATGGCGGCGTAATCGGCGAACAAACATAAAAAAAAATTAAATACAAGGTCGAATTGAAAACACTACTTTTTAGAAGTCGCTTAAATATAATCAAATATTATGTAAATATGGATCACGTCCCAAAAACTATTTTGAAACTACTTAGGAGCACTTTAATTTAAAACACGATCATGGATGCAATCCTTGGAAACCCAAAATTTTATTTTAAGTACTAATACACCTTATACTTTCAAAAAAAAAAGTTATAGCGCGATTCAGGATACACCTAGCGCCATCTCTTGACAATTTCAATGAACTAACTTGTTGACTTTGACATTAACAACATAATTATATTATATTTTATCCTCCCCACCGATCAATCTCCATCGTGTTTTCTCGATTCCACGTGACATTGGTGAAATAACATGTGTCTAATTGGCACAACTAAAAGCCATAAACCAAAGAATTGAATTGAATATTTTATTCTCGTTTTATTTTTATTTATATTCTACTACACTCCACTACCCCTGCACTACGTTCGTAAAATATTTAGATTTACATTATCAATCAAAATATCGAAATATATATTAGTGTTGCCAAGACGAAAATAATTAGTCCTAAATTCGAACAAAACTAATTGTTTATTTATAAATAACTAATTATATTACTAATAACCAGAAGACTTATATGTGTAGATAAATAAGTAAATTAAATAACTCGATCTGTTTGAATTTAATTTTAAAATTTTCGTATTAAGTCAATACGAGTACTTAAATCAAATCGCGTGAAGCTCTTCTATTGAATGTTAATTACGTAATGACGTTATAAATCGACGATAAAACTTTTAAATGAAAAGTTTATTTTATAATTTTTAGCGCGTTTAAATAATAATTAAAATAAAATTTTTTATTAATCGAGCAGAATTATATCACAGTTAATGTCATAATGTTGTAATAGATGGCATTAGCTGTACGCTGCATCGCGCTATCTTTTTGTTAGCTGCGATATATAGATTGCATTGCGTTGTTTATATGGGTTTGCTGCTTTTTAATGTTTTCGTATTGATACAAATTTCTTCTCAGTGTTTGTAAAATTGTTTTTTTGACCATGGTCAACTTCTATGTTAATTTGTTACAAGTACATATAATTTTAATTCTAAGATTAATATATTTTCCGCTTGATCAATTTACAACTTGATACATTTACGCGTTCCTGAGAAAAAGGTTGAAAGACAGACGTACAGACTGACAGACACACGAACAGAAATTTACAGTTTTCGGATTTTTTCCTTTATGTATACTAAAGGACCTTGCTCCTGGCCAAATTTCATAATGCTAGGTCAATGGGAAGTACCCTATAGGTTTTGATTCCCTTGCGAAAACGATAAAAACGCTATCATACTTAAAATATGTGATATAAATGACCGTATCTTTTGATTGCGTTAACTTAGAAGTTTGATTTTTTCACAGCTCTTAGTAATTACAACTCTGAGTACTTGACGTTGATAAAAATTTGTTACCTTCACGCGTTTCTGAGAAAAAGGTTGAAAGACAAACTTACAAACAGACAAACATACATACAAAAATTTACAGTTTTCAGATTTTTTCCTTTATTTGTACCATAAGATCTTACTTCTTGCCAAATTTCATCGTGCTAGGTCAATGGGAAGTACCCTATAGGTTTTGATTCCCTTGCGAAAACGCTAAAATGGTCAAAATATACGACATATTTTCCATTATCTTTTGATTGCGTTGACTTAGAACTTTAATATTTTCACGGCCGCATGTCATCGTAGACTTGAGTATATGATATTAATTTCAACATGATACGTCTATGCATTTCTGAGAAAAAAGGGTTGACATCCCGACAGACAGACAGACAGACAGACAGACAGACAGACGGACAACAAAGTGATCCTATAAGGGTTCCGTTTTTCCTTTTAAGGTACGGAACCCTAAAAACTACATATATTTAGTTAACAGAAATGTTTAAAAATAAACATACTATATCATAGCATTCATAGCTTGTTATGTAAAATTTTCACCATTAATAAGAAAACGAAAAGTTTAAAATTAATAAATTAATGTACCAAGTACACCATAACTCGTTCTCATTATTAATTCCATAGTAATAATTAACTTGTAAAAATAATGTCAAGTGTAATATAGAAATTTTGACGTACATTGATTACGCTCTCAATGACCAAGATGTAATTATCTCTGTAATGACATAAAGCTCTGTTTAAAAGGTCTTCGTTTTTTATTTCAATGTGGTCTTAAATATCTTATTTTTTAGTTAATATATTGAAACAATGTATTTTATTATTTCTCTTTTCGTATAGCTAAGAGATAAAATAATATTAAATACTTAAAATACTTTCACATTGGTCTCATAGATTTTTATCAAAATCGAATCAGAAGTTCTTTTTAAAATCGAAATAACTGGTTAAACTTAACTGGTTAACTTGCAGATTATTTTAAGTTCTACTTCTTCCCTAAGTTACTATAGCCAGGTTATTAATTTTCCAAATTCTTAAAAAAAATTTACAAATGTGACGCCTGCCTTATACACATCTTTCCAAAAAGTAATTAACAAGAGGACGCACTGAGGAGTTTGAGTGATAGTCTACAATCACGTGTCATTCGTACACGAAGGTGTGTTATATACAAATTGAAAAGTTAAGCAAAAACATGTACCCCTTTTACGAAACTTGTGCGGACGGAGAACTGTAAAATTTCGCACGGATATGGTTTATATAGAGAAGGAGTGAAGAATTAAAGAAAACATCACACACAACATCACAGATAATTGACATACACATGTATACATATATATATATATATATATATATCAAAATTGAAAATAGATTATCTGTGGGTAATTTTAAAATCGGTTGAAAATTAAATGAACTACGGTTAAATTCCGTCCGCTAGTCGACCACTAGTACGAACTTGATAAACAGCAGACATTTCAAAATCACAGAAAGCATTTCTACACTACACAAATTACTTAGCTGTCACTATTTGTTTTCTTTTTTGCGTTGAGTGGGCATTTTATTGATAAGGATTTTAGGCTGTAGAACATGATGCTTCGACTCATATAGGAGCGGTTAAGTAAACGCAGCGAAAACGATTGACAGCTTTTCTTCTAATTGTATATTTATAAAATTCTATAGAACAATAAGGTTGTAGAGGTAATTATTACTACTAACTAGCCGTCCTTCGCTTCGCTCCGTTTCAATCGCGTTCATGGTTATCGCTTCTCATCTACGAGTCGTAGCGTGATGTAATATAGCCTATATCTTGTTCAATAAAAAGACTAATCAACGCAAAAATAGTTTTTCAAATCAGTCTAGTAGTTTTGGAGCGATAATCAATGCAACCAAACAAATATATTTTTCTTTTTTAATATTAGTGTAGACAATACGTGCACAAGCGCTGAATAACAAAAACACACCAAGACTAGGAATTGCTCAATACAATATAATGGGTCTAGATAATCTAGAAATGATACTATTTTGCTCGTGTTGTTCTTAGAATCTGTATAATATACTTTTGAAGGGCTATTTAAGCTAAGCAAGAGTAGCGGTCGGGTCGTGACTGTGCATACGACTGCGCGTGGTCTAAGTGGAAGCTATAAGTGAAAATATTTATAAAAAGAATAAATAAACAGAGAATCGTTTTAACAAAACAATTTGTATTTTTATTTTAATTTGTTAGTTTTTTTATTGTTGAAAACACTGTATTCTTTCTATGTAATGTTATTTTCTTTACTATAGTTGTTAAACAGGCAGATTGTAAAGAACTTTCATTGTAAGTATTGATGTAAAATAATATTTTTTTATTTCAAAAATTATAACGAGCGTCTGATATATACATAAGATTATTTTTGTTTTTTTTTTTTAGGGCTGTCGTGTTAGGGCTACCTGATACTTAGGTATCACTATGGCCTATGAACGTTTGCAGCACTTTAGGAGTTTTTTAAGCTAGTTTATAAAGGAATAATTCATGAAAAGGAATAGGAAGAAAGGAAAGGAATGGAGAACTTGGTTTGGCTTTCGACTTTCACACTCACTATTAAAAATGGAAACTTAATTCCCTACTGTGAGAGATATTGTTCCGATTGAACCAATCCAATACGAGCTGAAATCGGTGGACTACAGCTAGACTCTACCTTATTAAAATTATATCACTAAAAAAACTAACTTCTTCGGTTTTCCTCTCAGAATAAAAGTATATCTATGCATTACTTTATATTATATAACCCAAAATTATTTTTAATTTCACTTAAATTCGTTACAGCGCAAAATAACATACACACACAAACTCGCATTTATAATATCACCTTAGCTCTACGCTCTTAACTTAGACCACAAAGACCCCTGAAATTGTGCATTACAATCATCGTGCTATGACCCCCCTGCGCATATTAAGGGGGCTCTGACCCTCTCCAGGTGAGCATTAGGGATGTTTGTATGCAAATCATCAATTAATTTATAATTAGCGGCCCGTCGTTTGGGTATAACAAGTCTCAATAATGTTGTTACGTAAACTTGATAACATCCTGTGTGTTATGTTACTTTAAACTTGTGAGATAATTTGTATTCTCAGGGCATTTGGAGTTTAAGAAGGCAATCGACTTCAAAAGCTAAATACGTAGTTTCCTTTACTTGGATGACATACTGATTTCGGTGATTTTGATTTTAAAAACAAAAAACTTAAGGGATTTTGATGAAAATTCTACGGGAGCAATTTGGAAGTCAATTAATTGGTAATTTGTACGGTTAAAATCGGTTAAGAAATGACGGAGTTCTGAGATAACAAAAAAACACTACGAATTGAAGTAGGTTAATCAGAGTTTATTAATTATTGTCGTAGTGGTAAAGAAATTCTGTTAAATAACGATGCTCATAGATTACGCTTTGAGTCTAAAAAAATAAAAAAGAGTGCCTTTACTGCAGGTTTTAAACCCTTCTACAAATCCTCCAATTGTCTGTGGGTGGGGCCGTCTGTTTGTCTGTTTTCTAGTAGATTGTAGCTAACTCATAAACCAAAATTGGTAGATTATTATCCTTTTTATGCAGAGATTTTTCAATAGCTGTTACAGCAACAAATAACAAAAAAGGTTCAAGTGCGACTGATAATATTTAAGAGCAGTAATGTATAAGATTTAACCCTTAAATGCATGATTTTTATTTATTTCATCAGGATAAAAACAATTTACGTAAACAGATTAACCAGTAGATTTATAGAATAGTAAAAAAATCAGTATCCATTATTGTATTACAGGACATGGAAAATATAAACATACAGCTAAGTTAGATGTTTAGTAAAATTTTTAGTTGATAGTGGACTTTTAATAAGCGTTTCAATTTTGATACACCAAGCATTAAAGGGTTAAATCAGAGTAATAAGAAATATTAATTTCAAATCGCACCAATAAAAAAGTAGCTAATTATTTGATTAGAAAATAATATATATAAAAAAATATTTAGCATGAAACAATAAATGTAAATAAATTTGAAATATTACACGTTTATCTTCCACGAATTAATTAATCTTAATTTATGAGTCAAAATTAAATTTTCTAAATTAAAAAAAAATCTTTTTAAATGTTTTCAAACTTATCATTAAAGAAGTAATAAAAATTCTTTTGTGATATACTTATTGTGTGCGATGTGAATTGAATATATACCCGTGTTAAGTGGTCCCCACTTCAAATCCATTCGCACCTTTTTGAGTTATTTCGTGTTATTTGTCGGCAGTTTTTGAAGGTTTTAATGGTATTTAAAAAAAACTGCACTTTTGTATACACGTTTAAATATGAGAGATATTTGTTTAGATTATTTATGTATTTGTTCATATTGTTTTTTAATATTCATGTCTTAAGTTAAATAGTATACTTACTTAATATATAGAATCTTGTTGTTTATAGTCCAATCGCGTCAAAATAAATTGTAAAATCTTATTTTATTAGCTCTCTGTTTATGTCAAAAAGCTATAAAACGGTTTGTTATTTCAATTGCTTTCAAATTTTAAAAGATCGCTTTGTAAACTGTTTTAAGATTGCCTAAAAATTTTATCAAAATCACTGTAATCGTTTTGGAGTCCATAAGGAGCATACATACATATTTACGACGATGTATATTTTACATTTCAATTCAACGAATTGCGCTACCTTTTTTCGTTTAGTTTAAAAATAGAACACATATGTTCTCTCAGTTTTAAAGGAAAAAAAAACATACGTGTAATTAATGTGTTCCAAAATTAAATTTGGCATTTCACTTCGCACTGATAATACTTTTTAATGGTATTAAACGACAAAACGCAAAAAAAAAACACAAAACCAGTAATTTATTAAATATTCATTTGTAGAGTGATAAATATTCATCAATTCGTCATTAGATACAAACGGCCGCGCTGAAATAATTCGACATCAGATAAAATAAATAAATTATACAACGAGAACGAAGTTAAATTTTAAATTCAATTTTGTAATCTAAAATTTAGCGCAGATGTAGAGCAAAACGTATGATCTTGATACATTTGATGTTTTTAAAAAGCTGTAAACAACAAAAGATAGTAGTCGAAGTTTGTGTTGTTTGTATTGAGTTGCTTATTGTGCTGGTCCAGATGATGCTGCAGTATTCAGGTCAAGTTTATGCAACTATGTTATTTTATCATTAACTAGCCGTCCCTTCCGGTTTTGCTCGCATTTATGGTTACTGCTTCGTTTCTATGAGTCATAGCGTGATTTAATATAGCCTTTAGCTTTCTTCAATAAGTAAACTATCTGGCATAAAAATAATTTTTCAATTCGAAGCAATAGTTCTTGAGGTTAGCGCGTTCAAATAAACAAACGAACTCTTCGGCTTAATTGTAGTATATATTTAATATCATTAAAGAGAAGCTGTAAACGAAGAAATATATCGCAGTTTGTGGATTGAAACACATGGAGGAGTTAAGAGTTTTTAGGAAAATTGTTTGTAGTTCTTTAGGAAACTTTTTATAACGAAATTTCAACTATCAGTTTTTACTACGCTGCAGTCCATAAAAGTTAACTTCATAATTAACCAATTTTAAACAAAAAATACAAGTGCAAATAATAAATCATCTAAACGTTCGAAATAAAATAAAAATTTTAACATAAAATGGACATTCCAATGATATAAACACTCAACTATCAAAGACGATCAATTGCTCTATAACCATAGTGGTCAAAGCCGCGATTGGTATAAAAAGCAACAAAATATACCGAAACTGCCTCCCCTTCCAACATATACCATTGTGAGCCCCGGGATGGCTATTAACAGGTAATAATGCGGTTTTGTAAACGTAATAGACGGAATTTATGGAACGAATTATTAGTTTTTTTTTTCTAAAGTTCGTCCTTTGTCGCCCCACTGTGCAACCTGTCTCATCCCATTAATTGCAATCGTCCGTCAGTTGAAAACGATCGGTTTTTATCGTATTTAAAACGTGGATATGGAGTATTTGGTAACTTATTAATAATTTATTGTTTTAGAATTGATGATGCATGAATGTCATGGTTCTTCTCTTCGGGATCATCTCCATTGTTTGTTTTGTACTTATGCTTATTATTGGCGCTGATTTCATTGGAATTGGCATTATATTTAGCTAAAGATGTGATAAAAACAAAGATGTTATATGAATATACATATGTTATAACGTTATGGATCTTGGCACCCAAAACAACGACCACTTTGGACGACGTTGCCTAGCAACCAGGTAGCGACTGAATATGACAGGCGAGATGATCTTTGGTCCGAGTTAATTGACAAGTTTCTCTTAGTTAATAATGGATACAGATTTTTAACGTCAAATAGTATGAACGTAGCATGTCTTTAATTATAAAATATAATCGTTAAAAACCGTTTACAATACGTACGTAATATGTTTTCGTATTTTTATATTTAACGAAGTCTATTCAAATACGTTTTCTTATTCAGAGTTGAATTATAAAGGATATTATCATCAATAGAGAATTCAAAAAACTTTATTTTTTTTATTTAAACTATCTTGTAGCTTTGATCGTGAGGTTTTGAATTATCTACGAAGTACTCATAAAAGTATTAAGTATATAAATTATATATGATTAAAAATTTGATCGTTTTAATTCTGCTTTAGAATACTATCGCCATACCAAAATTTCTTTAAAATTGTTTTTGTCTATACTATATATTATATAAAGGTAAAATTTAATTGTGTGTTTGTATGTAGCGGGTAATATTAGAAAATACTGATCTAATTTGAAAAATTCTACTTGCGTTTTATGTTTGTGTGACGTTAAAAGATATCATAAAGAAGCACATATACGACGGTCACATAATTTCTAAAAAAAACTTATTTTATAACAATATAAAGAAAATTAAAAAAAACGACAAGGTACTCATTGAGACCATTTCAAGAAGTCCTAACACAATACTGCTACAGTAAGTTGGTAAGGATTTGAACATCATGTTGATCTGGATGATTCTCCAGTATTAGATCAAGGCCAAATATGTTATTTGACTATAATTAACAGTATACACACAGACACAAAAAAAACTTATCACACTCTTAGGTCGGTAGTTTAGACTATAGCAGTTCATTGATCTTTATAATTCGAACCCCAATTCATGCAGACTAATTTGCATAGGGAAACTAGTAAGCAATCTAATGATTTTTTTTATTTGTATTACATTTCTTTTCATTATACGACCGCTCTGGTGTAGTGTTGCTGAGTGTACCTCTGACGCCGACGGTTGCGGGTTCGAACCCCGCTCGGGGCAGATATTTATATTTGTAAAAATATTTGTTCCGGTCTGGGTGTTTGTTCTTGTGGGTCTTCCTACCTCGGAGAGCACGTAAAGCTGCCGGTCCCGGTTGTTATCATAATCACCTGAAAATGATTGTTACTCTGAGTAGGGAAATTAGTCTAGTCCAAAAGGTTACTTATTGCCCTCAGACTTTGCGGAGGTCAGGTGGCAGTCGTTCTGTGTAAAAATCAGTAACTTGTCAATATCTGGACTGGAATAAAAAGCAGACCCTGGTATAACCGGGAAAATGCGATAAAACTTTGTCAACTTATTGTTTCCACTTGCCAGTGGAAAGTAGAGTTAATATCCATTGGGTAGCGCACACACCAGCCAGACACCAAAACAGTTTTAAGACGATCGCTCGGCATAACAAAATCTACTTTCATGTGGGCGAAGTTGTAAGCAGAAGCTAGTACATTACCGCAAATCTGGTGTGCATAATCTAGAAACTATGTTAGATATTACCGTGATGTGAAAGTTTCTGGAAAACAAACCTAAAACTTTCCACTTCATAACATAAATATGATAAATAAAAATCGGTCAAGTGCGAGTCGGAATTGCACACGAAGGTTTTTTGTAAAAGAAATAAGTATAACAATATGTAATAAATAAACCCTTTGTGTGCTCGTGTGAGTCACATTTGACCAGTTTTTATTATTTTTTATTAGGCGAGTGTTAAACTTATATGTTTTGCTCTCAGATTCTCATAAATATTTAAATAAGTTTGTTTGTCGTTGCTTTACATCTGAAAGAATTACAGTCACTTTCTTTATGTTTCACAGTTAGTTCACAGTAAGTTAGGTAACTATTGCCACATAGTGGTTTTATATTAATTATAGTATGTATTTAAGTCTTTATAGCAGCTATAGATTTATTTCCCTAAGCTTAGGTTTGTTAGATAGACATATTGTGTGAAAATTGAAATTCAGTCTATTAAAGTTCATGAGATACATTCCATATACTGACTACATTGACACACGGACGGACGGATTCGCAGGGTTTATAATAGGGTTCTGTTGGTACCCTTCGTGTACGGAACCCTAAAAAGCGTGTTAAAATGCTCACGTTATCTCTAACGCTGGCACGTAAAATACACAAATTGATATTTTTTAATTGGTATAGTATTTTATTGCCTAATAAATATCAGTGTCTTTTATCAAAATTAACGGAAATAAATTCATAAGAAACGAACAATTTGTAATCGATGCTCGTATAATTAGTGCTCTTGTTATGATTGGGTTTGGACAGGTTTTGGGCTCCGGTTTTTTGTGTTGATAACTTTGATTGATATTTTGTTAATTATATTGAATTTAAAAAAACAATGTTTAGCTAAATTAATAGAAAATATGAAGTGGGATGTGATATGACTTTCTTGTGCAATATTTATAGGAAAAATTAAAAAAAAAAAACTTTTCAGCGAAATTTTTGCTTAGTGGCTTGTTATAAAAATTATAGGTTCCTAACTATAGTATTAGTAGTCATTTCTACGTATGCACCTGTATTTAATATAGAATAAACTTCTCACATTTAGGATTTACGATAGTGTTGGATATATTTATATATGCAGAATGCTATTTTTTTAAACTTTGCAAAACAATATATAAATTAATAGAAAAAACATTGTACCACCATATATTTAACACACACGCATATATCATATTCTCTTTTGTTTATTGTTAAAGTCTGTGGTCAAATTGAGAATAGATTATCTGTGGTCATCTTGAAGGCTATTGAAAATTTAATGAAGTATGGTCGAATTTGACCACTAAGCGACCACTAGTTTGATTTATTAAAACAACAATAAGAGTGTAAGACAGTAAATTTTAATAATAAGAAACATTTTTTAGTTAATTATTATTATTATGCGTTAATATAGACACCGTGCTAAAATTAATCAAATTGATTGTCAAAGGAATGAAAATCCAAATGGCTCACGTAATTTTAACCAAAACTATATTTTACGCACATATTAATTTTTAAAATAAATATTTATGACAACTTATTTCGTCATATAATAAACAGGTGTGATATTAATTATATATCTGTCCAATTTAAAATTTAAATTATCCAATTTCTCGTTAAAAATAAAATAATTTATTAAAGGTATACGCAACATATCATTAAAAATATTTTTTTCTACCGCCAAATTTAAATATTAATTTGATTTAAATTATAGATATTGATTGTTTATTATACTGCGCTATTTTTAGTTTACTGGTAGTAGGGGCCAAAACACAGTAACCAGTGACGCAACGTCATATCGTGGCACGCTACGACACGACGTCTTGAAACGATGTAACATCGCCTTTGAAATCATATTAACCAATGCGACTTCGTGTCTTGACACGCTACGATGTGACGTCTTGAAACGATACGACATCGCGTCGTAAATCATATTATTCACTGCGACGTCGTGTCGTGGCATGCTACAATGTGACGTAAGGTCTTGAAACAATACGACGTTGCGTCATGAAAATTTACGACATGAGTCGTACAAAATTACGACGCGACGTCGTATCGTGGTACAATATTATTTATCATTTAAATTTTTAAAATAAGAGGTATTTAAGTGTTTCGTTAAAAATATTTTTACATCACGGAAATATGATGTTATAAGTACCATTTGATAAATGTTTTCCTAAGTTTTCTCTTTTATAAAGTCTTTTTAGAAACGGATTACACTAAAAGGTCTGTCCGAAAGATTGTTTTCGGCCGGTCGGAGAGGGGCTTAAATATTATGGCTCTATGAAATTCCAAATGTATAAAAGTTTGCTTTTATACTTTAGAAGTCAACTTAGTCAAACCATTTGCTTCTTATTTTCTTTTCCATATTTATATTTTATATTTATTTTACATTAAAAATCGTGAATGCGAAGAGAAGTGGTTGGGTTCTATTACTTGTTAATTTTTTATTTTATTTTCTTTGTTTCAAGATTTTAGTAGCTCAAGGTCTAACAAAGGTCTCATAGTAAAAATTCCGTATCTATTCGTCTCTGTATTGTAGAGAAATACCTCGCTATAAGTCCTCGTTATTAATCAATATCGATTTAAAATATTTGTTTATTAAATCGATTTACTTGTATATTATAAAGCAGATTTTTCTTAATTGTGTTACAAAGTTAATTATTTTGAAAACTAAACTATTTCTTGTATTTAAAACTTACATACCTACTACAATTATAATTTTTAAAAAGTATTTTAATCCAGCTAAAAATTAAGACTTCTAAAAAATAAACCGACTTCAAATGCAAAATACGCTATTTCGTTCACTCACACACATTTATACTTATCGTTTTTAAACCAAGTTACAAAATCTATTTTGATAAAATTATATGATACCAATGATTTTACATTGGTATTTTCAAACAAAAAATTAATTTTCATAATCGGTTAATAAATGATGGAGTTATGAAGAAACAAACATTTATAAAAAAAGTACGAATAGAGAACCTTCTCATTTTTTAAAGTCGGTAGATTATAGTAATTTATTAAATGTTCATACAATTTTTAAACATTACAAGTTCAAGACAATCTGACCGAGAACTGAACTGGTGGTCTTGTGCAATTATCCCGAAGTACTCTTAAAGCTTAAATATGGGGGAATAGCCACCATTAAATGTAATTGGGGTAAAAAAAATACCAAAACGGTATTGTCCGACAATTTACCTTGATTGCAGTTTAAGTCTCTCACGTTGACTGACAATGAGTAATTTAGCTGAAAAAAAAAAATTAAAAGGTAAAAAAAGTAAGAAATTAATTCGAAATTAGTCTTGCGCTGAGTGGTCACTTATTGATTATACATACAAAAGGTCATAATTATGTATACACTCTTATATAATTAGTTTTTCACGCGGATTCGCTCGCGTAAAATTTGTTAAGCCTTATTTTCCTGTCTTAGTCAGTACGACACACGTGCCACCTACTGGATATTAACCGTACGTTCTTATCACACGTGCAGACAATAATTTGACAAAGTTTTTTCGGAATCGCGTTAACGGTACGAACATAAAACGCGAACAAACAAACTCTAATTTTTAACTTACTTCCAAAGAGAAGATTCTCAATTAGTTGAACCTTTTTTGTCATAAAGTTAAAAATTACTGGTCAGTAATTTTTTTGTTTGAAAAAATATACTCTCCTATTGGTTCCGTATACATAACTTTAATTAAAATCGGTTAGGTTTAAAACCGAAATAACTGGAATAAGTATGTCGGTCAAGTAAACGGAATTATATACCTATTTCGCTGTTGAACTCGGTTTCCCTTTTTTAATAGTGTTGTCTAAATGATCTTGTAACTTGTATATATAAGATTACAAGAGAATGAAGACGTATTTGAGTAATTTAAATGCAGCGGTCATTAGCTATAATTTATAATATTTTCTTTTTCTTTTAAAATTGTGTTGTTTGTAAATGTTGTCTACGCCTTTAAGGATATATCACACAGAATAAGAATGCTGCACTGTGTTTTATAAATGTCATGGTGTATCTTACGAATAAATATATAAAAATAGTATTAAAAGTAAAAATGTCAAACTATTTACACTCTTTCTCAACCTAGCCGGTTAAAATGATTTGTTGCCACAACCAATAGTTTCAGCACACTGCGCAATTTGAACGTCCACAATATCTCATAACCGCAGCCTCCCCACTAATAAACCATTGATAGCCAAACCATAGAGGAGAATCTTGTATCATGGGGTAGAGTTATGTCCTGGGGTTGTTTTACGAGTTCTTTACACACGGGGGTAAGAATAATACAAGAGAGTTTATAAGATACTATAGGTCCCCGGCTGTTTCACTCGGGCTATATATAAGACTTTCATACAAACTTCTAATCCCCGTTCCAATCCCAGTGGGATCGCATTTTGCAAAATTCCAAAATCTTAGTATGCACCTACGTCGTAAAAAGAACCCCTGTGCTAAATTTGAAACTCCTAGCACTTGTAGTTTCTGAGATTTCGTGATGAATTTGTGAGTGATCTTTCGCTTTTATATAGATAGATGTCACCCTCGCTGAGATATAAATACATACACCAGAATTTTAATACTGTTTTTATATAGGTTTCGTAAATATATTAATTCAAAATTATTATATAATTGGATGACCTGGTGGACATCCACCTAAAATTACCAATTTAGATATTTTGAATTTTCGAGTGTTCCTTCGGTTTCTTTTTATCTAATTTTCTTTTTCCTAAGTCACCTCAGTATCGGCACGAATAAACCACCAATAATGAATTTCGTAGAAAAATATAATGGACTTCAAATAAAAGTGTCGTTGTATAAATGGATAAACGATTGCAGCAACCATAGGTCGTTAGTTAGTTCTTTGTTGATCGCGGAAGATATTCATCGGATCCAAGCATATTAGTATACTAAAATCTTTCTAGAAGAATATTCATTTAGGTAGCAAAAACCCTATACGAAAGTTCTTGTTATCTATGGTAATTTTTTTTTAGGAACATTTCATACACAAGGTGTAACATTATTTTAAAATTCGAGCCAGTCTATGTGAGGAACACACCCTTAATAACATTTAAATATAAATACATATTGATGTGAGGAAATAACCTTTTATTCACACTTAAAAGACGTATTAATTTCATAGTTGTCGTGATATGGAAAAAATGTTTACTACCTCTTCCAATTCATACACCCGAAAAAGGAACATTTTATCTTAGACGACTCTCTTCCTGTCATTATAAAAATAAAAAAGTTATTATACGATTTTAATTATAGCTATCATCATAATATAATGCACTTAAAATATTGTTCCTAGAAGTTCCTGTGGCGTCATTTCTAAATCATTAACGCTAGCTCTATTTCTAACGAACTAACATCAATAGCCCGCAGTATATTTTATACCGGCTAAGGTATAATTTGTACGAGCGAACCCCTCATTCAAAACGTAGAAATGCAACAAAAAATCATCCGACTACCACCGTGTCCAATTTGAACTAGTGAAAAATGAACCTTTATTATGCTTACTAAATTATTATAGAACAACCCATACTATCGGTTTTTTGAGATAGGAAGCGAGATGAAAGTGAGATAAGTGTGAGATAAAACATTAGTGTAATTTTTAATGGTTTTTTCGAATATAATCACTTTCTTAGAAAATAAATGATTTCTTAAAAATAGACTATATTTAAAAGTAGATATAATTAAAAAGAAATATGCAAATAATTCAAGAATCGAAAATTTTATTACAAATTAATGTTTCAGATATGTTAAAATAACGGAAGTTTTGCGATTAAATCGATCGGATAGATATAAATTAATAAGTCAGATTATACAGAAATAAAAATCCGTTACAAATTTTAAAAATTTCTATATTATTTTCGATTTTATTTAAATTAATATAATTTATTAAACGAAAAATATGTTTATGTTGCTATTTATATTTGTTATATATCAAATTAAAAATACAAATTCGTTTGTTTGTTTAGGTAAAGACTATTAATCTAATTAATACAAAATTATCATATCAAGTTTATTTATGCTTGCCAAATTAACATAGACTATAATATGATAAATTTATATGCTATTTATATGCCATCTAGTATTTTGTGTTATAATAAATAACATAAAAAATATGATAACGCAGTTGAAATAAAATCGTTTTCGTGGGAAATTATTTTACTCAGAGTGAAAACTTTGTAAGCGAAACTTTTTATTTATTCATTTCGGACAGCTATAACTGCAAATTTTCCTTTAAAAAAATGACATTAAATATGGGAAATAAAAATCATAAAATTGTCAAAATTGGTAGTATACATTTTTATTAAAACAAGCACTTTAAAATAAAAAATTAAAAAACAATCAAAACTAAAATTAAGGCCATCATTTTGATAAAAAAAACGTAATTCAATTTGTAACCAATGCACGCCGAAATGCTTCCAAAAAAAATCTCACATACAAACATACCTAAAACGTGTGAATTTATAACTGTATCTTATTGCTGGTACTAAATATTAACTATGGAACTATCTGTAATAAAATATCTCTCGATCTAGAACGTAATCTGATAACCAATGTCACAAGTTCAGAGCACGTGGTAGGGGCCTGGGCCAGACACCGCAACTTTACGATTTCAACTTTACTGCAATGGCCCTGCAACGATGGGGAAAAAATAAATTGGAATCCGCGCCCTCCGATGGAAACGTATTTTACGATGCGTGCGTATATCGTACATGCACTATCCTTAATTATAGACGTGTTCGATTACTGGGTCTTTCTTACTTTAACGCGATCATAAATCTGATATAGATTCGCTTTGTACATTGTACACGTTCACGGTTTTGTTGTTGTTAATTGTTGTGCTTTTTGTTGTGACACAAGAGCGAGTGTCGTATTCACTTGTAAGTCATATCGTAATTTAAAGTATTGTGTAAATATAGATCTGTTATAAGCTCAAGGCTTTTGGCATTCAGAATGCTGACAACTTTGGACTACGTTGTGTTGTGTTAGTAAAAAACTGAGTAATTAGTATGTTAGGTATCTTTGGGGCAAATCAATTCAATTCAATTCAATTCTTAGGTTTAATGGCTTTTAGTTGATATGAGCACGGATTATTTTGCCAATGTCACGTAGGATAGAGAAGACTCGAAGGAGATTGTTCGGTGCGGTTGAGACTACTAACTCATAAATTTTGAAAACAGGCGAAATAGTAGGAATTTTGTATCTTTGGGTCAACAAGCCAATCGACAAGCTTGACAAAATTGGAAATGGGCATCATTGATTTCATAATTTTTTCAAGTTTTTTAAAAATTATAGTTTGATAATTTATTTTTTCATAAATAAGTCAACTTTAATTAATCATTAACATAAAATAAATTAAAATATGATAAATTATAATAAATAAATATTTCGAAAAGATGAATATTCTAATAAATAATAATCAAAATATAAATAAAATAATACGCAAAAAAACGAACCTTACAAGTTTACCATTTAACTAATAACACACGAAAACGTCCAAGTTCCCATAGCACGTCCATATAATGAAATTTCCCATCAACATTGTAATTTATCCACTTTAATACACCGTCATCACATTTATGGTGGGTTTAAACGTCCAAGCATTAATTCGGCTGTAAAATGAAGCCACAATATACTCTTAGGTGAGTGGTTTGCCTTGGTTATTCAGTACAATCTCAGAGATAATTGCTAACCGTGTTTTGTTGACGCTACTTTGTAAAATTATGGTACTCTAGTTGCTGATAAGCAATACTATGTCAAGTCACACGGACTTCGAAAAAATTGTGTCTAAAGAAGTATACATTTTCTTTTCTTTTCCACCTTTTCTTTTCTATTTTGATAAAAGGTATACTGCATAATATATAAAAAAAGCATATATTTATAATAAATATATAAAAGCAGCAAATTTTTTCAAATATATTAGATTATTGTATAATTGATATATTATTAACATTGAGCACCCTTCCATATTCAAAACATTTAGTGTTTCGAATATGGAAGGAATATGAGAAACTTTTTTTATACTATATTAGTGTATGCGATTCGAATTTTTTTTGAATAATGTTAAAAACATGATTATCAGAATACAACAATATTTCCGAATTCGACTTTTTGTTGGTTGACACATTATTGCTTATCAGCATCCAATTAAGATTAGAAAATACTATCGACTTCAAAAGCACCATACATAATTACGTTATCAGTTATTTCGATTTTATAACTAAATTACTAAAACGATTTCGATGAAATTTGTATGGAACAAATCTGAAAGAATATCAGTGCACTTAAAAAGAAAAACGTATCGTTGACTTCATTTCTTAGAAAATATTTCAAAAGTTGAAATGTCGAGCGTTTGTGTGAAATGAAGATGCCCTACCCTCCGTGCCTCGAAGTGCACGTTAGACCCTAGTAACCTAACTAGATAAGATTAAGTGATAGAGTGACATTCTACAAGTGTACTTCTTAGTTTAGACATAGCTCACTCGTGCACGAACTTAGATAAATTTCTCTTCTACCCAACTGAATCGAAAGGATAGTAATGTCTTTCAAGTATGTATTATTTACGTATTTTTTCGTATATGTACATTGTATATACGTTATTGTTTAACCTATCTCGTCATTAGGTATTTATGTGTAAATTTCTTTTATCTACCTATACACTTATATTATAAAGAGGTAAAATTTGTTAGTAACTTTGTGTGTTGGGAGTAATCTCTGAAATTACTGTTTGTTGTGGAAGGTTGTAGGCTATATTATGTCACACTGCGATAAAGGAGTGAAACACTAATCATAAACGCGATTGAAACCGACAGCTAGCCCATTATACACCCATTTCTACTTAGAATTACTTATGCATCCATCTTGTGCTAAGATATATTCTTGCGACAAACTTTCATAATGAATAGTATAATGTACCAATTTGATCAGTTTAGTTAATTTTAAAGTTTGTTCTATTTTCTATAAAGGACAGGACATATAAATAAAGGCTTTTTTTAATTATTAATTAATTATTTTTTTACTTCTTGCTTGCATTTTTATGCAGCAGTCATATACAAAATTTTGAGTTTGTGCTTTTGACTATTAAGAAGTCATCTCGTCGGAAGTTAACCTGAATGCAGCAGCTGTGTGATGGTGGGTCATAATTAGAAGAATATGCAAAATTTCATGTCTATAGTTTCGACTTTTGAAGAGTTTACTTGTCTGGAGCCAATCCTATACGTTGAATTAGATACTGAAATACATACCATAAAAATATATTGTCACCGGAACTGAACCATGTATGATTTCAACACAATAGTAAAAGAGGAAATGGCTCTAATTTATCTTGCAAGATTTGATAGAATAATTTACTTAGCAAGTTGAGTAAAAGCTATTAAAAATGACGTTTTCCTGATGTACGTATAACAAAAATTGAAAAGGTCTACGAGCATTTACCTGTATTTAGCCTAAAAAAGATATGATTAAAATACCATTCATATATATTAACTAATTTCTAGTTTAATTACAATTACGTCCGTCGTCTTTACACTCAGACAAAAGTCTTTATGCTCATCACTTATGAAGTATATATTATATATAATCACTTGTCCTGACTGGCTGACTGACGAAACGCAGAGCATAAGCCGCTAGGGTTACAAACTTGATATTTTGGCCTAGGTGCCTTTTGGCTCGTAAACTTGTAAGCTTCCACTAAGTGAAAAGCGGGTAAACACGTTTGTATAGAAAACCTTATTCCATGTTCGTATTAAATTAAAACTTGATACACATACTTTTTGATGCTAATAATAAAATATAAAACACAAAACGTTGTACTTCACTAGTTTTCTGTGTCACTTCTATCTAATTTCAAAAAGTACACGGGCGAACCTGCGAGTAACTGCTAGTGAAGTATAGTATGAGTCCTCCTATCGTTATTCGTCATAATTATGAAATAATATAAGTAGTGTATATATTATTAATTACCATTTACTTACTCACGTAAGTTGTTTTTTTTTTTTAATTTTCTTTCCGTGACTTTATTTTTATCTCCAAAGAAATGTTCACATAAAATAATAAAAGAATCTGAACTATTTAATCGAGGACTACAATCAGATTTGGAGCAAATGGACGCTAAAAAATTATGAAACCCGATCCTTGATACACAGAGCGATCCATCAAATTTATGACAGTTGAGAACAATTCTATACCTTTTGTATTGGCTTTGAGAATGTTTTTCGATGCATTGAACTCTATAATTAAAAAAAATCTTTTATAAACAACACATTGAAATGAATTAACGGTTTAATATAAACGCTATGTAGTAAAAAGTACTTTAACTCATATTAGGTAATAAAACGTTGTGTTTTTCTTCTAGAAAAACATTACAACATTATGTCACTTATACTGATTTAAGGTCTATGTTTTATATTTTTTTAAAGAATAAAGATTCTTTTTGACTATAAATTGTTGAAAATAAGTTGCTATAACTATTACGAATACAATAAAGCCAATTAAATTTTATAGCAATTTTTCAATTAGTTAATGTTGCATTAAAGTTTATGAGTAAACATTTCATTATTATTGATTTCTTTAAGATCTAAATTTGTTGTTATACCACATTATAAAAAGAAGAGTAAGTAAGTAATTACGTGATATATACGTATATCTTAAAATAACGTTTTTTATTAAAAAAAATTGCCTTCAAGAAACACAAAATACTTTTTAAAAACATATTTTCAAATTAAATTATACATAATTATACATTTTATTTCACCACACGTCTAAATACAGGAAATGACACAAATAAGTCATTAATTGCCAATAATACTCTAATAACATATTACGTGTTGTAACTTGTGTTAATGATTGATTGATTGGAATTCAAACCTTAATTTCATCGAAATAAGGGCCAAAATGAAATAATTAAGACTTAAATTGACAGCTTGTACTTTTGAATTCGCGTTATTGAAAGAACATGCTAGTAATTTTCACTTCGGCGCAATAAATATTAATTTGAGGGTTCGTCAAATTATACTTTTCATATCGACAAGCCCATAAAAGCCTATACAAGCTTACGTCAGTTATTTATAACTTGCTACCCGCCCCGACTTAATACGAATCAAATTAATGTTATATACGAAGTATGTTTTCGAATTGTTTTATTTACAATACCTAATATTGTTTTAAATAGAATAAATAATATTAATCCTGTCTTATTTAATCTACTATATTTGTTTAATAACAAAAGCAATTTTTATATACGAAGAACAGAATAACCCGTTATTAAATTCACAGTCTTTAAGTTTGGTTCTATTTTCTAAACCAATAAATTGATTTAAACAAAACATGCAAGTGACATAGTTTAAAAAAAAGGGAATCGAAACCATAACTAGCTTATGTTTTATTGAAAAAGAACGTTACGGAATCGGTTTTATGACTATTTTACGACACTAATGTTAGTATTAAAACCTGATTATTCATTCTGTAATAAAGTATATAAAGTTATGTACAATTTAAAAGCACAAGTGCAGTTTTGTAGGTTACTAGCTGTCGCTCGTAACTTCGCACGCGTTAATGTCGGATGACCGTAATCGCAATCTATGTTTATGTCTGGAAGGTACGACACGCGCGCCACCTACCAAAAGTTAATTGTACTATATTATCTTCTCATAAGTACCCTCACTAAGTTGAAAAAATTTTGTCGCAACAAACAACATTACAACAAACATTAACCTTAGTATGTTCGATTAGCTACCCTTCGTAGTATCAAGTATGAGTCGTAGCGTGATGTAATATAGCCTATAACCGTATAAACGGGCTATACAACGCAAAAATATTTTTTCAAATCGGATTAGCAGTTTCAGGGATTACCCCCTACATACAAACTTACAAACAAATTTCAATCTTTGTAATAATAAACAAACTATTATGTCTTTTTTTTTTTTTTTTTTTCTGAATGAGTATTGCTGTTGGCCCTACTGGCCTTGACAGCGTCACCGGGGGGGGGGGGGGCCGAGTACTGAGACTCAGCCTTGAAATTGGGAGCCCCCGTTGGGGCTCAGAATGGACGCCCGTGTCTAAGGGTGTCTCCTAGTGAGATCGCACCTCGGCTTAGAACGTCGTCGGAGTGGAGGATGGCGCTGTGCGGAGCGCGGATGACGAGGGTGACGGTCTCACGACGCGCCTAAGCGCGCCCGAGCCGTCGCAAACCGGGGACCTCGTCTCCGCCGGCGGAGACGGTGTGTGTGTGTGTTCGTGTTTGTTGTTAGGAATGGCGCGTTCGCCTGGGTGATGGGGTCGTCGGGATCTGCTAGGACGTGCATGGGACGTCTTAGTCTTTTCGGTAGGTTACCTCTCCTACCGGAATAATCACAAGCCTCTTTGATGAGGGGGTTCGGATGGCGGGTAGCTGTCTCGAAGAAGGTAGTGGACAGCGTTTTTAGATGTTTGGCGATCGAATCGAGTCCGAAGTCCTTGTGTAAATCTATATTACGTACGTACCACGGTGAAGCCGTGGCTGTTCGTAAGAAGCCTATTATGTCATTCAAAAACAATTGTACAGAACGGACGAGTGATTAATGAAATAAGCCGGTTCAAAATTTTAAATTAACGATCGAACTTATTACCCTAATAATATTAGTCTAGAGAAAATCATTTAACATTCCATAAATCTAAAATTTTATATTTATATTAAAAAGATAATTAATTTGTAATATTAAATTTAGTTTTCGGTGTACGATTCGATTATTCTTTACTATTATTTTAAAGCCTATAATAAACACTTCGTGAGTCTTAAATCACTTGATTTTATGTTGAAAATGATTTAAATCATTTGATGTATAATATTTCGGCGCTATTATGATGAATCGCTGTTTGAATCCGTAATTACATTGGGTGTGAAATTCCACGCTATCATAAACTTTATTGGGAGGTTATTTTGGAAGATAAATTATGCAAAATATGCCTTTGAATATACACTTAACTTTTACATACTAATTTATATTGTAAAGTTATCTTCTTTGCGTGTTTTATAAACTTTTTTTACTGTTATATAATTGGTTGAAATTTATTAATTAAATTTAGAATTTTATTAGTTACTTTATAAATTAGTGCTTATATCTACACAAAATATTTTATTAATTCGTGTAATTAAACTCATTTACATATATGTTTTTTTTTTATATTTATAATTTGTTACGTAACGAAACATTAATTTAATATATTGTATGCACAGAAACTAATCAGGTTCCACAGATCGCTATCAATTAATTTAAAGATAATTGGAAATGTATGCAATTAATATGAATTGATACCGTTTCAAATGCTTACATAAAAGCCTGTCAGAACTTGCGCACCTGCATGAAGCGTGCCGTTCACGTGCATCTAAGGAATACAGTATAGGTACATTTGGACATGGTCGCGTGCAAGTGATCATAAAAACGCTTGTTCGCGAAGACATAGCGTGCATGTCGTGTACTTGTAAAATTTTTAAAGCATTCAATGCACGCGAAATGCACGCTTCGTGGACGTGCGTAGGTTTAGAAGAGCTTTAAAATGAACTAGAAGCGTTGGTATCTTTTTGCCTGTACATAAATTGATAAATAATTATATCAAAGAATTCATTTTATCAATCGATTATAAAATCACAATATTTATCAAGATTTTATCAATACTAATGTCAAAGTCGTGAAACTGTTTGTCAGACAGTCATATTTCTTCAATTGAATTAATTTCAATTCTTTGGTTAATGGTCATTAATATAATCTCTACCTATAGACGTCATATTGTATTACTACCCGCAAATATCTTATTATTGTATACATTCGAAACTTTTTCGAGCAGACTTTTTTTACATGTACCTACTAACAACATTTATACTATAATTATTTAATGTAAGTGAACAATAAATTGTTGATCGTTCAAACTGAAGTCCTTTAAATGATTTTATATGATCTAGAAAAATATAATTCAATAGTTATTCTTGACTTTTCTTTGTCATATCTATATAACAAAGTCGTGAGAAGACCCTTAAATATATAAACTTTATTTACGTCCGACCGACGTGATACAAAATTAATGTGACTCAAGAAACAATACTTCTCCCAACATCCATCGACATTCAATATCGATAAATAATACAACATATCCGCAAGCTATAATTTAGACGAACCGTAATCTTTAGCCTGTGACACGTCTCGTACAGAGGTCAAGCGTGAAACTGTCGTTGATAGATTGCGACATGCCTGCTTTGTATTTAAACCCAGTAATAAATAATCGTAAATATCATTTGTTTGACGTTTTGATTTTATTTGAATTTATCATTTCGTAATATTTTATTATACAGGCGAATTTTGTCGTAGTCATTAAGTTAAATTATTACACGGTGCAGTAATATAGGATGTGTGTGTTGTTTTTATTAAATTAGCTAGCAAAGGAACACGCGGGTCTCTTATGTTAATGTTATCTCTGGGGTTCTAGTCATTAGTTTACTTGTAATTATGAATATATTTGTGAGAGTGATGACGAGCGATCTATCCTAGAGGGAGGATGCGGAACTAATCAACGAGCTACCAAAAACAAAATACAGTATTATTAACTTTAATGATACATTCCTAACGGTTAAGTGATCACCGCTGCCAATTGACATTTGCAACACCAGATAAGTCGTAAATGTGTTGCCAGCTTAAAATAAAATAAGGTATGAAAGTGGAATATGTAGTAATGAAAGGAATGGTGCAGAGGTAAGGTTTCTGACTCTCTCAATTACTGTACGAAACGCCGATATATTAACTAGTTCTCGTCGATCTTCTGTAAGAGTGAGGTACTGCCCCAGTCTAATCTAGCTAAATACGAGCTGCAGTCAGGGGGCTACAGCTAGGCTCTCTCTCAGTATTTTTTTCGTATTTGTTTTAATTAATATATTTTAATTTTTTAATTGAAGACTCTATTCCTGGTTGAAAAATTGTTTTTCATTTCCATTAAAATACGCCTGGAGACTCTTTTAATATCGATTCTACATGCATACTTGAAAAATTCGTATAAACTATGTCAAAGCAAAATTGCATTCACTCATTGAGGGACCGATTGATTTATCACGACAACTTAATTACCTATTAAAGTTAGGTTCATGAAGTTTAGTTAGATAATTTGTGTCATGTCAGGGTTGGCAAGATTTTTATAATATTGATGTAAAAATTATTTTTCAAATAGGATCAGTTTTTTCAGAGATTACCCATCGCATACAAACTTGCAAAGAAACTTTGTAATATTACTATAGAATTATACATTGTAGGAGGCCCAACTCTAAGTTTACTAATAACTTTCTGCTTTACTACAAAAGATGAAATAAAACCATGTTCAATAAGGGCCTAGCTAAACAGTGTTTAAAAATTAAGCATTGTTTAAATTGTTACACTGTAAAATTATAAAAAAATATATGAATACAATATCACACGTTATATTTGATAGCTAAAATAGGTTCTAAGCATATATTAAAAACACCTAAACGTATGATTAAACATAATTAGACTATGTCTAAACCATGTTTAATTAAAAACTGGCTTTAAACGCGATTTGTAGTATAATTTTATAGACACGCGTTTAACGTATGTATAAATTTTAGTAAGGCAGTTTGTGTTTGCGAGTAGTCAGAACTTCGCTCTTAATATAAAGTTTGAAGAAATAGTATTCGTGTGTTTTATTTTTAATAGGCAGGCAAATAAATTGCCTTTACCTACTAATGATATCCACGTTAACCGGAATATTATTAGATACTTTAAGTCACATTAGTGCTTAGACCATTAATTTTTTATGTAGTATTACCTACCGCCATCTAGCGAGCGGTGACGGCACTAAACGAGATTTACTCGATATAGCCGCGTTTTATTAACCGTAAAATCCATTTTCATGAGGTTTTTTTTATTTTTACCAATAAAGTGTTTATTGGTTTTTCACTTTATTGCGGGGATAGCGGAGTTTATTAGATATTTTACTATGAATTATATTTATTAACGGTTAGGTATTCATGGACCAAAACATATATTAGGTACATTAAAGGAAACTCCTTTTTTTGGTTTCTATATAGTTATTTCTTGTTTTTTTTGTACTTTTTACATGCTTAATGTTATTTTAGTGATAGAATATTTTAATTTAATTAAGTATTTTTGTTTCGCAGATATATAAAAACTTCTTTTACAAGTATTTTTGATTTACTTGTATGGCCTGTAGGCCTCATTAAGCCGTCCTCAATTTCCATGCTTCATGTCAGTCCAAGAAAATGTAAGTTTGAAACATAATAGGGGGTATAATAGCGCAGAGCAATTGCTCAACGAGGTTGCGATGGCACTCGACTCGACTTCGTTACTAAGTTTTATGAATGAAACTTAGAAACGTAATGAGACTTAGACGCGTAATGAAACAGGAAAGTTGGATGAAATTATTTTCTAATCTAGGCCAGTGTGCAACCTGCTTAGACGGCTAGCTTTTGTTAGTGGCTTTATGTTTCAATATACAGGTTGACATTTTGTATTATTTTAATTTAGTTTAAAGTCTTTTTATTCTGTCATTTGACTTCTTTTCTTTTGAATTGAGCGAAAATATCTTGTGAAAAAATTCGAAAAAAGAAAACCAGCGCGCCTGGATAAAGTTATGCAACTGATTGCAATAAGAAATGACTTAGGTGAGCATTCGATTAATCACTTAATTTTATATCCTTAACAATAAGTTAGTATTTTAAGCTGTTTCCAACTTTATCAAGGACATATATCTATAGTTAAATATTTTTTTAATTCTAAAAACCATTAGACTAAATTCCAATACATTTCATATGTATGTAGAAGGTCGTAAACAAAGTTTTACTACGTCACTCCGATACAAACTAGCCAATCTTTGACGAAGTCATTGATATTCAACGAACCCTACCGAATCATTTATTAATGCCAGTCAATATTCATTGCCTATAAACGCGCAAAGAGGGGTTCAGTTCACACCTGTGACTCAGCTATGACGAATATCGGAAAGTGAAAAACCACGTGTGATGCGTACAATTAAACTTGTTAAAATGTAGTAGATTTTTGACCGACTTAAAAAAAGGGGTCACGTTCTGTCGTAGTGTTTCTTCTCTTTTTTATGTTTGTTACTTCAGAACTCCGTGATTTTTTAACCGATTTTAAAGATTCTGTTATAAATAAAAAAAATTACAAACGAAATTGAATACTTTGTTGCTGAAGGTGGTTTTTTAAGTCTTAGTTATATACGTAGTTAATCCACAGAAAGTAAATGCAAAAGTAACTCTGTTTGCCTATTTGTTATACTACCACACCTAAACAGCTTAATCATTTTTTATTAACGTTGGTATAGAGATTCCCGGAGTGGGGAGATATGGGGAAGATCACCCAGTGCCACGATTGTTAACTTAATTTATATTCACGGCTGTACAACACTGATAATCTTTTAACGAAGAAAGTAAATAAACACAAACGAAACTGCGTGCTGAAGCTAATACTATATATATTACAGTACGCGGCTTCATACGATAAAAATCTTATCACTGCATCAAAAATATTATCATTTGATGAGTTAACTGTTGCCTTCCTCGAGCGATAAGATTTTTAGGCTAATTATACGGAACAAACTTGAGGACGTTTGCACTGAAAGTGTTACAAAGTTTCTTGTTTATATTTCTTTTATCTCCTAAACTATTGCATATAAATGTATAAATAATTAAACTAAAACGGTTTTTACGAGGAGCTACCGCTATCGGAACGCGATACATTTTAGCTGTTCCTTTATTTCGTTTTAGTACAAAAATTTGAAAATAACCGTCAAAATGTAATGTGTTGCGACTTTTAGTTTGTATTTTGTGTCGAGAGATGGCGCTTGCAGTATTCTTGAACGTTTTATAAATTGATTTAATATACCTAATGTATGAGGTCATTTGGTACTTATAATATAAATTAATCTTTCCATGGTTTGTAAAACTACTCCTACTCAAAGCCACAGGCTTTTAAAGTTTGTTTTTGGGATGTAATCAGTATTAGCCTTTTTCTATTTCTGTGTTCAATATAAATCCATTCAAAATTCCTTTAAAATCACTTCAGCGGTATGCCATTTAAAACTTAATAGGAGGACAAAACGACAAAGTATTATTGTTTCTATATAATTATGTAAGGATACCTGTGGATCTGTTGGATAAACATAAATTACTAAAATGATTTAAGACAGTTATAACGACTTTGATGCTGCTTTTCGAAATTTGCTACGTTAATAAATTATGAATGTGTGTCTAATCAATAGGATCACTTAATTGTTATAGCTTAGCTTAGCTGTGGTGAAAAAGGTTTTAAGGTTTTTACAAACTTTTTAAGCGGCAGATGTGCCCGATTCCTACATTGAACATCTTTGGTGGAAAAGCAACCTATGTGTTCTAAAGAGCTATCAAATGAGCTGGAGGGACACTTGATGTTAAGTGTTCACAGCCGCCCAAGGACATTTGCAACGCAGAGAAGCCACAAATGTGTTACCAGTTAAAAAGGGAACAATATCAAAGAGTTTTTTTGTACACCCGTAATGTTACGCGCATAATTTGACAGTCCGTAATCCTAGGAAACTAAAGCTTTACTAAATCTGCGCTTTTTGTTCGTCCATCTTTACCTGTACATATATTGTGTGTGTTGGTACTTATGCGATTTCGACTTGCACTTGACTGGTTTTTAAGTAAGCGTCATACATACGAGAATTAACCACTGCGTTCACAATCTATTCAAAAAGAAATATTCATATATAAATCTAAAACCGAAGTTTGTTGCTATAATACTTAGTAGTGCATGAATGTACAAACATTGTTTTTGACTTTCGCTCACAATTTTCGCATAAATTCGACAAAGACAGAACATTAAGTAAACCGTTATTAATATCGCTGGTTCAATAGCAAGTTGACACGTAATGAGGAAGTTTTGAACCAAGCATTAAAGAATACATCAACGACAAAGAGTGGGAGCAACCGGGACTATTCTTTATGTTAAGCTGCAGTTACACTTGCGCGAATTACCGAATTTAAGCATTATTCATTTTATAGACCACAAGAAAATATTCTGAACAGTGTGTGCGCGTGAGTCTCGCCCGACTGTGGTTTCATATCCTGCATTCTTCCAGTATGAGAGTAGGTGATGCAATGGTATACACTTACTTATCAATGATCGTATTAGTTAATGTCAAATTTGTGGGTTATTATATTGTGATTAAAATTTTGATATCAAGACGTTTGTCTTCGAATTTTTACATTACTATTATATAATACTCGTATTTGTTGATTGCTTATTGAAATACTAGTTTATGATTTTTAACTGACTTTCAAGAAAGGAACAGGTTCTTAATTTGTCGGGGTATAGAGATGAATTTTCACCGATTATTCGAAAATTGTTAGACAAATTAACAATCAAGATTTATAAAGCTAATTCTTTTTTTGATTGAAAGGGTAAACCCTCCTATTAGTTTCATTGAATTTTCATTAAAATCGTTTTAGTAGTTGGTTTTAAAATCAATAATTAGAATAAGTATACAATTCAAGTAAACAAAATTATGTATTTTGTTGTTGAGGTCGATTCCTCTGTTTTTTTCAAAAGCCTTGTTTTCTTTATATTGAGTTTTCTTTTCGTAGCTGGGTTGAAGTTTCGTTTTCATATAAAATAAACGCCTGTTAATTTGTATAAATTATTTTTAACATCTATCTACGTGTCGTATTATAATATCAGAATTGTTAACAGTACATCATACAATTGACTAAATAATAGGACTGTGTATTATGTCAAATTTATAAAGTTGTATCGCTATATCATAAGGTATTCCCGTAGCATTACGAACGATCTCTCGTCACGTCGCTCGGTCGCGCAGGTGTGTTCGATCCTTAAGAATAGTAAGATTTTAAACATAATTTTACGCGTCGCGGCATCATAAAAGACCCTTTCGTGAAGAATATTTCGTCATGGTAGGGCTGCAGCTAACCACTGTTCCTCGAAATAATATTAGATGGGATTTCTGAAGGTTTTTTTATGTGTACAGATTCAATGTGGTTTTTGAAATTGTTATAGTTGAATTGTTTTTGTAGAATTTTATACAAACTAGAGCGTTCGTAAATACAGGATAAGTGGGCTCGAATCCCGGCTAGAAAAAATTTTTTTACAAAAACTTACGAAGTAGTTTTAGGTTTATAAAAATCGGCTCCGACACTACTTTAAGTATTTTTTCGGATTTTACCATCCACGCCCATTTAAAAAAATTAAATGTTATTACTATGTATGTTGACTTGAAGAATTTTTTTTCACACACTTTCTCTAAATAAAGGAATTACCTATGTTTAAATTAGAGTGTTTTGTTAATTGAAAGTACACACACATAACATTTACGCTTATTTATTTAGTAAGGAATTACATCATTTTTATAATTTTTACTATGTGAGAAATGTTGGTAGCAAATGATTGTACTGTCATTGCTATTACACACATTTGCAATGTTTCAAATCATTACGATAATTGGATGCTGATAAGCAATAATGTGTCAACCCACAAAAAGTCGAATTCGGACATTTTGCTGTATTTTCAAAAAAATGTAAGTCGCCTAAACTTAATAAGTACGGGAAAAAGTTTCTTACGCCGGTATCGTCGTCAGCAATAAATCTTTGACGTCACAAGTACCTACTTCCAATTTTTGTAATATTATTTTATATCTAGATAATAATTTTCTAGATGTAATCTATATCTACATTTATTATATAAGCTTAAAAGGAGGTATTTGTGTCACACCACAAAACAATTGATACGTTTTTTCAATAAAAACCGACCACAAAATCAAAAAGCACGACAGAAACACATCAGTTATTTCGATTTTATAAACCACATTACTGGACGATTTTGAAAAAAAATTATGTTAACAATCTCTATACCCTTATATACCCTTTCGAATAAAAAAAAAACAAAACGAATTAGCCTAATCAGTGAAGAATTATTAATTTGTCTAGTAGTTAGGGTAAAGGCATACCGAAATTTAATTCTGGAAATGACAAACATTAAAAAAATATATCCGCTACGAATTGAGAACCTCCTCCTTTTTTAAGTCGATTGAAAAATTAAATATTTACTAAATAGAAAAAAAGATGAAATGATATCTCGTTCAATACTTCTCCAGCTAAACAGTGTATAAATAAAAACGTTGCTTAAAATCTTATCTAAAATGTTTTTCTACAAGAAATATCATGAAAAGCTTATTGCTAAAATGTCATACGCACAGGCATAGCTATAGCTTTCAAATGGAACAAATCAGGTAAAAATCTATGTGAAAGTTAGAAAAATTAATAATTCAAATATGATTTAATGTAATCTATGATTTTGAAAAGAATGAAACTCAATATATCGTTTTATCAACATTTTCTGTCATCTTACAAGTTTAAATTAATAGCCGAAGTTCCAAGTTCTAATCGTTTTTTGTGTTGCGTTCCCAAAATTATAATTTTCGAATTCGGTCACTTTTTGTGCAAATGTAGAATCTCGCTAAGTTAGATTTTTTCGCTAAGAAACATTTATATTTAAGGAAAAATGGACACAACTCGAACCTCGCGTATACGAAGATGTAACGCTTTTTATTGCACCCAAAAAGTTCAAATTTTTTCATTGAATAACTATTGGTGTTTGTTAAAAATCGACCTACGCCTCAATAACTGTATTCCCGCTTCTAGGTCAGTTTTTGTAAAGTTTGCCGGTTAAAATAACCAAATAAAGCAATGCTAAGAGATTTTAAGTCTAATGATCAATTGACATAGAGTTCAAATTTTATAAAAAAAAAAATTAATTATCACACAAAGTTGTGAATTGAGCTATAAACGATTGAATGCTAACAGCACTGATTACAATATTTTGAAGTACACTATATATGCTAAATAAGTTCTAAAATTCAGCTAGTCTTACTAGATTCGTAATTACAATAACGAAAAATGCCCAAAGGTGACTGGAGCGATTTAGATGCAAATTAAAACAACATCATATTTTGATTTAATATATTCAATGTGTTGTGTTGTAATAAACGCATCACACTCGACGGCTCCCATTAAGATCTCTTGGTCTTGTGTCGGGAGTCCGGAAACACACACAACACTAACACAGACATTCAGACCGCGACAAACATCCATATGGCCAATACAGACGTTTGCCGTGAGCGGGGATCGAACCCGCGACCGTTAGCGCTTCAGTCGTTTGCAGTGACCACTGCGCTAACGGGTCTGTCAAACGTGTTGTGTTCCTAATATACATTTTATTAGATTTAGGGAAGTTAAGTGAAAATAGCGAAGTGTTCATTTTGTATATTTACATCTCCTTTAAAAATTATTATAATTAAATAATACGTTTGGTAGTATATTGTTGCAATGGTGTGTAATTCATACGAAAAAAACCTTTTTTTTTAAATATAATTTCTCTAATAGAGGCCTAACGGCCTAACCATACTGTAGCCGTGCGCGCACAGTAAGGGCGTTGTTTTAAAACGTTTAATATGAAAACGCCCTTAATATGTACGTATTTTAATAACATTATTTCGTGTTTGACATAACACATTTTTATCTGATATAGAAATGTTATCGAATATATAGATAACATAACTATGTTATATTATATACATAAACTAAATATAAAAAATAATCGTATCGTTATATATAAATTTACATTAGTATAAAAAATAACCTCATATTTTTTATCATTTTAAATACCTTGAAAACGATGGAAAAAAATGAGTCAAAGTATGAACTTCGACTGGTGATCTTTGAAAGGTATTAATCGGTAGGCGTTAAGTGGGTAACACAATTACTCAGGGTTGCCAGCTTATTGCCTCACAGCACGCGACTATTTAGTTTTCATTTCGTGCAACACTGATTGATTGTATAATATTCTGTCATTACAACCTCCATGGAAAGCGCTCGTTAAAAACAACTTAACCACATTTAAAATGTAAAATTCTTAATTACAATGTTCTGTAAACAGCTCCACAAATAAATAAAATGAAGTAAAAAAATGTAAATAAACTTAATTTAAGTTTCCATTTTTCTAGAGGAAAAAGTATTGTTCGTGCAAAGAGCCTATTCTTCTAAAAAAAATATGCGAAAAGTGCTTAAGCATTGTGACTTAGAAAAGGCACTCAATTTTAATTGACCCACATAATGAATCTAGGTAGCTGCGAGACAGCCATAGAGAAATATTACGCTGTAACCCCCATCTGACAACATGGATGACATAAACAAGACCCCTTCTCCCTATTTAAACAAGTTGAATGCGCTTCCCCGAGCCGCAGCCTGCACGTGCGGCACTCAAGGTCTCACAACCCTTTACACATCCTCTCATGTTTGCAATTAAAACGAAAAACGGAGCGGGACAGGCGTATACCATCTTAGCAGGACGAAAGGAGATGGCACGCCTCATTTACCCGAGCACTTTTTATTTCCACTTGCACTCAAGGGAGGTCGTCGGCCAATCAACGTACTGTGGCGCGCCCGTTCCCATTGGCCGGTTTGAATAGAGAATTTTTTCAAACAAAAGCGGAGGGTAGGTAATAGCGAGTTTTGTTTTCTTCGAGTGGCATTTCTCATTCGAGTGCCGGAGTTCGTACGGAGCGGACGTCTCGAGACTAATTACCTTAGCTTACATGCATTGTTTACGAGGGTGCTCTCGCTAAGCTCTCTTCATTTGAATTGTCAGATGATGATGTTTTAACATTGTTATTTATTGTACGGAACTCGTTCTCAGTTCTTGAGCTAGGTGGAATTGCAGAGCAAGCAAATTAGCTATGTTTATTTCACTAACAATCATCCTGTCTACAATGTTTGCCGAGAACGGGGATACGGTGTTTGCTTTCGTTCAAGTATAACGAGATACATTCCCACATCTGAAGGTATCTCATTATTTAGTATGCAAATTGTGTTTGTTTTAATATTGGTTTTACTCTTTGGATAAGTGGATACTAATAGGTTTATTAATTATCCATATTATTCTAAAAAGTTGTTACGATGTTTCGATTCTTGGAATCTGTGTTGTTACAATGTTTCAATTCTTCGAATGTGTATTTATTTTCGTATATTGAATTGATGTAGGATAAAATTGTTGATTTATTTGGTTTCAGGAATTTGGCAGCGCCGGTCCGACCCGTCCAAACGACCAACACGTCCTTGGAAACGTTTACGACACTGCATAAAGAGAGCTGTCATCGGTTGGAGTACCTCGTGGAGCGACAGAAACAATTGTGCATGCTATCGGATAAAATGGTGCAGGTATGATAACTTCTATTGATTATATTATAACTCTTTTCCGTGTCTTCTATTTGAATTTAAAATAGTTCATAGAGTACACTGTTCTTGAAAATCATTGTGTAATTAAAATTTATTTTAAACAAAGTTATAAGCGAAAGATCATACAAATGGGGTCTGCGAATTTATTTTATAATATAAATTTGGAATAATGTAAAGTATCACAATGTCAAGTATGTTTTAATTAATATCTTATGAAAACTAATTATGAAACTTTTTAAATTGCAACATTTAAATACTGTTTCTAACATCTTTGACCATAAATTAATCGGGGCACTTGTTGAATCTTGATACTTAACCAACAATATTTCTATATTTAAATCTAAACTTAAAATATAGTTGATTCAAAACGAATTTTAAATTTGTAGTTAATTAAAAAAGTTTTATAGATATTTAATGTCTAGCGACGGTTATCTCATCCATAAAATATAAACACATACACACATTGAATTTTACATAAGTACAATGTTTATAGATTCTGAAGTACTTACCGACATTCCTATACGAGGTTCCATTAACCCTTTAGCATATCACGATTACTAACCAATATGCTATTAACCGATGTTATTAATAGAAGCGGCTCATCTATTAGCAATTAACTATGATAATATCAATGAAATAAAATCTTTATATACAAGATAGACTTGATATTACGAAGACCATATTTTTTCATAGTTAAGAATCAAACGAAAGACGTTTGATTTTGCATAAAGTAAATTATGCTGTTGTAATCTAATTCTTTATTTTTGATTCGTATAACTTCTCCAATGTTCAAACTATATCAATTAAAAAAAAAAAGTTTAGCGGTTTAGACGTAAAAACGTTATAAAGAGACAGACAGAGTAACGTTCTTTATATGTATCCGCCCGCTTTCATTCGTGTGGGTTTGTTATTCAAGAAATAACATTAATTTTTAGTTTTAAGATCGTTGAAATTATTAAATAACTATTAATGTGGCTTATGTCAATCCTCAGTGATCAAAGTATCTCCGTACTGTGTTCTATTAAAATCAGTTAAGCGTTTTAGCCGTAAATATATATACTTTAAGCAGACGGTCAAATACTTTAGCATTCATTACATTATTAATGATATCTATATGGATTTTAATGTAGGCTTACATTGTTGAGGAGATGAAATGAATGTATTTAATTGTTTCATTTTAATTCAACAACCTAATTTTATGATAGAATAATAAAATAATAATTATACTTAGCTTTATGTAAATCAATTTAGAGTCAAACTAAACTAAAATTAGCCTCATTTTGAATTGACTTTAAAACAAGAGAATCCAGTATTATGTATATTTTTTTAAGTATGTTTACTATATTAATATAGATAAAATATCATTGTTGACATTAAAAATAATGCATGCATCTCCGCGTGCATAAGCTAGTAATAAAATAAGCTAACATGCGTATTTTATGCGTGTTTAGTTTACAAACGACAACGAAATCAAAGGAACCGATTATTCACTGCTAAAATAGATTGCTCGTACATTCAAAACGGATCTTTCAATCTTGTTCCTTCGCAGTACTATTTATTAGGTGAAATTTAAATTAGTACTTCCTTTGTAAAATAAAAGATTCCAGTAAAATATGGCTTGTGCAAAAATATTCCTGTTATGGAAAAAACATATGTACAGGTTACGATGTCCCGTCGTGGCTCGTAACGTGGTATTAGACTTTTAAATAAAACCGGTCAAGTGCGAGTGAGACTTGCCCATGGAGAGTTCCGTATCATGGTACAAGATATAATACTTTTTAAATAGTTATACGTAAAAGAAACAAGATACGTGCTACAACAAAATTATTTTTATTCTCATTCTTATTCATTTGTTGTTATAGCAACATATACACATTTTGTGAAAATTTAAACTCCCCTATTACGGTTCGCACAAGAGATGGAATACGGTTATATCGTGCTTCTATTTACATCCCATTCCCAGAGCGACCGCGCATTTTTACGGGATCAAAAGTATCCCAAGTTCTTTCTCAGGCTCTACATATCGACCGAACTATCTCTGTTTCAAATTTCATTTAAACCGGTGTAGCAGTTTAAACGTGATTGCGTAACACATAGATAGAATTAGTTTCGCATTTATAAGGATAATCCTGGTACGCGTATACTATTCACACTTCGCTGGTTTTTATTATATGTTGTTGCTACAACAACTGAAATACACATTCTGTAAAAATTTTAACCCCCTATTACGACATGACACAGCCCGATGACAGACGAATAGAGAGCAGAGGCTTAGTAATAGGTTTCCGTTAACACTATTCAAATTCAACATAAACTTTTTTCAAATTGGTTTTTAAAGCACTTTCGAATCTTTTGGTTACGGAACCCTAAAAAAGGAGCACCGACTTCAAAAGTAAAATAAGTAATTTCGTTTACTTAAATGACATTTATTATATACAGATCGTGATAAAAATTTTATGGAATCAATGGGAGGGTATACTTTTTCAAACAAAAAAAGAATTAACCAATTCGGTCGAGCAGTTTTCGAGTAATCGACGATCATACATAAAAAAGCTCCCGACGTATTGAGAACTTCCTTTTTGGGAGTCGCTTGTAAACGCACGACGACGCGTCCTGAAAGTCTACGACTAATTGTCGAAACTCGGCATAATAGTGCTTTAATAAGGCTGTTATATTTTTAACCGACGTCCTAAAAAGGAGGAGGTTCTTAATTCGTTTTTGTATGTTAATCGATTACTCGAAAACGGTTTGACTTTATATTTTAAAAGAGTATATTCTATTGGTCCCATAGAATTTTCATCAAAATGGCTTTAGTAGTTATATTGCTTTTAAACTTGGTTCCCCTTTTCAAAAAGGTCTTGTTGTTATTCTATAATCTATGAGTCTTTTTAAAATAACTAAATCTACCCTTGCATTTAATTATGGTTTAGAATTTTAAATACTATAAAAATATATTCACGTATCTATTTTTATATATGGATGCTGATAAGCAATAATGTGTCAACCCAAAATTAGACATATTGATGTATTCTGATAATGCATTTCGTATTTAACATTATACAAATGATTTTCAAGTCAGATGAACTAAATAAGTACGGAAAAAAGTTTCTTAATATTGAAGTGAGTTCCATATTTTTAATTATGCAATATTTCATACATTTGAAAAACTTATTATTAGATAAAACTCTTTACTGGCCTACCTGCTATTTATGAATTTATACTTTTTGTCAAAATAGAAAAGAAAAGATGGATATATGTATACTTCTTCAAACAGATGTGTTAATAATAGGTTTGACATCTTCAGACGCCATTTTCTCAAAATGAAGTCCGCCGTGACTTGAAACAGTATTGCATATCAGAGTCTATATGTGATTTATTGATATGAGTCAATAGGAACAAATCTGAAAATTTCAAATCTAAAGAAATTCATTAAAATCCATGTTACTGTTTTTATAGTTAGAACAAATTCAAAAATTTTCAGAACACCTATAAGGTATAGAAATCGAACTATGTAATAAAAAAGTTATCTTATTAAGGAATCAGCTTAATCAGAAAATAATTTGTTTCCAGGTTCTGCAGACTGGAGCTCAGCAGGCAGTTGAGGAATGTCAGCATCAGTTTCGTAACAGCCGCTGGAACTGTAGCACAGTTGAAAACAGCACTGATATATTTGGAGGAGTCCTGAAGTTTAGTAAGTGTCACGTAATACCTTTTTCGTTTTCATATTTTAACTTTATTTTACAACAAATATTCGACTGTAAATTATAAGAAATAAAAATAAAACTCGCTTAACAAAATGTTTCTTCAAAAAAAGAAGACCAAAGCTTGGTCATACAGTTTATTGAAAATAGTAGGCAAATAGATTTTATCTGAAAACAGCTGCCACCCATGAACATTTATACACTGATAAGCAATACTCAATATACAGATAAGTTATACTCAAGTCACACGGACTTCATTTTGAAAATATAGCGTCTAAAGACGTCAAACCTATTCGTAATAAATTTATTTGAAGACGTACCTATATATCCATCTTTTTTCTGGTTTGATAAAAGGTATCATTAATTAAACAGATTTTCAAATGTTTTGGTACATTTTAAAGCCTAGAAAAGTAAATCATATGTAGGTATATTGTTTGTATTTACGTATGATCGTAGGCTTTGGACAAGTCTTTTCTACTATTATTGCATGAGCTATTTACATCTAGCTTCGTTGTGTAGGAAAAAATATACGGACTTTGTATGTTTTTATTGTTCTTGTAATTACCACTAATGAGTCTTAAATAAATAAATAAAAATTAATTTTAATATAAATAACAAAAATAAAAGGCAAAAACCTGCAAATTAAGTAAATTAAGGTTAAGTTAGGTTAATATTTTCGCAACAGTACTTTTGACTGTTATTTCAGTTTGAAGTTTCAATAAATAAATAAAAAAGTGAATTAATTGATTCCTTGCTTTACGTTCTAAATACGATACTGCAATGTGCATCGCACCTAATGTTATTAAGAAACGGATCTATATAATTTAAATTGAATTTGCGAATCATTTCAACCGTGTGATTCAAGACGCTTTTAGATCTTGATATGAACAGATTCATACGTTTAATTCTATTGGATTATAACCGTTGCGACATCTATGAATTATCGATGTAGATATATATATATATATATATATATATATATATATAGATTTTGTTTTAACTTTTAATTTTGAAAAAGAGAATAATTTAAATACATTTATATTTAATGGAAAAAGATAATATAAATTACAGGAAAAGCCTTTCTCTTCCATGTTCCATGCTCAGTTCCAGTTTCCATGTTCGACTGTATGTTTTTTTAATTATGTTTGTTCAAAATATGTGGACCGATTTAGATTTATTATCGTTTGAAAGGGTATATGTACTACTAAGTTGATACCATTGTTATTAGGCCAGTGTAGAAATCGTGGGAACTCTTAAAATAATATAATCAAATTTCGTGTTTTTGCTCTCGGAAAGTCGCCTTTGTTGAAGTGGAACTGATGCTGAAGATTGATCACAAAACTATTCAATAACAAGTATTTCACGGGTTGCAATTCGATTACTTCAAATTGCAATTTATGATCGTCACAATGCATGCAATCGGTAGTGGAGCTGATGGTGCAATAACTAAAGAACTCGTCAATAATTAACAGCCCAGCTGCATCGGTAAAGAAATATCTTGTAAAAGGAGATAAGCAATTGACATAAGACTATTGTAACTTAGGTTAATCACAAACCAAAATAAAAAATAAACCGACTTAAAAAAAAAACAAGAAAAAAATATTTTCTACAACATTTTAAAAGTCATGAGTTTTTTAGTAATCGGTACACATACATAAGAGTCCCCGACGGATTGAGAACCTCCTTATTTTTAAAAATCTGTTAAAAAAGACAGCATGGTTTATGCACTTTTAACGACCCACGCTGCTAAAAAGTAGATAATAGAGGCATAAGCTATACTGCTTTAAAGTTTAATACACGTTGGCGCATTGGTCATTGCAACTGACTGAAGCACTAACCATTGCGGGTTCGATCCCCGCTTGCCACAAACGCCTGTATTGGCTATACGGATGTTTATCGGTTAGGTGTTTGTGTTGTGTGTTTCCGGACCTTCGACACAGTATCATGAAATCCTAATAGTCAACCATTAGGATTTCATGTGTAATGCGTTATTGCGTGAAAGAGCTAGAATCATTAATCCATTCATCCATCTCACAATCGTTCTCATTTATAATAATAGCAGTACGATTTCGCAATACCAGAATTAATCGACGCACGACTTACACTAAACATCATCGTAAAATTTAAAATATCCGTTCACAACGAAGCGTAGCTGTAAATACTTAAATAATTATCGGTTGTATCCTTTACCGGCGAAACGCGCGAGTTCAAAGGATGTGTTAAGTGAATCTCGCACGCCCTTTGATGTTTTTGTACGGCTTTCGAACTATCTCGTTCGTCAGCACTGTTTATGTTTGTATTTTATTGCTTAGTATACTAATTTTGAAACTGTTTAATGTGTGAATCAGTTTCATTCGGTTATTGTTCAATTTGCTTATTGAGCAATATGTCTCAATTTTGAAATAACTTCCGAAAAAGCAAGAGGTTTTTAATAAGTCAATTCGTAATTTAATTAGTTGGATTTATTTGTCTAAATGGTTGCTCTCGGCAGTTTCGAGGGTTATAGGGGAATCAGTTAGTGTAACAAGCCTTATTAAGAAAAGGGGACTGACTTTAAAGCATTGTATGTAATTTCGTTTATTTAATGATATACTTATTCTAGTTATTTTGATTTTAAAACCAAATTACTGAACCAATTTTGATGTAAATTCTACGAGACCGCAAAAGTGAAAGTATACCCTTTCAAATAAAATAAAATAATTGATTTAATCAGCTCTATCGTTTTTGAGTAATTGGTGAACATACATAAAAATGTCTCCGACGAATTGAGAAGCTCCTCCCTTTTGGAAGTCGGTTAAAATATGTCAAATCAGATAATATAGATAAACAAAGTTAGGCAGATGTAATATATGTAGGGGTAAATATACTGAAAAAAATATGTATGTAAAAAAAATAGCTGATGCTCGCGACTTCGTCTGCAATGTCTGATGCCTACATCATAGTAGCTTTATGCATCCAAAGTCTTAACCTAATCTGTTTAAAATTGATTGATCCATTCCCTATTTTATCCCCTTGGGGGTAGAATTAATCAAAATCTTTTCTTAGCGGATGCCTACGTCATAACATCTACGTGCATGCCAAATTTCAGCCTGATCCAGTGGTTTGAGCTGTGCGTTGATAGATCACTATATCAGTCAGTCAGTCACCTTTGAGTTATATACATTTAGATTAAAATGAAAAAATAGATAATTTGAAAATACAAATTCGAATATGTTAAACAAATTGGAGGTGAAGAATATCCAGACTACAATAGATGCAAAGATTCCTTCATTCAAAATCGATTAGAATGTAAACATCTGTAACATCTGTTGACTGACGTTTTCGTATAAATACATTGTAATATGCAATCCATTAAAATCGTGCCAGATTTTAAAATAAGACCTAAATAACCGACAAGTTTATTTTATTATTTAAAGACGTTGGTGGGCAGTTTTTAAAAATTTCTCAAAAGTATGTTATGTTAGTTTTTATTATCATCACCTACGTTTTAAACATTCGTACCGAGTATTCCGATAAGGCGATATAAATCATTCTAAATTCTGTGAAAATATCAATTAATTAAATTCTGATTTTCGTTTCCAAGTAAAATTATTTTTAAATATTTTCCATTTAGCTATAGTTCTTAAAAATTATTGATATGCTGTATTATCGCTAACACTATTGATATCCTTTATTTTTAATTGCCTTACTATTTATAGTATTAAAAACATTAGAGAAAGGTTTTATTGAACCAAAAATACATTTTAAACAAAAAGTAATTAACGTCACTAAAATAAACTGTTTATTCTAAATGCGCCTTATGAACTATGTTTCATGTCAGACATATTGGATAGTCCACTTCAAGATTGTGTTCAAGGAATTTCTTCTCTTCATGTATCTTGTTTATTTTCAAATGTCGATTATTGGGATCACGTGTGTACTTGTTGACGGAGCCGCTCAGTTTGTTTAACATTACCACTAATAACATAACCAGCGTTAATCGAACCCTAGTGCTTTGTGGAGGTGTAAGAAATTTCATCGATTCCGTTACCTTAAATCGACTATGCAGGGCTCATTTATATTGGTTTCGTTGAAATACATTCGGTCAGTGAACTTTTTTTACAAGTCGTTTAGTTGAAGTCTTGAAGCCATATGTCAAATATTTAATAAATTTTAAAACTATTTAAAAAATTTAGAAGTACTACAGAAAGAACAAGATTTCAAAAAAACACAATTCGTCTCGAATTATAATTACTTTCGTTCGTATAGATTGTTAGAAGATTTTGAATCGCCAAGCGCTACTACCGATAACGATTCTGCCGAAAAGCATCGACAAAAAAACTCTGTACATATTCATAAAAAGTAATGGATACAATTACATAATTATTAAAAGATTCAGATACTTAAGTACGACTACACATTATCGTATTGACGCGTAATTACACGATTTAGTCGTCATTAAAACGAGACAGAACGTCACGTTGGGACAAAAGAAACTTTAATATCAGATGAACGATACGTGATCCCAAAATATTATATTACAGAATCCCGTGAATCTGCATTTGTTCATGCGTTGTCGGCGGCCGCTTTAGCCCATGCGGTGGCGCGTGCATGTAGCCGGGGTGAACTGAACGAATGTTCTTGCGACGCTCGCGTGAGAAAACGCACTCCACGGCACTGGCAGTGGGGTGGATGCTCTGAGGTACATCATACTAAAGTATTTATATAATATACGAAACGTTGTTGAGGTCTTACTATATGGCTAATGTTACGAAGAATTGCAGATATTGAATTCTGAGAAAGAGAATTCAGAGAAGGAAAAATGCAATGTAAATCATTTTACTTGGAAAAAACTTCTACAACCTAAATTCATGGATAGTTGTTAATATTTGCAAATTTGGATAACTGTGGTAAAGCTAAAATTATTGTCAGTAGTACAGCCAGTAACCATAACATTGTATGTGTGTAATGTTGACAAGACGATAGTTATACATTTTTCATTAACATTGTTTTCTGAGTTTTCTTTAACTTTCCGCACTTCCCATTAAAATTAATACATACATATATTCAAATATTTTCAATATTAAATTATTACTAAACTCGTATAAATAAAAAAAAGTATTGATAGCATCAATAGTTTTTGTAAATTTAATTAAATAGATAAATTAATGACTTGTGAAGAAAAACACAATGGATGAAATTTAGAGATTTTAGTGACTAATAATAATGAAGTATTATATTATTTTCAGGATATACGATACGGTGAAAAGTATAGTCGGGATTTCGTGGACGTTAAAGAAGACAAGGAAAGTGATGAAGGAATAATGAATCTCCACAACAATGAAGCAGGACGCAGGGTATGTAAGAGTTATTTCTCATATTTAACGTTTATAGATAAAAACATTAGAGTTTATAAAATTATAAATACATAATATTAACTTAATTCTCATTCTCATTTCATAAGAATTGCAATAAGATTATATCCGAGGTACTTAAGGAAGTAAACACAATAGGGAAAACTATATTTCAATAATTGTTAGTGAGAAACGAATAGAAATTTTTCGCGTCTGTTGGCACATAATTTCTCCAAGATTTTGTCACCATTGGATAAATGCTATAGGAATACATTTAGGACAAACAAGTTGATACGAAAATTTATCTTTATTAGTAAATACTACTACTACTACTATATACTAAACTATTTACAGTTACTTTAATTATATAAACAAAGTCGATAACGGTTTTTAATTTGTCATAATGTCAAATGTCTTTAGGGTAATCTGATATGATACTATTTAAATTTCGATGCGAATTCCTGTATTAAGATAATACTTCAAGGTAAATGGTCCTTACTATGTTCCTTAGACATGTTCGACGCTCGAAGACCACACGGGGGCGTCGTATTGTTTTTTATCCTTTAAAACGTCTGGGCAGCTTTTGTCGTGGGTTTTTATTTGAGTTTTTAATTGTTTGTATCATTAGGTATCATTAAAGTTTTAACAATAATCGTAGCGGCATCTTTGTAAAAATAATTGTTTTTTGGTCCATTATAATTATTTCGTCTCATTATTGGTTACGTACTTATATTTGCTCGCAGTTTCGACAGCATTTGTTTCGGTCTTTTTTAGGGTTCCGTACCTTAAAAGGAAAAACGGAACCCTTATAGGATCACTTTGTTGTCCGTCTGTCTGTCTGTCTGTCTGTCTGTCTGTCTGTCTGTCTGTCTGTCTGTCTGTCTGTCTGTCTGTCTGTCTGTCTGTCTGTCTGTCTGTCGGGATGTCAACCCTTTTTTCTCAGAAATGCATAGACGTATCATGTTGAAATTAATATCATATACTCAAGTCTACGATGACATGCGGCCGTGAAAATATTAAAGTTCTAAGTCAACGCAATCAAAAGATAATGGAAAATATGTCGTATATTTTGATCATTTTAGCGTTTTCGCAAGGGAATCAAAACCTAAAGGGTACTTCCCATTGACCTAGCACGATGAAATTTGGCAAGAAGTAAGATCTTATGGTACAAATAAAGGAAAAAATCTAAAAAATGTAAATTTTTGTATGTATGTTTGTCTGTTTGTAAGTTTGTCTTTCAACCTTTTTCTCAGAAACGCGTGAAGGTAACAAATTTTTATCAACGTCAAGTACTCAGAGTTATAATTACTAAGACCTGTGAAAAAATCAAACTTCTAAGTTAACGCAATCAAAAGATACTGTCATTTATATCACATATTTTAAGTATGATAGCGTTTTTAACGATTTCGCAAGGGAATCAAAACCTATAGGGTACTTCCCATTGACCAAGCATTATGAAATTTGGCCAGGAGTAAGGTCCTTTAGTATACATAAAGGAAAAAATCCGAAAACTGTAAATTTCTGTTCGTGTGCCTGTCAGTCTGTACGTCTGTCTTTATACCTTTTTCTCAGGAACACGTAAATGTATCAAGTTGTAAATTGATCAAGCGGAAAATATATTAATCTTAGAATTAAAATTATATGTACTTGTAACAAATTAACATAGAAGTTGACCATGGTCAAAAAAACAATTTTACAAACACTGAGAAGAAATTTGTATCAATACGAAAACATTAAAAAGCAGCAAACCTTTATAAACAACGCAATGCAATCTATATATCGCAGCTAACAAAATGATAGCGCGATGTAGCGTTACAGCTAATGCCATCTATTACAACATTATGACATTAACTGTGATATAATTCTGCTCGATTAATATTTTTTTTATTTTAATTATTATTTAAACGCGCTAAAAATAATAAAATAAACTTTTCATTTAAAAAGTTTTATCGTCGATTTATAACGTAATTAACATTCAATATAAGAGCTTCACGCGATTTGATTTAAGTACTCGTATTGACTTAGTACGAAAATTTTAAAATTAAATTCAAACAGATCGAGTTATTTAATTTACTTATTTATCTACACATATAAGTCTTCTGGTTATTAGTAATATAATTAATTATTTATAAATAAACAATTAGTTTTGTTCGAATTAAGGACTAATTATTTTCGTCTTGGCAACACTAATATATATTTTGATATTTTGATTGATAATGTAAATCTAAATATTTTACGAACGTAGTGCAGGGGTAGTGGAGTGTAGTAAAATATAAATAAAAACAGAACGAGAATAAAATATAATATAATTATGTTGTTAATGTAAAAGTCAACAAGTTACTTCATTGAAATTGTCAAGCGATGGCGCTGAGTGGATCCTGAATCGCGCTATAACTTTGCTTTTTTGAAAGTATAAGGTGTATTAGTACTTAAAATGAAATTTTGTGTTTCCATGGATTGCATCCATGATTGTGTTTTAAATTAAAGTGCTCCTAAGTAGTTTCAAAATAGTTTTTGGGACGTGATCCATATTTACATAATATTTGATTATATTTAAGCGACTTTTAAAAAAGGAGTGTTTTCAATTCGACCTTGTATTTAATTTTTTTTTATGTTTGTTCGCTGATTACGCCGCCATTTGTGTACCGATTTTCAATTTTTTTTTTGTTTGAAAAGGTATACTTCCAAGGTAGTCCCATTGCATCCCATCCCATCCCGGGAACTCCTCAAATATTATAGGCAAGCCTATACCGATTTAGGTATTTTTGATAGTAACTTATGTTGGAACTGATGATGAAGACCACAAATGGCGTAGATAGGTTAGTCTTGTATAGATTACTATAAGTTTGTACGGAACCCTCGGTGCGCGAGTCCTACTCGCACTTGACCAGTTATTTAATTAGTAACAGTCTTTCCAATAAGTTTGAGTGATTTCTCATAACTCAGTGGATTCATAAATGTCATCTCATCTGTGGTCCCAACGAAAACAACTTTTCTTTATGTCAACGTATACCTTGGGAAAGTGTTATAATCGGTTCGGTAAGACAGTGTTAACATTGACATTGATAGAGAATCATACTCAGAGGGGCATGTCATATATAAATAAATCAATAAATAAATAAAACATATGACATATATAAATATTTAAATATATGTGTGTGGCAAGTTCATGGAACTTTCGTCGTATGTGCCGGCGTTGCAGAAGACGCAGATTGGCCGTTCGATTTTAGTGTCGCGTACATTTTGCAAATCTCTTTTTTCATGATTCAGTCATTGTTAACTTCGAAATTAACTTTAACTTCACTGGTTCTTTCCAAAACATTTTTCTATCTTTCATACCAATGTATCTCTACTGACCCATCTCTATGAATCAGTCTGTATTTGTATTAGTAATACAGTCACACGGACTTCATTTTGCAAAAAATGGCGTCTAAAGAAGTCAAGCCTGCCCGTAACGAATTTGTTTGAAGACATTTATATCCATCGAACTTTTTCTACTTTGATAAAATGTATAATAAATTAAAACCATATTGGTATAACAGAAAGTTTTATTTAATAATTAGTTTTTCAAATATATTAGATTATTCCATAATGCAAAATATTGAGCATACTTCATTAAATTAAGAACCTTTTTAGGCTTTTAGATGACTTGAAAAAAAATTTGAATAATGTTAAATACACAACACATTATCCGAATATATCGATATCTACGAATTCGACTTTTTGTGGGTTGACACATTATTGCTTATCAGCACCCATATAATGTAATAAGCATGTACCAGGCGGTGCGCGGGCGCATGCAGCGCGTGTGCAAGTGCCACGGCATGTCGGGCTCGTGCTCGGTGCGCGTGTGCTGGCGCCGCCTGCCGCAGCTGCGCCTCGTGGGCGACGCGCTCGCCACCCGCTACGAGGGCGCCTCGCATGTTAAGGTTAGGACACGGAGCAGTTTTTTAAAACTTAGATGACCGCTTGGTATTAACCCATTCAGCGCCAATATGACTCTAGCAGTATTTTCAACCCAAATCTTTTTTTTTTTTAATTATAAGTGATATATTTAAATACAAAAAGAGAAAGGTTTTCCTATTATTGATAGTTTTAGAAGGGTGTACTCGCACGAGTACAGCGGTCAAAAACTAACTGAATCGTCGTCGTAAAAGCGAAGTTACAAAAACTAGCTGTACTCAAAAGAGTACGACGGCGCTTAATGGGTTAAAGTGACAGAATAAAAAATTACTTTCATATAATTCTTTGGTAATTGTCTATAATTCTGAAAAAAAAATTGATCAACATTTTGTAACATTAAAGTCTAAATGAACGGCCTTACTCCTAAGTGTAAAACGTTTTATGTGTTTCATGAAACCCATATTTACCAAGTTATTCAACTGACTGAAGAACTAACGGTCGCGGGTTCGATCCTCGCCCATGGCAAATAATTTTATTATACGGTTGTTTATTATAAAATTAGCATTAGATACTCGGCGTATGCCAGGTTTGAACCTGCGATCACCTATTGATTATCACGTGTTTTAATCATTATATCATCTCGGTTCTTATTATTTGATTAACTATTGTATTATTATTTATTATTTTTTTTTTTTATTTATGAACCATCGTTCATCGGTTGTTATTCCGCTTCGATAAGTTGAGATGTTTTACGGCCGTTTTTAATAAACTATTAATTCAAAATCTATTGTTAATAATAAAAATTGCAGATAGATTATACTTAAATAGACTGATTAGATGTCCTCAAAACCTCCTGCGTGCAAAATTTCATGAAAATCGTTGTAGCCGGACCCGAAATTCTGATTATATATACAAGAATTGGATAATTAATAGTATAAGATATGATATAGATTTATATTAGCTACAAAGTCACAAACCCACGCTAATATGATAGATAATCACTTTTGTAAAAAAAAAATAGAAAATAATTCTGCAAATATGCCTACAAATACGGCGAAGTTGGTTGGCCTGCTCGCTATAGCATTTTCATAACTTGCCTTATTACTCAATGTTTTATTGTTATCAACATAACAATTGATAAAAGTTAACAGTTGATTCAGATATTGATGCATTATAATTTTATAAAAAATACGTTTTACAGATTGTAGAAAGGAAAAGAGGTAAAAATATCAGGAAACTACGACCGATACACGCAGATATGAAGAAACCAAACAAAACGGATCTAGTTTATCTCGAGGATTCGCCGGATTATTGTGAACCGAATGACGAGTGAGTTTTAGTTATTGCTAGCTTCTGCTTCTGCTTTTGGTCCTAAGGGAATGTGTAAGAGTAGAAAAAGTCTAAGTGCTTGATGATTCAAAAGAATTTTTCAGAAATCTTAAAGTCACGTCAAGCATTTTTAAATCAAAAAATTATTTACATAATAGCTTTGGAAAAAAATCTGATTGTTTTTATGATAATACCCGATATACCCGACAAACCTGATAGTGGGTCATTGAATGTCAAGTGATCAAAATATATCCACATATAATATAGCTTGACTCTCACTCAATAAAAAAAATAAGATAAAACAAATGTCTATGCATATTGTAATTTAAAATATGTTTTTTTCCAGACTCGGAATACTGGGAACGCGAGGAAGAACATGCAACAGAACATCCGCAGGACTTGACGGCTGTAGACTTTTGTGCTGCGGACGAGGATACCAGACGAGAGTCAGAGACCACGAAGAGAAGTGCAGATGTCGTTTCGTATGGTGCTGTAGAGTCCATTGCGAAATCTGTCGGTCGAAGCGAGATCACCACGTTTGTAATTAAAGACTAACATTTTGTGATAGTTGCTGTGACATTTTAGAGGCAAGACTTGATTTGCAGGAATGACATACTAAGGAATTGGAAATGATGTCGAAATCGTTAATCAGTAATTAGAATTACACGTATGTCCATATCTCCTTGATATTGGAAAAAGATGCTATCTCTTAATTTGAAAGAAAGATTCAGACGTATTGATAATGCAATAGATATCTTTCAGAGAAAATGATTTTTGGATTACAGAAATAATGACCGAGCCGTAAAAAACTAAAATATTATTATAAAATTGATGATCTTTGCAATATAAACCTAAAATAGTGGTAAAATAAAAAAAGCATTTAAAATTCGTACTTAATTGATTATATAATATGTGATTATACATTATCATTTATTTGATAATTACTCCATTATGTGTTTAAAGAAATATATTATTAATTAGCGCAACAGTGCAATTGTTGATATTTTGTTCACAATATCGGTCGCAAGATAATCTCATGCGATAAAATCAACTGTAAAAATTATCAACGGACTGATTTAATTAGTTATATATAATTTTAATTGTTTTCTGATTTTAAGCTTTAAATTTTTTTACAGTATTACCAACTAATTTATTTTATTTTACGTTTTTACATTGTATAAAGTTGTAAATAGTACATTTGATAGGTTATTTTAGTTATCAGTACAAACTGTTGAGGTTAAAGAGGTATCTTTTCGTTGATTTCCTTGACGTAGGACGCGTGATAAATGTAATATTTTGTTAAATTAACTTCAGAAAATCGACTATCGTTTTGGTGCAATTCATTACATTTGAAATTTTGTCTTCGATTTAACAATATGTTACTTTTATCATAAACACAATCATTGATTGTAAATAGCGATTATGCACTAACTGTACTTATTAGAGTTAAATTATTTTTACGTTCTACCTCAGATATGGAATCTTTTGGATACAGCTTCATCAATGAGCGCAAGGCAAGCGTAAGACTCTGAAAGTCTTCTAGAATTATTTGTTGATGTAAATAAATCTCGATATTAAATTAGTAATTTATTGTATTAGATTGTGATAGCTTTATATATGCTAAAAATTAACCAGTCGAAACTTGTAGTATTTCGTAATTTATAAAATTTTCCAATTCTATAGATTCTAGATTTTCTCATTGTAAATAGTCCATAGTTATTATAATTACACTGAATTAATCCTGAATATTCTTGAAAAGAGGGTTGACTGGAAAGTTGCTAATATGTTTCGTTTTCTATAAAGCATCCATTTTTGACGTTTAGTTTAAAACTAAGGGGATTCCTGAAAGAGACGATTAAAGTTATTTCAGACCGACAACCGAAGAGTGGCATTAATTTAAATTTCAAACTATGTACATCGCAATCGAATCAAAATCGATTTTAAATTTGTATTGTTACAATATTTTTTTTATAATTAATAGACTTCAACGATTGCGCCTTTTTTGAAATGTTTAGCCCCAGCTCCAGTAGCGTCATCTTAATTTAACACATTTTCAAGTACACTTTTTATACAGAAAGACCGTAATTCTTACTTCTTCACTCCATACCTACCACTTTTGCAGTGATATAGTAAGTGTAGATGGTATTTGCGGTCGGCGTTCACTGGCGCTAGATATGACAGTTTTATGTATCCGTTTTGCAAAAAAAAAAAACACTTTATTATGCAGTAATATAGTTCATTATTGTACCAACAAATATTCCAATCATCGATTAGCACATCTTATGCATCCAGACCTTTTACACCAAAGATGGGTGAGACGGGTATTAATATCTGACTAAATTATTCACGATTCACATCAATCCCATTTACGCCTCACCTTTCCGGTGTGAAATCAACATTATTATGATTATAATTCATAAGGAGTGGTTCAAGGTACACTATTGGGTCATAAATTATTTTTGACTTATGTTGGGAATGTAAGAAAACTTAATATTTTAAAGTATTTGTTAACCCATTAAAACGACTTGTAATTAAATAGATTTTACAATAACTAAAAACTAAAATTTTCACAATATTACAACACATTGCTAAATTAGGATATAAGTGACCTCCTAATTGGGGTCCATACCAAATGTTAATGTTTAAAAATAAGGATAATTTGTGTACAGTTGGCAATATTTCAGTGGTTACATATAATGCATTTCAAATTTCAATATCACCAAAAATATCGAAATTTTCTAAAATAATTATTAAAGTAAAGAAAACTGCTAACTGTACACATGCATGGGATATTAGAGTCGAGACCTCTAGCATAATCTCTTTGGATATGGAATAGTTACTATTTGCTGTAAACTACATAAATAAATGTATCATAAAATACGTATTTTTTCATTATTCCTCTTCTGAAAGACTGATAATGCATGTGTCCGTGTTCACAATGCTTTCCAGCAACGTTGTCATAAAGTTATTAGATTAGGACAAATTAAATTTAATTATTATTTAATAAGTACTTTATATATTTCCTATATTTTTTCTCTTGTTTGTTAACTCATAGGCACATTTTTGGACATTATTTTAAGATTTATTTTATTGTACGTTGTAAATTTCCTGAATTAGGTAGAGATATAGCAAGCTTATCCGCCTTGCATCAATTATATAGTTTGTACTATATACACTGAATTATAATATTGAAATATAATTATAATATAGTTATAATAAACAAATACATTTCATATCGATTAGACCAGTAAAAGTTAGATTTTTTTCAATGACTATAAAAAAAGCTGATAATCTTGAAAAGTCTTAATAAATCATTATAAATTATAGCTTAGATCTATCCCGATTACATCAGGTTTAAAACAAAAAAAATCGCATCGAAATGGTTCATTTATTAAAGAGCTACGGTGCCACAGATATACACACGAGAAGGAGTGCAGAATACTACATTGTTTTTAATTATTAAAAATATAAAATTTTGACAGACGCGTTGGCGCAATGGTCACTCCAACCGACTAAAGCGCTAATGGTCGCGGGTTCGATCCTCGCTCACGGCAAACGTGTGTATTGGCCATACAGATGTTTGTCGTGGTCTGGGTGTTTGTGTTAGTGTTGTGAGTGTTTCCGGACCCCAACACAAGGTCATGAGATCTTAATGGGGGCCGTTGAGTGTGATGCGTTATTTATTTATTTATTTTAAATTATTCATAAAAATGCATGAAATAAATAAAAAAAAACATTACATACACTACCACGTGTTATTAGTCAGTCTTGAAGTCGGTTGAAAATTTAATGAACTACGGTCGAATTTCGACTGCAAGGCGATCATTAGTATTATTAAATACAGAAAAATGTATTGTACATAGTGGAAAATCAAATATTTATAATAGATAAGTTAATTCATTTCCATTATAATTATTTCGTCTCATTATTGGTTACGTACTTATATTTGCTCGCAGTTTCGATAGCATTGGTTTCGGTCTTTTTTTAATTAGTAACAGTCTTTCTATTAAGTTTGACTGATTTCTCATAACTCAGGGGATTCATAAATGTCATCTTATTTGTGGTCCCAATGAAACCAACTTTTCATTATGTCAACGTATTCGTTGGGAGAGTAACATTAAAAGTGTTATAATCGGTTCGGTAACACTGTCTGTGTTACATTGACATTGATAGAGAATCATACTCGGAAGGGCATGGCATAAATAATCAATAAATAAATAAAATATATGATATATATACATAAATATTCAAATATATATGTGTATATATGTGTGTCATGGAACTTTCGTCGCAAGTGCCGGCGTTGCAGAAGACGCAGATTGGCGGTTCGATTCTAGTCTCGCGTACATTTTGCACATCTCTTTTTTTAATGTTTCAGTCTTTGTTAACTTCGAAATCGGTACACTGGTTCTTTACAAAACATTTTTCTATCTTTCATACCAATGTATCTCTACTGACCCATCTCTATGAATCAATCTGTATTTGTATTAGTAAGGCTGTATGGAAGCTCATAAACAATACTATGCAGTCACACGGACTTCATTTTGCAAAAAATGGCGTCTAAAGAAGTCAAGCCTGCCCGTAACAAATTTGAAGACATTTATATCCATCTAACCTTTTCTATTTTGATAAAATGTATAATAAATTAAAACCATATTGGTATAACAGAAAGTTTTATTTAATAATTAGTTTTTCAAATATATTAGATTATTCCATAATGCAAAATATTGAGCATACTTCATTAAATTAAGAACCTTTTTTTAGGCTTTTAGATGACTTGAAAAAAAATTTGAATAATGTTAAATACACAACACATTATCCGAATATATCGAAATTTTTTTGGGTTGACACCTTATTGCTTATCAGCACCCATATAATGTAATAAGCGTGTACCAGGCGGTGCGCGGGCGCATGCAGCGCGTGTGCAAGTGCCACGGCATGTCGGGCTCGTGCTCGGTGCGCGTGTGCTGGCGCCGCCTGCCGCAGCTGCGCCTCGTGGGCGACGCGCTCGCCACCCGCTACGAGGGCGCCTCGCATGTTAAGGTTAGGACACAGAGCAGTTTTTTAAAACTTACATGACCGCTTAGTATTAAAATTACAGAATTAAAAATTACTTTCATGTAATTCTTTGGTCAATGTCTATAATTTTGAAAAAAAAAAAAAACAATTTGATCAACATTTTGTAACATTAAAGTCTAAATGAACGGCCTTACTCCTAAGTGTTAAACGTTTTATGTGTTTTATGAAACGCATGTTTACCAAGTTACTCAACTGACTGAAGCACTAACGGTCGCGGGTTCGATCCTCGCTCATAGCAAACATCTTTATTATACGCTTGTTTATCATAAAATTAGCATTAGAAACTCGGCGTATGCCAGGTTTGAACCTGCGATCACCTATTGATTATCACGTGTTTTAATCATTAGATCATCTCGGTTCTTATGATTTGATTAACTATTGTATTATTATTATTTTTTTATGAACCATAGTTCATCGGTTGTTATTCCGCTTCTATAACTATTAATGATCTCTCTATTAATTATATTCAAAATATATTGTTAATAATAAAAATCGCATATAGATTATAAACTTAAAATGATTGATTAGATGTCCCCAAAACCTCCTGCGTGCAAATTTCATGAAAATCGTTGTAGCCGGACCCGAAATTTTGATTATATATACAGTTACATACAAGAATTGGATAATTAATAGTATAAGATATGATATATATCTATGTATATTAGATACAAAGTCACAAACCCACGCTGATATGATAGATAATCACATTTGTAAAAAAAAAAAATAGAAAAGAATTCTGCAAATATGCCTACAAATACGGCGAAGTTGGTTGGCCTGCTCGCTATAGCATTTTCAAAACTTGCCTTATTACTTGTAATGTTTTATTGTTATCAACATAACAATTGATAAAAATTAACAGTTGATATCGATACATTATAATTTTATAAAAAATACGTTTTACAGATTGTAGAAAGGAAAAGAGGTAAAAATATCAGGAAACTACGACCGATACACGCAGATATGAAGAAACCAAACAAAACGGATCTAGTTTATCTCGAGGATTCGCCGGATTATTGTGAACCGAATGACGAGTGAGTTTTAGTTATTGCTAGCTTCTGCTTCTGGTTTTTCTGCTTTTGGTCCTAAGGGAATGTGTAAGAGTAGAAAAAGTCTAAGTGCTTGATGATTCAAAAGAATTTTTCGGAAATCTTAAAGTCACGTCAAGCATTTTTAAATCAAAAAATTATTTACATAATAGCTTTGGAAAAAAATCTGATTGTTTTTATGATAATACCCGATATACCCGACAAACCTGATAGTGGGTCATTGAATGTCAAGTGATCAAAATATATCCACATATAATATAGCTTGACTCTCACTCAATAAAATAAATAAGATAAAACAAATGTCTATGCATATTGTAATTTAAAATATGTTTTTTTCCAGACTCGGAATACTGGGAACGCGAGGAAGAACATGCAACAGAACATCCGCAGGACTTGACGGCTGTAGACTTTTGTGCTGCGGACGAGGATACCAGACGAGAGTCCGAGACCACGAAGAGAAGTGCAGATGTCGTTTCGTATGGTGCTGTAGAGTCCATTGCGAAATCTGTCGGTCGAAGCGAGATCACCACGTTTGTAATTAAAGACTAACATTTTGTGATAGTTGCTGTGACATTTTAGAGGCAAGACTTGATTTGCAGGAATGACATACTAAGGAATTGGAAATGATGTCGAAATCGTTAATCAGTAATTAGAATTACACGTATGTCCATATCTCCTTGATATTGGAAAAAGATGCTATCTCTTAATTTGAAAAAAAGATTCAGACGTATTGATAATGCAATAGATATCTTTCAGAGAAAACGATTTTTGGATTACAGAAATAATGACCGAGCCGTAAAAAACTAAAATATTATTATAAAATTGATGATCTTTGCAATATAAACCTAAAATAGTGGTAAAATAATTAAAAAAAGCATTTAAAATTCGTACTTAATTGATTATATAATATGTGATTATACATTATCATTTATTTGATAATTACTCCATTATGTGTTTAAAGAAATATATTATTAATTAGCGCAACAGTGCAATTGTTGATATTTTGTTCACAATATCGGTCGCAAGATAATCTCATGCGATAAAATCAACTGTAAAAATTATCAACGGACTGATTTAATTAGTTATATATAATTTTAATTGTTTTCTGATTTTAAGCTTTAAATTTTTTTACAGTATTACCAACTAATTTATTTTATTTTACGTTTTTACATTGTATAAAGTTGTAAATAGTACATTTGATAGGTTATTTTAGTTATCAGTACAAACTGTTGAGGTTAAAGAGGTATCTTTTCGTTGATTTCCTTGACGTAGGACGCGTGATAAATGTAATATTTTGTTAAATTAACTTCAGAAAATCGACTATCGTTTTGGTGCAATTCATTACATTTGAAATTTTGTCTTCGATTTAACAATATGTTACTTTTATCATAAACACAATCATTGATTGTAAATAGCGATTATGCACTAACTGTACTTATTAGAGTTAAATTATTTTTACGTTCTACCTCAGATATGGAATCTTTTGGATACAACTTCATCAATGAGCGCAAGGCAGGCGTAAGACTCGGAAAGTCTTCTAGAATTATTTGTTGATGTAAATAAATCTCGATATTAAATTAGTAATTTATTGTATTAGATTGTGATAGCTTTATATATGCTAAAAATTAACCAGTCGAAACTTGTAGTATTTCGTAATTTATAAAATTTTCCAATTCTATAGATTCTAGATTTTCTCATTGTAAATAGTCCATAGTTATTATAATTACACTGAATTAATCCTGAATATTCTTGAAAAGAGGATTGACTGGAAAGTTGCTAATATGTTTCGTTTTCTATAAAGCATCCATTTTTGACGTTTAGTTTAAAACTAAGGGGATTCTTGAAAGAGACGATTAAAGTTATTTCAGACCGACAACCGAAGAGTGGCATTAATTTAAATTTCAAACTATGTACATCGCAATCGAATCAAAATCGATTTTAAATTTGTATTGTTACAATATTTTTTTTATAATTAATAGACTTCAACAATTGCGGATTTTTTTGAAATGTTTACCCCCAGCTCCAGTAGCGTCATCTTAATTTAACACATTTTCAAGTACACTTTTTATACAGAAAGATCGTAATTCTTACTTCTTCACTCCATACCTACCACTTTTGCAGTGATATAATAAGTGTAGATGGTATTCTCGGTTGGTGTTCACTGGCGCTAGATATGACAGTTTTATGTATCCGTTTTGCAAAAATAAAACCACTTTATTATGCAGTAATATAGTTCATTATTGTACCAACAAATATTTCAATCATCGATTAGCACATCTTATGCATCCAGACCTTTTACACCAAAGATGGGTGAGACGGGTATTAATATCTGACTAAATTATTCACGATTCACGTCAATCCCATTTACGCCTCACATTTCCGGAATGAAATCAACATTATTATGATTATAATTCATAAGGAGTGGTTCAAGGTACACTATTGGGTCATAAATTATTTTTGACTTATGTTGGGAATGTAAGAAAACTTAATATTTTAAAATATTTGTTAACCCATTAAAACGACTTGTAATTAAATAGATTTTACAATAACTAAAAACTAAAATTTTCACAATATTACAACACATTGCTAAATTAGGATATAAGTGACCTCCTAATTGGGGTCCATACCAAATGTTAATGTTTAAAAATAAGGATAATTTGTGTACAGTTGGCAATATTGCAGTGGTTACATATAATGCATTTCAAATTTCAATATCACCAAAACTATCGAAATTTTCTAAAATAATTATTAAAGAAAACTGCTAACTGTACACATGCATGGGATATTAGAGTCGAGACCTCTAGAATAATCTCTTTGGATATGGAATAGTTACTATTTGCTGTAAACTACATAAATAAATGTATCATAAAATACGTATTTTTTCATTATTCCTCTTCTGAATGACTGATAATGCATGTGTCGGTGTTCACAATGCTTTGCAGCAACGTTGTCATAAAGTTATTAGATTGGGACAAATTAAATTTAATTATTATTTAATAAGTACTTTATATATTTCCTATATTTTTTCTTTTGCTTGTTTACTCATAGGCACATTTTTGGACATTATTTTAAGATTTGTACGTTGTAAATTTTCTGAAGTAGGTTATTTATTTATTTATTTTAAATTATTCATATATTGTAAGCTTATCCGCCTTGCATCAATTATATTGTTTGTACTATGTACATTGAATTATAATATTGAAATAGAATTACAAAATAGTAATAATAAACAAATACATTTCATATCGATTAGACCAGTAAAAGTTAGATTTTTTTCAATGACTATAAAAAAGCTGATAATCTTGAAAAGTCTTAATAAATCATTATAAATTATAGCTTAGATCTATCCCGATTACATCATCTTTAAAACAAAAAAAAAACCGCATCGAAATGGTCCATTTATTAAAGAGCTACGGTGCCACAGATATACACACGAGAAGGAGTGCAGAATACTACATTGTTTTTAATTATTAAAAATATAAAATTTTGACAGACGCGTTGGCGCAATGGTCACTCCAACCGACTAAAGCGCTAATGGTCGCGGGTTCGATCCTCGCTCACGGCAAACGTGTGTATTGGCCATACAGATGTTTGTCGTGGTCTGGGTGTTTGTGTTAGTGTTGTGAGTGTTTCCGGACCCCAACACAAGGTCATGATCTCTTAATGGGGGCCGTTGAGTGTGATGCGTTATTTATTTATTTATTTTAAATTATTCATAAAAATGCATGAAATAAATAAAAAAAAACATTACATACACTACCACGTGTTATTAGTCAGTCTTGAAGTCGGTTGAAAATTTAATGAACTACGGTCGAATTTCGACTGCAAGGCGATCATTAGTATTATTAAATACAGAAAAATGTATTGTACATAGTGGAAAATCAAATATTCATAATAGATAAGCTAAAACATAAAAAAGGGCGTGTATGCTAAAACGATTAGATCAAAATATACCGATCAAGATAGATCATCAATAGATATGAAATAATTATATATAGCGTAAAATTATTGTGGGCGACATATTTGATAATCGTAGAGCTTGGTAGTTAAGATGAGGGTGGCGTCTGTTGTGTTTTCGTTGGTGCTGGTCGCCCTTGCCTCTGTTCGGAGTCAAGAAGAGGAAATTGCAAAGCCATGTGACCCAGAAGCATGCAAATTGCCAAACTGCAGATGTTCCTCTACCATTATTCCAGGAGGATTAGCGGCAAGAGATACTCCTCAAGTTAGTATTTATATAAATATAAGATCATTGTTTGTATTTTTGTTCCCTATGCGTTTCGAAACCATTTTTATGAAACTTTTAGTAGGGATTTCTGAGAATGCCTACATTGGGCCAATAAATCTGTGTACTTAAGGTGACTATGCAATACATGCCGGCTACCGTAACAATACACAGAATTAATTTAGATTTAAATTTTTTAAAACAATTTCATTGGTTAAATAATTCCAATATAAATCAATTTATTTCCAATATTTCCAATATAAATAATAAAAAATGTGGTTCCTATTAATTAGCACTGCTAATTATATTTGTTACAACATTTTCTAAGATATTACGAAGACACTGAATCCTTTATCGTAAAAATACTGGGTATATATAAACCGCAATAATAAGAGAAAGAATTGGTAATAGCAATGTGTTCTCTCGACAAAGAACTCATTGTAACATGAATCTTTAAATAGTTACGAACTCTGAAAAGATTCCAATACAGACAACATCAAATATTTTATAGATACATATTTGGTCTACAGCTAGATCTATAGAAATCAACATACCAAAAATTTCGACTTTGTGAGTCCCAACTTGTATATTTGATGTTAAAAATTTAATATCTAGAAATAGCCCTTTAATAGTGACATCATCATAAAATTATATCTTATCGACTGCTACGATTAGTATTCCAGTTACGGTCCCAGGTTGATTGGTTGGACATAATAAACATGAAGACTTTATCAATATATTTTTTTCTTTTCGTTTTCAGTTTGTCGTTCTAACTTTTAATGATGCCGTCAACGCTGTCAATATAAACACTTACCGCAGTTTACTTTACAATCGAAGAAATAGAAACAACTGCACAGCTGGTGCTACATTCTTCGTACACCATAAATACACTAACTATAGTATAGTCAATGAGTTATACAACAATGGATTTGAAATCGCTCTTCATTCTATTACTCTTCAACCAGAAACAGATTACTGGCGTGATGCTTCGCTCGAAACGTTGATGAAAGAATTCGCTGGTCAAAAGTCACAGATGGCTCATTTTGCAAACATTCCTCTTTCAAGTCTTAATGGTGAGTTTTTCAATAGCAATTTTGTTATCTTACAGAACTACCTGATCCATATTTTAAATAACCAGTCATATGACGACAGATCAGATATTGGTTTAGGTATATATTAGACAACGTAGATATTAAATCCGTGTAAAATATACAAGAAGCCTACCAAATTTAAACAGAAATTGCCGATTTCAGAACGTTTGTTTGATGACAAGTTTTCTATTTTTAACAACAAGTTTTTTATTTTTTTGTAATAATCCTAAGCAAAATGGAAGTATAAAATAAGCTTGTGAGTATTTTTGCAATTTATTAAAAAAAAACTTATGTTTTAGGTGTTCGCAGTCCTAATCTTCAAATGGCTGGAGATGCAACATTCAGAATGATGGCAAACGCTCAATTACGTTACGATTCAACTTGGGGTACAAGTACTTTCATTCGCCCGGGTCTGTGGCCTTACACACTTCACTATGCATCTGTTCAAGATTGCTTCGTACCTCCATGTCCCACCGCATCTATCCCTGGACCTTGGGTTCTACCTATCATACAATGGTCGGATTTATCAGGATTGCCTTGTTCGTTTGTAGATGGTTGTATCAACGTGTAAGTATTATCATTACTGGGTATAAACCAGACGATTTACAAGATTGAAGCTTGTGCTTGAGCTCTTGACGGTGATTAAAAGATCGTCTGGTGTTAACCCAGCTAACACGTCATTTTTTTGTTGACACATTTTAATGGTTTCTTCTTCTTTAGCCCAGCACCAAATGATGAAACGGCATGGTTCCAGTTTATCCTTAACAACTTTGAAAGGCACTACTTGAGTAACCGCGCTCCTTTCGGTTTTCACGTATCTCCTTCCTATTTGAACAATAATGCCGGTCTCAGGAGAGCCTTTGTCAGATTCTTGGATATGCTCAACAATCTTAATGACGTATTCATGGTGAGATCATTTTTTTTTAACTAAAACTTACATCGTTGTAATTAAAAAATCATTTTGTATTTTTCGAATACGACGACGAGAATATATGTATGATATACGCAAATTAATCCTTAGCATGTCTATAGCAATTTTTTAAATATCATTAGGTTATTCTTACAATTTACATCTTTAAATTATTAACTGTTTTTACCTCAATAACATTAGTTACATCAATATTTTTCAATACTCAGGTTAAAAGCAGTGAGGTAATCGATTGGGTACAAAATCCAGTCCCGATCAACGAATATGTGAAACAGAGTTGCAAGGTAACTGCTCCAGCTTCCTGCAGGCGTACCGACTGTGGACCGTACAAAACTGACAATGCTCACGTAAGTTTAAATACATATTTATGTAATGAAATTTTAAAGAATTGACTTTAAATGCCTATCTAAGCGTGAACCAACTTAGCATAAAAACACAACATCGTATCCAATGTCCATTACGCTCGTTCAGTGAAGGTTAGCTTTAAGATTTTGTCCAAAATATCTAGTTTTTGTTTCGACGTTATCAACGAATTAAATGAGAGATTGAGACCATTGACTAGGATGTGTTTATTATATTCTAATAACGTGATGTTAGTTACTTATTGCTTATATTATTATATATATATATATATGTATATATATATATATATATATATATATATATATATATGTATGGTAAATGTATTATAAATGTATGGTATTTTTTTATTTCATCTAAAAAAAACAAACATTTTTTTTAAACAGACTAACAAGTAAATTGGACGCTGATAATTCATTTTGATAAAATGGCGTCTAAAGATGTCTAACCTATTCTTAATAAGTTTGTTTGAAGACGTATATGTATATTCATCTTTTCTTTTCTATTTTGATAAAATGTATATTGAATCATAAGCAGATAGATTTATTTAATATGTTATGTAATAATAAGTTTTTAAATATTTGAGATTATTTTATAAATTGCAAAATACGGAACGCACCTGAAATTCGAAACATTTTATTAAGAAACTTTTTTCCATACTTATTTAGTTTAGATGACTTGAAATTTTTTTGAATAATGTTAAATAGGTGATGCAGTATCAAAATACATCAATACCTTAAAATTTGACTTTTTGTGGGTTGACACATTATTGCTTATCAGCATCCAATTAATGGAAAAATAGTAGTAAAATTACAGGTCATGTTAAATATAATAAACAAACGAAAAATAAATAAATACATCCAAATTAGGCGTTTAGTAAAATTTAAAGTTGACAGTAAGCTTCGAAATGAGCATTTCATTTAAAAGTAAGTAACACTTTATAGATTTATGTTATGAGTCTCTCAAAGATACATCTAAATGTTTACTAATTTATTATTGTTAGATGTGTACATATATTGTTTGCTCATTCAATTTTAGCAGATCAAAACGTGCATGTGATAGAGCAAATATTACGAAACTAATACAAATAAAAACGAGAATCAAAAACTACACGACAAGTTAAAAAAAAATAAGAAAAAATACAAGTTTATTTTTGACCGATTATTATAATGTTTTAGTGCATAGTTAGGACTTTTATAGAAAAATGGTAAAAACAAATGTGTTTTAAAATGCGAATTTTGCAATATCGGGTAACCGCTGAAGTAACTGTTACGTAAATAGAATAATAATTATCATTATAAAAATAACCTTTTGTTTAATTTGCAGATCTATCTATTTTTCGTAATTATAAACTTTTATAAAACATTTTTTTTTAATATTTCAAATTATTTTTTCAGGAAGAAGTCTTATTGGGAATTTGCAACCGTTGTCCCAGGATTTATCCTTGGCTCGACAATCCTCTTGGTGAATAAACCATTGAAAATGAAGATACTACAGTCTATTTTTCTTCACTTGTCTTATTTAGCAGACAAAATGGCGAATTTCTAGCCACACATAAGAGTTGAAGATGACAAATTGTCGACCGAATGATTGAATTGTATCATTTTTTATAATGAAATACTATTATGAGAAATAATGTTGAGAAATTCGTTATATCGTTCCGGGTATTGTTACCAAGTAGGACAAGTAATGAAAAATAGTCTATATTTTATAGTTTTTAATTTTTTTTTTTAAATAAACTTGTCAAATTATAAACCTACTGTTTTATTTCCTCAACAATTATGTTAGGAACGATTACAAGTTCTTTACGGCTTTCTCCACGTAAAATGTGACAGAAGTACACAGGTGCGATTGCAGCCTTCAGGTTGTAAAGTTTCAACTTTGGTGGGGGTCACAAATAATAATATATGTATTGAATTAGACTTTATTGATCACACTATAAAATTATCGAAAGTCTTCTTTTTTTATAAGACATCTTTAGATGAATACTGAAAAACGGTAGTATGTTAGCCTTTCTTATTGCTTGTTTGCGTTCAACCCAGTTTTACACGCCTTAGTATAGAAGATGAACTCTTGACAACGCACCGATTAAAGTAAGGGTTGCCAGAATTATTACAATAAAATGCACGTGGCTGGTGTTATTGTTTTTTTTTATAATTTTATATATTCTATATTGCACTGAATAAATAAAAGATACTTATAAAGAAAGTATGTAGGCAAAGGTGAAAGATTTTCCTAAATATTTAGAAAAATATTTTACTTAGCGTGGACGATGTTTTAATGCAATAAACTCAACTCAAAGCAATAACTTGTTACTTTTCGTTTATCGTTGTACCAACAAATATTTCAATTCTCGATTCGCACATTCTCGAATATTTAGACGTTTCACCTCGTCGTGAGCCGCTTTGAAACCCTACAATTAGAACAACTCAGTTTGATTAAACGCTTCGCATAAATATGGTATATTTAGAGGCAGTAATAATTAATTTATGGTGCGAACATTTAACTGCTAAAACAAAATTAACTACTAACTATAATTTATGAAGATCTATTAAAATACTTGAACATCATCAGCTCTTTCTAGTTGTTAAAAGAATGTCATTAAATTCTACTGGTCTGACCGATTCAAAATGTAGACTAATATTATAAAGCTGAAGAGTTTGTTTGAACGCGCTCATCTAAGGAAATACTGATTCGAATTGAAAAAAATATTTTTGTTTTAGATAGTTTATTTATTAAGGAAAGCCTAAGGCTATATTAAATCACGCTACGACTCTTAGGACCGCAGCAGTAACTATAAACGCGAGAGAAACTGCAAAGGACAGCTAGTTTACAATATTGTGATTTCAATAATATTAAAATGACAGAGTAAGTTTGACCTGATGCGGTAGCAGTCGCTGGAATCAGAAGGCTATCTAGCTTTTGCCCAGGTTACGGCAAAAGTATCGTGTTTGCGTTCGTTAAAATTATCCTAATATTTTTTTTTTTTATTTTAACAAAAATCGGCACCTATTTTCATGTTGCTATTCTTCTTATTAGGCGAGAATTACATTTCTAAGTTTTCATTTTGAAACTGACATAAAACAAGTCTATCACCTGGTAACAGTAACCAAGGCAACCTTACAAAAGCTGTCGATGTGAAAAATTAAGGCACTGACTTTAAATTCTTTCAGGTGTAAAGCGATCACATACACCATATGTAAATAGTTATGAAAGTCTGAGTATGACCATAAATATATATATAAATTGCAACAGAAGAACCACAAATGCGTTGCCAACTTAATATAATATATATTTATATAGTATGCAGTCGATTTTTTATGTATTTATGCATGAACAATGAATGAATTTTTGACATGGTGCCATCGTCTCGCTTTTACCATCGCCTCAGGACTCGATATCATCCACACCACTTGGATGCATGATCGGTATTCAATGTGCGGGCTTCACGATCTTTCTCGTGTATGTGCAGGCTGTGGAACGTTTTAACTCCCGAGGTTTTTGGAGTTCCCAGGAGTTCCCAGTGCGCTAAAATTGAGGGGGTTTTCAAGCGTCAAGTGTAGACACCTGTTCTGTCAAAGGCCGGTAACGCACCCGCAATGCCCCTGGTGTTGCAGATGTTCATGGGCGATGGTAACCACTTAATATTAGGTGGTACTATTTGCTCGTTTGTCCCCCGTGTTATAATAATAAAATAACTGGTCAAGTGCGAGTAGGACTGGCGCACCGAGGGTTCCGTACAAACTTATAGAAATCTATACAAAACTAACCCACCTACGCCATTTGTGGTCTTCATCATCAGTTCCATTTCACCAAAAGTGATTTTCTGACATAAGTAACTATCAAAAATACCTAAATCGGTATAGGTGTGCCTATAATGTTTGAGTAGTTCCATCAATTTCTCCAAGATTCCATCATCAGGTCCTGACCTGAAGACAATGGGACCACCTTGGAAGTATACCCTTTCAAACAAAAAATAATTTGAAAATCGGTCCACAAATGGCAGCGTAATCGGCGAACAAACAAAATTAAAATATTTAAAAAAACGCGGTCGAATTGAGAACACTCCTTTTTTTGAAGACGCTTAATAATAATCAATTATTTTACACATATGAAAACGTCCCAAAAATAGTTTTACAACCACTTAGGAGTACATTAACATAAAAAGATAATAGGTGCAAATCATGGACTCTTATTTATTCAATAAGTACTAAACACCTTATACTTTCAAAAAAGCAAAGTTATAGCGCGATTCAGGATACACCCAGCGCCATGACTTGACAATTTCAATGAACTAACTTGTTGACTTTGACATTAACAACAATTCAATTCAATTCTTTGGCTAATGGCTTTTAGTTGTGCCAATTAAACACATGTTATTTCGCCAATGTCACGTGGAATGGGGAAGACACGATGGAGATTGATCGGTGGAGTCAAGAATTAACAACAATTATCTTATATTGTATTCTCGTTTCATTTTTATTTTTATTCTACTACACTCCACTTCCCCAGCACTTCGTTCGGAAAATATTTAAATTTACATTATCAATCAAAATATATATTAGTGTTGCCAAGACGAAAATAAGTAGTCCTTTTCGAATAAAACTAATTGTTTATTTATAAATAACTAATTATATTACTATCAACCAGAAGGCTTATATGTGTAGATAAAAAAGTAAATTCATAGCTCGATCTGATTGAATTTAATTTAAAACTTTAGTAAGTTAATACGAGTATTTAAATCAAATCGCGTGAAGCTTTTGTATTTAATGTAAATTATGTAATGACGATAAAATTAACGATAATTGATGATAAAACTTTTAAAGGAAAAGTTTATTTTATTATTTTTAGCGCGTTCAAATAATATTTTTAATTGATTATATATTTATTTTCATATTTAGAATAATTTTAACTAACTTTTTCATGAAAACAATAAGATTAAATATTTATTTGTTGATTGGCTGTTTGCTTAGTATCAAATTAATTGTTATTTGTACTTAAAATATTTGGAAAGATTTAATTAAAATTTTAAATTCTAAAATGATATTACATCTGGTAACATTATTTCAAAATTTTATCAATGGAGCAGAATTTTATCATAGGTAATAATATTGTCAAGAGATGGCACTGGCTGTACCCTAAATCGCGCTATCGTTTTGTTAGCTGCGATATATAGATTGCATTGCGTTGTTAATAAGGGTTTGCTGACCTCATGTTTTCGTTTTGATACAAATTTTTCCTCAGTGTTTGTAAAATTGTTTTTTTGACCATGGTTAACTTCTATGTTAATTTGTTACAAGTACATAACATTTTAATTCTAAGATTAATATATTTTCCGCTTGATCAATTTACAACTTTATATATTTACGCGTTCCTGAGAAAAAGGTTGAAAGACAGGCGTACAGACTGACAAACAAACGAACAGAAATTTACAGTTTTCGGATTTTTTCCTTTATGTATACTAAAGGACCTTGCTCCTGGCCAAATTTCATAATGCTAGGTCAATGAGAAGTACCCTATAGGTTTTGATTCCCTTGCGAAAACGCTAAAATGGTCAAAATATACGACATATTTTCCATTATCTTTTGATTGCGTTGACTTAGAACCTTAAGTTTTTCCCGGCCGCATGTCATCGTAGACTTGAGTATATAATATTAATTTCAACATGATACGTCCATGCATTTCTGAGAAAAAAGGGTTGACATCCCGACAGACAGACAGACAGACAGACAGACAGGCAGACAGACAGACAGACAGACAGACAGACAGACGGACAACAAAGTGATCCTATAAGGGTTCCGTTTTTCCTTTTAAGGTACGGAACCCTAAAAATAAACTAATGTATCATTATTATTAACTTCTAGATTAAAGCATTAAAATCGTTTTGTTCGTTTGGGAATGTTGACGAAATAAAACAATGGTTTTATAATTTGATTTTTTTTATTTTTAAGTTTTCTATAAATTTGTTTTCTGCTTTACAGTTAATTGGCACCAAGAGGATTATTGACCCAAGGATAACTCTTAGGACATCTGTTACAAATTCCCAAGTGGTATGAACCCTGAAAAATAGTTATGACAAGATTAATTAAAAATTGTATTTTATGTAGTCCACATGAATGACACTATACAGATTTAGAAATTAAAGGTGCTGAAAATGGAAATTGTATGTACATAGATATCAAAATCTTCATGTTTTCTTTTTTTGTCATTTGGATTTGTCTGTGGATTAGAAACTTCTATAAAATTTACTAAAGGTTTAATTAACCAATATTAAGGGCTAACATGATCACTTTCCGTCGTAAAGGGTCGTGCCTCATTCGGATGCACTATTGAAAAAAGTCCGTAAAACATGACCAAGAATAATTGCGTATCAAATGTTATTTATTGAAATACTTAATCTTTAATATGTAATTATATTAATTTACTTAAACGACGAAAAAGGATAAAGTTCTTAATTTACCAGGGTTTTTATATCTCCTTATTGTTCCCCAATTACTTGAAAATGGCTTAAACGAATTGGTATACATTCCCATTATTTCATACAATTTTATCAAAATCGGTATATTTTATAGAAATATATATAAATGTGCAAAATTTCATATTCCGCGCAATTTTCGTAAAACCGGTCCAAAGCTTTTGCTTCACGTACAATATATAGAAATAGTAAAACCCAACGAAATTAAAAATAATTTAAAAGTTTGAAACTGTTTCAAGCGATGCACTGTAATTTTAAAGTTTATGTTATAATATGTTAACTGATAATCACTAACCTTCATTTAGAGTATCTATTATTAGAGAAAGCTAATATTTCTTTAAAAACAAAAACAGGGAAATTTCATTATTAACGTTATTGCTTAATTAGCTTTATTAAATATATAATAAAAATAGCTTTATAAATAAAAATATCTAATATATATCTCTTTCTCTTTTTAATCTATAACTAACCGAATTCAAATATTTGCCTTCACGATTATAGCCATGTTTTCCGTTTTTTTTCCGTGGTGTGAAAATAAAAAATGGCGCGATATCTTGCTATCCGCAACGAAACGGTCTCTAGTTTTTGGTTTTCAGCTTGACGCCATGGAGTGAATAAGAAAAAAAAGAAAATTGACGAACTGTGTTAAGTGAGGTATCGTTGAGTGGGTATTTCAAAATTATTTTTGGTTTCTTACATCATTTTTCCATCAAAATTACCATTTAGAATCTATAAAGATTTAACGTTGTTTAGTAACGATTTTCTATGACCTTGTTAAGAAGTCGGGTTTTTGAATTAATTACTCGTTTCCATTATATATTTAAACTTACTTCAACTTCAGTGCTTGTGTAGGGTCCGCAGTCGTTAGACCTGCAGGACGCAGCAGGCTTTGTTTTGCAAGGCTGTTTCACATATTCATTGATCGGCACTGGGTTTTCTACCCAATCGATTACCTCATTAGCCGTAACCTAAAAATTAAAAAAAAAAGTACATATGGTTAATGTTACTACGTATGAATGTAAAACAGATGCAAATGTAAATTTATATATAAATTATTTATTATAAATAACAATTGGCATGAAAAAGTAAATGTAATTTCAATTAAAAAGTCAAGATAAAGTAAGAACGAATTTATTTAATCGAAATATTTATGAAAAGTTTTATGATACAAAACTGTTGTTTAATTAAGTAATACGAATCAAAAAGTATTTTGACCACCAAAAAATTATATAACATAGTAGGTCAATATAAATTTAGATCCAAGGAATTAGATATAAATACATACGTTTGTAAAGCTTCAGCGTTTGAGTAAAAAGGCTAAATAAATTATCAAGGGTTCTTACCATGAATACGTCGTTAAGATTGTTGAGCATATCCAAGAATCTGATGAATGCTCTGCGGAAAGCACTATTCGTTCTGATAAACCCTTCATGAATATTAAATGCGAAAGGAGCGCGGTTACCCGTGTAGTGCTTTTCAAAGTTGTCAAGGATAAACTGGAACCATCCTTGTTCATTATCGCCGGGACTAGAAAAAACATTCAAATGAATACAAATTAATTAAATTGAAGTGTTTGCAATTTAAAATTAACAGCTTTTCACTTAATTTATGTGAGAGTGTACTACTTTTTACGGTAATAACATTAAAAAAAATATTTTTTTTTGTCTGTGTGTCCGTTTTTTTGTTCCCCCGAATCTCGAAACGACTGGACCGATTTTGACGGGTCTTTCACTCCCAGATAGCAGATAGAATCTTATAAGGAGTAACTTAGGCTTTTATTTTCATTAATAAAAAAGTAGAAACAAAGTCGCAGGTACCAGCCATCTAAAAATAAAAAATATATTTTATTAAAATACTTACTTTCCGAAACAAGCGTCTACAAACGAACAGCGGAATCCTGCTAAATCAGCCCAAGTAATGATAGGTATAACCCAAGGCCCAGGAATAGATCCAGTAGGGCAGGGAGGTATTATGCAATCTTGAATAGATGCATAGTCAAGAGTATAAGGCCATAGACCAGGGTTAGTCATGGCGGTCGTTGGCCAACTGAAATCGTAGCGTAAATTAGCTGATACCATCATTCGAAAAGTATCGTCTCCAGACAGCCGGAGGAAAGGTTTTCGAATACCTGAAATGAAACATGTAATGTATTATTATTATTTCTTAAGTGTGTTTGTTACCTAATCGGTTTAGTAGTTTGACTGACTGAATAACATAGTGATCTATCAACGTACAGCCCAAACCACTGGACGAATATGGCTGAAATTTGGCATGCAGGTAGATGTTATGACGTAAGCATCCGCTAAGAAAGAATTTTGCTTAATTCTTCGCCCAAGGGTATAAAATAGGGTATGAAAGTTTGTATGAAACTTTGTCAATTTAAAACTGATTGGGCTAAAACTTTGCATACATAAAGCTACTATGACGGATGCATCAGACATCGCAGACGAAGTCGCGAGTATCAGCTAATAACTTACATAAGTGTGTCGTCCAGGTAAACAAAATTGCATATTTTGTTTTTGAATTCGGTTCTTTTTGTAGTGTATATATAACAAGACCGTTTACTTCTTTCGGGTCTTAATGGGAGACATGATGTTATGTGTCTATTTGTACATAATAATATCGTAATTTTACTATCGTAAGTTGTTATAAATAGTAAAAAGATAATTAGAATGTGTATCATCTTATCGAGACAAAGATATTTCAAAGATATTTGTCATTGGAAAATATGAGAAAAACTGTAATATTTTGCAACAAAAATATATCAGAATCCATACCGGTATTCTTATAGAATTGAAAAATGGCTTACAATCCATAATTTTAGTTAGAAAAAAACTCTTGTTAATGCATTGTCTAACATGTTTACATTAACTTAAGTCAATAATCACAATAAAGTATCTTAGAAAAAGGACTCACCATTAATTGTTGAAATTGGAATGTTGGCAAAATAAGACATTTGTGTTTTCTGATCAGCGAATTCACGCATCAGTGTTTCGTACGGAGCCGTGCTCCACCAGTCTTCTGGTGTTCTATGAGTTATTGAATGGAGTGCGATTTCGAAACCTTTGTTGTAAAGCTCGTTGGCCAAACTATAGTTTGTGTATTGATGGTTGACGAAGAACGTAACGCCCGCGGTGCAGTTGTTTCTGTTTTTGCGGTCGTAAATGAGAGAACGGTAAGTTTCTATATTGACCGGGTTTATTCCATCATCGAAAGCTAGAATGACGAACTGAAATAAGAGAAAGGGATATTATTTATAATTATGTTCACGATTTTTATATCCAACCAAGCTTTTAAAGTAAGGTGGATGTAGTACCTATGCATAAATGGTCGCATTAAAAATATTTCGGCTGCGGTAGAGCCTAGCTGTAGCCTGCTGTCTACAACTCTTGTATGGTTTGGCTCGACCTGAACAGTGCCTCATTCTCACAGAAAATTGGTGTAAAGTAGCAAACATGTCTGCATTTCCTTCATACCTTATGGCAACACGTGTGGCAGAATATTACTCGTAGATTTTGAATTCAATAATTATATTGAGGATAACATAATTTACCCAAGAACTTGTTGAAGTTTAGGATTTTCAGTCTACTTAATTCCAATAATGGTGCCTATAGGTACATTAATATCTATTTTATTTTTCCTCGTAATGTCAGCTAAGACAGTGGTTCCTACTTAATTTCACTCAAGAAAGACTGCAAATTCATATATCTGTTACCACAGGAATAATGAATAAAAAAATAGTTATTTTTTTCTTAATTACTGTCAAAATAGAGCTCTACGTTATCAGCTCAATGTAGAAAGCTTAATAAATCATGCATACTATATAATTTCAGCAAATAAAGTAGACACAGTCGTTTAAAAATATTTTGATTTGATTTGAGAGATTTTGAAAAATTTATTATACATCATATACGAGTAACTCTAACCGTACTGAAAGCACACTCCAGAATGTCTTGCGGATGGCAGAATTTTTTCCTACTTAGCACCGTTATATTTTGGATGAAAATATACACAATTTTTTTATAAATTATATGAGGTACGCGTAATGGTGACCACCATTAATCTAAGAAAGGAAATGACTTCAAACGCAAAATTCGTAGTTTTGTTTGTTTGGTTGGCATATTAATGTTAGTTATTATGCTTTAAAAACTAAACAATTCAACAAATTTTGACGAAAATTCATATTTTCGAACGAATCTGAAAGTGTACGTATACTTAAATCTAAAGATTGGTTTCAAATAAAGAAATTTAAAAATTGGTTAAGAAATAACGGACTTCTGAGTTAACAAACATTAAAAAAAAAACAATACTCTACTAATTGGGAGCCTATCTTGTTTTTTGAAGGTTAAAAACTATTTTACGAGTTAAAAGTTTGTCACAACTTTAAGTCAAGGCGAATACGAATACTTATTGTATCTATACTGTTATGTTATACACCAACCTGAGGTGTATCCTTTTCCGCTAAACCTCCTGGGATATCAGTAGACGAACATCTGCATTTGGGCAGTTTGCAGGCTTCTGGATCACATGGCTTCGCAGGTTCCACTTCTTGACTCCGTACGCCAGCGAAGGCGACCAGCACCAACGAAAACACAACAGAGGCAACCCTCATGTTAGTCGAGCCCTTCAATTATGAAATCAGGCGTTCATTATTAGTTTCCGCTATATATAATTTTTTCCTATCTATTATTACTCTATCTCGATCATCATATTTAGATTTAATCGCGGTGGCATGTTTTTTTTTTATAATCGTTTACTCATTTCCTATGATTTCATTTATTTTTTCGAAGGATTACAAGAAAATTTTAAAGTGGTAAATGAATTAGTTATGTATCGATGATAATCAGCAAAAATCAGATATTTTATATAATAACACATTTACTACCGCCGACATGCCAGGCGTGTCCATTTATAGTACAGTAAAAATGTAGTGGCAGTGAATGTATAAATACGCGAATAACTTTGTACCTTTTTTAACGAAAATTGCTCGAACAGAAGAGCATGAAAATTCGCACACTTATACTTTATATAGAGAATGAGAGAGGAAAGCTAATATTTTTTAAATTAGGCATTTAATGTATTTAAAACAAAAAATAACACACACATTCATATATTTGACACAGGCGAAGATATACTCTTTTAAATTAAAAATAAAGTAAAGTAACAGCCGGTAAATATCCCACTGCTGGGAAAAGGCGTCCTCTCCCATTAAAGAGAAGGATTAGAGCTTAATCCACTGCTGCTCCACTATGGGTTGGCGGATATACAAGTGTCAGAATTTCTTCCGGCACATGTAGGTTTATCTCAGTATGTTTTCCTTCATCGCCGTGCTCAAGATGAATTTAAATTTAGCATTTGAAATCTCAGCGGTGTTCGCCGGGGTTTGAACCCGCGATCGTCGGTTGAGATCGACGTGTTCTGGCCACTCTGCTCTATATACTCTTTTATTTATTGTTAGTCTGTGGTCAATTTGAGAGTAGATTATCTGTAGTCAACCTTGAAATCGGTTGAAAATTTAATGAACTAAGATCAAATTCCGAACATTACTCCCGTTACGTGTAACAAAACAAAATTATATAGCATGATTTTCTCCAAGGAGGACGGCAGACAGGATGGCCTCAAATTGCCGTACGCATCAGTTAGAGTTGCAGAGAGGGTAAGACCACACTTTGCCCTTCTGACATGAGCTCTACCCGCCACGAGTAGAGCACCCGCATGAGAGCGGCAGCGGATGCGCATGCGCAAACGATCCCGCAGCCTCTCCATTTCCGTGCTGAGGAAGGCCATCGCAGGGGCTTTAGTGGGTATAAATCTCCACATAATCCGATCTCCCCCCCTCAGGAGTCGGGTATCTTTTCACAGATTATTCCTGCATAAACAAGAATGAAAATAGAATGTTTTATTGGTGTGGACAATATTGATGTTTAAAGAAAAATACTTTAAACTAATCGGTTGTACTTTACTACTAAAAACTAGAAAATGTTTAGGCCTCGAACTTGTGCCCTTTTGAGATTCCGTGGTCTCGGAAGATAACAAGCAAATTGCTTTGCGCATTTATAATACTTATTAGATAGGATTACAATGTCGTGTTACTTCTTAAACTTTTTCTTTAGGGATTATTAAAAAATCAACACAATCAAAACGGCGGCAAAAAAGGATTGATAAAAATTAAATTGCTTTTTTTATCGATTCATATGTATTTGATTGTGCTATCACTATCAAAGACGACAATACTGATTACAAATTGGTTTTATGACGAGTGGTAATTGTTAACCGATTTCATTTTGATATTGAAACGGTATGTTTTTCACCTTAAGAAAGGGTCGTTGAAAGAAAATTTGTTCAAAGTTTGACCTTTTTTGATGTATCTGTCTATAGGTGTATCGGTTTATTTGTGTTCATCATATAAGGATTTTAAACTGAATTTTTTATATAATTGTATTGAATTATGGGATTTATATATATGTATACCTACACAACATATAATGGTGTAAAATTTAATGGAAAGTATGAAACGGAAGGGAAATATGTGTCCGATTTTGAAGTTATGAAAAACTTTGTCTGTATTCATCCGGAAAAATTCTACACGGCTCAGGTATCGAACCTGATACCTTTTTTATTACGGATATAGGGTGTAAGAAATAAGATTAAGACGGAGTAGAAACGGACGAGACACCAAACGGTTATCAACATTTTGAAAATTCATGTGATTAGGTAAAAAAATTATAAATATTCGAAACAATAGCCACATTCGCTTTTTAATGCAAAGTTTTCAAGGAAGGTTTTAGTATATAACATATTAGGATCTTCGAAGATAAACAGAGGAACTCTTCGATTACTAAAAGCAAATGTCACACGATTACATGAAATTTTCGTTCACAGTTCCATTTGAAGTTATATTTTTTTACGAAAACATTTTTTTGTCTTTTATTTTTTTTTAATTGATTTTGTTATATTCAAGACAAATGAATCATACCACTATAATACTATCTTAATCTCTATAAAATAATATAATCGCTAAAGCTTAAGTCGTTTTATTTATTCCTATTGCTTATTATCATTATCTATACATCACCATTATATCATCTTACATATCAACAATTAGCTAATTTTTTTACGTCAAAATATTTATTGAAACGTTCTCATACTTAACCTTGACCACTTTGGATATAGATTTACACAGGGAAATCTTCGAAGAGGTACCTGACCCTGGGGCGAGATCAGGTTATGTGAACATTTATACCAACCAAAACCCTAACGATGGCCTTCCTCAGCACGGCAATGGACAAGCCGCGCGATCGCTTGCGCATGCGCATCCGCTCCCGAACGTTGCATAGCTGGCAACTGTGTATACCATACGAGAGTATCTTTGGGCCATCAAGTCACTTGACGTGCTTTTCCAAGTTGGCTACTGATTTCTAATACTAAATAGTATGAACGTTACATACACATATAGGTATATAAAAATATTAGCGATGAAATTATTTTTCTTAAATTTTCGCGATTACTACAGATCGAATAGTTTTCTAACATTAATGTGTAGTATACACTAAATTATAGTTTAAAATTCTAAATCGAACACGTTACGAGGCCTAAAGATACCACTGGGTGCCTACTACTTGCATTCGTAACGTTACTCAAGACACTAACTCAGGAAACGTTGGTGATAGTTGAAATTAATTTTTTAAATTTTTGACAGACAAATGTCAATCTGGACTACCCATAAAAACACCATCGTTAAGTTATCGAAACGTCTAGATGTTGCATATTGCCTAGTTCGTTAACATTTTTAGAGGTAGTTCGATCGAATGAGATTCCACAAATCACGATGCGCGACCAATGATCTATGACTCGGCAACGGAGAGGGTTATTCGGCGAATTGCATATCAGCGTGCGTATATTCTTGTTGTTAAAAAGTAAATAGAAAAATAGGTATATTTATTTAAAAAAAAAACATTTTTATTTCTTTTGTTAAGATTACAGTACTTACACTATTTTAGAAATCGTTTCGGTAATTTGGATTCGGTAAAACGTTGAAAGTTTTATTAAAAGAAACGCAATTAGGCGTACCAATGGCGAAACATAATAATAATACCTGCTATATGTTGATAAATCTAATGACTTCCATTGCATTTATTTGATAATAATCAGTAAAAATAATTTATCAAAATGAGTAAGTACCTACATTAATAGTTATTGAGACCTGGAAATCCCACAACACTTGTACAAAATATGAAAAATAATTTAAAAAGTTTTCGTTGTAACCGATTACAGTCAGCGGAATAAAATGTAGGGTATGACTTTGAAATCCATGTATAGGCTTCAATAAGATAACTGAAGACCTTAAAAAATAGTAAGATTCTGGTTCGTGAGAAATAAAACATGATAGCGAACTTTAGGAATAAATTAAGAGTCGCATGAATAAATTGTCAAAGTACGATACTTTAAAGCAATTGTCAAAGTACGACACTTTGACAATTTCTTTATTTTCTACAAGAAAAAAAAAAACATAAATTTTAGTAACCAAACGAAGCTAATCTCGAAATAAGCCGGTAAAACGTAAATAAGATACGAAGCCCGAGAGTGTCGTACATCCAGACACCCCGGCCCCTTTTTCCACTAGGTACTCCGGTAAAGTACCCATGGCATCTCCTTTCCACTGAGTACTCTGGTCAAGTACCCAGGACCCCTCGATTGATGAGGGCCTTAGAGGTAGGTTTTGCCTCTCATATAACTGATTTACTATTCTTCATTATATTATGTATGTACTAGCTGTGCCTGCGTCATCGTTATCGTGGATTACAGAATGCTTGGCATGTCTCATTTTCTCAAAATGAAGTCCGCGTGGCTTGACACAGGATTGCTTATCAGCGTTCAATTATGAATAAATAAGTAGTGCATAGAAACAATGCGATTAAAATATGATAAAAATGTATATAAATGTATTTTTTTTACAGAAATCACATAAATAATTATCTTATCTATTTAACACTGCAATAGAATAATTAGCACATCGCTGATTGCAGTCGCATTTATTTTAAATTATATAATCGGACAAAACTGAGAATATTCTAATAATTGTATATGGTCATATCTATAAATGGTACCTATCTAACAATATATATGTACTCAGCCAATATCTATATATATAAAATCACTTGGGGTGACTGATTCATCAACGCAGAGCCTAAACCGCTGGGGCTACGAACTCGAAATTTTGGCAATAGGTGGATTTTAGGTTGTAGGCATCCACTAAAAAAGGGTTTTTTGATTATTCACCCCTAAGAGGGTGAAAAGGGGTAAAAACGTCTGTATGCAAAATCTTATTCCGTGGTCGTATTAACTTAAAACTTAATACACACACTTCTGGATGATAGTAATGAAATGTTAAATAGAAAACAGGGTACTATTATTCCACACTGGGGTGCAAGGGGGTTGTAAAGTTTGTATGGAGAAAATTTATTTTTTTTGACCAATTATCCTTAAATTCAGCATAAACATTACTTGGGGAGAATAACTAAATACATGTATCCCAGAATTTCAAAATCATCCCTTATAGTGACGCTTTAATACCCCCTGTATTAAATCCTGGAACAGTAACAATTTCGCTGGTAGATTTATTTAGCTGAACTTCCAAAATATTCGCGGGCGTAGCCGCGAGCAACTGCTAGTAGTTTATAAAAATAACAATAGTTAATATATAATAAAAAGGGGAATATTTTATATTTACAAATTTTAGCGTCTGTATGAATCATGTCTGCGCGGAATGGTGGTAAGAGTACAACTCTGATACTCTGGGTGAAAAACGCGCCACCATTCCTGTCTCCAATGGAGGCGAGAGTGATATACTTTAGACTTTTATTCCACTACTTCTTCAAGTGTTCTAACTGCAAACGCCACAAAGATGATTTAGTATAATCGACCTAAGAATAAGTGTGGAATATTTGGGCCGTTTAGCAAATCAGCCTCTTCTGACTCACCTTTGACGCCGTGTCCCCGAAAGGAGAATAATGCTAATGTGTCTAAGCTGGTAGCGTCACTAAAAAGCGACCGCTCCAGGGCACTCTTGTCATTAGGACTACTTAATTACAGAGGAATCAATAAGAGTAGGAACGAGCAAGTCGGCTATCGATATGCTACGATTATACTTAATAGTCTAATGACTCCATCGATAGTGAGCACAATTTGCACCTCACGGGACAGAATGTCAGTTTCCAGCATTTGTGGACAAAGAAAGTGTGTTTGTGTAATGTAATGAAAAACAAACCCGGTGGCGACTGTTATTTTTCTTATTGATAATATATCAATATTTTTTTTTTGTTAATTAGCCCTTTTGATTATTTTAAAATAAGATATGAATTGAGAAATTTATTAACAGTCATATCAATAATATGTATCAAAATTTAAAACTATTTTCTTTTATAATTTCTTTTTTAATATGTGGTAATTAAATCAGATAGCAAGTACTTATGCTATAAACAACAATCAGCCAGTACCGATGAGTTAATTATAATTAAAGTCGCTTAGAGCGCCATCTATTGCATTTTACGAGTATTAACTTGTCATTTAAAATACGGCATCCACGTATCTACAAGCTGAGCTAATGTTGGATTTAAAGTATAGATGTCGTCTCAAACAATACAAATTACCGACAACAGATTTAATAATTATTTTAACCGACTTTAATATCAAAGGAGGAGGTTCTCAATTCGTCTGATTTTTTAGTAGTAGTTATCAGTGTGGGTCATATTTGTACTTTCTAGCGTTGCTTACAAAAGTAATTATTACAATTCAAATCACCTAAGTACCTCAATCGTATCCTATACCTCAATCTCTGAAATTGTTTTTTTTTTTAATTTTTTGCGTGTATTCCCGAAATGTGAAAATTATACTAAAACCTTTATTACGTGAATGTTTTTATTAAGTAAGTAGTCACCAAACTTTATTTATTACTTGTTTAAATTAAACCAAGCATTTTGTATAAAGGTATTCCAAATTTCCCACAAACAAAACAGTTTAAACTAAGGAATTTCTACAAAATGTCGGACGCAAAAACGTTGGGTCATTCCGTTGTTTGCGGTCGATGCGCAGGTCGTAATCCTTCCATAATCCTTTCTTCACAGAGCTCTACTTAAAGACTTCCCTGGCTTTCGACCTTGATGCCCATCATTTTAGAGACTTTATTCAATTGATACAGTGAGACTTAGAGTTGTTAGGAAATATGAACCAACATTTTCAACGAATAACTACAATATAGATATTAATTAATTTAATTTCGTTAGAAAGTGAAGAAGTAATACGTACACATTCTCTTACAAACCTTCGCTTTTACTTTGATCTGTTCCTTAGCTAGTAGAAGGTAAAGTTTTTCAAATCGTATGTAGTTGCGGGTAAAACTTTGGATTCTAAAGTGCGCTATGTGATATTATGCTATTTTAACAAGTAATTAATTAAAAAAAATCAAAAACTCGACTGCGTAACATGACCATAAAGAATCGTTACCAACTAAATTTGAATCGTCATAGATTCTAAACGGTCATTTTGATTGAAAATGATATAGGAAACCTTTTTAAATACCTACCCGATACCCGACTTAAATCCACATACACACATACATAGACTGATAAACATATTACCGTCCCTTGCGCTGCGCAGTCGGGTAAAAAACTATAGCTTTAATTTAATTTATTAAGCGTGACACCACATGAAAAAGTCATTTTGTCCATTCCCTAAGCAATCGTGCCATGTGTATACTTTTAATTCTATAAAGTACTTTAGTATTCCTATGTATAATACATTAACTGCATTTAAGTTATTCATGAAGATGGGTCCGAGGGAGAAATCTGATACTATAAAAGCTCGAGAAATATGTTAAAGGGAACCATGTCACCGATTTTGAGAATTCAGATTTTTTTTTCTTATTTTTTCTTAGAAAAGGCCGTAAGGAATAGATGTTAGTATCACCCTCATCCTGTTAGGCACCCTCAGTGTATAACTTCCCGTGCGTAAAAAGAAAAAGAAGCCTCACTATACCTACAAGTAACTTGGACAGAGTACTAAACAGAATATCTGTGTTATATGTAGTAGCATTAATTTATCCTCCAAGGGACTAAACTAACTTAGCAAAACTTATAGGTAAGTACTTAGAACGTACTTGGCTTACACATATAAACATAATACATTTCACCTACTGACTTATATAATGATGATAAGCTTACGAATTCTATTTTTAAAGATCTGAATTTTTATTCCCTAGTACTATTTGTGATAATTTTCGATAGGTATTTTTGCAATTTTGCATACTGGTAGAGCTTCTAGCGAGAACTTTTTAAGGCGAGAGTACGCTTATAAATTTTGCTCTTAGACTTTTATATTCCCCGGCTTGCGACGGCTCGGGCGCGCTTAGGCGCGTCGTGAGACCGTCACCCTCATCATCCGCGCTCCGCACAGCGCCATCCTCCACACCGACGACGTTCTAAGCCGAGGTGCGATCTCACTAGGAGACACCCATAGACACGGACGTCCATTCTAAGCCCCAACAGAGGCTCCCAATTTCAAGGCCGAGCCCCCCCCCCCCCGGTGACGCTGTAGGGCCAACAGCAATATTAATTTTGATAAGTTATTTGTCATTGCTTTACACTTGAGAGACTTTCCTAATAATATCTTATTTTTGGCAGTCACATCTGTTATAACTACTGTTTTATTATATTTTATCACAAGCTGGTGCTCACGTCTTCGTCTGCGCAGGAATGGCGGGAAATTAAAATTGACAAAGTTTCATACAAACTTTCGTCTCCTATTTTATTCCCTTAGGGGTAAAATTAATCAAAATCCTTTCTTAGCAGATGCCTATGTCATAACATCTACCTGCATGCCAAATTTTATCCCAATCCGTCCAGTGGTTTAGGCTGTGCGATGATAGATCACTATGTTAATCATTCACCTTTAATTTATATATGTATATTTAGATTTACAAATGTAAGGCGCGAAGCCTTTTCGCAATTAATCATTCATGTAAAGGCCTATTAAGGTACAAAAGATCATGTATATGCTGTATACTCCTATGTTTTAAAAGCATAACGAGACGAATTGAAAACAATCTCCTTTTTTTGGAAGTCGTTTGAAAATATACATGGATAAAAAAATAGATAGGTTGTGAAAATCCTACAAAATCTTAAATGTCGTTTCCTCTGCATCTACAACAAGTAACGTTAATGCAAATTAGTTTAAATTAGTCAGAATTCGTCGTCATTCGTAATATATGGCCTTATTCAACGGATGGTTCTTAAATAAATCAAACATCACTCCAAAGAAATGTGCTTACTATGTGCTTTTACAGAAAAAAAAAATTGCAATAGAGTCCTTTAAATTACACCCGTATGAAAACAAGCAGGGTTCCTAGTTTTTACATAAAATACATAATAAAATGTTAATAAGAAGAGTTAAAAGGATACATTTCTATTCCGTTTTAATGTAAATAACAATCGCTTGTAAAACAGATGTTTTCATTCTATATACTTTCAACGAATTGTGTCATGTTACTCAGAAACTGATTGTAGTCAAAACACATTTAAAACGTTTCTAAAGGATAAATGTGACAAAATGCCTCAAGCGTTATACGTTTTTACAATTGAAAGTAAAGTTTTATTTACATTTAAATTAATTTGTAGGGTATTAAATATACTTAAACATGTTCGTCATTTAACTTTTATATCGCGAACGTTACAAGAATACTACAACAAAAGTGCTCTCCAACTGACAAAGCACGGTTAAAAACTTTGCTTTCTTGTTATTGAGGGTGCCATACTAACATTTATTCCTCATAACCTACTTTATTATATTCTGCAAGAAGAAACAGAATAAGAAAAAGTTTATTTTTTTTAATGACCAATCAATTTACGCGGATTTGCAATATCAAAACTTATCCTTCAAAAACGATAACGATCGAAAGTTGAGTGCATCTATAATTTGGACGTATCGCTATCAATTCTATCTCAATTATTTGAAATTAACGATAGCGGTAGTGTTCTCGAAATTAGGCCCCAGTTTTGTTGTGTTTGAATGCAGTTTCTTAACTTCAAAATTCGTGACAAGCTTTAACAAAATTTCTCTTGGTCTCATACTTTTAAATTTCTCCGTATCCCATGATTCATCTATACCCTGATTCATGCAGGTATACTCTGTACAGTGTAAAATTTTTGTATGTGTGATGTATTTGACCTATTAGTATACAACTATTGTTGGTTTTCAATTTGTGTGCGTTTGTAATGATGACAAATGATTTTGAGTATGTGTGCAATAATGTCAATGTAGTGTTTACCACGCTCCCTGTCAAATTGGATGATATTGTTCGTAAAATTGTGTGTATTACTTGTCCATTTATTGGATGGTCTTAAAATAAAATATATTATTAGTATTGACAAACGCTGTCCCGGTAAAAATTATTACTATTGATAGTCGTATTATTATTGGTCAACACATTGTGGGAAACTCCATATTCTAGACCTTTCATCAAAATCAATATTTAAGGGTTTTTCCGGATTTCCTTTCGGCCTTACATTGCATGTCGCATTAGGAACATATTTATAAGAAAATGGTATCGGTATTAAAGCAATCTTAGTACGCATTATTTTGACGCTCTCAATAATATTGCCTCTTGGACCAACAATAATAGGTATATAAATTTTACTATTACATGACTATTTTTCAGAAATTGCCTATTTACAGTTTAGTTATGCTAATTGTTCTATTACGTTTATGGTAATGGTTTTACTTTTATGAATCGTAGCGTGCTGTTTTTTAGCTTAGAACCAATACTACACGAGCTAAAAAACATTTCAAAATTTATATTATCTTCTATTTCCGGAGATTAAAAAAAAGCACTTTAGCCCATTGACTTCTGTTCTTATATAGACTGGCTTGATCAAGGAAGTACCACACTCTAACAGAAAATCACCGTATAGCTTGTATTACGAAAAATTAGTCTTTTGTTTAGTCAGTGAGGAAGTCGGAAGCTAAACCTTTTTATTTCTCTCCTTACTTCCTATTTCGTGTCAACTAAAATTTTACTAAACGTCTAATTTGGCTGTATGTTTATATTTTACATGAGCTGTATGTTTTCCCATTAATGTATTAGTTAGTCTGTTTAAAAAAATTGTTTTTTTTTTAATGAAATAAAAAATCGTTTAAGGATTAATATCGGGACCGTATTTATGTCTCTTCTGGTGAAAATGGGCTACGGTAATCACTTAACATCAGGTAAATCGTTTGCTCGTTTGTCCGCTCTTTTTAACCGACATAAAAAAGGAGGTTCTCAATTCGTAGCCTGTTTTTGTTTTGTTACCGGAGAACTCCGTCATTTCTTAATTTATTCCGAAGGAATATACTTTTAGATTACTCCCACAAAATTTTTGTCAAAATTGGTTCGATAGATTGCTTTTTTAAATCAAAATAACTGAAATTAGTACATCGGTTTTTAACACTCTTAATTATTATTAAAGAAAATAAAATTTTGAACCTAGTAATATTAGTGTAGATAGAATTATACGATAAACATTTTGAGCTTGAGTCTTATTGTGAATCGCAGAAATTATCCTGAGATATACATATATTACAGCTAGCGTAAAAATTATTGTAAATTAAATTATTGTAATAAATTATTGTGTGTTCTAAGAAACATAGCGCTATATTAAATGTAAACATCTTTTGTATTAAAATATTATAAAACAGTAGCCCGCCTCGGCTTTGCACGTGTACAATGTAGATTTTTAGTACATCACATTACAAATCATTGAAATTCTCAGTGTTTGTCTACTATAATATACAATTTACAAGTATATATATACGTGATGCAAAGTATAAAAGTTCAAGTGTGAATTTCGCACACGTCTAGTTTATATAGAGAAGAAGAGTAATGCTAATATTTTTTAATTAACCGTTAAAATACATTAAATTGATAAAAAAGCATTGCACACACACACACACACACACACACACGTTTACATCTCTCATTACTTATAGGTACTAGCTATATTCTTGTGATTACTGTTAAAGTCTGTGTCAAATTCAAAATAGATTCTTAAAATCGGTTGAAAATTTAATTAACTACGGTCGAATTCTGATCGCTAGGCGACCACTAATACATATAAACCTTTATCATTTCGTTTATTGATAAAAACCGCATTAAATCCTTTGTGTAGCTTAAAAGATTAAAGCGTACAGACAACGGACAGCGACTCTGTTTTGTACTATAGTAACTGTTGTTCGTATTAAGATCTTCTCAAGAGTATTGTGAACAGCGGGTTAACTTTAGCTTAACTTTACTTGAGTTCAACATAGTTGAGACTAACGTTCGTTTAGAATTAGAACATTTGATACAGTTATGAATAAATTGGTAACTAAATTGGTTAAGTTATACGGTTTTTTATGGATATTTTTTTGTTGTGATATGAAAAACAACATTTTTAGATATGAATAGAAATTGTTTTCATAAAAAAATATAAGTGACATTAAACTGAGTTTTTACTTACGATCTTTCTCCGATAATTTATTCATTGAGACTATTTCAATTCCAAGACTATATTTCTGCTGTTTGTTTAAAGATTTCGCAAATATGTTTTTATTGTTATTGAAGTCTCAGTTTAATAAATTTCGATACACTCAGACCAATAGAAGTTGCTCAGATCCTTTCAAAACTGAGAAATAATAACTAGAAACAATAAGATGAAAACGTTAAAAAGTCTGTACAAATCTTCATAAATTTTAGCTAACAATAAACTCGATAATATCAGCTTTTGAACAAAAGAAAACGCGTTAAAATTGGCTTAATCGTTAGGAAGGTACAATACTACAAAAAGACACACACATAGACATATACACATATATACTTAAAAAAAATAGAGCTATATAACTAAAGGTAAAAAGAAAAAAATGAAACAAGAAATTAATATATAATTATTATTTTAAAAAGACTATTGCTTATTTTACTTGCTGTTAGGTTTATATTACCTCTTTAACGCTGGTTATATCTGTTCTTTGTTGTGACACGGCGTGACGTCAGACCTTGAAATCCTGGTAAGCTGGTACAAATGTTGTGATTTAAATCAAACAAAAACTTACTTTTTTTTCACGATACGCGTTGTAGGTTTTCACGATGCGATATGTTAAGGAGCTGTCTATTACTCACGTGATGTTTTTAGCAACCTTTCGGACTCCCCTACCCCCTGGTCGCATTCAATTCAAAAAAATTATGCACACATATATTTCAAAAATACACGCGACATTAGAAAACTACCTATCCGCCTTGTGATGTTTGGTATTTATTTCGCGGACCCCCTTTCCCCCTTTTGGGCCCCACGTGATTAATAGACAGCCTCCAACGTGCCCCTGTGAGACGTCATAACCTGTATTTTGATAGTCAGCGCTGCAGTAATTTCTATTGAATAAAAATAATACTTAAAGTACGAAAACTTTCTAAAAGGATATTTCTACTAATATATTTTATTACGCTTCGTCTAGACTCGCTTTTAATGGCGAGTTGAGAAGAAATATTGTGTGACACCAGTTTAAATAAGACCTTTCTGGGTGCAGACTTACGACAATCTTTGTTTTCTAATCAAGGAAAATAACTGACTTCTCTTCGATTCTGTGGGTCTCACTTCATCTAAGAAGATAATTTCTGTATAATTTTACGTTGGACATCCATTTAATTGAGGAAGGCTATATTTCAGCACGCTACGACTCATACGAGCGAAGCCGAACCATAAACGCGAATGAAATCGCGAGGAGTAGGTAATACAAGAAACAGTAGTCTTGCTCATACGTAGACGTAGTCGCGGGTGGCCTGAAAGTGTAAATACTATATACCTTTAAACTATACTCAAAGACCTAACCTAGACGGTTTCGTCTCACGTATATTCCAAACTCGGATTTAAGAAAACAACAGATGACGTTAATAAATAACAATATTTCATATTTAGTTTTCGATAGGACTCAGCGAAAGATATTTATCACCTTGTTTAAGAAACTCGTTTATCTTAAATATTTCGAATAAGCTTTGTTGTGTTGATATCTAAAATATATTGTCTACACCATTATATTTTATCTATATATTCATCTCATAATGGTGTAACACCAGAATAACTCAATATTTACAGCCCCGCATCGGGAAAGCAATATTTTGTAGAGCATTTAGCATTAGGCTATTGTTATATTCAAAATATTTATTTTTAGTTATTTGTGTCGACTAAGTGAGTTTCGAAGTCGGTTTATTGTTTTTGTAAAATGTGTAAATGTTTATTGTTAAAGTCAAATCAAGAATAGATTATCTGTGGTCAATCTTGGAATCGGTTTTAGTATACAATAAATTAAATCTCAACAATAAACAATTGGACGCTGATAAGAAATACTACGTCAAACCACACGGACTTTATTTTGAGAAATTGGCGTCTAAAGATGTCAAAAATATCTTTAACAGATTTGTTTCAAGACGTATTTATCCAACTTTTTTTTCTATTATGATAAAAGATATAATAAATTATAAGCAGATTGGTGTAATAAAGAGTCTTATCTGATAAAAAGTTTTTCAAATATGTTAGATTATTGCAAAATATTCAACACACTTCAATATTCCAAAAAAAAAAAAATTAAGAACCTTTTTTCCCGTACTTATTTAGTTTAGATGACTTAAATCAAGTTTGAATAATGTTAAATAAGTGATGCATATTTCCAAATTTTACTTTTTATGGGTTGACATATTATTGCTTATCAGAACTAATATTAGTTTTCGCCGGCGGCTTCGCTCGCTTTTATGTAGATGTTGTCAATCAATCCAGGTTGCGATGTCAGTAGGCCAAGTTGTTGCAAGATACGACCATCTTAAAGGCATGGCCTCTGCACACCGGACAGCGGAGCAAAGTTATTTTTCTTGTTTCTATATAGAACGTAAATTCATACGTATCTTGTGGTAACATAATTTAACTATGAAAATTTATAAGGATTTTTTTAAATATAAAAGTAGCTGTTGAATCTGATAAGTCATCATCACCTATGGACATTTGCATCTAAGAAACCACAAATGCGTTGCTCGCTTAAAAAGGAATATGGATGAGAGAATAGGAAATGAGGAAAGTTATGGGGAATCTACAATTACTTCACATGGTACCAAATGGTACCAGTTTTTTTTATAATAAAAAAAGCCACAATAGAGTCTTGTCGGTTCTCTTTTTTAATAGACACCTCACTATAAAGGAATGAAAGGGAATATGAAGTAAAGAAATGGGGGGGAGGGGAGAGGGAGGTTAGACTTCTGGCTCTCTTACTTACCATACGAAACGCAGCTGTATTAGCTACGCGTCGATCTTTTGTGAGAGTGAGGTACTACCTCATCGAGCCAGCTCATATTCGAGCTATAGTCAGTGGACTACAGCTAGGCTCTCAGTAAAAAAGTTTCACTTGTCAGTACAATTTTCACACATTTTCTTTTACATAAAAATTAGCCAAGAAAGCTGTTGTCTTAGATTTTCGCTATTATTATTCATTGAAATAAAACTATTTTAAACGGATTTAAATCGCGTATATTAATCAGTCTACCCGTGACCACGAACGCTGCAAAGTACTCGAAACGTCGGGATGATAAAAATAATTAATATACGCGATTTAAATCCGTTTAAAATAGTTTTATTTGAAGAAAGCTGTTTTTAAACGATGCACTTACCTACATTTCGTAATTGATTTTATTTACATACTAGTTGTCCTTGCTTGTCCTTTGTTCCCTCGCGGATATGGTTACTGCTTCGCTTCTATGAGTCGTATTATCATGTAATATATAGCCTGTAATACATAGCCTTATATGTTATATAGTTTATTTATTGGCTAGAAAATTAATTTTTCAATTCGAAGTAGTAGTAGTTCCTGAGATAAGGGAACGAGAAGCGGACGCTCTAGCTGACCTGATCCGCAGAAGACGACCAGGGAGAAGAAGACGACGCTAAGCGCATCTTCTCCCTCCACTATAGAAAAACCCATGTGGGAAACGTCCACTTTCCCACATACCACCAGGGCGTAAGAGTGCTTTCGGTGCCCGGGAGCACTCTCCAGAAGAAGGCCACGTAGGCGGGCAAACCGTCGGGGCGTCACGGTAGCATGCGTAAGCGATCCTGTGGCGCTTCACCAAGACGATGAGGGCACCGCTGGGTTTTAGTGGGTAGTCTGGGGCACTCGCCTTTACCACTAAGAGTCCCACATACCCGCCTGAATTATCGGGCAGGATGCATAAACGCTTTCCCCAGCGAGAAAAAAAAGTAGTTCCTGAGATAAGCGCGTTCAAACAAACAAACAAACTTTTCAGCTACATAATATTAGTATAGATATGAAGTTTTAATGACTATCGCATTTTGAATATCAGTTTGATTTAGTTACGTTTACTGCTAATTTTGGCAATTTTCAATTTTTTTTTATGGAAATGAATTCGCTAACAAACTGGAAATAACGTTAATATTTTAAGCCAAGTTTTAAGTTTTCTATTAAAATTTCACGTAAGGTTATCTTGAGCTGAGTTTAAAAGTCTTTCCGAGCGTATTTTTCTTTCAAAATATTACTACATATTTCGTGCTTTACGTAAAAGTTTATATAACTTTTTTTTAAAAGGATATTGATGAAAATGTCATTTTCAGTGATCGAACAACTGTTTAAATTACGATATAAGCTGTTAATGACTAAATCTTAAAATAAGTTATCGATCTTAAATGCAAAATACGCAATTTTCTTTACTCAAATGCCATACTTATGCCAGTTATTTCGATTCAAAAACCAAACTTAAACCGGTTTTGATAAAAAATTTATGTGAATAAACTTAAAAGAATGAAAATCATACGCCTTTCAAATAAAAAAAAATTGACCATAAATGGACTTCTGACAAATATTACAGAAAACATAGACTACGAATTGACAATCTCTTGCTTCTCAAGAGCCTTAGATATGTTTTATTGACATAAACATTATATACAATTTGTTAAGATTACAAGGAAGCTCACTAAGGGATTAGGCTCAACCGTTGTTATCCTCAGCCGTGGGCCTGTTTCCGCAAACGAACACGATAAACACAGATTTGTTACATTTGAAATTCGAATATGGAACATGTTTCACAGATGCAAAATCACAGAAACGAGTACAACAATAGTCTGCTATACACTATAGCCTATTACATGTTTCTTTTTTAAATATAAAGTGCGTTACACACTTGCCGAATAAGAAGTAAGGATAGGAATGGGTAAGGTAGGCTTTCGGCTTTTTTTATTTTGTGAGGTATCACACTGATTTTCTCTGAAAGCCTGGTACTGCTCCTGTTGAGTTGGCTCGCATATGAGCAACTTAAAAAAAAAACAAATCTTTAAAAATATATCGCGTTAGCTCATAGTACTATACGACGCGACGTCGCATCGTGCTACAGTGATATTAAAAATTAATATGATATTGTTACCCAACTGCGCGACGCAAAGGAGGGTAATGTGTTTATCTATATATTTATGTGTACCTGTATCTTTTTGGCACTATTTAAACCAAAAGCGTGGGATTTTGGAAAAAACCAATAATGTGAAAAAAAAATCGAAAATCAACTAACTGTCAAGTGGGGTATCATTGAACAGGTGTTTAATAATAATTTTTAGGTTCTTCATATTGTTTTTCAATCAGAGTTACCGTTAAGGATTTACAAGGATTTTAAAATTGGTTAGTAAAAATTCTCACTTATAGGGTTTTAGACAGAACTGATATTGATACAGTACAGCTGAGTGTAGATGGTCTTGTTAAGCAGTCGTTTTTTTAATTAATTAGTTTTTATTTAAAATTAAACAATTAACAATGATCGTACTGCGGTTACATGCTTTAGTCCGAACGCATATATAAAATTATCTTCAAAAAATTCCATTGCAAAGTAGCTCATATATTTTTTACTCGATTCGTTTAGCTCGCATAAGAATTTTTAGTAGAAATTTCTTGCGATATACGGCCCAGCTTAAACGGGCTATCATATTAAGCTTACAAGGAACTTGTCGGGCAATGAGAAGGATTAGGTTCAGTTGTTACCCGCATCTGCGACACTCGCCTCTTACACGACTAAGACTTGAACGGAAGCCAAATTCAACGTTTGTTGTCCGTTTTAATGGAATATTTACATCTACTTATCTATACATTAATGATTTTCTATGTATAGAAATAAAATGAATTGATTAATGTCAACTGGGCACGTAATGGGCATTTCACCAACGTTAGCGGTATTGATATTTAAAAGTAACAAAACTGAACTAAATATTTCTTCGTGAAAAAAAAAAATTAAACGTTGGGTTTGGTAGGCTGGTACAGATCTACGTATAGGAATAATTTACGAAAAAAATGAAAAAAAAAAATTGTTTTTTTCTTTTTACTTTAATCTGCTAACGCTGGTAAAATGTTCAATATATTGTTTATACTTGCGAAAATGTTATAGACGAGAATTACTTATCATAATTTTTCTCGGACCTTATATAATATTTACATGAGTTGTTTTTCATTGCTTTACACCTGAAAGAATTTACAATACCTTATTTTTGAGAGCAACGGCTTTCGTAAGGTTACCTAGGCAACTGTTATCAGGTTCTATGTTAATTACAACAGTTAAACTTACAAATGTAATTCCACAGTTATAGTCTAATTAACCACTAGTAGGCTGCCCACGGTTCGTACCGGCTAAACGGAAAAATACGTTTTTGAGTCCTTCTACGTAGGCGATTCAAAGCAGACATTGCGAAACGATGACACGCGAATTCAATACGAAGGAGCGCGACGCGTCGGCTTATTTTACGTGCACGCAAATCTTCTCACATTGTCATGGACGGACGGAAGCGTATATTATTGGAAAATACAGTTCCTAAATATAAAATACTATAGAAATGTGTACTGCTGCGAAGTGGAAGTAATATTTTGTACAAATAGCACATATCTGCTTTTGTAACGTGGAATTTTATAATTTTTATAATAATAATAGATTGTGATAATTTTTTATTTCTTTAATTTACTTAAAAAAGGAGAAGGTTCTCTTTATAACTGTATGTATTTTTAAAAATGTTTGTTCACCGATATTTCTGCCGAGTGTGGTCAGTAAATAACACGAAAAAGATTTTACTCGTCACCGATATAAAAAAGTTCAGTAGACGTTGTGTCGTTCACGTGAATAATTAAGCTAACTGATAACGTTCTCTACAATTCGCGCCGCGTCGCACCGCATCCCGCGATCTGTTGGTCACATCAATATGTCGACTGTTAACTATGTGTTTACGAAATTTTTTTAAGTAAAATGGTAATGAAATTGTATTGTTGATTGTTATTTCAATTTCGAACTTTGTTGTTTTCAATGTATTTTTAAAAGCTGATAAACTACAGATATGAAAATATACATAAACAAACTGCTACTAAAATAAAAATAATAAAATAAATAAAAACGTAATAAAAAAGAAGCACCCACATTTAATACACTCGCGGCCAGCAAAAGTGTACACAAAATATTCTTTTAATATTTTTCCTAGTGCAGTTCTCGCGTATGGAAATTTTAAAATTGAAATTTATGCCCCGTTAGGAGTAGTTAAATGTGACCAGTGGAAAGCGGAGTCTCGACTATATTACAATTATTTTAATGTTGTTACTTTTGTTTTAATTTACGGTGTATTATGCAGCTTATTGGCTATTACTGCTGATACTATTCTTAGTGCATTATTTCGTGTGTTTTTTCGATGTATTTTTCTATTTAATAATGGATTCTGTCAATACTAATTTACACATCTGCTACGTTTTCGGCGCTTAAACGCTCGTTGTATATCTATAACAAAACAATTGATCTGTAACTTGACGATTCGAAAGTTTTTCGATTGTTTTTTTTTTATAGATATTAAAAGTATAGTTGAATTTGAAGTAGATTTTGATTGAATTATGCTAATATAATAAAGAATAACTGCCATACTACAAAATAGGAAATATAACCATGTTCAACACTTGTTTAGCTAAACAGTGTTTAAAAATTAAACATTGCTTAAAATATTATCTAAATTGCTTAACAGCGAATAAACTCATAAAAAAAACTTATTGATAAAATGTTATTCGTTACATTTGACAGCTGATATAGGTTTTAGACATCTATTAAACTCACTTAAACGTATGTTAATCTATATCTAAAGTATGTTAAACTCAAAACTGTGCTTAGACGTGGATTTGTAGTCCGAATTTTTTTAAACACGCGTTTAACGTCTGTTTAAATCTTTTGTAGTAAGGCAGTTTGTGTTTTGCATGCGTGATGTAGGAATTATATAATCCTATACTCCAGAACCGCTGAAGCAATTTCAAAAATTACGTTACCATTTGACAGGTACAGTATTCTAGATGATTATAATATTGAAATAAAACTATTTTAAACGGATTTAAATCGCAGCGTTCGTGGTCACGGGTGAGTCTACCCGTGCTCGAAACGTTTCGGGTAGACTGACCCGTGACCACGAACGCTGCAAAGTGCTCGAAACGTCGGGATGATAAAAAAAGTTAATATACGCGATTTAAATCCGTTGAAATAGTTTTATTTCAATGAATAATAATCGCGAAAATCTAAGACAACGATATGATCATAGTACTATTTGAAAACAAAGTCTTCACCAACGCAAGCAATATCGCGAACAAAAGTTAGTCGATTGTATTATAATACGTTTTTGCGTCCTTTTTTAACATACATATCTAAGTAAGAGATTAATGAACAATTGAAATGTAACATTTTTTTGGGTGGATATGTAAAAATAGATGAAAATAAGGTTGTATTTTATATTTTGTTTATTAAAAATACTGTAAATATGAAACTTCAATAATATCCGTAACGTTTAATATGTATAAATTTCTGGTATAATTTTTTTTTCTTCATTATGTAGATATATAAAGCTATAGATTTTGTATATTTTCAACTTTCACAATTACTATTCATTTTTTGACTACTTTTTGAAAGGTATTCACTTTAAGAGTTAAATTTTAAAAATTCCTATCGAAGCGAGTGGCTGGATTATATAACGTAAATTTCAGTGCAATCCGTTCAATGATTTGAATTGTGTGTTAATAAATTAGTCAATAACGGCTGCTTTTTGACTAACTATAGCTCGTACACAGGCTGGCTCGAGCAGAGCAGCAACTCACTCTCAAAGAAGATTGGATTTAAGTGCGTTTCGTATAGTGAGTGAGTGAGTGAGTTGGAAATCTTCTTCCTTCCTTATATCCTACATCCCTTTACCTCTAATTATTTTTTAAACTGGTAATACATTTGTGGCTTCTCTGTGCTGCAAGTTTCTATTGGCGGTAGTTATCACTTCCTATTACGTGCCCGTCTGCTCGTTTGCTAGCTATTTACCTAAAACAAGTTAACAGGTATAATTGCGATGGATAACATCCATCGAGTTAGAAAGTGTTCTGAATCCACCAAGACTTGAATGGCTTGAACAAATCTTTTTGCATTGAATGTCCTGTTTGTTAAGGAAGGTATAGGCTAAAAAACATTACAACGATTTAACAGATCACAATAATAAAGGTGTAACAACGAGCAACAGCTAATCAGTTATAAAATGGTTTTTTAATTACACAATATTTACACAATATCAAAGTTCAGAAAACTTTTATTTGGTATTCAATATAATAAAAAAATAACACCCATTCGCTCGTAACACTAATACCGTGTCCGTTTTTCAAGTCTAGATGTTATACAAGGGCCATTAAAACGTCATTAGACGCTATACCAGCCCTAGTCACGTGCGTAACGTAGCTTGTGTATTACGGTTTTTTTGTTCTTGCATCCTTAATAGAAGGGCCACGAAAAATATTTATGCGTATAAAATTGGTATACGCAACCAACTAGATTTATAGCATTTTCCTGGGAAATATACAAGGGCCATTAAATTATACTGAGTGAGTACTTAGTTTTAGGGTTATGTAACCTACATGGAACTCGTATAGTTTTGATGAGCTGAGATACTCGTTGTACTAAAAAGCTTTTATTTGACATGGATTTTAAAATATTTTTTACACGTACAGTTTTATTGAAATAATTAACTTTGCACATTTCATTATTATATATTAAAAAGTAAAGTGAAAAAAAAAAAGACACAAAATACGTAAAGAAACAAACAGAATTACGTAAAGTTGGGATGAACTTTATTCTTTTCCCATAGTGTGGGGTATTTTAATAAGTGGTCAAAAATTTAGAGAAATAAAATTATTATTTCGTTTTTTGAATCTGTTTGTGAAATATGAACCTTTAAAGTGCTAATTTTCGTTTCGTTAAAGTCAAGTGTCGTCTTCCCTACACTAAACAATTTATTCTTTTCTATTAAAATTCCGAAGTCTCATCTCAAGAAGATATGATCAATAGATGATGATCAGATTTGTGTCCTAATTATTATTAAAAATTAACATTTGACATCGGTTGAGATCAACGTGTTCTAACCACAAGGCTTTCGGCTCACAATTTGCCATAATGTTATTTTGTCACGGTAGTTTAATAAGTTTCATGAAAATTGTTAGAAGTAGTTGAAAAGACTCTTCCATATTTAAAATAAGTTATTATACTATTTCAAGTTAAATAAAACTGTTTACCAAGATTTAAAGAAAAATGAACCAACTTTAAGAACGAAATCTATAATTTCGTTTTATTGGAAGAATTACTTATATCAGTTATTACGATTTAAAAACAGAACCTCCGCTGAACCCGGGAATGTATAGCCCTTCAAACGAAAAAAGAATGAACCAAATTAGTCAACTGATAATCGCCTTCTTTTTTATAAGTCGGTTGATAAAAAAATTGTTAATTAGTAAAAAAATAAACAAACATCGCAGTTCTAACGGCCACATTCCAGAGAAGAGAGTGCTATGCGTGGATCGAATGGAAAACGTTCTCATTATTTCTGCACCGAGCGAAATCTTAGCTTTTTACACTTAACAATGCTACGCAATGCCTCAGTGGCTGGCATGTCAGTGTTAGCTCCTGGTGTAACATATACCATTGAAATTGTAAGAAGTTAAACTTAAAAAATGCGGTTTAGGATGTTAATTCTGTACTTTGAATAGAATCAACGAAATAAGAGACAATGTCATATATCACTCACACACCAATAACGCCTTAAAGAATTTTAATAAATTTACCTAACAGACGACCGCTTTGATGTAGTGTTACTGAATGTAACTTTAATGGTATCAGTTGTGGGAGGATCGAAATCCTCGCTTGGGACAGATAGTTTTATTTTTATAAATATTTCGATACCTCCCACGTAAGTTGTTGTAACCCCAAAATTACAATTTTACAGTAGAGCACTTTTAATCCGTTTTAGTTTGAAAGTTACAACAAAATACGCCTTTTTTCAGGCGTATTTTGTTGTAACTTTTCTTGAAAAAAAAAAAGATTTTTGGTATTTTTTCACTTTGAATGCATTAAGCAATGCAAATTCGTGTAGTATTCAGTAAAAACGCTAACGGCAATTTTGTGGCTTACAATAACTTACGTGGGAGGTATCGATTTGTTTATAGGTCTTGGCGATTGTCCTTGTAGGTTTCGCCGTCGTGCCTCAGAGAGCACGTAAAGCGGTCAGTCTCGGTCGTTATCACAATCACATGATAATGATCGTTACACTTGGTAGGGAAGTTATTCTAGTCTAACTTATTACTGACTTGCCCTCAGGGGTTGCAGAGATCAGATGGCAGTCGCTCTGTGTAAAAATAAGTAACTTGTCAAAACATAGACTAGAATAATAAGCAGATCCTGGTATATCCGGGAAAATGATAGATAAATGAATGATGATTATTGTTACCTGGACCAGAACCAGACTCAGAAGCGATCTCCTGTAATTTGAACGGCTTAAAGATTTTGAAGCGTAAGGTGTCGTACGTATTCATCCCGGAGTCAAAGAAGTGACGTCACCAAAAAAATGACATGGCTGACGTAAACTGTCAAAGCTGACGAACCGTTGTTGACTAAACATTTTGACCGATTTTGTAGTATAAAATATTGACATTAGGCTTACGGGTTTTAATTACTTTTAATAGTTTAATAGATTTTGTAGTATAAAATATTGGACATTAGGCTTACGGGTTTTAATAACTTTTAATATTCCTATATAATGATGATGTCACAATTTAAACAAATACGTCGCATGGGTTACTATTTTTAGGATAGATCTACAACAAAAATGTTTATTAAAATAATTTGATTCTTTAAAGACAACCCTTAATTTTAGAGTGTTATATGGTATCAATTTCTGCGAAGGTTTAAATATAATTCCCAATAGATAATACCAATTAGAGTTTAAAAAAAGATTCACAAAACAAATGAAAACTGAAAAAAAAATGTTTATAGAAATTCATTTTATATATCTATTTGTTATGTAACATTTATCTCACCCTTTTACTAGGATCCGTTTATTATTCTAGTCCAGATCTGACAAGTTACTAAGTTCTACAGAGAGTTTTTGCTACCTGACCTTTACAACTTTTAAGGGCAATCTAGCAAACTTTTAGACTAAAAAAATAGTATGAGTTGTCTGTAATTACAATCGGTATCGGTTAGCGTGCTCTCCAATGGTAAGACTGACGAGAATAAATAACTGGTCACGTGCGAGTAGGACTCGCGCACCGAGGGTTCCGTACAAACTTATAGAAATCTATATAAGACTAACCCATCTACGCCATTTGTGGTCTTCATCATCAGTTCCAACATAAGTTACTATCAAAAATACCTAAATCGGTATACGCTTGCCTATAATATTTGAGGAGTTCCCTCAATTTCTCCAGGATCCCATCATCTGATCCTGACCTGAAGACAATGGGACCACCTTGGAAGTATACCTTTTCAAACAAAAAAAAATTGAAAATCGGTACCCAAATGGCGGCGTAATCGGCGAACAAACATAAAAAAAAAATTAAATACAAGGTCGAATTGAAAACACTCCTTTTTAGAAGTCGCTTAAATATAATCAAATATTATGTAAATATGGATCATGTCCTAAAAACTATTTTGAAACTACTTAGGAGCACTTTAATTTAAAACACGATTATGGATGCAATCCATGGAAACACGAAATTTTATTTTAAGTACTAATACACCTTATACTTTCAAAAAAAAAAGTTATAGCGCGATTCAGGATATACCTAGCGTCATCTCTTGACAATTTCAATGAACTAACTTGTTGACTTTGACATTAACAACATAATAATATTGTATTTTATTCTCGTTTTATTTTTATTTATATTCTACTACACTCCACTACCCCTGCACTACGTTCGTAAAATATTTAGATTTACATTATCAATCAAAATATCGAAATATATATTAGTGTTGCCAAGACGAAAATAATTAGTCCTTAATTCGAACAAAACTAATTGTTTATTTATAAATAACTAATTATATTACTAATAACCAGAAGACTTATATGTGTAGATAAATAAGTAAATTAAATAACTCGATCTGTTTGAATTTAATTTTAAAATTTCAGTCAATACGAGTACTTAAATCAAATCGCGTGAAGCTCTTATATTGAATGTTAATTACGTAATGACGTTATAAATCGACGATAAAACTTTTAAATGAAAAGTTTATTTTATAATTTTTAGCGCGTTTAAATAATAATTAAAATAAAAATTTTTATTAATCGAGCAGAATTATATCACAGTTAATGTCATAATGTTGTAATAGATGGCATTAGCTGTACGCTGCATCGCGCTATCATTTTGTTAGCTGCGATATATAGATTGCATTGCGTTGTTTGTCAAGGTTTGCTGCTTTTTAATGTTTTCGTATTGATACAAATTTCTTCTCAGTGTTTGTAAAATTGTTTTTTTGATCATGGTCAACTTCTATGTTAATTTGTTACAAGTACATATAATTTTAATTCTAAGATTAATATATTTTCCGCTTGATCAATTTACAACTTGATACATTTACGCGTTCCTGAGAAAAAGGTTGAAAGACAGACGTACAGACTGACAGACACAAGAACAGAAATTTACAGTTTTCGGATTTTTTCCTTTATGTATACTAAAGGACCTTGCTCTTGGCCAAATTTCATAATGCTTGGTCAATGGGAAGTACCCTATAGGTTTTGATTCGCTTGCGAAAACGTTAAAAACGCTATCATACTTAAAATATGTGATATAAATGACCGTATCTTTTGATTGCATTAACTTAGAAGTTTGATTTTTTCACAGCTCTTAGTAATTACAACTCTGAGTACTTGACGTTGATAAAAATTTGTTACCTTCACGCGTTTCTGAGAAAAAGGTTGAAAGACAAACTTACAAACTGACAAACATACATACAAAAATTTACAGTTTTCAGATTTTTTCCTTTATTTGTACCATAAGATCTTACTTCTTGCCAAATTTCATCGTGCTAGGTCAATGGGAAGTACCCTATAGGTTTTGATTCCCTTGCGAAAACGCTAAAATGGTCAAAATATACGACATATTTTCCATTATCTTTTGATTGCGTTGACTTAGAACTTTAATATTTTCACGGCCGCATGTCATCGTAGACTTGAATATATGATATTAATTTCAACATGATACGTCTATGCATTTCTGAGAAAAAAGGGTTGACATCCCGACAGACAGACAGACAGACAGACAGACAGACAGACAGACAGACAGACAGACAGACAGACGGACAACAAAGTGATCCTATAAGGGTTCCGTTTTTCCTTTTAAGGTACGGAACCCTAAAAACCAGCTTTGTGGTGAGTCCAGGTTAAAGAAAATATTATACAAAACTTAAAAAAAAAAAAAAACGGAAAACGAATTCAAAAGCAAAATACGTTTATTGGATAACATACTTATTTCAATTATTATGATCTAAAAACCCAAATACTGAAGCGATTTTGATAATTTTTTTTTTAAGGTCAATGGAAAAGAATACTCTTCCGGACATTTGAACACGATCTCTTACATAATCTGGATTTAAATAAAATATCTACCCCGAGTGGAAATCCAATCCGTAACTGTCGGTATTAGCTGGCGTCCTACGTGAGCGAACGCGACGCGGAAATAAATGTTGACACTTATTGAAGTACGACCCTTAAGCTACCACACGCTTACGAAAATAATTTTTAGTTACGGATATAAAGAATGGTGCTATCTATACTAATATTATAAGACGTTAAAGTTTGTATGTAGGGGGTAATTTCTAAAACAACTGAATCGATTCGAAAAATTATTTTTGTGTTATAGAGGCTCTTTATCGAGGAAGGTTAATTACATCACGCTACGACTCACAGAAGCCAAGCAGTAACCATAAATGCGACTGTAACGGCGACGGATTGCTAGTGGGTAAATAAAAGTAATAATAATGACAATTTTTGGCGCCAAAACATCTATTTGTACACTTTTTCTCATTTATTTTATAACCAATTTTTTTTTATAATCAAACATATTTTTCGCTTTTAAACGCCTACGTAGGTCTTCGTCTAAAAGGTCTAGTCGTTGTTTTTATAGACCCCAAACTAATCAAAATGATTATCCATACATTTATCTTAACTTTAAATTAATTCAACGCACCCTTAACTATAAAAAATGGTAATCAGACAAGGGTAAAGTAATTACAACTTAATTCTCAACCGTATGAGCTTAACCGGATTTACATGTAGGCACGCTGTTAATATCTCGCACGTAATAATTATTCCACAATTGTATAGTGGATGTATTAACTTTTGTTTTTGTTTATTATTAGCAAAAGCATTATGCAGTGCATTATAATTAATTAATTTTTTTTTATGGAAACATTAATTTTGAAATATCTACTTCGTTACCTCAAAATTAGCTTCTAAATTGCGTAACAAATATTAATTTTCACACAATATTAAGGGTGATATTTCATACCGAAAAAAAAACAGCATTGAGAAATCGATATTAATATTATAGAGAGGTAAAATTTGTTCATGAATTTGTTAGTTTGTATATAGGGGATGATCTATAAAGCTACTAATCCGATTTGAAAAAGTCTTTTTCCATTGAATAGTCTGATGATTCAGGAAGGTATATTACATATAAGCTAGGTATAAGCTATAAGGTATAAGCTAGCTAATAATAAGGTATAAGCTATATTACATCACGCTATGACTTATAGAAGCGAAGCAATAATCATAAATGCAAGTAAAACCGCAAGGGGCTATAAAAGAAAGCTGTGAATCATTGACCCAATGATTGATCTTTTAACATACAGTTTAATCACTGAACGGATTGGGCTATTTTTCACACATATTTCTCGATATCTACTCGTACTAATAACGGATTTTAAAAACTCAACAACTTAAACTACTAAAACGGTCCATAGTTAATATAACGAGTCTTATCGCGACAACTAATGGTAGTAAAACCTTTTTTATTGGCCGACGTCTCAACGAAGTTGCATCAGTCGTGGTCAAGAGCTGACTCGTGATCGTTATATTAAATATGAATGGTAAATCGCAAAAGTTTAAAATATATAATAACGAAAACGGTATTTAAAGAAAATATAAAAATTAGTATTATATCTAGAGCATATATTATACAAAGTTTTAGCAATCAAATTTTAATTAGAAACATTTCCTGCAGATATATTCACGTAGAAGTTATCTCTACGATAAGTATGCAACGCAGACAACTCAAAAACGTTTCACTTAAGAACTACTCAGACAAGAAGTAATGCCTAAATGACTGTTCCACCGTGATGCACGCTAAGACAGACTCAAGTGTTATGTACATAAGTTAGCTCTATTTCACAGAAGCGAGAGTACTTCAAAATAATTGCTATCAACTTAAAAAGCTATTAGAATTATGTATAAAGATGAGAGAATATAATTATCGTTAATATATAAAACACGATTGACAGATATGTTGGCGCAGTGGTCACTGCAACTGACTGTAGCGTTAACAGTCGCGGGTTCGATCCCCGCTCACGGCAAATGTACGGATATTTGTCGTGTTTGAGTTAGTGTTGTGTATGTTTCCGGACCCCCGACACAAGGTTACAAGACCTTAATGGGGGCCGTTGAGTGTGATGCGTTTATTTATTTATTTATTTATTATTATTATAAAAAATCTTTACACTATATTTCAATATATTTTTTACAAGTCATTAAATAAGGCCTATAAGTGAGAATCTTTACTAACCAACTATAAATCGCTATAGATCCTAAATGGTAATTCTGACTGAAAAACGATTTTTATGTCTCACTAACGACGAATCAAACTACGTATCATTTACTAAAATCGTTATATGCGTTTGGTCTAAGTAATGCTACAAAGGTAAAAATCCACATACGTGCATAGGATAAACACATTACTCTCCTTTGCGTCGCGCAGTCGGGTAATAAAGTATTATATGCTTATAAAATATAAAAGTATTTTCTAGAAATAGCAATAGAGACAAGGTATCTTTATCATAATAAATCAAGAATTAGTCGTAATTTTTTAATTGATAGATTATATTGAAATGATAATTCTTTATCGGGACAACATGTATTTTTATAACAAATGAAAAGAAAAAATTGCCAATTTTTCTTTTTTAAATTGTAATTGGCGCCTCCAGGTTCAATTCAGTTTCAGGTTTCATTTATGCATTTTTTTTTTCATTTTTTCCAGAAAACCGAATATTTTAGTAATTATAATACTTTTTTTTTTACTATAAATGTGAAATACAAATCATTTGTGTTGTATGTATTATTCTTAAAATGTGAATTTTATTATCTGTATATATGTTTATATTGTTCGTATGTATGTATTTGAAATCCCCTGAAATAGTTAGACCGATTTTTATAACATTTTTTGGTTGTGTTTGACTGAGTCCCTAGATGATTTAGTTTCACAAATTGACCTTTAACGCGTTGTTATTGGGTAGGACAACGTATTTCGGGTCCGCTCGTAGGTATTTGAATAACAATCTAGAACCATCATATCGATTTTAATCTTTATTATCATTTTTAAATTAAATATTTTCGATAAAAAATCAAGCTTCTTATCGGAAAAAAATAAATAATCTATTTATAAACTTAAATATAAACAGAATTATCGGGTAAGTGATTTTTATTTATTTTCGTAGAAATTAGATTATAGATCTAATTAATATGTGTAGATTTATTTCGAAACTAGCTGCCTCTTGCGGTTTCACTCGCATTTATCGTTACTGCTTCGCCCCTGTGAGTCGTAGCGTAATATAGCCTATAACCTGCCTCAATAAACAGGCTTACCAACGCAATATTATTTTTTCAAATTAAACTAGAAGTTTCAGGGCCTATTCAATACAACAAACAAACGTAGATGTGTAGATGTAAATGCTACATTAGAAAACATAAGAAAAAAATTGAGAAAACTACGAAAAACTCACTTACATGTGAAACAGCTAAATTAGCTGCAATTTCGCGGCTCCAAAAAATTAAAGCGTTAAAGTGGCTTTTAAAACTTTTTCTGAAAGAAACTAACGTACTCCACTTCACGCTTAAAACTATTAAAATGCAATTTTAAATACGAACATCTAACGTTGATATTCTTTATAAATATTAAAGAGTATGCAGCGGTTCTTTTTGAATATTCAACGAAACGTCAATTGATTTTTTTTTGTGTTGGTTATGAAAATATTATCCACTTGCAAAATTTGGGGGCTAATACTATGATCAATTATCGCTATCACAATTATTCGATTTGACGGTCAAACGAGGCGTTTTAGATAAAAAATCAGAAATCAACTGTGTCAGTGTAGCATTTTGTGATAACGATAGTGTAACGTGGGAATTACCCAGCTGATTTCATTACCAATGCATTTTGAATGATCGAAATAAGTCGGGTATTAGCTTTGTGCGAAGGTGATGGCTCACATTATTTGCACTCAATCGTAGCGCCTCACATCACACCTTACAAAGGTGAGGGACAAGCTAAGCCAATATTTTTGTTTGGCGTTCGTTACGACGTGGTTATATACCACGCTGTATCTGGAAATTTAAATTATGTAAAATTGTCGCCATTAAACCATATAATGTTTTAATAGTTAAATAAGGCATTTTAGTACGATTTAACCAAGCGTTAGGACGCAGCTCATTTAAAACTGCCATAATTGTATTTACTTCCTTGCACGAACTAAAGAAAGTGTTTGTAATTTTGTATTCAAATTACTATATAACACAGAGGCGTAACTCGTAGGTGGCGTTCAGTTGTTAAATGTATTCAATTGTTTACGTTTCAATATTAGATCTACAAAATAATCCATCACGCAGATTCACAATGCAACGTCTGTTGCCAGCCAGACCTTTTTTTTAATTTAATGAGGTTACAATTATGTCTTGCCTCGGTAAAGTGACGTGCTTTTCGATATTGCATTTGTTAGTTTATAATTAAAAACCACAGTATAAATTAAAACCTCAAAGCCTTGTAACATGCCAAGTACAAAACTAATTCTATTAATTAGTATAGATTGTACATAATATACAATTATTTCTTTAGCTTTTTTGTTTGTGCAGGGGAAAGCTTCGAAAAGATACCCTTTTTATGGGGAGATCAATTTTGTAGAGATTTATGTCCACAAAAACCCCTGCAATGGCTGTCGTCAACACGGTAATGGCCGCGGGATCGCGATCGTCTTTAACTTAAGGACCCACGGGACACTAAGACGTGGCCCCATAGACTTATAGGGGCTCCGAACGCCTTCAAGTCTAATATATGTAGTACCATTAAACCATGAAAAAAACACAAGTGCATTTCGAAATTTAGTTTCCTAAAAAAAATTTAAATTCCGTCCCCAAAGAACTCTCGAATAATACTTTTAATCCTTTAAAAATTTCGCCATAAACGTTATGTTGGAGTATCAAACTGTACTATAGAAAACTATTTTATTATGATACAATAACTTGATTCGTGTATGTAAACATGCAAGATTGTACGACACGATATCAATATTGATCCTGTGTTTGCGGAAAACGGAAAGAAAATACCATAAAAATATTGCTAACAAATATATTATTTGTGAAAAGTAAACATTACAATAAACTAAAGGATTAAACAGTATTCAGAATTCTTAGGTTATCCTCGTAAAAGTATTTTTTCTTATCGGATTAGTAATTTCAGAGATTACGTTTCACATATACATAAATTACATACAGATTTCACCTCTTTATTATATTAGTTTAAGTAAATATAGAACAACATCTAAAAGTATGGCATACAAAATCACCAGAACAACAGCTGCATACGAACATAAGACCAGACAAAGTCCCTCGTCTGTGCAAGCCATAATTCTTACATTAGCACAATGAAGTTTAATTCCATTTTAAATTGTCTTATTTGTACCAGAGTTGTTCGAAACATTCTTAGTTATATCAGGAAGTTACAGAATCGCTGATTTAGTAACGGAAGTCGCCAGCTTGTCTGCTGTGGTTAGGGCGACCACACGACCACTGTTTGAGGTCTTCATTGGCGAGTTGATTGAAAATTATAAAAATGTACAATAACATATAAGGCTAAATAGTTTGCTTAAATGCATTAATCAAGATTTAGCAGATACTATGCAAGGTGGAGCCTAGCTTTAGCCCATTGATTACAGCTCGTATACAGGCTGGCTCGACCGGGCAGTATCTCACTCTTACAGAAAATTGGCGTGAAGTAGCTAACATGGGCTGAACAGTGAGTGAGAGAGCCGGAAGCCTAACCTCCTCCACCATTCCTTTCTTTACTTAATTCCTTTGGATTGAGGTTTATACAAAACTAGCAGTTGCTCCCGGCTTCGCACACGTATGTTTTGGAATTAGAACCAAAGCAATTAAAAAAATGGTAAAACACCATCGTTCAAAGGATTGACCTAGTAAACGTGTAAAATAAATATTTAATTTATGCTGAACTATTTTGCACCTTTAATTTTTAAAGAAATTTTTTCTTCATATACATAGGTAAACTAAACTACCCCATTGCACCTCTGTGGGTAGGGGTTGATATTGATAGGATGCTTAGAGTTCGTAGTGTCATATTTTTCAAATCTATTTCAATATATTTAAAAATGATTAAGGTTTTTTGTTTTATTAGAATGGCACAATTGATTTCCAATTGAATAATATTAAATAACGATACAATCAACTAATATTAACTTGATTGATCGAGGTATCACAGTTTATCTTTACAATTTAATTTATATGTTAATTGAACAAATTATAAAAATGTACATAAATGAAATAAATAGGAAAAATTATTTAAAAGCAATTAAACGATCACTACAAGTGGCGCCTTGCGGCGTGTAAAAAAACATTACTCGGTGTGATTGAAGGGACATTGAGGGGTACTTTTTTTAAGAGTTATAACGAGATTGGCGAGATAATTAGAAAAAGTTAGAGAAGTGGAATAAAGTATTTGATAGTAGCCCCAGCGGTTTAGGCTCTGCGTTGATGAATCAGTCAGGACAAGTGATTTTGATAAGTATAGATAGAAGAACCGGCAAAAAACTCGATCGTTGATCGTTATGAACGGCTCCTCCGTTCATAAAATCGGTTCTGATTTTGTTGGGGACCTTTTTATGTATGTATGTATATCTTGCCATTGGCCCTATAGAAATGTCATCAAAATCGGTTCTATAGTTTGGTTTTAAAATCAAAACATCTGGAAAAAGTAAGTCAATGAGTCAGTTTCCTGTTTAAAGAATTCTTGTTATTTTAAATATTTATCTCGAATTAAGCTGAACGCCTGGTCGTCGTATTCACGGGGTCAACATACAAATAAACGTGAAGTGACTTGTTTGTTGACTGCCACCGGCGCGATTACATTCGTTCAGTTTTGTTTTTTTCACAGATAAAGGTGATACATCGTTCATCCAATGAAAAAGTTATTGTAAAATTACGCAGTAATAAAAATTCAATGTATAAATTTGCAATAACACTTTCAAATTATATTTACTACTAGCTGTGCCCCACGGTTTAACCCACGTTAAATTGGTTTTTGCGTATTTTTTTTATTTATTAATTAAAAGACCAGACAGAGAAAAATTTCAAAAATTATGGTTTTGATGTAATTATCGTAAATACTTTCATATACATTTAGTTAACAGCTTTTAATTCGAAATTATAAATTACTTCCATACGAAAGTGCTTTGAAAAATTCAATGATTTTTTTTTATTATAGATACATAGGTTGGTACTATTTGACGTTAAAAATCAGTACCCATATCCTATGACAAGCTCGTCAATCGACTTGGCCCAAAGATATTCTCGCCCGTCATGCACAGTCGCTGTTTTCCTGGCAACGTCATTCACAGTGGTTGGCATTCTGGATGACAAAATCCATGGGCTTATAACCTATTACATTATATAATATCATTGCCTTTACTTATTTTACTTCTAATATACATAACAATCTTTATTTTTTAAGTAAAAAGTACTTTAGACGCAATTTAGGCTCTTTCTGAATATTGAAAGAATATTAATCACTGCTCGAATGAGTGAAGTTGAATCGAGTATATATGATATGTCACACTTTGAGGTGCCTCGTACCAAACTGCCGCGAAGACTGAAAGGAGGCTACTTCTTTATCTGTGTGTATGTATGAATGTATGCATATACCGTTGTAATTTCTCAACCGGTTTAACCGATTTTGATATATGATACGTCATTAGATTCGTCTTGATAGTGCGAGTGACATTGACTAAGGTATATATAGAGAGTATAAAATTAAAGGAAATTTAATGCATAAAGTCGGATTTTTGATTTTTTTAATTACTTAAGACGTGATTTGTAAATTTTCTTTACATATATTCATAGGCATAATACTTCTTTATTCTTATTTGTAACCATGTAAGGATATAAATGAAACCTAGTATTAGAAGAGCTTATATCATATGTAAACATATATAATAAAAAAAAAATAGTTTCCGAAGAATAATCAAAAACACATAAGTGTGTCCATTTGTAATGTCCAAGGACGGAAGTTGCAGGCAAATTCGTACATTATATTTATTCTACAACATTCTGGTTTTATCGAGGAGTAAATCGGATGTCTATGATATAAAATATTTATTTTCCAACACCGAACGAGTGCTAAATATTTTCAGACTTGTCGTAATAGCAGCGGCGCAGACCACGGATACCTGAACATACGGATGTTAAGAATGTCATACTTTCACTAGTATTCGACAAAAATATCATTTACTATTTTGTTAACCACCAACGCAAAAATATTGTGTTATAAGTTTGACAGCTCCGTGTGTCTGTCTGTCGCACCGTAGCCCCTAAACGGGTAAACCGATTTAGATGCGGTTTTTTTTTAATTGAAAGAAGGTTTCGAGCGATAGCTCCTGTCGAGTTCTATCAAAATCAGCCTAGGCATTTCAATATCATGAGCTATTTTCTTCTTAGCTGCAGAATCTTAGATGAACAATACGTAAATTTTAAACACCTATGCATGCAATATAACTATGAAAATTTATCCAATTCTCGGTCTTATGCTACAGTCAGAATCAATTTCTCACCAATTTACAGCGGAGGTATCGTTTTGGTGATAGTTGAAATGGTCTCAATAAAAGGATTTTCGGTTGTTTTTTTTTTTTTTTTAATTTTAGTTCATTATATAAACTTAAAAGTAAATCAATTCTTAATCAATGTTGAAATTTCTTTAAAATATATATAAATTTTTAAAAGAATTTACTTTCATATTAATCCAACAGAGCTTTTATTAAAATTGGATTAATACTTTGGTTTTAAAAACAAAATAAGTGAAATTAGTATGTCGTCTAAGTAAACGAAATTACATTATTTCGCCTGTGAAGTCGGTTGTTTTTTTAATTATGTAATTTCAATACGTTTAAATTGGTTTATTTTTCCAAAACAAAGTCACGTAGTTATTAATCGTGCTGTGATCATTTTATGTAATTTTTATATATTTCGACTTGTCTTCAAATGAGTTTACCAATTGCAACAAAACTTTGTCTTCACGCTTTCCTTTCATCGAAAACAATTAAGAAACTTTTTCGTACTTATTTAGTTTATATGACTTTAATTTTTTTGAATAATGTTATATAGGTGATGCAGTATCAAAATACATCAATATCTCTGAGTTTGACTTTTTTTGGGTTGACACATTATTGCTTATTAGCATCCATATATTACGACGTGAAGCAAAAACTTTCTATAATTTTTTAAAAAATTTGCGCCGACGGAGTAGTATGAAATTTAGCACACGTGTAGTTTATATAGAGTATGAGCGCAGAATGCTAATATTTATAAAAAAAAATAATTAAATCAATAAAAAACCAATACACACACTGCCGTGTATTTTACACAGACAGGGATATATACTCCTTTGTTTATTGTTAAAGTCTGTGGTCAAATTGAGAATAGATTATAATTATGTGGTCAATCTTGAAATTAGTTGAAACCTTAATGAACTACGGTCGAATTCCGACCACTAGACGACCACTAAACTAGATTAATTGTCAACGTTTATTTCATACGTGCAACCAATTACATTGCCAATAAAAGAATATGAAAAATTTAAGTAAAATTAAAAAGATAAATAAAAACGCAGAGATGTGAACGCAAATATCGATCGTATCGTGAAATCTAGGAACAACTGTATTCTATTTGATAATATTGAATATTTTTTGATGGTAAATATACGAGTATTATCTTTAAATCAGCCAAACATTTAAACCCTATCTAACATTAAGACTTTTTTAAAGTTTTGATCTGTCAATTTATATAAAACTAGCTTTTATTCAAAACGTCGCTGGGGTTGTTTGACTTCAACATTCAAATTTTGAATTCCATTATTATATATTTAAGGATTGAATTTTCTAGAATCTGTTCTTAGTTGACATATCCTACCTATAAACTACCTACCTGCTAAATATAAGCTTTAGAGTATGTTAATGAGAGAGTGACCTTTTGATTTTATAGATAACTAACAATTGCTCGCGGCGTCGGCCGCGTAAATTTTGAAAATTGACGGATTGGTTTAACGCCCTTTAGGGTAAAATTTTGACAAAATTTAAATATTGTAATTATTATATCTAATCAAATGCCTAAAAAATAAGTTTCAAGCTTTTAGCAACATTTCCATTTCTTACAGCGTTTTTTCGTATTAAAAAAGTCCTAGCCTATATTCTTTTTCAGGCTGTAGACCATCTCTGTACCAAATTTCATTAAAATCGGCTTAGTAGTTTAGGAATTATTGCGTAACACACAGACGAAGATACTCTCGCATTTATTATATTAGTACGGATAAAGATAACGTCGTGCCAATTTAAATTTAAGTATAGTTTGAAAGAGAAAAAAGAAACGACCATTTGTTCGTGTCCTATATTCACAGTACGTATTGGAGGCATATTTTCTCGTCTCAACCGGAGTATTTGTCGCCGACAGTCGTCCCATCTGCAGCTAGAGTTCTGGTGCAGTAAAATTGAATTAATTTATAAGTGAGACTAGTTCTGAGTCTTTTATGTGCAGTTTTTGTACTCGCATATTTAGGTCAATGTAAAATACGTACGAAGCGCTAAATTATTTTACATATTGCATAGAATAAGACGGGAAATATTTTTTGATTTTCGTAAAAGGAATAGATTTCATTACTAATTTTTAGCGGTTCGGTAGGTAGGGTTATTTTAGTTGCTTATATTATTTAATTTATTTGTTAACGTTGAAGTTAGTTTTTTCTAAGCAAGTAAGTATAAAGAATTAGATGTGTTTGATTTGAAAAACTTATTTTTATGTTAGATTGCAATCAAATATAAAGATACAGCTTAACTATCACTACAGTTCAAATAAGGAGGTTCTACATTCAAGCTTTATGGCCGCAATTTTCTTAAAAACTACTGATCCGGTATCCGGATCGCGTTTTCGCTATTTAAATGCTTATTTTTTAAGCAAAGTTTTAGTTTAAGTTGTAAATCCATAATGTACAAAGATAAACTCCTTTTTATCCGGGAATTACGCAGTAAGATGGTATAATTCTAAATGCTAATCTCAATCGGACTCTGATAAGTAATACTGTGTCAAGCCACACGGACTTCATTTTGAAAAAATGGCGTGTAAAAATGTCAAACCTATTCTTAGCAAATTTGTTTGAAAACGTATATATCTTTTCTTTTCTATTTTGATTAAAGGTATAATGAATTAAAAGCAGATTGGTATAAAAAAAGTTTTAACTAATAATATAATTTTCTAGTGCATCGCAATATTTGATATTGCAAAATATGGAACACACTTCAATATTCGAAATATTAAATAAAGGAACTTTTTTCCTATGAAGTCTTTAATTTTTTTTATTTTACGTGACTTTAATTTTTTTTAAACATTGTTAAGTAGATGACGCATTATCCAGAATACATCAATATCTCTGAATTTGACTTTTTGTGGGTTGACACATTATTGCTTATTAGCATCCATATTACTACGTCAAGCAAAAACTTTCTATTAATTTTTACCTGGATTTTTATCTGGACCCCCTAAACCCGCTTCTTATATACGTCCGTGCATCGAGATAATCTAAAAAAATTGAATAGAAAATTAATGTTGTGAGTTTTGCGTGCGTGAAACTATAACATATGTATATATGATAGATATTATATAAAACATATTTTTATATTACACAAAAATTACAATTATATAAGCCTGAAAAGCCCACTTATAATCGTAATTAATCCGGTTTTTGAACATTTTTTTCATGGCGATTGTATAGATTGTGATCAAATATATGTACTTTACAGCTGTACATCATACTATTTTCTCAAAATGAAGTCCGCGTTGGTTGACACAGTATTGCTTATTAGCATCCAAATATTGAACTTGTACACTGTACAGTTTGAGAGCATAACGTTGTCTCGAGAAATCAAAATGACGCAGTGGCTTCATTTATCAGCCCACTAGAAACCGTAAACAAGACAGAGGAGTGAGGTGATTTGTGTCTCGAATGCATAACAGCAGAAGACAGGCGACGGGGGAATTACTCTAGCATATTCGGAAAGAGTTATTAGACTTTTAAATAATGTAAGACATATTTTGTGTCTAGAAATCCAATTAATAGACGTTGTAGCCTTGTTTGAAATGTTATTTAGTACTTAGGCTATATGGACGCTGATAAGCAATGCTATGTCAAGCAACACGGGCTTCATTTTGAGAAAATGGCGTCTAAATATGTCATAGCTATTCTCAAGAAATATGTTTGAAGAAGTACATATATATTCTTTTTTTTTTTGATAAACGGTATAATGGATTGAAAAGAGATTGATATATTTAATATAATATCTAATAAAAATGTTTTCAAATATTTAGGATTATTTGCACTTGGAAATCGAAATAATTAATTAAGAAACTTTTTTCCGTACTTATTTAGTTCATATAACTTCAATTTTTTTCAAAGATGTTGAATAGGTGATGCAGTATCAAAATACATCAATATCTCCGAATTTGACTTTTTGTGGATTGACACATTATTGCTTATCAGAATCCATAAGTGATTGTGTGATGAAGAGTGTGAGCTTTATATGGGAAAAAATATAAGTATTTTGGGCCAAGAAAATTTACGAACTTGTTAGAGATGGAAGTGGGTATATAGATTTTTAACGTGTAATAGTATGATTGTAACATACATATATATAGATATAAAATATTATTGTGTAAAGAGTAGTTTTTGGTCCTAAGTCTTTTTTTTGTTTGAAACAAAACGGTTAAATTTTTGTAGATTAAAAAAAATTAATGAATCAAGCAGCATCATTAAATACTAGCTATCCGTTGCGGTTTCACTCGCGTTTATGCTTACTGCTTCGCTCCTATGAGTCATAGCGTGATGTAATATAGCCTATAGCCTTCCTCTATAAATAAACTATCTAACACAAAAACAATTTTTCAATTCGATCCAGTCGTTCCTGAGATTAGCGTGTTCAAACAAACTCTTCAGCTTTATAATATTAGTAAACATCAAAAACTAACATTATTTCTACAAATGACGGTAATTAAAAAATAAATCTGCCGACACAAGGTGGATATAGCCCCGGTCGGTAATATTGCCCACGAAATGGCGCCGCGCCAACACTTTGTTTGAATAATCGCATGAGACAATAAATGTAATTAGGTTGTTTAAAACCGGCATCACATTAGCGACTTTATGAAACTATTTTCGGTAATTAAACGTTTATTTCTCTTAAGCGTGTTCCGTTCTGAAATAAGTTTTTGTCGTCTAACAATTAAACTAATATTATAAAGCTGAAAAGTTTGTTTGCTTGAACGCGCTAATGTTAGATACTACTGGTGCGAATTGATAAATTCTTTTTGTGTTAGATAGTTTATTTATTGAGGAAGGCTATAGGCTATATTACTTCACGCTGCGACTCATAAAAGCGAAGCAGTAAATCATAAACGCGAGTGAAACCGCAAAGGGCAGCTTGTATTTCATAACTATAGATATGTAACGTTTTTTTCTATCCTCGCTCGGGACATAACAATATGTAATATAGCCTATAGCCTTTAACTTTAACTTTATACAAATAAATATTTGTTTCTGTGTCTGGGCGTTTGTTCTTGTTGGTCTCCCCGCCGTGTCTCGAAGAGAACGTAATCCCGTCGGTCCCGGTCGTTATCACAATCATCTGATAATTATCGTTACTAGAAGGGAAATTATTCTAGTCTAAATGGTTACTGGTTTGTCTTAAGGGGTTGGGAAGGTCAGATGGCAATTGTTCTGTGTAATAAACAGTAACTTGTCAACAACTATCCTAGAATAAAAAGCAGACCCTGGTATAATTGGGAACATTGGTAGATAGATGTTGAATTATAGATAGGTTACGATCATACTTTTGACGTTACAATTCTGTATCCTTTTCCGACGTTAAAAGCTCGTCAACCGTCTTGTTGGCCAAAGCTAATCTTGCCTGTCACTCTCAGTCCCTAGCTGGTTGCTAGGTTATGCTGTCCAAAGTGAGAGACATTATACGAATAGGTGCTAATTTCAATGTTCAATTTGTTGTCCTCCTAACGTATTTTTTTATGATTATTTTTAATCAATTTTTAAAAGATTGTCATTTCGTCGAACTTAATTTACTTGCATTTATTTAAAATAACTGAAAGTAGAGTATATAACCTCAAGGACAGGCATGTCGATTTATTTTTAGACCTTTAGATAAATCTACCTTCGATTTGATGTATAATATGATTTTATAAAAGTGTTAAAGGCCATTAACCAAATAATTGAATTGAAAAGTGTTAAAGTATAATATATACGTATCAAAATTAACGTTTCATACGCTATTTTAAAGACAGTTTTTTTTGCCAAATAGTGACAATTAAGAAAATATTTTAAAATGTATGTATACATTGAAAAAAAAAACAGTTTAAAATTATTTCACAACTAATTGCTAACGGTGTCAAGTATTAGTATATTATATGTTTAAACTACTTATTTTATAATTATATTAAAATATTACTATTATGAAACAATTTCGTAGTCTCTATTAACAAAATAGAACGTAAATGCCTTGTTATAAATACATAAAAGATTCCTAATTTGTATATTTCCTTTTGACGTTATAGCCGTTATTAAAAATTATTTTCCGTGCTACTGTTTAATTTTTGTTTAAAAAACTGAAATCCATTAAGGAATGACTTTTGTGAACGAAATGAGAATTTCCGCCATTTAAAAAATAATTAATTATTCGAGCTCGTTTTTAATTGCAGTTAAAATTTTATTTACAAGTAGTAAATAAAGTAATTACACAAAACAATATACTTTAGTATTATTTGAACATTTCGTTGCACTAAAAAGAACTACTTTTTTGGTTTTTATTGTTTTTTTTATTGTTTTAAAAATTGATACAAATTGGTAATTTCTTTAATTTTTACATCTTAGGTGAGGAAAATCGTCATGCTTAATTTATATGACTGACCTGAGTTGTGTTGGAAGAACGGTTGCCTATGTGTCATTATGATGTATAAGCTACAGAACTGTGAAATTTTATTAAAATCTGATCATCAGTTTTACGTGAAAGTGGAACGTAGTAAGTGAAAAGTAGTAGATTAGGCTAAGGTAATATACTATAAAGCTGAAGAGTTTGTTTGTTTGAACGCGCTAATCTCTCGCAACTACTGGTTCAAATTGAAAATTTTTTTTTTTGATTGTTTATTTACTGAGTAAGGCTATAGGCTATAATACATCACGCTACGACTCATAAGAGCGAAGCTGTAACCACAACCGCGAGAGAAACCGTAAGGGACAGCTGGTGTAAAATATTGCGATAACAATTTTCCAAAATACTCACTCAACCATCATTAATTTTTATTAATAATTAAATCGTTTTTTTTTTATTAAAAATTATAAATAATTAATTAAATAAATCGTTATAACACTATGATGAGAGTAAGATGTGGAAAGAAGGAACATTTTAGATAATATATAGAGTAACAGTAATGTTGACAGGCAAGATAAAAATGTAACACCAGAGGATTCAAATCACGTATCCTGTGTTCCATAGTTTAGGGCACACACTGTATATTATATGTAACGAACTACGCCTGTGTGTGTACTTATTCTTTTTCATACGCGTTTTGGTTATGAAGATATAGTTTTTTTTATTATCCTCTAGAAAGTACTTATTTTTTTCTAAGCAAAGGTAAAACACGTTTCGGTTCAGTATTATATCACATAAGATGGAAAGCTATACTAATATAATAAAAACCGGTCAGTGTGAATTCGACTTTCATATAAAGAGTAATTTATTACATATTATTATAGTATTATTGAATGTCCGAGTAGAAAATATAAAGAAAAGTCGTTGAAGCCGAGAAAACACCAACGTGTTTTTCAAATGTTAATTTTTTATTTAGATTCAGCTTATTACATATTTGAGCTATATAAATACGTTATGAAAATCATTATCATAACAATATCTAATAAAACTACATAGGTGCTTCTGAACTTGTGAACTATATAGGAAAATTATCAATTTTTTTGGTTGATTCTTTTTTGAAGTTTTCTTAATTTTCCAAGGCGAATAAAACTGAAAACACACTTGAGGTATAATGAAATTCTTCCAAGACTAATACGAGAGTTTGAATGGATGGTTGAATATTTGTTGCTCTTTCCCCCAAAATTTACTGAACAGATTTTGATGATTCTATAATAATATAGTTTATACATCAGAATAACACATAGTTTTATAATCATACCAAGCGTTCGAAGCGCCAAGCGGTAATTAGAATATAAATAAACCAATGATTTAATGCCTTAATATCGCAGTACTTTCAAATAGATATCCATCCTTGGCAGTTCTATTTCAAACGGTGACATTATTTAAAACACTTTTCACTTAAAATTGCACTTATCGAGAACTTATCGAGGAATTGGAATCAGGATATAAATTCGGATGTAGCCAAGTCTGGGTCGTTCACTGTCTGAAACAAAAATCTCACTGGAAATAAACGATTCGATGAATCGAAGGGAAATATAATAAATGTTTTTCGTCTTGGAAGTCAACGATGAAAGAATTATATATCGTTTTTTAATTCACAAATTGACTGACTTTTATTAAACTAGTATTTCCTTTGATTTTCGCGATTATTACATATTGAAATAAAATTATTTTATGTTGATATAAATCACGTTATTTATTATTTTTATCAACCCAACGTTTCAAATTAAACCTCCTCCTTTTTTGGAAGTCGGTTAAATATTGAATACATTAGACTGAAATAGTCCAACAAGATTTAAAAAGGGAACCAAAATAATAAATTTCAAAATATGTAATTTCCTTTACTTGGATGACGCATTTATTCCAGTTATTTTGATTTAAATCCAAAATACTGAAACAATTTTGATGAAATATGTAGTAGTAATAGAACAGTATTCAAAGGAGTCATTCATTTCAAACAAAAAAAAAAAACCAAATCGATCGTCGTTTTTGAAAAACCGGCGATCACATTTAAAAATTTTGACGAATTTATAATCTCCTTTTATATAGGTTCGTTAAAATACAAGCTTATATGCGTCGTAAATACGCTTAAGTGTAAATGCCCTTAAACTCAACAGTTTTTAGAAATACATTTTCAGCGTTTCTACATAAATATTTAGTTTCAACTCGTAGCGTCCACTTGTGCGTCCTCCTTAAGAGGACACGTATGAAAGTCACGTGATGTGTGTCTAAGTCAGAGTCTAGATTTTAGAATTGCCTTATTGCGAATTTTGTCATTATTCTGAGGGCGCTTTCTCACCGAAACTCACGTCACAGTTGAAATTCGCGAATTAAATCAGTATTACTAATGTAATTAGAAAAAGTCTGTATTAAAATGAAAAAACTATCGTATTTCATTTTGCAATACTTGTGTTTAACTCCGGGATCTTCCAGACTTATAAAATAAAACTATAACTTCATCTCATTAATATATTATAACAAAACTTACAATTTTTCTTAAACTCAACAATCGTTTTTTCTACATTTTTCTATTCGAATTCCTTTTGACATCTATCATCTTTTTTATTAAAAAGAAATAATGTTGCTACAAAGAGTATTTATATATTTCACCTAAACATTCCGCCCCCCATGGACGGATGTCCATCTTAAAATTTACTTATCTTAACTAAAAGTAATTATAAGAACATTAAAACATAACTAAAACACTAAGTAACAAAACAACGATAATAAAATAAACTTAACTTAATTACAAAACTTATTCAGAGACTGGTAAAACGCAAATCTTAGAAACTAGTCTCTTAATAGTAGAGTTTTTACATTTTAGAGTTACAACACGCGTATCATCTTCTATACCTGATTTTTTAGCCCCTACAATGCCGTAAAGCCACTGAGATGTAGATATGGTAAATTCTTCAAACGTAAGAGTGGCTTCACCTATTACTCTTTTGAGATGATACTTAGTGAACAACTCATTCTGCCTTATCTCTAAAGTCGTACAACTCACCTTTATTTCTAACTCAACACCCGACCTGTTTAAGTTATCATCAGATAGTGGACTGTAATAAATTGAACGATGTAACAACCAAACAGGTCCTTGTTGCCATGATTTTAAATTAACAAACTCTGCTGGATTTACATCCCTAGGTGCACAGTCAGCTAGATTATCTTTGGATTTTACGTACGACCAACAAGAACGATCATAGATCTGAAAAATCTCCAACACTCTGTTACAGACAATTGTCCAACGGTTTGGATGTCTGCTTAACTATGTCAACACTACACAGGAATCAGTCCAGCAATGTACCTTTTCTTTACTTACCTTTGAAGTGCCAGATATTTTACGAAGTAATTTGGCAAGTAGCTGAGCTTCACATAAGTAGCTCTAAACGTGGAACATTTTTTATAGAAAATACTTTCGTTTTCGAAGATATTAAACTTACATACATATATGGACTTCACTATTTCTACCTATCACTCGACTATACCGTCACTAAAACCATGAAGCTCGAAGTCTACGACATTAATGTCTAAACATATCCATCTAGGTATTCGATAATTAGTTATTTCTGACAATTCGTTCCAATATTTCAACCATTCTTCTAACAAATCTACCTGTAGTTCTTGATCTCATTCAATACCCGTTACCCATAATTTTTGTATAAACATTTTAGTCTTAATTATTATTATTGGAGCTATCCAGCCTAATGGACAGAACAATCTTATAACATCTGATAAAATCTTTCTCTTTGTGATAGATACACTTAATCGAGTGATCTGTAAAGAATATTCAAAATTATCTGCTTTAGAATTCCATGTCAATCCTAAAACCTTTTGTACTTCTACTTCTAAACCTATTTCTTTATTATCTTCTATTACATCTTTTGACCATTTTCTTTCCATTAACTCTTTACTGTTACTTCTCAATCTTTGAAGTTCAAAACCACCTTTTGTCAATAAATCCTTCATTTCCCTATACAATCTTATACCTTCATTTACAGAATCGCAACCAGTCATTAAGTCGTTCATGTAAAAGTCATTTCTAATTTTTTCAACCGTCATCTTAAAATCTCTTCTTTCATCATGACCTACCTGATTCAAAACGCAAACCGCAAGACATGGTGCAGAAACGGGAACCGTAACTATATGCATTCTATAATGTTGAAGACTATCATTTAGATCACGGAACACTAAACGTTGAAAATCACAATCATCATATGCCACCTTTATTTGCCGATACATTTTAACAAAATCTGCAACCAAACATATCTTATGTTTTCGCCATCTCATAACAATACTTCTCAAACTTTGCTGAAGAACTGGACTGGAAGAACCAATAATTAAGTCACTATTTAATGAAGCACCATTGCTGCCAATACAAGAAGCATCATAAACCACGCGTAGCTTAGTCGTCGTTTTGTCTTCACAAATAACACCATGGTGAGGCAAGTATACAGCATCTTCCTTATTATATTCTTCTTCTGCAACTAATTCCATATCATTTAAATCTACATACTCTTGCATTACATCAGTATATCGTTTTTTATACTTATAATCTCTTGAAAACTTCTTTTCTAGAAGGTTAAATCTTTTTATTGCAATCTCCCTTGTTTTAGCATATTTACAATTTCGATCATTTTCACGAAAGGATAGCTGGACTACATATCGGCCGTTTTCACCTCTGGTAGTAGTTTTAGCGAAGAATTCTTCACATATTTGCTCTTCATCAGTCAAAACCTTTTTTCCAGAAAACGGTTCCGCTTCTAACTCCCAGAAGTTACGCAACAACTCGTTATCACATACTTGAGAATGTAAGGTAACTCCCTTAGTTTCTGTTCCTTCCCTTAAACCAACTAAACCAGATAAAATCCATCCAAATTTAGTATTTTGTGCAACTGGACAACCTGGAGGACCTTTAACTAACCCTGTTTCTAAAATCTGGCCATAAACTTCAGCTCCCAATAATAAATCCACCTTATTCGGTATACAAAAATTAGGATCAGCTAACTGGAAATTAGCCAAATGTGACCAACTCTTAAGTACCACTTTCTTCGCAGGCAGGATTGATGTGATTTTACTTAAAACGTGAGCCTTAACCAAAACTACAAAATTAGGATCATAAATGGATCGAAGCTTAACCTCAACTACCGCTTTAGAAATTAAAGAACCTTCTTCACTACCAACTCCAGTAATTGTGATCGTATTGGGAAACTTCTGTAGTTGAAGAGCTTGAACCGCTGATTCCGTAATAAATGAAGTTTGGGAACCTTGATTCAATAAGCAACGAAGTAAAGTATTGTTATCACTGTTTCTCGACTCAACCTTTACTAAGGCAGTGGCTAACAATACTTGTTGATTAGATTTAAACGAAACAGTACGAAAAAGTATACTCTATCTTTTATGAGCTCTAACAATTTTTTTCTTTTAAAAATAATAAAAACACAAATTTAAGTAAAGAAAGTGTATAATTACATAAAATACAATAGGAAATATACAAAGAAAGTTAAATCTAAGTGATTAATGTCCATAAGAGCTTAATATCTGCACTCACCTGCTGGCTACTTTAACATTTCCTTACAACACAAATATTATCAGATTACAAAGAGTAAAATGGCAAAAATTGAAGAAATTCTTGAAGTGCACCGCACTATGGCTGAATCACTTAGCCAAAGAATGACTGACTTTGAACAAAAATTAAAGTCCACCACTGGAGAAAGCACTAAACTAAGTGTCGATAAATTGGCTAGTGACTTCAAGGAGTTCAAGACATCAGTGTGGAACATTCTCAGTTTATTAAGGTCGCTCACTGCTAACTTAGCTATCCAGATTGATGAAGTCGATAATCAGTCGAGGAAGAATGTTTTACTGTTTGGAGGCATCGAGGAGGCTGAAGGTGAAAATCTATTGTCCACTGTACTGAGCACATTGCAAGTGTTGATGGGTCTCTCAGATGTGCAAGCATCTGCTGTACAGTACTGTCACAGATTAGGTTTCAAAACTGATAAGCGTCCAAGGCCTATTCTTGTCCGGTTTAATGATCTCGGCATTAAGAACTTGGTTTGGAATAACAAGAAAAAACTAAAATCATCTTCAGTAGTTTTAAGCGAATTCTTGACCAAACCCCGTCAAGGTATGTTCATTAGAGCAAGGAAGCACTTTGGTGTCCCGAACGTCTGGACTAGAAATGGGAATATTTTCATTAAACTCCCCAATAATGAACGCAAACGTATCCTTGCTGAACATGATCTGGATTTGTTAATATCGAGGCATCCTACTCCATCTTCGAGCCAACCGGCAGCTACCTCTCCAAGCAGCGAGCGTCCAAAGGTCAGTCCGGGTACTACGGGACAGATTACGAGACCAGTCACTCGTAAAAATACTACTCGGAAACTTAATTAGTGCCTAGTTTCCTCTTATAGCGCATATTATCCCATTAGCACATTTACTATCTTTCCTTCTCATCTTGTGTGGGTACTCGTATACAGTTCTGTCATTTCTTGTAATATATAATGTTAGTCTAGTTGCTTTCATTGCCTTTTTATAAAGTTTACCCTCCAAATTTCTGTTAAATGCAATTGTCAGGTAATATTAAATATATTATCCAATTCACTGTAACATTATGACAACAACAACAGTACGATAGTAATTTAACTAACGTCAAGTGTCAATGTCGCCACTTGTTGCTGTCACTTGACAGCTTATATGTCAATATAAATAACGTTTGTTATTTTTTGTATCTATAATTTTTATCATTTAAATTGTTTATTGTAATTAAATTATTTTTAGTTAATAGTAGATATATATTAGATTTTATTTTTACTAATTGTGATCTTTATTTAGTATTGTTTTTTTTTTTATTATTTTGTAACTTGTCCGTGAATCATTTAGTATCTACTTAAGTAGATAGATATTCATTCATGTTTTATTTATGGCGGTAGATATTTTATAGATAATTAATTAATTATGTTTATACTAAATATGTACATAGTTGTAAGTGTATAGATTTTGCTTCCCATTTTTTTATTCTAATAATAGGAATCCATTTTTTTTTTTAAATATGTCTTGTTTTCCATCTGTAAATAGATTTTATCCACACATCAACGGTAAATTATCACAATTATATCTAATTTTATTCAGTATCTGTCTACTATGCTATGGGATATATGCTTGCCATCTCTGTTTTTATTTTTTTTACTTTGTATTGTTTTGTTTTAATCTTTAGTTTTTTTTTACTCTTGTTTTGTAATTTTAGCCAGCAGGACGTGCAACAAAGTATTTTTTTTTTTTTTAAATATCAATTTAAAAATAAATTTTTAATATAATTTTTATTTATTTTTATTATCATTAAGTAGTTTATTTTTGTATATATATTTACATATTCTATTTATAAATACATATATTTATATTTATAACATGGATTCTAGCTGCGATTCGTTTTATACGGCTGAAACTGATAGCTCCTTCTCGTCCACAGATGATCATGTGTTGACTCTCGGTGAAATCGTCTCGAGTGAGTTAGCAGGTTTACAGAAAACCTTGAATATTTGTCATATAAACGCCCAGAGCATTCCAAGTCACTTTCCCGAATTATCCAACACTTTCCATATCCCTAATTTACATGCTGTCCTAATATCCGAGTCCTGGTTGAAACCTTCTCTTCCATCTACATGTTTTCCTATCCCTGGCTATGTTTTGATTAGGAATGATCGTACTGGGAAAGGTGGTGGTGGAGTTGCCATATACCTCAAAAGTCACATTCCGTTCAAAATCATTTGTCAATCTCCTTCCTTGTACTCCTCATCTCCTGAATATCTTTTTATCGAAGTCGATCTGGGTATTAAGTTGGCACTAGGTGTATTATATTGTCCACCAAACATAAATTATTTTATTACACTCGAGCAAACCCTAGAAGCCATTATGACCAGTTACACTCATCTCATAGTCATGGGAGATCTTAACACCTGCTTAATTAAAAACGACTCTCGTTCTCATAAACTTCTCTCACTTCTTCATTCTCTTAACCTCTTCTCTCTTCCACTTGCTCCTACACATCATTCTAATACTATCGACTCCTTGCTTGATTTGATCATCATATCAAATCCTCATTTGGTTGTTCAGCATGGTCAACACCCGGCACCCGGTTTTTCGCTCCATGACCTTATTTACATCTCTTACAAGCTTAGAGTGCCTAAGCCTAAGCCCAAGTCCTTAACTCTACGAAATTTTTCTAAACTTGATTTGGACATGCTTAGGCACGATGCCTCAAATATCGATTGGACCGATTTGCTAGACATGGAGTCTTTAGATGACAAGGTCAATCATCTTTGTGGTGAAGTAATTAGGTTGTTTGATATGTATGCTCCACTTCACAGAGTCAAAATTAAACACCACAATACACCTTGGTTTAATGAAAGTTTTCGTAAAGCAAGGGCTAAACGTGATCATGCTTTCCGGATTTATAAAAAAGATCGCAATGAGGTAAACTGGGCTGCGTACAAGGCTGCAAGAAATCGGTGTAATAGGCTTTGTAGAAAATTAAAACGCCAATGTATCCTAGATAAAATTAGCTCGTGTTCGCCTATCGAGACCTTGAAGTTTCTTAAAACTCTGGGCATCGGCAAACTTGCTTCTACTGATTCTGACATTAAAGTCGATATTAATTCTCTTAACTGTCATTTTACATCTTCTTCTGTTCTGGACAATGGGATAAAGCTCAATACACTTCACGAATTACATAGTTTGCCTAAGCGCACGAATGCTGTTTTCTCTTTTTCACCAGTTAGCAGGTTAGAAGTTAAGAAGGCAATACTCTCTATTACCTCTAAAGCCGTTGGATATGATGAAATAAGTCGTACCATGATTACATATATTCTTGATTCCTTATTGTATCCAATCACTCATATTATTAATTTTTCCTTTTCCTCCAACACCTATCCGGACATGTGGCGAAAGGCTTTTGTTCTCCCATTACCCAAAATCGCAAATCCTTCTCTGCCTAATCACTACCGTCCTATTTCTATCTTACCGTTTCTTTCAAAAGTCCTCGAGTCATTAGCTTATCAACAACTTTCCAATTTTTTTAATACCAACCACTTGTTTGATCAACTCCAATCAGGCTTTAGAGTTGGTCATAGTACAACAACAGCTTTGCTTAAAATTACTGAGGACATCCGGAAGGGTATGGAAAATAAGCAAGTTACAGTTTTAGTACTGATTGATTTCAGTAACGCGTTTAACGCCGTGGATCACGACCTGTTACTTGCTTTCTTATCCCATTTTAACATTTCTGACTCTGCTAACAATTGGTTTTCCTCTTATCTTCGAGGGCGCCGACAAGCTATTCGTATCGGTCAGACGCATTCTGACTGGTGCGATGTGAATGCAGGTGTACCCCAAGGCGGTATCTTATCTCCATTGCTATTTTCTTTATTTATTAATTCAATCACCTCCGTTATCACTTCTCGCTACCACCTTTACGCCGATGACTTGCAGCTTTATCAACATTGTGGTATTGATAGAATCAATATGACGATTGATTCTATTAATGCTGACCTGGAACGCATTGCAACATGGTCACAGCAATATGGTATATTAATAAACCCAGCTAAATGTCAGGCCATAGTCATTGGGAGTCCTAGACAGACGAGTAAAATCATTGCGCCGATACATTCTTTACACATTAATAACCAAACTATTCCGTTTGGTCACACCGTTAAAGATCTTGGTGTTATACTCGACAGCTCTTTAAGTTGGCAGGACCATGTGAATGACATTTCTCGTAGGTTTTACTTCACACTACACTCCATGATGCGACTCAAAAACTTCATACCTATTAACGCCAAGATCCAGCTCGTTAACACAATGTTACTCCCCATAATTGATTACGGAGATGTGTGTAGCCTGGATTTAAACGAAGACCTGCTTAATAAACTGGATCGGCTTCTCAATATTGCCATACGTTTTATTTTCAATCTTCGTAAATTTGACCACGTTTCTTCTTTTCGGAAGCAACTAAACTGGCTACCAATACGTGAGCGCAGATTTACAAGAATTCTTTCTACACTATATTCCATCCTCAATAATCCTTTTTATCCTAAATACCTTTCTTCTAAATTTCAATTTCTCTCACAATCTCATGACCTATCCCTTCGTTCCAGTAAAAACCTGTTACTGTCCTTTCCCTCTCACCGCTCTGGCTTTATGACCGACTCGTTCGCCGTGGTTGCTGTTCGATTATGGAACGATTTACCTGATGCGATAAGGAAAGCTCCATCTCGAGATTCCTTCAAGCGTCAGGTAAAGAAATATTATCTGAACAAACCTTAGCTGCTAGATGATTATTATTTGTTTATTTTTTACCTTTGGTATTTATTTATGTATATGTAGCTTGTATATAAATATATGTATGTGTATATGTTTATGTATGTATATATGTATATGTATGTGGATTTGTATTTAGATATAGTACGAATATATATTTATTTATATATTACGTATTTTTTTATATTATATTTTTATTTTATGTAGGTACATTCTCGAATATTATTATTTTATATGATTTAAAATTATTATAATGTTTAAAATTTCATTCATTCTCTCTGTTTTTGCACATCTACCGATAAATAAAATCTTTCTTGTACGTCTTAAGGTTGGCTGGTAGAGAGCGCAGTAGCGTTAAGCCCGCCTTTTGTACAATTATATTTTGTGCAATAAAGTATTTAAATAAAAATAAATAAATAAATTTTGAAAAACAACTTACAATACCTTCTGAACTAATATTCTCTGACTCCTCTTTTGGTGCCGCAGATGACGTAGCAACTACGGCGCTATGACTGGACTCGACTTCATTATTTGATATATTTGTAGCATGCAACATGGTATGGTGCTTCCTATTACAAATACGACATCTCGTGGATTGACGGCAAGCAAATACTGGATGGTTGATTCCTAAACAATTAAAACATAATTTGTTTGACTTTACAAAACTGTAACGCGTATTGTAATTCTCCTTTGCAAAATTCTTACAATTAATAATTTTATGATCTCCGTCACAAAATTGACATTTGACGTTAGAATCAATAGACGCATTAGCTAAATGAACAGTTTTAACATTATTAATTTTTTCTCTTGGCCTCCAATTAAAATCTAAAAACTCAATTGATCTAAATTTATGCTCCAAAAATTCTTTAAATTTTACTAACGAAGGAAGTTCATCAGATATTTCACTAGCTTTTAACTCCCACTGTTTACGCGTTTCAGAATCTAACTTAGTAGCTATTAAATGTATAACAATTATATCCCATGTAGAAACATCAACCCCAATATTATTAAGCGCATTTAAACATTCGCTCGTTGTATCTAAAAGTTGTTTGATTCCATACGCAGACTCTACTAATAATTGTTTTTGTCCCACTAATCTATTGAGTATACAATTAGATATATATTTTTTGTTGCTATACCGCTTCTTTAATAATTCCCAACACTGATCGTAATTAGCGTCTGTAATAGGAATGTGTCTCACCAATTGCTCAGCCTCACCTGTTAAATGACTCTTAAGATAATGTAACCTTTGAACATTAGTTAACGATTTATTATTATGAATTAAATTTAGAAATAAATCATGAAAAGTATTCCAAATATTTACCAGAAAAATTAGGTAGCTTAACAAAACTTGCATCATAAATATGTTCAATATTTTCATGTGAAGCTTTCGTACTAATACTTTTTTTATTTAACATAGACAACTTATCTTTAAGACAACACTTATAATCAAGATAAAGTTCCTCAACTACATCAAATATCGAAGATTTAAAATAATTATTATTAGAATAGACATCTTTATCATACTCACATATAATCTTATTATGAGTTGCATTAAAACTCTGCCATGTCTTTTCTAAACTCTCTAAACGAATTTCAACATAAGATACAGAAATCCGTTCTTTAGGCGATTTCAAAAAGTTAATTTTATTCTTCTTAATAGTATCATGACAGTGTTCTTGTAACTTAATTAAACCCTCCATATTTAAATTTATAAAATTAAATTAAATTTTAGAATAAGCAAATCATACAATTCAATTCCATTAATGACATAAAATCAATAAACTAATTATAGACTAACAATTTCATTAAAATTATTTAAATAAATTTAATTGCTATTAACTAATTCAACAAATACGTATAACTTCAAAATGTTCTAAATATTTTTTAAAAATAAGTCTGTAAGGAATTCAATATAAGTTCCGTGCCTCTTCAATTTTAAAATGAATTCTATGTCAAAAAACAATATGGCACTTTTATCACTTCACTTCACTCTTTTTCATCTATGACCGATGTCATTTAAATTTTAAAAAAACATATTTTGTTCTCGAATGTAAACTTCAAAATCGTACTAATTATTGAAATAAAATAAAACTCACGATTGTTCATAGAACACTAAACCTTATATACTCCGACTCCAAGACCGACTTTGCTTTGATTTCTTACTCCTGAGACATACAGCTCCGTCCCATAGCATAGCCGACTTCCACAATCCACACTGCAGGCTTCACAAATGTTCCTCCTGGCTGATTACCTCACTCCGAAAGGCCAGGAAAGAATCCGATGCAACACCTTCAGCAATGTTTCGTTACTCTCCGTTTTGGAAAAGCAAGACTATATCCTTCAATACTTCAATACTCAAATAATCATATTCTCACTAATCCGGCGACGATAGGACCATGTTTAACTCCGGGATCTTCCAGACTTATAAAATAAAACTATAACTTCATCTCATTAATATATTATAACAAAACTTACAATTTTTCTTAAACTCAACAATCGTTTTTTCTACATTTTTCTATTCGAATTCCTTTTGACATCTATCATCTTTTTTATTAAAAAGAAATAATGTTGCTACAAAGAGTATTTATATATTTCACCTAAACATGATATGATGTCTTTTTTTTAATAAAAATACTGAGCATGCGGGACACCTTATGTTAAGTGATCATCACCTTTGATGGACATTATCTCATTGCAGCACGAGAAGTGCTTCAAATGCGTAGACAGCTTATAAGAAATAAGGGACATAGGTAAGGGAATAGTAAATAAGGATAGGAAAAGTATTACGATATTGGCTTCCGGCTCTCTCACTCACCGTACAAAATGTTGCTGTATTCAATCTCCTGTGAGAGCGAGTGAGTGAGTGGAGCAGTATCCAGTGGAGCCAGCCTCTTTACGTACTGTGGTTAGTGGGCTAGGCTAGGCTTTACCTCAGTGCAGTGTAACATCAATGTGCACCAAACAGTGTGACCTCTTCATGTGACACTGTAAAAACAATTGATTTGTCTGCAGGTGAATGCTAAAATTCGAATTTGAATAGTAAATATAATGTTTAAACGAAATGAACAAAGAGATAGAGCTAGAACAAAAACATTCTTGCTTGAACTTTTAGTGTAAACAAAAACTATTTTTTAGTGTTTACACCAAAATATCAACGAGCAAGAATGATAATCAAGAACTAGAATTCTTCCAAAACAGATGCTTAGATCAGCTGAACGAATTGCTAGAACGAACGAACACAAACGCTTTAAAGACGCCAGGAAGTGAACACATAAGAACACAAAAGAACACAATAAGCCAGCGTTTCTTAACCTTTTTCAGTCCATGGAAAATCAAACAGAATCTCCGATTCGCCTCGTATTCAGACATTTAGACTTACGTGAATCAAGGTATACAAAACAAAAGCAAATTATTCTAGCAAATAATACGAGCATATTTTAATAAGCCAGTATTTAAGTTACTTTATAGTGCTTGTATAAAGAAGATAAATTTTTTAACTCGCAGGAATGTTTTTACCATTTTTCGACGTTGAAAAGTTTTAACTGTCGCAATTTATTGCGCTAAATCCCATTTTTGGTAATTCAATGTTCTACACAATAACGAAAAATTGTATTCGAATAAAAGAAAAAATGTGTTTCAAAATTGAGTATATTAATTCACATTATAACCGATGCATTGTGTAAGTTTATGAAAATATGTAAAGTTTAATAATTACTGGTTTGTTTTCATAAATTATTACATAATGAAATAGATATTATTATGAAATATTATTTTCCGTGCTCGTATCAATGATCGTTAATTTAGTTTTTTAATTTTTTTTTCTTGAAATACGATACCTAAAAAGTGTCTTACGTTTAAATTTATTCAATCATATACAATTAAGCGCTAATAATAATAATAATATATATTCATTTTGAACGCTATTTACACATTACACAAATATTTAACGCATATTTTTTTTCAATATCATACAAAATGTATTAAAACCTAAAAATACAACGTCAATACATATACATATTGATAAAAAATCCAACCAATAAAATATGCTTAAAAAGTTAAACCTTAAAAATTTATCTATCGAATTGTAGTTAATTTTAATTTCGCAAGGCCGGGGACCAGATAAAATAAATTTAAGTTAAGTGAAACTTATAACCGCTAAGTGCAAATCGCGAATCCAATTGGAACGTAACTATTGGAATAGAGCCTTGGGTTCGAAAGATAGATAAGCGATAGATAATAAAACATAAAATTTAACATTAAAATAAAACGAAAATCTACTCATTGAGAGCATTTCAACAAGTCTTCACACGATACTTCTGCTGTAAGTTGATGAGGAGTTGTTTATGCAGCTGATTCCAAATGATGATTAGGTCAAGTTTACGTAACTATTTTATTTTAATGTCATTCACAATGTAGTAAATTTCAAGATGATTATAAATTTTATTAGTAAGTTGGTCAGATCCTTTCAATAACGAGAAAAAAAGCTGATAACCTTGAAACGTTTAAACAGATCTTCATAAAGTATAGCTAAATTCAACCTGATTACATCAGCTTTCAAACAAAAAACCATTCGATTCACGCACGACATAAACCACAGACATGCACGCAATTATACATGTTAAACTAATAACCCTCTTTGTTTTGGGTCGATGGTTAAAAATTAAAAAAAAATTATATAATTTTATTATGTTATAGATTGCTTTATTGTAAACAGGCGATGATTTGCCGAAACAAACCTTTATCTTATTGGAGTAACGTAGCATAGAGAGAGAAACCGACTCTCATGTCACAGTGTCATAATAGCACTCATGTCTTAGATAATACAGACATTTTACAGTCTATAAATAAAACCTCTTTATTACAGCGTATGATAAATAACCTATCGAATCAACGACTATAGAAACAGTTACAATAAAGTCTTATTTAACCGACTTCGAAAAAGGAGGAGGTTCTATGTTCGGCTGTATGTATTTTTTTTATGTGTGTTCACCGATTTTTCCACCATTTGTGGACCTATATTCAAATTTTTATTTGTTTAATTATATTTATTATGAAAGCTGGCAAGCAGATTGACTTACATGATAAGATTCAGAGCAATTCACTATATTTGTCTATATAGACAGCTCTACATATTACTCGTAAAAGTTCATTTAGTTAGGTGAGAAGTTCAAAATTTGATGTCATTATTTTTTTATTTTTGATGTACTTATTGTTTTTAGTAGAAAATATAAAAGGTAGCTGAATTGTTACTAGAAATCAGGATTATGAAGCTGTAATCCTCATTATTAGCTTACCTTATTATTTAAAGATATGAAATTTAAAATTTAAAAAATCGCTGACATTTTATTCATTTAAACCGATTCAACGAGCTCCAATAAAATACTTATAATGTTATGACTATTCCTTTTTTTCACACACCTACCTCCGAAATCAAGGGATATTTACTAAAACGATTTTTTGTCATAACCCTCTTCAACTTAATCGCTTACTTACTGCCCATCCTATTATATAACCATTTAAAACAATTACTATTAATACGGGAATAAGGAAGGCATTAAAGCACACCATGGCTATAAAACGTCCAACAAAAATTATCCAACACAGAAACCGTTTTTCATATCCACTTAGCGTCAATCCGATCAATTTTTAAGGTTCATCCACACGTCCGTCGGCCGGCTATCAGTATTCATTAAATAGTTTTTTATTTATAACGCTATACATTTTTTAAGCTTCGCTCACAGTCGAACGAGTGCTTATTGATCGGTGGTATCAGAATTTATTCGCTTGGAGTAACTCGCGATATACAGGAATCCAGGCTTTCAATTGTACGGAATATTGCCTCCGGGATCCTGGGGAAAGTTTTGACAGTTTTAAATTGTGAGCTTGCTTAATCGAATATTTTATTTGTCGAAAAACTTTTGATCTGTTTCGCCGTTTCTCCGAATGCAGGTTTCCTTTTTGGTATAAATCACAGTATCTTCATTGTTTAGTATTTTTTTATAAATTTTTAAAATAAATTGTTTCGTTAAAATATATTTTATCTGAATTTATTTGTAACTTAACCTTTTTTCTTAACCTTCTTAATGGGAGCCTTTCACCAGCAGCTGGATATGTATAGGCTTTACTTTTTTTACTTTACTTAAAAAAAATCTTTATTTTATTGTTGATTTTGCCCGCGGCTTTACTCGAGTTAATGTATGTAGATTTAGTCCATCAACAGGTTTCTGAAATTTATTTATCCTATCCCTTGAGATCATTATAGTAATCTAATAGCGCGATGAAAGGTACTTTATGTCTTTATTTGTGTCATTGACAACATATGCAATATTTCATAATGATTAGTTGTAAAGTTGAGTCACGAAGACGTAATAAAGAAATAAACTCGTGAGTACGCTTGTTGTATTAGTTCAGGTAATAATATTTTTCTCTTAAAATGAAGGCCATTATTCAGTCTGAATACTTACTTAGAGATCTAATTAGATTTTATTGAATATTATCTAATTTAGTTAGCTTTTTCCATTCATTATTTAATTGGATAAAAAAGGCAAATCAAATACAATATAAGTAGTTAAGTTTGACATCCACTTGATTTGTTCCGCTATGTAATGCTAATTAATCATTTATTATTTAATTAATTATATATTAATATTGTCTCTTTAAATCGTCTATGTAAAACGTTGCCTTATCACCCACTTAAAAATGTTGTAGAAAATATTTATTTTTTCAATTCACTTGTTTCGTTTTCGAAGTCTGTTTCTTTTAAAAAAAGTTTCTTTCGACATGATATACGTAAGTAGCTCGCAGGAAAAACTACTATAATTACTAATTAATGTAAAATACTTTTTTTATTTACTTTTATAAACGTGTATGATAGACGTATAAGGAACTTGTGGTGACCAAATATAATATTTACCTGAGTGCCGAAGGAGAGTTATATTTTTCGAGTGTATGTATGTATGTATATTTCTTTGGCGTGCTCGACAGTCTGAATAGTTTTAAGGATTTCAACATATGAGATGTCATAAAATTTATCTCAATTGTTGTAGTGACAGAGTATATAATTTTCCGGAATTTCCACGTAAACGGAAATTACGTGGGAAGCTGATCTTCAATACCACTTATCTGATTTCAAAACTTCTTTTAACAATAGTAAGTTACATAATAGATAAATAATATTTGTAACACTTTCTTTGAGAAGTCGAGTATTTTTCATTTATTTTTATAACTTAAGTTTTATCTTCTTCTATTTTCTAAAATAAACTCGTTAGTAATAATAATATTTTTATTAACAATGACGTTATTTACATAACGAAACTGTATCTGTCGGAGTGAGTTACTCCTCTTTCAACTATATAAATATTTTATAAGAATGCGGCTAAAACTTAGTGAATATAAAATTTGTATTCATCAAAAATTTCTCGCTCTTTTACTCACATCTTTTTGAAATACAAATAATTAAAGTCGTATTAATAAATTTAAATACTGCTTAGTGTAGCGAGACTATACCAAATCTTGTGGAAAAGACATTGTCTCGAAATTATTTTAATCAAAGTTAAATTTTTAATGAGAAATGTTTATATGTGTCACTTTATTAAATCGAATGTAGCATTGTATTTATATATACTAATATGTAAAATTGAGTAAAAGTTTGTTTGTTTAAACTATTATTAAAGAAACGATTGGAAAATTCTTTTTGTATAAAAAGCTCGTTCATTAAAGAAGATTTTAGGTTATAGCATCAGAACAGCAATTTCAGTGTCGCGCGCTCTAGTGCATTAAACAGGTTGGTAGGACTGTGAGACTCTTCTAGTTAGAATAAAATTAAAGAATTTTGTTTGATTACACTAGTCTTAACTTCTAGATGGGTATAGGCTATAAAATGTAACATTCAATTACGTTCATAGAAACAATAATATTAACTATAGCACTCAAGTACTGAGATTTAACAATTGGAATTGATAGAAATGTAAACTTAAAACTTTATTATAATCTAAAATTTATTTACAAAATATTTATAGAAGCAGAATTTGAGTGATAAAGAATATAGCACATTTAATAATATATAGCACCGAATAGCATTGCCTTCGCTGGATGGTAAGTATTATTTGTATTTACCAAATAAAGCAATGAAATGTCATGGCCTTTCATTCAATTCCCCAAAGCAGAATTACTCTACAATGAATGCTGAAAATCAGCAGCAATAAATGCGTGAATTGGAATTAATCGATTTGAATTAACACTACCATTTCAGTAAAGAGCGAATCATTCGATTCGACCAAGTAGCAGTTAAATCTATAACATATTATCATCAATTCGGTAATTTATTTACGTGACTTAAAAAAAAGAATAAAAAAAAACATGTAAGTATAACAAGCAATATGGATTGTATTTTTTTGCGTAAAAACGTCTCACGAAAACCTTTAGGTATATATTTTTTTATGGTTACTATGTAGAGCACCTCAGTATCCACATGACCACGTATACATACGTTATGAAAACTTTCTCTTCGCAGAGTTATGACTAATTCTTTAGTCGTATATATTGAATTTCTTTTTTTGAAAGCGCACTATGGCATACGTGACAAATATTTAATTTACATTACGAATTTAGTAGTGCGAAATTATTTAAATGAAGCTATTTTAAAAGGATTCAAAGAGTTTCTATTATTTTTAGCATCCTGACGTTTCGAATACTTAATTCAATTCAATTCTTATGTTTTATGGCTTTTAGTTGTGCCATATGGACACGGATTTTTTCGCCAATGTCAAGTAGGATGGAGAAGAGACGAAAGAGTTCGGTGCGGTTGAGTTTAAAAACTCATAAATTTTGAAAACAGGCAAAAGAGTAGGAATTTCATTGTTAATCCATTTCCTATAACTAGGTTTGCTTATTTACATTCATCTATCAAGAATTAAAAGGCTATTTTCAACTACCGCCAACGGTTCCTAGCTTCTTCCTATGTTAGTATATTGAGTACCGTTCCGAATGCACGCAGAAACGCTGTTGTTGGATTTTGGGTTTTAAATTATTAATTATAATTTCATATTATACAAACTCTATCTTCTTTAATCTTTATATGATTAAATAAATTAACGTTTTTAACTATCTATCTGTAACAGTCCATCTATTTGTCCATTAGTGATTTTAAGGAAATTTATTATCTACTATATATGTATGTATATTTAAATTATATTTTTGAAAATCCCTTGTAACTAAGGCATATTACTGTATACAAGATTACGTTGACGATAAAGATTCGTGGGTTTAGTATTTGCCGAATTTCACACAGAATGTTAATTAAATTTGTAATTCTTAAAAAAATTGTAGTCACATAATTTTAAAAGCGCAACTATCGAGGCTCATGCCGGTTCTTCTAGGTAGAATCTAAATTCCGAACCGTTGGTAGCTTTCTTATGAATGTATTTTTTTTTTGTATTGACGATTCAAAAGAGCTCATGAGAGCCTATTTGATCAAGTATACTTTGATTTTGATCTACAAAACGTCATCGACATTAAGAGATTTTTTTTGCATTTTAACCTCACGTAAATTACTCAGGCTTTTCCCGGCTCACCATAGAAATTGCTGAAGATTCGAAATAGAATTTCTATCGCAGTTTTTAAAATTCTAGCGGTAGGGCGACGATTCTTCAGTATCACTAAGAACACAGTTCGGTCGCTTGTTAGCCGTGGGTGTCTTTACACCTGCACGACACATTGTCGACACGACAATCTTAAAATAGTAAATCTATATATATATATACGTATATATGTAAAAGCAAACTATGTCAAGCCATAAGGACTTCATTTTGAGAAAATGGCGTCTTAACAAATTTTTTGAAGACGTATCCATCTTCTCTTTCTATTTGGATATAATTTATAATGCAAAAGCAGATTGGTATATTAAAAAGTTTCATCTAATTTTTTTTTCAAATATGTTAGATTATTGCATATTGCAATATATTTAGCTCACTTCAATTTTCGAAATATTAAATTTAGAAATTAATGAAACTTATGGAAAATTATACCTAATTATTTTAGATTACTTGATTTTTTTAATAATGACGCATTATTAGAGTACATCAGTATTTCCAAATTCGACTTTTTGTGGCTTGACACACTATTGCTTATAAGCATCCATATATATAAAGCCAAGTCAGGGTAATTACAAGAACGTCTGGACTGATTTTTATGCTACGATTTGCAGAATAATGTTAATTAAAACATCGGAAAATTCACAAAAAAAGTTATGCGGAAAATTCTTTTTGTACGGAACATGGAACGGCTAAAAGTTATGCCAATGTATTAAAATGGTTTAAGATATATTTTTGATAGTATATTGATTATGGTTTTCGAATATTGCAGTGAGATATGTGGTATATGAGATGAATATTAAAATTTTTAACAAGTACTTATTAATAATTAATAACCACTGTTATATTAATTTTACAAAAAACTACGTACAGTAGGAAAAAATGCATATCCTCTGGCAGCGGATTAGCACGTTTAAATTGTACGCTAAAAAAGATTGAATCTCAAAACAATACCGCAAGAAAAATTAGTATATACATATAAAAGATAGAATTAGTATGTCGATATAAAAAAAAAATCGTAAACATGTCGTTGACATCACGTCGTATGTAAAAAGGTTCCATTCTGACGGATTATAGCCCCAAGCTATTCTTGGGAACAAACTCCCTCTGGTGGCAAGATTTAAAATTACACTAGGATAAATCTAGTTGCTAGCAATATTTTAGATGTACTAAAATTAGTTTCCTGCTGAAAGTCTATTTAAATGAGGTTATTATTTATTTTATGGAAATTCGACGTGGCTTACTTAACTGAAATAACGTGAAATGAAATTCTTTAGAGTTGGTTTTTCTCATCTGTATCGTATTGTTCAGAAATCGTTCAACCGACAGGGGGCTAATTACAATAGACTATCGTTATCAAAACTACTCGTTATCAAAACATTTTGACTATTGAACGAGATTCTGTTCATATAAAAATCAGAAATCAACTTACAAAGGGTAGCATTTTGTGATATCATAAACTCTCACTTGATCCTGGGAAACGTGTCTCTGGGAATTGGTACATTTCGATCTTGACAATTTTTACATAAGGCATCCATTTAAACAAAAATCGTTAGTCGAAAGTGTATAAGCGCATCATCATTGTTAGTAATTAGTCAGGACAAAGTCAATATGTGAGAACATGTTTAAATAGTTTTCAAAAAAAAATCGTAAGGAAAAGTGCAATATTTGCGTAAAAAAAACCTCCATATAAAAAGTCAGTAAGTCTTTGCTTCTGTGTAAAGCCGTTTATTTATCGAGACGTAATAAGATGCTTATATTTTTACCAACAAAGCAAAGTAGTGAAGAAAATAAATGAGAGAATTCTGGGACTGAGGTATTTGTCAATCTAAAGTGCAAGGCGGATCTTCATGTCCTTTTTTAATTAACTTCAAAAAAGTTTTTTATACGAATCGTATGTATGTATATATAAATATATGAATGTGTGTATTCATATATATTTGTGCGCGTATGTATGTTCACAAGTTTCTCAAATACTAGTGATGCGATTTAGTTGAGGTTTTCGCTATTTAAATTCATATTTTTCAAAGAACAGTTTAGTATTTAGTATATATTATGTTCTGATGAATATCTTTAAAATAACTCTTCAATTACTAACAGGAAATGATTCACGATTGCAGTGATCGTTTGCTCATTTATAGGTAAAACAACAGTTCTATTTGAAGTCGGTAATATTTTTCTACGAAACCAATAATTTGTTGGAGTAGATGCTTTTTCAATGACAATACTGATTGATGCTACTTATACAGAATATTAATTATCTTAGAATGCTTAGCATTCATTTAGTTTCATTTATTCTGAAGTTGGATATATTAAAATTAAATTCATAAAGTGACGCGTTAATATTTCTTATAACGTAAAAGTTACTATGAAGTTACATTCAGTTACATAGCAGCTAAAACATAACATCATTAAAGGCATGATCCGACGAAATTTCAGCCGTATTTATATTTTTAATTAAAGAGCCCTCATCTAGTAAATGGTATGTACAAATGTTTGCAAATTAGTGAAATCGTAACGGAGCAGTGGCTGCTTCATTAGCGTCGATTAATCACCTCGCCCACCCTAAAGGGCGACCTTGAGCTTTTGAAGATAAGCCGAGCTCAGTGTAGTGGCGGTAAAAATTAAATCCTTATCATAAATTCTTCTATGTCTCAGAATATAGCTGGTTGGTAATTGAGGTCAGCTTATCTGGTATGCTTATCTATACAAAATAATAAATTTTTTAAGGAGCGCGTTTGAGTAACCTTTTTAGCCGTCTCTCAAAAAGGAGGATGTTTACAATTCGTCGACGACTTTTTTATGTATGATGATAATGGCATGACGGATTTCATTAAATCAAAATAACTGGAATAAGTAATACTGGAATATCAAAGGAAACGCAATTACATATAATTGGCAGATTATTTTTATTGAAAAACTAACGCTTTGAATTCGCTTGTGGTATGTGGTTAGTCAAAGCAAAACATATATGTATTTATTATCTATCAACTTGACTCTCAAAGATAAGAGTAATTGAAATAAAAACTAGTCAAGTTAAATTGAATAGCAAAGAACATAACAAATATTTTTAATCAGATTAAGAACATCATGCATTACAAGATCAATGGTGTAAGTTAACTTAACAGGACTTTCATTGGCGAAGCAGTTCTTCGAGTATATCTTGAAAACGATTTTGTTAGGAACTTGGTCCTCTTTACATTTATATTCTTGTTGGGATATTATTTAACATAAAAAGTATTCCTTTACATTTTTATTTTTACTTTTATTGTTATATTGAAAAACGTATAAGTTTTTTAATTAATAAAAATCTATATTAATTCATTTATGTTCAGTAGTAGTTAAATAAATAGCCAGATGGAACTGAAAATTGCAGTCATGAAACACAACAAATTAATAAAAAATATTTATAAATGGAAAAACATTTTAAGTATTATTTAATAAATCAGCCAAGTGCGTGTCGGGCCACGCACAATGTAGGGTTCCGTAGTTGTCAGAATTGTCAAGATCGGTCAAGCAATCTTCGAGTACCTATTTTCGTAAAAATGTTTGAATGTGAATTATACTAACGATTTTGAACATTAAATGTTCGTCGATTATTTATTATTCTAACACTTGTAAAATATACTTAGCGCCGATAAATTTCCTTCCTGATTAGCGCCTGTGAAATCTATGGAGATTTGGTTGAAAACTTCATAAGCGCGATTCAGAATCACTCGCGACATGTTTTATTAAGACATTGTTTTATACCTTATTTTATATTTTATTTTAATTTAAACTTATTAAATATTTATTTATTTATTCATTTAAATTCATATATTAATTTAAAATTATTAATATTTACATAATGTGATGCTTTAAAAAGTGAAATATTTATTTTTACTTAGATCATCTATAACTCGATAACCATAAGAACCAACATAGCCGTGATAATTTTCCTTTTAAATTAATTATATGTACCGCTATCGTGAATTTTTTCATATTTTTAGACGCAGCAGTTTAGTGAGTAGAGGGGGGGGGGGGGACACTTGACTCTAAGAAAAATTGACACTTCAAAGCTTAATATTTCGGAAACAGTTCGTCGTTCGGAAAAATGGTTTTCCCACATTAATATATTATGATTAATATATTATAATATTTTTAAGATTTTATTGTACGACTTTCTCGGCGTAATTCATATGTATACTCATACCGAATTACAGCTTTCTGGTATTAAGGGTTTCGGAGCAAAGCCGCGGACAGACAGACAGACAGACAGACGGACAGACAGACAGACAGACAGACGGACATGGCGAAACTATAAGGGTTCCGTTTTTTACTACGGAACCCTAAAAAGCATCACTATATTCGACTAAATAAATTTAACAGATAATTCTATCGCTTCCTACACATGTTTTTGTTTTTCTACGCTGAGATAGGTAGGTATAGGTAGGTAGGATAGATCAGGTATTTTAAGAGAAATAAAAAGAAAGAATGAGAGAAGAGAGATAGAGAGAGAAGAGAAAGAGAGATGGAGAATTATTATATGACGTTTATCAACAAAAACAACTTACAGCAGGATAAAATTAGTATTAATAAAAATGAAGTGGATGAATGAAAAAGACATCAACAACATTATTTCGACACTCGACATTATCATAGACTTGAGTAAAGTTAAGCAAAATGAAGTAACGTCAGCTTCGTTAGTTAAATTCTTTAACAGCGGTTTTAAAAAGTTAGTTAGGGCTATACGGAATGGAGTTGGAGAGCTGTTCAATTTAATCTTTTTGTTGGTTTGAAATGTTGCGGAAAATAACTAAAATGTTTTTAATTTTAAACTCGTTGCAGTCGAGGGTTTCCGTGAAATATGTAAAAAGAAGCTGTCAGCTGGTATTTTAAAATTCGTAAATTAATTATCTCTTCAGAAGAATTATATCTTGACTACGAGATGTAACCTAATTTTTATCTTTTATAACAAAAATACATATAAATTATACACTGCTACTATCTACATATATAAAAACAAGTTGATGCTCGCGACTTCGTCTGCGATTTATGTGATGCCTACGTCATAATAGCTTTATGCATACAAAGTCTCAGCCCGATCGGTTTAAAATTGAGAAAGTTTCATATAAACTTCATCCCCTATTTTATCCCCTTAGGGGTAGAATTAATCAAAATCCTTTCTTAGCAGATGTCTACGTCATAACATTTACCTGCATGCCAAATTTCAGCCCGATCCGTCCAGTGGTTTGGGTTATGCGTTGATAGATCACTATGTCAGTCAGTCAGTCACCTTTGAGTTATATATATTTAATGAAATCACTGTTCGTTCAAGATTATATTTATTTTGTATAAAATACATTAAATCAATAAAAAAAATAAATACACACCCTACCATGTATTTGATACACACGCGCATGCTACTCTTTTGTTTATTGTTATAGTCTGTGGTCAAATTTAGAATAGATTATCTGTGGTCAATTTTGAAATTAGTTGAAAATTTAATGAACTACGATTGAATTTCGACCGCTAGGCGGTCACTAGTAGTAATATTTACGCAATTGCGAAAAGTTTTAAAATATTTTTTTTGTTTCATATATCATACATCGTTCGTAAGATACCTTAAGATAGTTCAAATCAAACTGCGATTCATAGGAGAGAAGCAGAAAACGTCATGACAAGTACTGGCATAAAGGTGAAACTCGCGATTTCACAACTAGTTGACCAATTAAATCAATTACATTATTATCATCTAATGGAAAATTCAAGCCCTTAGTTTAAAAGGTATGACCACTGCGCCTTATCAATAGAAATATCGCTAAGTGCGGTACCGTCTACGCTATCAGCGGAACTCCGGAAATGATTTCAGGTCACTGAATATTGAGATATTGATGGAAGTTTCTTAAGAAGAAAATTCTTAGTTTTGAGATATTGATGAAAACTCTTAAAAAACTTTGTAGGAACCTTGTTAGGTACTTTTTATGTAAATACTATAAATCTATTTTTTTATTGAAATCTTCGATTGCTCAGTAAAGTTTATTCCATTAAATGCTACCATTTGTTTGATCACCTTCTTAGTTACCTATATCGTCGGGGATACTGCAAAACCGCGTATCTAGCTTTTCCTATAAAATCTAAATTTGAATCATATATTAAACTAGCTGTGCCCGCGACTTCGTTCGCGTGGATTACAGATTGCTTGGCATGTCTCCTGCAAAGCAAGGTTATAATAGTCTGCGGTGCTGCTCAAGAAAGGAGCTTCTTACTTTAGATTTGGGAACTTTCTGGTTGTATTTATAAGCAGACTCTAACTCAGATACGGTATTCCTCCACGGTTTTCACTATAAATGTTGAAGAAAAGTGTTTTGTGCTAGTCTTTAAAATTTCGACTGTATAACAGTATGTTCCCGCCGAGGTTCTCCTTGTATTATATATCGGGTGACTTTTTTAACTGGGCTTGATAGGCCATATCCGGAACTTTAAGGAATCGCGAAAAATATTTAAAGGAGTCTCGTGTCCAATTTTGAGAAATCTAAAACTGATTCATAAGTTTTTTTGATTTCATGATTCTCCTGGCCAGGAATTGAACCCACTAATTAAAAAAAAAATACATTCTGTATTATTGCACCACCTAGGTAGGTGGTGCAATAATAGTGCAGTAATAGTGTCACTTGTAAGAATCAACTTTTGGAAAGTAATATAAGAGACAAAATAAAGGAAAAGATTTATTTTTTAACAAAATAACATTAAATCTATACATAAATTAGAAGAAATCGATTCTATATATATCAAATATACATAATTAAATCATGGCTCCCGGTATGTTTAGAAAAAAAGTCTGCATTACTTCGAACGATTTGTTTATTTGCGTCAAAATGCTAGTCACCTACTAAAGTAAGGAAGAGTGTAAAGAATACAATCAAAAATATATAAAATGAATAACTCACAGTAACTTCTTTTATGTTTGTCTATTTTTTCTATGTGAGTTATACAAAGTTGATAGAATGTGACGTTTGTTTTGGTCCCCGTCACCTATTCCGTTACCTAGGTAGGTTTAGATAATTCTTAAAAACATGAAACAATTTATTGAAAATCTACATTTCACTGGACTCGGCTATTGTACTCACCCGCTATTAGCGTTACAACTTCCCGATATAATTTTAAAATTTCACTTTTAGGTGTAATCGTCTTTTTAAAGAATTACTAAGGATTTAATTAATGTAAGAATTTGATAGAATTTTGTAAAAAATTTGCCCTTTCTTTTTGTTGCAGTTAACTATATACTAATACCTCTTTGAAGTTGATTCTTATAATATGTGACAGTATCAGATTATACAATCATACAGAATGTTAATTTTTTCCAAAATCAACGGGTTCGTTTCTGGCTAGGAGAACTTATTTTTCAAAAAACTAATGACATAGTTTTAGTTTTTATTAAAATCGTCTCTGTTACTCCTTTAATTATTTTTCGCTATTGCTTATAGTTTAGGATTCGTTCTATCATATCCAGTTAAAAAATTACCCAGTAAATATATTATTTTCCCAATTATTATATTTATATAATATAGATATATCTTCCCTATTTGAATTAGATGTTGTTCACTATTTCATTGATTTCAATTTTCTTCCTTATTACATTAGCTTTCTGTTCAGTGAAAGTTTCGTCAAAATCGGTCCAACTGTTTTAGATATTAGCCGTAACAAACTGAGTGACAGATAGACGGATAAAAATTTTAAAGTTATTAATTTTGTACCGTGTCATATGCATTTATTTAAAATTACAAACGGACACATAAATTATATTTTATATGTATAGATGTATAAACTTCCCTTTTTTAAATCAGAAATTGTTTATTATTTTATTGGGTTCTACAATATTTTGTTATCGCGATTACGCAATAACAAAATATTAAGAGAATTATCTCTTTTTTACTTATTCATTAAAATAAATATATTTTTTTTATAAAAGTAGCCTAAGTTAATCCTTATAATATTAGCTAGGTATAGGGGCTGTTCATTAATCAAGTAATGTTTTAAGAACTTTTTAGACTTTGTGATATTTCGTAATTTTTTTTCTTCCATCCCCTCTCCCTCCTCTGGGCCTCACGTGATTAATGGACATTCCCTAACTGCAAGTGAAAGTCCCATCAAATTTGATTCAGCTATTTCAGAGATTAGTTGTAGGAAACAGAATGACAGACAAAAAATTAAAAAATTGGATTTTTTGATGTAAGTACTGTAAATACTTTCATGCATTTAGTGAAAATTACAAAATAATGTTCGATGTTGTTATATTAAAAAAAATATAAAAAAATATAAATAAAAAATAAAAAAAAAGTTTTTATGGTTATATCAATGTTTATTATCTTTTTTTTAAATAAACCATTAACTACTTTCAATTTATATTATTATTAAAAATAAGTTTAACAAATTTAATATTATTCGAGAAGAAAGAAAAGAGCCAGCTAAACTCAATCGGGTGGGTCACCAGGTTGTACACCAATGCAATTACTTTACAGTACTTTAATATAAAATGTTAGGCGCCACTGACAATATCTTTAGTATTTAAATTTCGGTGTCAGGCCGAATAGTAACATACAAGTAAGGAATATAATTTAAATATTATCTATGAAATTATAAAATAGGAAAAGACATGACCTTACATTACCAAAGACAGAAAACTACCGCTACCGTCTCGTAGGAAGTTTAACCCGTCGGCTGCTAAGAAGCGAGACTTCCGGAACTGGCTTAGGCAGACGTAGATGCTCCCGGGTTAAAACAGGAACTGCAGAACACGGAGCTGAACCACTAGGCTTCAATAGTATTCACACCACCCCATCGGTGTGTATTGTATTATATCCCGAGGTGGGATATTGTATTTGAACGGGATTCCTTTTGTATTTTTTTATCATTGACGTTCTCTCTCCATAGTCAAATATTAAGGTTTGATTAGTCACATAATCAACCAATTCTCATCAATAATAATAATCCCCTATAGGAATGAATAAGAATTCATTCTATTTAATATATTTAAAAAAAAACTCCTCCAGAAGGTTTAATGCCATGCCAACCATGTGCCGACAATTAAAACTTCCGAGGAATTAAAAAATCCGAAATAGAAACGTTTGACGAAAATCTGCGATTTAAAGACCACATGGCGAAATGTCGACTTTGGACATTATCCTATTGGAATATGCAAATATTCCTATAATTGTCATAAGTTGTTTGAATACAAATTCTATATTTAGAACTGGCGCGTGCGTTTCTAAAAATAGAAAAAAGCTACTACGAGTTACCATATAAAACAAAAATGTCCCTAAATGTGGGTAATTAAAACCAAACAGATATTTCAAAATAATTACTAATAATTATTAAATGGCCACCTAAAGGCAAAAGAAGATATATATTACGAAACCAAAACAGTTGTAGTAATAAAAATGTCGTCAGCAATGAATTTCTGTAACAAAACAAAACTTCAAAAACTGAAACAATAAAAATATTGACACAAACCTACTTTGTGAACAATAAATAATTTAATATCTTATTTTAATAACATTTCCGTATATAAAATCTGTTTTTGTAAAATAAATAATTTTAACAATAGTCCTAATTATTTCCTTAGTAATAGAAATAATTTGTTAAAATAGTAACACTATTTTATCTATTACTATCAAATTTGCACAGACTAATTAGAAAATGTAATGAAACGAATTATAAAGCTTCTGACACACATTTAATTATATGTTTTTGTGAAATTGCCATTTAAAAATGTTAAAAATTAAATATTAAAATTCCGTTATGAAATTTTATCATAACAATGTGAACTCTTAAATTTACATAACTTTTTTATTTATGAACCGATTGAAATGAAACAATCACTAAATGTTAAGTGAAGCTTACTGCAATATATTAATGAAAACCACATCTAAATCAGATAAGCCGTTTCTGAGATTAGCGTGCACAAACGCACAGACAAACAGACAAACAGACAAACAGACAAACAGACAAACAGACAAACAGACAAACAGACAAACAGACAAACAGACAAACAGACAAACAGACAAACAGACAAACAGACAAACAGACAAACAGACAAACAGACAAACAGACAAACAGACAAACAGACAAACAGACAAACAGACAAACAGACAAACAGACAAACAGACAAACAGACAAACAGACAAACAGACAAACAGACAAACAGACAAACAGACAAACAGACAAACAGACAAACAGACAAACAGACAAACAGACAAACAGACAAACAGACAAACAGACAAACAGACAAACAGACAAACAGACAAACAGACAAACAGACAAACAGACAAACAGACAAACAGACAAACAGACAAACAGACAAACAGACAAACAGACAAACAGACAAACAGACAAACAGACAAACAGACAAACAGACAAACAGACAAACAGATAAGAATTTTAAAAATGTTTGTTTTGGGTTCTATTGCGTTGGTAAAGGCCCCCAGTAAGATTTTTTTCATATATCTTCCATGTACAGACAGCGACCCGCTAGAATTTTATTATTAGTATAGATTACAATATTGATATAAATAATGCGTTATGGGGATTTTCTATTAGCAGTGTATTGTTTGTACACTACAAACTACAAGTCACTGACGATATGTCCAAATTTATTTATGTAATGTATTAATTCTACTAATATCAATTATATGATTTTTAGCTTTTTTTTTGTCACTATTGAAATTTAACATTTGATTCGAAGGTGGACCTTATTGCAAAAGCTAGTTGCGCGGTTTTGTACTATCCCCGATGTTGTGTTATTACCAGATGTATTCACTTTCGTAAAAGTCTCTACGCTACGAGTTATAACATTTATTTTCAATGAGCATTGATAAAATTGAATATACATGTAGCAATGTGTACCTAAGTTAGACATTACGATATGATAATGCATAGCTTAATTGAAACAAAATGTAACTGTAATGGTATCAGGTTTATTTGAAGTCTTGCTAAATAGCATTTCTCAAAATGATTATCAAATTTAAATATTACCTCATTATAAAATAGATAATTTTAAAATCATGGATAAATTCGAATGGGAAATCTTCAAAAGGATTCCTGGAGATCGGGTTATGATTTATACTCACTAAAACCCCTGCGATGGCCGTCCTCAGCACGGAAATGGAGAGGCTGCCCGAGCACGGCCCGAGGGAACGCCCTATTTATATTTCCCCGGACGCTGGTGGGGCTAAAAGGCCGAGAGGACGACGCCTCATCCTCGTGCTGGATAGAGCTTCTTCCGGGCCTGCCTTGCTATCTCCTTTTGGATTACGACGGTCTCACAGAATAGAGGCTCGTTTCGTATAAACATAAATCGTTTTCAGACTCAGCATATTTTCAGCTCGCTTAATCGTTTATGTAGGCTCGTGTGCTCTGAAGTACTTGCGTTGATATCACTTGATGTTGACGAGTAAAAGGATTTATTAATACCTCAAATTATGAGCGTAGACACAGGGAAAATTCGGTTTGAAAATAGCCTAACAAGTGCCTTTGTTTGCAGCTAAAATAATTGATAAGGGGACCTATACTAGCTTTTAGTGCGTATACTTTCAGTAAAATATAATATGTACATTATATAGTTATGTACGTAGTATACATATATTTACAAACTTCCCAATACAAAAATAGATGGTTGAAATTATATTAAGAATGGAGAGGTACATATGTTAAATTAATCTAATCAATTCAGCTGTTATGTCATAATATTTAATGATTCAATACAATATTGAAAATGTCTTTGATGTAGTAAATCACAGTGTTTAAAAATATCTTATTATATACAGAAATTTCGTCTGTTGATGCGTGCCTTAACATCCAAACATCCTAACTAACTTGTTTATAATAGTACTTGTATTATACAAGTAAGTAGTAACACCACTTTTTATAAAAATAGCTAGCAAAGGAGTAGACAAGACACCTGATGTAAAGTGATTACCTCCACCCACGTACATTTACTGCACCAAGTAATGCAAAGATCCGTAGTTCACTAAAACTTGGTATAATATTGGAATTATCACGAAAGTTTCTTTTTAATTTTCATAACCAAATTTGATTTCGAAATTCAACAAATGGAATAGCTTTTCACGAGTCCACTTGCCTAAACCATGATCGAAGTGCTTTGCGGTGGTCGCTCCAATGCGATTTCATCAGTATTTAGATGTTTCAGCAACGAAAGCATTGACAGACCAAACCGCATTTAACTGCCAAATTCCGACAGCTTTGTGGAATACCTGAAATCTTTTGACACGTTTATTATTCGAAGAATGCCTTAAATTGAACGATTGGGCGAATTTCGTTTTATTTAAGAGAGACGGATTTGTGTTAAAACTTTATTATTCATGTTTTATGGGTGTCATCAAGTGTGCTGGAATATTGTTACCCTTATGAAGTTAAAAATTAAATACTTGCACATAATATACATAACATAATTATTAATTGTACTTACATATATGTAGAAACAAGCGTAAGCGCCGCTTGCTTAATTTACGAAATAAAGTTTTGGGCTATATATTTATTTTTATGTAAAAGAATTATATAAAATATGTACTATCTATTCTGATTCATTTTCATTTTAATTGAGAAAAAATATTAAAATAGTCATAGTATCCTCGCAAATGTCTATTTAATCAAATCATAATTGAAATCCATTCACGGTATTTCAAAGCAATTAAATAAAATTTTTAGTGGATATCGCAGTCCGCTCTCATTTTTAACGGACTGCAGTGAATCCTTAAAGGAGGTTACACGTTTGACTTATATGTATATGTATGTATTTATATATGTATGTTCATTCCTTGTTCCCTCTTTACTACTTACTAACCAATTTGATAAATAATACGTCATTACGTTTGTTTTGTTGATAGAGTGTTACTGGATAGGTACAAAACATTCTTAAAAATAAAAATGGCGGACCTTTTTAATTTAAATTAGACAATCGAGTTTCTATCTTCCAAGTGTTTTAATGTTTGACTTACTTTACTGACTGTTTCGCTCTTAGTACCGTAAACAAATTCCAAAATGATTATCTCATAACTATTCATTCCCGGTTAATTTTTTTTAATAATTCTCGTAAGAAATGCCGCCAGTTTACGGAGTGCAGAGCAGTCAGATCGCTAGTAGCAGGGATAGGAGAAGTGACCTTTTTACGTGCTTTCGCTTCTCACTTCCTTGCTCAGGTCCCTCTTTATCTCATCCATCCAGCTGTTAGGTTCTAGTTTTATTTATTTTTATATATTTCGGGAAAAAAAATAATCGCTATCTACCTTAAAATATTTTTTGGCAGTAATTTTAGCTTCGAAGCTAACGTTTAGTTTAAATATATGGACGCTAATAAGCAATACTGTGTCAACCCACACAGACTTCATTTTGAGAAAATGGCGTTTTAAGATGTCAAAGCTATTCGTAATAAATTTGTTTGAAGACGTATACATACATCTTTTCTTTTCTATTTTGATAAAGTGTATATTGAATCAAAAGCATATAGATTTGTTTAATATATTATATAATAATAAGTTTTTAAATATTTGAGATTATTTAATAAATTTCAAACTATGGAATGCACCTGAAATTCGAAACATTGAATTAAGAAACTTTTTTCCATACTTATTCAGTTTAGATGACTCGAATTTTTTTTGAATAATGTTAAATAGATGATGTAGTATCAAAATACATCAATATCTCTAAATTTAACTTTTTGTGGGTTGACACATTATTGCTTATCAGCATCCATATATACTATACTTTTTCCCTGATGTGAAAGTATTTTTTAAGGGGTAATAAAAACTGCATCCCATATCGAACATTCAGTGCACTGATCCCAACGTATCCACTTATTGACAATCCTCATTAGTGTTTTACTCGAAAAGGGGTTCACGTTTATAAAATGCCTCAGTATTTCATAGCTCGCGTTCAGAAAATACCACGACTTGGCATATATCTGCCGCGAAGTTCATTCGCCCAAATATACTACGAACAATTGCGGCCGTGAAAAGTGTACAACCATATAATAATTTTGACTAATGGTCGCCGTCAGCGTACCGTTAAAATTTGTGAAGTTACAACGATAACAAATACTGTCGCTTTATAACGATTCCACTTAATTCCGTTGCAGGCGTTTGCTCGGAAATTCTCTTCGTTTACTTCGTTTGACTTGATTTTTATAGCATCCTTTTTAAGGTAGCCTATAACAAATTAGATATTTTTGGTAATAATTCTATATCCATCATTTTAAACTTCGATTTAATTCTGTTAATAATATTACTCATTTAATTTTATATTGATCTATACTAATATTATACAGCTGAAGGATTTGGTTGTTTGGACGCGCTAATCTCAGAAACTGCTAGTTCGAATTTAAAAATTCTTTTTTGATAGTTTGTTTATTGAGGAAGGCTATAGGTTATATTACATCACGCTACGACTCATAGGAGCGAAGCAGTAAGCATAAACGCGAGTGAAACCACAAGGGACAGCTAGTAAAGTTTTAACTAGAGATGTATTATTTATTATACTTTATTTTTTGTTATATTTTTTAGCTGGAAAGTTTAATTTTTTTTTATTATACTTATTTTTACTATCAGATAATGGATTTTTAGGTTTTTTATGTACCTATACAAAATTATTTTGTGCAAATAAATGTGCAAATGAAACCAGCATATACATTGTTCTTACATTTTTAGTCCCACACCGTAAAAGCTCGTGAAATAAATAATGCGTGCAGTCATTTGGTTAACTCAAGTATCTGAAGCGTTCGAGCATATCGTAAAGTTTCCTAATGCGCGTGTTGTTTGTTCGCTCGTAAAAAATAACTAGCACTGGCCCGTTGCTTTGTCTGTTTTAGAAAAAATGTGTAATTTTAAAATGTTAATTGAAAGGTATAATATATTTATTTTAAATATCTAGGCCAATAATTAATTTGATACTAATTCATGTAGCCCGTGTTATGGCGCGTTATAGGTTTGGAATACTGCAGTCAATTCAACAAATTCTAAAATGGTTGAAATTATGACTGAACACTAAAAGCTTTGTACGCTACAGAGCTTTATCGGGCGATAGTTTAGTTGGTTACGGTTAGATCGGCCGACTAAACAATTTCACGCACAATATTAAAATTGTTACAGATTTATAACACACACACTTAATATAGGACTTTTATACAAACTTAAAATCCCAGTTTTACCTCTCACGGATTGAATTTTGCAAAATCCCGTCTTAGTGAGCACCTTCGTCTTAAAAAGAACCCCCATGCAAAATTTGAAATTCCTAGCACTTGTAGTTTCTAAGTTTCGATGAGTGAGTGAGTGGCCTCTTATATATATAGATTTATAGGCCTATTACATTGATTTATGACGTAAATAATATCAAAATGTTTTAATACTTTTAAAACTTGAAATATTTTTGGACCACAAGAAGTGTCAAATAACTTCTGAAGATAAACGTTTTACTGTATAAACAAAATTATATCGACCCTTCAAACTGTTCGAGCGTTATGAAAACTTAACAAAATAAGGAACTGCCACTGAGGTCTTATATGTTTTGATACTGCATACTTCGGTTCAACAAATCCTTCGAAATATTATGTTAAGTGAAATTGAACTCTATGTACCTAGTAACAAGGTGTAATGTTATTAAAAATAATACATTCAAGATGTCGACCGCATTCCGTCGCAACGATCTCAATTTTACGGAAGACGTACGCTATTGGTGTAAATGGATATAAAATAATATGATGTTAAGGAAGAAAGATTTTTTTTTGAGAAATTTTCGAAGCAATTTCTTTCTTATCTTTATTAAGGCGAGAATTACACTTATAAGTTTTGCTTTCAGACTTTCATTAAGATTTATGTAAGTTATTTATCATTGCTTTACACATGAAAGAACTGTTAGTCTTTTGACGGATTCACAGCTTTCGTAAGGTTACCTACATAGATGTTACCAGGTTATAGAGTTGTTTCGTATAACTTACGAGAGTAAAACTATTAATAAATATACTTAGAAAGGATTTTCCAAAATTCAGCCTCTATGCAAAATAAAAATCCGTTTTTGTTTCTTACCTTGTAACTCCGTTATTTAGAAACTGATTTTGAAATTATTATTATTTTTTAATATATACATTTTATTTGAAAATATAGCTTTTAATTTAATTAAAATCGTTAAACGGTTTAATTTCAAACTTGAAATAATAATTAAAAAATGTCGTCCAAGTAAACGAAATTGAATATCTTTCTTTTAACGTCAGTTCCCTATTTTTAAAAAGTCTTAAGCAGTTCTAACAATATTATTATATGACGGCGACAGCGATGGCCGAGCGATAGTAGCGTTATCGTCTACGTTCGGTGGTACGGGTCCATCACGATTTTGTATCAAAACTAAACTGGATGTAGGTATAACAAAAAAATACTAGGTAGGTAAATCGACAGTTTCGATTTGGTGGACTGTTCGATTTCTCAAACGTAATTGTGCATGACACAGTACCCCAGTATTAAGTACACTATCCAACAAGACAATGTCCACCTGACTGACAAAAATGTCACCGCGTTTATCCGTTACTATTAACTCAGTTCAGCGACTTCTAATAAAAATTATTGTTGTTCCACGACACGGCCAGCCTCACGAGTTACACGTCCTCATGTTAATCTGTAACATGAGGTCAAATTTAAAGCATCTTCAGAACCTCGGCATATATATCATCTAAACAAACTTCATTTAATCAATTTCATACATACATACATAAAAGGAAATGATTTAGATTAATCGTTATGCGTATGCTATCGTTGTACAGAAATATTTTTTACCCCATCGTATCAATAACAGTTGAACGAAGCGTGGTAAATTGAGTCGGAAAAATGAAATAGATGTTTTGAAAATGTTCCGTTTCAAATTGCTTTTAACGGGGGAATGGGAAGTGTAAAATTTTATTCAATAGCGTGTTACGACCGTGATGTTGTTTGTGTGAATCCATACTAATATTATGGGTAAATGCGAAAATGGTAACTCTGTCAGGATAAATTTCTAAACAGGGCGTGGTATGACAAATCGAAAACTGTGAGAAATAGCAAATACTTCGGAGTCTCAGAGCCGATATTGATGAAAAGTAAAAGTACATTATTCTTTTTTTAAATTTAGTTACCTAGGCAGGAATCAAATCCATTCATTTTGAAAAAAATTAACACATCCTGTATTGCTTGATAGTGTCACTTATAGGGATCAACTTCTGGGAAGTAATAGTATACGTCAAACGAAACGAAAAGACCTTATACTTTACATAATGTTTCAGTCCTCATCAGTCTCAAACTCAAAAATAAATTTTTGAAATTAGAAAATGATGTATGTAGCATTGTGGTGGGTACAATAGTAGAGTTTCTAGAAAAAAATGCATTACTACGATCAATTTGTTTATAAGCTACTTTTACACACAAAGACAAGTCTATTTGTATGCCGATAAGCAATAATGCGTCAACCCGCAAAAAGAATTTGGAGATATTGATGTTTCTGATGATGCGTCATATATTTAACATTATTCAATAACTTTTAAAGTCATATAAATTAAATAAGTACGGAAAAAGGTTTCTTATTCCATATTTTTGATTATGCAATAATCTTATGTATTTTAAAAACTTATTAGATAAAACTGTTACTATACCAATCAGCTTTTAATTTATTATATATTTTATCAAAATAGAAAAGAGAAGACGTATATATACATCTTCAAACACTTAAGAATATGTTTGACATCTACATATAAACGGCATTTTCTCAAAACGAAGTCCGCATGGTTTGACATAGTATTGCTTATCAGTGTCCATATGAAAGTAGAACAAAACAGTTTTCTACAACACTCATTAGCTAAACAATCCTGTTAAGAGTACTTACGGGCCGGCGTTGTTTCACATCGTTCAAATCGCCCTACCCGTACTATGTGATAAATATGATTGTAAAATTTTCAACCGACTTCGAAAACGAGTTTCTCAATTTGTAGTGTATATTTTTATATATTTGTTACTTTAGTTCTCCATCATTTCTTAACCGATTGTATTGAACTACATTTTGGAAAATATATAATGCAGCAAGCATCCATTATGAATTATTGACAAGTGTATAACGCGATAAGTTTTTTTAACAATCGAAAGTTAATAATTTAAAATAAATAATACCTTTCATAAAGTGACAATAAAAATGACGGTTATATTTTTTGCTTATTTTTAAATTATTAAGGGACTACTCACATAATGTAGTGTAACCATTTAATATTAAGGTATTACTTAAAACTATTCACATTTGGCAAAAATTTAATAACGTAATGTGAATATGTAAATAATAACAAATCTTCTATTTTTAACCGACATCAAAATATGTGGAGGTTCTTAATTAGTCAAGCACTTTTTATGTATGTTGTAAATTGGCTGATTTGATTATTCTTTTTGGTTTAACGGTATACTTTTAAATTGCTCTTATCTTATCTCTTCTTATTTTATCTTATGTTTTCAAAGTATCTGGAATAAATATGTTAACCAAGTGAATAAAATTACGTATAATGCATTTGAAGTGAGTCCCCTTTTATTAAAAGTCTTGTGTTATTCCATCCATACTTTGGTAAATATTATTTTTATTTACCAAAGAGCGTGACTTTTAATTTCTTTTTTGAAATGTAATAAAAATAATTCCAAACAATGTAAAATAAGCTCATAGTAGGGCCATAACGTCTGACGCAACGCAGTAACGTCCGTAATTTGTACACTTCGGGCCAAATGAGAAACGAGCGGATCCCGAAAACGGATTCCTAAGAATTATTCAAACCCAATTCTAACATTGATTGGCGTTTCCGTACAGCCGGTAAATATTTACGACGTGTGGAACTATATGCATTGTTAAGTTAAAGAAGTTACATAATTACTGGTAATTTGCGTGTAATGATCTACGCAGACTCGGGGCGGCAAAGCAGATTTTTTTTTCTTTATCCAACGTAAATTCATACGTAATTAGTGGTAATAAGGTACGGATTTCAATGTTTAGAGGACAAATCTATGGCACCAAACGGCATAAAATGTTCGTTCTGTCTCTCCTTTTACTTTTGCAAGACACGTAGTTAATGTAAGTTATATATTACTTTATGAGACTATGTAAAATAGAAGTCCGCATATTACAATATACGACGAATATATACGACGAACTTATCCGAGTTTTTTTTTAATTTATATTTAAACATCGTCGAGGCAGTGTTTGTCAAATATCGTTGTTGTAGCAGTAAAATGCCATCAACATAATTATCGTCATAACATCCGTTCCTATAACGAAAATTTTCAGAACACTTAAATATAATTAAATTGCATTAAATTCGCTTCAAGCGTTACGTCAGTTTCAGAATCTAAATTAACAAAATAACAGATAGCGAAGCTGAAGTTAATCCAATGTAAATTTAATAAGCAAATGTTTATTTCTATTCCGATCTCATAAACGTCACAAAAGTAAAACGTATGAAATATTTAAAGCACTACAAGGATAATGCTGAGGGATTATTGCTAATTAAATTAACAGGATTAGTACGGAACAGCAAACAATAATTTAGGTTAATCAACCCTCGTGTTTTGTTTAATTTCGTGGAAGTAGTCAGTTTGATATACCCAAACGTGTTTGGGACTTAATATTAATGATAAACGATTTTTTTCTTTTGTAATTATCAAGTTAATTATCAAAGAGAAAACATTATTTATTTACATATTTATTATTTGAGGGAGCTGGAAGTCTTTTTGTTTACGGACGGAAAATCTTCAAAAGATACTAGATTCCTGGGGGGAATCGGGTTATGCCGCCGCCGTCGCCGTCCTCAGCCCGAAAATGAAGAGGCCGAAGCCTGACTCCCTCTTCCATTCCTTTCCCAACGTCTTAACCCTTTACATTTCTTATTCATTATTAAACTGACAACCCATTTGGTGCTCCTCTGATGCTGCAAATGATAATCACTTAAAAGTCTTAACGCAATTGAATTTTTGTTTGTATCGAAAAATCAAGATTCATTTATCCAAGAAAAAATTATTATCTGTCATCATCAATCAATATCAATCTATTGAAGAAAGATTTTGCGAATGTGAGACAAATAACAAATAGAGAAGCACGCAAAGAGGAAAAATGGTTATTTGCTGATATTTTTATAGCATTAACCGAGCAAGCAAAAGCAAAACAAAAGTAAGTCAACCCTTAAATGTATCGTCTCAATTTCGTAGAACTCCGCATCTGACAGCGAAAGTACAAATGTTTGAACTCACTAATGGGCCTCCGGTAGGGTTACCACGCGTATATATAAAAAATATTCTTTTTAGCTATTTTTAAATACATATTTTACTTTGCATTTCGCTTAAATAATTATCTTCATAATAAGAGAATACCCATTAGTAATATTACTGGTTTGGTAATTTGATGATACAGGTTAAAAAAAATCGGTCCTGCAAATATTTCTTTTCTTGCAAATAATAAGTCTCTATAGTATTTTTTTTTACCGATTATTGACACGTTCCGATTGTTTTTAAAGAACCGATTATCGACTGATGCTAATTCCTTTTTACAAAAAATATTAATAATAATTTTATTTTTATAACGTGAAATACTTAACTATTATTTAGAATGCCTTAACAGCTATCATTATGGTGTTTATATATTATCGGATGTCTATTTATACGTACATATCAATATGCGAAACTTTTTTTGCATTAGTAATATCGTCATATCCGTATTCGAACTGCAATGTGTGTTATTCGCTTACCGCCGGTAACGGTTTCAATAAAATATCCATATTTAAATTTGGCAACTAATGGTTTTAACATGAAATGTAATAGATAAAGAAAAGCAGAAAGAGAAATTTTCGAAAGTATTAGTTTTATGATTCAACAAGAGTGAGGTAAATATTATCAGCATTATATTTTAAGTAAAATCATAATACCGCCGTACTATTAATATTCATTTTTACGATTTCTCGAGACTCGTGTCAGAAACTGGTACATTATTTATGGTTGCTGGGTCGCCAATACGATCTTAGTAAAACCTCAAGGGCCTTTGACTCTGGTAATTTAATTGGTTGACCCTATTAATGAAACCTCAATTGATATATTAGATAAGATCTGACAGCCATTTTGAATATTAATAAATTTATCAATTTTTGAAACAATTTTTGCGCCTGATTTAGAACACAAACATTTTCGTAATGACATATATTTGTGGCTTTTATTTTATTGGATAATGTATTATCTATATAAATTTGTCTCTGTATCTAACATTATTTATGCGGTGTATATATATCATGGTAATTGATTTAAATTATTATTAGTTCATTTTGTTTGATCGTCCTACGCTCATATCTCATTAAACACGAGCGCAGGGCGATTAAATACAGTTTCAAAATTTTAGGTTAGTAAAGGTAATGCCACATAACAATTGCGTATTTCTAATTGATAAAAATCATAAAGCGCTATTTCCTAAGAGGAGAATTACATCAACAGCCTTTGACGTGAATTTTATAAAATATTTATTTCGATTTTAAGATATAAAATACAAACAAAATCATGGAAAACAACTTCAAAATATTAAAGATAACCTAACCAAGTAACATCATAGTGTTGAAAATACATTTTTTAAATGTATCATTGTACAAAAATTACTCAATGGCTTTATAGAAACCTTACTTTGGTCATACGTTGTGGTGTCATTTAGAATATGATTTATGATTATCGAGTATATTCAAGGACTGAAGTCTCATTTATAATATCAAAACATAGCATTGTAATTTAAGTAACTAAAACATTTTTTTAAAGAATAAACCCACTATGAAAGCAAAATATGCCATTTCGTTTACATGAATAAAATACTAATTACAATTTTTTATATTTAATATAACTAACGGTGGTGCCCACGTTAGCTCGTGACCACAACGGAAGCAACTTCGTCGAAAAGTCTGGCAGTAAAAAAGGTATTACTACCATTAGTTATCGCGATAAGACCCGTTATATTAAATATGAATGGTATAAATTGCGAACACTATGACATAGTTTTAATTTGAAAAAAGAATATACGCTACAAATTAAAAACATTCTAAATTCTTGAAGTCCGTTGAAAAAACACCTTGACAACGTCAGTTATCCGTATAAAACTGATTGCTTTGTCTCACTAGTTTGGACTTGTCGGGCGCGGTTAACGGGTTAATCGAACTCTGTTTATCTATAACTAGACTAGGTTTCGATAGCTAAGTCTCTGTAGCTATTCATGTAAGGGCTAGTTTTCATATTTGAACTTTCTTAAATATCGTGAAATAATTTATAAGAAAAACTTAAAAACAGTACCTCTAGTATGAGTTTTGATAGTTGACTTTAAGGTTATTTTCGATCGATATTCTCTGATTAATTTCGTGTATAAAATTAAATTTTCGTAAATTAAAAATTAATAAAAAACCCGACAGTCGAGCTACGAGCTGAAACCGAAATACGAGCTGTAGTCAGTGGGCTACAGTTAGATTTCAGTGTTTCGGAGGATATAAACTCTAGTAATGTATAGAAGAGTAGCGATCGAAAATTACGTCATCGAAAATTATCAAAACTTGTAATAAACGGTACATTAATATAGGTTTCCAAAAACACACACATTTAAAAATTATACCATTTATATGTATTAGTGTATATATGAACGAGTGTATATGAATTTTGATATCACTCATAGTTACATAGGACTTATGTCCAGGTCAAATAAATTTATTTTTTTAATATTAACCTGAATTGAGTCTCAAACTCAAACTGTCTTCAGAACAATATCTAAAGGTATTTAATCCAAGGTGGGGTTATAGCTTCTAAGTAACTATGGTAGAAATTCCAGAAAGGTCTGACATTCATATAAAATTGCCTATTATAAGAGTAAAATCCGATTTAAAGTACTTTCAATATTTTCGTTTGCCTAAATATACAGAAAGGTTGAGTGAACATTCAAGGCATTTCTCTTTATTCAAGGTAAGGTTAGAAATACACAATGAGATCGTAGTGTCGGAGCGCGTCGATTTCATTAATTAAAGCTGGTTTTACATTACAAAATTTATTGTCGTAAATTAAAATTAAAGCATATTCAGATCTAATTTAGTGTCATTAAATAATATGCAGAACGCGTCTACCTGTAACTTGTTTCGTGGAAATAAAAATGTCGTATAATCAATAACGTCACTGACTTTTTAGCTGTGATAACATCGTTATCTTTCAATGCAGAGATGCTTTCGCGACACTATAATAGTATTGATAGTTTCATATCCTGATTCCACGGTGACGCAAGATTTTATATAAAACCGTGACTGCGTGCACATATGCTTGCTATTTATTATAATCAAAATTAAAATATACTTCATTTAAGGCTTTTAAGAACACTTTTGAATTGTAAAAACAAACATAAGTACTTAAATGAGAAAAAACTATAGTTCGGAAGAAGAAACGGCTAGAAACTCGATAGAGTTACCCTTACAAAATTCTGTTAATAGGTACATACTTTTAAAATTACAAAGTAAGATAAATAGATATTCTTTCAATACGTGCAGCTTTCCTTGCAAATGTTCCTTACTATTACTAAGCATGAGACACAAAAGCGTGTGAAAACGGATTCAATATCGCTGTAGTTAATATGGCGTCGAAAGGATTATTTTATGCGGAGTGCATCGTACAAATTTGTCGTCTTTTCTATCTATGTCAGGATGTGCGAGGCGTATTATGTAATAAAAGACACTTTTATAAGGATAGACGTTCGCCATATTGGATTTAGAGTGACGTCACATTATTTTTAGAGAAAGAGACATATTTTTAACGTGTCTTGTGTCCAATGCATTCTCTTTCACCCCCATCTGTCACCTATGACATGATATCTCCTATCCTTTGGAACATCTCGGCTTAATATTGTGTATTTCTAGCATAATTGTCTAGTTGACCTTAAAGTTTAATTCCTTGTACTTTAGTATAAGTACATCGTTACGCATTGTTCGTACGTGGTCTCGCACAGTTGACGCGGTGTCGTAAATACTGAGTCGGGTCTGATGGGACGTAGCTACGCTTGGATGGATGTTTATGAAATAATTTTAGTAAAGTAGCTTTTGCTCGCGGCTTCGCTTGTGTTAAGTTTGATTTCTCCTTACAAACTTCAAATGAACGGTAGTTCATCCCTGGAAAATTTAACTTTGCCTACATCGTCGATAGCCAAGTTGGCACAATGGTCACTGCAACTGACTGAAGCGATGACGGTCGCGGATTCGATCCCCGCTCACGGCAAACGTCTGTATTGGCCATATGGATGTTTGTCGTGGTCTGGGTGTCTGTGTTAGTGTTGTGTGTGTTTCCGGACTCCCGACACAAGGCCACGAGATCTTAACCCTTAATAGCCTAGAGTATCAATTTTGATACCGATCTTTTAAACCAAATGTTTACATTACTATTAGTTTTAGCCTAGCTATATCTGATTTCTGTATGGCCTTATGCTTGAAGTATCAAAATTGATACCTGTTTTATTTTCTAAGTAAATATGTAAAATTAATATTGTGATTTTTTAACTATTTCCTTCATCTAGACCTTCCAGCAAACACTAACGGCTAATATTTAAAAATAAAACACTTTCGTAAATCAGGCTATAAAGGGTTAATGGGAGCCGTTGAGTGTGATGCGTTTATTATTTATTTATTTATTTATTTATTTATTCTATGGAAATATCCATTTCAACTTTAATATGACTTCTGCACGTACGTAATTATCTGATTACGACGAAGTCACGTGGTTTCCACATAAATTAAGTTCAGTAGAGTAAATGTACTTAATGTAACTAATAAAATTTAACTGAAAACTAATAAATAATTTAAAGATCGTTTCACACATGTAGTCCCGCCCTAAAACGTAACCTAGTAACAGTAATCAAGACGTATGTATCCAGTCCCACGATCCATAAATTCTCTCCGTCCCGATTTCTTTTCCCGATAATTATTGCAAGCGGTGATTTAGCCTGGCCGCACACTGGTATAAATTTCTGACAGAAGATTTTACCAAGCACGAGTCGACTCAACGGACGAACATGTATACACATATTGCGAGTGAACGGAAAAATTCTTATGGGAACTATATATTCCTAACGTCGAATCGATATTTCTAATGGTTATATAATTAGTATTAAAATGTTTACAACATAAATTTCAGATAGTATGCGGCTGATGTTATCCCGCTGATACGAGAAATCTCCTTAGTCCACTTACCTTGTGCTATCCGTTTATATGGTTTGGCTGAGCCACTCCATCAATAGCCAGGTAACTGCTTGAAGGTTGGTGTAGTAGAAATATTTTACTCAGGTAAATATATAAAGATTACGTAACTATATTCATTCTACTGAAATTAACTTATGTGGAAACAGTGAGTGAGTGTCTTCATCGTATTCAACTGTATTTTATAATATTACTAAATAAATATGAAATGTTGATGCTCTACATAATATTTGCTAATAATAACGTAAGTGCAAAAGTCATACTAAAGTTAAAATGTATATTTTCACAGAAATGTCTAAACTGAAAATTAAAATATTCCTAATTACAATACTCTTTTTTACATTAAACCACTGATTAAACAAAAAAAAATGAAATCTATTTGATTGGCTTCAGTAAATTTACGACATTATGGCACTAACATAAATAGGTATGGCATTATGGCATTAATAATATGCCACATGGCATTTATATAAATCTGGCATTAAACCTTGCGCAGATGAGAGAATTTTGTTCGCGACACTTTTATCCATCACAAAATAAGTTTTTGTTGTATAGAATGAAGGAGTTCTGGGGTAAGAATAGACTGTTACACATAAACTAAAAAACTAAAAATGATTCAATTTAATGATAAAAAAATAATATTTTATTCGTAAAGAACAAGTCTTATCAGCCTTTTGTTAGTTTTATGTTACGGTAAAACCTTTAAACTGCTACATATATCCTTACCGGGTTCTTTTAACTTCGACGTATCTTGAATAATTTCTTACATGGGCTATTAGGACGGACCGCAATTGTTTTTATATGTGTGACGGAATTGTTACAATCTGGCCTTTCTGAATAATTTAGTAGAGGGAGTACTTTGTGTCACTTTCTGTGGAAATAGGGTCTGGAACGCAATATATGTATTTGAGATATATTTAATGATGAGTCAGTCATATATAATTTTTTTTTTCATGAAAATAAATATTGTTATTATATGAAAGCTTCTCTATTCATTATCAGTAAAAAATATTGTGCCCTAGATAACGTTTACGTGATTTGAACTGCGCTCTATTTCGTGAGCTATCAGGTGAGTAGAAGCTTATGTTTGTTGCTCCACTTTGTACATATGTATATAGCCGATATTTTATAGTCTTTATATTTTATAGCCTTTATATATTCATCATCATATACCTAGCATTTTTTCCGGTTATACCAGAATCTGCTTACTATTCTAGTCTAGATATTGACGAGTTATTGATTTTTACACAGAGCGACTGCCATCTGACCTCCGCAACCGGTGAAGGCAAGCCAATAACCGTTTAGACTAGAGTAATTTCCCTACTAAGAGTAACGATTTTTATCATTATGTGATTATAATAGCAATCGCAACCGACAGCTTTACTTGCTCTCCGAGGCACGGTGGGGACATCCACAAGGATAAACACCCAGATCTAGGAACAAATATCTATACTAATATAAATATCTGCCCCGAGCGGGAATCGAACCCGCAACCGTCGGTTTTTGAGGTACATTTAGCAACACTGACACCAGAACGGTCGTCTATAGCATTTATATATTGTTAGCGGTAAAAAGTAATAGAAACTATAGTCACGTGTCATAGTATCATGACATTATAAAAGAGCAACACAAACGTAGATGGGGCACTTTTGCTTGAGCACTCGGAATTTACGGACGTTGACGAGTCCTCTATTTAATTGTTATCTTTTATACTTTCCCTTAATATTGATTTTGTTATTTATAATTTTATTTATTAGGAAATCATAAGTTGTTTTATTTGTTTTAATAAAATACCGCTTTTTACTTACAATGTATACCTTTTATAATATTTGTCAGGATTTGGCTCTATTTTCGCCCAGAGTATCGGAATTGCGATTCATAGGGTAAATGCTGCTAACTTCTTGCAACCATTTCACTCGAACATGATTTGTACAGTTGGTAACTAATGAATTGTAAATATTTGTGTTTCTCTATTTTGTAAATACTATATTGTAATTCTACTTTCCTGGTTAAAGCATAATGGAATAGAGGATTTCAAATGAGATCATTTAAGCAAACAAAATTTCAGTTTGTTATACATACTAACAGTTCCCAGCATGCGTTGTAATGTTACCTAAAGTACATCAATTTTTTGAGCTAGGATTCATCGTTGGCGTCACCAGAGTACTCTACCAAAGTTTTATCCTAATCTGATCGATTGTTTCGGAATGCATATTGACAAATGGCAAACATATGAATATTGACTTATATTTATGTATATAGATTACATATAGTGGGCTATTGATATTACTATATTACTATATATATAGATAGGATATTACTATTTACATATAGTTGTATTGATTGATATATATTAATCAGCATTTGTGTCAAACTAATATTAATCAAATATAATTTTTATCAGTAACATTAAACTGATTTATTAAGATGTGAATCAGTAATTCAGTAATTTTCAAAAAAAAAAATGAATATACAAAATAGGGTGGAATAATTTGAGCATGCGAAGGTTTTACAAATTGAACGATGAAATTATTTAAATTATGATAAAATAAATTGAGGCCAAAATCCGACCCGACTAAGCTGTTCGTCGATTAGAAATCCAAAATGCGCTCAATTTACCAAGTAATTTACTTATAAGCAGCGAAATCGAAAACCGCTTTGTAATTGACCGATCACGATATTCGGTTTTGGAATTTCTAATTATTCGAAAATCGAAACTGACATCGTAACAAACTGTGTATAAGCATAACTACTCTTCCCATTCCATCCCTTACTTCCCACCCCTTCTTCCCTTTTTTTTAAGATGGTAATGCGACAGTAACGGATAGGTTGGCGCAGTGGTCATTGCAATTGTCTGAATCGCTAACGGTCGTGGGTTCGATGCAGGCTCACGGCAAAACGTCTACATTAGCCATATGAATGTTTGTCGTGGTAAGTGTTTGTGTTCTAAGTATTTTCCTCGACACAGCAAAATAAGATCCTAATGGCAGCTGTTGGGTGTGATGCGATTTTTTCTTATTTATTTACTTTTTTGTTGCAATAAATAATATCAAATAAATAAATTATGTATTTTGAAGTCAGTTTCCATTTTTATAAGTCTAGTTTCCAGGGTCTACGTATTCTGTTGCGAATTTGACGGGCGACATAAACGGGAATCGTTTTTCGTACCGTCGGCGCTAAAGGCACATAGCGACTAAATTGTTCATCAAAATCAATTTATCTCAATTGCATTATCACATATTAATCAATTACATACATAAATAAATGTTTAGGATATTAAGGTATACGAATAGTATCGAGGAAATATCGAAAGGACACAAAAAACTACACTCGCAACTGGTCGGATATGCGGATACGGCTATCTCAGTGCGATAGTTGTATCCGTATCTGTCTAAGGATATACGGAATATCCGTTAAGACTGCTTATCTAGTTTGAACATAATGATAATGTTTTAATAGTTAGACTAGTGGGTACCCGTGACTTTGGTTGCACATTTTACTAGAAAGTTAGAAAACGCGAAATCATACTTTAATTGTATTCACATAATATCTATGAATACAATCCAACCCATTTCATCACACGGATCCAATTAACAACAAAAACGCCTAAAAATATACACTGTAAACTAACGCAGCTTCATTCATTCATTCATTTAAGCTCGTGGACTAATAGAATGAAACAGTTCAGACTGTGCGTACGGTATAGACGTAGTGTGCTATATTGGCGACTGACGTGGAAATAGATTCGCGGATGTTGGCGCAGTGGTCACTACAACTGACTGAAGCGCTAACGGTCGCGGATTCGCTCCCCGGTCACGGCAAACGTCTGTATTGCTCATAAAGATGTGTGTCGTGGTCTGGGTGTTTGTGTTAGTGTTGTGAGTGTTTCCGGAGCCCCGGCCCAAGGCCATGAGGTCTTAATGGAAGCCTTTGAGTGTGATGCGAACAAAGACCATCTCGTCAGAAGCGACTAGTCTATATAAGTGAATCCATCCCCAAGCCAAAACCAATATACTATCCAAATCAAAAAGGTGCGTTAATAAATTGACAGTCTTAAGATATATGTTAGGAAATGAGTTATGGTACTTGGCATTTTTTGAAGACTGGGCAAGTAGATAACAATATATGATCACATAAAATCACCTAAGCATAAATTATAATATAATATTTTGTTGTTATTGACATTATGAAACTAAAAATAATTGACAAATAAAACATGGATATTAACCATATCCAAATAATCCAAATAATCTAATAAACCGCACGAGCATAAAGCGTTTTTAAAGCAATTGTTCCCAGTGCTAACCGTACACAATTAAAATAGTCATCCATTTTTGCTAAAATAGTCTGCAGTGGGTAATCCGTCGAATGGAAACATTTTACGCAACGTTTTTATTCGATGCGTATTGGTTTTCGCCGTAACATTGGAATTTAGCATTTTTTTCCAACTAAAAATGTTAAAACTGGTAGCAGGATTGTGCTATTAAAACCCTACATTTCTGTTTAATGACCGTTATTATAATTTTATATTTATTTTTATTCCTTTTTTGTTTAATTATTTCCTTTTTAATGGAAACGATTTTTGAATCGTTTTTGTAAATGTTGTTTATATGTCAAAATGATTATCCAGGGTGAAATGTTTCATATTTCATGCAATTTTATCTGAGAACGTTGTTTTATTTAATTTTATTTTATTTTTTTTTATTTTATTACCTCCCGACGCAAAAAGAGGAGTGTTATTAGTTTGACTATGTGTGACCTAAAATTTTTAACACTTATGCATGCAACATAACGAACCAAAATTATGGTATTCTTGGACTGATGCTGCAGGATCAGCAGGATACACAACTCCTTACTAAATTACAGCAGAGGCATCGCGATCGTGCTCGTTCAAATAGTCATAATTATTGACGGTTTTTTTTTTTAATTTTCAATTTTAGTCAATTATTTTATCGAAGGATACCCAACGGAAGAACAATTTATTCGTCTATAAATAAAAACAAAAACAATGTCACTTAACACAATATGTGTGCTCCTTCAATTACAGGAGACCACAGGTTGCTTATTATACGAATGAATATATGTAAGAAAGCTTTGTTCTCTTCGTTGAGTATTGTAGATGTGTATTTATTTTTCGGCATGCTTTTTAGCCTAGCCAGCACCATAGGTTTTAAAATCTAATATTTACTAAGCAAAATACACACTATCAAAGGCTAAAAAACGCATTAAAACTTATTCTATATTCATTATTATAAAATGAGTTCAGGATAGGTCATGCATGTGCAAAAAATTTTCAATTGTCAACCATTGCCACAATAACAGTTACTACTTAAAATGTACCTAGATTTGTCAGAATATACTCTTTTACAATTTTTTTATTGTTAATTAGAAACCCTTCGTATTACTGTGTTCAGAGCATTGTCTGTCTATCAAGGATATATGTATGAAACGGAATAATTATGAGACGTAATAATTAACGTCCCATATTTGCTAACGCGTTGGCTAATGACTTGAAGAATCTTATTTTTTTAATTATTATTTTCAATCCTTATATACTGTATTATTTTGTGAAGGGCGCTGACCTCTATAATACAGTTTAAATCTAGCTTAGAGATCAGAGTTCTACATTTACTTTTGTGTACATAAGATTAAATGCCTTAGCGTTACCCAAAATAAAGACTTTAAGATTTAGTCCGTTCCTTAAAATAAATTCTTTAGAATTACATTTATGAGTTATTCTCTCAGACTTTCATATAGATTTATGTAAATTATTTCTCATTGCTTCACACCTGAAAGAATTTACCGTCAGTGCCCTATTTTTGATAGCCTTAGCTTTCGTAAGATTACCGAAGTAACTGTCATCAGGTAACAAGTTGTTTTGTATCAATTACAAGAGTAAAACATAAATCTCCCACATAAGTTGTTGTAACCCTAAAACTACAATTTTACAAGAGAGCATTTTTAGTCCGTTTTCGTTCGAAATTTACGACAAAATACGTCTGAAAAGTCCTCGAAAAAGAAAGATCTTTGGCATATTTTCACTTTGAATGTATTAAGCAGTGCAAATCGGTGTAGTATTCAGTGAAAACGCTAACGTCATTGTGGCTTACAACAACTTACGTGGGAAATATCGAAATGTAAATGTTGATAAGCGGTAGTATGTCAACCCACAAAAAGTCATATTCGGAGATATTGAGGTATTCTGATGATGTGTTTCATGTTTAACAGTATTCAAACATTTTTCATGTCATCCTAAGTAAAAGTACAAAAAAGTTTCTTAAGTCATGTTTCGAAAATTTAAGCGTGTTCCATATTTTGCAATGATCATTCCATATATTAAAAAAAAAAACTTATAATTAAATAAAACCGTTTATTATACCAATCTGTTTTTAATTAATTAAACCTTTAATTAAAACAGAACAAAAAGGCGGATATATGTGTTAATAATGGTTTGAAAGAAATCTATCTATACATATAAAATCACTTGTCCTGACTGATTCATCAACGTAGAGTTGGGGCTACGAACCTAAAATTTTGGCAGTAGGTGGCTTTTAGGTTGTAGACATCCACTCAGAAAATGTTTTTTGATTATTCACCCCTAAGAGGGTTGAAAGGGGTAAAAACGTTTCTATGAAAAATCTTATTCCGTGGTCGTATTAACTTTAAACTTAATACACATACTTCTGGGTGATAGTAATGAAATGTAAAAAAGAAAACGGAGTACTGTTATTCCACACTGGGATGCAAGGGGGTAGTAAAGTTTGTATGGATACATTTTTATTTTGGCCAATTATCCTTAAATTCAGCACAAACATTACTTAGAGATAATAACTAAATATATCTATCCCAGAATTTCAAATCATCCCTTATAGTGACGCAGTGAATACCCCCTGTATTAAATCCTGGAATGGTAACAATTTCGCTGGTAGACTTGACAGAAATTTCAAAATATACGCTGGCGAAACCGCGAGCTAGTAGTTCTTTGTTAATAAAGATGTCTTTAGACGCCATTTTCTCAAAATGAAGTTCGTGTGGTTTAACATAGTATTGCTTATCACCGTTCATATATAAACAATTAAAACATACAACAACTAAACAAAGAACAACTTTTACGGTAAAAAATTTAGCAATGTCAATACATTTGTCGGGTACCTTTTTTGAATATGATTCTCTAATAATGCCTGTGGCCTACAATTTCATTTTGCGTTTATATTTTTTTCCGGTTCGTGTAATATATGTTTTTCCCATAGGTATTTGTAACTTGCTCGATTGAAGGTCAAAGGACAAAGTTGTTTTTATCTATACCAATATTATAAAGACGTTAAATTTGGTTGTAAGTTTATATGTAAGGGGTGATCTCTGAAAGTAATGATTCGATTTGAAAGAATCTTTTTACGTTAAATCACCCGCTTATTGCGGAAGGTTAAAGGCTATATTACATCACGCTACGACTTATAGTAGCAACAAAGCAATCATAAACGGAGTGAAACTGCCCGGGGAAACAACTAGTAATATATATATATATATATATATATATTACTATTTCGTGTATATATCATATATATTAATTAATTGATGTTTTTTAGTTAATTAAAGCCACGGACGGTCAAGATACGATGTATTTCCTATCTTTGATCTTTGACATATGTGTTTTTAAACGAATTCGAAAAAGGAGGAGTTCTATGTTCAGCTGCAAGTTTTATTCTGTTTTAATGTTTATTTACCGATGTCTTTGCCAATTGTGGACCGATTTTGAACTTTTCTTTGAAAGTGTATACTTCCAAAATAGTCCCATTGTCACGTCAGGATCTGAAGATGGGATCTGAGGGAAATCGAGGGAAATCTTCAAATATTATAAACACACCTGTACCGATTTAGGTATTTTTATTGGTAACTCGTGTATTTGCCCTTTGTGGCTTACATTTAATGAAGTGTAACTCAACATGTATTTCACGGATTGCGATCCGATAACTTCAATATGATTGCCAATACGCATAGGCTTAAAAGGTTTTTCTTCACACCAGTTTCGAATGTTTTACTTGGCACCGACTTCAAAACGTTATAGAATATATTTATTTCATAATTTTTACTTGTTTCGTTTTCGAAGTTGATATATTTTTTTAAGTTTTTATTTTTCATATTTTTTCATAGAATGAGGGATATCATTAATTGGCCTTTGATATCTTTGTGCAATTCTATTTTATCTTTCACACGATGTGTTAGTTTCAAAGTGAATAGATATATTTCAATGCTTTTTTATTTAAAAGCGCGTCTGGTCAGGTCCGTTCTTGGTTATTTTGAATAGAAATCATCAGTGCAAAGGACCAACTATGTTCCTTGTATTTCAAATAGGTTTTTATTTCAATTTTACCCACAAAGTGGGTATGATTTAATTACATTAAATTATAATCACTTTGTGGGTAAAGTTAGAAGATTAAAAATGAAACATTTTTACGTAATTAATATGATTTTAATACCTAAATTATGTCTCAGCAGAGAAACATTTTCATTTTAATATGAAAAAAAAAAAAATTCTCGCGTAATATTCAAGCAACGGGGTTTTTGGTTCGTCTGTATATCTTTTTGTTGATTTCCCAATTGAATGGCTTCCGTTGACTTAGAAGTTGTTCTCAGTATCCGTAATAGTATTACTACGGATACGTATGTATTATACAACACTTAAAGATTCGTTTCAATAAAATTAATGTCTTCAATTAGCTTATAAAACAATGAATCTATACTCATATTATAAAGCTGGAGACTTGTTTGTTTGAATACGTTAATCTCAGGAACTACTGGTTCGAATTGAAAAATTATTTTTATGTTAAATAATTTATTTATAGTGGAATGTTATGGGCTATATTACATCACGCTACGACTCATCTGAGGGAAGCAGTAACCATAAACGCGAGTAAAACCGAAAGGAACAGCAAGTGTATAGATAACTAGGCATCTAGGCGCTGTATGGATATAAAACATACAACAGATTTTAATCTACACTAGTACCAATACAACTATTTAAACCGCATCCAATTTCGTGCAATAGTTTTTGCAAGATATGCGAACAATTCGGATAGTTACTTTTTATTATATAGTATAGAATACATTATAAACGAAAATATTAATATATATATACGTTTATAGCATTATATATACGTTTTCCTCCTCGACAGAGATTGATGCGTTCCTTTGTTTGAGACCTCGGTAATGATAAGTAAAATTATGATGAATGTCATTCACCGGCTGAACGAATTCATAAAAATGGACTCGGTAATTCAACTGCCTTTTTGCCCAGGATGCATATCATTATATCCTTTTAGCTTTTTCGGTATAGAAAATAGTCCTCGCATAGAAATATTTTTAGCTCAATGGAAATCTTTTTTATTACGTTCCTGGTTTTTTCGCAAAGGTTCTACGATTTAACGGTTGGTTCTATATGTGATTTTAGTATTTTTTATTTTGGTTCAAGTCATTAATAAACGGGGGTTTTTTAGTAATTACAAAAATTAAAAACTTTATTGCGTTTTATTTTAATGCCAATAAAAGTATCCAGGATAAGAGACATCTTGGCGTTGAAAGTAGTTCTGTGAGATCGTCATGGTTCGGAAAAAGATAGAAGGGCGAGCTCGCTAGAAGGCCGATCTTGCGTGACAAGGACGACCGGTGCGTCATCCTCCCGGTCTACTAAGCTCACTAACATCCAGAAGAGTCCCAATATTAAATTATTTAAAAAAAAGAGTAAAAGAGCACTTTTTCACACAATTAAATATATAAGCAAATTTTCTATTTCAAGTAATATGTATTATTTATATAATTGTATATATATGTATGTATATGTATATATTTGTACATATGTATTTCAGTCATCTGTCTGTATTATTTACTGTTTATACCTGCTACATAACACTATTTCTGACTGATATATATATATATATATATATATATATATATATATATATATATATATATATATATATATATATATATATATATATATATATATATATATATATATATATATATATATATATATATATATATATACTACTAGTGAGGGGTACAGAGAGAACAAGACAACACTTTGACTATCACCGCTAGCCACGATCGAACACTCGCGGAATCTCTATTTTCGTGCTGATGACGGCTATCGCAGGGGCTTTAGTGGTGGGAGATCTAATTCTGTAGTGACTTCCTACAGAATTAGATCTCCCCTAAAGAATATAGTATGTTTCGAATATTTTTCCTGCGAATACAGAAAAACTATATGATTCATAGCCATTAGGAATTTCATTCAAATTCGTTGAGGCTTTACAGAAGATTTATAAAAGTTCTGTACGTATATTGTGGAATATATGTATTTAAAATATTCGTTTGACCATACTGTAAAGAAGTTTTATTATGTTTTAATTAATTTTGATGTTTTGTTTTGAGCTTTTATAAAATCACAGTTACCAAATTTATCGTTTAATATCGAAAATTTCATGGACTAAGTTGTTTACAAGGGTAAACAACATAATTATGCATATTACAACAGTTTGCTGTATATTTTCGTTCATCGTTTATTATATAAAAGTAATGTTTACGCTATCTTCAAAATTAACATATTTGTATAATTGTATTTTATTCCGTTATAATCCCTTGCCTATAACAACAAGCGTCCTGAAGGGATTGGGCAATCAAAACTTTTCTCCAACATCAACAAAATAAACAGGTCCAAATATTGGCATAAGCACGTACCTACCACCTATCCGTCATTCTTTCAACGAGATTTTACGGACTTGGGAAATAATATTTTTGTGTGAAATATCGCTTGTTGTTAGGAGAATGAAATGTTAAGATGTGATGTATGTGTTTTTATCTGACTGTAATAAAGGGGATGATGTATTTAAGCACTTTTTTATCTATATTGATGACGTGTTGAATGAATTTTTGTTTTTGGATTTGTGGAAGTGTTCTTAACTAAATATGACGTCTTTAAATCCAAGATGGCGGGGAGTGAGTAAAACTGTTTACATCGATTTTATAGCCTTGCCATGTTCGTGTGTCTGTAATTTCGTCCGTTCTCGAAGTCAGGTTTTTTTTACTTTTATTTATTATTCGTACATCACTGATTGAATAAATTTAAAAAGCGAATTCCTTTTGTTTGTCGGTACCACAAACACAAATAAATGTGTCCGGGACCCTTTAATGAATACAAACGGACGTGCCTTTGAAATTCATAAATAAAATTAATAACTCTTATAACTTATTGTCAGGTGAAATTAATCAAATAAATTGGGTCAACGCGTAAACACTGAAAATTTCCATCTTTATTCATCTATACAAACAAATAAAATTGGAATGTTTGTTTGTTATATCAAATTAACAGCTTTTAACTGAATGCGTATGAAAGTATATACGGTACTAAAATAAAAAACACATTTTTTTAATTTTTTATCAGTCTGTCTATTTGTCTATCTGTCTGTCTGTCTGTCTGTCTGTCTGTTTGTTTGTTCCAACTAATCTTTGAAACGCCTGGACCGATTTTGACGGGACTTTCATTCACATATAGCTAATATTATAAGGAATACAGTAGGTTACTTTTATTTACTAAAAAAAATTAAAAAATAATATCCGAAAACAAAATTAAAAAAAGGTAAACATTATATGAATATCATTTTTTCTCAAATTAACGTGGGTAAAACCGCGGGCAGCCTTAGTAAATATAATATTAAAATTTGTTTTGCTATATAAAATCAAGACTGTTTTGTCACGAAATATTTTAACAGATTTTTTAAAAGAAATCGGTTTCCCATTCTGCGTAATATATTTTTACTGTATTAGCCGACGAACCAAAAAGGGGGGCTTTATAAGTTTCACGCGTATACCTACGTGTCTGTCTGTGGCATCGTAGCTCCTTAACAGATGAAACCGTTTTGATGATGTAATTGAAATGTTTCTTAGTTATAATTTATGAAGATTTATGTAGACGTTTCAAAGTTTTCAGCTCTATCGTTCTCTTAGATTTTCGCGATTATTATTCATTGAAATAAAACTATTTTCAACGGATTTAAATCGCATATGTTAATTATTTTTATCATCCCGACGTTTCGAGCACTTTGCAACGTTCGTGGTCACGGGTAGACTAAGGTGACATTTGTCTATTTGAGATTTTAGAAAATATTATTTACAACTACCGCCAACGGTTTTCAGCTCTATTCTAGTTATGCTATGAAAGGATCTGAGCATCTTCTACTGTTCTGATCAATTCGAAATACTGTGAATTATATTAAAATAACATAATTGCGTGACCTTGATCTAATGCCGCATCTTCTGAAGTCAGCAGGATACAACTCATCTGCTCCGTTCTATATATCTATCAAAAAAATAATGGAAGCCCTCTGATCTTTAGGCGAAAATTATATTTGGAAGTTTCGAGAACATTATAAAACAACTCTAACCTAGTAAAAGATACGTCGTAAGTAGTTATGAACACCGTTAATAAGGCACTGAAAAACAACTTATGTAAATTTTTATGAAAGTCTGAGAGCAAAACTAATAAGTATTACGTATTATAAGTACAAAAAAAAATTATAAAGAGCCAAAATTGACTTGTAAGTTTATATATAGGGTGATCTCTGAAACCACTGATCCGATTTTAAAAATTATCTTTCATTGGATAGCCCGTTTATCGAAGGGTATAGGCTATATAACATCACGCTACGATTCATAAAAGCAAATCAGTAACCATACACGTGAGCGAAACCGTGAAGGGTGGCTTATGTTTCATGTTTTGACAACCACATTAAGAGTTACGAGTAGGTCTCTGGTTTGTAGTTTAATTACCTTTAAACTTAACATCTTATTGCAACCTCTCGGAATGAATTCGGAACGTTTCACGTATATTCTTTTAATTATACCATTTACACGTTCCGGGCTAAATTGAGAAGTTTCCGACGAATTGCTTCATTGCTTCGCGTTAATTTAAGATAGCGATATTATTTCGTTTGAAAGACTTTATTTTAAAAGGTACAACACGATTTGAATGTTTTTGACTTTTATTTAAATATGTTTAAGGACGTGTATTTTCGATTTGATTGGATTACATTTAGTTAATGAAAATATAATTACTTTAAATTACTTATTTTAAAAACAAACAAAATTATATATTTCGAATTCAATAATTACTGTATAAACATATCCACGTGATGAAGTGGAAAAATATTAGAACACTCATTGAATCGCAATTCTTTACATGAAAAATTTGCATTAAATTATATTAATTATATTAGTTTTATTTTTTGTTTACTTTCTTCTTTATAAATATAAATTTCAGTTCAGATGGCAATATGATTAAATATATATTCGAGGTAAATATATATTTGTATTTCCAACCAAGAATTAAAAAAGAAACCGACAAAATACGTGATTTCGTTTATTTCAACGACATACTCACTTATTTTAGTTATATTGATTTTAAAATCATACGACATAAAACCGTTTTAAGTATCAAAAAAATCAAATTAAAAAAAAACTTTATTCGAGTAGGCTTTTAAAAGCACTTTTGAATCGTCAAAACAAACAAAAAGTACTTAAATTAAGGAAAAGCTAGCACCGGTCCGGAATGTAGATTCTACCGAGAAGAATCGGATAGAAACTCGATAGATACTCTTGTAAAATTTTGTTATTAAGTACATACATTTAAAAATCACAAATGTATATATTTTACATCCTGTATGAAATCCAGCTATACTAAATAATGTTCAAAATTGTTACGAATTGAGTCTCCTCCTTATTGAAGTCGGTTAAAAAAAAACGTTAACTTATTTCATATTTAAACGATATGATGGAATCAATTAAAAATAAAAATTAAATTCACTAAGTAAGTGGCTTACGAGATAGTAACTTTATCTGTCAAAGAGATTGCCAGCTTTCCGAAAGACGGAGCGCTTGTGAGGATTTAAAATCTATTTTAGTTTCCAAACCAAACCCTCAGTGAAAAGTGTGAACTCGTAGAAGCAAACACAACCTTTGAGATTTAAAACGAACTGTTTTTATGACAATTTATTGTTTGAGTTTCTTGTTGACTCTATCGGATTGAGTCAAGTTACATGAAGTCTACATATTAATACGTGAAGCAAAACATTTGTACTTCTTTTTACGAAAATTACGCAGACGAAAGAGTATGAAATGTCGCACATTTTTAGTTTATATGAGAAAGATAGAGTAATGCTAATATTTTTTTTTAATTAAGCATTATACACACTACCATTTATTTCACACGTTTGGCATGTCTCTTGTTTATTTTTAGTCTGTGGTGAAATTGAGAATAGATTATCTGTGGTCAATCTTGGAGTCGATTGAAAATATAATGAATTACAATCGTATTTGGACTTCTAGGCAACTAGTAGATATTATTGGCCAAGGATTAGGACGAGAATCACACACGTATGTACGCTTACAGACTGACTTTATTTAAACATTTATATGCATATTATTTTAAGACACTGTGTTTTCGTTACTATTCTATTGCTATAATGGTATTGTACCTACACCATATTTATTAAAAATAATCTCCGTTATGACAAGGGTTTCTGGAAGAGATCTCTTATAAGAGATAAGTTATCCCATGGTAGTAACTCAGTTATTAAAACTCATAGCTTACGTATGCTTACCTGTGTGGAGAGAATTACCTAATTTTTATCTCTAAAGCGATACAAAACAATTTTGTAACCTAATTACGTAAGGAGTTACGAAAGATATGAATGTCAAAAATAAGGCACTGATAGTAAATTCTTTCAAGTGTAAAATATTGAGAAATAACTTATATAAATTCCTATCAAAGTGAGAACAAAACATGCAAGAGTAATTCTCGCCTAACACGACGTATAATGTTAACAACATATCGGACGTTGAGTTGTTGGTAAAGCTTACATTCGCGACTTATTGCTGACAGTTTTGCATTTCTATATTGAATACTTCGTAAGTTACGACCACGGAAATAGAGTCTAGTCCATTGACTACAATTTCATACATTGGCTTGTTCGACCGGGGTAGTTCGTCATTCTCGCAGAAGATCAGCGAGGAATATCTTATATATCAGCGTTTCGTACGGCGAGTTGGAGAGCCAGAAGTGTAACGACCACCTCTATTCCATTACTTACTTCTTATTGCCTTTTCATTCCTTATTCCTTTTTAGGCTGGCAATGGTTTTGTGGCTCGTTTGGCGTTGCACAAGGGATGCTTAACGTCAGTTGTTTCGTCTACTCGTTTGCCAGTTACTTCGGTGATAAAACAACTAGGACTGTAAATCATGTGTGTGATGGTTTTCGATTGGTTTTTTACACTAATGAATTTTGTTTAAAATATGTAGGTTATAATGTAATATTTTTTGTACATCATTTACTAAGCTATAAATTTGATACCTATTATTCTTTCGATAGCGGTGACTGTGAGAGATTTTTAAGAAAAACAGTATCTTTAACCTTTCACGGAAAAATTTTTTAACGGCAATGATCGAAAGGGACTTTTAGGATTTTATTCAAAACTAGTAAATTTACCGTACATAGGAAAATTCAAGATTCCCTTAAAATTATTTTTAAATAAAATGTCTTTATTCTCTGTACGTAGTATTATTAAATAATTCCAATATTAACAATATGAAGACAACAAAATTAAATCATTGTGTTAAATTAAATTATAATAGACGGTCAATTTTATAACACGAAATTAGGACTTTGAACCCTTTACGGATGCTTCTGACAGGATATTACTTTGCCCTTTCTCGTTGACATCTTAATTAAAATCTTTTAACTAAGGGTCGCGGTACATTGTTCTGTGACGAGCGTAGATAGAATTCATGATAATTTAATATTAAGTATAAGCATGTATGGCCCTTTCGTATTTTATTTAGCTAAAATGGCGGGCGCAACGATGCGGATGTAATATAATGGCCGTAAAATAATTGAATTTATTTATAATATTAACTAGAGACCTTTCCTTGCTTTGTGATAGATATTTAACGATTATTTTAAATATACGAATTACTATTGCATATTTTAATCTGATGTTTATATATATATATATATATATATATATGTATATATATATAATGTATCCTACATTATGGTTGATGAATATAGGCTATAAAATGAAAACATGTAATGATAAAGATTGTCAAAAATCGGTCTAGTTTCGAAGCAGTCGTTAGAATTCGAGCATTAAATATCAATTAATATATAGCTTATGCCTCGAAGTAGTTAGAAAAAAAATCTATTAAAAAGACTTTATTGTAATGAAACCATTTTTTACTAGAATATCATTAGATTTCCATATAAGTATACAAAATTAGAATCAATACAACTCAATCCCTTTATCGGATCTTGCTGAATGTTTACGATCTTTTCGTAACACGACCCAAAACAAATGTGTCTGTCACGGGTGTTTCAATATTTCCAGCCAGTCGTTCGCAGACTAATCTTATTGGTTCGCAAAAAAACAACGTGACGTCATCAGTTTTTCCAGAAATTTCCACGGAAATTTTCGCCCACGTGTACTGAACTGGGTTTGACTGAACTTCTAAATGGGAGCTCTATTTTTGTTGACGAATATCGAAGGCAGAGTTTCTGTACGTCGATGTGTTTTTGACGTTAGCTTAGTTATTAGTTTATCTGAAATTTATGTGTTAAGGGAAATGTTAATTTAAGTTTAATTTTATGTACATTTTGATGAAATAAATAAAAAAGGCGGTTTTTATATAATACAATATATGTTTTTTGTACGAAGTTAACGAACTATTGTAATTGTAAATAGTATTTCAGTTTTAACAGATCTATACGATTTGATCATTGCTTTATCGACTTAAAAATTATAAGTTACAGAATGTTTATTTTTAGGGCTTTGTACACAAAGGTACCAAAGAGATCATATCACTGAGCCTCTGCTATCCGACTGTCTGGCTGTCCGTTTGGCCGTCTGTCCATCTGTCCGTCTGTCCGGCTTTCCGTCTGTCCGTCCGTCCCTCCGTTTGTCTATCAACGGTAAAAAAATGATTGAATTTTTTGCATTCGCAAACAATGTAAGATGAAGTAATACATCACCTTTTTAAGTTGTGTTGGATCACCCAAAAGTCCAGAGCCAGATACCATGTTATATCCAATCCTAATTTAAATACCAAATTAATATGATATAACTGACAGCATAGCAGTTCGTAAATTTTATGAAAAAAATCTATATCAATAAGCTGTCGTTATAACGTTCATATCTTCTATTACTTTTCCTCGAAGTTATATATAAGGGATATTCGTGAAGGGCGAAATCAAGGCGGTAAAATATAGAACTCTTACGTTTTATCGCTTGACAATTTGTTCAAGTGCTTACTGAGGATTTTGTTGAAGAAGTCACGTACATATGTCATTTGTAATGGGCCGAGGAATGGTTATAGGATGACATAAAATACTATTATGCGTGAACAATTATGTAGCAATTATTTATTTTATGAAATTAGAACTGGCCGTATAAAGTTGTAAGTCAGTAAAGTTTATGAAGTAGTTTTTTTTACAAATATAGCTAACAAACGGGCAAGCAGGACATTTGCAGAACCAGAGCCACAAATGCGTAGCTAATTTATAATTGAATAAGGAGTGAAATAGAATAGGAAGTAGGGAAGGAATGTGGAGGGGTTCAGTTTAACTATATTATCTTTATTCCGTTTTTTGAGGTGAGAGTGAGGTACTGACCCGGTCGATCCAACCTGTGTACGGGCTGTCATTGGGCTACAGCTAGGCTCTACTTCAGTGTATATTTGTTTAGGTAAATTATATCCAGTAATGTTATATTACTAGGATATGTTAAAAGTTATTGATTTTTGCACCCATAATATCGACTTATAAGGATGACGTTACTTAAGCACCAGCTAACGACTGAGGATAACAGGCGAGAGCATCTTTGAGACAACAAATCAATAGCCAATTAAATTGTACATAAGCGTATTATTGTCTTAATTAAATTATAAGTATTAATATATTAAAATTAAAAAATATAACAGCCTCTATGTTTTTAACTACTAGGTAAACACCTTCTCTTTAATAAGGAGAAGGTTTTAGAGCTTAATCCACTGCTCCTTTGCGGTTCACATATGTGTCAGAATTTCTCCCGGCATATGTAGGTATCCACACGATGTTTTCCATCACAGCCGAATACGAGATGAATTTAAACACAAATTTAGCACTTGAAAACTCAGCAGTGCTTTCCAAGGTTTTAACAAAATATAATATCATGTATTTAATTTATTTAGTTATATTTGTGTTGTTTTAGGTTAAGGACTAATAATTCGTACTATTTCAAGGCGTTTTCCAAATTTAATTAAGGTTGGATTTTCGACCCCACAATCCGAACAACCTCCATCGTGTTTTCTCAACTCCACGCGACATTGGCAAAATAATATGTGCATAATTAGCAACTAAAAGCCACAAATCAAAGAATTGAATTGAATCAAATTATTTGATAAAGCTTGAAAATAGAAAATCAGTACAGATTTTTAACGCCAAATGATATTAGTGTAATATATCTTTAGTTATAAAATGTAATTGCTTGTATTTAATCTTACTATAATATCGTAATATTTATTTTATTAAAACCTCGGTTTCAATATTATATTATAAAGTTATATTTCACTAAGACAGATCGCTCTTTAAGATCAGTTGAAATCTTAACATCAATTAACTCGAAAAGGTAAAGATTAGGTACTTAGTCGTGATGATAAGGATTAAGGCCTTAGATGTGGTATGATAAGGACTTCACTGACAAGACGAGTTATCCGTTTAATATTCACTAGAATTTTCCTGCGATTTATCGTTTTTTTAACTTCGTTACTAGTCGTTTGACGTTTATTAACTGACTTGAAAATGAGATTTTCAATTCGTAATGTATTTTTTTTTAATCTCTTTTTCGTATTCCAAATTCCGGTTTTTATTTGAAAGGGTATACTTAAGTTTGGTTTCACAAGCGATCAAAAACGATTTATTTGTTTCACTTTTAACATAAAATAAGTACACGAAATTGCAAATTTTACTTTTGGAGACATTTCTTTGTACTCGTCTCAGTTATAGGTACTTCCTCGCTCTTATGATTTTTAGTGCAATTTTTTATTTTATAGTCCATACATTTTCCTCGATGAATCTATTTAACGCAACACGATTTTTTTCGATAGGTAGATAATAAAATTAGCGCGTTCAATTAAACAAACAAAGTCCCGAGCTTTATATATTAGAATAAACAAAAGGTAATAAATACTAATAAAAGGTCCTAAACGAAAGAGTTTATAAAAAAGAGGTCAATTACTTAACGTAAAGTTTATTTGGACAATTAGATCATACATTCATTTGGACCCTTAGGCGAGAATTGTTACTATAGCCTATATTTCTTTACGTGTCTCTATTTGGTAATAATACCCCGAACGAAAATCACGAAATTTCCAACAATTTCTTTTCATTATAATTTTGCATTCTAAATTGATTCAGTTCAATCATTCAATCGATAATCTCTTATAAGAAATAGACAAGTGAAGAACAATATATTATAGGTTACAGCGGTTTTATATCACTTTTAAAATAAGAACTTACAAGTAAAATTCATGATAAAAGTTACTTATATTATAATTCGCCATACTAATATTATAATAATTATGAAAATAACTACTAATAAATATTATAAGTCTGACAGTCGGTCTAAATCGTAAACTTATTTTGAGGAATTTTAATACAAAGATAGTTTGGACCTTGGAGAAGGACATATGCTATTTTATGTTGCAAAAATTAAACTTGAACAGCATAAAACAAGTTGCGGAAACCATCTCGTTTCACATAATCGCAATAATTACGCAAGTAAACGTCCCAATTCAGGTTAAAACATAGCTTTTTAGATTAAAACGTCGCTTAAATTCATTCGAGTCGCAGAATGAGCGTATCAACGCCAGTAAACCGTAATTCTACTTACGAATACGAGGATTATTGAAATTTTATACTGAAGTTACACGGCTGAAGATATTTTTAGATTAAATTGTCTTTAATTGAAGGTACTTTAGTGGAATAGCCTGTAAATTTCCTTTAAATAATTTATTCAACGGAATTGGTATTAAGTATTTTAGATAAGATTCTTGACCTTCTGTACTAGAATACATAATAACAGGTACATGTGTTCGAAATTCCTTAGGGCTCCCTATGGTGCCACAGACAGACACGCAGAAACTTGGAAATTATTCATAATACCCGAGCATTATGAAAATAATGCTTGGTCAAATCGGGCAAAGTGATTAATTATGATGAAAATTGCATTATTTATATGTTATGTTATAAGTTTGACTTGTGTATTTGGTAATGTGTGTTTGTTTGCAGTAGCACCCGAATGGGCTTAATTTTTATTACGGTATTTTTTTGTTTGAAAGCTGATGTAATCTTAATATAGTACTAAACTATACTTTATAAAGATCTATTCAGAAGTTTGAAGATTAGCTATTTTCTAGTTGTTGAAAGAAACAACTTCTATTGGTTCAATCGACTTGAAATTTACTATACTATGAATGATATTAAACATAGCTATGAAAGCTTAATCTCATGCTGGAGCATCATCTGAAATCAGCAGCAAACACAACTTCTCAGCAAATTACAGAAAAAGTATCGTGTTAGGGCTCTCTCAATGATTAGATTGTTGGCTTTTTTAAAGTTAATTTAATATAATATATAATTTATTAAACTATAGTCAAATGTACATAAGTTGGCATTGTACATACGTCTGCGATGTTAAGGGACTTTGGTCCGTCACAAAATAAATATCGTTGTTCGGAAGACTTTAAAAATTTTAAAAACGATTTTATAGAAGTATTTAATAATAGCTGTTCCTTTAAGAACTAGCTTATAACCCTGTTAATAACGAGATTAAAGATATCTTTGAGTGATAAAACATCAATTGAATTTATTAAGTCCCTTCAGTGATATTTGACAGATGTTACTAGCTAAAAATGAGTTCTAGCTGGGATAACATTCAAATTTAATACAACGGGTCTTATCGCGATAACTAATGGTAGTAATACCTTTTATTGCCCGACGTTTCGACGAAGTTGCATTCGTCGTGGTCACGAGCTGACTTGAAGTCATATTAAATATGAATAGTATAAATCGAAAGTTTAAAATATGGGATAACATTATTTTAAACGACTTTGTTTGTTGGATAATGACAATGATGTTTTGTAACTATAATCATGTTACGTTTATATTATTTGACGTTAAATATCTACATCCCTTATTGATGAGCTGGTCAATGACTAGTTATCTCAAAGATACTCGCCTGTCATAGTCTATCCTTAGTTGCTTGGCGACGTCGTCCATTGTGGACAGCTTTGTGGGCGCCAAAATCCATGAGCTTATAATGTTAAGTTTATATTAAGTATATTAGTTATGGTGTACTCATAAATAAAACTCACAAATAATAAATGTCACACGTCCTAGTTTGCATGTTTTTCCGATTCTCTTAACATGGCCGATATTAATACTTTTTTCTTATTACCTATTTAAAATATTATTTTTTTATTTGTTAAATTACAAGACTTTTTAAAAGTCCGTTCTCCTTTTTTAAAGTCCATTCACCTTTTTAAAATCTTGTGTAAACAATCATTTTCCTTATTACGGATTATACGGATTAGTACGGATTTTTTTGTTACCTCAAAATTGTAATTTCTAACCGATTTTGAAAATTCTTTTCTTGATTTAAAATTTGATTTTATCCCATACTTTCAGTGCGGTTCTACAAAATTTTGATCAAGTAAACGAAGTTATGTGTTATACTTTTGAAGTCGGTTTATTAAAAACAAAATGACTTACTGCTTTACTACAAAAGGTGAAATAAAACCATGTTCAACACGTGTCTAGCTAAACGGTGTTTAAAAATTAGACATTGTTTAAAATGTTGTCAAAATGGCGACACTGCGTGTAAAATTATATAGAAATAAAATATCACACGTCATATTTGTCAGTTAACATAGGTTTTAAGCATCTGTTAAAAACGAAATTGTCTTTTTTATGGACACCCCATTACATACGTTATGTTTAATTTTTTTTGTAGTAAGGCAGTTAATGTTTTTATAAAGTTACCTATATAGGCATATATAAATATAACGACGTCTTATTGTAACATAAAAAAATGCAGATAGATTTCAACGAACTTCTTTTAACGATGTTAATTATGTTTCAAATGTTTTAATGCTATTAAAAGGATAACGGTTCTTTTTATATAAGAATTCGCGGAATTATTGTAAAAATACGATAGAAATTAACATAGCACAATAAATAAAACGATTTTGGCATTGATAAATGAATTTTGCCAAACAAATTTTTCGACTCATTCAAATCTATCGAGAAGAAATCATCACAATATGCAAACGCCGGATGGATATAGAATTATAGAAATAAAAACGTTATACATTAGCTAATGCCACGAAAATTGGATTTGTTCGTAACAAATTTTACTTTAATGAGCACAGCAATTTCATAATCCTAATGAAGCAAGCTGCGTCTGTTTTGTGCTTGAGACCCTCTGTTGCGAATCGGAGCGTTAAATTGCTCTTACGAATTCTGCCTTTTATATGTTATTTATGAATTATATGAACAAGAGTAGGATGTTTTGTATTTCATTGTTCTTGGTTTATGTGTCTCTTTCGAGGATTTCGACTGCAAGACTTTGTGTTGAACGAAGTTTTACTGTTTATTCAATATTTTTGTGGAAATATTGTATTTGATTTATCGCGCATATGATTGGGGTTTACGTCAGTATTTTATAATATTGAAGTTGTTTTTAATATTGAAAAAAAAAAGTAACTATTTTTTTTTGTATAAAAATTACATACCTTTTTCAGGAATATTTGGTTAGTAATTTATTTTTTTGGGCTTCTTTTTCGTCATCAAAAAATGTATAGTTACTTTAGCCTATATTCTATATTTTCATATATATGCCTAGAACGGCAAACAGTAAAAATAGTATTAATATTTTTCGTATATAAATATTTACTTTAATATTTTTTTTTATGTGTAAAATAGACTTATGTCGAATTTCTGATTTGTATAATATAATTTACTAAAGCATAGGATTAAAGATTGTAGGATTTACCTTAATTTGGGTAAAAAGGTACGTACGATGCCCTAGGGTATAAGTTATTGTAATTAAGTTTGGGATAATGATAATAGATAGCTCCTAAGGCGGTCGACCACTTGATGTCCAATACCATTAAGCTAAAGGTTCATTTTCGTCAATAGATTAAGAGCTGCAGGGTAATTACGTTGTACGATTTCAGATTTTAATTTAAACCACTTTACTTTTAAAGTGTTGAATTTTATCTCATCATAATTACTCATTCGATTATAGTAGTATTTAATTTTTACACAGCCAGTATGTTGTATTACTACTTCTTAATTTATAAAGTAGTTTTTTCCTTACGAGATACGTTTTTGACGTATACTGTGAAGTATGTATTAAAAAATTCAATAATCCATTTATTCTCAACAATTAATCATAATATAATTCTTGTAATTTACCATTTAAGTTGTTCAAAAAATTTTTTTTTTATTCAATCAAAAATTAAATCTAGTTCCTATATAAGTATAATAGTTATATGAAATTTCATAATCTAGGTGAAATATTGCACCGAGGACCGAGGATTTTTTGTAATATACAGCGGACCAACGAACAGGTGGTTCACCTGATGTTAAGTGATCACCACCACTCATGGACACTTCCAGCACCAGAAGAGCGACAAGTTTGTGAGAAAATAGGATGAAAAGATGATAATTTATATCTTATAAATATGATACCCCAGTAGTCTATTCTCCTCCGCAAAATCATTGCGATAGTAACTTATGATTTCATAAGTTATTTATTTATTATTAAACTAAATTTTTCGTATATATAATTATAAACAAATTAGTTATCCCGACTAACGTTGTCCTGTCTTAAGTATGAATATTCAATTCAAATTTGAATAAATAATATAAAAAAAAACATAATATGCTGCTGTTTTTTTTTTATATTATGGCATGCATCCGGGCTACTAATGCGCAAAATATTCTGCCAATGTCATATGAAGCTGTCAAACCATGTTTACATCGCACGATCAGTCATTCGGGCGAACTGTCTAATGACAGACTGTTATGTCAAGCGCGCAAAGGTTAGATTAAAAAGTTTATATATCGTTAAGATTTTTTAATGTTCTCCGCAACTTTTTTTTATTTTTTTGCTGTAAGATCCTTCTACTAGAATACTAATAAAAGAACTCTATTAGAATAACAATAAAAAGTTGAAAAAAATCGACAAGGTCGTTCTAAAGTTATAGCGTGACCAAAGAAAATAGCGTTTCATTTAAATTTATATTATACAGATAAATAAATTTGAAGTGTATGTTTATAATATATAACTAACAGCCCTAACTAAATGCATATGAAAGTATACTTGGTACTTACGTCAAAAACACAATTTTTAATTTTTTTTCTGTCTGTCTCTTCCGGATAATCTCTGAAACAACTAGACTGGTTTTGACGGAATTTTCACTCACAGATAGCTAATATTATAAGAAATAAGTTAGGCTGCTTTTATTATTATTCATAAATCAAAAAATAAATACGCGAAATTCAAATCGAAACCAATGAAACAGTGAACAATATCCAATTCAAGTAGACAAGGTAAATATTATGCAGAATATAGTTTTTACTCAAATTAACGCGTGTGAGACCGCGGGGTGCAATTAGTATAAATGGATGCTGATAAGCAATACTGTGTCGACCCACAAAAAGTTAAATTCGGAGATATTGATGTATTTTGATATTGTATCACCTAATTAACATTATTAAAAAAAATTGAAGTCATATAAACTAAATAAGTACGAAAAAAAGTTTGCTAATTAATTGGTTCGAATTTCAAGTGCGTTACATATTTTGCAATTTATACAATAGTGTCAAACATTTAAAAAAGTTTTCATTAGATAATGTATTAAATATATCAGTCTGATTTTAATCCATCATACCTTTTATCAAAAAATAAAATAAAAGATGGATATAATCCAATCTTCCAACATTTTTGTTAAGAATAGCTTTGACATCTTTGGACGCCATTTTCTCAAAACGAAGTCCGTGTGGCTTGACAGAGTATTGCTTATCAGCGTCCAAATATACATAGATTTCGCCTCTCTAATTCAGTGGAGTATCACCATTATGTCAAAGTTAAGGAAGGATGTGGTGCGGACAATTCTGGGCCAAGGTTGAGCATAAAATGTCCATGAAATAGATTAGATGTTGAAGGTTCTACAATAATGTATTAGCATCACAAGGAACATTCTGTTACGATCGGATTTATGGCTGTTTCGTCCAAAGGAGCGATTTGTATGCATTCACTTCATATTCTATGTTTAATATTTTTGTGTACTTCGTGTTTCTTTTTGTATTCCAAAAAGTCAAATTCTTAGATATTGATGTATTCTGATAATGCGTCACGTATTTAACATTATTCAAAACTTTATCAAGTCATCTAAATTATATAAGTACTGAAAAGAGTTTTTATTAATATTTTTTTGAATACTGATGTGTGCTCAATATTCTGTAACATACAATAATTTAATATATTTGAAACTTATTAAAGTTATTATTAGATTTTTTTTTATTCTACCAATCGTTACGTTTCATTATACGTTTTAGTCGAAAAGTTCGTGTGGCTTGACATAGTATTGCTTATCAGGGTCAATTATATGATTGCAATAATAAATAAAATATAATAAACATGTTTATCCCATTCCATTGTAAAATTGAATTAAATTTTACATAATAATTTATTATTTCATGTACAACTATTTTTGTATTAAACACGACGTGCATGATTATTTTTACCGATAACCATTACTATTGTCTCGAAAGCTAACACAATATTTGCATTGCATATGTGTATAATAGACAGCGAATTTTATATGTGCAAAGTAAACTCCGAAACCACTGAATCTATTTTAAAAATATGGTTTCGTCTGAAAGATACATTACTCTATATGGTCATAGGCTATCTTTTATACATACATATATACGTGTTATTTAATTAAAAATTGAAGTTAACTCGAGCGAATTAGCGATAAAATTTAAATTTTACCTACACTTGCAATTGCATATGTAATACAAAAATTGTGCAATTTTTATTGAACTTATAATGTGTAGTTTTCAACGTACATCTTACTAGTATTATAAAGCTAAAGAGTTTGTTTGTTAGTTTTAACGTGCAAAATCTCATGATTAACTGGTTCGAATTGAAAACATCTTTTTGTGTTATATAGTTTATTTATTGAGGAAGGCTATATGCTATATTACATCACTCTACGACTCATAGGAGCCAAGCAGTAACCACAAACGCGGGTGCAAGAGAGAGCTAGTATATACACACATATGTATACAGTTAAATGACTTCACATATAAAATATAATTTCATGGAATACTGAAAATTGTAATAAGGACATATAGATATCACATTTATCTGGGTCCATACCGCACTTCGATCGCACGAGATCGCGATCCAATGGCGGTCGGTGTGGACGAAACGCGCGCGATCCTAGCGTACGAGTTGACGCTCGCGATCTTTGCGTGGTCAATCTATTCGTCGCGGATCGCCGATCGTGATGCATGGATCGTCCATTCCCGGCTATTCGTTAATTATTGGAGCGAGTTTATGCAGTAATTAATGAAGTGTCAATCACAACACAGAGGGACCCGATTAGTGACTGTGTAGTTTCCTACTCTCCTCTAATATACATTTATTTATACGATAGTTGTCACTCGCAGTTTTAATCGCATTTATGACTACAGCTCCATTTATGTGAGGTTTATCCTATTTAACGTGTAATCTTCATAAAATGTGTGAATTTGACATAAAAGAAAAAAAAAACAAAATAAAAACGAAATCATCTTTTTTATAATAAAGCGAAGTTTTGCATTAAATACGAATCATAGCTTCAATATAAATAAAAAATATAGACCTTTTCTCAAAAAACGCGTTCAAGGTTTCGCTTTTTCACTTTGCAACAAAAATTTCAATCCTCTTAGTGTTTCGTTTTAAAAAAATTCCAAGCATTTTATCGCTATTTATTCGAAATTTTCATATACCGGTAAAAACTGTAAAAATACACAGTTTATAATCCGTACCGGTATGGGATGTGATCTCGGTACGTAACCTTTCTTTTTATGGGTCTTGAGTACTCATAAAATGCCACTTTATAGGTTAGTTTTACACTACCTCTGTATTCAGCTAACTGTTTCAAGTTGTAGAACATAAAGCTCGTACGCGGTGATAAGCGATATACTTGACTGTAAATATGAGGATTAAGTACTCGCTTTTAACGCACACGATAAAAAGTATTGTTTGTATTTAGGTATAGTTTTAGGAAATAAATTATTTTTTAGACATTGCTTTTTCTGTGTTGTGATATTGAAACAATTTTGTTATTTAGAGTATTTTGTGGCCTTTAATTTTTTTAAGTACTACCTTAAATGGCTCCTAAAGTATAGATTTTTTGGGAAAAGAACCCTCGTGTACCCAAATTACCCTACTAAAGTTTCATCACAATTCGACAAGGGTGAAGGCATAGAAGACGATACAAACTTTTTTTCCTATATAGATAATTAAAAAACATCAATTAAATAGTTGTTTTAATGTTCGCCACTTGGACGGATATATAAATAAACTTGCGCATCGACTTGCACAAGTATGTACTTAAGTGTGCGAAGAATTCTTAATTCTAATATCTACTCGCTTAAAATATTCTGATAAACAAAGTCTTTAAGAGATTATATATTTCCATATATTGTATCAAACCAGCTGCTCCTCGCGATTTCACTCGCGTTTTGTGTTTATTGTTTCGCTTCTTTAAGTCGTAACGTGATTTAATATAGGCTTTAACCTTCCTCAACAAAAGGCTATCCAATGCATGAAATAGCAGAGATTACGCCCTATATATAAACTTACAAACAAATATTATTATAGATATAATATACGAGCTATCATCAACATAGTAATTCTTTTAAAATCCATCTCATTTGAAACACGTAGCCGAAATAAATACAAGGAGAAAACAAAGGAACTTTTCCCTTACAAATTATATAGAGGCGGGTTATACCGGACAAAGCCCTGTCACTCCACGTTACAGAGGAAAATACTTTTAAAGAAACTGTGTCTCTAGATATCATAGCAGATTATGGTGACGTTTAGTGGATTATGTTAGAAAATTAATAAATAACTTGGTGTATCAATGGATATCAATAGTTCTATATGCACTTATGTAAGTGTGTACCTTGTAAGATGAGACATTAAGACACACGAACTTTTAAGAAAACATTAACAAAAATCATATAAACTTAAAACAAAAAAAAAACCGAATTGGATATAAGCAAACTAAGAGGCTAAAAAGTAAATATTTCCTACAGAATTTTGTAATCGGTGCCAAGTAAATTTTTTTACGTTTTATTTAGGGGTAGGCATCAGTGGTTTTCTTCATCACTACCACTTCATCAAATGCTACTTTACGAAAGCAAATGAGAATATCCTCTTTTTTGAAGTCGGTTAAAAGTTCACATGGATAAAAAGATCACACACACAGAGACAGACGTAAACACGTGCACACACACACATACACATTATACGTAAGAACGTGTGACAACAAACAAATAATAGACTTTATTAAAGTCCATTTAAAAATACAAGAAACTCAACCTTATTTCTTTATTTGTGTTAAAATTGTATTCAAATATATATTTTACGCAAACAATAAGCTACTTTATCAGATTTAAAAATCTTGGGCGAATTTTTCGCACACTGAATACGATTACGTGAATATGGAAAAATCTTTTACACTCGAGAAGATAAGAATTTGTTTGTCGTTCTAGTACTGGAAAGAAACAATTCAGTATTTCGTACAATTTACGGGGAACGTAATGTAGTCGTATATATGTACATCTATTATAATATGTGTACATATACATTTATTATATTGTGTATTTCAGAAATAATTGTAACCAATGCGTTCAAAAAGTATTGTTGTATATTAAACTAGCGTTTGCTTGCGGCTTTGTTCGCGTATATATTATTGTAGGTGTTCCTATTCTGGGCGACCGTATTTTTTATTTGATATTAGTTCCTCAACTACGGATTAACTTGTGCTCGAAATAATAAATAACAAATATACCTATGTCCTGATTCTTTGTAAGGAAAATCATAACAAGCAGAAACGTGTAACTTTATAGTACAGTAAGTAGTAACAGCCTGTAAACGTCCTACTGCTGGGCAAAGGCTTCCTCTTCTATTAAGGAGAAGGAAAATCATAACAAGCGGAAACGTGTAACTTTATAGTACAGTCAGTAGTAACAGTCTGTAAATGTCCCATCGTTGAGCAAATAAATTATATTATATAAATTAATAATAAATATATAAATTAATAAATTCAGTTGTCAAATCGACAATCCACTTCTTCCATCTAGTAGCATTATTTTAGCATTAGATAGTACATTGACGAAAATCAGGCCATACAACTTCACGAAAACGGACCTTTTTATAATTATCCTATATTGTTTTGTAGTGATTAGTTTCTCAAATATTAGATAGGCTTAAAACTTAAATAATCAAATTTTAGATTGAATAATACTTTAAGGGTTCGCTTATACTAGTTTGTCGAATGTCTGTATAGGCGGCCCCAACGTCGGAGCGTCACGGTAGCATGCATAAGTGATCCCGTGGTGCCCTACTAAGATGTTGACGGTACTGCTGGGTTATAGTGGGTAGTTTGGTACATTGGTCTCCAGGAGTCCCTCATACCTGCCTGAATTATCAGGCTTGATGTATAAATGCATCCCCCAGCGAACAATAAAAAATAAAGGTTGTCTTCTGCACAAGTGTCTCGGCTAAAGTTTTGTTTACACTGAAACAGCTGACACCTCCGGCTTGTTGACTGACAACTGTCGTCTTCCGTCAAGGCAATCATAATAGAATACGTCATAATGATTCGTCATATTGTATTGCGGAAGCTAATCGAAATAGTGTCTAAATATTTCGTCAAAACACAAAAGAGACGTGCAAGAGTTTGGATTCATAATATATTCCGGTCGATCGACCAATGTACCTATTTGGTCGACCGAAATAAGCGTCCGTATCGTTTGTCGTCAAGTTTATTCGACTACAATAGTCCTTAGATGACAAAGAGATAGCGGCTGCCGGTCGAAGCTAGAAATTCGTTGATTCAATGTAAGCTTATTAAGATCATGTATCAGTGCAATATTACTGGTCATTGTTTTCTTCATAATTATCGTTAAAATGGAAACAGAAAAAATAATCTATAAGATAAATAAATAAAGAATTTGGGCAAATCGTGAAATGGTGTTTAGCAAACTTCCAAAAAAAGAAGGAGGTTCTCAATTCGTCGGAAATTTAAAAAAAAGAAGGTTAAGAAATACGAAGAAAGTTGTTATTAAATATTGTTTTAAAACAATAAGATATTTTAAAAGTTAGGTTATAACGAAATCTTTCCGAATTTTAAATATCCAATTTTCTATACAATGTTTATCATGAGCGGGGATCGAACTCGCGACCGCTACAACAAGTTGCATTAAAAACTGCTATTGCCATTGGCTCAGTGGACAGTAAATATAATATAAAATAATGTTTACCTAAGATTCTGAATAAAATAATAATTCACAAATATATATGTAAATAAAATATAGACTAACAAAATGTAAATATTTTATTTATAAAAATTTTATTGTAATATCACATTTGCTCAACAAAAGTATTATGTTATAATGTATAATTCTGAAAGAATATATGAAAAAAATAAATCAAGGAATAATTCAGAGATTAAGTTCAAATCAGAAATTACTAATCGTAAATAAAAAAATTGATAAGGGAAAAGTCACAACTGTTAAACATTTTTACAAAAAAACATGAATAGTTGAAAAAGTACGTTTATTAAATGAAGGGCTTTTTACGTGTCGTGTAGGCGTCGTGCCCTATCAGCCTGACCCCAACGTATGCTTCATTAGGCTAAGAACGGCTTAGCCGGTTTTTTAATAGCGAAAAGGCTAGCCAGTAAATGGTTTACCTGATGCTACTTCGCCTTTTCCTAAGGATTATTGTAATATTAGGAGCATAAGATATTCTAACATAGTTATACTTATTGTTACGTAAGACTGAAAGTTTGTAAATGTGTGTTAATGTTTATTAATGACTAGCTGTGCCTTGCGGTTTTACTCGCGTTTATGGTTACTGCTTCGCTACTATGAGTCGTTGTGATGTAATATAGCCTATATCCTTTCTCAAAAAATAAACTATTTAACACAAAAATAATTTTTCAATTCGAACCACTAGTTCTTGAGATTAGCGCGTTCAAACAAATAAACAAACTCTTCGGTTTTATAATATTAGTATAGATTAGCGATGTAACAGCTCAACGATTTTAATGGAAGAGAAAAGGTTCTCAATTCACAGTTAATTTTTGAAAATGTTGATTATCTCAGAATTTCTTCATTTATTAACCGGTTAAAAAATATTTTCTTTATTTGAAGTTATATATTTTACAAAAAAATATTCTCGAAACATTAATTTACTTCGTTATATTGTGTTCAGGTACCTGTTGTAAGTATAGATTAAAATAAAAACTGACCAGAAATTAAGTTACATATTTTAGCTCGTAGAAATATATTTAGCATAATACCATAACAGTAAAACGTAAATATTCTATAAAAATATCAAGATACACTATTTCCACTCATTTTTAAAGTTAATGATAGGGTAATGATACTTTATTATTCTCTAAACCAAGAAGTACAATTGTAAGTTTTACTACCGTAAATGACATAAATCAACTCTGTAACCACGAAAGCTTTTGCTGTCAAAAATAAAGGCACTGACAATGAATTCCTTCAGGTGTAAAGCAAAACCTTATATAATAATAACGCATCACACTCAACGGCCCCCATTAAGATCTCATGACCTTGTGTCGGGGGTCCGGAAACACTCAGAACACTAACACAAACACCCAGACCACGACAAACATCCGTATGGCCAATACACACGTTTGCCGTGAGCGGGGATCGAACCCGCGACCGTTAGCGCTTTAGTCAGTTGCAGTGACCATTGCGCCAACGCGTCTGTCAATATAAGTCAAGTCCAAGTGTAAAGCAAAAACGTTATGTAAGTATTATAAGTCTTTATGAAAATTCAAGAATAAAACTTGTATGTGTAATTTTCGTTTAGCAAATCGTAAATATTCCTCTAATATTGCGAAAATATTGTTAAAAACCTTGATTTTAATTTCATAAAGTACATGACATGCTTGAAAGTAGAACAGTATTTTCAATCTACGTACAAAATGACAAATTTAATCAATAAAATTTTCTCGCCGAACAGAGACAAGATCTAATTTCCATCGGCCGTCGGTTTTTTTATATTGTTTTAGGAAAGTCTCGGGTAATTGGGAGATTAATAAAATGCAAATCTAACGTAACAGATCTCCTTTCTTTATAAAATACGGTACAAAATTTTGCTTCTGTAGTCTACGCCAAAAGGCTATTTTTATAGACATAGAGATATGATTTATGCCTGTTAAATTGACAACTCAGTTGATTATGTTTTACCTGCAAACCTAGGGTTAGTAGTGCTGGCGTTATTGACGTGACGTGACCAATCAGAATCCTGAATAAAAATAACTATTGTTGTTTTTTTCCATGACAATTATAACCATAACTAAGAAAATTGTCTGAACGGACATGTCAACAGACAACAAAATGATCCAGCAAAGATTTGGTTTTCTAGAATTGCGGTCTTATAAAAATACTTGTAGGTTTAGAACTTGTGAAGGCTATAATTCATATATGAAAACTAGCCAAGACAGACCTTAGGCTACAATACATTATTTTATGTTATAAGAAGATAAGATATGTTATACTGTTATTTATAAATAAATTTTAGGACTGAACATTGAACTTGGCACCAATTTAGATCTCAATTCTTTTGTCCTTGAAGCCAACAATAAAGGCATTTATCATAATATTGAACTTGGCTCTCATTTCACATTTATGTTTTTGATTGGATATCATTACTTTTTGTTGGTAAGTATATATCCTCATAACGCCGTGGGTCCTTTTAAAAGGACAAATTCAAAACGAAAAGTAGACTTTATAAATATAAAACGATTGAGTTAATTACTGTGTTTTTCTACGTTTACGGGGTATAATTTTCTTCTCAGTGTTATTTTCTATATCTTCTTGTACCTTTGAAATATTTGAGTGAATTGCCCATTCGGTATTCGGTATTTCGGTACCTAAATCCTAAATAAAAAAAATAAGGTGGTAGGTATTAAACTCGTTTAAGATTCACGTTACGTTAAAAAAAAATAAAAACCAGTAGAATTGATGAGAGGTTGTGTTGTATGGTGGGCGAAAAGCTGACAACCTATCATCGCTAAACACATATTCCAACTTACTTACCTACCCTCACAGTACTTGTCGAATGTGGCATCAAGTGGTTCTATGATCACTCTGTGCTCTGCCTACCTCGATAGGGCATATAGGCGTGATTATTTGTTATGTTATGTGTCAAGTTAATCCACATACCAACCACACGAAGGCCGGCTGTCATGAGTTTGATTACTTACTGATTCTTACATCTATAATAGTAAGGTACAGGCACTAATTAGGTATTTATGTTAAGCGTTCATAATAGAATCTAATTATTTAAAAATTGCCAGTTTCTTATTTTTTCCTTTGTATTCATCTACTTACCTATCTGCATACCAAAATTTAACTCTCTAGGTTATCTGGAACTGAGTTGGAGTCTATATGTCAGTCAGTCAGTCAGTCAGACAATGATAAAAATGAGGATTTTTTGGAGATCAATATCTAAATAATCGTTTGAGATAAGCTTATGAAATTTAGAACACATATCTATCTTGTAAGTCTCAATATATGAGCCAAATTTAATATGTTTATGTGAAATAGTTTTTGATTTATGAGGGCGTCAAAAGAGGCTCCAAATGGCGTGCGGCTCGCCAGTTCTGTTTCTTGAACTTGGCTTGACACGCTACGCGTCTCTAGATTACATATTTTGCTTTAGAATTAGAAAAAAACTAGTGAATCTGACTTTGTACATAATTCGATACCTCCCACGTAAGTTGTTGTAACCCCAAAATTACAATTTTACAGTAGAGCACTTTTAATCCGTTTTAGTTTGAAAGTTACAACAAAATACGCCTTTTTTCAGGCGTATTTTGTTGTAACTTTCCTTGAAAAAAAAAAAGATTTTTGGTAATTTTTTCACTTTGAATGCATTTAGCAATGCAAATTCGTGTAGTATTCAGTAAAAACGCCAACGGTATTTTTGTGGCTTACAATAACTTACGTGGGAGGTATCGATATAATTAATTAGAATCTCTTGGATACAACTGTATTCTAATTAATTAATTGAATATATATCTTATAATAATATACGAGTATATGATAATAGTTTAAAATCGGGGTTACTTATAGCATATTTTCTTTTCCGAGAATCATCCAAAGTTTAAGCAAACGAAGTTCTAAGCGGATCAGTTCGTTTTTATTAAAATCGTCTATATACCGAGGTCGGAGCTTATCTAAAGCCTATACTTTTATAGACTAAGTATGTATATGCTCTTTACGAGTAAAAGTTTTACATTGATGCGAAATTTTCAATTCTATCGATGAGTTTATTTAAGTTCTATAATTTATGATAATCTCTGTATAAATAAGTTGTTTGTGTTTGTTTCCGTAAAACTTGAAAAATAACGATGTTACTTACTTATTTGATATAACGTTGCATTTTAATGGAAACGTTTTATATATAAAAATGGTGTTAACTGGGCATTTGTTGGATATTTGACCAGCAATAGCAGAATCGATATTTAAAACTAAACAAACTGATCTAAACTTTTTTTGAATTATTTTTATAAATGTTAAGCCTTTATGTTATCTATACGAGTCTACAAGATCCAATATTTAAGAAATACCGTGTGTAGCTTTATTCTGGAGTGTACGGCTACTGAAAAACATTTATATTGCTTAATTGTTTACACAAATAACGTGCTTGGATACACTAATTTTAGGAATTTACAGATACTGTGTTTATAGAGTAAGATTATAGGCTAAAAATAATTGTGGCACTATTATATATGTAATTGTATTTCGCTTGCTGCTTCGCTCGTGTTGATGTAGATTTTATATGAAAATAATACTCATACTCATATATACATAAAATTGAAAATCTAGAACAATGCGCCTAAAATGGTACTATAATTTTTAAAAGAGGTTTAATGGTACCAGAGTTTGGTTTACATATAGATAAAGCCTAGCTGTCGCTAACTGATTACAGCTCGTATACGGACTGGCTCGACCGGGGTAGTACCTCACTCTCATGGACAATCGGCGTGAATTAGCTAATAAAGCTGCGTTGAGTGAAATAATCGGCAGCCTAACATTTATAATAAATAATAAATAAACGCATCACACTCAACGGCCCCCATTAAGATCTCAAGACCTTGTGTCGGGGATTCGGAAACAAACTCAACTCTAACACAAACACCCAGACCACGACAAACATCCGTATGGCCAATACAGACGTTTACGTGATACGTGATAGCGACCACTGGGCCAGTGTCTACCATTACCACACACCTTTCCTCAAATCCTGTTCTCTTTCATCATTTGTACCTTTTTTGCTGGCAACGCGTTTATGTTGCTCTACTGCAAGTGTACATGGGCGTCGGTGATCACTTAACACATTTACTGGTGGCCACGTGTTAAGTGTATTTTAAATGGACACATATGTTGTATCGACAGCGTTGAATGTGTTAACATAAGGTCCTGCTTGCTTATTTGCCAGTTTATTTTTTATATATGTTAAGAGAATGTATTGTATTTATTATTAAGTTTTTAATTATGTAGGTCTTTTTCATATATTTTTTATTATTACATACTGTCATTTTTAAATATCCATAAAAATTAATAAGAAGTATATTTTTTTACTTAAATAATATGATAAGAAGAATGATATGTAAATAATATACATATGATAAATGTAAAATATGAATAATAAACGTAAAAGTCGTTTCTTTGGTTTACAGTTATGTTAAAGTGTAATATAATAGTCATATATAAAGTATTATAATTAATTTATACTTAACGAAATAAAACACTTGATTTATAGAGCAACACAACGTTTATTTATTTTATTCAAAAGGATTGTCTTATATTAAACACATTAATGCAAGTAATAACGAGTCGTACAGCTCAGGATACGTTAAATTATAGGGATCTTACATCAGACAAAGTATACACAACTAAAAATCTTACATTGATACGAAATTTTATAATTCTATCAATGTAGATACTGTTCGAGATATAGTTGTAAATGTCTTATCGGCTTTCGCCTCGCGTCCTCTGGCTATTTCCCCTGGCGATTGAACGCACCTGCACTGTATGGCTTCGTTCATATGAGTCGAACTAAAACTGTTATGGTTATTTAGCTCGGACGATGTATTTATGTGATGATTAGTGTAGTGAAAAGAGGAAAAAATATGTAAACATGAATATGTTAGAAATTTTTTTATTAAAATAGTTACTTTTTGTGAGGTTACTCGTATTTAATTTATATGTACATAGATGTGGAAATCTATGGAGATATCAAATTTTATTCGTTCTAAAGTGAGGGTTATTCATGTAAGTTGTCAATTTCAAATCAATTCTTTGGTTAATGGCTTGTAGTTGTGCCAATAAGACACATGTTATTTCTCCAATGTCACGTGGAATGGAGAAAACAAGATAGAGATTGGGCGGTGGGATCGTGAATCCAACTTAAACTAAATTTTGTGATTTTCATTGTTAGTCAAGTCCTTAACCTCATGTAAGTTTTAATCAAGAATTTACATAAATTACATAATCTGTCAATGACTTATTTATCGTCAGTCACATCTTATGTGCGATTGTCTAAGTAAATGCTACCAGGTTACAGTATTGTTTCGTATCACTTAAAGAGTAAAACTGTAAAGTGTAATTCTTACCTGAAAATCAAAATCTTTAATATTTTTTTTTTTTTTTTAAATACAATTTAAAGTCACTAAGTAACTAATTATTAACAGTGACAAGTATGGGGCACCTAATCTTATTGAAGTAACGTCTTGATTTTTGCTATTTTATGTTTGTCAAAAGGATAAAGATCGCAAAGATAGATAGTTTAGCGAGTAATAAAGATTCTCGGATTCTGTTGGTCTAATAAACTTTGGTAGCACTTCTTTGCAGAAGTTTTACGCTTAATTAAAAGATGAGAGAACAGAAACTTTCTTATTTTATTTTCGTTATGTAAGATAAATAAAATTGCAATGTAGTATACACAAAATGTTTATTTTAAATATAATACTAGTTACTACATTCTACTATAAACAAATAATTCTATTAATAACTATATTAAGCCTAAGTAACTATCGAAGTCACAGTGAGGCAAGGTGCCCAAAACACTGGCACCATTACCTCTTTAAATGACCAGAGCATATCAGATGCTGGCCAAGGTCCTTCAGTCATCTGTAGTTTCGACGAGACAAGACTATTTCTTGACTTTCTTTGAAAAACTTTTTTGTTTCCTCGCCCCAGGAACACATGGTTTTAACGGCAATCGGCACGAATACAAAACTCCTTCCAATATTTTCGTATTTTCGCCGCTTGACATTTTCAGCATTGGATGCTGCTGTTCCTGCCGTTAGAGAACTCCCTCATATATGTGATGCACAAAAAAAAAGAAACTTAACTATATACAAATCGTAATAATTACTATGTAATATACATGTCCGCGCGGAATAGTGGCAAGAATTCTAGCAGCGTTTCCCCTTTGAATCGTAATTCCGATTCTCTGGGCGAAAAATGCGTCTGCCTTCCTATCAGCAATGGAGGCAATAAGACGACAAGTAATTTCTTTTATAATTTTTTTTTGCACCACTACTCCAAGGTCACTTAGTAAATTACTGAAAGCTAGTATTTCTCGACAAGAACTCAAACGCATCGCAACACATATCGTTAGTGTTTTAGTCAGTTGTAGTGTGCAAAGCGTTAATTGATTTTACCTTGAAATCTCTTGCAAGTGTAATAATTTGACAAAGTTTTGATGCAATTGGACGACAGTAGAAGGTATATCAGTGCAAATAATATTAATAAATAATGGGTATATAGGTCTGTAATAAACAACGTTGATTAATAAAAGATTAAATAAAAGTGTTCATTTACTTTTAAATTAATTGCCTGAAGTTGTACTAAAAAAATACAGCCATATCAACCTGTATTAGAACGGACTAACGGACCCGTCCCGGCTACGGTCGGGTTTAATTAATTTTTTACGACGTCGCTTTACAAATCTTTGAAACTGTCGGCTTTTTCTTTACTATAATAAGCATTTTTTACATATATAATCCTTCCTCTTGAATGACTTGGTTTATTGACGAAAACCGCATTAAAATTCGTAGCGTACTTTACTAAAAAAAAAATTAACGTTACTCAATAAACCAGCTACTAACGAAAAAACAATTATCCAAATAAGTATTAGAGATAAGTAAGTTCAAACAAAAATACGAGATGGCCTAGTGGGTAGAACACGTCGATCTTTACCGATGATCGCGGGTTCAAACCCCGGCTAGCACTGCTGATTTTGCAAGTGCTAAATTTGTGTTTAAATGCATCTCGAGCTCGGCGGTGAATGAAAACATCGTGAGGAAACCTGCATGTGTCGAAAGAAATTCTGACACATGTATTTCCGCCAACCATGGAATGTGATGGAATAAGCTTTAAACCTTCTCTTTAATAGAAGAAAAGCCTCCTAAATATATTTACAGGTTATATAAATAAACTAAGTTCAAACAAATAAACTCACCAGCCTTATAAGTATAAATATCAAGTGAAAACATAGCATAATGCCACAGTAAAAGTAGCATTAAAGTGTAATTTACTAAGACATTAGTCTGTTTACTGATTCCCATGCAACTTTAACTTTTGTAATGCAACTTGCAAAGAAATTAGTTCGGAGGTGAATGAGCGAACTTTTAATTCATTCACTCTGTAATTTGAATATAGAACTAGCAGCTAAGAGTGCGGTTTTAAGCATGCATTAAATCGTTATGAAAGGAATTGAAAGTTACAAGCGACAGAAGCTTTTAGTGCATTTTAATGTAGCTTCCATTTGTGCCTTGTTTTAATTTAAAAGGATTTTTTTTTCTAATTATTATGTGTACAGTTTAAATGTAACTTAGTATTAAAATATGAATTATTTATGAGGGATGGGATGCGTTATGGATTAAATATATTTACATTTTACTGAAATATATATAATATTTTACAAACAGTACGTGTTTATTAAATTTACCAATTAAGTCTTTCTTATGAAACATAAACGTAGATAAAAAAAAATTCAACACTTGAAATTTTGGTGTTTGCCCGATTAGCTAACATTTTTAAAATAAAAATACAGGCAAAGAATCTGGCATCAATTGTCCATGGGCTGTGGTGATCACGTACCATCAGTATTGATACTAAGTGATCACCGCTGCCCATGAACCTGCAGCACCAGAAGAGCCACAAACGCGTTAGCAGTTTAAAAAGTATTGAGGTATAAGAAATATGGGAAAGGATATGGATATGTTGGGCTTCTATTTGACCAGTACGTCGGTTTTCTGTGAGAGTGTGATACTGCCCTGGTCGAGTCAACACGTATACCTGTGAGCTGTAGTCAGTAGGCTACAGATAGACTCTATCACATTATATGGTTATTACTTCGCACCCTATGAATGTATCGTAATATGTTACCTATAACGTCCCTAACACAAAGGTTGAAACACAAAAAAAAAACATCATATAAGATCGGTAGTAATCTATATACTCGTATGTGAAAGCAAATTCTCACTCACTCATCACGAAATCTCAGAAATCATAAGTGCTAGGAGTTTAAAATTGCATGGGGGTTTCTATTTAGAATGTTGATGCTCATTAAGACGGGATATTGCAAAATTTGACACCTAAGAAGGTGAAACGGCGGTTGGAAATTTATATGAAAGTCCTATGTTAAGCGTGACTGAAACCACAAGAGGCCGCTAATAAAAAAAAATCACTTACAGTGCCTATGTTTTCATTCCTCTTCTTTACATAGTATAACACAAAGTCGATTTTAATAAACCGAGTGATTCAAGAGAAAGAATCACCCATCAATAAGCAAAGTGAAATTCGGAGATATTGATGTATTCTGATATAGTGTCACGTATTTAACATTATTCAAAAAAAATTCAAGTCATCTAAAATAAATACGGAAAAGTTTCTTAATTTCATGTGTCGAATATTCAAGGTCATTCAATATTTTGCAATATACAAAAATCTATCTATTTAAAAAACTTGTTATTAGATAAAAAAAATATACCAATCTGTTTTTCATCATAACTTTTATAATAATAGAAAAGAAAAGATGAATATCTACTTTTCAAACAAATTAGAATATCTTTCATATTTTTAGACGCAATTTTCTCTAAATGAAGTCCGCGTGTCTCAAGCAATACTTTGTGCTCGTCAGCGCCCATATATAAATACATGCATATTACATTAGGAAAAAACCGAGAATTTTGTAACGTGCAAAGCCGGAGCAAGTCGTCAATATAGAATAAATCGACACCTACGTGGACAGACTCATAAATAATAGCTCGAAATTTGTAGATATACTGGAGTTTGTAGGTGTAATATAACCGATAGGTATTTTATCAATAAATGTTCCTAATATAAGGCAGGTTACACGCACGAGTATCATTCGAGTCACGCGCGTGATCCCGTGACCCCAATTATTACATTTCTCTGATGGTATGAAGATCGTAGAAATAGTCGAAATCCCATCTTACAAGGCACATAATATAAATGTTTTGTCTCTACGTATTTATGTAATTTTACGTGTATATCACGAAATTATTATTTCTGTGAAATGCTTTTTATAATGTATTTGTATATAAATATATAGGCTTAGAGTATATTTACAACAGTCTGATAACATAAAGTTTTAAAAACTATAACTCATTACCTGTCACTGTAATTATTAGAAATCCATTGAAACTTCATTCGTTAAAATCGGTTTAGTAGTCTACGCGTTACGGTGGAATATATAAACATACATACGTATACTCTCAAAATCATTAACCTTTCTTTTAGCTACGCTGTCGTCAGGTAAAAAAAGGTTTTATTACCTCCCCTACGGTAAAGTGGTGACAATTTTTTTCTCATTTTCTGGGGTGTGGGGTGTCGTAGGAAAGGCTGTTATGAATATTGTGGGTATGCGAGAACCTTTTTTTCTAATTAGAGCTTCGTTTGCAATATATTTACCTTTACAGTGCTCAGTTTATAAGGGTAAAGTAAGAAAAAAATTAAAAGGAAAACTATCACAGCTAAGTAACTTTTAAAAGTTAACTAACTTTTTAAAGTTAGTTAAGTTAAGTTTTAAAAGTTTTTTAAAAATAAACTGACAAACGAGCAGGCAAGATACCTAATGATAAGTGACAACTAACGACCATGGACATGGACCGCCAAAAGCAGTCACATATTAGTTGCTTTTAAATATTGGAGGATGAAGGGAGTAGGATGTAAGAAAAAGAATGGAGAGAGAATTTGGCTTCCAGCTCTCTCACTTACATAACATACAAAACGCAGCTCTAACAAGCTTCAAGCTGATCTCTTGTGAGAGTGACCAGCGGCCCTAGTTGCGTTATCCGTATAAGAGCTGTATTCAGTTGGCTACACCTAGGCTCTATCTTCATATTTTATATAACGGGTCTTATCGCGATAACTAATGATAGTTATACCTTTTCAAGCCTTTACCTGGTCAAGAGCTGATTATACCCGTTATATAAAATAGGCTCTATCTTAATAAAATTATCTGCATAATAACATAATAACAAAGTATACTGCGAAAATCAAATGTCTATGTATCCAGTTTTTTATTTCATAAATGACCTAAAAATCCTAAAAACTGAAAAGAACAGAAGCTTTCAAAGGTCTTTTTGTATTTTTTTTTAATTTCTATTGCAACGTATAAAAAAATTAAAGTTAAAATTTCCTATTATTCAAACCGCTGTTCTCAGTTAAAATACGAATAACTAAATGCAATGTTCAAAAACGTATATTTAAAACTGAAATACCGAATTTGAAATGTTTTAAGAGATGCGTTAAAATATTAATGGATCTTGCATCCCGTTTTAATTTCGTTTTGTCCTGTTTTTTAACCGCTGCAGTTTCAACTTCGAATAACGAGTGAGTTTTGAAATTTTTAAACGGTATATCCATTTAAAAGTTATTTTTCTCAACGTTTAGAACGGTTTTGTGACTTCGCAAGCATGGATTTTGAGTTGTCTAAGGATTTCGGAAGTGTGGATTTCAGTTTGTCTAAGAAGTTTAGAAGTACTTTAAATATGTTTAAATATTATTAGTGACGAGCTGGGCTAATCTGAAGTGTGCCTAAAAAATCATTAAAGCCGGTTTGTACTCCATAGGAAATATACACATATTGAATTCTATGTATTATAGATTTATACATATAAAGCCTACGATTGCACTTAGTAACATTAAACAAGTTTTCTGGAGTTAATGTTTTTACCAGCTCGTATAATATCTTATTTGTTATCAATTAAATATGAAATATGGAATACAATATAGATGTTATAAGTATTGTTAAAGAACTATATTTTTACTACCGAATCTTAAACCAATATTAGGGTATTCTATAAAAATATAAAGATCACGAATAAAATACGATAAAAAGCGTTCTTCAAGAACAATAAAATTGCATTTTCATTAGCCAATACCATAATATAGCGCTTTTTAACTCGACATACTTTTTCCTAACAATTTAAACATTTAATTTTATTACAAACATGGACGTTTCGGCGTTCGATGTGTAAATCTTATCGTTACCTACTTACTTACTATTATTTTGATGTTTCATATATAAATTGTCTCGTTGATCTGTTGTTCTATTATACCTACTAGCATGTCATAAACATCTACAATTTTACAATTCGCTTTTCAAAGGCTTAAAATATTATATATTCATCTTCGTTTCGACTTTTATGTCAAAGAGTGCTCAGAGAGTGCATAAGTTTATACGATTAATCAATAATTAAATTATGGGTCAAGAGTACGATATTTGCAGACCCACATACTATAGATTATCAATAATAGACAGATTTAATTATAAAACTCTCTCGTCAAATAATTTATAATATTGTTGATCCATTTTTGTGGGTGTTATTAATATCTACCTATACCTACCCTTGGGTGTTCCTTTTGACATAATATATTCAATTAAATTTTTTGGTTAATGGCTTTTAGTTGTGCCAATTAGACACATGTTATTTCGCCAATGTCACGCGGAATGGAGAAAACACGATGGAGATTAATCGGTGGCTTGACATAATATATTGAAGTTTATGTAATAACAAATTAAAGACCGTTACACGATAGCCGATAAATCGAAAATATAAAATTTGTAGTATGCGAGGGTTCTTAGTTATACCGTATTATTCAAGTAGGCTTTAAAAGCAGTTTTGAATCGTCAATTTACATTATTATATTATATTTTGTGAATGTTATTGACGTCGTATTTTAAAACTAAGAATCAATGTATTTATTAATTTGGCCATTCAACGGAGTAATGCTGCCAGTATTTTGGGAACTTTACCCAGATGCAGTGGCTTAGATGACGTCTACAATCTTTTGTAATAAATTATCCTTTTTTATTTTTTTCTTGTATTAATTGACTTTTATTTATTAAAATGTTATATTTTATATACACATAATAAAAATTTAGTATAGTTTTGTAAAAAAATATATATATCAATGGATGTAAATGTAATAATATGTATTTTGTAAGTGTATTCTAAATAAACGCTTCCCCTGATTCGGAATGTAGCAAAAAACTCGATTGTTACTCTTCCATTCCGTTGGATCGAATATTTAAGGTCGTTTCATTGTCGTCAGATGTCTGATTGGGAGGTGTAACTTTTGGTTCCGATTTTTAATTACAATTTATTACTACATAATACATTTAAATTTGATTTTGTTATTTTAAATTTAGAAAGCGTTGATCTCAATTGATGATCGCGGTTTAAAACCTGGCTAGCACCGCTGGTTTTTCAAGTGCTACATTTGTGTTTTAATTAATCTCGAGCTCGGTGGTGAAGAAAAACATCGTGAGGAAACCTACATATGCCGGGAGATATTCTGACACATGTATACCCGCCAACCTGCAGTGGAGTAGCGTGGTGGATTAAGCTCTTAACCTTCTCCTTAATAGGAGAGGAGGCCTTTGCCCAGCAGTGAGATATTTACTTTACTTTTACTTTACTACACAATAGTAGCAATTTTACTAGAAGACTTTAATAAAAAATGTTTTAATATTAGAAAAGTTCAAAATAGCTTCAGAGCTACGTTAGCCGGTGTTCTCATATTCAAATAACAAAGTGAATAAATTAATGTTTGCGCATTCATGTATCTACCAAGTTAATTTATTTTAAAACTTAAATAACCTTGGAAACTAAGTATTTTAATATTAACTTCACATAGGATAATATTGTGTTTTTTGGAAGGTATACTTGTTATTGTTAAAATTAATAATAAAGTTAAATAATAATGTTAAATAATTGATTTTATTTAATGGATTGAATGTATAGATTTTATTTTAATTTCTAGATTCTATATTTTTGTTGCCATATTTAGAACTGACTGTAGATCGACGTAGAGGTTAATGCTAACGTATCTGCATAAAACCCAGACCACGGCAAACATCTGTATTTATCTGCCTACGCGTAAAGTGCGTAATCTACGAATATAAATGTTATATATATATATATATATATATATCAAGGTATATATATATATATATATATATATATATATATATATACCTTTTGCTTTTACCCGAAACATTAAATGTTTGAGTATACTTTGTTAAATTTATCTATTCTATAATGAATAAGATTATAGGCTCTGTTACATCACACTATGATATAATACTTTTAGTAGCGAAGAAATAATCATACCCGCGAATGATACCGTAAGAGGCAGTTACTGTATGAATATTCTTAAAGTCTAGGATTTGCAATTTTTAATATATAACGAATGAGTTAAAAAAGTAGATTTAAAGTTTCTTCCTGACTCTTCTCTGGGTAGTTTTATATAGAACTGACACGACAGACTTGTAAATTGAAATTCAAAAGGATTTGTACGAGCCAGCTAGAATAAAGTTTGTTTATAATAGGGATTGCATAAGACATTTGAAATGAAGATATATTTTTTTATTTAAATAGCGCAATGTGTGATTCTGCCTTTTGCTTCACTCACGTAAATTTGTTTTTTTTTTTTTTGTTAATCATGTATGAATATTATTTATGAACGAAATATTTTTTATTTATTTTTCTTTTAACAAAGGTGCACGAGGGATGTTACATTTGAAGTGGTTGCCATTGAGCATAGATATTTGCATCATTAATAATATAATAATAATAAATTTATTTATTAAGGCATCTTTGACCCATTGTTTTAGTAATAGTTTCCTTATATTCTTTTCCTTCCTTAGCATTTATTGTTACTTAATTAATTAAATAAACAACAAATGTGTTACCAGCTTAAAAACTATGAAGAGTATTCCCTCCCCTTCGTTCCTTTCGGCGGGTTCAAACTCCGGCTAATTAAAGCAGATTGGTACAATGAAAAGTTTTATCTAATAATAAGTTTTTCAGATAGGTATGTTAGATTATTGCAAATTGCAAAATATTAGGCACACTTCAATATTCGAAACATTAAATTAAGAAACCTTATTCCATACTTATTTAGGAACCAAACTGGAGAAATGTCAAATTAAAGATTTGATTTAGTTTAGGAGCTATGAGGGAATAGATGAACATACACATATACCCTGTCAAAATCATAACCCTCCTATGACCTCGTCTTAATTCGGTAAAAACAAGGGACAATACGTATTTTTAGGGATACAGTTTTATACTAAGAAAGGTTTTTATATTATAACAGCTCCGGCTTCAGCGATGTGCGAGTATTCTTTGCATACCCTCACAATGTTGATATTGTCTTGAGTATATATAATAGTGTTGGAACAATTTACACCAACATAATCGGTTCGTGCGAATATTTTTCGAAGTACTTCACAAATTTACGTGTAACAGGATTCCGAGTACGCATTTTGTTGGCTACTTGGAATAAAATAAAACCTACTTTTTAAACATCGCAATTAGACCCATCTTTTTTAAATATAACATTTTTATTTCATTTTGAAAATAATGTCCTAACAAAAGCAAAGCAACACAACATCTGCTAGAGCATTTAATGTCAAAATACTGTTAATGTATTTGTGTGTATTTTATCAATATAAAGTAAAGTAGTTAACAGCCTGTAAATGTGTCACTGCTGGGTCTCCTAGTAAGGAGAAGGCTTAGAGTTTAATTCGTTAATTTATTTTATTAATTAGTTTGAGAATTATGGTATATACGAGTATATATATATATATATATATATATATATATATATATATATATATATATATATATATATATATATATATATATATATATATATATATATATATATATATATATATATATATATATAGAGAAGGATAATATATATATATATATAGAGAAGGAGTGCGGACTGCCAATATTTTTTCATACTATGTATAAAATTATATTAAATCAATAAAACAAAATATTACATACCACACACATAACTACCATTTATTTGACACACACACACACACGCGTGCGCATACATATACTCTTTAGTTTATCGTTAAAGTCTAGGGTCACATTGAGAATAAATTATCAGTAGTTAAATATAATTATATTCTAATCAAATAGTAAAAAATAAAAGCACAACAGCTAAGAAAATAAATGCAATCCTTATTTATATTTATCTACAATACACAGTCTCAGAGGACGTCACTCCGAGTTCCGATTCCCTCTAGCGATTTGAGACACCTGCACTGTTCTGTATTGCTACGTTAATGCGGATAAGTCTAGCTGAAATTGTTATATTCTAAACTATTTAATACATTTAAGGATTAATATTCAACTATTTGGATAATTTTGCATTAATATAATATGATATGAAAATCTGGTTTATATTTTAGTATTGTAAAACGAGTCAATTGTCGTTTTGACGTACATCATCTGATTTTAACTTTAAATTCTAAATAATATTTTAGTCGAAAAATTAACTGCCAAGTACCTACGTCAAAATACTTCATCATTTTTTTATCTTGAAATTTTATTATGTATTTTATGATTTTTTTCAATAATTGGAATAGTTCCAACTTCATATTGTTGGAAAGCCAAATTAGTCAAATTAAACAAAAAATACATTCCCATAAAATATATTTTGTCAAGATTTATTTATTACTTGTTGGTACCGGCGATTTCTACTGAATGTTTCAATTATTTCAAATACCGAGTTTGAGAATTATGGTTTCTTTCGAACCTAATAGTTTTTCAATATATTTGGTTATTTTTTCTTGCAGAATTTAGCGTCGCCTATTGCGTCTATTGTGAATTTAAGCTATCTAGGAAACTAGCTAGCTAGAAACTTACTAAAAAAAACAAAATAAATCAAAATCGTTTAGGAGTATTTTATGACATACACACGGCCAGAAGTATTTTATATTTATAGAATTGTTTGGATGCAAATACGCAATCATGTGTCAAACCAAAAAAAAAATAATAATAATGTTTTTAAAAAAATTTTCAAGTTAAAATTTTTATTATACCAATCTGCTTTTAATTCACTATATCTTTTATAAAAATAAAAAAGAGAAGACTTGAGATAGGTTTGACATCTTAGGACGCCATTTTCTTAAAATGAAGTTCGTGTGGCTTGACATAACTTTGCTTATCAGCGTCCAAATATTATTCATTCATTGCGAGATATTTCGTCGCTTCCCAGATAATTTCGATGTATTGATCGGAATTCTGTTCTCACCGAAATCATTATCATCGCACATAGGGTCTTAAGTGGGCTGATACGGCACGACACCCCATTATAAGGGCCATACAAAAACAGCCCCGTCAGCTATATTTGAAGTTCCGTGGTAACTGTCACTGACATAGTAACAGAATTTATTTACGTGTAAGATTTTATCTCTGGTCCTATATTTAATGTTTTTTTCTTAACCGAATACAAAAAAAGGAGATTCGTAGTTTGACCTGTTTGTATGTTTGTCCGCGATTCTATCGCGTTTGGCTTAATTTGGTGGGGTTTTCGGTAAACTATTTGTTACAATTTAGGGGAAGGTTTGGTATTTTGACCGATTTTTTTAACAAAATTTGAAAATTGAGGTTTTCATTTGACCCGTATGTTTGTATGTTTGAAGTCGGTTCTCCTTTTTTTTTAAAAAGTCTTCTTTATTATTTTTTTTTATTTCACATAGTTCTTTTGTTTTGTCCATTCAAAGAGATTTTCATTTCATAATATTTATCCATCCATATACTAACTCTCATCAAAGTTGAAAACAAGCATATTTTTAATTTTATTGTGAGTAGACATCTATATTATTATTACAATGAGGTAAAATTTGTTTGTATATGTGTAAGTTTACATATAGGGGTAATCTATGAAAGTGACGCGATTTGAAAAATTACTTGTATTGCATAGCCTGTTTATTGAGCAAGGTTATAAGGCTATATTATATCACACTATGACTCATAGGAGCGAAGCAGTAAACATAAACGCGAGCGAAACCGCGAAGGGCAGCACATTTATTTTTTCGTTTGTTACATTTTAATGTCAATATAAAAAGTGAATCTAAATAAAATTACACAAAAAGTTTGCATAGTTTTAAATTATTATTACGCCTAAAATTGCTGGAAATTTCATCCATGTATCACCCCTAAATTTAAAGATTGTGGTGATTTTTTTACTCGATTTTTTCGTTCGTTTCGAGCACTTTGCAGCGTTCGTGGGCACGGGTAGACAGTCAGTCAGTTAGTCAGTCTACCCGTGACCACGAACGCTGCAAAGTGCTCTACGTCGGGATGATAAAAATAATTAATATACGCGATTTAAATCCGTTTAAAATAGTTTTATTTCAATGAATAATAATCGCGAAAATCTAAGACAACAACATTATAACTGCTGATTTCTTATTTTTGTACTAAAGTTCCATCTTTAACTGTTCATAAATGAGAGATTATAATAGAGATAGTTTAACTTGTATGTCATAATCTATACAAATAAATAAAATTAAAGTGTCTGTATGTAATTTCAAATTAACAGCTTTTCACTAAATGAATATGAAAGTATATACGGTACTTACATCACATGTACGCAATTTAAAAAAATTTTGCCTGTCTGTCTGTTTGTTACGAGTATTCTCTGAAACGGCTGAACCGATTTTGACGGGTCTTTTACTTATAGATAGCTGATGTTAACACAGGCTTAGGTACTCCACCTTAGGCTGCTTTTGTTTAGAAAAAAAAATTAATTAATAAATAAAAAAGAGGGTTACACGCAAAACAAAACTGAAACCAATGCATGTACACAATGTTAAATAACTTATTCCAGTAGGGAAGGTAAACATTATACAAATATCATTTTTCCTCAAATTAACGTGGATATAACCGCGGAGCACAAGAGAACACTAAAATAAGTACTTATTAAACGCATAAAAATAAATTACGCTGTATTATATTCTAGATTCTATATGAATCTAGAAATAATCCTATGTATAATATGTAATATGTCCTAAATTAAAATTATTACCGTAAAGTCATCAGCATGTAAAGTACAATAACAAAAATATATAAAAAAAAGAAAACAAATAAATTAATAACCTGTAAATATTCATACAGAACACTGCGTGGCACGACCTAAATTTGCATGAATAATTTTATAATTATTTTTTATTGTTCCGGTATTATATTATAACAATAAAAATGTAGGTTTCACTTTATTTATGAAGGTCACAAACACTTGTTTTAACATAGAAAATAACAATAACACAGCTTACAGCGATTTTATCGTAGTGTTAAAATTGTTTCACAACAAACTCTGCGTGTAAAAGAAACACAATATATTTTGAAGGTTACTTGTGATATGATTTTTTATTTAAAATTGAAAAGAAATCTCGTTGCGAAGTTGCGTCTACATTTTTACGATATACGTCGTGGATTCAAGACGCGCCGTCGTAACGTGCCACGACGCGAAGTCACGACGTTTCCTGACGCTGTAGCGTGCCATGACGCGACATCACAACGTTTCCCAACGTCGTAATTTTTGCCATGGAAACTCTTAATATTAATAAAGATGTTCCTACTCGTACTTTTACTACACATTACCTTCTTCTTATTTCTGTGTTACCATACTATAAGAGTAATAAACCGGATCACGCACGTGACTAGAATGATTCATGTAACCTGCCTTATTAGTGTACCGTTGTTAACGTGATAATCTGTTTATTGACTTGTGTATGTAGATTAAAATTGTAAAAAGACGTGCTCGTGTTTTACATAATATTTACTAGTCTATCGTCTACACTAATATTATAAAGAGGAAAGATTTGTATGTTTGTAATGAATAAACCCAAAAACTATTGACCCGATTAATTGTTTCACCATTAAAAAGCTACATTCACGCTGAGTAATAACGGCTAAATTTAATGCGAGAAAAATTAGAGATCCTTACTTAAATATAAAAATAATATAACAAAAAACATAAATGAAGTTAAAAAGATTTCAAGAACTTTGTTCACGTGCGAAGCCAGGACACCCGCTAGTAATATAATAAAGAGATAAAATTTGTTCGTCAGTCTGTATGTAAGGGTTAATCTTTGAAACAACTGGTCCGATTTTAGAAAAAAAATTGCGTTTATTTATGAAGCTAAATTCTATTACGCTATGACTCATAGAAGCAAAGCAGTTGGCATAAACGCGAGTAAAACCGCAAGAGGCAGTTAATATTATAGAGATAGAGCGAATATTGTACGTGAATCGTAAACTCCGGAACCACTGAACCTATTTTGGAAATTATGGTACCATTTGAAAGGTACATTATTCCAAATGGTCGTAGGCTATTTATTTTATTTATATATGCGTATTTAAAACAAAAAATCTAAATTAACGGGATCGAAGCGGCAAGCAGAAGGTAGTTATGAGAATACATGTATTAGTATTTGTTTATATTAAGCTTCGCAATGTCTAGTACGTAGTCTATAAATGCTTAAAATGTTTCAGTGATGTGTTTAATCGCGACGGATTAGAAAAAAATCGATTATATGCGAAATGAAATTGATTACCAACCAATATTTTAAAACAATAACTTTTGTATTTGATGGACACTTTTCATAAATTTTCTCGGTGTCACTTTTAATAATTACAATATTATGCAAATTAAAAAGTTTTTTAACGGTGTTTACCGTTAAAAACTTTTTAATTTGCATATTTACAATATTTACTGAAAGTTAAAATAAAAAAGTCTGTGTATACCTACATGAAAGTAACTCGGTATACTAAGTAATCGTATGTAGTGAAGTAAAGTAACAGCTTCTGATTGTCCCACAGCTGGGCAAAGGCCTCCTCTCCCTTTTTAAGGCGAGGGTTATAAAGCTTAATCCACCACGCTGCTCCACTGTGGGTTGGCGGATATACATGTGTCAGAATTTCTCCCGGTACATGCAGATTTCCTTGAGATGTTTTCCTTCACTGCCGAGCTCGAGATTAATTTAAAAAAAATTAGCATTTGAAAAACATCGGTGTTAGCTGGGGTTTGAACCAACGATCATCGGTTGAGATCGACGAGTTCTAACCACTAGGCCATCTCGGTTCAATCGAATAAAATTACTAAATAAAAATTGCCCTTGAAATAAAACTATTTTAAACGGATTTAAATCGCGTATATTAATTATTTTTATCATCTTGACGTTTCGAGCACTTTGCAGCGTTCGTGGTCACGGGTAGACTAAGGTGACATTTGTCTATTGAACCGTTGGCGGTAGTTGTAAATAATATTTTCTAAAATCTCAAATAGACAAATGTCACCTTAGTCTACCCCTGACCACGAAAGCTGCAAAGTGCTCGAAACGTCGAGATGATAAAAATAATTAATATACGCGATTTAAATCCGTTTAAAATAGTTTTATTTCAATAAATAATAATAGCGAAAATCTAAGACAACGATATAAAAATTGCCCTTTTAATATTAAGATATTGTTCAAACAAAACATATTTATCTCGTAAAATGAAAGGGTTCAAAGGATAATCAAAAAACTTTGCTGCTAGGCTTAAAGCCTGTACGAATGAAGACACGTACTTTATTAGTTCAACGAACCCGAGGACTGTTCTTTGTTATACTATGAATTATTCTGAGAAGTAGGTATTATTTTCTAGTACCATTTTTATTATACACTAGCCTTCGACGGCGGCTACGTCCGCTTTCATAAACGGTAGCATATAGGTTATTCTGATCTATATGGAAACTGATAAGCAACACTGTGTCAAGCCACACGGACGTCATTTTAAGAAAATTTCGTCTAAAGATGTCAAACCTATTCTTAATAAATATGTTTGAAGAAGTATATATCCATCTTTTCTTTTATTTCTTGATAAAAGCTATGATGAATTAAAATAAGATTGATATATTTAATATATAATCTAATAATAAGTTTTTCAAATATTTCAGATTATTGTATAAATTGCAAAATACGGAACGCACTAGAAATTCGAAACAATTAATTTTGAAAATTTTTTCGGTACTTATTTAGTTAATATGACTTCGAATTTTTTGAATACTTCTAAATAGGCGATGCTGTATCAAAATACACCAATATCTCCAAATTAGACTTTTTGTGGGTAGACACATCATTGCTTCTCAGCATCCATATATATAAGTTATATTAATGTAAAGTTTCATCAAAATCTGTTCAGTAACTTTTGTGTGAAAGAGCAAGAAACATCCGTACATCCTTACAAAATAAATCATATTTTGCAATACAAAATACTTAAAACTTATAATTAGATAAAAATTTATTTATATCAATCTGCTTTTAGTTAATTATACCTTTTATCAAAATCTAAAAGAAAAGACGGATATATATTTCTTCAAACAAATTTATTAAGAATAGGTTTGACATCTTTAGACGCCATTTTCTCAAAATTAAGTCCGTGTGGCTTGACGGAGTATTGCTTATCAATGTCCTTATATACATAAAATATAGCCTATGGCCATCTAGAATAATCTACCTTTTAAATGGTATCACAATTTTTTAGAAAAGAATCAGTGGTTCGGGCGTATATGTACTATACTTACAACAAATTAATGTTAAAGAAAAATAATACCATTTCGAATATTTGATGGTATATAAATAGGGACATTATACGCTTATTATATTTCTTGTAACTAAGAAATGTCGTGTCCTTTTTTGATTATATAGAAAGATTCATACATTTATTTCCAACCTGACTGATACGAAGTACATTTTGTGTTGTGTTGTTTATTTTATTTTTATTAACTCTCTTCAAAAAAAGGAGAAACTTTAAAGTTCGTCGGGGTTTTTTTATGTTATCCGATTATTCGAAAACGGTATGAACGATTTCGTTATTTTTTCTTTTTTGATTGATCTCATAGATTTTTAATAAAATCGGTAAAAAATGGCAGTGCCATGAGGTAGCAAAACATTAAAAAAATGCGCTACGATTTAAATAAATAAATAAACGCATCACACTTAATGGCTCTCATTGGGGTCTCATGATCCTGTGTCGGGGATCCGAAAACACAAACACACAGGCCACGACATACATCCGCATGACCAATACAGACGTTTGCAGTGAGCGGGGATCGAACCTACGACCGTTAGCGATTCAGTCAGTTCTAGTGACCACTGCATCAACGTGTTTTTCAAAGTTGAGAAGTTCTTCCTTTTTGAAGTCGGACTTGACCTTAAGTCAAGAATCGCTCAAACTGCTCCAAAGACAGATCGTATGCAATAATTCCGATTATCCGAGCGTCGTAATGTGAGTGCCCTTTAAAAGACATGCAAAAGCTAGTTAATATTATTTTAGGATACAAGACTTCAGGATATTAATTATTTTCTTTGCTTATCTTAGAGTATAACCCCAAGCCTGCACTCGGGTCAAAGTTTAATTAGCGAAGTTTAACACGGGTTTAAAGATCGTTTAAGCACAGCCTCCCAGATATAGAGTAAAATTACCGCCAAAGTGTGCTGATGATTGTTAATGCATGAACCCTTTTGACCTTATATGTTTATGTAACCACGTAAAGTCTTAAACGCTTTTGACACATAGGGTATGGTCAGATTTGTGAACGGTTTCTGTTTGTGTGCGTGCAGGCCTTGTTCTAATGGATCTGTTTTTTGTGTGTGCATGAGTTTCGTGTGGATGTATGCTTTATGACGTCACCCAAATATTAATATGGTGGACGATTGTCATCACTATTAATGAGTATAGTAATTCTACTGAATGCGAGTATTATTTTTTATTATAATTAATTAGTAATATATATATGACGTTTGCTATAAATACGTCAAGCAAAAATTTTATTTACCCCTTTTTACGAAAATTGCGCGGACGCAGGAATATCATATTTCGCACATTTATAGTTATGTAGAGAACGAGTAAGGAATGCTTATATTTTTTAAAATTATGTATGAAAATTTAGTCATTAAAAAAAAATATTACACACACTGACATGTACTTGAAACACACGCATATTGTCTTTTGTTTATTGTTACGGTCGAATTTCGACTCTTTGGCCACTAGTACTTATATTTATAGTAGGAAATATCTCCTTTAATATTGTATCAAAATTAATGTTCGATACGCCAATTTGAGCATAATTTTTCGCTCTAATGGCTGAAATTAAGTAAATATCCGACTAACGGTACGAAATATAAGCACCAGCTCACCTAACTCATTATATTAGTAAAACATGTTTTGATAATTACCAAAACGTACTATGTGTCCAAATTTTTTCTATAATATTCATAAATTAACACGTTTGAGAAAGAATACCGTTTGTCATTTACACTTATATTTTTATTGTCGTTGCAAGACATTTTACTAAGTCTTTTAAGTAGATATATTTATCGGTAACCATATAAAATATATCATCGTATATTTCTGACAGCTATAAATTCAGACTTTTAACCAATTTCAAAGAAGGACGAGCTTCTCAATTTGTCGCGTATGTTTTTTGTGTTTTTGGTCTCATAGAGTTCTTATTAAAATTTGTTTAGTTTTTAGTTTAGTAATTTACTTTTAAAATCAAAATAACTGAATTAGCATTTCATGAATACAAACAAAATTGGATATTTTGCTTTGAAAAGTGGATTTTTTAAGAACCAAGTGTAAGAACTCAACGACACGATATTTGTCTGAATCAATGAAGCTATTAACACTCTAAGTGACAACATAAATATATACGTAACCAGTAGAGCAAATGCATTCCGTTCGTCGGGTAAATATATGCATAAAGACCGTTGGCTCCCTTGTTTAGTATTCTGCACTAATTTGCAACTGCTGGCTGCAGAAGCCAGGGACAATTTACTATACAAATAATTGTATTTTACTACGACTTTTGCGTTTTTTAGGATTTCGAAAGATCAAAATTAAAATAAATATTAGTAAAACATGTAAGTTAGAAGAAGCTAGTGAATATGAATTAAGTTCAGTTTTTGGATGTTAAGCAAACGAATCTACCATGGTTTTAAAAAAGTTTAACCTCACACTTGAGAAGAAACCGCGAACGAAAGGCTCAGCAGGTTTTTTCGTTTTTGACAATATCAAGATTCGTTCAAAATTATAAAATATGTTGAGACAGCTTCGAAGTGATCGCCCTATTCCCATGGTGTGAATCTATGAAATCTTTAATATCATAAGCGTTTCATTACAATAATTTTTAAAACTTGGATATCAATGGGACCCTATAACAGAGCCACCGCCGTCCGCCTGTCCATTCGTTTAATAGCTAATCAATTTCATGGTAGGTAGAGAAAGATTGTTAACAGTGTGTTTATTTCTATTGTCACTTTAACAACAAATGAAAAACTGATTAAGTCGGATTAACGTATTACATAGTTGTTATTTCTTGCACGATGGTACGAAACTCTTAAGACGCGAGCTTGATGCACTAAATCGGATTTATTTCTGTTTCGTACAGTTATTTCGATACCTTAATTTGGTAAAACAGCTAAACTATATAAGTGAATTTTGCAGGAGACTTTAGAACTCGCAAAGTGCAATTAGGACCGATAGTGTACTCCTTATATATGTCTTGTGTTGGGAGATGTATAAGATTTTATAATAAGATTCCGAAAAACATTTAAAATTCTTCTATAGTTCAAAAAATTGTAAGTAAAGGTTTGTACGCTAGAGGACATTACGATATTAAATAATTTGTAGATGATGACACACCATGAGAATAAGGCGATCGCTTCCAGGTTATCTTATTAATTTTTATTAAAAATAAAACTGACGTTATTGAAAAAAAAATCAACAAAGGGCAAAAAATTCTCGCTGAGATTCTTTCGCGATTTATTATCAGGTCTGAGATTTAACTTTGCCGAAACCGTGTTAGATTTATTTGCTTTACGTTAAAAAAGAGAATGTAAATTCCTAACTTGGAATAAAAATATTTTGATTTTACATTCATATATTCTCACTTGGCCGGTTCATGTTCATTGCTATACTTGAAGTAGACAATTGAGAGTGGAGACTAGCTGGAACCTACTGACTATAGCTCATATGTGAGCTGGCTCAGCCGGCGTAGCTCTTCACTTTCACAGAAGATCGACGTGAAGTAGCTAATACAGCCGCGTTTTGTATGGTGATGAGAGCCGGCTAATCTCCTTCCCCAATTTTATTGCTAGTTCCCTTTTGTCCTTTATTCCTTTCTCGGTTAACAACATATTTGTAGTCCCTCTGGTGTTACAAATGTCTATGGCCGGTTGTAATCCTTTTAATTGGACGCTGATATGCAATACTGTATCAAGCCACACGAACTTTATTTTGAGAAAATGGCGTCTAAAGATGTCAAACCTATTCTTAATCAATCTGTTTGAATACGTATATATCCATCTTTTCTTTTCTATTTTGATAAAAGGTGTAATGAATTAAAAGCAGATTGATATATTTAACGTTATATCTAATAATAAGTTTTTTAAATATATGAGATTATTGTATAAATTGCAAAATATGGAAGGCACATAAAAATCAAGACATTAAATTAAGATGCTTTTCCCGTACATATTTCGTTTATATAAGTTAAAATTATTTTTAATATTATTAAATAGATAACACACAATCAAAATACATCAATATCTCCGAATTTGACTTTTTGTGGGTTGACACATTATTGCTTATCAGCATCCAATTATTAAAAGATTTAAAGCTTTTGTCTTTTTCGTTACGTTACTTTGATAGCTCAGACTGTTAACAAAAAAATTTTACAAAAAAATAAATCGAATTCTAAAACTAATTTAATAAATACAAATGAACTGAAAGGGAAAGAATAAATATTTTCTACAACGTTTTAAAGTTATATATAATATGCTTATCTATGCAAGACTACATTTCGAACCTGTGGTAGCTTAAAAAAAATTATAACCAATGGACCTGTAACTTGACGATTCGAAAGTGCTTTAAAAAGCCTTTTTGAATAAAGTATATTTTGAATTTGTGTTTTGAATTTATTAAAGAATTTCTTAATATGTGTTTTGAGCTTATTAAGTGTCAACAAACAAACAACGAAATTTATATTAATGCAATCAATACCTCGAGCAAAAAAATCAAGTATCTTAACATTATTCAAAAACCATATTTCATTACGCAACGTCAATATTGAGTTAAGCCTAGAAGCTGGAAAATATTAATTTTGTGTAGTCTTTAAAACTTAATTGTGAAACTCTACACTGTCTCGCTCAGATCGGGGCGTGTTCAATTTAATTGAGACTGAAAATCTACGTATCTTTCAATATAATAACACTTTATTTCGTGTCTGTACATAAATAAAATAAATAAACGCATCACACTCAACGGCCCCCATTAAGGTCTTGTGACCTTGTGTCGGGAGTCCAGAAACATACATAACACTGACATAAACACCCAGACCACGACAAATATTCGTATGGCCAATACAGACATTTGCCGTGAGCGGGGATCGAACCCGCGACTGTTAGCGCTACAGTCAGTTGCAGTTATAACAAAACTACGTCTTCAACAGATAAACGAAGTGAAAGTTTATTTCTTATTAAATACATGACTATATGGTTACAGACGTTTTATATGTAATACATATTTTGATATAAACTAACAGCAGTGACCACTGCGACAACGTATCTGTAAAATAAAATCATAAAATCCGGCTCGAAGGACCATGTATATATATGACCACCATTAGTAAAATTCTTATTTACATTTTAAAATAACTTTAAATCTTTATCGTTTTCTTTAGTTATTATTACGGAAAAATCATTGTATGTTAATTGGGGAATGACGAAATCCTTAGATTTTTTTTTCACTATTAGACTAATTTGGATTAAAATATTATTGTTTAAGGTCTCATAGAAGATGTAAGGAAATCAATCTTAATATTCAAAGTCTATACGAACGAAGTCGCAAACAGATCTTGTCGAAATATTAAAACGTCTTGCAGAAACTGAAGTAATTAACTTCGCCCCCCGCAGGTTTCGCAGAAATTCTGGAAATTCGGGCTTGTACAGGAATTCGATGCCTTGTCCGTCGCTAGTAATTAAGCTTGTCCAAGATTGTAAGTCAAAGTTTCGTCTTGTCTGATGTTCAGGAACAATTAACGCTCAATTAAAACGAATGTAAGGGCTGGGATATACTAGCAAGATAATTATAACGAGACTTCGGAGTTTTACGTAACGGGGTGTGTCGAAAGCTTTATAATATTAAGCTGATATAGTATCAACTTTTATATTTCTTCAAATATTGGAAAAGTTTATTTGTAAACTTTCATGGCATAACGTAATGTTAATAATAATGTTTTGTTTTGTATTATTTTAGACATATATAACATACGTATAAAAATTATCGATAAGTGACAATTTGCAAAAACTATTGTTAGGAGGCGCGATTATTATACGAGTATTGCCTGTAATTTGGACGCGCGAACTGGCTGATGGCAGTTTTAAAATATATGCAGCCGACCATAGAACCTTCTTTTTTTCGTTGACGGTTAAATAGATGTCAATTCCTGTAACGGGCATTCAATGTTACATATAAGGAAGCATAGATAATAAATTACAATATTGTTACTTTCGGTAAATTTGTTTCTATAATTTGTTTCTGAATTTATTTTCATTTTGCTTGGTTTAGATTTGTTAAATAGTTTTCGTTTTCATTGTTTTGTAATTATTAGTTTTAGTTTTTTTCTTTTTACTGTTGTTTCTTAACTTTTGCTTTAGAGTTCAATACTGTATAAGTGCATGTTGTGTTCTCCTATAATTGGAGGTACATTTAAAATTTTATTGTCTAAACTTGTATTTCTTTGCATTACATATGTGCCTGTGTTGGAGTTCCATATTAAATAAATAAATAAATAGTAAATAGTTTCAGTAAATTATTTAAATAATTAAATAGTATTTTTCAGCCATCCTTACACTATTTAAAACAAATGTTTTTATCTTCCATCTAAGTCAGGCCGCACATTGTAAAACAATTCCATTAAAAATATTTCACGGAATTAGAGGACAGCATGGAAATGGATGAACAATTTATAATTTTTTGCATAGTCTATCGGGTCTGGTACAAAATACATGAAATAGATCGCGAGCACCGTTTAGAGCGCCTGACTTGTAAGATTTTCCTGACGGAAATTTCTTGCAAGGTGCGACTAGACTGAAAACACTTAAGAGCGAGCGAGACAAAACCGCTAGTTACTATAGAATAGAGAGAGATGCTATGAAATTTTCTACATAGCGTTGTATATTGGATAGTAAGAACAAAGAGTTTGCTATATTCAATTCTCTTTCCAATTAATCATAAATATTTTGATACATAATGACCGGTAATAATGCACGTGTTACAAATTGCTTGTTCATATTTAATTATTTTATTAACACTCTATTGTAGTAAGTTAATAACTATCAGTATTTTAAATTGTAAATTAATCCATTATTTTCGTTATTGTCATTGATTTATAATTGGACGCTGATAAGCAATACTGTATCAAGCCACACGGTCATCATTTTGAGGAAATGGCGTCTAAAGATATCAAACCTTTTCTTAATAAATATGTTTGAAGATGTATATTTCTAACTTTTCTTTTCTTTTTTGATAAAACGCGTTATGAAATAAAAACAGATTGATATATTTAATATATAATTTTATAAAAAACCGAATGACTTGATTTTTTTTTGAATAATGTTAAATAGGTTACACAGTATAAAAATACACCAATATCTCCGAATTTGACTTCTTGTGGATTGACACATTATTGCTTATCACCGTCCAATTATGAGTTGTTTTAAAAAACCATTGCTGTAAAGAATTACACTCATAACTTTTGCTCGCAGACTTTCACCAAGTTTTACACAAGTTATACGCGGTATACCTGAAAGAGTTGACTCTATTTTCTATATTCACATCTTTAGTATCTAATTATAACATATCTGTTACTATTCAAGTTACATAAACTGAATAAATACGGAAAAAAGTTTCTTAGTTAATTATTTCAATTTCCAAGTGTGTTCTATATTTTGCAATTTATACAATTATCACAAATATTTGAATAACTTTTTACTAGATAATATATTAAATATATCAATCAGCTTTTAATCCATTATATCTTTTATCAAAAACGAAAGGAAAACTCGAATATATACTTCCTTAAACTTATTTGTTAAGAATCGGTTTGCATCTTTAGACGCCATTTTGTCAAAATGAAGTCCGTGTGGCTTGACACAGTATTGCTTAACAGCGTACATATAAATAGTTTGTGAATTAAAAATTCAAAAGAGCTTTTAAAAGCCCATTTGAGTAAAGTATATTTTGAGTTCGAGTTGAGTTTGAGTTTGATATTATAGGAGATTCGTTGCAATATACTCATTTGTCCAGGTGGCGCGTTTGTCCGCCATTAAAGTTAATAAGAAATTAAATAAATAAGATTATAGTTTTATTATAAACTAGCATTTGCTCGCGGCTTCGCCCGCGTAAATTTTGGAATTTGATAAAAGCAATTAAAAAAAACGGGTAAAACACCATCCTTGAAGGGATTTAATTACTAAACGCGTATATATAATAAATATTTAATTTAGAGTTTTTTTTTTCAAATATGTTTTCAAATATGTACCCCATTGGACCTCTGTGGGTTGGGGTTGATATTAATACGATGATTTTGTGTTTTATATTTCATTATTAGCATAAAGAAGAATGAGTATTCAGTTTTAAGTAAATATGACCACAGGATAACATTTTGCATACAAACGTTTTTACCCCTTTTTTAATACATCCCTTTGTCTTGATAGAAATACGCTGTAAAAGTTTCAGCTAAATAAATCTACCGGCGAAATTATTACCGTTCCACGATTTTATACCCCCTAGCATCACTATAAGGGATGATTTTGAAATTCTGGGATACATGTATTTAGTTATTCTGCCTAAGTAATGTTTATGCTGAATTTAAGGATAATCGGCCAAAAAAATAAATTTTCTCCATACAAACTTTACAACCCCCTTGCACCCCAGTGTGGAATAATAGTACCCTGTTCTCTATTTAACATTTCATTACTATCATCCAGAAGTATGTGTATTAATAAGTTAATACGACCACGGAATAAAATTTTGCATACAAACGTTTTTACCCCTTTTCACCCTCTTAGGGGTGAATAATCAAAAAACCCTTTCTTAGTGGATGCCTACAACCTAAAAGCCACCTACTGCCAAAATTTCAAGTTCGTAGCCCCAGCGGTTTAGGCTCTGCGTTGATGAATCAGTCACCCCCAAGTGATTTTATATATATAGATTAGCTGTGCCCCTCAGCTTCAACCGCGTAATTTGAAAAAAATAAATTATATAATGTTTACCTTTCTTACTTGAATCGGATCGACTAATTCATTGGTTTAAATTTTTTTTAGATACCTTGTATACTTTCATATGCATTTAGTCAGAAGCTGTTAATCTGATATTAAAAACTTTAATTTTATTTATTTGTATAGATTTATCGTTTTAAGTTATTATTTTTGTATTTTTACGTTAACCACTGAAAACCAGCGCTGAAGTTGATCTCAGTCAGCCTCAACATAAGTTGAGTGATTTTACGTTTGGCAGAATAGCAATTTTTTTTTCTTCTGTAAATAGAAAATGTTTTCTTTCTTTTTTAATACAACACATACTTATCATTATAAATAATTAATTTAGTCTTATTTCATTAAGAATAAAAAAAAGTACGAAAAAATACACTAACAAAATTGCGAGTACAACTGTTACTTAATAAAAGTTTTCAAGACTACAGTGAGGCAATCAGAACTTCTTTTGTTATTTTCGTTCTTTCTTGCTTAAGTATAGATAATTAATTAATATTCAACCCGTAATGTTCCAAGGCCATTAATCAGTTTCAAGGCTATCTGCATAATGCCTGCGTATCTTTATGTTAATGCCTTTTTAGGATTACATTCCTTTTTTTACGTTTTCGCTTTAACTTTACATTTTTTCGCAATTAAATTTTTTTTTTACGTTTGAAAATGTTAGATTGTACTAGCTTTGGTTTTAGTATATCTTTCTTTCACGACACTATTAAAAGGTTTTTTTATGTTATTTTCTAGACAATGTATTTTTAGTGTTATATTTTTTGCTCTCGTTGTCTTATATGTCAATAGTTTTTACGGTTTCGTACCAGAAGTGTGCTAACGGGACCCTATTACTATGCCGCTACTGTCCTTTTATTTGCTTTGTCTGTCTGTCAGTTTGTCAGCGGAATTTATCTTATGAACCATTACAGGTAGAAAATTGAAATTATCACAGAATGTGTATTTAATTAATTTTAATTTAAATGTCGCTAGAGCATAAATAATAAAAACAGGCGAAGTGTGTCTCGGAATCTCACACGATGAGCGATGTTGTATATTGTTTTATTTCTTGTTTATTTTTATATAGTTCTTATATATCATGCGATTGTACGGAACCTTTTACGTGTGAGCCTAACTCGCACTTGACCGGTCCTTTAAATGTACCCATATGCTTTTCAAACACAAGCGTTGCATCACAATCGATTGAAATTGAATCAAATTTACCTACCTAGTTATTGTGTCATGTCTACTATCTATACTAATATTATATAGAGGTGAAATTTGTTTGAAAGTTTATATGTAGGGGGTAATCCTGGAACCACCCAATTTGAAAAATATTTTTTCTGACTGATCTCCTCTATCGAGGAGGTAATAGGCTATATTACATTACACTACGATTCATACCAGCGAAGTAGTTACTATTAACGCGAGTTAAAACGAAGGGGCAGCTAGTGCTTAATAAAGTAGACGTTAACAGTATTTTTTATTAATATATATAAACATTTCAGTATTAACAAATATTTTTTCTCATAAAGCTATCACGCTTAACGGCGAGACGCGTTAATTTTTACGAAATATTAATAATAATTAAAATAAAAAACAAACAAAAATCTTTGAAATGAAACTATTTTAAACGGATTTAAATCGCGTATATTAATTATTTTTATCATCCCGACGTTTCGAGCACTTTGCAGCGTTCGTGGTCACGGGTAGACTAAGGTGACATTTGTCTATTTGAGATTTTAGAAAATATTATTTACAACTACCGCCAACGGTTTCTTAAAAGATATCTTGAATAACGTTCCGGTTCACGCAGAAGGCACTAACTGTATCTTTTGGTCTGGCAGTCTGTTGGACTTGGGATTTTAAATTTTTAATAAGTGGATCCCAGGTTTTTGAAAGTCTCCAACCATCTTCTCTATTGAAGTTCGGATGTTTTTGAATTTCAATAGCCTCGCGTATCATTCTAGGAATGAATCTGTGTTCTCTAGCGAGGATCTGTGGTTTATCAAATCGGATAAAATGGTTAGGTTTATCCAAGGCATGTTCACAAACTGCAGACTTTGAAGAACGCCTATTCTTGACATCTCCTATGTGTTCCTTGACCCTAGTACCGATGCTTCTTTTTGTTTGGCCTATGTAAGATAAACCACACTCACATTCGAGTTTGTATACTCCTGCAGTCTGTAAAGGAATATTACTCTTGATAGGTCTCAAGAACTGGCTCACTTTCTTATGAGTTATATATATATTATTTATGATAAATAAATAATAACTAAACATCAAGAAAAGTTAAATCTGGATAAAAAATCACTCGTGCCTACATGTGCTAAACCGCCAAAATTGTATGGGTTACCTAAAATACACAAAACTGGTGCTCCGTTGCGTCCTATTGTAAGCCAAATCGATACACCAACATATAGATTGGCTCAACACATAGCAAGGATATTATCACCACTCCGAGGACACACGGAAGCTTATGTGAAGGATTCTTACCAGTTTGTTGGTGAAATCAAAGATCTCAAATTAGCCAACAATGAGACAATGGTTAGTTTTGATGTCCAGTCATTGTTTACCAACCTACCCATACAAGACTGCATCGAAATTGTCAAGAGGAAGCTACAAACAAAAAACATGCCTATTGAGTATGCAGAGCTGTTACATCACTGCCTGACATCTGGATATTTATTGTGGAATGATGAATTCTATGTGCAAGTCGACGGAGTTGCAATGGGTTTTCCAGTATCCCCCGTGGTCGCCGATTTATTCATGGAAGACCTGGAGGAGAGGGCTCTTCACTCCGGACCAATCACACCTCGGTTTTACAAGCGGTGCGTAGATGACACTTTCACAATATTACCTAGTGATATGACGTCTGCGTTTTACAACATCTTAATTCTATTAATAATAACATTCAATTTACTATGGAATTAGAGGCAAATAATGTTTTAGCTTTTCTTGACATTCTTATTATCAAGAATCCTGACAACACATTAAGTCACACAGTTTATAGGAAACCCACACACACTAATAAATACCTCAATGGTGACTCACACCACCACCCTAGTCAGTTAGCTACCGTTGGCAAATCTTTGTTTCAGAGAGCCCACCATCTCTGCGATGCTGAACACCTAGAGGACGAGCTACACCACGTCAAGCTTGCACTCCACCAGAACAAGCTGCCCGTGCCTCGCCAGCATCGTAGAAGCCGTATCAAGCCACCCACAGTTGAGCGACAACCTGCATTTCTACCATATGTGAAGGGAGTTACAGACAGAATTGGCAACATCTTGAAGCGAGCTTCGATTAAAACCATCTACAAGCCTCATAAGAAAGTGAGCCAGTTCTTGAGACCTATCAAGAGTAATATTCCTTTACAGACTGCAGGAGTATACAAACTCGAATGTGAGTGTGGTTTATCTTACATAGGCCAAACAAAAAGAAGCATCGGTACTAGGGTCAAGGAACACACAGGAGATGTCAAGAATAGGCGTTCTTCAAAGTCTGCAGTTTGTGAACATACCTTGGATAAACCTAACCATTTTATCCGATTTGATAAACCACAGATCCTCGCTAGAGAACACAGATTCATTCCTAGAATGATACGCGAGGCTATTGAAATTCAAAAACATCCGAACTTCAATAGAGAAGATGGTTGGAGACTTTCAAACACCTGGGATCCACTTACTAAAAATTTAAAATCCCAAGTCCAACAGACTGCCAGACCAAAAGATACAGTTAGTGCCTTCTGCGTGCAACCGGAACGTTATTCAAGATATCTTTTAAGAAACCGTTGGCGGTAGTTGTAAATAATATTTTCTAAAATCTCAAATAGACAAATGTCACCTTAGTCTACCCGTGACCACGAACGCTGCAAAGTGCTCGAAACGTCGGGATGATAAAAATAATTAATATACGCGATTTAAATCCGTTTAAAATAGTTTCATTTCAATGAATAATAATCGCGAAAATCTAAGACAACAACAAAAATCTTACTCTAAGCTTAATATAACTTAAATAATATTATATTTTAATACATTATTATCTCCACCGTGGACATGTTTCACGATTTCCTCAGCTTTACTTTTAACATTTTTGTACTCATCCTAGGATTTTGTCTCAGTATATTTATTTTGTTAAATACTTTTGGCACCATGTATATTGACATTCTTTAACCGTAATAATTCGTTACTTTCAGCTGTACTATTTTTTTTTTCTATTACACTCCGCGAGTTATATGTATTTTTGATTGTAACTTTATATTCGTCCTTGTTATTATACTCTATATAGTAATAACATATTACATATAAAATATATGTATGCTGATAAGCAATAATGTGTCAACCCACAAATTTGGAGATATTGATGTATTTTAATACTGCGTCACCTATTTGACATTATTGAAAATAAATTCAAGTCATGTAAGCTAAATAAGTACAGAAAAAAGTTTTTTAAAGTAATGTTTCGAATTTCAAGTCCGTTCCATATTTTGTAATTTATACAATAATCTCAAATATTTAGAAAACTTATTATTACATGAAATATTAAATGTATAAATCTGCTTTTAATTAATTTTATCTTTCATCAAAATAGAAAAGAAAAGATGGATACATACATCTTCAAACAAATGGATTAAGAAAATATTAGAGAGTTTTAACAACCAATAAAACTTACCTATTATTTTTCCTGAGATATCCGGAATCCATGTTGAGTATAGTCTCTGTTTTTCCAAGTGTTCGGTCGTGGTTTCTCCCCCTGCTTCCGGCCACCAACGCCCTCTGGGTTTGTTTTGGTGTTTGCCTACAGAGTTTCTTGGCGGCCGTATTTATGATTTTTTACCTTCATTATACGCGTAAGTACCAGGTAGGAATTATTTGGATTCCGGATATCTCAGGAAAAATAATAGGTAAGTTTTATTGGTTGTTAAAACTCTCTATTATTTGTTCCGTCATCGATATCCGGAATCCATGTTGAGTGATATGTTTGGTTTCTCCTGGTACTATATTATATGTTATTGATGCTATAATGTGTCGAGATGTTATGGTATGAAATAAAATTGTTGTCAAATAAATAAATAAAAAAAAATGCCGTAATTAACAATCTTTATTTTAAAAATCTACAATTTTTATTATTGGTCTGACCATTAAATCAATTCTCAATTTTATATGGCCTCAAAACATTGTGACAATGATACATTTGTACCAATTTTATCAGCATTTTTAACCTGTCTTTGATAAAATTTTCTAAACGTATGTTCTTGTTTCCAATTACCAGTAGCTAGAATCCGATCAATTGTGTAATTTTCTAACCAATTTAATGATGAAACTGCTGAACGTACCGAACCAGGAGATGCCTCAATTCCAGCCTCGCGAAGTACACTTTTTATCCATCCTCCAATAATTGTCCTTGTCGCAGGTTTACATTGTCTTCGAGGTGTAATAAATAATTCTAAAAATTTACCTTCCTTCCGCCTTTCCTGTGATATTTCTAGTAGCCGACGAATCCAATATACTATATTAAGGTTCTTTTCGGGATGCTGTGTGATTTTCCAGCCCGATTGCCTATGTTCAGTAGAATCTGTCTTGGAACCAAAAGTTGGCCACAATATTATATAATTACCTTCATCTATTAAATGGTCCTGATCACACCTTAATAGTGTAAGATCGTGCACTCTTCGACCCGAAGCAAGTACAAGTAAAATTGCAACCCGTTTTGAAACCTGGAAGAAATTGTCTTCATCCGGGCTCTGCTTTCTCAAAAATTCTAAAAGAACCACAGGATTCCATATTGGAGGTTTTACTGCTTTTAAATTTTTTAACGATATAGCTTTTAGAATCTGCTTCACAAGAAAATTAGACGATATATTTTGTTCACTAGTTCTTGTAAAGGTAGATATAGCAGACTTATGAACTAGTATGGTTCTATAAGCTAGCTTTTCTCTACTATGGAGGTATGCTAGGTAACGAGCTACCGACGACGGGTCCGGGCATTTAAAATCAAGCGATTCAGCTCTACACCACCTTTTCCATTTATTCCATGCTGGCATGTAGGTACGAATGGTAGATTTCCTCCAGCTTTTTAGTAACAGAGATTTATCTTCTTCAGACCAATCCTGAATTAAATCTACCCACCTCGAATCAACCATGCTTCCAAGTGTATGTTCCGCACCTCTGGTGGATGATGGCCTGTTTTCGTGTCTATTAGAACTTTCCGAAGGTCTGGTATTAGAAACGGCTTCTGAAGGGCCCGCTGTTGTAGATCTGCTGTCCAAAAAGGTTTGTTCCATTTCGGAACTATTAGAATGTACTGACCTTGAGCCGAGTTCAGATGTGACAGCACCTGCGGTATGAGGTTGGGTGGTGGAAACAGCCAGCCAAGATTGTAGTTCCAGTGATGAAGAAAAGCGTTGCGACTTAAGGCTTTCTTGTCTGGATCTATTGCTACATACCTCTCTACAACATGAGCTGTTTTTGATGCAAACAAATCCACCACTGGTGTCCCCCACATTTTGAATATGGCACTCGTCGCTGGTTCTAACAGATGCCATTCTGGGGCTACTTTGGCTCGTGACAGCGCGTCCACTTCCGTATTGTATCGCCCTGGGAGATATTGTGCTATCAGACGTATATCTAAATGATCCAACAGAACTAGTAATTGTCTGGTTAAGTTCAGAAGCTTCTTGGATCGCGTTCCGCCTTCCTTGTTTATATATGCTACAACAGTTCGATTGTCCGATTGCAGCAATATGTGAGCATTCTTCAGTAGTCGTTGCTCGTGATGTATCGCTGCATGGACCGCATACATTTCCTTGCAGTTGACATGCCAGGATAACTGGGCTGTTGTCCACTGACCTGCTAACTTCATATCTCCTAGCTGGGCTCCCCACCCTATATCGGATGCATCTGTCGTTAGCAAATGGGAGATGGGATCCAAATGTATGGGTAATGTGCTGGATGCCATCTTTACCCACCATTCCATTTCGGTGAGCACCGGTTCCGGAATAATCGTGTGCCAGTAAGGGCGGGACTTCGGCAGATGTCGACTGTACTGTTGTATGGTCCGACAATGAAGCCTCCCTCGAGGTACGACAAAGGAGGCGAAGTTGATTCTCCCCATTAGGGATTGGGCCTGTCTGAGGGACCAACTGCCTCTCGACATCTGTTTTTGCAGTGCCATGCGTAGCGTCCGGCACTTTGGTTCCGACAGGGATTTCGAATTGTTTCGTGTGTCCCAGGTAACGCCTAGAAATTCTAGGTGTTGAGTCGGAACCAAAACAGATTTGTCGAAGTTGATTGTCCATCCTAGATGCTGCAACAGGCATAACGTAAATGTTACCTGGTGTTGAAGTTGCTCGTAGGATCTGCTGGCCAATAGGAAGTCGTCTAGGTATACAACGCATCGTATTTTGTTGCCCCTTAGATACTCTGCTATCCAATTTGTGACTGTCGCGAACGTTTTGGGCGCTGATGATAGACCAAAAGGTAGGCAAGTCATTTGATAAAGTGACCCTTTGTAACTGAGTCTCAGGAACCTGCGATGTTGAGGAGCAATCGGCAGATGAAAATAAGCCTGGCTCAAATCTAATTTTACCATCCAGTCCTGGCTTTGTAGAAAAGATGGTATCCGAAAATGACTGAATAGACGAAATTTCCCGACTTTTATAAATTTGTTTAATCGTTTTAGGTTGAAAATTGGACGAACCGACCCATCTTGTTTTGGTATGAGAAAAAATGTGGATAGGTAACTCGGAGACATTTCTGCTTTTTCGAGAATCTGGGTGTCTATCATGCTTTCGATTTGCTGTGACATTAAAGGGGATATCTTTGTTGCAAAACTGGACATTACCAATTGGCTTGGATGTATCAGAGGCGGCTTCATGATGAAAGGAATGTGAATACCGCCTAAAAGCTTGCAGATATTGTGTGGAGCCCCCAAATCTTGCCAAATATAAATAAAAAATAAAAAAAAAATAAACTTTATTGACTTTAAGATTACATTACAAACAAGTTGCAAGGGCCCCTGTACTAGGTGCAAACCCGTATTACTGGGTGAAATTGGGGAAATATGTTGATATTGCATAAGACACCCACCTTGAAAGCGTTTGTAGTCATGCGCGACGTATTTTGTTCTTAGCAGAAGAGCGGGAACGAATTGTCTTACCTTTTGAATATCCAGTAGGCTTAGCGCTAGATTTCTTATCCTTAGCTCCTTTACGGTGATTGGATTTGTTTTTTCCTTGAGAACTTCGGGAAGCTCGAAAGGAACTATCTTTATTATGCTTAAAATTTTGATAATTACCTTTATATCCACTAGTACCGGCACGGCCCGCATCAGCGTTATGATTTTGAATTGACGAATTTGCAGGACCTAGACTTTGATAAAGTTTCTCAGCTCCCCCTATTTTCTGCATACGGCTATTAAATAAGTCATTGTCAAACAAGTTATTCGAGCTAGGGGGTACTTTTTCTAAAATAGCACTAATATATTCATCCGAAATTTGTTTTAGTATGGAATCCCTACGTAACTGAATTAAATCCGCTCTTCTCCCGCATACTATTTGCAATAAGTCGTCAGAGGTTTTCATAAAATTGGAATCTTTACCAAATACATTTTCTACTTTTTCAAAAAGGGAGGTTGCCGTTAAGGTAGTTTCCGTTTCATTTGACCAATTAATTATGTTTTGTAAGGTATTACGCAACTCGTCTTTCTGTACCAAAAGCGCATGGGTGATAGCCGCAAAGGAACGTTCCATTAAGTCTAAACGAAAGTGCTCGCTAGTAGAAGGTAAATAACGTTTTAGTTCTTCGTTAACACTGAGTTCTACAAAGCCCGGAGAAGCAAGATATTTTTTCTGTACTTCCGAAAATCTAACCGCATTCCATTCTTCCGATTTAAATCTTTGTAACGCTTCTAACCTTTTTACATAACTTTCCTTCGATATAGGAAAAATAGGATCTTTAACAACCGTTGAGTAATCGGATATATTTAACTGAGCTTTTTCTGAACTGATATTAGAGGGTAGTTGTAAATTGATCCCCTCAACCGAAACTGTATCGCTGGAAATTGGTAGGGCTTTTGAAGATGATTCATTATTACTACCTCCGTTGACTTCTTTATGCGATTGCGTAATTAAATTCGTCAAAAACGCTACTTGTTGAGACAAAAATTCAAATTGCAACTGACTCACCGATCGCGCCCGCTTTCTAGGTCTTTGTGCAGATTGCCTACCTTCTGATTCATCAGACCTTTCCTTTTCCTCGCCACTCGAACTTGATGATGTGTTCGAAGTTTCGCTGTCCTTTCTTTGTCTCTTCTCTGCTCGTCGAACCACTTCTTCCGTGTCGTTATTATTCATTGTAAAAGCAAGGGGATTCTTATTCTTTACTTTAACGCAATGTAATAATTAAAACTCAATAACTGCGCTAAAATAAGTTAAAGATTATAATTATTACTATCCAACACGTCTGAACACTTTGAAAAACGACGCTATAATGAAGGTAAAAAATCATAAATACGGCCGCCAAGAAACTCTGTAGGCAAACACCAAAACAAACCCAGAGGGCGTTGGTGGCCGGAAGCAGGGGGAGAAACCACGACCGAACACTTGGAAAAACAGAGACTATACTCAACATGGATTCCGGATATCGATGACGGAACAAATAATAAAATCTTTAGACGCCATTTTTTTAAAATGAAGTCCGTGTGGCTTAACACAATATTGCATCAGCGTTCATATAAAACATAGATAAAAATTTACTTTTAATGTACCAGGCGTGTTACTATTGGTAAATTTTACTTTGATACAATATATCTAATATGCGTGTTGTTTTTCACTTTCTTTGATTACATCCGCTTACGCGAGCGATAATGGCTTTTTGTTATTTTTAGGATAAAAAGTATTATATGTTTGTCCGAGATAAAATCAATTACCTATCACGAAACCAAATATCATCAAAATTTACCCACTTTGTGCAAAGTAATGTATTCTCATATACACCTACAATAATATTTTAAATGTTGTATTTTAACTTTCATTTTCTTAATAATTTAGAGAATTATAATATTGGATTGGCTATATATTTAAAAATAAGAATGGTTATTTTATGGTTATTTCAAAAAAGGAACTCAATATTTTATTTAAAGTACTGCTTTAGTTGCAATGAAACGCCTCACATTGCACAGCTTTTCAAAGTTCATAACTGATTTCAATTTTGATTTAGAATTTTTTGCATTTACACAAAGGACATACTTTTGTGAGTGAAACGAGAGTAAAATTACTATTATAATAATATTCTAAAGGTAAAGACGATCAAGGTTATTCTATCGTACGAAAACGGTTATGAAGACTAATATAAACGGTAAAATTTGATTGTTACGTTGTATGGAGGAAGTATTTTCTGAAACTACTTATCAGTCTTAAAAAAATCTTCTTAGGTCGGATAGCCTGTTTTAGAAGGAAAATTAAAGGCTTTAAAATCATGTTAATACTATTTAACTCATAGCCGTGAAACTATAAACGCGAGTAAAATCGCGTGCAACAGCTAATATGTTTATGTAAATAGATTATCCACATTAAAAATCAATACATTTTTTAAATTTCGGATTTAGATAAAAAGTTTTTGCCCATGACATTTTATATTAGGAAACGTTTTGTTCAACCTACATCGCTAATTACTTTAACAAGGCACCTGGTGTAATAAAGTAAGAAATTAGGTCGATTGGGTCGCGATAATTTCAGCATAATCAGCGCTTTTTTGTATAAAACCAATTCCGGACATTATGCAGGGAAATTGTTTCGTTGGATATAATTAGGGGGATTAAACAAGATTTTGTTGAATACGAGTAAATTGAAATCTCATGAATACTTGGTTTGGATACTCGATGATTAGGTATTTTTTATAATAATAATAATGTTAATAATCTGGTAGGCACCTAACAAGGCACTGCATCTAACAAGAAGGTTCACACATGCTCCCTTGGCTTGGAAGAAAATATTTAATTTCAAGGACTTTTATAAATTAACTCCTTGCACATGCCTCACATATCTATACTAATATCACAAAGAGGTAAAATTTGCTTACCTAGTGTGTAGAGGGTCATCTCTGAAACTACTGATAAAATGTATAAAATTCTTATTGAGTTGGATATATATATCGAAGAAGGTTATGGGCTACATTAGACCATGCTACGTCTCATAGTACCAAGGAAGTAATCATAAACGCGAGTGAAACTTCAAGGGGCAACTTATCCTTCACCGCCAAACGGAAGATGAAATTAAATACAAATTTCAGGACTTGAAAACTCACCGGCGGGGTTTGAACCAGCGATCATCGCTTGAGATCGACGTGTTCTGACCACTAGGTCATCTTGTGGTTTTATCTTAAATTTAATTTTGCGATTAAAATTATGTTTCAGGATTTCACAAAAATAAACTAAGAACATGTTAAAAATGTTAGGGGATTCTTTCTCTTATTGTTATACACACAAGGGCTCAAAAGACATAAGACACAGACTGTCATGAATACACAATATACTTACTCAATATAAAATCTAGGGCAGTACTCATTCAGGTTACATAAACATATGCCATAGATGGTCATAGATTTCTACCAGGTTAGCCTGTCAGGAGTCAAGAACAGAAACAGACAGAATACGACAGATAAACCTATGACTTTACCAATAACGAATAGGCATCGTGACTGTTAACAGCCCATCGCAGTGACCACTAATCAGACTCTCAGAAATAATAATTTTCTAAAACTGGTATTTTTGCCAATGCCTGGAAAAAAATGGATGCCATCCTTAATCTACCGATGTATAAAAAAAAAACGATTTTGCGAATACATTTAAGCATCATACTTCAGAACGACTGTTCCGTACTTATTTCGTTTATTCTTACTTGTTCTGCTTGTAAATGTTAAGACAAGTTTTGTATGAAAGGAAATGTATGAAAAGTCGTATTGAAAAGTGAAAGATCTGGTTAAAAAAATAGTATACCCCTTAATTAAGTAAGAGAAAATTATACTATTTATAATACCTTGATATTCTATTATACAAATATTTTCCAAAACAAATTGAATATGTATACTATATTTATCGAAAATCGTTTTGTGGTATCTTCGAAAATTTTCCTCATAATAAAAGATGTTGACAAAAACTATCACGGAAGATACGACATCATTGTGTCGGTGACACGTGTCTTGTAATATTAGGTGGCGTTTGTAATATATCATACGCGACTCCATAACGCTCACCTTGATCCTTTATAAAAAAAAAACACCTAATTTTTCCTGGAACCGCGTCAAAAGAGGTCCTTCAATCACCTGGCATTGTGTGTGGGGCACGAGACTGGCGATGTGATTCATCCATACCGTAATACTATAAACGCAAATTCTTTTTGTCTGTTTTTAAAATTTTTCACATCTTAATTCTGACTTATGTTCAATTCAATTCTTTGGTTTATGGCTTTTAGGTGACTTATGTTGATGAAAAACATAGAGAGATTGGACGTTCGAGAAGGACGTAAGTACTATGTGTCGCAATACTAAAACGTAAAAGAAATGAAATTCTGAATACCATATCGTGCTTTATTAACATCCTGTAATGTATGAGGCTGTTCTTTAATTTACGCGATGAGATTGAATATTGAGTTTGGGAGAAGAAATAAAAAGCAAAATAAAAGTATTACTTCGCCTTACTTTTTGTCATTCTCAGATATACAAATAAAGGAAAGATACACCTCGTAAGGACTCAGAAGTATTTATGTCATAAAGAAGTATATTTTATGCATAAAGCCAATGATTTTTAAAGTGTCTATTCGACTTGCCATGTATGTTAGTTAAGGTCAAATCTTGCAAGTTATATTAGAATCACTTTATCTTATCCTATATGGTTAAAATTTCACATGCTCCGTTTCCGATGACAATGCATTTTTATGGCTAACATAAACTGATTCTACACTCATGATTGGCTCCAGATGACGAAACCGTTAAGCGATCGACACACGAAATTTTATTAACTCATTTAATTATGATAGCCTATTCCGAATGCCATCATGACTGTCGTATTCAAGGTTAGCTGGTGATGATGGAACTCCTTAATGTTTAACGCTTCAAACTCGATGTTTTGTGTATGCATTCAATTATAATAACGCAATTTAAGTGTCTTTATGACACTTATATCGAGACACTGCCTTCGTAGCACGAGACTTTTTGGCTCACGAGAGAACTCCTCAATAATCAGTGCTTTAAAAAGAGGAAAATAAACTTTGAAGTAAATCGAAGTGTTTATTTTGTTACAGTATACGACATATGACGTAAAAGCTTTTCACAATTTTTTTGCGATGTGTAATTTTTTATCCCAAATTGCCCCGATTTTTACCTTCAATTATTTGTACATAGCTGCTTAAAATCTACATTCACCTAAAATTTGGAAAAGCTCGTCAAATACATTATTAGTCCAAAAATATCAAATGTCGCATATAATTTATTCTTTAGCTAGTTGCTAGGCAACGTCATCCAAGGTAGTTCGCATTCTGGGTGCATAATCCAGGAGTTTTTACCATATCTATAGTGATGTAATATTATTGTTTATATCTCAAAGGACATACATTGCCTTACTAACGTTTATTGTAACGCTTACGTCATGGCCCGACAATAGATACCACTGCATCTGCTCGTGACAAATGAACGCGGTTTTTTAAGCGCAACGAACGTTACAATGTTTTGTTCATTCGTTCAATTTATTACTGTAATAACTACGATATAAAGTCTAATTTCCCGTGAAATACTCTTATGTGATAACTGAAGATAAACAGACGAAAGCAAAACGTCGGTCGTTAAAGCTATTTAGCGTTAAGTCAAGCTGAATATGTTTTGTTTTGTAACAATTTTTCGCGTCACGTACGAAATATGGGGTTCCTTATCCCTCATATGAGGGTAGATGTAAATTGTTTTTATTTTCTCGTTTAAACGATGTTTTTTAAGAAGAAGACCTTTGTAGTAGGTTATTATTAGTTTTATTTGGTGTCGATATACTTTTTTATTCATCAGGCAAAGAAAGAAAAGAATTTTAGTAGTAAAAACATAAACTTCAAATTTCAACAGAATAATTTTAATCCTACATTACTAAACATTTATATTTAATTTCGCGACAAAAAATAACCTATGTATGATAGTAATTAAAAACACCATCTTTTCTTCACCTGTAATATGTAACGATATCAAATCATTTAAGAAAGGTTTTGTTTCTAAATAACACACGCAAATATACAAGCCGACTTATACACACACACACAAACAAAAAACAAGCTGTAACTGAAACGAATAAACAGGTGCGAAAACCCACACATTCACGTATCCTGTCATTAGCCTAATGGGCTTTTCCAGTCGAATTTCGCGAAAGTAATTTAGAAGCGCGATGACTTTAATGGCTAACACACATCAATTTTCATAACATGAATCATTCATGTCGATTTGAATATTAATGAAATAGAAGTCAATAACCTGAATTTACATAAACATGTAGATAGGCAGCGAAGCTCCCTAGATGCTTGGGATATTAACGTTTCTTAATTAGTCGAGGAAGTATGGGAAGAATTTAAATGCAGAAGTATTCATAGTCACTTAGTTATGGGCACGATAGCGATGTCGTCTAACAATATTTACAATTATTGTAAGAATAAATAAATGCAAATGCATTGTTAACATCAAACCCAAAATAAAATAGGGATATTATAGAATAGATAATAAAATACTTTAGCGTGTGTATCGCTATGTCTATCTGAGGCTTCATAGCTCCCTAATGAAGTCATCAAGATATTATATTATGATGTTATCAAGATATTTCTGAGCTATAATTAATTAATAAGATATTTATGTTATGAGACGTTTGACGGTTATCGGCACTCTTCTATTGTTATCCTGTATACTGTAACTTCAATAATATTAAAATAACATAATTGCATTCGGATCAGCAGGAAAAACAACTCCTCACTAATTTATAGTAGAAGTATCGTGTTAAGTTTCGTTTAAATGGTCCCAAAAAAGATCTTTTTCAGATTTTTAAAAATTTTAAGGCAGGGGACTATAAAGGAAATGAGTGCAAGAAGCAATTTAACTATGAAATTGTATTAGCTAATACATCAGGACTAATTTAAAGATTTCTTCTCGAAATATTAATTACTTTCAGTACTTAAAAACTCAAAGGTGCTGTTGATATAACCCCAGGTCGCATTGAAAATCATCGGGTTCTATCGACAAAATTTCGTAGTTAATTTACAACACGTATGTCACTGTACCGAAGTAACTTAAAAGCGTTGCTGGCGTCAAATGAGATGTTTTAGGGATAGTAATAAAATTGTACGTTGTACATGTGTGAAAGGAAGTCGTCAATACGAATATTGGATTAACTGAGAGGAGCTGACATTTGCAATTGGTACATTTACCTTATATGTGGAAATGTACAATGTTCTTTATTTACATACACATAAAGACTATATTACAATGACTGTATTTATTATCTTCAAATTTTGAATGCTGTACAATCAATATCGGGAGCTGATCGGGTTCTATTTACGTTAGAACTGTATTTTATTGCCAAACCAATTTAGCTCTTTCAAAGCTTTGACGCGACGAGAGCAAATGTCTTTTTACCGAATAATAAGGCCTAATGTTTGATTTTTGTGATGATCAACATGTACGAAAATACGTGGACTTATAAATATATGCACATGTCTCTGTAGTATTATCAAATGTTGTTTTATATGTGAAACTTCTTATGTCGCATTTCGACGGGTGTATATACTATTTTAGTACAGGCATTTGGTAGTTTTACCTATAAAGTTTTCCGGGAGTTTTGAAAAGTAATGGTCTTATAGATATTGACATGCTATTTTGCGGCGCTCGTAATAATCTACAATTCCGGTACATTCAAAATTGTACAAAATTTTTACATTCTGTAAATATCGCTTTTAGATGAGTGTTACACACTCCCTGTGAAATGTATTCACCTTAAAATGTCGATATCCAAAAAAATCATACGTTTTGACAGTTCATTTTATGATTTTTGTCCTAGAACGAATTTTTAAAAATGTTAAAATGTGACATATTTTAATAGCGATAACTTATCGTAATAAGCATAATATAATTGGGAACTAAAAGCCACAAAACAAAGAACTGAACTGAACTGAAAATGATTGGGTCAAAATTATTGTTTCCGTTTCAATTTAAAAAGCATTTTTTTTAATAAGAATATAGGCACCTTCCTTTTTTTCTGTATTTCAAACAAGGAAGAAAATGTATGAAATATTATGTCGGGTATGTGATACTATCAATTACCGCCAGTGGATAGGTGGTAGGACAAGAGGATATCTTGGCACGGGACACAGTGATTGATTAAAACATTCGCTTATTTCCTTCTTTTACAAAAACATTGTTCAAATTTAAAACTTTTTCAATGTAAATCATAGCGGTAATTAAAGTAATATAGAATTTGTTAATAATAAACACACTATTAATTTATGGAACTAAATTATAAGAATTTTGAATGTTTTGTATTTTAAAATATTTCATAAAATCATTATTGTTAAATATAAAAAAATAATATTTGTTATTTCAGAACTTATCTAGTATAAGTTTAAGTTTTTTTTTCATTTGAATGTATATAATATAAGTTTAGTCGCGTCATTTGTTTTATAAAAAATAATTGGATCAAGTATCTCAAGCAAACGAAATTGTTTTTGTACTCAGTTTATTTTTTTTAACTCATAGTTGAAAGATTGACTATTAAAATATATAAAGTTAAAGATTTTGCCTATTTTAACTTTTAACTATATCATTAGGAAAAACTATTTAGATAATATTATTATACCCTATTTATTGAGAGTATGTATTTATAAGCAACATAACATAAAAATTATAAGGAGTTATTAAATTTTTTAATTATTATCTTTTAGATAAACTGTGATCTTTTAGTAAAGTGTGTCTGACACTTCACTAACCGTTATTAGATATATTCAGTTTGTTTAATTTATAGTGACATTATTACAGAACATTTGACAATATCTCTACGTATTACAATACACAATCCATTCCTAGTATTGTATAATCAAAGTGCATAGCACAATGTCTCCTGCAACCAGATTACAATCACTATCTAATCAGAGCATTCACTACAATGAATTACTAATGAAAATGTTAAACACGAACATTCTTGTATACTCGCTTTTCCATTATGAACCATATTGTTGATACAAAATAGGTGCATTTACCCTATCACGGTGGTAACAATTTTGTAACACTTATCCGTAATTTCTGCCTAAAGTCTGAATAAATAGTGGTCTTTTTCGCTTATCTATGGTCTGGTCTATCAGCTGTCTAGACGTGTTCGTGCCTCCATAGTTTTATCCAACTTACAACTTGTCTCAAGATTGTTTGAGTGCTTTCACGCCACCATTGTTGTATCCCTTTATCACGGTATTTAAATCCTTTTTAGTAGGTGTTTGCTTTTAGTCTGAATTAGCTTTTGCATGCGTCTTCGTTCGCGTTAATGGAGTTTAAAACAATATGCACTACGTATATACACATACTTAAAATATTGTCTATAACCATCTAGAACTTTCAAATTGTGACTTGATTTTTAAGGAGGTTTAGTTGGCCCGGAATTTGCTTTGCACATACTAAATTCACTCTTTTTATGTTACATTAGTATATAAGCTGTTAATACTTGAAATAATCGTTGTAATATTTTTTTTTAATATACAACTTGATCGTTTCACATTTTATTTGATTGTTAATGTTTGTATATTGTAACGAAGTAGTTTTTATTTAAAAATGGTTAGTTTGGCTTGAAAAATATCTATCTTAATAATATTTTAATTTTATTTCACTTAAGAGCTACAAAAGAACTATATTAAAGAGTTAAATATTCGAGTCAACAAAAATGGCCCTGAATTAGAACAACCAACCAATGCTAGCGATTTTAACTCCACTTAATGTTTAAAATCTGTTACAGTTATATATTTTAAATTCGAAAAAAAAAAACGCACCATATTTTCAATTGTCCCTTCATCGTAAAAGTAAAACTCCGAGACGGCAGTTTAATGAGCCGAATACCGACCATTAACTTCGTTCAGGATTCACGCTGTCACGGCTCAAGTGTTTGTGACAGAATAAATTTTCCTTGTCACTGAACGTTTCTGACACAGTGCTGGATAGTTGGAAAGGCAATTTGTGTGTTGAATGCATCGCAATCAAACGCTTTGTAGCCGTTCGAAATAGTTTTTTCGAAAAGATTTCACTGTATTCACCAAATATATTTGATCAATTTATACAAAATATATTTGTACTGTGCTATGTATGTATCGTCTGTAGTTTAATTGATCGAATAATGTTTAACATAAAAAGAGTAGAAAAAATAATATTGTAAAAAAATCTGTTTTTAGGTGCCATTTGCTGGTAACAAAATTGAAAGTTCAAAATTTACAAAATCATCAATTTTTAATCCTGGAAAATTTTGCAAGTAAAACTAGTAAATAAGATAGATAGAATATACTAAATAAGATACCTACATAGATAAAACCCTTAAGTCTTGTATAAGAACCTATGTATGTATGTATGTTCCTTATGATTTCCAAAACGTCTCCAGCGATTTTGATGTAATTTTATACGCAATCATCACATTTGAACATCTGTGAGGCTTAGTAGATTAACGGAATCTTTTTGAATGTCGGTGAGCAGGTTCCTAGTTCTTCACATATTGTAATATAATGTTATATTTATTTATTATGTTCACATTTTTAAGATGATCATAGAAATCAGTAATATTTTATCATAATATTTGAGACCAAGAACGTTTATGTTTATTATAAAGACTAAACCAAAAAATCTTATCTAAAATAATGGATAAATAGTATTTAAGTACCTGTACATATTTTATTTATTTTTTCTTATTTCCTTAATAAAAAAAAGTGACTTATCTAAACATACTATAAGAAGAACTTATTTATATATCGTTTCCTGATACTTTTTTACAAATCCTTCATACAAACATCCCTTGTGGGAGATTATGATAGTTCTTTTACCCAGCCAAGCGCCCAATCCGATAACATTCGTTTCATCTTTACGTTGACATAAATATATCTCATAAAATATGCATAATATAAACTGACTTTATAGATTAACCAACGCCGACGTGTATATGCAATACATAAACTTTATTGTTACTAGTGATGCCGAACTATCGATAATTTTAGTATCGATAGTTTAAGTCTAAAAAAGCCATATCAGTACTTTCGATATTGTCGATACTATCAATTTATCGATATAGTATTACTGTTAACCGCGTGTATTGCATCGACTAACATATCAATATTATTAATAGTTCTTAGTTGATGCAAATGACGTAAGTATTGTAATAACTGAGATATCGATACTATTAATAGTATTAATTTATGCAATAAAATCGGTAAACGATAATACTTTATCCAAACAGTTATATTTATTTGGCGAATATCTATTCATTTTTTTTTATCGATAGTGTATTGATTGTACATCGATAATGAACTATCGAGTGTCAACTCGTAGAGTATCCACTATATGAATGTTTTGTCAAAAAGCGATTAAGTATGTAAAAATTAATATTTTGTAGACTATTTATATGATAACCTAACTTACTTATTGTTTCCTCCTCTGCCTTTACATTCTTCCCTTGCTTTGCCTCATACATTTTAAAGCCAGCTGCGCATTTGCGGTTCGCCTGATGATGTTAATGTTCACGGGCGGCGGTGGTCACTTATTAATGTAAGTACTCTAATGGTCACCTACTGGGGAATCACCTTGCCTGCACGTTTGCCTGATATTTTTATATAACAAAGAAATTAACAAAATATATATGTACTTCTCCATAAGTTATGAAAATTTATGAACATATAAGCAATAATGTTTCGATCCAAAAAAGTCAAATTCGTAGATATTTTAATATTAAAATTAAAATTTATTAAAAATGGGCTTGGTATCTCAAGATGCCATTTTTTCAAAATGAATTCTGCGTGCCTTGACACAGTACTGCTTATCAACGTTCAAATATTTCTACAAAAGTTGCCTTAAGCTTATAAAAAATTCTTCTTCATAAACTTTGATCCCGCCTTAGAATTTCAGAGGCACACCGATCGATGTGGACTTTTTCACGGTTTCATTACAATATCAAAAGGAAGCTGTGCACTAAAAATCTTGCTTTTGGACGCTTTCTCTGAATTTTAATACCTAGACTAAAAAGGAAAAAACTTGCTTCATAAAGTTTTTTCTAAAGTACAAAGATAAAAAAGTCTTACGATATAGATTATCTCTACGTTTGTACATGTCTACATCTAAATTAGCGTGATCTACATCTATCTAGACTTTTACATATATTTTTTAATAGAAAATAGCTGGAACACTTTGGTGTAGTGGTACTGAATTAACATCTTACGTCGACGGTTGCGGGTTAGTTTTTCGTTCGAAGCACATATTTGTATATGAATTACTATTTATTTCTAAGGCTGGGTGTTTGTGGGTCCCTACCGTACCTCGCAGAGCACGTAAAGCTGTCGATCCCGGTTGTTATCACAATCACCTGATAATAATCGGCACTCTTAGACATTATTCTAGTCTAATTGGTCACTAGCTTGCACTCAGGATTTGCGGAGATCAGATGACAATCGCTCTGTATAAAAATTAGTAACTTGCTAACAACTGGACTAGAGTAATAAGCAGACCCTGGTTATTACTCTAGTCCAGTCTGATGAGCTGGCAAATGAGCAGGTGGGACTCCTGATGTTAAGCGACCACCGCCACCTATAGACATTTGCAGGCCAGCTACAAATGCGATACCAGCGTAAAGCGGAATAAAATATTAAAGGGAATAAGAAGTAAGGAAAGGAATGGGACAAAGGGTTAGCCTTTCGGCTCTCTCACTTGCCATACGAAATGCAGTTACATTAGCGACTTATGATAAAGATATTTATTGTTTCATAAGAATTACACATTCACTTAAATGAAACTTAAAACTAATTCTTAAAATTAAATACATATATTTTTTACATTTGCGAGCGTATAAGACCGGGGTTTGAAAATTTAAATAATAAACAGAAAAAATAACAGAAAGAAACTATTACAAATATAAATTCTAATGTGGGTAGTTTTATATAACACCATCTATGCCACGGAATGTACGAATACAAGTAACCACTAGATATGTCTTAGCACATACTATCTTATAGAATATCTTCACGTCAATATTCCGTAAGAGTGAGGTACTGTCCCGGTCGAGCTAGCCTGTATAGGACCTGTAGGCTACAGCTAGGCCCTACGTCGATTAAAAATTGTCTGTCATACTACAAAAGACGCATTAAAACCATGTTCAACACGTGTCTAGCTAAACAGTGTTTAAAAATTAAACATTGCTTAAAATGTTATCGAAATTGCTTAACAGCAAATAAACTCATTGATAAAATTTTATACGTTACATTTGACAGCTGAAATAGGTCTTAGACATCTATTAAACTCACTTTAACGTATGTTAATCTATATTTAAAGCATGTTTAACTAAAAACTGTGCTTAGACGCAGATTTGTAGTACGGATTTTTTAAACACTCGTTTAACGTCTGTTTAAATCTTTTGTAGTAAGGCAGTATTTGTTTATTTATTGAAGGTAAACGTTAAAATTACATAAAATTTTTATTCAAAACGGATTAAGCCATTAAAATAAAAATACCCATTGCTATTTTATATTTAGCAGGTATTATTGTAAATCCTCTTTTAAGTTCGATCGAGCCTCGTGCGCCGTATTAAACATTCGGATTGAGAGTAAAGTACTCGAAAAGATGGATATTTTTTTTTTTTAATTTTTAGAATCAATGTGGTATATACTTTTTATTCATACGTAGAGTAAATATCGCATTTCTTTTATATTTTTATGATATTAATTAAATTATATCATTTACTTTGTTCTTAGGGTTCTGTACCCGAAAAGTGCTTACCGTATCCTATTATTTATTTTCAGTCCGTCTGTCAGTGGACTCTATCGCAGGTAATTTTCACACAATATGTTCTATTGCCGCTAGAATAACGAGTAATAAAATCTCAAAAATATCGTTATAGCATATCTTTAGTCAACTATAATAGGATAATAGAACAAATATACAGTAGAGTTGTCGCCTAGCAGTTGGAATTCGTAGCTCATTAAATTTCCACTGATTATAAGATTGACCACAGATAATCTATTCTCAATTTGACCGTAGACTTCAACAATAAACATATGAGTTTATATACGTGTGCGTGCGTTCGCGTTTGTGTGTGTATGTGTGTTTGTGGAGAATACGTGGTAGTGAATATTTTCAAACAAACTTTACCTCTATATAAGTATTGACCCGAGATGGCCTAGGGGTTAGAACACGTCGATCTTTACCGATGATCGCGGGTTCAAACCCGGCTAGCACCGCTGATTTTTCAAGTGCTAAATTTGTGTTTAAATTCATCTCGAGCTCGGCGTAGAAGGAAAACACCGTGAGGAAACTTGCATGTGTTAGGAGAAATTCTGACACATGTCTATCCTCCAACCCGTAGTGGAGCAGCGTCGTGGATTAAACTCTAAAGCTTCTTCTTAATAAGACAGGATGCCTATGCTCAGCAGTGGGACATTTACAGGCTGTTACTTTACTTTACTATAGAAAAAAAACTTACCGTATTATATAAAACTATTATTCTTAAACAGAAAACAATTCACGTGAGATAAATTTAAATCATTTAAAAAACGTCACCCTCACAGAATGGGTGGTTAGCTCGGAATCCTCTCATTAATCCTACCCGTCTAAAGCCTAAGTTTCTTTTGAAAGGTAAATTGAATAACTTACGATAGCATCAAGTTTATATTAGACGATATTCTTGGCAACCATTTTTAATTCTAAAGACGTTCTTTTTATGTAAAATGAGCAGGTAAGGTATATATTTGAGGTATTTTATTTTATAGCTAATATTAGCATTTATTATAAAGGTAAAAATGGTTTCTAATAATAAGCAACCGACTTTAAAAGTGAAATTCGGAATTTCGTTTCTTAAACAACACTCTTGTATCACCTACATATTTCCTATATCAAACCAAACTATAGCACTGACTTTGATAAGAAATCTTTGGGGTTAAACTGGAATTAATAATCGTTTCAAATAAGAAAGGAATTATCAAAATCGTTTAAGATATTTCGGAGTCGTGAGACAACAAACATTAAAAAAACAACACTACGAATTAAGCCTCTTCCTTTATGAATTCGGTTGAAAATACGCAAATATTTATTATAAATCTATGATGACTATAATCTATGATAATGACTAAGAGATGATAAATAAGAAATAAATAAAAAACAATTTTAATGTGTTTAATTTCATAAAACATTAATAAGAACAAAATAAAAATAGCTTTAAAAAACCTCATTTAAATCAATCTGTATCATTGTCAGCAACTATACTCGAGACGATAATATTTGTGTACAAACTTTTTTTTGAAACAATTAACTTCTTACACTGAGAATAAAAGAAAATTATTCACTTTTCACGACTAAAAATCGTGAATAAAAATGAAATATTTGGTAAAGTTATATACAGCCGGAATCGATGATAGACAATTTCGAAAACAGAAATCTGTTGTAGAACTTTATTGTCTCGCGAGCAATAAGAACATTTCAACTGATAGGTAACAACTCGATTACAATCAATTCGAGTTAGTTTGAAACCAGAAACTGCAGTGTAGTTAACGCTTTGATTCAGTCTACATCTCTATAATGTTTTTTTCAATTCTGACGTTTATTATATCGGAGATTCTGAGTGGTATATTGTTTTTAATTCAAATAACACTTTTGTTAAGTGCGTTAAAACACGTTTTAGTACGAAAAACAAAAATGCACTATCAGCATGCACTATCAGCATTAATAGCGACAGTCAAACATAATTGAATGTAGATAAGTAATAATGTGTCAACCCACAAAGACAATATCGGAGATATTGATGCATTTTGATAATTGCTTCATGTATTGCGTTATTAAAAAAATGTTCAAGCTATCAAAACGAAATAAGTATCGTATCTTAAATTAATGATTGAAATATTGAAGTGTATTCCATTTTTGCTATATACAATAATGTCACATATTTGAAAAACTTATTTTAAGATAAAACTTTTTATTGAACTAATCTGGTTTTGATTTATTATATCTTTTATCAAATAAAAAAGACAAGATGGTTATATACTCTTTCAAACAAAATTATTAAGAATAGGTTTGACATCTTTAAACGCCATTTTTTTCTAAAATGAAGTCCGTGTAGCTTGACATAGTATTGCTTATTAGCGTCCAATTAGTCCCCTAGTTAGCATTTTTTCAAACGATCTTTCTATCGCATAGTTGCCATCAAAACCTCTGATTCAGAATGTTTTATTCACTGAAATTCCATTTTCGCGCCAAATAATAAAAATGTCATTAACATTACAGACATTAGATTGTATTTAATTTTTTAATGTCTTGTTTGAGCCGTACAATCTCTTCAAATTTAGAACTTGGCTTAAGCAATACAAATCCGAATAAATCAAATTCTTATGGTATATAATCTAAGAAAAGTATTAAATACATTTCAAATATAAAAATCCCTATTTGATACCGCATTAAAGTTTAAGAAAGAGTACACAGGCTTTGATATATTAAATCACAGTAATAGGTAAAAATTAAATATTTTACCAAAAAAAAAATTAGATATGAGACAGTCTGGCTTTATTTACTTCCGCTAAATCATAGAGCAAATTGTTGATCAGATGAAATTGAACTAACATTCGCAATTATAATATTAGGCGAAAATCACACTTGTAAGCTTTATTATCGTAAATGATGTATAACAAGCCCGTAACTTGGAAACAGTTACCTATATTTAACCTTACTTAAGAGTTCTGTCAACAAACATGTCATTGACACTAATTTCTTTCAGGCATAAGACAAAAATTCCTTTTGTAAGTTTTACTCAACTAAGTGATAGAAAACAATTCTGTAACCTATTAAGTGTTACATGAAAACCTTAAAGTAAAACTTATAAATATAATTCTCGCCTAAAAGTGATAAATAATTTATGTAAAATGTGAAACCGCGATCAAAACTTACAAGTGTGATTCTTATAACCTAAAAAATATCTCATAAAGGTAGGTTAACATATTTCGTTAAATCCATTTTAATACAAACCTAATTACTATAAAAACAATATTAACAACTTCACTTTCCCAACAGTCATATATGAACATTTCATTTGTTTTACAATCTGTCTGCTATGTAGACAGGGAAGTATTTAAGTGCACGTGACGGAATAAATTTTCTCTCTCACTAAACTTTTCCTGACACACAGTTGGTCAGACGGAAAGCAATTTTAGTGTCGACGGCACTGCGGCTGCCGTAACGTTTTGCTGAAAGGTTATTTCTGTTGATTGATTCTCTAAAACTTTTTTTTGAAATGCTTTAAACGAAATTGAAGATGTCATTATTGAAATTGAAAAGTCTTACTTGGATTAAACAAAATAAGTACATTATTTGTTAATTGTTATTGCTACGCACGTCTTTATAAATGTTCTGCTATTTGAAACTTAAATTTAATTTTGGCTATTATTTGTAATGGAGAAATGTAGTTTACTCTTCTTATATATTTTCTTTTGGGGCATTTGAAGTACTGTCTATCTTACTTACCTTTAAATAATATTTAGTAAAAAATACCTTCAGTATATATAAATAGCTTCATGGTATTTTCGTGTATGTGTAAAATGTGTTTAGAATAAAAACCTAGTTTTTAACTGGATGGAGACCTAATTATGTATAAAATTGTCGCTATCGAAACATGCTACTTTCTAATAGTCAATTTTGGATTTTTTTACTAAAATTTCCTCTTTTGATTGCCACAATGTGATATGGTTTGATAGGAATAACTTTTCATAATTAGTCCTATAATTTTATAACTTAAATTTTAAAATTAAAACGTTATCCAGATGCAGCATTTTTATTCTATTTTGTAACCACAACTTAAATATTACTTTACAAAAGCCAACTTTATTTTGCTTACAATTTCTGTAGAATTAAGCCAAATTTGAAACAAAGTGGGCCCTGAATGGCTTGCAGTTCGCGGATCGTTTATCGCGCTCTGTGACTACGACTCAGTGATTTTTTCCAGCAATGCCTTGAAACGTGGTAAATTTATTATGTTCTGAATAAAATTTAAGATATATTTTATTGATACATTGATGATATTATAAAAAATACTTTTGTATACGTGGTCAAATGTGGGATACATGTAAATCTTACTTACAACTAAGGTTCTGCTAAATGGTTTCACACACGTTTAACTCCTTCGCTCCTATCAGTCGTAGAATGATGTAATATATACTTACCTTCCTCAATGAGCGGGCTATCTGACGTCAAAAGATTTTTCAAATTAGATCAGCAGTTTAAAAGATTATCCCCTGCATACAAATTTACAAATAAATTTCACCACTTTTTATTGGTATATGTTATTTTCTGCTTATTTTTTATCTAAATTTGATATACCTATTTTTCTGATTTGTAAATAGTGATCACGAGTTCAAACCCCGTCTAGCATCGTTGAGTTTTCAAGTGCTACATTCATCTCGTGCTCGGCGGCGAAGGAAAACATACATCCGTCAACCCGCAGTGGGGAACAGTTGAATGTTGATAAGCAATAATGTGTCAACCCACAAGATGTCGAATTCAGTGATATTGATGTATTTTGATAATCTGTCACCTATTTAACATTATTCAAACATTTTCCAAGTCATCTAAACTAAATAAATACTAAAAAAAAATTAATTTAATGTTTCAAATTTCAACTGCCTTCCATATTTTGCAGTTTATACAATATTGTCATATATTTGACCAGCATATTATTAGATAACACTTTTAATAACGCCAATCTGTTTTTAATTCAATATATTTTTTATCAAAATAGAAAACAAAAGATGGACATATATTTTTTCAAACAAAGTCATTAAGAATAGGTTTGATATCTTTAGACGCCATTTTCTCAAAGCGAAGTTCGTGTGGCTTGACACATTATTGCTTATCAGCATCCAGTTGTGGATTAAGATCTAAACCTTCTTAATAGGATAGGACAATGGTGGGACATTTACATGATGTTACTTTCCTTTTATTTATCACGTTCATTTTACCATTATGTCAAAACTGTTGTCGTACACGCAGGATATCAAAATGTTTTACATATCATATTCAAAATAACGGGTCTTATAGTCCGGGTTCCCTGGCCTATTTTTTCACTTGATTAGTAACAAGCTAATTTTCCGTGACTAGCTTCGTTTCAATAAGACGCCCAACTTTTTCCTGTGCGAAAATTCTCGATTGTGGTAGGTAACAGGGGTAGCAGGAATAAAAGATGTTGACTTGATGAATCTCACAAATTTATTACTAACTGGATTTTTTTTTGTAAAATCTAATGATAATTATCTAAATTATTCGAAAAAAATTTTGTCCTACAAAATGTATGGTTTCATCAAAATGTCCCCCTCAATCCAACATGTATCGATAACAAGGTCATCAAAAATGATTGCTAACCAGCTGATTTTCTTTTTTTTACTTAGTTAATATTTATATAATCTAACAGTTATATTGTCCTACATATTAAATGGTTAATACCACAAGATCATCTTTTTCATTACTAACTGTAGGACAAAAATATTACATAATAGATTAGTGTGTTCTCTGCCCAAATGAAACAATGTCCTACAAAAAAAAAAAGGTATGTATTACTAGTCCTACAAGAATTGCCATTTTTTCGATTTCCTATTTGTAACACTAGAAATTTAAAAAGTGTGTTACGCATGCGAATGAATTTCAACCAATAAGAAACTTCCCGCTAAGAAAATTGTCAATTTTCTAAAAATCAGGAAGTTATTGGTTTTACCCCGTTTTGCAAAAGTCGAGTTTTCATAAGATCTCAACGTTTCGGGGTCCTAGGAAGCTTCCGTGACCATTCCCGCGAGGGCGTGTGTGTGTGTGTAAGTATGTCACTCGCTTATAACTTTTAAACGGCTTGACTAATTTATTAAAAATTGGTGTCATTCGAAAGGTTTTATTTGAACTTAGATTTTTAATATAATTTGGACCAATTTCATTCTTTAGATTTTGAGAAATCTCAAAATAAGTAAAAATATAAATTTATCAAATGTGGTTTTTTTAAAATAACTTTTAAATAGCCAATCAATTACAACATTCCAACACAACCAGCTCTCAACTTTGTAAAACCACGTCGATTGCCGCAAACCAGATCAAATTCGGTTGATTCGTTTGTGAGTTATCGTGAACGAAAGAAAAATAAAAAATTGATTTTTTTCAAATTATTTCGAAATATTTCATATGATCAATAGGTGTTTTTGAGTCTTCCACAGGACCTGAAAAATAACATCGATGGCCACCAATCGCGTGAAAATCGGTTGATTCATTCAAAAGTTATGGCAATTTAAATTTACATTGTACTTTATGAAACTGTTATCAGACTTTTGAGCTTGAAAAGCTCAAAAGCATAGAGCAGCTCTTGTTTTGAGCACAAAGAGGTCAAAGTAATGTACTATTTATAGTTTTGAGCTCGCAGAGCTGAAAAACAGGGTAATAAACGAAATCCAAGCTCTTAGGTATGGGAATAGCGGGAAGTTACAGGGACGGCCTGCTAGGTCTACCATCTTTTCTAATTTTTATTAAAAAAATAAAAAATCAGTTGGTTAGCGATCATTTTTGATGACTTCGTTATCGATACAGGTTGGAAGGAGGACTCTTCGATCAAACCATACATTTTGTAGGACAAACATTTTTTCGAATAATTTAGATAATTATCATTAGATTTTCCTACAACATTAAAAGTCCTAAGTCTAGAACGGAGACTTTATCCTTAAGAAACTTAGCCAATCTAAATTTTAATCAATTAGAGTCTGATGCTCTCAGCATTAACTGGGGTCGTGTAAGTGATTTAGATTCTATTGATGATAAGGTTGATTTTGTATGCTCAAACGTAATTTCCCTCTATAATTTGCACGCACCTTTGCGTGTAGTCAAAATTAAAAAAACAAGGGACAGCCCCTTGGATTAATAGTGACATCCGCAATGCCATGGCTAAGAGAGATCGCGCTTTTCGTAAATTTAAATCTGACCGCTCGGAGCTCAATTGGTCTATCTATAAGGCTGCAAGGAATAGGTGTAATCAGATGTGTCGAACATATAAACGCCGATATATCTCTGAAAAAATCTGTAACTCGTCTCCTTCTGAAACGCTAAAATTTCTTAAGTCTCTTGGCATTGGCAGAAATTCTAATATGTCCAAAACCATTTCTATAGATATTAACAGTCTTAATCGCCATTTCCTATCTTCTCATCATTTTGATGATAATGTTAAACTTGATACTCTTTCGAAGATTCAATGCCTGCCAAAATTTAATAACTCTTTATTTACCTTCTCCCTGGTGAGTGATGCTGACGTTCGGAAACGTATAATGGCAATTAAGTCGAAGGCCATTGGGTGTGATGAAATAGGTCGCACAATGATTCTTCTCATTTTGGAAATTTTACTACCAACTATAACCCATATAATAAATTACTCACTTAGCACAGGTACATTTCCGGAGCTGTGGCGAAAAGCCGTAGTTCTGCCACTAGCCAAGACCCCAAATCCCTCATTGCCTACCCATTATCGTCCTACTTCCATTCTTCCTTTTCTTTCAAAAATTTTAGAATCCATTGTCCATTTCCAGTTATCCGAATATCTTTTATCCTGCGACCTGTTAAATCCACTTCAGTCTGGTTTTCGCACTGGCCATAGTACTACCACGGCACTAATAAAAGTAACGGAGGATATCAGAGAAGGGATGGAAAATAAGGCTGTCACGATTCTCTTACTTATCGATTTCTCTAATGCGTTCAACGCTGTCGATCATGACTTATTACTATCCCTTATTTCCCGAATCAACATCTCGGATATCGCTCACCAGTGGTTCTCCTCCTATCTTCGAGGACGCAAGCAAGCGATTTGTATTGGAGCCGATCGGTCGGACTGGTGTGATGTTGCTGCGGGTGTTCCTCAAGGCGGTATTCTTTCTCCACTACTATTTTCATTATTTATTAACTCCATTACCTCAATTCTCACTTGTCAGTACCATCTTTATGCCGATGACTTGCAGCTTTATAAACAGTGTAGTGTAGATAATCTGGATAACACTATTTCCGCCCTCAATGACGACCTCGCTCGTATTTCTTCTTGGTCCAAGAATTTTGGAATTAGTGTGAACCCATTAAAATGCCAAGCTACTATTATTGGCAGCTCTAGACAGTTAGCCTTAGTTCAACGTCTACAATTGCCCGATTTGTTATATAATAATAGTGTAATACCTATCACATCAAACGTTAGGAATTTGGGTGTTATAATGGACAATTCACTGAGTTGGTCGGATCAAGTCAGCGAAGTTTCTCGGAAGTTTTACGCCACTCTACATACCCTCATGCGTTTTAAAAATTTTCTGCCAATCAAACCAAAAATCCAATTAGTGAATTGTTTATTATTACCAATTATGGACTATGGTGATGCATGTTATCCAGATCTAAATGTCACACTATTAAATAAATTAGATAGATTGCAAAACATCTGCATACGCTTCATTTATGGCCTCCGTAAATACGAGCACATTTCTTCTTACCGCTCAATGCTTAATTGGCTTCCAATTAAGGAGCGTAGGTATCTAAGGATATTATGTATTTTATACTCTTTAATTTATAAACCACTTACACCCTCATATCTGAAGTCTAAATTTAACTTTCTCTCTGATACTCATACAAGGGAACTACGCTCTTCTCAAAACCTTCTTTTGTCTATTCCTGCTCACAAATCTGGATTTGTATCGAATTCATTTACTGTTACCGCTATACGGCTCTGGAATGAATTACCAATGGATATTAAAGAATCATCCTCCAGAGACTCTTTCAAAATTAAAGTTAAAAAATTGTTCCTAAATAAACTCAACTCTTAGTTTTTATTATTATTATTTTGAATATCTTCGACCGTTTTTTTTATATTTTTAATTTTTTTTTCTTGATTATTAAATTTTTTTGTGATATCCCCGTTGTGTATTATTCATACTATTTACTTTGTACTAGTAGTGTTAGTTATATGTATGTATATTTATTTTCAGATATGCTTTTTTTATGTAATATGTACTCCTAATGTATATATTTATGTATAGTATGTATATATTTATGTAAGGTATATGTTTATGTATGGTACGTATGTGTTAATGTATGCAAGTAGATTTACTTATATTTATTGGACTTTATATGCATCTACTGAACGCTCTTTCTTGCACGTCTTAAGGTTGGCTGGTAGATAAGGCTATATAGCTTTAAGTCCGCCTTTTGCTCAATGTATTTTTTTTTAAATTGTTGTGCAATAAAGTGAAATAAATAAATAAAATAAATAAATTTTACAAAAAAAAAATTGTGAGTTATTAGTAATAAATTTGTGAGAATCATCAAGTCAACATCTTTTATTCCTGCTACCCCAGATAACTACCACAATCGAGAATTTTCGCACAGGAAAAAGTTGGGCGTCTTATTGAAACGAAGCTACTCACGGAAAATTAGCTTGTTACTAATCAAGCGAAAAATAGGCCAGGGATCCCGGACTATTATCGCGATAACTAATGGTAGTTATAACTTTTTTTTGCCCGACGTTGCGACGAAGTTGCATTCGTCGTGGTCACGTGCTGACATGATAAAGGTATTACTGCCATTAGTTATCGCGAAAAGACCCGTTATATGAAATATGAATAGTATAAATCGCGAAAGTTTAAAATATATAGTTTTACATATTGATACATAAAGTTGATATTTTGATTCAATGACAGAAATGAGACCACGAAATAACACAGAAATGGCTATTCATGTTTTTAATTAATTAAGGAAATGTTTTGTGAAATGATAACGCGTAAAATTATTTTATTGTGAAATAAAAACACCTTCGAGTAATTTTTAATTTCTTTTTATTAATTTAAAATAACATAAACTACGGCATATGGTTGACAAATATTTTTTTAATTCGTAAGTATCGTAGCAGTGTATTATACAGGCTGAATTTTTTAATTAGGCGTGGATAGCCAAATCCGAAACTATGTGGAATTACTAACTATATTTTAATATATCTAACATCTAGGGGTTGGTTTTGATAAAAAACATAACTGTATCATTAGTTATTTTAAAAATTCGTTTTCGTAGCCAGGAATCGAACCCTTTGATTTTGAAAAAAAAGTTGATATTTTAGTATTTTTTGCTATTCCTTATAATTTTAGATTTGGCAACCATGCTCATTTAAAAAATTCATAACAGTAATAATTTTATTGATAGATCCGTTTCATGAGTTTCCATTTGCACATTCTATGTTCTATTTTTTACTATTCGGTAAATTTCCATTAATTTTAAAAATCAACGTATTTTTCATTTCACAAATGTAATCATAAGGTTCTCAAAGTTTCGTCCCACATTTTTCTTTGAATTTGTCTTTCGGAGTAATTTATATAAGTTTATTATCAAATTTCGTCTTAAAGAAGCCCAACTTCTTCGTTTTAATAAAAAAAATCTGCTTTGACTTCGACGGAAATTCAACTCATGTTAATTAAAACCCTCATGCGTGCAAACAAGTATCCTTATGTAATTATGTTTGTTAAGAAAGGTTTTAAGTTTATAATATATTAATATTGATAAACGGACGCTGATAAGCAATAATGGATCAACCGACAAAAAGTCAAATTCTGAGATATAGATTGATGAGATTTGATACTGTGTCCTATTTATAATTATTCAAAAATATTTCAAGCCAAGCATTTATAGTTTATATAACTATATAAATATTTCTTAATTCAATGTTTCGAATTTCAGGTACGTTCCATATTTTCTCAAATATTTGAAAAACCTTTTATTAGATAACACATTAAATTTATCAATCTGCTTATAATTAATTCCACCTTTTATCATGAAAACATGAATATATACTACTTTAAACAAATTTTAGATGCCTTTTTCTCAAAATTGTGTCCGTGTGGCTTGACGCAGTATTGCTTATCAGCAGCCAAATAAAAAATATATTATTAAATCAATTCGGAGATTTGATTTTGAATTACAAGCTTCAATAGGTCGAATAATATAACCAAAACTAATTCTACTCGCCATGCAGAACCTCTAGGATAATTTTGTAGACAATTACTTTCAATGTAGAGAAATTACTACTACGCTTATCTCTGGCGGAATCATATGCATTTAATACGGTATCACTACTATGTACAATTTACACTGCTGGGCAAAGGCCTCCTCTCCTATTAAGAAGTAGATTTAGAGCTTAATCCACCACGCTGTTCCACTGCGGGTTGGCGGATATACGTGTGTCAGAATTCTTCCTGGCACATGCAGGTTTCACGATGTTTCCTTCACCGCTGCGCTCCAGATAAATTTAAACACAAATTTAGCACTTGAAAACACAGCAGTGCTAGCCGGGGTTTATGATATTGATCACGAGTAGACTGAAGTCACATTAGTCAAAACAACTTAGTTCGTATATGCATTCAATTATCTCTTATTTTATGAATTATGCTTGTTTACCTATTTCTATCTGTTTGTATTCTGTTATTGTTTTGAGGTGTATATTTATATATTTGATAAGGCACAACCTACCTTTTCTTTTCACATTCTCCCTAAGTTAAAGGTTGTCTGGTGAAAATCGCTTCTTAGGGATACGACCGCGAATTTGTACATTAATTGTTTTGTGGTAGGTTATACTTGTAAAATTTATTGAAATTCGTGTACAATAAAGTATATTCTCTGTCTGTCTCTCTCTCCCTCTCTCTTTATTTTTTCTCTGTCAATCATTTATTTCAATCAAATGAATTCTTTTGTTTAATGGCTTGTTTGTAAGCAATAAAATATTTTTACAGCAAACGCCATCGATTTTTAAATCAGTATCGTATTAACGTTCTGGGTGCAAAAGACACTATCAATACCACAACGGCCCCTTATTGGTCATGAGATGCTGTGTCGGGTGTTCGAAAACACAGACAACACAAACACAAACACCCAGACCACGACTAAGATCCGTATGGCCAATACAGCCGTTTTGCCGTGAGCGGGGATCGAACCCGCGACAATTACCGCTTCAGTCAATTGCAGTGACCACTGCTCCAACCTGTCTGTCAATTATTAGTTATAGTTATTATTTCGCTTCTGTAAGTCGTAGCGTGATTTAATGTAGCCTATATATAACCTTCCTTAATAAACAGGCTACCCAATGTAATAAAAATAGTCAAATCGAATCAGTACTTTCTGAGGTAATCCCTATCGTCAAATTTTAATAAATATTAAATTAAAAAAAATATATGTAATGGATAATATTTTAATATGCGAAATAAAAAATAATAATAATATAAAATTTCTAACCAAAAATTGGTTTCAGAGATAAGTCCATTCAAACAAACCACTCTCCAGGTACATTAAAATAGATAATTTTATATCGCCGCACTGTTTCCACAAGTGTCAGCTACATAATATATTTCCTTCGCCTCTGAATGTTTCATTGACACAGTTGGGAAAGCAATTTTCGTGCGGACTGCGCTGTGGCCACCGAAACGCTTTTACCGTTGAACGTATATTCCTGATGACCGATTCTACAATATTTTAAAAATACTTCAATGAACAGTCGTAATTTGATGGTTAAGATTTTTTGGAAAGAAGGATTTGGCTTCAATAGCCAAATGTTTAATTTCGTTTGCTTTGATGACATTCTTATTCCAGAGATATCAATTTAAAAACCAAAGTACTAAGCTGATTTTGATGGAAATTCTATGAGACCAAATTTAAAGTATACTTTTTGAATAAAGAAAAATTAAGGTAACAAAAATAAAAGAATAAGAACTGAGAACCTTCTTTTTTAAGTCGATTGAAAATATTTTAGATGAGTAGATAATTAGTTTTTTTTTCTTTATTTTTATCTTCAGAAAAGAAAAATACTTTTAATTTTAATGTTTTATGTGTTTTTCACGTTGTTGTCATTAATTAATTTGTACTAATAATCAACATAAATGCGAAAACTGTATTAGTAAAAAAAATAAATCCTAATTTTTGAAAATTTCTTTGTAAAAATAGTTGTGACGTACAAAAGCAATATCAAAAGTGTAAACTATAAATGATACTGAGCTTATTGAGATAATTGCTTCTAGCGAAAGAACATTTCCTCACCTTGCTTTTTTACTGTGACGCACGCAATAACTTTAAAGCATAATCACTGAAAACTTTTTTGTGTATACGGAGCTTTCCTGAACTTAAAATGGTAAATACAATTCTTAATCAATGGTCCTAACCATTGATAAAGAATTGTATTTACTATTAACTCAGAACTATGAAAACAAATATAAAAAAAAAAACGTTCACAAACTTATTCGTCTTATATCAAGTTCATTGTTACAATTTCCGAGGCATTTAAACCCAACTTGAAAACAAAATGTTAATTAAAAAGCTGGTGAATTTTGGCGAAGGCATTTATAACGCTTTGTGACGCGAATCCGACGATATTTCGCAGCGATGGCGATTGTTCAAAATTTAAGAGAAAAAAACGAATTATTTTATTTATTGTTAACTATTGTTTGGGGCTTAGAATATGTTGAGAGACTCTCATTACGAATTAATGAAGAATAATCTTTGTACATGACGGCGCGCTGTGTTTATTTTGAAGAAAAGGAATGGGGGAGGGGTTTAAGCTTCCGATTCTTTCACTCGCTGTACAAAACACAGCTACGCTGATCTTCTGGCTGAGTGATTAACAGATCGGATCGAGCCAGCCCTATGAGCTGTAGACAGTGGACTAACACGCGTACATGGGGTCATATATGGATACACCAGCTTCAAAAAAATAGTTGAATAATCTTTATTAACGCTCCACGTTCAACTTTTGATTTATGTATTACTAGCTGTCCCCTGCGATTCACTTACGTTTATGGTTATTGTTTCGGCCCTATGATTCGTAGCGTTTTGTAATATAGCTTCCATTAATAAATAAACTATCTAACACAAAAATATTTTTTTGAATTCGAACCAGTAGTTCCTGAGCGCCTTTAAGCAAACAAATAAACTCTTCAGCTTTATAATAATATTAGTATAAGCTGGATTCACACAGGGTATTTAATATATTTGTAACTCATAAATGTATGTACCCATCGTAAAACTTTTAAAAAGAGTAACTATCGAGTTTCTTGCCGGTTCTTCTCGGTAGAATCGACATTCCGAACCGGTGGTAAATTAATTAATTAGTGTTTTGTTTTCTTTTGTTTTTGTATTGACGATTCAAAAGTGCTTGTAAAAGCCTACTTGAATAAAGCATGCAGGTGCAATGCAAATGCAGGTTGCATGTGCTGAGAGAAATTCTCCTCACGATGTTTGTCCTTCACCACCGAGTACGAGATTAATTTAAAAACAGATTTAGCACTTAAAAACACAGCGGTGCTAGCCGGGGCTTGAACTTACGATATTCGCTTAAGATATGTTCCAACCGCTAGGCCATCTCAGCTCTACGTGGGTTTTCAAAGGTTTCGCCCTTCATAGGTTTTTATCTATGAAAGCCCTACCTCTTCATACGTAGTATTGTATACTCTTTCTTGTACTAAAATGGCATTCATCATCATTTCTAATTTTTGTACTAAAATGGCAATTTTTAGTGTTAAAATATGGCATTCGTTTTACACAATTAGCTGCTTGTACCAATTTTTTGCACGAGTTGCTAATTAAAGATCAAAGGTTGCTGTTCTTTCTCCACCTCAAAGATCTCAATAAATAAAGGCACACAACACCACAACGTCATTAAAATATTCTTGGTATCGTTATCGATGAAAAATATAATATAAAAATAAAATCATAAAGATATGAAAACCGCACACAGTTGTTAATAATTCGAATTTGTTATCAATTTCTTTGAACCTACCTTAAGGGGCAATACTTTGAACTCGAGTGATGCTTACAACGAGAGGAAATGCTTGAATATTCTTGAAATAAAGTCGCATAGGCGATGTATAATCTATACATATATAAATATAATTGAAGTGTCTGTTTGTAATTTCAAATTTAGAGCTTTTAATTAAATGCGTATAAAAGTACGCATAAGTACGGTACTTAAATCGAAGAAAATATTTTTTAAATTTTTGTCTACCTGTCTGTCCATCTGTTTGTTCCGTCAAATGACAATCAATAATTTTAATGGGATTTTCATTAGCTAATGTTATAAGGAGTAATTAAGGCTACTTTTATTTTAATTTTAGAAATTAATTTTTCCTAGCCAAGAAATGAACCAGTCAATTAAAAAAAACTGTATTATTGCATCATCTAAATGTGTCACGCAAAAGGATTAACTACTGGGAAAGAATACTTAAAAAATGCTATTAATTAATGCGAGTAAAATGCTCTTTCCTTGAGAGGCGCCACAGAGTATAGGCTTGATTTTTATGACACATCCCATCCAATGTCCACGCGAACGAAGTCGCGGGCACAGCTTGTATTAGATAGCGAAAATTCAGCTAATATATTTTTAAAATATGTTTTATCAAGTATTTTCTTATATTTACGCGAATATTATTTTAAATTTAACGTTAACTGATCATCGTAACATTTCAAGCATTTTTAAGTCTGTTCGTGCTTACGATCAATATCTATTTTTAATATCTATGATTGGTACAATTAACTAAAACTATCTGTAGATATTTTTATTTATATAATCACCTGATTATATAAATAAAAATATATATACCTATATATAGTTATTTTTTTTCATAATGAATGAAGTCTTTGAATTATAAATATGTATATGTAATGTATATGTAATATGTATGTTTTAAAAGAATAGAATACAATCGGTATACAATGGTCAAATATAATACGCGAATAATTTAAAAAAAAAACATAAACCAACTTAAAAAGCAAAATGCGCGATTTCAGTTACACGAATGACGTACTTATTCCAATTTTGATATAAAAACAAAACTTCTAAATAAACTTACAGACAGAAGAAAAACAGTTAATAAATCAGAGAGTTTTGAAGTAACAAACAATGGATAAAAATAACACATACTACAAATTGAGAACCTGCTCCTTTTTCGAAGTCGATTTAAACCCCTAACCGGGTCACCGTCCCGATAGTAGAACACACTCGCGATCAAAATACCGCTGTGACAGCTGACAGTGATTTTGATTCAAAAGGGCAGGAATGAATTCGCGAAATGGCAAAGGAAACGCGATATGCCAATTACGATAATGATACGAAATTATAATTCGACATATTCATTAATTATCGAAATGTACGTGAAAATCAATGTGGATTATATTGTGTGGTATTTTGTATTAAACTTTGTGCTTTCTGGTTTCACTCGGTCATTTTCGGTATTTGATAGATTGGTTTATGTTGAAATCTTCGAACTGTCTAAAAAATTCGTCGTTTTAGAGACTTTTTGTACCCGGTGATTTTATTCTTTCACGCTATGCGATTCAATTCTAAACGATTTATATTGATGGAAAAAAGTTACAACTTAACCGCTATCAATATTAGGATAGTGTATTCTTATTACATTTCTTAAAAATACTTTAAAAAAACTGACTTTGAAAGTGAAATACATAATTTCGTTTACTTGGATGACGTACTTTTTCCAGTAATTTTGATTTTAAAACCAAAGATCTAAACCGATTTTAATGAAAATTCTATGGGACTAATGGAAGAGTAGAGTACCCTTTCAAACAAAAAATGAATTAACCAAATCGCTTCAGTGATTTTCGAATAAAATCCCTGACAAATCTCCTGTTTTGAAAATAGATTATTAAACGGTATCTTTAATATACAGGTAATTTTTTTCAAAACAGGTTTACTATAAGAATAGGCAAAAGATTTGTTTTTATCTCCCTTCCTATTGTACAGTCACATCTTATACATACATGACTTTACACTAAAGCGAAGACTCGGAACTTGGTGCTAAATATGTATGTACTACACTGTACTTTACGAAAATACATCCCCATCTCACTTCGCCGAATACCTCTTGTGATTTCCACCTTCAACGTCAGTAGAGCTACCATTTGTACAGCCAAATGTGTCTAACAAAAGACCTATTGAATTCAGCACAAAGTGTGCAATGTGCATACTTATGTAGTGATATTTCTACTTGTAATATATAAAATGTATGTCTACTTGTAATATATAAAAACTAAAACGTTTTTGTATATAAACCATAAATAATCTAGCAAAAACTATTTTTACGTAATTTGGTAGTCATTTCTGTAGTTAAAAAGATAATTTTATTTTCATTTTTATGAATATTAGAACCAAAAAATAAAACTTAATGTGAAAACAAAGTTACCCTCTGGTAGGTTTCGCGCCTGTCACCAGTACGACAAAAACACAAGCTTTAGATCTATCTATATCGCATTTTTTAAATTTTGATATACGAAAACTGTTTTCCAAAATAAAAGCAGTATTTAATGTGCCAATCCATTTATAATTTATACTTTAAAATATATTTATCAACAATTAAGTATGATTACCATTCAAGTGAAATTTAATAGTCTGATAGGAGTAATTAAAATAACTGCTATTAGCTGAATCATTTGTAATATAGGAGACAGGGGTAAATTTACACCAATAGCGGTGAAGCCTGATAATGAATTGTGCCCAATTATGGAGAAGAATAATGACTCCATACCATTGTTATTGTTCGCTCAATTGGTGCATTTTTAGTGTTTAAAGTAATTTATATTGTTTTTTTAATTAATACGTGTTCGGTATTTACGATACAAAGAATAAAAATTATACGTAGTTGAATTGAAGTTACACATGGCTAGTTTTTCAAGACGTGTGTTATTCAAAATAATAAATAAAAATAACCCATCCATCTATCTACCAGATCAAATCTAAACAAAACCATTCTAAAACCATAAGTTCTTTCATAAACCTTCGATAGTCAATAAAATAGACTTACAAATATCGAAGATTAGTAATACTAGTATTTTTTTAATTGAGAGCCTTTTCTTTAAGACGGTTAAGTAAAAAACCTTATTTTATGAATTGTGTTTTATGGAAAACAGTTAAAAAATTCTTTTTCACTTCCTATGAAACCTCTTTTATGGCTAACCCTACGAAGTTATAGTCTTTGTTATGTGGGTCACTCATGAGAGTGACGGCGTCTTTATGGGACTCAATTATTTTTTATATATGTAAGTATGAATGGCATAAGTGTGAAGCGTAAGAACACAACCAGTGTTGGATAAGCTATATGTTATAAGAGCCTTTAAATTCAATATTTTTTCAAACGACTTCCAAAAAAGGAGGAGGTTTTCAATTCGTCGGGGTTTTTTTTATGGATGTTTACCGATTATTCCGCTGTTTATGGAGCAAGTTTGATTTTTTTGTTTAAAGGATATACTTCCAAGTTGATCCTTTGTTGTTGATTGTCATCAGGGCGGGATCTGATAATGGGATCCTGAAGAAATCGATGGAACTCGTCAAGTATTATAGACACACCTATACCGATTTCGGTATTTTTGATAGTAGCTCTTGCCTTTGCTATCGAAAAGTCAAATTTGGTGAACAACTCATAACAAGTCACGGGTTGCGATTCCATTACATTAATTTGATTGGTAAGCAGTTTATGCTCGTCACACAGTGCAGCTGATAGTGCAACATCAGGAGAACTCCTTAATTATTGACAGCCCTGCTTCGGGAAAAGCAATATTTTGTTAATGGCTATAAGCTGTTGATGTTAGCTATTGTAACTTAGGTAATTAGATAGGTACTGCCTTACTATGTTCGTAATTAAAAAGTGTATTTTTTTTTTTTTTAATAAAAATGAACAGACTTCTAAAACAAATTTTATAGGTAAAAATAAATTAAAGGCAAAAAATAAATATTTTCTACAATATTTTTAAGCCAGTCGGTGGTTTTACTTGGTGCCGACTTCGAATGTTTTACTTGGTTTTTTGAAATTGGTTTATTTTCATTTAAAAATTAAATTTATACTACCTATATGGTCACCAAGTGGTCGAAATTCAACCATAGTTAATTTGAATTATAAGTTTTAACATTATTAAGGTTCTATTGTCAATGACACGACATTCAGTGAAGATAAACAACATTAATTTATAAGCCATTCTCACTTTGACCATAGATTTTAACAATAAGCAAAAGAGTGAGTTATATATATATAAGAATGAGTTATGTTCGCAACATGTGTGTCAAATTGTACACACGTAATTTTTTATACGTAATTAAAAAAATAACTGGTCAAGTGCGAGTAGGACTCGCGCACCGAGGGTTCCGTACAAACTTATAGAAATCTATATAAGACTAACCCATCTACGCCATTTGTGGTCTTCATCATCAGTTCCAACATAAGTTACTATCAAAAATACCTAAATCGGTATACGCTTGCCTATAATATTTGAGGAGTTCCCTCAATTTCTCCAGGATCCCATCATCTGATCCTGACCTGAAGACAATGGTATACTTCCAAGGTGGTCCCCTTGGAAGTATACCTTTTCAAACAAAAAAAAAATTTGAAAATCGGTACCCAAATGGCGGCGTAATCGGCGAACAAACAAAAAAAAAATTAAATACAAGGTCGAATTGAAAACACTCCTTTTTAGAAGTCGCTTAAATATAATCAAATATTATGTAAATATGGATCACGTCCCAAAAACTATTTTGAAACTACTTAGGAGCACTTTAATTTAAAACAAGATCATGGATGCAATCCATAGAAACTCAAAATTTTATTTTAAGTACTAATACACCTTATACTTTCAACAAAAAAAAGCGCGATTCAGGATACACCTAGCGCCATCTCTTGACAATTTCAATGAACTAACTTGTTGACTTTGACATTAACAACATAATTATATTATATCTTATTCTCGTTTTATTTTTATTTATATTCTACTACACTCCACTACCCCTGCACTACGTTCGTAAAATATTTAGATTTACATTATCAATCGAAATATCGAAATATATATTAGTGTTGCCAAGACGAAAATAATTAGTCCTTAATTCGAACAAAACTAATTGTTTATTTATAAATAACTAATTATATTACTAATAACCAGAAGACTTATATGTGTAGATAAATAAGTAAATTAAATAACTCGATCTGTTTGAATTTAATTTTAAAATTTTCGTACTAAGTCAATACGAGTACTTAAATCAAATCGCGTGAAGCTCTTATATTGAATGTTAATTACGTAATGACGTTATAAAGCGACGATAAAACTTTTTAATGAATAGTTTATTTTATAATTTTTAGCGCGCTTAAATAATAATTAAAATAAAAATTTTTATTAATCGAGCAGAATTATATCACAGTTAATGTCATAATGTTGTAATAGATGGCATTAGCTGTACGCTGCATCGCGCTATCATTTTGTTAGCTGCGATATATAGATTGCATTGCGTTGTTTATAAAGATTTGCTGCTTTTTAATGTTTTCGTATTGATACAAATTTCTTCTCGGTGTTTGTAAAATTGTTTTTTTGACCATGGTCAACTTCTATGTTAATTTGTTACAAGTACATATAATTTTAATTCTAAGATTAATATATTTTCCGCTTGATCAATTTACAACTTGATACATTTACGCGTTCCTGAGAAAAAGGTTGAAAGACAGACGTACAGACTGACAGACACACGAACAGAAATTTACAGTTTTCGGATTTTTTCCTTTATGTATACTAAAGGACCTTGCTCCTGGCCAAATTTCATAATGCTTGGTCAATGGGAAGTACCCTATAGGTTTTGATTCCCTTGCGAAAACGTTAAAAACGCTATCATACTTAAAATATGTGATATAAATGACCGTATCTTTTGATTGCGTTAACTTAGAAGTTTGATTTTTTCACAGCTCTTAGTAATTACAACTCTGAGTACTTGACGTTGATAAAAATTTGTTACCTTCACGCGTTTCTGAGAAAAAGGTTGAAAGACAAACTTACAAACAGACAAACATACATACAAAAATTTACAGTTTTCAGATTTTTTCCTTTATTTGTACCATAAGATCTTACTTCTTGCCAAATTTCATCGTGCTTGGTCAATGGGAAGTACCCTATAGGTTTTGATTCCCTTGCGAAAACGCTAAAATGGTCAAAATATACGACATATTTTCCATTATCTTTTGATTGCGTTGACTTAGAAGTTTAATATTTTCATGGCCGCATGTCATCGTAGACTTGAGTATATGATATTAATTTCAACATGATACGTCTATGCATTTCTGAGAAAAACGGGTTGACATCCCGACAGACAGACAGACAGACAGACAGACAGACAGACAGACAGACGGACAACAAAGTGATCCTATAAGGGTTCCGTTTTTCCTTTTAAGGTACGGAACCCTAAAAAATAATAGCGTTCTGCACTCCTTCTTTTATATAAATTACAAGTATGCAAAATTTCATACGCCGCTGTCTGCACAATTTTCGTAAAAAGGGATACACAGTTTTGCTTCACGTATTAATATACAAATTTCGGCGCGTGAAAGCTCGAATTTTACGCGGTTATAATTACACCGAACCTGCAGTGTAATTACGTTAATCTATCGCTATTATATTTCTCAAATTGTACAGTAAGATGTTAATAAGACTACTATGGCATAGCTTTCCCATAATTTTAATTTAATTTATTTTTGGTACATAAAAAAACTACACTATTTTAAAATATTTCAAATAAATACCGATGCAATTGTTAATCTCTGAAACTACTAATGTAATTAAAAAAAATCTTCTTGCGTTAGATGGTCTTTTTATCAAGGAAGGTTATAGGCTATATTACATCACGCTACGACTCATAGGAGCGGAGCAGTAACCATAAATGGACGCTGATAAGCAATACTGTGTTAAGCTACACGGACTTCGTTTTGAGAAAATGGCGTCTAAAGATGTCAAACCGATTCTTAATAAATTTGTTTGAAGACGTATATATTCATCTTTTCTTTTCTATTTTGATAAAATGTATAATGAATCAAAAGCAGATAGATTTTTTTAATATGTTATCTAGTAATAAGTTTTTAAATGTTTGAAATTATTTTATAAATTGCAAAATATGGAACGCACTTGAAATTCGAAGCATTGATTTAAGAAACTTTTTTCCATACTTATTTAGTTTGGAAGTCTTGAATTTTTTTGAATAATGTTAAATAGGTGATGCAGTATCAAAATACAACAATTTCTCCAAATTTGACTTTTTGTGGGTTGACACATTATTGCTTATCAGCATCCAAATGTGAGAGAAACTGCGTGGTTCGGCTAGTCAATAAATAAAGTACGTCTAAGAAAGAAACACATGTATGTTACATTATGTATAATATACATTATTCTTCTTTGCATTACTTGGATAAAACACAATAAGTACTTCTAGAGACGGGTGTCCTTTTTTTAAAAATTATACATGGGTTTAAAAGGTCGCGGTATATAAAGTGAAAAAAAAATAAAAATAAGAAAACGCTTGCAGTACATCGTAACATTTTTATAGAGAGCTATAAAAACCGGTGGAACTATTATTTTTTCAGATCTCGGTCTTAACTAGAATATATTTCGAGAATGTAAAGATGATATAAATATTTTATGCAACCCTGCTATCCCGGAGAGTTTTTTATTGAAGTCGGTTTCTTGGAGTTTTAAGATAATATTTCCTTAGTTTTATTGTGAAACATACAAATATTTTTGTATTGAGATGTTTTCTCAATTATTATACAAAATGTCACTAAGTACTTTATTAACTGACTTATGGCTATTCAGACGATTCTTATAGAATTAAACTTGTTTAATGGATTTAAAAATATTTTGATTAAGGTGAGAAATTACGTAAATTTCGATTGTATCTCATAATTATACATATTGTTACGAATGATACATTTGTGACGATTTCTTAAGAAGTCAATATTGAAAAAAAAATTGTAATATAATTAATAAACAATATATCTTATCTATATTATAAAAAGTAAAATTTGTTTGTAAGTTTGCATGTAGGGTATAATCGCTACTACTGATCCAATTTCAAAAATTTTGCATTAGATAGCCAATTTATTGAGGGAGGTTATAGGCTATATTAAATCACGAAACAGTAAACACAAACGTGATTGAAACCGCGAGGCGCAGTTAGTCTAAAAATAAACATGTAACTAACCAATTTTTTTCGTACATCACGCAAATAACTAATACGGAATTTGATGTGGTTTTCTCAGTTGTGTTGTTGCAGGTGTAACTTATTACGTGGTACCTGTTTATTCTGGATATGCCTAGAAACACCGTTATCTTGAATTCATAGAATGTTTAACATAGACGAACTTGCGAGCAAATGCCAATTAAATCGGGTGGGGCAGCGGATGCGCATGCGCAAGCGATCCCGAGTCCTCTCCATTTCCGTGCTGAGATAGGCCATCGCCAGGGGTTTCAGTGGATATAAATCGCCACATAATCCGATCTCCCCCCAGGAATAGGGTATCTTTTCGAAGATTTCACATGCGTAAGCAAAAAAAAAGCCAATTAAATAATATTTCAATAAGTTGTCTATATAATAATACATTAAGCAAAAATTTCGTACTTCTTTGTACGAAAATTGCGCGGAGGAGTATGAAATTGAACACTTATAGTTTAGATATAAAAGATGTGCAGAATGATAATATATTTTTTTAATTATGCATATAAATACATTGCATCAATATGAAAAATATTACACACACTACCATATATTTGACACACACACACACACACACACACACACACACACACACACACACATGTATATACCCTTTTGTTTATTGTTAGATTCTGTGGTCAAATTGAAAATAGATTATTTGTGGTCAATATTGAAATCCGTTAAAAATTTAATGAACTACCAGTAGTATATCTTAAAAGCTAAATATTGAATCATAAATTATAATCTATCCAAGGAATTGGTTAAGCTATTACAATATATATTATTATCACGTCCGTCCGTAACATCTGTTACAGAATCGATAAACCGCTATATAAAACTACTAGGAATACATACTTCATAGGAGATAATGAAGTATGGCCAAGTGGTACTTTATTTCTAAGAATAGTCGCTATTGTAAGAGCAATACGAATCACTGATTTATGTGAATGTGAACGCGATACGTGTACACTCAAGGGATTTCGTAGGACCAGATCGATGTACGGAATAGGTGTTGTTCGAAAACATTACTACTATTTTTATTTCCAATGAAATGTCGCTGGAGAAACTTAAATGATTTATCTTGGGAATTCGAATGATGTAATCCACGCTAATATATAAATACGAGACAGTCTGTTACGATTTCGTATATAAACTGCTAAATCAATTTTCATAAATTATGGAATAGTGATAGATCGGACCTTGGAAAAGGATATAGGCTATTTTTGTCGCGAAATTAAAACTTACTTACCGGATAATAGCTTTTACGCGGTCAGAGCCGCAGGAACAAATTTGAATAGGCTACAATAATGTTATAAAAATATTTCGTTTGCTGATTTCATATATATAAAATAAATGCTATAAGCTATTTCACTTGAAGAAAGTTACTCTAGGACGTTTCAAAATACGGAAAAATTAGTATTATTTTATAAAAACACTAAGGTAGTTATATAAAAATAAATATTTCTCGTGTGCGAGGACGACTAGCACTTGACCGATTTTTATTATTCGTTTTTCTTGCCGCAATAGAAATACACATTCTGTGAAATTTTTAATTCTCTACCTATTGAATCATGAGATACAACCTGCTTGGAGATGGATGGGCAGACTAAAAAACAGACGGACAGCGGATGTATCTTTTCTACCATTATAATTTTATTAAATATATAACCAATTATTTTAAAATGTTTATAATATGTTATATATTTTATGTTAATGTAACAAACCACACTGAAACCCACGCAATCAAGCAGCAAGCAAAAGCTCGCTTAAAATAAATTTCCAGGAAATACATACATATCTTCAGTACTTCATGTGAATATGGAATGCGCTAATAATACTAATGACGTTTATAAAGAACCCAGAAACACTTTAGTTGAAGATACATTTCAGTGTAAAGATAATATAAATAGGTATAATTGAATATTCCGATGAAAATTACAGATAGGATTCTTCATATACAATATACCACTCCCTTTGAAGACATTTCCCAGTCCAAGTACGTGCTTACTACAAAATTTTGTTAGAAATAGCCGTAACTTGAAACATCTTCGCTTTGTCTCAAAATCAATAGAGGATAAAGTTTCGTTAGATTTAGCGCACACGTCGAACATATTCTTTAGTTTTATTGATCGAATCTAAAGCAGAAAAATTACATTTTAATTTATTGATTTCCAAAAAAGTTGAAGGTTCGCAATTCGTCGGGGACTGTTTTATGTATGTTCATTCGTCGATTACTTAAAAACGGCTAGACCAATTTAGTTATTTTTATTCTTTGTTGGAAAGGGTATGCTTCCAGATTGGTCCGATAGAAATTTTATCAAAATCGATTCAGTGGTTTGCTTTTATAATAAAAATAACAAGAAAAAGGATGTCTTTCAAGTTAACGAAATTACGAATTTTGCTATTGAAGTCAGTACAATAGTAAAATACATGCATACGTTTCGACGTCGCAACATGGCACATTATGATGTCGTGTAATGAAAATCTTTGACGAGAATTGAGAAAACAAATTATGACGCGACGTCACATCTTGATACGTTTAATTTTAAGTAGTGTTATTATCATCGTACTGTCATAATGTGCCACTAAATGATATTATGGCTAAGGATTATTATGGCTCGATGTGTTTTGATAACCCACTGCCAAATATTTAACTAAAATTGTCGTCATGTTGCTTCAAATCGCGGAAGTCAGTCCTTGAACCGATGTTCCGCATAATTCCAAGGTAAAGATGAAATTAATATGACATTTATCCTTTTGACCTGCGAAATGTCGACACAAATAAATTTAATTTTATACGATAGCAAAATTGTTATCTATTGTTAAAGAAGTAAAAATATTATTATTTCACTAGTCATCTGCTATTAATTATTTAAGATTGCACAACAAGCGTTTATATTGAAAACGAATCATGAATAAATATAATTTACCAGATGTAGGGAAAACCTTAATAGTCTTTATGTTTCTAAACAGGTTATGGTTGAAGATGTGTCTTCTTAAATATTTATATACGCGCATATTGTGTTTCTCTGCGTTTCAATTGACAATAAATAATAAATCAGCTCTGACAGAATGTTAGACAGAACACCTGATAAAATTGGTAATGTTCGGTATATGCGCACGTTCTATAAAATTCTCTTACTGGTCAGTCTGGGAGTAGTAGATTGTACTTTACTATTGAGTGGACTTTCGGATCTGTTGGTATCAGTTTATATTGTGGACCTCTTACAATCTCCAAGAGATCTGGAATGTCTGACTTATTTTATTGTTTAAAGTTTTAAGACACTTTAAATATTTTAGATAAAACCATAAGGGTGTTAGACTATAGGTAATATTTATATCTACAGACGAGAATTACGTTTTTCTCTCGTAATTGACTTAATACAATTCTGTAACCTAGTAACGGTTATATAGAGAACTTTACACAAGTTGTTGCTATTAAAGATAAGGGTACGGACACTAAATTCTTCTAGGTGTAAAGCAATAACAAACAACTTAGGTAAATATCTATGGTAGTCTGAGAGAGGAATTCATAAATATGAATCTAAAGTACCGAATTTATTTGAAGAAAAAGTAAAGTAACAGCCTGTAAATGTACAACTGGGCTAAGGCCTCCTCTCCTATTAAAGAGATGATTTTAGAGCTTAATGGACCACGGTGCTCCAGTGCGGGTTGGCGTATATACATGTGTCAGAATTTCTCCCGACAAATGCAGGTTTCCGCACGAGATGAATTTAAACACAAATTTAGCACTTGAAAACACAGCAGTGCCAGCTGGGGCTTGAACACGCGATCATCGGTTAAGATCGACGTGTTCGAACCACTAGACCATCTCGGCTCATTAACACACTCTGAACCTTTAAATTTTCGTTCCTTTTTGTGAATAATATTAGGGCATTGTCTAACCTGTAATAGGTTACAAATCTTTTATGTCATTAGCCCTTCACTATACTACAAAAGCTTTAGCAAATATGGGACTTATTACGTCTCATAATTATTCCGTTTTATACATCCTTGATAGACAGACCGCGTTGAACACAGTAACATAAAGGGTTTCTAATTAGCAGTAAAAAAATTGTAAAAGAGTATAAGCTGACAAATCTAAGTTCCTTTACGAAGTAACTGATATTGTGGCTGCAATGTTTGATGAACGCATCATATTTTTGTTGCTGACATTGTCACTTAATCTGAATTAAGTTAGTTCATCATATGTGGCTGACATATTCACTGACTGTTCGATCAACGCAGAGCGTAAACCGCTTCGTCTTGAAACATGAAATATTCAAAAACATTCCTTAAATGTCGGAAGTGTGCACTAAGAAAGGATTTTTGAATAACCTTTATGGTGAAAATGAAACGCCAGATGGTGTTATCGTTGACGTGTTGGCTTTACACGCGAAGGTTACGGGTTCGATCCTGCATCCAGCACAGACGATGTACGTTAATAGTTATTGTCTTCTAAGAACATGCGATATTAATATTTGCGTTCGCATTTAGATTGTTTATTTAATAGAAATTAATCTTCGAATGCATGTTTTTGGCAGCGGATGCGCATGCAGAAGCGATCCTCTCCATTTCCGTGCTGAGGAAGGCTATCGCAGGGGTTTTAGTGGGTACGAATCTCCACATAACCCGATCTCCCCCCAGGAATCGGGTATATTCTTGAAGAAAACAAAAAAAAAGGCGAAAAATGATGGTTAAAAGTTTGGTAGGTATCAAATTCATAAACGCGGTCGAAGCGACGGGGAACTGCTAATCATGTCACGAGTATTCATGTGTTTTAAGCTTATTTTCTAGCAATATTTTTGAGGTTAATAAATAAGATCTTATCTATATTTAATACTTAATTTGCGAGACCCCGCAACATTTTGTTGGAATCGCTTTTCTTAAAACTCGTTATTGTTGGTTCTTATACCGCAATAGGAGTAAGTTTATTTTGAAGTTTATAGTTTTAAGTTTATTGCCTTATAGTTTTGAAGATTTTGTGTTGAGTGAATAAATAAGTGATAGTACCCATCTATATATGGATGCTGATAAGCAATAATGTGTCAACCCACAAAAAATCAAATTCGGAGATATTGATATATTTTGATACAGCATCACCTATTTAACATTATTAAAAAAAAATCAAGTCATCTAAACTATATAAGTAAGGAAAAATGTTTCTTAATATTAATGTATCGAATTTCAAGTGCGTTCAATATTTTGTTAATTATACAATAATCTCAAATATTTGAAAACTTATTATTATACAACACATTAGATATATATAACTGCTTTTAATTCATTATACCTTTTATCAAAATAAAAAAGAAAAGATGTCTATATACGTCTTGAAACAAATTTATTAAGAATAGGTTTGACAACTTTAGACGCTATTTTCTCAAAATCAAGTCCGTGTGGGTTGACACAGTATTGCTTATCAGCGTCCATATATACATCGTGGTTTCGCCCGCGTATATTTTGTAATTTGTTAGAAGCGATTTAGATAACTGGTAAAATACTATATTAGAGATTTAGATGCGTATTAAATTTAAAGTAAATATGATCACAAAATACTACTATGAATAATACTTTTTAAAGAAATGTCGCCTCTTTTAGGGGTAGAATATCAAAAGACACTTTCTTAGTGCTAGATGCTTACAATCTAAGTAAAAGTACCTATTGCCAAATTTTCAAGTTTTTAGTCCCAGCAGGCTCTGCGCTGATGAATCAGTCAGTCAATTAAGACAAGTGAATACATATGTAAAAATGATGAACATCGTTATTACTCAGTTTCTTCCTGTTTTAAAATTTATTTGTTGAAACTTTATGCATCTTATCACTACTGAATCCTAGTCAGCCATGGGCACAGTATTTGATTTTAAAGTTTCCGCATATCTCACATTTTCTTTGCCGATCTCCTCAGTTTGATTCAAAGAACCGAGTGGAAATCCGAAGCGTACGTGATTCTACTAAATTCAGCTTTGTTACAGTGAAATAGAGTAAAAGTTTTGTCGTGTGAGTCAACTACGGGTCCGGTCTCTGATTTCACAGACTCTGTGTTAGTATGGTTCATTTGATACAGTTTAAATAATTGTATAACATAATTTAGTGTAATTTCTGTTACGAAATTCAAGGATATAATTATAGAGTAGTTAGTGTACTGGAGAAGTGTATCGGATATCAACGAGAACTTGGTAATTCTGTAGACCTTAGAGTTGTCTAATCACTATAATAGTCAACAATTAAGAACAAGTCGATATTATATATTGCATATATCAATTACTTGTTATTATCAATAATATAGTCGTTAATTTGAAATGAGCACTAATGTACTAACAAACATTGATTTGTATTAACACGATATTTCCTAATTAAGTTGCTACTAATATTACTTAATAAGCATCCGGGTTATTATTTGTTTATATATGTGTATTATTATCTTCAAATATTATTTATACTAGAAAGGGTTTTCCAAATCAAATCTGACAAATCTGTTGGATACCGTTACAGCCAACAAATAAAGTTTTAAGTGTGTGCAAGATGGTATGGGACTACGAGTATGGACAACGAACATTCAACTTTACCGAGCGAATAGCGACGATTTATGCCTTTTAAAATATGTAAGCATTTTGTAAATTCGTAAAATAGGATTTCGTTATTGAATCTTTTATTAAAACCTTAAAGGGGACCTAATTTCACTTTCAATGACATGCTTACTTCAGTTATTTTGGTTTTAAAACCATAGTACTGAAGTGATTTTGACGATTTTGACCCTTTCAAACAAAAATATATCCAAATTACGCGAAAGTGGCTAATTTTTAAACATATATAAAAAAAAATAAAGACCCGACGAATTAAGAACCTCCGTTTTCGAAGTCAGAATAAATATTAGACTTGTTTTAAATTATAAATCACTTATCCGACGTCCAAAATTTTTTTTTATTTTTCATAACGCCATTTTTTCTATCTAATTACCATAATCAAAGCCTATGTTACTTGTATTAGTTAACAGTTAGAAGCTATTGGCGTCGAATCAAGAAAATTTGGTACAGTACTTTTATAACTGGTACGTTCAATAGTTCGTTCAAATATAATTATGTATACTTTAGATTTTACACACGATTATAGTTGTAGTAGGATCACCGCCGCCAATAGAAATTCGCAGCACCAGAAGAGCTACAAATGCATTGTCAAATTAAAAATAAATAAGAAATAAAAGGGAATAGAAAGTAAGGAAAGGAATGGGGGAGGGGGTTAGAGTTCCGGTTCTCTCCCTCACAACATAAAATGCACCTATATGTTCAACATCCCACAGCCCTTCTGTAAGAATGAGGTACTGACAAGGTTGAGCTATAAAATGACTTCTGCAATGTATAGAGAAATGTTATTCCTTTGTCGTTCATATTAATTTTTTTAGCAAGTGCGTAGGAACTTAAACTTACTTAATCATTATTTATTAAGCACTTCTTTCATTTCGTTTCATACATAATACATATTAGATCCATGTAAACTGGGCCAGGTAGTTAGTTTGAGATAAAAACAAGGATCTAAACTAAATCCCCGCAACACACACTCGATTTAAATGTATGAGGTTTCTAAAATTCATTAACTTCAAAGCGGAACGAGGTATTATAAGAATTCGTAATGTCTTATTATGCTGTTGTTACTTTCAATTTAATAGAAATGGAAAATTTCTTGTACTATTTGTTTTATTTATGTAATTACTAATTTATGCTCGTGATTTTACCCGGTGAAAGGAATGACTTTAATGTCATTTTATTTACTTGTAAGTCGATCAAGTGGGATTCTTAGTTATGTTTAATATATATATATATATATATATATATATATATATATATATATATATATATATATATATATATATATATATATATATATATATATATATATATATATATATATATATATATATATATATATATATATATATATATATATATATATATATATATATATATATATATATATATATATATATATATATATTATATGTTTTAAACATTCGATTTTTTTTTATTTACTTTTCATATACTTCTGGGAAAAGTAATGTTAAACTAAAAAGTAAAAAATAAATATTTTTTACCACATTTTGAAGTCGGTGCCAGTACAGTAATAACACGTAATAGGTTTTACTTGGCGCCGACTTTGAATGTTTTACCTGGCACCGACTTCAAAATGTGGTAGAAAATATTTATTTTTTACTTTTTAGTTTACTTGTTTTGGTTTTTAAGTCGGTTTTTTTTTCATTATTAAAATTAACGTTTACTTTTCGATGTATCAAAATTGTCGCTCGCACTCCCAAAATATAAGAATCCAACAGTTTTTGGCCACACTCGCTTTTGTTTCAGTCCACCAATCCCTGTTACTCGTTATAGTGAATAATTTTGTTTTTACTTGTTAACACGAGATGACGCTGATTCAAACCTATATAAATGTGGGTTTACTTTACCACAATCGAGTAGTTAGAAAAACTTGCACTAGATATGCTAATGAAGGATCTATCAACTCTGCGTTTCCCGGAGTAGGGCTACCTTTCCAGCACCTTGGGTCGGTAATATTCATCGGTTTTCTGAGCTATGATATATTTGGATGCTGATAAGCAATAATGTGTCAACCCACAAAAAGTCAAATTTGGAGATATTAATGTATTTTGTTACCGCATAACCTATTTTACATAATTGAAAAAAAAATTAAGACATACATATAAACTAAATAAGTACGGAAAAAGTTTCTTAATTAAATGTTTCGATTTCCAAGTGCGTTTCATATTTTGCAATTTATACAATAATCTTAAATATTCGAAAAACTTTTTATTAGATAATATATTAAATACATCAATTTGCTTATAATTCATTATACTTTTTATCAAAAAAGAAATGAAAATGATGGATCGAGTATATATCCACTACTTCTTCAAACATATTTGTTAAGAATAGGTTCAGCATCTTTAGACTCCATTTTCTCTAAATGAAATGCTTGTAGCTTGACACAGTATTGCATATCAGCGTCCATTTATTTATAAATTAATAATTCGATACTATATTAATTGTATTGCATTGTTGAAGATAATATTATTTGTTATGTAATAGAATTGTCACCGCAAATCTGGTTCACCGCAAAGCTGGGCTATCTTATCTTATCATTAATGATTAATAACTGCGTCTCGGAATCAAAGTGCTGAACAATCATTAATTATTTCGATGCGTTTGATAAATTTATTGTTCTGATTTGAGACAGTCATGGAATTCAATATATGAATGTCGATAATGTGTCAACCCACAAATGATCTAATTCAGTGATATTGATGTGTTCTGATAATACGTCATGTATTTAACTTTATTAAAAAAAAATTCAAGTTATTTAAAATAAGTATGGAAAAAGTTTCTTAATTGAATATTTCGAATTGCAAGTGCATTCCATGTTTTTCAATTTATACAATAATCTAATTTATTTGAAAGATTTTTTATTGATAAAACTTTTCATTATACCAATCTGCATTTAATCAATTATATATTTAAGTAAAATAGTCAAGAAAATATAGATATATAATTCTTCAAACCATTTATTAAGAATAGGTTTAATATCTTTAAACGCCATTTTCTCGAAATCAGATCCGTGTGGCTTGACATCGTATTGCATATCAGCGTCCGTATATAGTGTTATTAAAATAAATAATATAAAGTCATTTAGAGGAAGGCTGAGATACTGAGTAGAGTACCGAGATATAGTAGTGATCCAATTGTTGAACACTACCGAACTTCGTAGTTCCTAATTCGACCTAACTCAAATCAGAGCTAAAAATATATTTTAGTTTTTTCCTTAGTGGTGAAGAAAACATTATCACGAACATTTTTAATCATGACACTGTTTTCTTTGCCGCTGAGACATTCTGAGACATATTATGTATATCCTTCAGTTCGCAGTGAACAAGGGTTAAGGGTTAAGATCCTATCCTTCTCCTCAATATGAGAAAAGGCTCTGCAGTCATTTATAGGTTATATTAAAGGATTATGACTGCCACTCAGCGGTTGTTTTGATGGCGTCACTTAAACTTTGTTTATGCAGATAATATGAGTAGTTTTATTGAGAGTTAAGACCGTAAAGTTGAACAGTGTTTGAAAATCTGTTAAATGTCAAATAAGGTGGTCACTGAAAATCAGTGCTGTGGTCTCCAGGAGTCTCATAAACGATTAATAGATTATAATTTTAAAAATAATTTGCTATCTTATTTATTTTTTTTTTTTTCGATTGTGAGAGTCCTAAGACAGCAGCGAAGCTGAGTGACCTCCTATTTGTGGCGTCATACTGCTGTTTAGGCAATAATTTTGTTTTGTTCACTTTATTATCTTCTTCTTTTTGCTTTATATGTTTACTATTAAGTTATTTTTTTATTGTATTTTTTATATTTTGTTTTCTATTGTCTAGCAGTTATGAAATGCTGCAAATAAAGCTTATTCTTTCTTTCTTTCTTTCTTATTTAAATGCGTCCGCTTTCATGTGGTGGCTTGGTCAAAATGATGATAATTTGTCACAGCAGGAAACCAAGGTTTACCCAAAAATCCATCTACAAATGAGAGGAACCTATAAATAATTTTGGTGAGTTTCAAACAAAGTCTGGTGACAATCATATATGTATCTGAGAAGAAAGTTAAAAATTTTTATACATACAGTTCAATAGAAGCGTAGAAGTTTCAAACCGAAAATAGCTATTGAGTAATGGGACAGTTATATATTACCTATTAACTACCTATTATTATTCTTTGCTATTTCCTTATATGGAGATTTTTAACCCAAAATAAGCTTTCACGTAAGCCTGCCAATTACAAAAATATTTAAAAAAAAAAGTCAAATAGGTATAACCAACGATAGGTTTGAATTTGCGCGTGAAACAGAATTTTCAATTTTCAATTTATTTTCATAAGCTTCAATAAAACTACAACGTACTGTTGCACGTTAATTAATTTCCATAGGTCGTTGGTTCAGATCCGGCTCAAAGGACCAAATCTGTCGAGTTGAAGTCAACAAATTAAATGGTGGTTAAATAATGGTGAATACGGTATTGGAGATATATATATAAACGCGGGAAGATTGGTGATCGATCGTAACATACATATATTATTATACAAAGGTAAAATTTGTTTGTATGTAAGTTTGTGAATATGTGTGTAGGGAGGATATTCGATTAAAATAACTTCTATGTGTTGGATAGCTTTTTTATTGAAGAAGGCTATAAAACATCACGCTACGACTCATAAACGTAATCATAAACGCAGGCAAAACCACAAGGGGCAGCTTGTTTATTACAAAATATTAAATATAGCTTAGACAGACACGTTGTTGCAATTGTCATTGACTGCGCTAACAGTCGCGGGTTCGATCTTCGCTTAGGGAAGACTATATTGCCCATACGGATGTTTATCGTGGGCTGGATGTTTGTGTTAGTGTTGTGTGTGTTTTCGGACCCCCAACACAAGGCCACGCAATCTCAATGGGAGCCGTTGAGTGTAATGCGTTTATTAAATGGATGCTGATAAGCAATAATGTTTCAAACCTTAAAAAGTCAAATTCGGAGATATTGATGTATTTTGATACTGAATCACCCATTTAAAATTACTCAAATAAGTACGGAACAAAGTTTCTTGTTTAATTGTGTCAAATTTAAAGTACGTTCTATATTTTGCAATTTTTACAATAATCTCAAATATTTGAAGAACTTTTTATTAGATAATATATTAAATATATCAATACATTTTTAATTAAAAGCCATTAAACCTTTATCAAAAAATAAAAGAGAAGATGGATATATACTTCTTCAAACATATTAATTAAGAATAGGTTTAACATCTATAGACACCATTTTCTCAAAATGAAGTCCGTGTCGCTTGACACAGTATTGCTTATCAGCTACCATTTGGGTCAGTGTTCATGCTGAATCCGCGTCTGCCTCGACATCAACGGACGCGCTTTCGTACAAGTGTAATTATTCGGTGTAACTAAATCGAAACGAAATTTACTTTACATCTCAGTAAATGTTTAAAGACAATTTACCGAGATAAAATATGTACAGTCTACATTTACCAAGAGCATGTGGTGTCTGGTGGCACGTAACGGTTGAAATTGTTTTGTACTTAGAGTAAAAATGTATTAGACGTGACATCACTTATTTTGAATACATTTATATGATTTTTGAACATGAAACATATCTTTTTGTGGTTTTATACGGAGAAAGTATAATATTCATAATATATTTTTGGTCTTAACTATTTTAATTTAAATAGATATAGAACATATGTTTATTTGTTGTTTCGTGAGAAACAATTAAAAGAAACACAGACGAGCAGGACTATTTCTTGTTTTATTTATACATATACGACTGCGAAGTTAATGCGAGCCTTAATAATTAAAATAAATTAGTTTGAAGACGTATATATTCATCTTTTTTTTCTATTTTGATAAAATGTATATTGAATCAAAAGCAGATAGATTTATTTAGTATGTTATATAATAATAAGTTTTTAAATTTTATAAATTGCAAAATATGGAACGCACCTGAAATACGAAACTTTGAGTTATAAAACCTTTTTCCATACTCATTTAGTTTAGATGACTTGAAATTTGTTTGGTTAAATAGGTGACGTAGTATCAAAATACATCAATATCTTAAAATTTGACTTTTTGTGGGTTGACACATTCTTGCTGATCAGTATCCAATTAATGTAAAATTAATCTTTAAATAAATTATTTTACTTGAAAAAAAAAATTATCAAATAATAAATACCATAAATATAATTATTGTATTTCGTGACAATTTTGATTGCAGTTACATATTATTTATGTTTCTGAACCCCCAACACAGAATCACGAGGTATTAATAGTGTCTGTTGAGTGTGATGCGTTTATTTTATTTATTTATTTTTATAACCGCGAGGAGCAGCTGGTTAATTAATAAAATTATAAAAGTGCATTTACTGCAAAATAGTAAATTAAAATTATAACAAAGACGTACCTAAATAAATATATTTCAGTGTAATTTAGACGACAGTTAAAACATATTGGATCCAAATTTAATGATTCATTTAATACGATATTTTAACAATACAGTTTTGAAGTTGGTAAACACACGAAGATTTGCCGGAAATAACAATTATTGTGTTCACGCATCGGAGGCAAGTAGCGGAAAGCGAGCTAGCAATCGCATCTGATTCTAATGCCACAGAGTCACAATAGCACTAATGTCACAGACTATACAGTCATGACAGATCATAAGCCATACGCCGATTGAGCGCCAATATATGATAAAGAAACTAATCAACGATTATAGAATACATGCCACTTCTTCGTAGCCATGTTCTAAGGTACTGAATAATTAAAACACGCAAGAATATGCGTCATCTAAAACTTCGGTCGCAAGAGACTCGAACAACGGCGAAATTTTAAGGACAGCTTTTGGAACTTTCCCGTCTCATTTCTGCAGTTTTAGGCGTTTCGTTGTTTTAACTTTTATCTCGTGTTTATCAAAATATCCCTTAAAAAGGATGATGTCTTTGTACAGAGTTTAGAGGCAAGTCTTTACTGTGTACAGTTTAGCTGTGACTTGTTTGGGTATAGGCTGGCTAGATTGGGATATTGTTACACTCTTTCAGAAGATTGGCGTAAATGACCTATTCCTAAGATGAGTTCGGCTCTATCAGCCGGAAGCCTTTAGGAACTTCCCAGTTCTTCTATTACTTAATATAAACCTTGTTTCCTCATTCCGTTTTGAAGTTGGTAACGCGTTTGTGGCTTCTCTAGCGTGGTAATGAACGACGGTAATTACTTAACATCAGGTAGGTAGTCTGCTCTATGTTATTAAAAAAAAAACAAATTTAAACGTGGTTATTAAGAACTTGCCAGCGCTTAGATAATATGTATGTTTCCGAATAATATCTGGTACGTGGTCAGCCTTTATGATACCTTGTCGTGGGTTTTACCGCCATTCACGGCAAACATTTGTATTGACCATAAAAATCTGATGTATGTTGTGGTCTGTGTTTGGTGTTTGTGATGTATGTGTTACGCACACACACACCCAGCAGCATCACAGGATCTTCCTCCATTTCATCCTTTAAAATTATCGTAACGCTTTAAAAAGTGTGTTAAAATATGTTGAACGAAAATACTGAAATGAAATCATTAAACACATTGCTACTGCTTTATTGCACACGTTTAATGAATTAATATAATATTTTAATGTACAGCAGATACTATTTAAAAACATTGAAATTCAGAATCATTGCGTAAAATCGCTTAAAAGTTACCAACATCACCCTTTGTAACGTTAGTGTAGATACAAAAACGTTGTTCGCGTTTTACTACAGTTGCCGAGAAAACAAAGTAATTTACGCAAACTGTTCAGTGATGCTCAAACTTTACACTCGGACTGCATTTTTAAACATTTGCATAAAAAAAAATGTAATAAGCCACGAAGAGGGCCGTGTTCGACGAAAAAAATTTCCGCCCGAATTCGTATTTTCTTCATCTACATTTTATTAACTCGGAACAATCTTCCGCTAAACTTTTGGAAGGAACGATTGAATGTTTTTATTAAAAACTTTCTAAGACGTCGCTTATTTTCGTTTCCCAACTTTGAAATTAAAGCGTCATATAAAATATGATATTTATTGTCCATCATTTTCAAATAATACGAAAAATATGTAAAACAAACGAATAAGATTATCAATTATGTCTGCGCAATTGCTATCGCAACGACAAGACGATAATTTTGACAGATGTTTTCCAATTTTTGTACTGAAATGAAAGCAATTAACAGTCAAAATATATACTGGTGTGTGTAGATGATAGCATACGGTTATAATTAAATCAGTTATTCAAAAAAAAATTGTAGCTATGGGTGATGTGTTTACAATGACTTCATTTGATTTTGATTTAGGTTATTTTAGAATATAATTTAAAAAAAAATGTTTTTCTTTTTTTTATTTGAATCACCATTTCATTACTTTGAAATCCATACATGACGTCTAGACTACAAATCCAGACATTCCTAATTAAACTATTCATTGTATAAAAGGCTTTTCGAGTGTCTATTTATCCGCTAAATTCTGTTAAATCACGCAACGGATTTTGATGTGGTTTTTACCATCATTTAGATAATTCTTCACAAAAGTTTTTATACATAAAAATGTAATAAAAAAATATAAAAACAAAAAAAATATTGTGCGACTAAGTCGCTCTAAGTTACACCCATGCTAAGTTAAGGCGGGGAGCTCATTATCTATATTAATGTAATTTACGCTCCACCAATCTTTCTTAACTTTTTTCCGTTAAAAAGTAAAACCAAGAGACTCGAGGCCACAAACACAGTAGAAACCGCGAGAACCGTGTACACTTTAGAACCACTCATTAAAATCATAATTAATTTAATCTAAACCGAATATATGAGAACTAAATAAACTCTTGAGTTTTTAATGCATACTTTATGTTTACATTTCATTTCGCATCTCGTGCTCTGTAGGAAAACAATGTGTGAAAATCTGTGTTTTGGAAAAATAACTTAGACATTTCCGTAAATCCGTACCGGAACAAAGCGGCGGATTTAATTAATTTTTTTCAGTTATGTTTTTTTAGGATGACGTTGAAATTAAAGTCGGTTTACGTCTTCAGGTGACATTATTCATGTGAAAAGACTTTTAAAAAAACTGGAACCCATTTCAAAAGCAAATGACTTAATTTCGTTTACTTAAATTAGTTTATTATTTTTTATTAAAAACAATGATTGTTGATTTGATACAACATGTTCTATATGGGTATATACAATATACATATTTTCATTATGCAAGAATTAAAAATTCAAACTCAGTATTGTTTGTTCATATATGTCTGTCCATGTCTCTGTGAAACTAGTCAAGAATATTGGTTGTGAAAATTGTGATTTCCATTGAATTGAAAAACGTAAAAGCATGAAAAATTGGATGCTGATAAGCAATAATGTGTCAACCCACAAATATTGAATTTCGGAGATATTGATGTATTTTGATACGGCATTACCTATTTAACATTACTCGATTAAAAATAAAGTAAACTAAATAAGCACGGAAAAATGTTTCTTAATTAATTGTTTCTAATTTCCAGTTCATTCCTTATTTTGTAATTTATACAATAATCTTATATTTTAAAAAAATTTTTATTAGATAATATATTAAATATATCAACCCGCTTTTAATTGATTACAGCTTTAATCAAAAAAGAAAAGAAAATATGGATAAATACTTATTCAAAGAAACTTCTTAAGAATAGGTTTGACATCTTTAGACGCCATTTTCTCAAAATGAAGTTCGTCTGGCTTGACACAGTATTGCTTATCATTGTCCAATTGGGCTTACAATACTTCGATCAATGTAAAGCGAGAATTACATATGTTAGTTTTACTCTTGTAATAGATACAAAACAATTTTGGAATTTGGTGTCATTTGCATAGCCTACCGAAAGATGTGGCTGTCAATAAAATTGATTAACCCATTAAGCGCCGTCGTACTTGTTTGAGTACAGTTAGTTTTTGTAACTTAGCTTTTACGTCCACGATTCAGTTAGTTTGTGATCGCTGTACTCGTGCGAGTACACCCTTCTAAAACTATTCATAATAGGAAAACCTTTTTCCTTTTGTATTTAAATATGTTATATTGGCGTTTAATGGGTTAATATAAATCTCGTCTAATAGGTAAATGAGACTCGTTACTAACCAACTTTAAAACGTTATAGATCCTAAACGGTAATTCTGATGAAAAAACGATATGAGATACCTAAGAATTATTTTCAAATATTTATCTATTCAACGATACCTCACATTGTTAGTCGATTTTAGTCTTTTTTCATATTTATTTATCTTTTTCTTCACACTGTGGCGTCCAAAACCGACGATTATAATTTTTACGAATTTTATGCTTTCGTACATTCGTCTCGTTATTAATAATCAAATGCTTTGACCCTTATCAAAATCGGCCCACGCATTTTGTTTTAATAGTGTAGGCACTACATACATACATATATACATAGGCAGATAAACACATTACCCTTCTTAGCGTCGCGCAGTAGGGGATAAATAAACAGTAAATTCCTTCAGATGTAAAGACAACAACCAACGTCTGTAAATCTTTATGAAAATCTGACATCAAACGTTATAAGTATAATTCTCGCCTAATAAATAGTTCACAATACAATTAATTTAAGAATAATTACAGATTGACACTCGACACGAATTGCTGACATCAATATACATTAACACAATACACTACGGACTAAGTTAATTATATCATTAAGCCGCAATCAGCGCAGTTTCCGAGACAGGTGTCCGTTGACTGTAACGTCAATTAATCATCGTATAAATAGGTTATAATCCCTTATTACCTACGTAGTAACATTCTAATATTGAGTGATACGATGACCAAATGGTACTTACTGGAAGAGCTTGGATAATTCGTCATTCGGTACTAGATACAAAACTTAAAAAAAAGAGAAATTACTTCGAAAGCAAAATACGTAATTTCTTTTCTTTGAATGACATATTTTATATACATGAATATTTCACCTATAGTAATTATAAAACCAAACTACAGAATCGATTTTAATGAAAATTCAATGAGACTAATAAGAGAGTATACCCTTTCAGATAAAAAATGAATTAACCAAATCGGTCAAGCCGTTTTCGAGTAATCGGTAAACGCTAAACATACATAAAAAATCACCGAAAAATTGAGAACCTACTTTTTTTGTAAGTCGGTTAAAAATTATTATTACTTTCATTTAATTAATTAAATAAACATTATCTAATCTCTACCTAGTGGATTTTTATTATTATGTAAGTGATATAATATGTTCTTAATTATGTAGAAGATATAAAACAAGAGAACATCTTGTGAAATATTTATTAATATTAAATTTATATTGTTTTTCAACAAAGAACTGTCAAAGGAATCCATTCCTTCATCACTAATAGTGTCCGTTATAACTTAAAACTCTTTTATGACAGTTGACAAGTTTACTATTTTTTAAAGTGCTTATTTTTATTAAAAACTTACCCGCTCCAGCTTCATACAGCTCTAGCAATTAAGACTTCACTTTCCAACTGACTTAAAAAAAGGAGGAAGTTCTCGATTCGTGACGTATATTTAAAACGTTTGTTTCCTCATTACTCTGTAATTAATAAACCGTTTTGAAAATTTTCTTTGTTTAAAAATATATGCTTTCAGATCGGTCTCAATAAAACTTCATCAAAATCGGTTTAGTAATTTGATTTCGAAATCTACATAACTGATAAAAGATTGTCGTTCAATTTAAACCAACTGCTTTTTTGCTTTTGAAGTTTAATTGTTTATTTATTTATTTATTTATTGGGGATTAACAAACAGTATCACAATCTGTCTTAGTACAAAGTTTAGGTCTATAAAATACGTAATTGTGAGACCAACACCAATTGTTCGATTCTTTTAATTTTAACAGCGTTTATATCTTTTGCTTTCACTTTTAAATGTATCATTACTGTGGGGTAAAGACAGAAAGGGTGGAAAGGAGTACCTGGTTCAAGGGTTCTCGCGAACAGATGTAAAGTCGCGCACGTACGCCAATCGCACCTTACTCCAACATATGATGATTTGCTGATAATTGGATGCACTATCACCCATTTTGTTCGTATTGATGATTCCCGGTCACGCACTTTTAATCGAAGGGAGCGTAGCTCGACCCGACGCGTCGCGTGGCGGTTGATGTTGCAGAAGAATAATGTGTCTACCCTCCAGTTTGAGGATCGGAGTGATAGGAAGTGGGTTTATGGATGCGTTCAGGATATGTATCCCTAACAATTACTAACAGAGATATCACGTCATTTAATAACGTCTTAAAATTAAGCAACGATTTTAAAATTCACAAAACCATTTACCTCTAACTACCTCTAACTACTACAAATTAGTAATTATTTATCATACGTTATTATTGCTACTAATGTTCGCTTAGCGTTCGAAATTCGATCGGAGTTCATTAAGATTTCAATAGATTACAAGATTGCTCATAAATAATCTGTTCTCAATTTGACCACAGACAACAAAAGAGTATATATATATATGTCAAATACACGGTAGTGTGCGTAAGGTTTCTTTTCAATGATTTAATGTATCTTTATGCAAAAAAAAATGCATTTTCTTTATATAAAGTATAACTGTATGAAATTTCATACTCCTCCGTCAGCGTAAAAACCAGTAAAAAGTTTTTGCCTCACGTATTAATATAATATAGATACTTTGAGTGAATTAACGTAAATATTTAATTAAGCAACAAATCAATTCATCTAGCAATTTCATGTCAATGTAACAACATAACTCTAAATCTAACGTCACTAATGAGATGGTTAACCGAACGCTAATGGATGTAGCTCGGGTCTGGATTGTCATGATAAATGATGCTGAATAACTAACAATTTTATAGATCAGTGCTCCTGCGGCCTATAATAGTATTAGGCGTGTATTACATGAATTTTCAATACGCATTACCGGCGGTCATAGCCATTCTCGAGAGACCGGTAGGTGAGGACAGAAATTGGTGGATAATGCGTTCATTAGTCGAGAGCGCTTTAGTAATTCATTCGTTCATTCATTTGCGTTTTTTCATTCAATTGTTTAATCAATTTTTCATTCGCTTTATTCGTTTCTTTATTCGATCAATCGTTCAAATATTCATTCAACCTTTCATTAAATTGATCGTTCATTCACTCACTCGTTCTTTCGTTAGCTAATTCATTAATTTGTCCAGACGTTTCATTAATTCTGGTTATTAAGCAATCGGCTATCGACTTATTTGTTCAATCGTATACTTTTGTTTTTGAAAGTTGAAACCTCTATATTTATTATACCAAATCCCCCAATGTCAAAATATGGCATGTTTAATAGCGATAATTGATCATAATTAGCCCTGCATAAAGATATTCATACTTTTATTTAAGAAAATGGTTTAGAACTCAATATATCAATCAAGCTCTAAATTAATACAAAAAATAAAAAAAGGATTATTTTTTACAAAACATTGTAGACCTCATCTAAGCCACTGCATCTGGGTAAAGTTCCCAAAATACTGGCAGCATTACCCCGTTGAATGGTTGTATCTATAAAAGAAAATATTTGTTATAGTACTTCGTGAAGTGTGTTAATACTTATTATCTTCATTAAAATAGCGTGTATATTAATTTCCATCACCTCTTTATCGCGGTTTTAACGCTTTGTAAAGACCAATTTCGAAATGTGGTAGCTACAAAGCAGACAAATTTGGAAAACTGTGGGAAATATATAAATAAAGTTATATATTTGTCGATACACGTAGTTGTTGTTTTGTTTGGCTGTTGAATTTTTAATTTCTAAGCAAACTGTCATTTTTTTCAAGAAAATTTTGTGAATTTGATTTCATTATAATACTAGCATATTCTTATGAACTTGGTACCTAACAAATATTCACTTAGCCCTCTTTTTAACCCCTTAAGGGAAAATTAAAAAAAAATCCTTTTTTAGTGCACATTTACGATATTTAAGGAACGTTTGTGCAAAAGGTTTTGCGCAATTTAGGCTCAGCGTTAATCGATCACTCAGTGAATATGTCGGGCAGTCAGTTTTAATTTATATATATATAGATTGTCCCAGAAAAACTTGAAAAAGTATGTCCAAGTAAACGAAATCGTGATTTTTTCTTTGAAAATCGGTTTATTTTTTTATAAAATGTCTAATTTATTTATTATTCAGGAATTATCGTGACTCTTTTTATTAACTTTTGACTCTAGAAGGATTAAAATGATTTGTATATTTTAAGTTGATATTTCTTTTGCGTGCTCCACAGAATGCTACACATTACAGTAGAGTAGTACAGTGGTTACTGTATAGGAAACAGCATAATATTTTCAGTGCAATTTTGTGTAATTTAAATAAACACAAACTACAGGAAGCTTGACAATTAATTAATTTAGTATAGTCAGAAGGGCTTATTCCGTCTGACGAGTCTGTCGTCTACTCGTGATTATAATAACAATGTTTACTGTAGCGTCAATGTGAGTACTACAGGGCGCTACAATATAGTTACAGCTTCCATATATCAACTATAATATATTTCAATCACAGTTTTCATACTGTAGAAACATCAAAGCCATATATTGCAGCGCATATATTTCCGAGAAGACGGTTACACCAGACGATTTTACCCCCCTGACTGTAAATTAAAACTAACTAAATTAGCCATCAAAAATGTCTGTACGTTATCGGTGAAAATTTCATTTCATATCACAAACAATTCGCCGAATACGCATTCAAACAACACTGTATCGTCGTATTTCAAACATAAATTCGGTATATTTCCGACATACGCGCTGCACGAATATCCCTCATATACACGTAGCTTAAATAAAACCGCAGCCCATTGTAATTTCCAACTCGGCGATAATGACCAATAAACAATAATTTCGTATGGATATAAACATTAATTTATACATAGCGTGAGATATTAAACGCCGACATTTTCGTGTTAAAGTAAGATGATTTTTATATAATGATAATCGCTTTATTAATTTGTTAACAGATTACATATTTGTTTATACAGAAAAATAATATTAAAGTGTCTATTTGTAATTTCAAGCTTTTAATTAAATTCATATGAAAGTGAAAACAACACAATTTTTTTAATTACTCACGTTGTGTCTGTCTGTCTGTTTGTTACGGCTGATCTCTGAAACGGCTGGATCGATGACGGTACTTTCACTAGTAAATAGCTAATGTTATAAGAAGATACTTAGGCTTATTTTTATTTTAGAAATTTCATTTTCTAAACCAGAATTGGTCACGCTAATTGAAATAAAAGTATTTATAACGGACTTAAACCGCGTATATTAACTATGTTTATCATCCCGACGTTTCGAGCACTTTACAGCGTTCGTGGTCATGGGTAGACTAAGGTGACATAAGTCTATTTGAAGTTTTAGAAAAATATTATTTACAACTACCGCCAACGGTTTCTTAGTTGGTATCTTGAATAACGTTCCGGTTACACGGTTCTTGGTTGTATATAAAAATCTGATATAAATTGATAACTCTTTAGATAATATCTAGAAATCCTAATACCTAATTTAGTAGTATCACAAATATATGTAATTTCCTGTCGATCGAGTAAAGTAGTACCACTTTTCAACTAGATTACATAATTAATCCATTAGCGTAACAATTTTTAAATGCCTTAATACAATATAACTTTTAAGCCACATCGTCGCAACGGAATTATAACAAAGCCTAGCCGTATAATAAAATTATCCTTACTAATCTTCAACAAGAGAAACTTATCACATTACTCATTTTTGTGAATTGTTTGCTTTAATAGGTCTACATTCTATTACTCGTAAATTTATATAAAAATATCTATGAAAATTAGTTTTTACACGCTGTTTTGCTCACTCCAACATTGATTTTTCCTTACAAATATTGAAACCCCATTTCACCCCTTTAGGGATTGAATTTACAAAAAATCGTTCATAACCAATGTTTTCACCATCTATGTGCCTTTCATCCGAATACGCCGAAGTTTTATATGTACAGGTTGATTTTTTCAGATGGTTCAGATAGTAGGGAGAAATTTAAAACTAGGCGTGATAGCGTTTGTTAAAATTCTTCCTCGTTATTAAGCACTGAGGGCATACTTATATTTATTACTCACACTCTATTATATTCTGCAAAAAGATAACAAAATATTATTTTTTAAATAACATGGATCGATTTCCGAGCAGTGTAGCGTTTTACCATAAATCTTTGAATGCTGTTCGTCTTAACTTCAATCGATTTTCAAGTTCCTTTAAACAAATATGTCTAGCTCTAAATATTTCAGATTTCTTCCTTCTGATTCATCTGAATGAATCATTCTGTATACTCAAAGAATTAAAAGACATATAATTAATAAATTAAATAAAGATCGTTAATTTAATCAGAATTAGGCCAAAAAATACAAATTACTTGAAAAGAATCGTTTGTTTTTTCATAACAAATTGTATTTGCGTTAAATACTATATATATAACACATACAATATTAAGTAATGGAACCCATTAGAATGAGATATGTAAATTTTCTAATCCGTAGTGATATAGCGAGGATTCGGGTGTACTCTATCAAAGGAAATTTGAAGTTGTTTCATTACTTTGTTATTACAAAATTTATTAATATCGACTATGTCTAAACTTTAAATGTTTAATAATGATGAATATTTAAGGACGACCGACGATTTTTTTAGGACGAGCGCTCAATACAGATATTTATATGCGTATAAATATTTATTTCTAGGTCTGGGTGTTTGTCTGGGTCTCTACCGTGCCTTGGAGAGCACGTAAAGCTGTCAGTCCCGGTCGTTATCATAATCACTTGATAATGATCGTTACTATTAGTAGGAAAATTATTCTAGTCTAAATGGTTACTAGCTTGCCTTAAGGGGAGGTCAGGTGGCAATTAATCTGTGTAGCTTGTTTATATTGTACTTGAATAGAAAACAGACCCTGGTATAACCGGGAAAAATGCTAGATTAATATACCAATATCATAATAATTTCGATTACAAAAAATAGACATTAATTTTCATTTGTCAATTAGGCGGGAATTACACCTACAAGTGTTGCTCATGTAAGCGATTAAAACAATTGTGTAAGCTAGTAACAGAAACGTCGTAAGTAGTTACGAAATCTGTGTGTGTTAAAAAAAGGGAATGACAGTAAATTCTTTCAGGTGTTAAACAATGATAAATAACTAATCTAAAGCTTTGTGAAAGTCTGAAAGCAAAATTAACAAGTGTAGTACTCGCCTTAGACTAAAACTTTGAATGATATTTTAAAAGTATAATATACTTGAAAAATTAAGCAATCAAAACTTTTACAATTTAATAAACAGATGTGAATACTGTTTTTAAACTATGAAAACGGATTATTAAATTATAATTTTTTCATCATTCAAAACAAATTTAATATAAATATTCAAGCTAAGCTCAACTTTATATACTTCTAGACTAATATTATAAATATGAAAGTAATTATGTCTGTCCTTTTTCTGTTTTACGTTTTCACATTCGATTTGCTGAATCAATTTTTATGAATTTTAGTTATTATATAGATTAGACGTTGAAGAAGTACATAGGTTAAATTTGGCGAGAAAATAAAATTTTAAAAGGCAGTATGGGTAAACCATCAAACCAGAAATAAATAGACTTTTCGAAATAATTATTATTCGCAGATGAAGTCACAGGAACCGACGAGTAGATTTTTAAAATAACTTTTTAAATTCACTTAAAAAAATAAAGTTCTAGTGTCTACTTATATGTACGAATATATGTTTGTTTATAAGTAATTAGTTTTAGTGTTTAATCAAAGTACAGAAGAACGTTTATATCTCGGCGCCGCTCACATAATTTATTAAAAATATTATATGAAAATTGGTATTATTAAAAATAACATTACTCATTAGTCTGTCTGTCTAAGAAATTTTTAGAGAGACGAAAAACCTAGTACAATTGTTATTTTTTTATAGTTTCTTATTGTAATTAATTCATCTATAATTTCAAAATTTCTACTACGTTTTAAATTTCAATGATAAAAATAGGACCGCAGTGAAATATCCATGAATAAAACAGCGCCAATTTATCATTCCTGGGACGCGTTACCGCCTTATTATGTAGATTGAGTGCAAGTGGCTATTTCCATACTTTCCTCTCTCCCCAAGCGAAATAAAACTTATGCTAACACCTTGTCTGATGCTAATAATCCACTGCATGTACAGCGCGATACTAAGCTTTAATAGTCCACCGTAATGCTACTGCGTTTTTTTAAATTGATGCTAGCAATAGTATATATAAAAAGCAATCGCTACTGACTGACTGATATATCAACGCATAGATCACATTTTAAACTTCAGTTTAAATTTGGTATACATACAGTTTTTATGACTTAAAATGATGTTCGCAATCTGTACGAATATATATAAGAGCAACTGTTAATGATTGAACGATCACATAGCTCAAACCACAGAAAGGATTGGGTTTAAATTTGTACTCTAATGGTTATTATGATCTATGCTTCTGCTAAAATCATAGTTTCAAAAATTCGATCTGGAAAGGGGTAAAACCTGGGTACTAAGTTTGTGAGAAAAAATCAATAATGGCACGAGCGAAAACTAGTATTAGTTATAACACAAATAATTATAACACCAAAAAGTTCATTGTTTTGTTTAGTTTCACAAACATCATAGTTTTATAATGGTTAGGAAGTAAAATACAGTTTTTAAAACCAATTACTAAAGAATGAAATGTGGGTGATTAATAATAGTAAAAAGTCTATAACGTGTTAAACATTTAAACATATTTAATATTTGTGGAAAATTTTAAATTAGGTTTTATATAAAAATCACAACCCAGACAAAGCTAATCAATTAGACCAATGATTGATTTACAGAATTAGTAAAAGAAAATAGTCAAACATCGCTTTCTATCGCTGCGTAATTTAGTGGACGGTGATGTTTAGTTTACTTCAGGAAACGCGCTTTAAACGTACAAATGAGGGAATTTTGATGTAAAATAGTCTTTATTTTACGAGTGATAAGGAATGAATTTTCTTACCTACTTTTTTTATTCCTACGGGACAGTTGACAATGTGTGAAAATGCGAAAATTAATATTCAGGTAAAAAAGGAACAATTCTTTTAGAATGGAAAAACAATGTCAGATATAATGAAGTTCAGCGCTGGACGTGTGACAAGATAGCAAGTTTAATTATACATAAGTACATATAAGGGCATATTTTTGAAGATTTAAATGGTAATTGATGTGATCGTAATTCACCAGCTATTTAAAAATTTTAAGCGTCAATTGTCACTTATTCTCTGAAGGCTGGCAACGCGGGCGAAACTCTTCCGATTCCGAACAAAACATTAGGTGAAACTATCGGCTTGCTTTTACATTTTTATTTATAAAAAGCTATATTTTGAGGTTTTAAACGTGTTTTTTGGTAATTGCCTGTTTCTTTGACCGACATAATTTTCGACTTTTTATATTAATAATTAGTAAAGATAGTATTTCATAAAAATCCATGTTAATTACTATACTGTGGAAGCTCTATAGCAGAACAAAAGCTTCGTCTCACATTAAGGACAATGCTAAGAGCTTAATCCACAAACCGTTGTAATGAAGACTGGTAAATTAATCAAAATTTCTCCCAACATATAAGTTAAAATAACGAGATATTTAAAAAAATCTTGTTGTTAAACTATCGGTATCAAGAAATATCACACGAGGTGTTTCAGTACAAAAACAAGAAATCAACTGTTAGATTGTACTTGTACTATGTTTCAGAGTTTTCAATAATTAGGTCTCAGAATCACTAATACTTAGTACACACACTATATAAATGTAATAAATTTTTAATGAATTCAGTGGCTTTAAGCATCAAAACAAATCTTCATTTAAAACAGAAAAAGGAAGAGGTTCATTTTTATGTGTGTGAGGAGGATCTTTTATGTATATAATATAATCACTCGAAAAAGACTTGACCGTTTTCGTTAATTCTTTATTTTTTGTTAGAAATGGTAGATTACGATATGGGAGAACCTATTGGTGTCATACAATTTTCATCAAAATCAGTTTAATAGTTTTGTCTTTAAATAACTGGAATAAGTGCCTATGTCATGAAAATAATGTATTTTGTTTTTGAAGTTGGGTTCCGTTTTTTAAAAAGTCAACAAGACTTTATATCATTTTTTTAAATAGGGTCGATCTTTCACATATACGATATCGAAAAATTTTGATTAATGTTTTATTCCAGTTCATTATAACGGAATTAATATATTTTGCGTCAGGAATGTGGAATATTCTCATATATTTGCTTTAGAATATAATATTACAACATTAATTATTGCTATTTTTATATTATTAAAAATTTTTCGTAGATTCTTATAAACGAAAACGATTTTTATACTTACCAAACAAAAAAATTAATTTACAATCTTTGCTTTGTTCTTTAATACGAAACGGAGAAAATTAATTAAACGTTTATTGCCCGGCCAGATAGAATAGCAAATGTAAAAGAGACAAGATACTTTTCAATTAACATCAAGAAAGCGAAATTTCTCAATTCCTAGTGCATTTTTTTTTAATTTTTGACATGTCGATGATTTTTGATGTGTTATCTTCATCATTATATCGATTTTATGTTTTTTTCTCTTTTAATTTTATAGGTATACAACACTTCTTACAGATTTTTTTTTATTAAAATTGGCTTAGTAGTTTGAGTTTTTAATCATAATAACTGCAATTTGCATGTGATGCAAAAAGTATTTTGCTTTGAATTCGGTTTCTTTTTTACCTTAGTTATTAATAAAACATGTTTAGGGTGCAAGAGCTAAATAATGAATTGTAGATAAGTATAGTCTATCGATCTAATTTCAGATAAGTACCGGTCTTTTAAAGGTTAAATTGACTGCACGTTGTAAGACGAGAATTATATTTACTCTTTTAACTCATAAAACATTTCCGTAACCTGGTGTTAGTTACCTAGGAAACTTTATGTAAGCTGTGAGTGTCAAATAAAGCATTGACAATTAATTATTTCAGGTATAAAGCAATGACAGAAGTAATGATGAAGTACAAACAAGTTTTGTAAATTTGTAAATGTTAGAAAAAGTTTGAAAGCTATTCTTAGAAGTGTAATTCTTGCCCAAGAAATTTCTATTAAAAACAAATATTGGAAAGCTCAGTAAGAAAGTCGCATTGTTCGTCCCCTCCTGACAGCTCTACCAAGTGTACGCAGGCGAAGCTGCGGGAAACTACAAGTGAATCTATAATGCCATCAAAAACATAACTTGTAAAAAAACCAAGTCTTGCGACTCAGTTCTCCTACCGTTAAAAGTTGTGAGTCAATTCCAACAAGGGAACCAAGTCGGTTAATTTATTCAGTATTTATTAAAGAGAAGGTCCTTTAGTGGAGACTGAATAAATAAATTGTCATAATTTAATACGTAATTAACTAACCTAACATCTTATACTGACCATATCAACATATATATTTTTTCTTTAAATAAATAAATTCGATATATCTAGTCCTTGACAGACTTTCGTCTTGGCAGTTTCATTGGCAACTGCCAATGAAAACCTTACTTTAAGGTTACCCAATTTTTTTTATATAAGTTACGAATATAAAACTTACAAGTGTAATTCTTGTATATACATATGTATGTACCGTGAAGTGATTTGACAAAGGTTCGTCGCCGTCAAGAGAAGATATAAAAATATTTAATTAGTTTATCACGAAAGTTGATATGTGGAAACGTGTATAATGAATCTAATGTCTTATTACTATTCCATTTTCGAATCTTTAGTCTATATTTAAAACAATTTCCAACCATCAGTCAATCCGAAATTTACATTCAAGATGTTAGCCCGGTTAAAGCTTTCTGGAACGGCAGGAAAACCCATTTTATCGCAATCCGGATAAAAATAAGGGATAATTTATTCTGGGCTGCGTGTGTCCCGTTAACGGACAAGCGAATGTTTTATACGAACACACTATATATCGCTTGACAATAATGTATGGACGGAAATGAAATGATTGATTTTTATTACACGTTTTATTAAACTTTGGTTTGGTCTTCGATACGAAAAGTATTTTACACTAGCTTTTAAAGTAATTTGATTTCTCCATACCAAGTTTAGAACCCTGTTTCACACCTTTAGGGAGTGAATTTCAGAAAATCCCGTCTTAGCGAATGCCTACGTTACAAGAATAATCTTCGTGTCTTTCAGCGCAATACATAAGGAGATCAGTTGTGTGTTGATAGATCAGCCAGTTGGTAACGGTTTCCTTCTATATGTACAATTATGCGCTGTCGCTATTGCTTTCGTAAGCGATACATTTTAGCAGTTCTAATTTTCGTACTAAAACAAAAACATATCATCTGTCAAAATGTATCGCGGTGCGATAGCGGTAACTCACCATAATAACCATCCAAGTTCACATTTATACATACGGATATACAAAAAACGCATAAAAGTAAATTGCATATTATTTAAATTCCTCAATATTCTCTATTCTAGACTCTTAGGATTGTTGATTGTTGATTGTTATGGAAAAATTTATATTAAAGTCGTATGACACTTTTGTCGGATTGATTCTGATGGTGGGTAATGTTTTTCGCGCGAATATTTGTCCGTTCATTGTGATCTCCTATAGTCTAAATGGTCTAGCTGATTTTTAAGTGTAGGTTGTCATTAGATTCGTAATTTTCTCCGGAGTGTTATAGGTAATGTGTCTTTAGTAAGTCTACATTTCAGTAATCAAAGAATTGAATTGAAAAAAAAACAACATGGCGGATGTAAACTCAAAATTGGCGGATCGTGGTAATTTCTTCCTAAATAGTTTGAATGATTTTAACTGGTTTTCCTTGGTTGCAAAGCTATTTAATTCTAACACATTTGTAAGCGACTTCAAAAACTTTTTCGTAGCGTATGTTTTTTTAATGTAAGTAACCTTATGATCTCGTTTATTTTTGAATGATTTCGAAAAAAGTTTTTTTTATTTAAAAGGATATACGTTTAGATTATTCCCATAGACACTTACATTAAAACTGGTTCAGTACTTTAAGTGGAATAAGTAGTTATACCATTCAAGTAAACGAAACAGTTGCTGTATTTCGCCTTAGTTATGTAGTTTAAAATAATTAATAGGAACAAATTCCTTATTGACAATTAAAACTAGACTTTTATAAAGCTATCAAAAACACTAAAAATAATATCTTTAACACTAGAAAGACGGGAAAATGCTTTTACCTAGAAAGACGGTGAGGGGTCATTTGACCGCAAACATTTAACCACAGTTTTAAAAAGAGAGATGAGTCGGAAAACATAAATGATAAAAAACATTATTCAAATATTTATTGTAAACAAATTCTTTAGTATGTTTATAAATCATTATAATTATTATTTACTTACAATTTTGACAAATAAATATTTTTGATTGATTACAGTGTCCACATAAAGGTTTTTCGCACGCGTCACATATTTTGTTTAATTTATTTTTACAACTAGATATAAAGCAGTGTCGTCGTTTCCTTGTATCTGCGCGTTTAGACTGCATTGGTTTAGGTGATTGGACTCGAGTTGAAGAAGTTAATGCTTCTGACATACTACTAAGTTCTAGAGCTAGCTGGAGGATAAAATCCCTTCTGCGTATTTTATTGTTTGTTACCTCTTGATATAAAATCCATGCATTTATAGCAGCAAAGTCTAATATATTATAAAAAACTTGTACTGGCCATCTTCGGGATGCTGCTTTGACGGTGTATTTCCTAGCCATTTAGTCAACAATGTCAACGCCATATTTAGTTGAATTATAAAATGTAACAGTCTCTGGTTTTTTCTTGAAAGAATTTACATCTATTTGAATGTTGTCATCTAATGTACTAAGTAACAATACTGTTTTTGACCTTTTAGCTTGATAAACAGTCAGCGAACATTGATCATCGTCAGTCTTCAAAACATTTGTTTAAAATAAATTTAGTTTCATATATGTGGCATATGGAGGAATATCACGCCGTATTTTGTTTACTGTACCCACAATAGTTGTTCGTTTGGAAAGTAAGTTTTTAGCTAGATACAGATGTAAAAAAGTTGTCAGTCGTCACATTTCTTCCTTTATTCAAAAAGGGTTCTACGAGGCTCATAGCGACGTGTTCCCCGAGGCTCTGATTTTCAGGTCGAGTTTCATTTCTACCTAAATAAGGCGAAGCGTTCAACAGATATTTTGAATTTTTATCTACGCACAACCAAAATTTGATACCAAATTTATCTGGTTTATTAGACATATACTGGATAAAAGCACATCTAACTTTAGTTCCAAACAGCTGTTTGTCGACAGTCAGATTTTCACCAGGCTTGTAGCAAGTAATACAGTTATTTATGAAACGATTCCATAGGGAGTCGGTCCTGGCTGTTCACATAAAATATTGTGCCGAGCTCGTCGTCCTACTTGTCCATGTTCATTTTTAGAGACACTATGCCACAATACGCCACTCGGAGACAACATACTGTTTCCATCAGCAGTATATGCAGCTTGTATGATGCGACTCCTGCATATTCGTCCCCTCAGGCCTCTTCCCCTTCGTTGTTGATGGCGTTGTACAGTAGCTAAAGGAAAAAGTAAAAATAATATACAATGTTGTCAAAAAAAACAGACAGTTATAAAATTTGACTAGATATGCGGATAAATACCTAATGGCGTGTTGTCACTAGATTCACCATCATCGCTACTTGAAGAGCTTGATTCAGGAGTATTTGCTTCATCTTCGATAGCATGTTGAATTTCGACATCTTCACCTTCACCGTCTGATTGGTCTTCAGGTAAAGATTGTAAAGTTTCTAATATTTGACGATCGCTAAGCCTAGACATGGCAAATATCTAAAAAATACTATATTGCGCAACGAAACTTATAGTTGGAATGAATCTTGACAATGACAAATACATCCAACAACCACCGCCATACGAAAGCTATATAAATATTTTGATTTACCCGCAATACGATAACGTTTATGTTAGTGCCCGCTGTAGGGGTCATATGACCCGTGCCGTCTTTGTAGGTAAACAGGGTATTAACTCATTATATACTGATGTTATTATAATATGATTATCTGTATATTGAAATTTGAACTATTTTAATAAAAGTCACGAGAGGAAATAGCACAGATGTAAGTTAATGCATAAATGTCCAATGTTAAACTTCAAAATGGGTCAAATGACCCCTATCCGTCTTTCTAGTGTTAAATCAAGGTCTGGCTTATATAAACCTTCTATATACCATTATAAAACGTAGATTGTATATAACGGCTTGTCCGCGTGACCTCGAAGCGATTTTTCGCACTATTACACCTGTCCGCACCAACGCTGGCTCGTTGTACCCAACTTAACCTGATATATGCTTCGCTGGACGTGGCATACACTCGGACTACTGGTAGTTTAGTGTATATTATTTATTTGTAGACATTTCCAGAATAAATTAGTTATTATCTTCGTTTTGAGTAGGGACTTAAATATTTTGTATATTATGTTTGGTAATTAAAATTAATGGTGACTTAAAATTTTGCTCACGAATATAATGTTATTAATCATTTTCTTTTTACAGACATAAATTGATTATAGAATAATCCATTTATGAACAAACTTCTGGACTAGGATTTATGTTTTTATTTATACCAGAGTTCAAGGGCTTGATTCCAGACGGCCGATGATGATGAAGATGGTTATGATAATGGTTAGAACACGTCGATCGCGAGTTTAAACTTCAACTAGCACCACTGACTTTTCAAGTACTAAATTTGTATTTAAATTTATCTTGAGCTCGCCGCTGAAGCATAACATCGAGAGGAAATCTGCATGTGCCGGAAGAAATTCTGACACATGTAATTCCGCCAACCCGCAATGGAGGAGCGTGGTGGATTAAGTTCAATCTTCTTCATAATAGGTGAGGAAGCCCATCAATGGGACATTTACAGGCTGTTACTTTACTTCTAAGGACTTAATAGCATATTATTATTATATACTGATTATTATGAAGACGGTATGGACACATTTAATTTATCTTGAGCTCGGCGGTGAAGAATAACATCGAGAAGAAACCTGCATGTGCCGGAAGAAATTCTGACACATGTAATTCCGCCAACCCGCAATGGAGGAGCGTGGTGAATTAATCTCAATCTTCTTCATAATAGGTGAAGACGCCCATCAATGGGACATTTACAGGCTGTTACTTTACTTCTAAGGACTTAATAGCATATTATTATTATATACTGATATTATTAAGACGGTATCACCCTAATTGCTATAGACGATTATCGATTTATATGGATACAACCGTTCGCAATAAAATAATCCACAAAACTAATAAACAACAATCGTCTCACATGACACATGCTCATAGAATATGGTCATTGCGAGACATATATGGTCATTGTAGTGAGGTAGAGCTTAGCTGTAGCACTGATTACAGCGTGTATATAGGCTGGATTGCCAAAGCCAGTCCTACAGTCTCAGAAAATCGTGAAGTAGCTAATATAGCTGCATTTTATACAATAGAGAGCCGGAAGCCTAACGCATTCCTTTTTATCCGACTACGCAAATAATGTTTTAGTTAACCTAATTATGTATGAGCAATTGTACCTTTGTGGCACTCCTCTACCTAGCATTTTTCCCGGTTATACCAGGGTCTGCTTTCTATTCTAGTCCAAATATTGACGAGTTACTGATTTTTACACATAGCGACTGCCATCTGACCTCCGCCACCCCTGAGGGCAAGCCAGTAACCTAATTAGACTAGAATAATTTCCCTACTAAGGGTAACGATCATTATCAGGTGATTGTGATAACAACCGGGACCGACAGCTTTACGTGCTCTCCGAGGCACGGTGGGGAGAACAACAAGCACAAACACCCAGACCTAGGAACAAATATTTATTCAACTACATATATCTGCCCCGAGCGGGGATCGAACCCACAACCATTGGCGTTAGAAGTACATTCAGCACCACTACACCAGAGCGGTCGTCTTGTGGCACTATTTAGACAAAACGCGGTAGCCGATTTTGATAAATGATACATTGTTTGATTAGTTATGAAGATACGAATGTCATTGAAAGTTTAAAGTAGTATAATTTGGGGACATTAAAATGGCCGATTTTGCACGCCATAACATGAAATAGAAGAAAATGAAAATTGACAAACGATAAACCTCGTTAAATTGGTATTTAAAAATCATTTTTAGTTTTATCTTAGCGTTTTGCAATCAAAATTACCGTTAGGATCTATAACGATTTAAAGTTAGTTAAGATTCTCACTGTTAAGCATACTGTCTAAGAAGACATAACTGACATATCTATGGTATTGCTAACTGCAGATGGTCTTACGCAGTCGGGTTTTTGATTTTTTAAATAATTTATCTTGTCACCTTCACTCCTCATTCAATTTAAAGCTGAAAACGCATTTTTGGTTCATCTGAGGTTGTAAACGATCACACTTCCATCAGGTAACCCACTGCTCGTTTGTCTGCCATTTTATTTATAAAAATAAAATACATTAAGCGATTAAACGAAACGAACTTTATATTTTTTCCTCGATAGGTATAAGCTGAAAACAAACCCGAAAACATTTTATACTTAAAAAGGATTTCATTTCTACTTACATTTTATGTATAGGTTTAAATAATTCTTAACATGTCCATTGAAATAATATCCTCGTTATCCTCGAGGGGACCGTATAAGAAATCTCTCGATATGGGTCACATTTTTTTTGTGCTGATTGAGTGAATGTTGGTCCTTTGCAATTACAATAGGGTAGACTGAATATGGCTAAGGAAATCTTCTAAGTCAAATATCGAAAATAATGCTATCATACCTTTTATAATAGTAATTGATTAGATATTATATATTGTCACTCTAACGTCGTAGATATTAAAATTAGGTTTTCGAGTTGATAATTTTTGTGAGACACTTTTATTTGCGAGCGTACTATTGTTTATACAAGCAAAAATTCTCACTTGATATCGACGTTTTAAAATTAATCTTGGGTAACACTTTTTTTCCCTCTTTGCTTTTTTACATTAAATAACTAAAAACTTATAATTGACCAGTAAGAACTACATATTAATTTAATAAAAAATAATAAATTATCTAACTTCTATTTAGGTATATCTAATATACTAGAAAATTATTTACTTAGTTCATTTTAACAAAATGATAATGTTTTTAATTTTAATTTTCGATAAAGCCAGATCAGGCAAGAAACTAATCAAGAATATTCGTTAGATTATTTTGTTGATATTAGCTTAAAGTACATTTTTATGATGTATAAAATTACATAAGAAAAAATAATTACATATTTAATACTGAAAACAATTCATTATATTAATCGTTTGAACTTTATCGATCTAGAAAATGTAGTAAAACTCCTTTGAGGATTAATTTGTAACGAATTCTAATCATTTTAATAACAGCTGTTAATCTTAAAGTTGCTTAATCCATACCCAGTAAACTGTTTTAAACGTTAAACTTGGCGTTTTTACAAACTTTATTAAAAAATAGTATTTATTTATATAAATATACTAACTTCTGTATGTAAATCTATTTATACTATATTAATCAAAACTGACTGTCATATTAATCGACTTATCGATCAACGTACAGCTGAAACCGATGAGTCAAGTAACGTGAAATTTTGCACAAAATTCCTAAGTATACGCGGGAGTAGCAGCGGCTAATTTCTAGTATAATATAAAATTTAAAATTAAAAAAAAAAATCAGACTACTCATTGAGACCATCACAACGAGCCCTAACACGAGGCTTCTGCAGCAACTTAGTGCGGAGTTCTGTATCCAGCTTATTCCAGGTGATACTGTAATATCAGGATCCGCAACATGTTATTCTAAAATCATTCGCAGTATTGTAAATTTCAAGACGATTAGACCAGTAGAAGTTGGTCAGATCCTGTCAACAACTAAAAAAGCTGATTCAAACGTCTGAACAGATCTAGCTTTGGACCATCTCGATTACATCAATCATCATCAATCATCTATCAAACAAAAAGGTACACATTATACAGGAGTTTCGATGTCATAGACAGACACACAGATACATAGATTCTGTGATATAAAACAAGTCTGTTGCCTAGTAACAAACACATCTTAAGTAGCTACGATAGCGGAGTATGTCAAAAATAAAGCATTGACAGAAAATTCTTTCAGTATCAAAGTAAGGACATACATCTTTTGTAAATCTTTATGAGAATCTTAGAGCAAAAATTATATATGCAATTTTCTCGTGATGATTAAATTCTCATAGATCTTCTTTAACACCAATTTTATCTGCGTAAAAATTTCATCCCCTATTAAACCTATTTTAAGTTTTGTTTTCGCTACAAAGGGTAGCCTATTTCCATTTTCAAAGACCAATCTGTATTACATTAGTTTGGCCTGAATAGTTAACAGATGGACGGACATACAGAGTTTATTTTCTAAATTAGAATATTGAGTATTATCAACGAAGTCACAGCAATCGTGTAAAATGAGAACGAACACTATAAAAAAGGAGCTATATAAAACAACTCTTTCTATTACCACCTCATCCCGTATTCAGAGATGATAGCGTCGTAAAAATTGGTATTACTTCACACTCAACCCCCGCTTAATATTCCACTCAGGGTGTTTTAACATTGAGAGCAATTATCGACTTTGTCACCCGTTAACTTTCTGATATATCAACTGTTTCAAACTTCATAACTTGTGATATACGTACGAGATCACCGATAAAAGTTGCAAATTGATCAGTGTTAAAGTTGAACTTTGCGTTTTAGATCTTATGATGTTCGGGTTAAAGTTGGAAATGCATTTGAGAAATAGTGACGTGCGAGTAATAAATATTAGTATCAAAGATTTGAATTAACTTGAGAATCTTCTGAACTGCGGTCGTAGACAAAGTTACATGGCGATTGACCAATTAGTTGTAAGAAAAGATAATGTATGAGATTATTTGTATGATTACATCATTAATGTAATCATTATGCTGAATTTACATGTATAACGAAACTAGTGCGTGATAAATTTAATATATTGGTGGTCGCCTAGCGGGCGACCCGATTTTAATATTGACCACAGATAATCTATTCTCAATTTGACCACTTTAACAATAAACAAAATTCGTGCATGTGTTATTACAGGGCAGTGTGTGTAATGATTTTTTTTTTATTAATTTAATGTATTTTTTATACATAAGAAAAAAAATATTAGCATTCTGCAAGGTGTGCATAAAATATAAGTGTACGAAATTTCATACACCTCCGTCCGTGCAAATTTCGTAAAAAGGGGTGCACAGTTTTTGCTTCACTTATTAAAATATAGATTAAATTGATTTCAGTACTCGTGTGATTTGTTTCATGAATATAATAATTTCCTTAAATAAATAGTTTCTCTGAGGTAACAGTTCCGTCAATATTGAAGCTGTATTTGCAACACTAGTTCAGCATTGACTTCTGCTCTGGTGAGTGGTACTTAATGTATCTATAACGCCGTCGTTTGCGGCTTCGGAATCCCCGCTTGTGGAAGATATTTATATTTTTATAAATATTTGCGCCTATGTCTTGGCATTTGTCCTTGTATGTCTCCCCACTGTTAGGCTCTCGGTGTTATCACTATGTGTGTTACTAGGTAGGTTAAATAGTAATTTAATACTCTTAGTAGGTCTAAATGGTTATTGGCTTGCTCTCAGGAGTTGTGGAGGCCAGATAACAATCACTCTGTGTAAAAATCAGTAACTTGTCAATATCTGAACTAGAATAATAAGCAGACCCTGGTATTACCAGGAAAATTGCTAGGTAAACGGATAACACTAGTTTTTCATAGCGATTACCCTATGAAGTTTGTTAGTTTCAACCAAACTTACTTCAGTATCATATCAAAATGGATGCAGGAATTGTCTAACTTGATGTTCACACTTGAACAACACTTAAATTTAATTTTTGTACATAAATTATTACAAAACATTTTTGTTATCTTTTCATTAAAACTTTTAGCACTTTTATGCCATCAACAATCAAATTACTTCCATAAAATTCGACCAGCAATGTTAATAAGAAATATATCGAAACTATAAATAAAAAAAAAATTATTGCGCTTAATCTGGGTCCGTTGATTTCCCTAAGGTTATACAACACAAACACACATACCACGACAAACAAAAATATGGCCAATATAGATGTTTTCTCGAACGGGGATCGAACCCGCAACCTTTAGTGCTTCAGTCAGTTACAGTGCACACATTTGTCCTGGAAAATTTTAAATTCATTCTATATCTTTACCACCATTATCGGCAGACTCTCTTTTTGATAGAATATTCTGTAATATCGAATATCAACTTACACTATTTTATGCGCTTTTAGCGTTAAGAGCACTGTAATTTGGGTAAGTGTATATTGATGCTAAAATAATAGGATCCGTACACACATAAATTATATGAAGCAAAATTATTTGTATAGTCTCTCAGTGTATATTATAGTATAGCATTGGGTATATACAAAACTTTATAATTAAATGGGATCAACTTCAAGTAGAACAAAATACTATTATTACGATTTACGAACTAAAAAAATTATCTAAACTCTACAGTATAATATATAATATTATTTTACGTTATAGGATCAAAACTATTAATGTAATAATTTAAACAGTTAAGGACACAATAATAATTTAAGCAGTTAGAAGGAGAATTCAGAAGATAACAAAAATTTGATAAAAGTTCTTGAATCTTAGTAAGAGTAAAAATACAAAATAAACATATGAAAAAATAGTTGTCTACAGAACTCTAAAAACCCAAGCCCATTTACGCCGTAAAAACTAGCGAGATAAAAACAACTTACAGCCGACTGAAATTTAGTACTAAGTATAAGCGATTAAATAAGGTTCTATATCTAGATGGATTAAACATTAAGTGCATAATTACATACCTGTTGAGAAAAAAAATATTTATAAATAAACGCATCACACTAAATGGCCCACACACAACACAAACATAAACACCCATCCTCATGGTCAATATAGACGTATGCCGTGAGCGGGGATCGAACGCGCGATCGTTAGCGCTTCAGTCAGTTGCAGTGACCACTGTGCCAACGTGTCTGTCTATATTCATCAAAAATAAACCTATTTTATAATATAAAGTAAAGTAACTGCCTATAAATGCCCCACAGTTCGGCAAAGATCTCCTCTCCTATTAGGGAGAAAGTTTAAAGCTTAATCCACCACGCTGTTCCACTACGGGTTGGCGAATATACATGTGTCAGAATTTTTACCGGAAACCTGTATATGGTTTCATCCCGATATTTTTCTTAACCGCAGAGATCGAGATAAATTTAAAAACAAATTTAACACTTGAAAACACAGCGGTACTAGCCATGGTTTGAAACCGCAATCGTCGATTGAGATCGACGTGTTCTAACCACTGGGGCATCTAAGCACATTTTATAATACCTGTACTTAATAGCCTAAACAACTCGAGTCCATTTACGCCGTCAAGTTAGTGAGATATAAAATACCACGGGTGCTATGAGGCATTAAGCTATAAGCGGCTAATGATTTTTATGATTACATAGCATTTTCAAATATGTGTTCTATCACAATATATCTTATCAATTAATGTTTTGATTCATTTAAATTCATTTAATATAGTTTTATTACAATGTCTAGTAATCGTGAAAAAAATCAAAAGCTTTTGAAGTTGATTAAAACTAATTTATTAGAATGATAAAAACTTGTCGCAATACGTCTTAAAATCGGGAAAATAATCGTCAAAATCAATTCTGGACGCCGAAAACGTTAGTGTTATTACTCGATCTTTAGGATTCATAAAATTTTATTATTACGTCAGTTAGCCGTAACGAAGGGCGGGTGGAGAGATAAACAGAAAATATAGATCCGGAAAAATCTACAAAAAGACAGTCCATTGCCGAATTAACTCTGTAAATACGAGATGATGATCTCCCTCTTTTCCCCTTTTTCTTTTATTCTTCTAACCGACTTTTAATAAAAAAGGAGGGTCTCAATTCATCAGAACTTCTTTTTTAAATTGTGTTACCCGATTACTCGAAAATAGCTAGGCCGACTTGGTTAATTCCTTTTTTGTTTAAAAGTGCGTACTTTCCCATTAGGCTCACGGATTTTTTTTTCAAAATCGGTTCAGAGTTTGGTTTGAAAATAACTGAAATAAGTAAATCTTCCAAGTATACTAAATTATGTTTTTTGGTAATGATGTCGGTTTCCCTCTTTTTAACCGACTTCCAAAAACGACGACGTTCAAAAAGAGAATGTAAATTCCTATTTTGAATAAAATATTTTGATTTTGATTTTGATTTGATAAGAATTATTAAGTACTTAATAGGTTACTTCTCTATATTTCTATCTGGTGCTATTTCGATAATCTTTAACGTGTAACAGAGGTAACTGTGTTTTATTTTCAACTGATTCAAATAAATAATAGGTTCTTAATTCGTTACATATATATCATCATCATCTACCTAGCATTTTTCCCGGTTACCAGGATCTCCTTTCTATTCTAGTCCAGATATTGACGAGTTACTGATTTTTACACAGAGCGACTGCCATCTGACCTCCGCAACCCCTGAGGGCAAGCCAGTAACCATTTCGGACCTCGGAGAGCACGTAAAGCTGTCGGTCCCGACAGCTTTACGTGCTCTCCGAGGTACAGTGGGGAGACCCACAAGGACAAACACCCAGACCTAGGAACAAATATTTATACAACTATAAATATCGCCCCGAGCGAGGATCGAACCCGCAACCGTCGGCGTTAGAGGTACATTCAACACCACTACACCAGAGCGGTCGTCATATATATTTACATACATATATGTATTTAATAATTGGTTTAAGGTAAGAAATACCTCAGAACTCGATCATTTATTAACCAATTTTAAACTTTTTTTATTTAAAAGCCATACTTACAATGCATTTTTCTTTCAAATTTTAATTCAGTGCTTTGGTTTCTACATCAAACAAAATAATTTTAGCCACGGAAACGGAAATTGCGTACTTTGCATTTAATTAAAGGTTTTTTAATCCTTTTGTAATAGTAGACATAACGAATGAAGTCTAACACTGGGGAGCAAAGCCAAAATGGCTGCCAAAAAGCTCGGGGGACCTGAACAGTGCGAGGCGGTAATTCACATCGAAGCATCACCTTCTGCTGTATTAAGCTCAGGTCCGTCCTCGTGTAGAGTACTATTCCCACCTTTGGACATTTGCCCCCCAGCACCAGCTTCAACCACATAACTCCATCCAACGCCGGGCAGTTCGCATCGTCGACGATCCCAAACTCACAGACGATTTAGAACCTTTAAATGTACGGGGAGAGGTTGGTTTTCTGTGTGTTTTACACCGTCTGTACAATGGGGAGTGTTCTGATGAACTTTTTGATGTAGTGCTAACGTCTCGCTTTTACCATCGCACTCTTCGCCTCATATCATCCACACCACTTCGATGTACGGTCGGTATCCAATGTGCAGGCTTCACGATCTTTTATCCGCGTACGTGTAGGCTGTGGAATGACCTACCTCCTGAGGGGTTCCCAGAACGCTATGATTTGGGGGATTTTAAGCGTCGAGAGTATAGACACCATTCCGTCAAAAGCCGGCAAACGCCGGATGCGTTGTGTGCAATGCTCTTGGTAACAACTTAACATTAGGTACTATGGGCTCGTTTGCTCTTACCTTTTTATATATATAACATAAATAGTAATATTTCCATCCATTTTCTATTATCATTTCATTTCCTATTATTTTACTACGAAAATAGTATGGCACTGTTTCCTAGAAAACGTTAGTAGAATATTCCGTATATAATTTGATGGACCGCATTCCTAGAAAACCAAACCATTAACAGCGTTTAACTGATACCATTTTTTCCTTAAAACTATGCACATATTTGTTTTATTTTGAGTTATGTCCTTATGAATCTTTCCACCGTAATTGATATTTGTTCTAGACCATTCAAGAATAGACTTTATATATCTTTAAAATATTTCTTGTTATCAAACCATTAAGGATAATAACTTTCTTTGATACCACATATTACAATAATATGCAACTATGAATAGTGAAATTGAAGTGAAATAACAAGTTCCCACGAGTATACGTTGTCTTTTTATAGCTTGGTTCAAACGATAAGCTACTGCAATTTTGGTTTTTTTAGTAAAATTATTTAACATAAACACAAATGTATGTATATAAAGAATACCCTACGCGAAAAAATTTGTTAAGATCCATTTTATATTATTTATTTATTAACTAGCATTCTGCTCGGGACTTCGTTCGCGTAAAATTCAGATTGTACATTTTTTCGGGTTTAAAAGTAGCCTATGTCCTTTCTCAGGCTCGAGACTATATCTGTACCACACTTCATTTAAATCAGTTTGGTAGTTTTCGCGATTCGCAATGAATAAGTTTAAATTGTATATTAAAAAGTCTTTAATAGCCAAAGCATATTATTCTGTACAAGATTATATAGACGATAATAATGCATGGATTTAATATGTACATTTGTGATTTTTAAATGTACATATATACCTACTTGAGAACATAATTTTAAAAGAGTACCTATCGAGTTTCTTGCCGGTTCTTCTCGGTAGAATCTACATTCCGAACCGGTCGTAGCTTTTCATTAATTTAAGTAACTTTTGTTTGTTTTGACGATTCAAAAGTGCTTACATGAATAAAATATTTTTAGATTTTGATTTTGAATATACAGAGTAACTTTCGTATTATAATATTAGAAGGGATTAGTTACTAGCTGCCTCTCGCTTTCATTCGCATTTATGGTTATTATTTTGCTCCTATGAGTGATAAATTGATGTAATATAGCCTTCCTCAATTAACAGGTTATTCAACGCAAAAAGAATTTTACAAATCGGCCTAATAGTTTCAGAGCCTTTTCAGTACAAGCAATTAAAACATTCCTCGTTATAATATTAGTATAGATGGCACAACCAAAAAAGTAGCTCGTTTTCTATATTTCTATATATGTTTATGTTTTCGTAAATAAATAAAATAAGCCTTTCTTATATAACTATACTCAACATATGCATACATTGGAATTAATTTTCTAGCAAGTTGTTAAGAGTTAGCAGAGTTTTTAATGAAAAGGCCATTTTTCTGAACGTCCTTTGAATTTTATATTGAGGGTGATTTTTTTTCGCACTCTCTCCGTCAAGTAGGGTCTCGTAAAAAGGTCTTTTAAAACAAAGTTCTGGTGTAATTGACCATTTTTCATTTTAATCTCCGTTTAGGGAATATATAGATTCAAAGTTAATGCTATGTATACACATATAAAATTAGACTGCTTATTTTAAAAAAATGAAAAAATATTTTTACAACCTCTATAAATAATAAATATTTTTATTATAAAGTATACTACATTGTGATGTTAGTCCATACAATTACAAAAAAAAACACCTTTAAATCTACGGAAGGTCTTTGTGGGTTATATTGGCTCATCTGTACATAATATTTTATTTAGAGTCAGTCTATATGTAGAGGATAATCTCTGAGACTACTAATCTGATTTAAATAATTCTTTTGTGTTGGATATCCCGGTTTTTATTATGTATGAAAATGAATTTAAATGTGCCAAATTTTGGACACTCGACAATGATTTTAAACTAGCAGGGTTTTTGTAGCGGCTTAATTGATAATCATTGTTATAATTTTATACATTTACTCCATACAATATTTTTAATTTATATGCCAGTGTTATTGTCGATTTTTCGTTAAAATGTAATAAACTTTCGCGCTCATAAGATAAGCACGTAACATGTTATACATTTGATAAGAAAACAACTTATACAAGGGCGGATCCAGGGGGTCATGACCCCCTCGGGCTGGGTCCAAGACCTAAGTAGAGCACTAATTTTAATTGTTTAACATGATAATGATTAACATGATTTTTATATTTTTTGTCACAATATTTTATGTAAGTACCTTTAATATTTAATCAATTTGATATAATTTATATGATTGAAAAACGTTACGAACGAACGTTTAACCGAACTGGCGCTTCTCCACGTCCATAAAAACGTACGCATCGAAGAAGAAGTGATAACTTTTTACCTGTATCGATTATTATTATTATATTATATATAAAAATTATTACTTCTTGTGACTCGACCAAAACTAGGTGACCCCCCCCTGGTGGCAAAGCTGGAACCCTTGAACTTGTACCAACATTTGTCAGAAGCAATTCCGTTAGTGCAGTCACTTGCATGAAACAATAGGTTTAAAGTGACTCTCCTTTATCTTGCGCCAGCATTACGCAAAACATGCTACGGAACGATATCTTAAAGCAAACGTGACGACGTTCAGCTACTTGCACTGGAAATGTGAAATATATTACGAGAATAAAGTACTCCAAGGCAATTGTGTTCGAGAATAGAATTTTATGCATGTATTTCAGAAATGGAATTTTAATTGAATATGTTAATAATATACGTAATTTTCTATGAATTATATTTACATGAGTCCCGTGTAGTTTTAATATTTGTGATAGATTACGGCTATGGTTTTAATTTTAACGTAGTCTTTAAATATAGTAGATGGGTCGTAAAATTTAATATTTTCAGAATCATTATTTACTGTTTCATTCAATACCGTTCTTATTTTTTAGAAATATAGTACTAATAACATCAACAAAACTTATTTTCACAAATTAAAACTACAAATTTGCGTCTCACAATAAATGTAAATAAAAATCGACTCGGTAGTTTAGCCATAAAAATAAACAGCAGACGGATATCGAGAAAGTTACTTCCGCCTTAATAATATACACAGATTAGTTTCCGCCATATTGAATTTGTGGCGTCACAAGACATGATGTCTTTTTAACGACAATACTAATTATCTTACCATAACTCAATTTATCAAAATCGAATGAATCGATTAAGCCTTTTCCTAATTCTTAGTTAAGTCGGACAGATGAACTAAAATTGTAAACTTTTATTCGTAATTGTTATTGTTAAAAAGTTTAAAGCCGATACATAAATATTGCATTCATATTCTGCGCATATTTATTTATATTTTACGTTACTACATTGTAGATAATTTCAATAAGGTGGAAAAATTGCTCTCAGAATTTTATAAAAATACATGAATTGTTCGTTATTGCTCCACACCTGTCAGAGCCTTATTTTGGACACACACAACCTTCGTTACTATTTACGACGTATCTGTTACTAGGTTTCAAAGTTGTGAGTAAGTAAAACTCATATGTAATTCACGCCTAAGACTATCCGTTCGGTTTTTCTCACGTCGTAAGCAGTTATGAAGCGTCAAAAAGTTAATAATAATAAGACATTAGATTCATAGTCCACGTCTTTATTCTCCAACTTTTGTCATAATCATCTATATAATTGATAAGCAATTTGTCAAGCTATATGAACATTAGTTCTATTAACAGTAGATAAAATGTAGCCTTTATATTATTCTGACGAGCTATATTACTGTAAAATTTCACCAAAATAAGTTCATTAGTTGTTCACCGTCGCCCATGAACATTTCCAGCACTGACTGAGCTGTAAATGCATTGCTATATTAAAAAGGGATTAAAAATTAAGGGTACTTCCCAAGTAAGGAAAGGAATTAGGAAAAGGGTTAGTCTTCTGATGAAGAGCCGAGATGGCCTAGTGGTTAGAACACGTCGATCTCAACCGATGATCGCGGGTTTAAACCCCGGCTAGCACCGTTGATTTTTCTAGTGCTAAATTTGTATTTAAATATCTCATTTAATCATCTCGAGCTCAGCGGTAAAGGAAAACATCGTGAGGAAACCTGCATGTGCCGGGAGAAATTCTGGCACATGTATATCCGCCAACCCGCAGTAGAGCAGCATACGTTAAGCCTTTGCATAGCATTGGGACATTTTAAGGCTGTTAATTTACTTTAGTCTTCTGACTCTTGTGATACGAACCGCTACAGTATCTACTTCATGCCCCTTTTCTGTGAGATTGTGGTGCCCCCGTCAATCTAACTCGTATACAACCTGGTCTGAAACTACGTTAAACTAAATCAAATTATCAATAATTGCGTTCAAACTATTGACGATTCAATTTATTATTAGCAATATGTTCATGTGATGCAACTAATATATCGTGTGTAATACGGGCTGTATCGAGGTTCTGGGAATTTCTCGAGTGTGAACTTCCGGACGTCTGGTTTTGACAAGTATATGTATATTGTATATAACAGTGTCCAACTTAATTGGAACCGAGTTCTACTCTACACTGGCGATAGCTGTGTCATTTATCAATATTTAGATGGTGTAAAGCAAAGTTCCTTCCTTCCTTACGTTTAGATGTTTTGAACTACGCGACCGATTTTTAATGCTGTTTCCATTAATAAATCAAGTGAAGAGGAAGGTTTAATACACTAGAGGCCTGCACCGGCTTCGCACGGATTACAACCCCTATTTCACTGACTTAGGGGTAAAATTAAAAACAAAACGCCGATATACATGTGCATTTATTTCTAACCAGGCGTAACCATATCAAATTTCGTGTTTCTTACTTTGAAAATAACGGACTGTTGTACAACCGTTCATCCCTTACTTTATCTCTTTAGTGGTGAAATTTTCAAAAATCTTTCCCTAGTGGATGCTTACGATATAAAAAGTATCAACTGTCAAAATTTCAAGTTAATTACTTCAACAGTTTAGGCTCTGCGTTGATGATCAGTCAATCAGTCGGGATAAGTAATTATATATATATGTATAGATGCATATTATATATGCTATACAAAAGCTAAAAAGTTTAATGATTTGTAAAGTGATGTCGTATTCTACATTGCATCCGTGCGAAGGCCGGGTGGCTTGTTAAAAATATAAAAGAAAAAAAAATTCTTATTCAAAAATATTTTCTAGAACGAAATAGTTGTGATTTAAGGAGACATGGTTCCATTTACCGAACTATGGAATTAGTTACGAAAACATTTGTTACTTTGTCATAACAAAACTAGTCCTAAAATTTAATTTGTAGCTACCGTCGTCGAGTAAGAATAATGTGCGGCCGCGTTATTTAGTTGTACTCATCAATTCCGCACTAGATCCTAAATAGACTAAAAAGAACTTTGAGGATTTAAGCATAGAGTTCAAAATAATATGCATATATTTAGTAAAATGTTATTATGCATTATATGGAGGAAGCAGTGATGGTCCCATTTTCACATCCATATATTTCTCTTAGTCATCGTTAGGTAAACAGGCGCATAGTGTTTATGACACATAATTATGTTAAAATCAGCGTAAAATGAAGATTTTATGTTATTTTATGTAATACAAGGTGGATAAAATTAAACAAACAGATTTTTTTTTATAAAGAAGTAGCTGGCAAACGAGCAGGTGAACACCATATTAAGTGGTCACCGCCACCCATGTACATTTGTAGCACCAGAAGGCTCACAAATGCATTGTCAGTTTCTAAAGGCATAAGGGATAGATGATGATTTCCAGTTCTCTCACTCATCTTTCGAAACGCTATATTAGGTATCTCGGATCGATCTTCTGTGAGAGTAAGGTACTGCCTCCAACGAGCCTTTCTGTATACGAGCTGTAGTTAGATGGCTAAAGCTGTCTGTCTTATTTATAATAAAAATAAAAATATATAAATATAAATAGACATAGATAAAAAATACAAAATGCGCTTTATTTACGAAAAGGGTGATCTACTTGAGATAACCTTCAGATAAATGGCATAAGATTGAATAAGGAAGTATAAATGTGTACGTATCCTTACTTTCATACGTGAAAGTAATTCCATAAGTATGTCTATTTGTTACGCTTTTACGCCTAAATCATTGAACCAATTTTGATGACTTTGGTGTAAATTAAAATGGTGAGTTGGAAATGTGCTATATATATAAACTAACTCAGTTTGTATGGAATACCAATTATTTTTCTCAATTACGCAGTCAAAGTCGCGAAGACCAATGAATACAAAATGAAATAAACAATTTTTACAATTAAATTTGAAACCAATTTTCTTTAGTTATGTTAGCTTAAAATTAAATTAATTTTTCGAGCCATAAAGCTAGTAAACGCGTAAAAATACAGCGGCCATTTATCAGGAGAAGGTCCAGTACAACGTCGTTGCTGATCGAATAACGTACTGGCCGTAAAGTAGACGAACGACTCAATATGGGGAGGCATCGTTCTATTTGGATCGTATCGGGCTTTTTGATGCATATAAATTGACTATGGCCGATTGATGATGATTAGAAACAAACTTGTAATATTATTAGAACTCGATATAATAGATATACATGGAAATAATGGGCCAATAAGAAAGAATAACCTACTTCCAATACTGTTTTGACAATTGATCGCAAGAATAACCTACTTCCAATACTGTTTTGACAATTGCGTAATTTTTAAGTAAGAGCTCCTTTGTTTATCTTTGATGATAAACAAAGAACTCTTAATATTTAAAATAAGGTACAATAAGTATTATATTATACACTAAAACCTTCCTTAAAAATATAAATTTCGATAGCGAAAACCTCATTCGACGTTTATACACACATACATGCATACGTACGTACATACATATGGTTCGAAAACAAAACCTAGCTTATTTTGAAGTCGTTTAAAAACTTAGGTATATCACATCCCATTTTGGGCTAAATAACCTCGAATAATTTCAAGTTATAAGTATCTAAGTGATTCTAAGATGTAGGATGTGTCGCGAAATATAATATACCTAATTATATCTCAAATAAACATTTTTTTACGTCTCTGATGACTTTAACTGATGTGATTCAGGCATGATTAGTGGTGTTATAGAGGCTGACGATTTTCATGGACTGTATTTCGAAACATTCCCAAAATATCGTTTTATCCTGTTACTACATAGCAACGGTAGTTTCATATCAATATATATTCTTGTTATAAATCCTTTATATTTCCATTATAACGAATTCCTTGAAAATCTCACAAAGTGGTATATTTATAGAAATAATTTCTTGCTTACTAAACATTGTTCAATACTTATGGTAAGAAAGAGTTAGTAACAATAATTAAAAAAAAAAAGATTTCTTAATTTCTTATTTGTCTTTTTTATTTTATTATAATTCCTATTTAATTATCTTATGAATGGTAATTAATCTATTTTAAAAAAAGTTTTTAATAAAGGATACATTTTCGATCTAACAGCGCATAGGACAAAGTTATTAGCTCGATGAAAATCAAGAATTATCTGTTGGTGTAAAAACTTTGAGAACTCATTTACATAATTAGCCTGCAATAAAATCATAAACGAACATAGATATAAATAATTAAGTACTGCTCGGTTTCGCGTTTATGGTTACTTCTTGTTCATACGTATCATAGCATGATATAATATAGCCTTCCTTAGTAAACGGGCTATCCAACGCGAAAATAATTGTTCAAATCATATCAGTAGTTCCAGAGATTACCTTCTACATACAAACTTACAAACATACAAACAAATTTTACGTCTTTATAATAATAATATGGACAGCTATGAAGTGTATCAGATGCAGCTCAAAGGGAGGCTGGATCAGCAGAGGGGTAATGCTATCTTCAAATCAATGGGTAATGGATCCAGGGATCCAGCTCTCAAAAAAGTTTGTAGTCACACTCGAAGTCGGCCAAGTGCGAATTTGAGTATGAACTCGCTCATATGAATCCCAATGAATATCAATAAAAAAATCCCATATGAATGAATTTTTTTAGATGATTTTTAAAATAGCTTTCGTTCGAAATTTACAATAATTTTGAACAATAGTTAAAAATAAAATTATAGACTGGGTCTGAATCGCACACGATTTTTTTTTTATTTTATCAAGGCAAGGTGCGTGACGTCACGGTCTGTTAGAGCATGACCATAGAGATCTCCGTCAAGGTATAATAAAACAACAAATGCGTTACTGACAATCTAGAATTATTTAAGTGATGAGTAAGATTTTTTTATATATTCCCAATTTCTCGTTTTGTATAAAATGTTATGTTGTATTTTCCTTGTTTAGTTTCAAGATTACAGCGAACCAGAAATTTTACAAGTGGTTTTCCCCGTATCGGCCTCTTTTGTTACGCCCATGCAATTAGAGCATGCTCATGAAAAAGGGATTAATGCTTGCAGAATTCGATTTATACTGGTATATATTATTATACTTTATATATTATATACAGATGACCGCTCTGGTGTACTGCTGCTGAATGTACCTCTAACGCCGACGGTTGCGGATTCGATTCCCGCTCGGGGCAGATATTTATAGTTGTATAAATATTTGTTCCTAGGTCTGGGTGTTTGTCCTTGCGGGTCTCCCCACCGTGCGTCGGAGAGCACTTAAAGCTGTCGGTCCCGGTTGTTATCACAATCACCTGATAATGATCGTTACTCTTAGGAGGGTAATTATTCTAGTCAAAATGGTTACTGGCTTGCCCTCGACTAGAACAGAAAGCAGACCAGGGTCTTAGCATTTCTCTCGGTTATACCCTGGTAGATGATGATATTATATATGGACGATAATCTATATATAGGCGTGGTTCTAATGTGCGTTGATTATCTAATAAGATATCGAAAATAAATAGTAATAATGTATGATTGTATTTAAATAAGTATCTATCGATATTCTTGCCTGTTCTTCTCCGTAAAGACTACATTCCGAACCTGTGGTAACTTGAAAGTATTTATTTTGAATAAAGTATATTTTGAATTTAAATTTCAGAAAATTAATTTTAGATTTTTTTTTTGTTTAAATTACACTATTCATACGCATCATTCAGGAATAAAATTTACCAGACAATATCCTATCATATAACATTGGAGCTTGACAGAAGATTGTTCTAGATTATTCCCAATACAAATTCAGCATTAGGAATCGCTGGTAAATACATAAACAATGATAAACACACCCCTTCCTTTCCAATAATAATCTCATATCTTAACAAATATATTGCCCCTTAAACTGTTACGTTTTATGTGAAACGACAAAAAAAATAAATAAAAGGAAATTTCTCGCTGAATCTTTTAGAAGTGAGGCAAGAGTTGGTTACCCGCTTTCAGAGAGTATGAATACGCTAATCTCGAAAGCTTCTGAAATCTGAATTCATTTTGATCATTCTTACTATCTTGTAGCTTTAAAGGTTTAAGTATTTCAGCATTTTATTCATCCAAGTAGTATTTACGGTACATTCATAATCGCTGCATTCACTTTTTCCGAGTTTTTCTCTGTAAAGATGTTTCCAGCCTCGTTTTTACGTTATTCAGTATCCTTTATCAAGTAAACGGGTCACTGGACTATTAATAAAAAACCGGCCAAGTGCCTGTGAGGCAGCAGTGTAGGGTCCCGTAGCTAGCCAATTGGCTGTACTTCGAAAAATTTACGTGGTTCGTGAACTGATACTTACTATTTGTATTTATATAAATATTTTCCAATGGAATTTGTTTGAAATTCTCTATTTCATTTCTCCAAGCACATTTTATAAGTAGATCGAGTATTACTCGTTAACTTGTAAATTCTACTTGGCTGTGATAATTTTTATTTTTTATTTCGCTATAATTGTGTACCATTATAGTGAATTTTTTCACACGTCTAGTAACAACGGTTTAGTTGATAGGGTAACGTAAATGAAATTTTTAAAATGAAGAATCTGAATCCTGTTTTATATTCAAACATCATAATTAAAAAAAATATCTGAAACTTCGGGATTTTCGTTCGGGGTATTGTTACCAAATAAGTCAAAGAAATAAGGATTAATTTTAGAAGATTTAATTTTACCACTTTGTATTATAATCGTGTCAAATTAAATCAATATAATACTTTGAACCTGTGAATTAAGCGAGTTGGCGAAACTTTAACGGTTTTAAGTTGACTACGGAACCCTAAAATGGTTACGACTAGGCCTATTTTTATTTATATAAGTTGAATTCATTTTATGTTACTCGTGGAGAGGATAACGTCCTACGCTTAACTAATTTCTTATGATGTATTCCGAAATAATTGCTTCAAAATTAATTTACTAACTTCTTCATAAATAGGAAATACACTCACAAAAAGTTCAACAATAAAATTTTAAACTTCAAAGTATATATAAAGAATTGTTTAACGGTGCTTATAGTGTGACGTTGAACTTTGATTACACAGAATGTCAACTGGGCATGTGTTGAACTTTATACTAGCATTACCGGAATCGATATTTAAAAGTAAAATAAACAGTTCTAAATTTTTTTTTATGTTTGTGTCCTCTCTTCATATTCCCTTCAACGATTGTAAAATCTTTTTAAACGATAAACTTAAAAATATCGATTCAATAAAAAAGAAGTATATTATCCAACTAAGCGAAAACGGAATTGCGTATTTTGCCTCGAAGTCGGTTCCTTTTCAAATATCTCAGTTATTTTAAAATTTCAATAGAAAAGGCGATTAAGGAATGTCATTCAAGGGCAAGACGTGGCGCGGTAGCCGTACAAGAAGCCAATGGAATGGAATGGGCAAGATTCGGTAAAGGAGTATTTTCCTTATAAAATACAAAGGCCGAATAAAAAAAGGCCTTTCACGTAGATAAGCGACACTTTCCTAAAAGGAAAATAGGAGAGGGAATAAAAATTAATTTTGTAGAACGAATGTCAATTATCTCGGAACTAAGTCCGGTGAAAAGGAGATACTTTTGGGAAACCCACGATCTTTGTTATAATTAAGGTGATCCACATAAATGAAAAATCAGCCAGGGTTTTTAAGATGTGCACTAAATATTTTTATTGCTAAAACTAGGTGGTGCTCGTGACTTCATCTGCGATGTCTGTGATGCCTACGTCATAGTAGCTTTATGCATACGAAGTCTCAGTTCGATCGGTTTAAAATTGAGAAAGTTTCATACAAACTTTCATCGCCTATTTTACCCCCTTGGGGGTAGAATTAATCAAAATCCTTTCTTAGCGGATGCCTACATCTCCCTGCATGCCAAATTTTAGCTCGATCCGTCCAGTGGTTTGGGCTGTGCGTTGATAGATCACTATGTCAGTCAGTCACCTTTGAATTATATATATTTAAATGTTTAAGTACCTGTCGAAGATAAGTATGACTTATTAATAACTCGCGTTCTCGATGGTATTAAGCGATAGTCTTCACAGCCCTCGTTAGAGTAAAACTTCACGTCTTCAACTTAATTACTTCTTAATCTTTTGTGCTTGCACAAAATCTATAATATTGTTTTCCTATTCCTCAGGGGTTTCTGGAAGAGAGCTCCTGTAAGAGATAAGACATCCTTTGTACACATACTCTCAATATAATACTGTAATTAGTTTTAAGGTACGTTAATCACAATAAATAAAAATAAAATATACTGTATTACTGTAAAATAAAACTAATAGAATAGCTAGTTGTCTTTTATATTTTTTTACAAAATATACAATATTACACCAATATTCGGTAAAGTATATATTTCTATATTTCTTTAAGACTATTTTACATTGTGCGAGCCGAGATGGCCTAGTGGTTAAAACACATCGATCTCAACCGATGATCGTGGGTTCAAACCCCGGCTAGCACCGATGAGTTATCAAGTGCTAAATTTGTATTTAAATTTAACTCGTGCACGGCGGTTGATTTCAATCGACGAACACGGGTTCAAACCCCGGCTGGCAACACCAGTTTTCAAGAGCTAAATTTGTATTTAAATTCAACTCGTGCTCGGCGGTGAATGAAAACATCGTGAGAAAACCTGCATGTGCCGAGAGAAATTATGACACATGTAAATCGGCCAACCCGCAAATCAAGAAAATAAGAAAAGGGCTCTAGACGCACTATTGCGTTACTAGAGTTTAAGCATGCAGTATGATGCAAACATAATAAGGCATTACAGTTAAGTTACAAATTTCGGATTACCATGATTGCAAGCATAATCTTCTTCGCATGTATCTGGAACACAGCTTTCGTAAAACTTAGTGTTCAGTTGTTCATATTTTACAACATTGACACTATATTATGCTATAGAGAAGCATAAAAAAGTAAAGTTGTTACTTTACTTTTGTAAAGATTTAAACAGTGGGAGAACCCACTGTTGGACAGGCCTTTTCTCTCATGAAGAAGAAGGTTTTAAAGCGTAATCCACCACGCTGGTCCACTGCGTGTTACCGAATTTGCATGTGTCATAAGTTTGCCGGCACCTTCCGGTTTCCTCACGATGTTTTTCTTCACCACCGAGCACGAGATGAATTTAAACACAAATTTACGACGTGAAAACATCGCGATGGCTGAGATCGACGTGATTTAACCACTAGGCCATTTCGGCTCATTCGGATTCGGAGAAGTTCTTTCGTTATACTTAGCAATGGATGCTGCAATCTTTAAAATGACGATCCGTGGAACGTATGCATGTTATAGTGTGTACCAGTCACTATCCATCGCATCTACATACGTTTAATATTGTATATTAAAAACTAAATTATAAACGACACAGCTACAAGTCCTAACACTGACCCGTGTATTGAAATATATAATTAACAAATAATATGAATACTGTACCCGAAAACTAAAATAGTGGTCATTACTTAACATCAGAATTTGTCCGATCTCTATCCGCTTTTAAACTCTACGTTATAAATAGTAAAAGTTAATATCCATTTCAATAATTAAAATATTTAATTCATTAATATATATTGTTTATTTAAAAGGCTCGTGTTCATATAACACAATTTTCATTTATATCTTTGCGTTTCTACTCGCAATAATAACATGTAAAATAATATTTTGGCGAAGTTTTTTTAAAAGGTTAAACGTAATATTAATTATTTTTAATGTGTAAAATACATAGAAACGACGATTAAAGTCGAAATTATAAAAATATTCACGTTTTCATGCTCGTTAACCTATTATATAAAAATGTTAATTGCCAGTTGGATTCGCGGGACTAGGACTCTGTACAATATTCAAATTTCAATACGAAAATAAAGGGAAAAAATGTAATTATTCTTCTAAAACATGTATATTTTAACGTTATTTAGTTCTCGTTAACGCAAACTCAAAAAAACTTTTTGAAATTTGATGTTTCACTGTTCCAACTACATATATGTATACTAATATATTAAATTTATCTTTCTTTTTATTTTTTATAGAATTATTTGTTTTTGTTAATATTCTAAACATTAGATTAAGAATTTTTTTCCGTACTTATTCAGTTCAGATAACTTAAAATTTTCTTTGAATAATTTTGTATGCGAAATGCCTTATATTCTGATAACATTAAAATAAATAAAATTTCTAAAAATTGTAGCCTAAATTACGCCTTATAACATTAGCCGTCCCGAAAGTCCCGTCAAAATCGTTCCAGCTACTTCAGATGTTAACTTTCCGACTAATAATATAAGACCGATAGACAAACATTTTTTTTAGTGAAAAGCTTTTAATTTGAAACTACAGACACTTTTTCATTTATTAGTATAGATTGACTGTCTGTAATAAAATGAATCAACGAAACCCGTAATACAAAAACAAAAGGTCAGAAAGAATTTAATTTCTACGGAATGTGCTACCTATCACGAAAAAAAAATTAATATTGACAAAACATCTCTTCAATTTGCGGGAGTAATTTTACCTTTTTAAAGGCCCATTGTACCTGTACCATTGTTGGATTGGACTTCTAAATTATTTCCACCATATTGAATGAGGGAAACCTTTGAAGGGTAACTCAAATATTCGTTTGCAGAAATTTCATTTGTTATTATATAAGGATAAATAACGTTGATTGCGTTTCTCGAGTGTTAAAGAGGGACTTGAGTATGACGTGCCTTTGAAGATAATCAAAACGTTAAACGATTAAATCTTAAGTGTGCGATTTATTTTGTTTCCGTCAAATTTTTATGAAAACATAAAATATGTGGTGCAAATTGATTATTTATTTGTATTATTACTTATTTTATAACGTTAACGTTGCTTAGAAAATAATAGTATCTATAATAACGATATATAATATTTTAGGAACACTATTTTATAGTATTCTTACAAAACCATAATACGAATTTAAGGTTTATTTCAATATTGAATATTGCACGTATTAATTGTCTATTTATATAAATAATTTAATTCTGTCTATCTATAAGAATTATACGAATTTCAAAGGTGTTTCTGTCAGGATGAAGTATCTCCGTAAATACTAAACAACATTGATTTTTGGTACGCCGTTTTGAAAATCAATTTTAGCTATGACGCAACTTAACAAAATATCTTGTATGTTTACATAAAAAGAAAAAATTGAAACTAGTTACAACAGTACCGAAGTATTTTCACGGGTCAACTAATTTCATTATACCTTTTCATTTTTACAACAATAATTACCACAAACTAAATATTATCATGAATATATTGCTGATAAGCAATAATGTGTCAACCCACTAAAGTTGGGTTCTGAGATATTGATGTGTTCTGATGATTGTTATTATTTTATTACTATTATTTAACACTTTATTACACACCACTTATATGCATAGGTACAGAGTTAGTTTTCTTATAATGCGACATGTATTTAACACAATTTAAATATTTCTCAAGTCATCTACATTAAATAAGTACGAAAGAAAATTTCTTAAGTAAATGTTTCTAATATTGAAGTGCGCTCAATATTTTGCAATATGCAATAATATAATGTATTTGTAAAACTTATTATGAGACAAATTATTATACCAATTATCTTTTAATTAATTATACATTTTATCAAAATAGTTAAGAATAGGTTTGACATCTTTAGACGTCATTTTTCCAAATTGAAGTCCGTGTGGCTTGACGCAGTATTGCTTATGCAGCGTCCACATATACTTTAAAACAAGTGAATAATAATCCGCTACGCAGAAATCCTTTGTTTCTGATATTGAATAAACCTGTCCACAAAAAAGTTTTTATTCGGGACTGAACCACGTACAAATTAAAATAAATTACACTATAACACGACGGGCTACATCGCCCAATCTCTGTTACTGCAATCGTCTCATACAACATGGATGTTGTATCAGATGAAAATCCAATTATGCGTGTTATGGTTTTTGTGGCGATCTCACTTTAAGTTTTGAGGTTAAGCGAGATACGTTTTATTAACAGTTTCATTTAGCTCGCCTTGTTTTTGTCTTGTGTGAATCAATTATGATGATTCAAAGATCCCGTTGACTGTTTGATCTAAAGTTTAATTTAAATTTTACGTAACTCAAACATGGTGGATACATTATTGATTGATAAAAAACGTTAATTTTTTTAATTTTTTAAAGTAAAGCTGCTTATTTCGACTTACCTTGTGTTAGAACTTAAGCGATGTTTTGGTGAGCACATCGTGTTTTTATTTTAGTCTGTTCTATAAAAGTCTCGAATGAAATATAGACTTTGAATATCTAGAAGTCCTAATTATTTATTGGTTTTTGGTACAATTTTTGATTTAAAAATAAAATCGTTAAACATAAAAATGGGTATTAGTTTTACCCTTTATGTGTTATAAGTAACTTTATTTCCATTCGGTACAGCTTTTTACTTAAGCCTCAGGGATTATCAATATATTCAATTTAATTCTTTGATTTTGGTTTTTAGTTAGTGCCATTTAGGTACATGTTATCATTATAAAAACGTATATAAATATACATATATTCACGTAGTACTAACGGATTAATGTAAATTTTTTGATATAAATAAAAATTATACGAAGGCGTAGGTATCCTAAAATAAGATTAATACCAGACAACCTCTAAATTTCTGCGTGGGAATGTTGTTTATAAAAATAACGATAGTCAAATAACAACAAAACATTTTAATCAGCATAAACCTAAAGATATTTTAGATAGTAATATTTTACGTCCAGTTAATAATTCACCCTTTTAAAAGCTCAATATTTATAACATTATACGGGAACGTTATAAATGTTGAGCTTTAGCCAATTTAGTTATATATCATCAATAAACAGTAAAACTAATTCTCGTTGATATCCCAGAACGTTTTCGTTCCATCAAATTATTGTTTGATCAAACCTAACATTAACGAGAATGCTTATTACAGCTGAACGTTCAAGTTTATTAGCACTATCTATAACAAAGGGAATCTCTGTAATAAATATCATATCGTAAATCAAATTATTTCTATCAAACGCTTGAATATGCTAAATGCATTCGAAATCAATGCTAAGTGAGATTCGAGATGGTAATTCGAACGTATAGCATTATAATTCTGATAACGCAATTGATATATAGATGTGACGTTGAGATATTGAAATGATTCGAGATAAATGAGTACATTGTGAGGACAGTTATATTCGAATTTGACAGTCTTATTTCGTATTTGAAGATGTTTGTTTCGTGTGTGGAATACAATGGCATTTTATAGATATATGTATATGTTACACTTATACTATTTGACGTTAAAAATCTGTACCCATTTTAATTAATTCGTCAATTGATTCGTTGTCTAAGAGTACGCCTGCTATACTTAATCATTTGCTGTTTTCTAGGCAACGTAAGTTCATCATTTTGAATGCCAAAATCCATGAGCTTACAATGCACAGGTGAGTTTTTCAACTGGGCGTGGTAGGCCAAATCCGACACTATAAGGAATAGCGAAAAAAAATTAAAGCACAGTGGGATCTGATTTTAATGAAAACTAAAACTGAATTTGTTTTTTGAAAAAATAATTTTCCTAGCTAGGAATTGCTTCCGTTGATTTTGATACAAAAAATCACACCGTATATTATTGCATTATCTCACTCTTATACTCTCTTATTACTCATAAGGATCAACTTCTGGGAAGTAATAGTATACTATAAACAAAAGGAAAATTGCTTATTTTTAACAAAATGTTCTTAAAATTCATACATCAATTACACCTTCAGCACTTACTACTTTAGACAATTCTTTAAAGAAATAATCAAGTCTCACAAGTGAAAACCTGGTACAGTAGTTGAATCCTGATATGTATAATCATAATAATATTGAATACTAAATTTTGCTATTCGTTATATTTAATATAAAAGTTCATGCTTTAGAGAGTTCAGAACTCATTTCATTATAGAACATATTTTATTACCTAAATTCACTTTCAACGAAAAGCACGGAATAAAATGAAACAAAAAAATAAATCCTTTATTGGATTTTCTGTTATTCTGTATAATATAATTAATTAAAGACATTTTTTATGTTATTCGTGCCTTTTAATAATGTTTAAAAATATTTAATAAATTACCAATATTCGTAATTCATACCTATTCATATTTATTATTAAGTTATTTATAAATACTATCTTTGGAATATATATTAAAATCTTTTTATTTTAATACAAACAATATTATTATTAACTTTTCGCTCAAACAAGACAATCGTATAAAAATAACATTTCGTGGCTTTATGATATATTTTTATGACTAGGTTTCATAGTTATTTGCATACAAATATAATATTTACATTTTTATTTTCTTAATATATTTATTTTAATACAAAATTGGGTCTACGACTTCCGTTCTATGAATTTGAAAGTGAATTTTAGCTAATTTTTCCAACTTCTTTCATTGCTAACACTTACGGAATATTAAAAATAATATATTATGACGACATGTTAGTTCAGTGGTCACTGCAACTGCAAATATTGACGAGTTACTGATTTTTACACAGAGTGATTGCCATCTGACCTCCGCAACCCCCGAGGTTCAGCCAGTAACCATTTAGACTAGAATAATTTTCCTACTAAGAGCTTAACTCTCTGGCATAAATATTTATACAAATATAAATATTTGCTCCGAGCGGGGATCGAACCTGCAACCGTCGGCGTGAGATGTACATTTAGCACCACTAAACCAGAGTTGTCGTAAATGTATATATTCAAGTGAGTTGAGTCATAGTTTTGCTTCAGAGGCAGATTCTTTGCCGCCAGTAGGCAATGCAAATGATTTTGCTCCTACCGACCCCTATTTTTAGATTAGTTTACAATAATTTTACGATAATAAATATCACTCGCCATCACAATTGTAAAAAATATATATAAGTGGTGAAACAAAGTGAATTATGTACGTGGAGCTAATAATATTTGAGTCTGAGTGGGTTGCAGCTAGGGTAGATTTTATATAAATAAATATGAATCTTCAGTTATTTTAAGTGACCCCTTTGGATGTCCTTAAATTCCGTTCTTTTTTTCCTTTACTGCGTTATTGTAAAAAATATGATTTCTATTCATAGCTGCAAAGAGATTATAATTAAAACAAAAATAATTGTTTACTATATTTATTTGTCAAAGTTTACCTTAAAACTAATTTTTTGTTACATAACCCTTCTCTGTTTCACTACAATTATAATTTTTTTAATTAAAAAACATTCCATAGAATTTCCTATAGCGCTATTACGTGTCTCTTGATAGCATAGATACTAGTTGCTATTACAATATTAATATAACAACATAATTTTAAACCAGGAAAATTTTTCGAATACAACTTAAAGCTGTAAAAAGATTTAATTGAGTTAGAGCCGAGCTTTTATAGCCTACTGACCACAGATCGTATCCTAGTCGGTACGCTGGCTTGACCGGGGCAGTACCTCACTCTTGCAGAAAATTTACGTAAATTAGCTGATGTAGCTGCTTTTTTTTTTCATTTTAACCCATATTCCTTTTTAAGCTGGCAACACATTTGTGGCTCCTCTGTTTTCATGAACTAATATGAAAGTGACTCTTATTCGTGGTTCTGCCGTACCGAGTTTTCGTCATTACAGGTTTTACATTTCTGATTGACGTAACTGACGTGACAAATCGTGACGGACGTTGAGTTCAGACGTGCCGCTCTCGGAGGAGCCAGAATCGCATCGAACATCGTGATAACAGTTTTCACACGCCTATTTCACATTAACGACTAGCGCTCAGAGCGGCGAAAATAGGAGTAACGATTAACGAGATTACTAAATTTAATATATAGATAAATTTTGATTGCTTTATTCTCAGCTAAAAGGGGTGCACAGGTGCTCAAATGAAAACGTCACGTCTATAAAGTGTAAAGAGCACTTCTAGCTGAACATATATATATCGGCAATAATATTTTGGGGTGTTACTCTCAAGTTTCAGATCCTATATGGCCCCTGTCGTCGCATCTACAAGTCACGCCTAAAACTACTATTACTTTTTAAACAAAAAATATAAACTTCTTAAAGCTTAAGCTGGTATGTATAGCAAATTAAACATAAAAATCATAGAGATAAATGTCCTGAAAGAAAATATCAAGATTTCGAAATTCGTATAAATATTAATACCGTTTAAGGTATTACGAATGTTAATATTTCTTGTAATATTCCTTATATTTTCGGATTCGAATATTCATAACCAACGGTCCATTAAACAGAGTAATCGACTCCAAATTTTACTTTCGATTTTGTATTACAAAGTCTGATTCAAATGGATCTGACCATTATAATTGAATAAATATTTCAATGATTTCGTTATAGAACCATAGCAACTAGTGCATTCAAAATTACATTCAAAGCTATCAATAAATACGTAATAGGACCACTTTGTCTTCACTCTGTAGAATTTAAAACAATATTGCCGTATGGAAATAATTATACATTTAAAATTTATTATTTACAGTGTATTTACATATTCTTAAAACTAATTTTATTAAATAATATCAATAAATAATTCTAACTATAATCATCTAGCAAATAATCTACAATTAATAAGAGATTGGTGCTATTTCGAACAGTGAATTTAGTGTTTAATGTATTTTTATTATTAACAGAGATATATTTACAGAAAATATATATTTTTTAAATATATAAAAAGTTTAATAAACTCTTTAAGTTGAATGGTTGACTATTGTTTATAGAAATTGATCGTTTCGTTCATTTTTAAAAGGTTATTTTTAGTGTTACACTCTATGGAGTGTTTTTATGTTCTTGCAAATGACGATACGTAATAATTAGTAACCTGGGGTATTTCGAACCTAAAATAAGATTAACAACATTAATATTCGATTTCAATTTGTTTCTCAAATTTAGTACCAACAGGCCAAGTATACACATGTATATGATAGCAGTGGCTCACCGTAATGACACTCCAATAAGTATATTGATTGCGTCAATTGTAACAGTCGACAAACTTAATGCTATTAAATTTATGACTTTTTCACTTTCTTAAAAACAATAAGAAATTTAGATATATAGAAGCACCATAAATTACAAGGAAAATTATATTTTTGATGTAAATTAATCAAATTATATTATGAATATCCAATAAAAATCTGATTTATTTTAATTCAAAGTATTATCATCTACTGTTTGACGTTATAATAATAAAATATGATAACAATATCGTAAATATTTTATTAATAATTTCTGTGTGATGTTTATAATTTAAATACATATATATATATAATTATTGCCTTATTACATGTGATCTTTAGAGTGCATTTGAAAGAATTTTTATAAAAGATCGTTAAAAAATCAAAATATACAAAAAGTAAAAAGTGAATCTATAAACTCACTTAAGGATGAATCTGTATTCACCCGTAAGGAGAGTGAGTTGAATCCATCCATCATGAAAAGCCTTTGCAGTTTGACTACACGTGTCTTAAAGGATCCATTCATGTTACGACACACATCGCATTACACAGATAGAAGGATGATAAGTACAATTTGATTCCCCAAATACACGTATATATACACCCTTACAACGAAAAAGAAATAGTAATCTTAGGTATACTATAAAAAATAAATTTTTAACGAATATTAAGCATTTAATAACAAGATTTCATTCACTATTTTCTTTTGTTAACAATTTTTGTAGAAGAGGCTGATGTTTTGTTTTTTTTTTTTAATTCACATACTGGTCTTAATATAATAAATTTAATTATGAGTTAAAAACCGAAAAAAATATTTAAAGTCACGATCCATGTTTCCTTTTATTTCTTTCTACAAGCCTACAGTCGGTGCGACTGTCGTAACGTGAATGGTGTCTTTAGAATTTGTCAGTTACATCATAAAGTTTGCTTTCATTAGATAAGTAAGATTTTAAAACACAATTTCAACACAATAATAACCAAGTATTATTCTGAATTTGACGACGGGATCTTTAGTTTAGAAGTTTTTATTGGCTGTGTGATTATTTCATTAAATTAACTGAAGAAATACGTAAAAACATTACTCTACGGATAAATAGAAAAGTGATCGAATTTCTTTCGTTCTAACTTATTTTTTCTATTCAGTCTGAATAAATTCTGAAAGTAATGAAAAATCTAAGATAAATCTACACGAAGATAATTTTTCTTTCTTAAAATATTATCTAATTGATTTATACAAATTATTAATAAAAATTATTTTTTTATTACCTATTATTTTTTACTTTTAATATTAATGACAATCTTTTTTCAACTCTCTTGATAGGATTTAAAGCAGGTCGTACAAATATACTTCATTCAATTCATTTCTAATTAAATGTGAAACTGTAAGGTATATAAATAACCAACTACGAAATTGTATTAACAAACAAAACCTTTAGACCTCGTGTACTACTGGCCTAACAGAACACTTTTTATAAACAAAAAAAAATATTTAAGATATTAATTTATATTACATACACATATATTTTGATATACATAATATCAACATAACACCAAAATATCATTAATTAAACACAATTTTTATTATAACACCATTTTTCGTTTAAAATTACAACAACACAATATTTTATCACAAAAAAAAATATTTAAAGACATAAGCACGACCCAATTTAAACGCACAATTTTCTATACAAAGTGTAAAAGTCTTTACAATGTTATATCTATATAATTTACAACACTTCGATTCGATTCCGTTACGTTTTATGTAATTTTCATCTGAAGCCGTCCACGGTGCTGGTGTATAGAGTCGCGAGGGTGCAATAGAGAGAAATTACTAAGTTAACAGATAGGGCACATGGTGAGGCTGTGTTCGCGTTGCCGTGCTGCATCGCCGCTGGATGCTCGCCTGGTAACAAAAAAAAACCTTGGTATATAATCAATACAACGCTTACTTATATAATGAAATTAGCCGGTAGTCGCGACTTCGTCTGCGATGTCTGTGATGCCTACGTCATAGTAGCTTTATGCATACAAAGATCGTTAGATCCGTTAAAATTGAGAAAATTTCATAAAAACTTAAATTTTATCCCCTTTCAGGTAGAATTAATCAAAATCCTTTCTGAGCGGATGCCTACGTTATAACATCTACCTGCATGCCAAATTGCAGCCCGATTCGTCTAGTGGTTTTGGCTGTGCGTTGATAGATCACTATGTCAGTCAGTCACCTTTAAATTATATATATTTAGATAGTTGCCCCTATTGCCCACTCGCGTTTATGGGTTCTGCTTCGCTCCTATGAGTGCGTGTAATATAGTTCATAACTTCCTCAATAAATTGGCTATATAGCGATAAAAAAAAAATTTCCAATCAGATCAGTAGTCAGAGATTAATAAATAATACGAATTGCGATAGCTTAAAACATATATACATTACGGCTAAGACCAACCCCATATAGTTTTCTTATGCGCTTATCAAAACAGTTATTGATAGTAAGCTTAGTTCTTTGAAATAATTTCTTAATTTTAGAAGCATAATTTTTTATCTTGCAAAGAACGTACTCTTAAAATAATTCCTTTAAAAATTTTAAAATAAAATAAAATACTAGCTATCAAAAATAATCGCTAAAAGTCAGAAGAACGTTATTATAACTACCACCTGTCATATTGATGTGTAATGACGTCACATAACATAACTGACATGTAATTCGTAAAAATCGGCGCCTAATGCATTCCTTTAAGAGTTTCGTTTACAAATACATTTCTCACTCTTCCGACGAATAACTCATGACGTTTTCCTTTATCATGTCACTAGATGACAGTAAATGTTTTACCATTAAAAACTCGTCAAGTGTGAGTCGAATGAAGGGATAATATTAAATACTATGAATAAGAATTAATACTATGTACATTTGGACGCTGATATGCAATACTGTGTCAAGCCACACGAACTTCATTTTGAGAAAATGGCGTCTAACGATGTCAAACCTATTCTTACTACTTTTGTTTGAATAAGTATTTATCCATATTTTCTTTTCTTTTTTGATTAAAGCTGTAATGAATTAAATGGAATTTCGAAACAATTAATTAAGAAACTTTTTTCCGTACTTATTTAGTTTATATGACTTAATTTTTTATTGAATAATGTTAAATAGGTGATGCAGTATCAAAATACACCAATGTCTCCTGATTTCATTTTTTTTGCGTTGACACATTATTGCTTATCAGCATCCATTTAAACTTTATACTAATAATAAAAAAATAAGTGTCTCTTTTTAATTTCAAACTAACAGTTTTTTATTAATTGCATATGAAAAAATATACAGTACCTACTAACATAAGATATAATTTTTAAAATTCTTGTCTGTCGGTCTGTCTGGTTGTTCCAGCTGACCTCTTAAATGGTCCACGGTTTTAACGGCACTTTCACTCAGAGATAGCTAACGTTATAAGGAATAACTTAGGCTACTTTTATTCTAAAAAAAATATTTATTTTTAATAAAAAATAATGTGAACAATATCTGATTCAAGTAGGAAAGGTAAATATATTTTTTTACTCAAATTAACGCGGATAAAACCACGAGGCACAGCTTGTAAAAGAAACAACAGAGGCGCTATAAAAATATGTAAGATTTTATTAAGTACGACTCACACTTGACCGGTTTTTATATGTTCTTATAATATAAAGGAAAAACACGTTCTGTTAAAATGTTAACAAGAGAGTTAACAGAACAGTTAGGTAGAGACCTATACGGTTCACGAGATAAAACCCGCTGATAGACTGACTGACAGACGGACAGGTTGTCCTTATTAAACTAAGCCCAGTCGGCTATTGTTGGTTTTTTGTTTGAATTGAAACCGCACGTTAGTTAAGACCGGGTACACGACATAATCTATTTAAACCCAACGAAATACCTTTACAAATTCCACACATTTACTCCAAAGGCCTAACCATAAGTATTTTATATTATCTCACTAAGAACGTTTAATTGTCTGCAATTATGTAGCAGTCCGTTATTTTAATGAAACTCAACTCTTTCTTAATGACCTAATCATCATTTGTTATTTTGAGATAACAAAATGGAACGTTTATGTCGTGATGTAATTAAAGCAATGCAGTAAATTCTTGTTTAAATTTTTAAACTATTATATTCTATGTATATACTTATTTTTCTACTAAGAGCATAATTTGAATTGAGAAAAGATCAAAGCTTGATAGCTAATTCTTAATTTAAATCGTTGAAAGAACGAACTTATTTAAATATGTTTTTAAGAAAGTAAATATGCAAGATCTGTGTAACGCGATTTTATATTTTATTTTACGTAAGAGAACGAATAAAAAGTTAAAAGAAAATAAAATATAATGTAAGACGAGCTTATTTCTTCAAAAGATTTCTTATAGCGTATCCGAAAAAGAATTAAAATATCTTGAAAAATATCTCTTGAGATATAGAGTCGCATGAATGTATTAAAATACAAAATGCTCGCTTTTAAATATAATAAATATTTATAATTAACTAGATAGTGCCCACGACTTCGCCTGCTCAGGATAATTTAACTTAATTTTTTTATCATTATTTCATCCATATTTCAACCCCTTACAGTCCTTATTTTCGCATAAAAATTTGACTTTGTTCTTGATCAGGCTTTAGACTATCTTAATATCTAATTTGAATTAAATCGTTTTAGTAGTTTAGGCGCACTACACACAGACGGAGGTACTTTCGCATTTATAATATTAGGAAGGTAATGATTAATTAGGGTTTGATTTGTTTAACTTATTATTATAAACACTTCAGGTTTTCATTAACTTGATGCTGATAAGCAATAATGTGTCAATCCACGAAAAGTCAAATTCAGCGATATTGATGTATTTTGATATTTTGATACTGCATCATCTGTTTAACATTATTTAAAAAATATGTAGTCATAAAAATTAAATAAGTAAGGAAAAAAGTTTCTTAATTAATCGGTTAGAATTTCAAGTGCGTTCCATTTTTGACAATTTATACAATAATCTCAAATATTTAAATAACTTTTTTTTAGAAAATAAATAAAATGTATTAGTCTGATTTAAATTCATTATACGTTTTTTCATAAAATAAAATAACAGATGGATGTATACTTCTTCAAACGTATTTGTTAAAAATAGGTTTGACATCTTTAGACGCCATTTTCACAAAATGAAGTCCATGTTGCTTGACACAGTATTGCTTATCAGCGTCCAAATATATGCGCATTTTGTATTCACGCTTTAAAGACTCGCTAATTATTACTTAATTTATTTCTTAGAGACTATTGAACGTAGCTACCGCATACTGCTATAAAAAAATAAGCAGTACAAAAAATAAACAGTCTTTTACAAAATTACGTTCGACATCCGTTTAATAAATCTCATATCACTATTTCGTATCTCAAGAAAATATATCAAAGTTTCAGCGTGTACTTCCGTAATAGGTGTTATAGTAAAATCCGTTTTCCATAAAATATTTATAATAAAACTTCTAAACCAAAGATCCATCGGAAGAACTTAAGTTTATTTCGAAACTCGCGACAGAGACTTTTTACGTAGAAAACTTTTCTTCACTTATTTATCTATAAAAGACATTGATGTTGCAGAAACCGCCCCTACTTTTATACATAAAAGAGAAGTAAAGTTACTCAACCGTAAACAGGATAGTGAAGCGGAGATCTTTTACCTTTAATATTATATAAAAAATAAAGGTGTAAATTTGTTTTTCCAACAAGCCTTAAGATGGCAACACAAATAGTCGAATGTATAATCGATTATGTAAATTAATGAATAACTCATCGTAAAATAATTATTTTGAAATTAAATTTGTAGCTAAAGAGTTTTTTTAAGCAATTTGATCTCAGGGTTTATTAGTCGGATACGAAAAATTATTTTTGCACTTGACAGATCTTTATAAGGATCTTTATATACATATGTTATCTAACATCTTTAAGCAAGCACTTTAATCTTCAGTCTTGTATGTGTAAAATAACTGTATCTCGGAAAAGGCTTAACAATTTTCATGATTTTTTTTATCAGCATACAAAGATTTCGGGGGCGGTAAATCGATCTAGCTAGATGTTTTTAGGGAAACTACTCCTTTTTAATTCCTAAATATAAATATAATTAATAAAAAAAACACGATTTACCAAAAAATTCTGAATAAAACCGTCATCCGGGTACCATAACATTACGCTTCGAGTCATTATAGAAAAACAGTAACAGAAAATGCGGGTTAACCGTGACAGCCAACTAGTAAACTTACTAACACGTAAGTTAAAAACAGATTCGTATTTAAAACATCGTATAATCATTCCGCTGCATTTGAATTATAGACTGTTTTTTCTCTATCATAATTATTGAAAACAAAGTGATATAAGTATATATATTACCGTTTATAACGTGAACATTCACAGAAGCAGCTTCCGCCATCGTCGGCACGCAGCTGTAGTTGCCGCTATCAGTCGGTAGAAGCTTCTCGATCGACAGCCGAGACGTGAGCTGCTCCGTCCATTCTGTTCTGAGCCTGATTCTCGGCTCTTCCACCACTTCGTTCGCTTCTACCTCCTTATATTCTATTAATTTTGATCCTGTAAAATATATATCGTTAAACTCTTGTATCTAGAATAAAGTTGGTAGTTTTATTTGAAATTTTAGTAAGAGCTTCGGTGATATTAGAGGCTATAAGATTTGCAATGCTCTGCATAAATTTGAATGCATAACAAATTGCTTTAAATGTAATTCAGATACAATGTGAATGCTACTGAGATCCAAACGAGTAAAATTGAAACGGAAATATGGCAGACAATTGAAAGATTGTTCCGTCTGGTTGAAACGTAATAGAGCAAGAATAAAGAACGGAGCCACCAGAAACGCCAGTACAGCAACAAATAGGCAATTTGCCAGAAGATACGAGTTTCCGTCCAATTAATGGTCTAAAAGAATTGCTTCTGTTATAAAAGTGTAAAATGAAAGTAGTACGGAATCGGATTTGGTGCAATCAAAGCGAGAATCATAGGGCGTGCCGCGAAAAAGAATGAAATTTCCAAGAACGGAATTGGGTCAGAGCGTTTAGTGTCCACTAATTTTTTGGTTAAAAAAATTACAAACGCATTAAGAGACTCGCGAAAAGAAAGAAGTTGTAATAAAACTGGGAAGAAGAATTAAATACGGACGACATAAAACAGTTAAGCGAAAAACTATTTTATTGTTGAGAGAGAATTTTAACGAAAAATGTATGCGTTATTGGTGTTGTTTTTCTAATGAAAATATAATTGTTCATCAAACAATAACAAGATACAAGTATATATTGAAATGTATCAAAATACTACAATTCTATTCGAAAAATTGTCAAATTTTTTAAATAAACATCATAAAAGAATCATAGTTTTTTATAACATCTATTATTATCGCTATTGTCTATTTGAAATAAATTATTTATATTTTAGGTAAGTCCGATAGATTTTTTGTCCATAAGGTCGTAGACTTTCATAAATATTTGCATAAGTTGTCTTTACATATAAAAGAATTTAATGTCTGTGTTTTAATTTTTGACAGCGACAACTTTCGTAATTTTACGTAGGCAATTATTATCAGGTTACCGAGTTGTTTTATTTCAATTACGAAAGTAAACTAACAATTGTTATTCTCGCTTATATTATATACTCACCCTTATACCAAAATATGGTCCCCAAATCATGAGGGCCTTGACTCAGGATGCAGGTCAGTGACAGCAAGCTGCCGGTCTTCACGTACAGGTCTGCTGGTCCAAGGACCTTCGCTTTCGCTTCTATCACAAAAATATAAAATGTATATAAAATATATCAGATATCTGATACACTATACAAATTGCGCGGATGGAGGAGTATGAAATTACGCACACTTATAGTTTTATAGAGAAGGAGCGGGGAATGCTGATATATTTTTAACTATGCCTAAAAAATACAGTGAATTTATAAAAAAAAAACATTACACACACTACCATGTATTTGACACACGCATACATACTGTAATGTATATTATTTAAGTCTGTGGCAAAATTGAGAACAGATTATCACTAGAACCTTAATAATGTTTAAAATTATAATCAACCAAATTATAAATAATAAACTTATAATTATTGGCGTATTTAAATTAATGGGCGACCATAAGAAATTATAAATATACGACTTGATACTCAAAATATTACCTAGAGGGTTATTATGCGTAGTCATCGCTATCGCGACGCGATATATGTATACACCATTCATTTTTCGTTTTAGTACAAAAATGGTTTTTGTGAAAATAAAACAAAGATAACTCAAACACACGTCACTGGTTTGTTAATTTCGTAATTGTCGTACAGTAAAACGGCTCTGCAGGCTAATTACGGTTAGCTATCGCTATAATTGATTTCATTCTGATTTTTGTACCACAACGAAACAAATAGAGATAGCTTCGCACAATAACCCTTATGTTCATAAACTGTCAACAGAGAGACACATTTTGAAAGCAATTTATTAGAAAGGTAACATATAAATGAGATTTAAGATCGTTCGTTATAGCACGTTTACATAAGAGGGTCTAAATTTATCGGTTTATTTCTGTAAGTTAAATGGTATATGTGACTTACATAAACGCTAAGGGATTATAAGGGTTTGTACGGGCGGCAATTGTGTAATTTCGGTCATGGCTGACGCGTTTAATAAAGTATTCATATTAATTTGCGTATAATTTTGACTAAATTAAAAAAATATATTAAAACTAGACAATATTTAGAATCGTAATTCGAAGGTATAAAGTTTAAGATGTTTTAAACTTTTATTTGGTATGCTTTTGAATGGACGAAGGTAATTAAATATATGAGTAATTTTATTTTTAATGATCTTATTAATACAATTATAAATACGAAAGTTTATAAATTCAATAGTTCATGTAATGGAATAACACATATGGTGCTTTAAGCCACGTTTCAGGAAGCAGCTAGTTTCACATAAAACTTAATACCATTAAAAACAGTGAATTTTGTTCGCGGTTGAATTTCATTCGCGAATCACGCAAAAACTATTGCACAAAACTAGATGCGGTTTCCACAGTTGTATTGGTACTGGTCTAACTTAAAATCTGGTGTCTGTTTTATCTCGATATACCGTCTAGAAGTACCGCCAAGTTATCTATACATATAAAGTTTGCGTAGACGAAGTTGCGAGCTAGTATCCAATATATGTAATAACAATAAATGTAAAGTCAATTTAAAGTTATGTATATAATTGGATGTTGATAAGCAATAATGTGTCAACCCGGATAAAATCAAATTCGGTGACATTGATGTATTTTGATACTGCATAACTTTTTTAACCTTATTCAAAAATATTTGAAGTCATATTAACTAAAAAAATATGGTAAAAAAATTCTTAATTAATTGTTTCGAAATTCAAGTGCGTTCCATATTTTGCAATTAAAAAATAATCTCAAATATTTGAAAAACTTTTATTAGATAATATATTAAATATATCAATCTGCTTGTAATTAATTATTCCTTTTATCAAAAAATAAAAGAAAATGTGGATATATACATACGTATTAAAACGTATTTATAAAAAATACATAGGTTTGATATTTTTAGATGCCATTTTCTTATAATGAAGCCTGTGGGCTTGTCACAGTATCAGCATCCAATTACACTTGTAGTATTAACATTCTTACATTATTTCATACAATATTAGCTACTAGATGTTGTTTTAAAATAATACGCATATAAACGTAAAATGTAACTCATGGCCATTAAAACAATATACATTTTAAATGGTACCATAATTTTTAAAATAAGTTATATCGATTTACTTCGCACAAGCAAAATTCGTTCTCTCTTTATTACATTACTATAGATTCATATTGATTAATTGTTCCCTAGTTTCAAGACTGGAAAGATTTATTATTTTCGATAAACATTTCTAATTAATCTCTTGCTCAAAGATTAATAACCTGAAGGAAAGTACTTTATTACGGCATAAGCTCGTTATACAATTTCGGGGCGTTTTTAACAGTTACGCATTTAATAAAAGAAGGCAAAAATCTTATTAAACGAATTCCTTAATCTAGCAATGAGCGAGATAGAAGGTAAATAATACGCTAAAACAAATTTCAGATTAAATCCTAAGTATATCCGACGACCTTGAACATTTTCATTCGGAGATTTAATCTTCTCGGAGCCTTCGAGAATGTTTTTGGCCGAGTTTTTGTAATACCTTTAAGTTGATAGCTCAGTGGAAGTGTCATTGGACAATCTAAGTTGGATAGAAGCGAAATTGGTTTTCTCTTGTATCGGTTAGCTCATTGTTAGGTATGTTTTTGTGATCGATGAAATTGAATGATGACTCATTGTGGTAATTTTAGTACATTTTTGGGAAGTTATATTGTTTTTCGAAAATAGTGCTTGGGGCATATAAAGCACGGTTAGTGCATCTTATAACGCTTGTATTTCAATGCGACTAAATATTTTGTTGATTGCTGATTAAACTTGCTTCTCTACCCTTCGGATTTAAGTGAATATAATAATGTATTTTGTTGTAATTTAGTAAATATCACTTTTTACATGAAATATTTGTTAGTAGAAATCAAAATATACATGTGTTCGACTTTTATTTACAGTTATTCAAATAGAGCAGATTGTATACGTATAACGTTTCAAACAAAAAAGTATTAACCAAATCCTCGATTGATTTTTAAACAATCGGTGAACTTGTATAAAAAATAAAAAAAGTCACTGACAAATTGAGAACATTCTATGGAAGTCGGTTACAAGGTTATTGTAACGTAACAAGAAACCGTATAATTGCCGAAAATTATTCGCGATATAAACAAATCAAAACTAAGAACACATTTTTGTCAGCAACGATAAATATTAAACGTTTCACTATAATTTGATGACATAAAAGGACCAACTAGATACGATGTAATGGATATTTCTCGGCGGATTCAAAACAAGAATAAAACATGAAATGCTCCAACGTTCCCAATATTCTTATTGTAGGGTATGCTCATACACATTTTATTACAGTATTTTCCATGGAAACGTTTCATTTTCAAGAGGATTCTGCTCCTTAAGGACGTGCTACGCTTATATAACGAGGGTATTTTGTTATTATTTAATTTTAAGGAGTGCGGAGCAACGTTTAATTTATCTTGTATGAACTGCTTGTGAGTAGACTCGTGTAGAGGTTTACAAATGCATTAAGTTAAAGATTATATTTATGTGTTGTAGGAACTATTTCTTGGCTATATATTTATCTATTGCTTTTCATATTGTGTCTTGTAAATTTATACTAATATTATAAAGAGAAAAATTTTAGTTGTAAGTTATGCAAACTTATATAGGGGGTTATATCTGAAATTACTGATCCGATTTCAAAAAGCCTTTTTGAGTTGGAAAGCCCGTTTGTTAAAGAAGGTTATAGGCTATATTACATCACGTTATGACTCACAGCTGAAACCGCGAGGCGCAGCTAGTATGAAATAAGGAAATAAAATTTAATTATGTATATAAAATGTATAAATCTATACTTTAATATTATAAAGCTGAAGAGTTTATTTGTTTGTTTGAAAACGCTAATCTCAGGAACTATTGGTTTGAATGGAAAACTTCTTTTTGGGTTAGATAGCCCGTTTATCAGGAAGGCTATTGGCTATATTACATCACGCTACGACTCATAGGAGCGAAGCAGTAACCATAAACGCGAGTGACACCGCAAGGGAAAGCTAGTCCTTATTAAAAACTATTTCGACATATCACTATAATCGCTACCTTACTGTTTAGTTTTAAGTGGTTATTATTTTCTCATTATATAGGTTTTAGAAGAACTGGACAATTAAAGTCTACTTAGAAGTTTGATACTATATCGATTTTTTTCTGGACTCCGAGACAATTATTCACAAGTAAACATTAAGAAACAAACTATTTATACTATAAATATATGGAAAGGATTTCAATTATATCATCTTAATCCTAAACCTTTATTTGTATAAATGCAGTAAAAAGCTTTTCTTTTTGTTGTAATTGTAACTGATACACATAAAACTATCTAAAAAAATAATTTAAAAAAGCTTAGTTTTCCTGAAAACGTGTATGCCACAACATATATTGCCAATTATTATACCACGTTATTTTTGCAATTTTTTAAACAAAATTTTTTTTCAAATTTCATGTATGTCGGGCATATATTGTAAAACTAAGGCTTAATACAGTATATAGGTATAATCTTAATACAGCTAATAACGCTTGTTCTTAATGTTATCACTGAATGTCTGGATGTGTTCCCTAAATAGGTCTGATAAGTTTATTATTTAGAAAATCAATCATCCTAAAGACCTACTGCCTTACATATAAATAAGCTTTCAAGGTATGTTAGAAAACATAATACATTAACGATAATAACGATTTTTCTCCAGATGTTCTAAATCTCAGAGGCATCTTTTTTGTATTCAACTAGCTGGTCCTCGCGGTTTCGCTCGCATTTATAGTAAATTATAGTATGAGTCGTAGCGTGATGTAATATAGCTTTTAGCCTTCTTCAATAAACGGGCTATCCAATCCAAGCATAATTTTTCAAACCGGATCAATAGTTTTATAAATCACTCCTATATAGAAACTTACCAACAAATTTTACCTCTTTATAATTTGAATATAGATTAGCAACCCATGGCTTCACACGGGAGCAGTTTTTTACGACATCTCATTACAAATTCTTGAATTTTTTGATTTTTCTCTACATAATATTCAAGTATTATAACACATTAACTTTCCTTATAAATCACTCTTTGTTAATGAAAACTGCTTTAAAATGCGTTGCGTAGTTTAAAAGATCTAAACGTACAGATGGCGGGAAACGACTTTGTTTTATACTATATTAAGACATAATATATCAATACGAAACATAAAATAATCAATACGAAATTTTGAACATCTATAATATCCACAGAAGTCTTCGTATAAGAGAGTTAAAAATTCTATATTTTAATTTATTGGAGATAACTCGTACTCATCTCAGCTGTTTTGGGTAGGCATCTTGACTGATTTAAATCTACGTTGTTGCAACTTTGAATGAACTATTCAATTTAAATATTCTTCTTTAAAATACGATACTGCACTATTTGGATCGACACCCTCTCGGTTGTCTTGACTCAGCCTCTTAAGCTTCGTATTTGCGGATTTGCTGTAGTGATAATCTTAAATCTATAGTACATAGGTATACTCGTAAGTTAAAACGAAATAGGAAGCACTCAGTGATTATTTCCAAAATCTCAGACACTATAATGTAGGTGGTAGGTATTTATAAGGTGTAGAGATCCGCTAAGAACGGATTTTACGAAATTCCACCCTATGGGAGTAAAACGGGGGTTGGAAGTTAGTATAATAGCCCTACGTTTTAGAAGTAAGAGACTTAAAATTTTAAAATGTATACTCTATTGATGGTGTGGATGTGTACTAATAATGTAACTTTAGAAACCAACGTTTTGTTATAATGTTATGTTGTATAAAATCACATTGCACCCGTGCGAAGCCGTAGTGGATCGCTAGTGCAACTATAACATGGCGACCATTACAATCAAACCATAAAACAACCTATTCTTCACGAAGTTGAAACTCCAAATGAAGTTTAAAGAACGATAAAATTTTCCATATCATTAAAAAGGCGAGAGCCCGGACAAGAAGTAGTAAGGAAACGAGCAAATTGCAGTAATGTTAGTGAGTAGACTGCAATTGTCGAGTTTGCGACAACTTGCCGAACACAATGAGGCTTAAGATTTAGAATGGAAGTTATACGAATAATGGTTAGAAAATTCGTCGTAATTTATGCTTGAAAACTCGTTTGGTTTCCAGATCATGGATATTAAATGGGGAAACGAAATTGCAAGTGGATTATAAGGTTACCAATTTGTAGCTTTGATTTTGCTAAGAATTAAGAATGTTTTAGATGTTAGTGTTACTGTTGATCTTATAGACATTGGAGTCAGACTTGAATAGGAAATCTCATTCGACCAATCAATATAGACGTTTGTCTTATGGGTATCATGTAGTGTAAAAAATTTTAGAAAATGAGGAACTTTAATGTCTTAAAAGCAAAATATGAAATTACGTTTACTAGAATGACATATTTATTTTGATTTTGAAAAGAAACTAAACATTATGGGACTAGGAAAAGAGCTTTTACTATTAACACTTTCAAACAAAAGTATAAACCAAATTGATCATGAAAATTTTATGGGAACAATGAGTGAGTACATCGTCTTAAACAAAAAAAAGTATTAACGAAATCAATTAAGGTATTTTCGAACAATTAGTGAACATAAAAAACGTCCCCAACGAAAAGAAAACCTCCTTGTTTGTAAGTCAGCTAAAAATACATTACGACATAAAACGTTGCCATACCTAAGTTTTATAATTTAATATTTTCATAAACTTTCTTCGTCAATAATCCATCTGCTTATCTATTATTCGTAAATAGCCATATTCTGGACAAAAGCCTCTCCTATTATGACGGAGGTTATACCATAATCCGGCACATTGTAAAGCTACAGGAGGGCGGCGGTTTTGTCATAATCCGTCACGTTGTTCAACTGCGGTTCGCCAGTTACTTCCTTTACTCCGGCATATCCACTTGTATTATTATTAATGAAGTTGGCGACAGCTCATTTTTTTCTAATTATCTTAAAAGCCGAAGTTAATATAGTCACAATATCGAGATACGTTATAAAATATTTAAGCTCTCTTTGGCTATGGCGATAATAATATGTTATAAAATTTGCCATATTTTAGAAAATTAAAAAAAGAACAATAGCTTATAAACCTTATAAAATAGCTGGTCAAGGCTTCCTTTTCTATGAAGAAGAAGAAGGTTTAGTGCTAATTCCACCACGCTGCTCCACTGCGGGTTGGCGGATATACATGTATTAGAATCTCTCCTGCCACACGCAGGTTTCCTCACGAGATTTTCATTCAACGCCGAGCTCGAAATGAATTTAAACACAATTATAACTCTTGAAAACTGGTGTTGCCAGCTAGGGTTTGAATGCGCGATCGTTGGTTGAGATCATCGTGTTCTAACCACTAGGACATCTCGAATCATTGCCATATTTTAAGATCAACATATTTATTTTGGTATGTTCCAAAAGATTTTATCAATTAGTTCACGTCTTGTTAGACATAGAATAATTTGAATTCAAGGTATTATTAGTCCTGACCAGTCTGTTGAATTGTATCTCGGAACATATTTATTTGTCTCTTGAATAAGGAAATTAAAAAAATTTAAAACTGAGTTCCAAAAAGAGGTTTCTCAATTTTATTTAATTCGAAACCGGCTGGATTGATGTGGTTATTTATTTATTTAGTTTTTTGTTTGAAAGAGTATACTCTCTCATTAATCGCATAGAATTTTTATCAAAAACAGTTCACAGGTTTAGTTTACAAATTTTTATAACTAGAAAAAATTACGTATTTTGTTTTTGAATTCGTTTACCATTTTTCTGGAAAAATTTGTTAGATCGCTATAGATAAAAACAAGTTTCAAATTACCAGACGAACGAAATTATGTGAAATAGTTTCGACTTCGTTATATCTAAGAATTCACATTCTCATAATCTTATGAGCTTTCCGGGTTTTGTACAGGAAGTGAATCCCCCGAGGTCAAGCCGCTCGAGTAATTACTAGAGTGATATTAGATATCTCAGTCTTGCTCGGTGAGTGAGTGAATTTGATTAACTAGTGCCAGTTCGGTTACATAGCTATAAGATTATTATATACTGATGAAATAATTTTTGTTGTTTACATAAATCAAATTTTGTGTAAAATATTTTCAGTTTTTGAACGACTGTAAATATATTTTTGATTATTTTTGCAGTATTCTCATGTGAATACAGGTATTTAATTTTTGTAGACTATTTTAGGTAGCAAGTAGGTAGATAGTATTTTTAATGAAAAAAAAATTGTGATTTATTTTATTTTTATTTCAGGCTAGTTAAATTAATATCCAAAACCGTAACAGAACTATATAAGAATAAGCAAACATGGACAATTTCTCTTTATGTACATGTACTAATGACAGTAATTTGTAATGTATGACTCTATAACTTTTGTATTTAATAAAAATTGAAATGTGATATTTTTGAAAACTTTATAATTATATTTTCTATATAACTATTTTTTAAGTTATATCTGGCATAAGTATTTTGTTTAAATAGCAATCTATAACCTTTATTTTTTGTAATTTACCTACGAGCTGAATTATTGTTTCAAAATACATTTTCATACCTAACATCAAATAATTAATCTTAGTATACCACCATAATTATACTGACCTTTTCACCTTTAACACAGAGTAAAGAAAATATATAAAAATTTAACTCAGTTGAAGCTAATCTAAGACTTAAGTATAGCAAGACGCCATGCAGAATTAATTAATAAGCTACAAAATTGCAAGTCAGGTATTAGCTATTTTGCTTCGTCACGATTTTAAACTATTATAATAATCCATATTAATGGAGGAAAAATACTTTTAGATGTTTATTTTTTTCATATTTTATCATTTGGTTGAAAAACTGGTCTTATTATATGCACGCTTGTACCTAATTTATTAATTGTTCTATTACGTAGTCACTAAAATGATAAATTCTATTAATACTATAATACATATGTACAAATGTCAATGGCCTAGTGATTAGAATACATCGATCTCAACCGGTGATTCAAGTCAACCTCGGGATAAAACCCAGGCTAGCACGGCTGTGTTTTCAAGTACTAAATTTATATTCAAACTAGCTGGTGCTCGCGACTTCGTCTGCGATGTCTGGGATGCCTACGTCATAGTAGTTTTATGCATGCAAAGTCTTAGCCCGGTTTAAAATTGACAAAGTTTCATACAAACTTTCATCCCCTATTTTATCTCTTTAGGGGTTTAATTAATCAAAATCCTCTCTTAGCGGACGCCTATGTCATAATATCTACCTGCATGCCAAATTTTAGCCCGATCCGTCCAGAGGTTTGGGATGTGCGTGGATAGATCACTATGTCAGTCAGTCACCCTTGAATTATATACTTTGTGGAATATTTCTTATTAGAAATCGCTGAACTGATTATAGTAGTCGATAAAGGCGGTGACATTGATGTTAAAGTCACGCGGACAGAGTCGTGTTGGATAGTGAAGGACTGTGTCATGCACACTTACGTTTGAGATATCGACCAGTCTACACCTCCAAATCGAAACTATCGGTTTACCTATCTATTATTTTTGGTTATACCTACACCCAGTTTAGTTTTGATACAAAATCGTGATGGACCCCGCACAACCGAACGTAGACGAAGACACTAATATCGCATAGTCATCGCTGTCGCCGTCATATATATTTAGATTCATCTCGCGCTCAACGGTGAGGGAAAGCATCGTGATGAAACCTTCATGTGCCGGGAGAAATTCTGACACATGTATATCCGGTAATTAAGCTCTTAACCTTCTTTTTAAAAGGAGAGGTGGCTTTTTTCTAACAATGGGACATTTGCTTGCTGTTACTTACTTTTTTAAATAAAAGCAATCCACATCCCCTTGTAAAGAGATAAAAATCTTTACTTCCTCAACTTCAATAAGGAAAATATAATACTTCCCATGAGTGTAATTATATCGGACACTGGAGAGTTGTAACGAGAATTGGCTTCAATCTTTGATATCATTTTTATCTTTTCCTTACATATAAGTACTGTTCACATAATTGTGTATTTTTCATTACGAAAAATATTGAACATTCTGATATAGACTTGATAAATACATTCCAATTTAATGTATGATAATACTAGTAAAAATTCTTAGTAAATAATTAAATGGTATATAAAAATGAAAGGCTATTTAAAGTATGGTCCCTAAATACCGCATCTTATATTGAATAGGGACCCTTACTCTTTAACTCTAATTATACCTTCACAAATAAGGTTAAGGCTCCCTTGAAACCATATAAGCAAAATTTTATACAGTTTTTAAGTATATCGTTCTTGCTAATATATCATTTTTAGGGTTCCGTAGTAAAAAAACGGAATCCTTATAGTTTCGCCATGTCCGTCTGTCTGTCTGTCTGTCTGTCTGTCCGCGGCTTTGCTCCGAAACCCTTAATACCAGAAAGCTGTAATTCGGTATGAATATACATATGAATTACGCCGAGAAAGTCGTACAATAAAATCTTAAAAATATTTTTTTTTCAGGGTGTCTTCCCTATGTGTTAAGAGAGACCAAAATTTTTTTTCTCATTTATCCCATGTTGTGGGGTATCGTTAGATAGGTCTTTTAAAAATGTTATAGGTGTGGGAAAACCATTTTTCCGAACGACGAAGTGTTTTCGAAATATTAAGGTTTGAAGTGTCAATTTTTCTTAGAGTCAAGTGTCCCCTCCCTCTACCCACTAAACTGCTGCGTCTAAAAATATGAAAAAATTCACGATCGTGGTACATATAATGAATTTAAAAGGAAAATTATCACGGCTATGTGGGTTCTTATGGTTATCGAGTTATAGATGATCTAAGTAAAAATAAATATTTCACTTTTTAAAGCATCACAAACACAAAAAAATAAATATTTCACTTTTTAAAGCATCACATTATGTAAATATTAATAATTTTAAATTAATATATGAATTTAAATGAATAAATAAATAAATATTTAATAAGTTTAAATTAAAATAAAATATAAAATAAGGTATAAAACAATGTCTCAATAAAACATGTCGCGAGTGATTCTGAATCGCGCTTATGAAGTTTTCAACCAAATCTCCATAGATTTCATAGGCGCTAATCAGGAAGGAAAATTATCGGCGCTAAGTATATTTTACAAATATTAGAATAATAAATAATCGACGAACATATAAAGTTCAAAATCGTTAGTATAAATCATATTCAAACATTCATTTTACATTAAAAATATTTTAGTCTTGAAATATAAAGAGAAATTAAAAATAGTTTTATAATAATAAAAGGTTTAAAATTGTAAGTAAGTAAAATTGTAAGTATTGTATAAACTGACATAAAAAAGGAAATTCCCAGTTCGTCGTAAACTTTTTTACGAAAATAGGTACTCGAAGATTGCTTGACCGATCTTGACAATTCTGACAACTACGGAACCCTACATTGTGCGTGGCCCGACACGCACTTGGCTGATTTTTTTTGTTACAATTTATATGATTTAAGTTTGTTTTCCGGGCTCTGTATATGTCCGTTTTAAAGACTAATAATATCAAGAAAATTTGAAGTAGATAATAAGTTTTTACTTCGTAAGGTCAATGAACCCTTATTGGGTTGTAGAGGTCAGGTGGAAATCTCTATGTATAAATATTAGAAACCAGTTCCGGCTAACCTCTGGACGGCTGGACCGATTTTGACGTGACTTTCACTCGTAGGTAGCATATGTTATAAGGTGTAGCTTAGGCTCAAGAATAGCTGGACCGATTTTTATGATCTTTGTTCTGTTGGAGCTTTGAATAGCAATATAACTAATTGAAACATCGGAAACTTCACTAAAAAGTTATGGAGAAAATCATTTATTTTACAGAACGGTTAACCCACAACATATATTGATTCTAATGCGATACGAAGTTCGCCGTATCAGCCAGTAGTAAAAATAACAAAATGTATAAAATCAGAAGCGTATGATAAACACACATAACCAAAAACCACATCTAATCTAGACAAAGACAAAACTTTGAATAAACAAAATACAACAATACACTTCCCAAAAATATTTCTATCTAAGAGATAATACTAACCAACGACATTCAGTTGGAAAGCGAGAGACATCTTCGGCTCCGTGTTTACTTGGCATTCGTAGATGCCCGCGTCCCTCTCTTGTGGAAATTTGATCTGCAGCGTCCAGTTTTCTGACTTATCTGGTCGGATGACCTAGAAAAAAATAAATATGAAATTCTAGCGAATATTACTGGATCGGGTTATTGGATTTCTCTATACGTAGATAGTATTACTTGAACATAAGCTTTTTAGGTAGTTTTAACCGGCTTAAAGAAGAGTGTATTTGACTTGTATGTATGTAGTTTATATGATCGCGATTATCTTAAAAACCACTAGATTAGAATGAGTTTTTGGAATGAAAGGAAAATAAACAAAGGAATTCTTCAATCAATATATTTTGTAGCTATAGATATATGGATGCTGATAAGCTATAATGTATCAACCCACAGAAAGTGGAATTCAGAGATATTGATGTATTTTGAAAATTCATTTCCTATTTAACATTATTAAATATATTGAAGTGTTATAAACAAAATAAGTGCGGAAAAAAGATTTTTAATGAATTATTTCGAATTTTAAGTGCGTTCCATATTTTGTAATTTATTCAATAATCTCAAACATCTGAAAAAAAGTATTAGATAATTTATGAAATACATATATCAATCTGCTTTTAATTAATTATAACCTTTATCAAAAAAGAAAAGAAAATTTGGATAAATATTTATTCAAACAAACTTATTAAGAATTATTTCTATATATATTAAATATACATATCAAATATGTGGGTTAAATCACGGCTCCCGGTAAGTTTAGAAAAAAAGTCTGCATAACTTCGAACGATTCGTTTATTTGCATCAAAATGCTAGTCACCTACTAAAGTAAGGAAGATTGTAAAGAATATCAAAAATATATAAAATATTAAGAATAGGTTTAACGTCTTTAGATGCCATTATCTCAAAAGGAAGTCTGTGTGGCTTGACACATTATTGCTTATCAGCGTTCATATTATATTATATACTATTATTTGACATTAAATATATTAAAATATTTCTTAGTCATAATATACTTCCGATTGTAATACTCAGCTGCAATCTGCCCATTGTCTATTGCCTATCATGGCAATGTCTTCTGAATTGGTCGGCATTCTGATTGCTAAAATCCATTAGCATTAAACACGTCTATAGTTCTATAATATGATTGCATACAATCGTATAAACAAATAAATTATCTTACTTGAAATCTTTGATCCGATGTGTAAGTTAAAATTCCGGCTGTTAAAATATGAAGATCCCTTTTTCTTATCCAAGACACCTGGAACAAATACAAAAATACACACATGTAGTAGTAGTATATAGTATTTTATAAGTCTATATATCTATTATTCATATATATGTAATCTTTATTTTTATGTCTATGTTGATATATGTATATATTATTATTTATGTATTTTTTTTGTGCACGCCTACTATCAACTCTCGTACACCATTCTGGGTTGGCTGGTAGAAAATGCTGTAATAGCGTTAAGTCCGTTCTTTGCACATCGTTCTTTTTTGTGTAATAAAGTATAATATATATATATATATATATATATATATATATATATATATATATATATATATATATATATATATATATATATATATATATATATATATATATATATATATATATATATATATATATATATTTTCTTCACCAAAGTCCTGTCTATCTTAGTAGCAAAATTTATCGAAATTAGTTCGGTGGAGTCGTGAAGACGTAACACTCAGATTTATTTACTGTGAAAAACTTTTGATTAAAATATATATTTACATTATCTATACTAATGTTATAAAACTGAAGTTTTTTTTTGTTTGTTTAAACGCGCTTATCTCAGGAACTACATGTTCGAATTAAAATTATTTTTGTGTTAGATAGCTTATTTATTGAGGAAGGCTATAGGCTATATTACATCACGCTACGACTCATAGGAGCGAAGTAGTAACCATAAACGTGTGTGAAACCGAAAGGGACAGCTAGAAGATTATATATGTACGTGTAACTTTAACAGAGCATGCCTAAATAGCTGGCAGATGACAGAATTTTTGACACTTATAATTCTGTTTTGGACAATTCACACAATATCTTTATAGCATATACCGATACCTCCCACGTAAGTTATTGTATGGCACAAAATTGCCGTTAGCGTTTTTACTGAATACTTCACGAATTCGCATTGCTTAATCAAATCAAATCAAAATCAAATCAAAAAAATACTTTATTCAAGTAGGCTCTCACGAGCACTTTTGAATCGTCAATACATGAAAAAACAAAAAAAAAATTACATCAAATAATGAAGCTACCACCGGTTCGGAACGTAGATTCTACCGAGAAGAACCGGCAAGAAACTCGATAGTTACTCTTTTAAAATATTGTCAATACATCACAACACAGTTTATGATTACAAATTGATTATTTATCCTGTACGAAATTCAGCATATACTAAACCCACGCATCTTTATCGTCAACGTAATCTTGTATAGAGTAATATGCTTTAGCTATTAGAGACTTTTTAACATATGATTTAAATCTATTTATGGAAAACTGCAAATATTTCTGGGGGATTTTATTATAAAAACGAATACCTTGCCCCAGAAAGGAAACATTTACTTTGTGAAGTCGAAAACAAGGTGTTATAAGTTTATCTTTCTTTCTCGTGTTAATATTATGTTTATCTCTATTTCTTTCAAAATAATGAATATTTTTATGAATGTATACTATATTGTTATAAATGTATTGTGACGCAACAGTAAGTATACCTACTTTACTAAAAATATCCCGAAGGGAGTCTCGAGCTCCTAGATTATAAATACCACGAACAGCTCTTTTTTGTAAGATAAATACAGTATTAATATCTGTAGCACTACCCCATAGCATCAATCCATAAGACATGATACTATGAAAATAACCAAAATATACTAATCGAGCTGTATCAACATCGGTTAGTTGACGAACTTTTCTAACCGCGTACGATGCGGAGCTGAGTCTCCCCGTAAGAGATAGCAAATGGGAGCTCCACTGAAGTTTCATATCCAAAGTTATTCCTAAAAACACCGTTGTATCAGTAACATCAAGGATCTCATTATTTAATATTAAACTATAAGTTTGCTGTTTAACATTAGGCAAGGTAAATATTACACATTTCGTTTTCTTAGCATTTAAGACCAGATTATTAGATGTAAACCAATATTGTATCAGTGACAATGCATTGTTTACATCGTCATAATTAGTTTTATTTCTGTCAACTTTAAAAATAAGCGAAGTATCATCAGCAAACAATACAATGTCACAAATACTTTTAACATAAAACGGAAGATCATTGATGTATAATAAAAATAGAAAAGGACCCAGAATTGACCCCTGTGGAACACCCATCTTTAGGACAGATCCAGAAGACTTTACTCCATTTATAGTAACATGTTGAAGTCTCTGTGTCAAGTATGAAGCAATGAGATCAAGAGCTTTGCCTTTCACACCGTAATATTTAAGTTTATATAAAAGCGTTTCGTGCTCCACGCAGTCAAATGCCTTAGATAAATCACAGAATACACCAATAGCATTCTGTGATTTCTCCCACGCATCATATATGTGTTTGAGGAGTGCTATTCCTGCATCTGAAGTCGAGCGACCTTTAGTGAAACCGTATTGTTCACCATGAAAAATATTGTTTACATTAAAATAAACAAGGAGTTGATTTAAAATTAGTTTTTCAAATATTTTACTTAGGGAAGGTAATATAGAAATAGGTCTATAATTACCAGGATCACATTTGCTTCCCTTTTTAAAAAGTGGTAACACTTTACTACATTTTAATAAATCTGGAAATGAACCCGTGTTAAGACATTTGTTAAATATACAAGCTAAATAGGGAGCAATGTCTCGGATGATACTACTAATTACTTTAACCGAGATACCCCATAGATCATTTGTTTTCTTGATTTTTAGAGTATTAAATGTTTTTACAATATCTAGTGATGTAATTTGTTTAAAAGAGAATTCGATATCATATTTGGGTACATTATTTGCTAACAATGTAGAAGCAGTTAATGAAGACGAATTTAACTGAGATGTTATATCTGTAGGTATTTTATCAAAAAATTGTTCGAATATATTTACAACTTCTAATTCTGAATTAACGAGTTTATTCTCTACATTCAATTCAATTGGCAAAATCTGCTTGTTAGATTTACCACATAAACTATTAATAACGTCCCAAGTAGCTTTAATTTTATCTTCTGAATTAAAAATTTTTCCTTTGATATGATTTGACTTAGCAGAAATGCACACCGCCTTAAAAGTTTTTGAATACTTTTTTACATATTCTACAAAATGTTCCTCATGATACCACCGCTTCACACTGTATAATTCATATAATTTATTTCTACTTTTATAAATGCCAGGAGTAGCCCAGTCACTAAATTTCAAGTTTACATTATTATAAAATGTCTTCATTTTGAAAATATTATTAAATTCATTTAAAATTAATTTAAAAACCGAATCATAAAGTACATCTGGATCATCTGCAGTCATATCTAATTTACCTATTTTGGACGCCATAATATCTTTAAAAGAATTTAATTTTTTAATAGTTATTGGTCTACATATTATTTTTCTTTTATTTAAAATAACCCTCTCTTGAAGTGAAAATTTTTGACCACAGTGGTCAGATGTTAAGTTATTAATAATTGACTTTTCATAAATTTCACAATGACAAAAGATATTATCAATGCAGGTAGAAGACATACTAGTAATTCGAGTTGGTTCACAATATCTGTATGTTAAATTAAACGATTTAAATAAGTTAATCAGTCGTGTACTGGTTGTCGTGGTCTTTAACAAATCTACATTGAAATCACCACATACAACTATATATTTATTACCTTTACATAACTTTCCTAAAATATCCTCCATAGTTGACTCAAACAAACTAAAATCTCCTATAGGGGGGCGGTATACGCAAACTACAATGTACTGCTGAAATTCCACACAGGACAATTCCACAGTTCGCTCGATAGAGAGAGCCACAATATCTTGACGAGATTTACATGCTATATCTTTACGAACTAATATTAATGAACCTCCACGAATGGCATTCCCTCTTACGAACGAACTTGACATAATAAAATTTTTAATATTAAATATGTCATTACATTGGAGCCAATGTTCTGTAATACAAAATATATGGATTTTATCATATTCTGAAAATAATTCAATTTCATGCTCCTTGCCACCTATACCCTGTATATTTTGATGTACAATATTTAAATAGGAGGGCTTAGGCTTTGTCTTTTTATTTAGTTTAAATTAATGTTTTTAATGTTACTATTATTATTTAAATTATAATTAACTGTGACAGTATTTTCTATAAATGAATTTTTTACATTATATACTAATAAATTAACAATATGTCTTTTATATTTTAATGGCAGGAACATAGTATCCTTTGTCAACTTAAATTTATAATTGAATTTATTTATGTCAAATAAAATGAAATTGTCACTGTAAGTATAATAATGAATTAAATTATATAAACATATGTTCAAATTATATATGTGTTTATTCTGTGCATCTGTCAAATTATTTGAATATGGAAATGCACTTATCATAAACTTACATTTTGTTTTATTCTGTATATAAAATAATTTTTCTATGCATTTTATTAAATCTACTTTATTTATAGACAAACTGTCTCCATGCATAATAATAACTATTGAATTTTTGTCCAGGTTCATTGAATTAATATTTTTTACATGATGTTGGTAAGTTGCCCCGGGTGAACATAAGTTATAAACATTATTTATTTCATTATTAAGCAAGGAGCCAAAATTCTGACCCAACTTATCAGATACAAAGTGATGCATTCAAAGTGAAAAAATACCAAAAATCTTTTTTTTTTTCAAGAAAAGTTACAACGTAATACGCCTGAAAAAAGGCGTATTTTGTTGTAACTTTCAAACTAAAACGGATTAAAAGTGCTCTACTGTAAAATTATAATTTTGGGGTTACAACAACTTACGTGGGAGGTATCGATATGTTATTCTAATGTATAAGCTATTGTAGTTTCATTAAAATCCATTCAGTACTTTTAGCGTGAAAGAGTAACGAACATCCATAAATCCATTCATACAAACTTCCTTATTCGCGTTTATAACATTAGTAAGGATGTGTCGTGGTTTTAGTATTTATGTATACTCAAAACTCCCGACATTCAAAACTCATTGCAATCCTAATTATTACGGTGCGTCCAGATTCGTTGGCGAGTTCAGACATACAGTTCGTGACATGTTACAAAACTTTAACCGCATAACACGTCCACTTTATTTAATATTGTTTTATTACCGACGCAAAATGAGGGTGTTATAAGTTTGACCGCTGTGTGTGTCTGTGGTACCGTTACCCCTAAACGGATGAACCGATTTGGATTCAATTTTTTTATTTGAAAGAGGATTTGCAAGTGACAGTTCTTCGATGTGTTCTACCAAAATCGGTTCAGCCATTTCAAGCTCTTTTCTTTTTGCGGTAGGAATCTTAGATGCACAATAAGTATTTGATTTACTTTTAAACATATGTATGTGTGATCTAAAATTACATTCGAAAAAAATTAAACACCTATACATAAATATGTAAAATTATGGAATCAAAATCTGATGGTCAGGATCAGCAGGACACACAACTCCTCAACTTACAGCACACTTGCAGCGGTATCGTGTTGGTATTCGTTGAAATGGTCTCAATGAATTGATTTCATCGTCGGGGGTTTTATAAAATTTTCAAATTTAGTCATTTTTTGTAAAACATTGCAAAATTTAACAATAAAATAAATGTTCACTATCCACACTAATACAACATGTTAAATAGCACGATAACGATTAAAAACATCAATATAATTTAATAATTTCATTATTTTAATGTGACCAATTAAAAAAAAAACAGCTAATTTTTGAGGACAAAAAGTTATTGACTCGAGATTTCGGCCCTTTATTTTACAACTTTAATGACACAAAATGCTGGAATTGTTTTTTTTTTTTCAAAATTATAGATCATTATATGAAACTAAATGTTAATTATGAAGCTGTAACTAACTTCAAACAGATTTTGAATTTTGTTTTAAATACTGTGCTAACGATATAATACTCATATGTAAAAACAGAGATATTTAAATATTTAAATCGTAATAATTACTAAACAAGTCCACGCGGAATGGTGGCAATAATTCTAGTACCATTCCCTCTTCGAATCGCAATTCCGATTCTCTGGGCAAAATGCACCAGCTCCTGTCACCAGTGAAGGAAATAAGACGAAAAGTATTACTTTTTAGAAATTTCGAATACATTTAATACTGATTTTTAAAAAAGATATTTTTTTTTATGTTATTTCTACAAAACTTGACCATTTCGCGTCATATTTTCGTGTAATAAATTTTCTGTTGCGGTATAATCTTCCGGTGAATGACCCTTCTTTCAATGGTAGTAAGTAGAGCGTGAACTCCTACCTACTTACGGGGTTTGTTGAATGAATCGGGCCGTTTATTTGTCTAATATTACGTTTATTTTATCCTCCTAATCTCTGAATTGGTGTAAGATCAATAAACTTGATTTACTTCGTCATATTATATGTTATGTAAATTTCTTTCTGTAAAGTATTGTGTATAAATATAATTATCATGTATATATGGAGTTGAAGCAGTCGCCGTGGCCGAACACGGTCGGGATATCATCAAATATAATTATGTAGGGCCACGTCCTTTCCATTACCATAAGCAATCCATATGTCGAGTCGTTTTTAAACAGTTTTCAACCGGCTTACTTTAACAAAGGAGAAAGTTCTAAATTCTTATTATTTGTTTTTATTTTTTATCTTAGTCACCTTAAAAATCCGTCATTAATAAAATGCTTTGAATATTTTATTTTTTTTATTATTATTGCGTATTTTCTTTTTGAAGTCGGTTTATTTTTTTTTAAAGACTTTGTCATGCTTATCTATAAAGAAATTCATCAATCACATCAAACAATTTTCTATCTCCATATATAATTTTTGTATTACGAGATTGACCAATTGTATTTTATCATAGACAATTATCAAAGCGATTCTATTTACATAGATATTGTACCTAATATAGATTCCTTTGTTAAGGTAATAGTTACTCCGATCGCTAGGTCAAATATTGGTCCATTCAATAGAACAAACATCTCCAATTTGGCTAAATTGATTACTATTAATGACCACCAGCACTAAGGCTATTTACGAAACTAGGACTTCGAATTTCCAGATTGTATTATTATATACTATACTCGCTGTTTCTTGCGGTGTTACTCGCATTTATGGCGCCCTGAGCGGGTTCAATTCCTGCTCAGGGCAGATATTTGAATTTGTATAAATATTTGATCGTAGATCTAGGTGTTTATCCTTGTGGGTATCCTTACTTGGAGATCATGTCGGCCCGGTTTTATCACAATCACTCGATGATAATAATCGTTACTCGTAGAAGATAGATTATTATAGTCTAAATGGTTACTGGCTTGCCCTCAGGGGTTGCGGAGGGCAAATGGCAATCGCTCTGTGTAAAAATTAATAATTTGCCAATAAGACTAGAATAATAATCAAACCCTAGTATAATCGGTAATGACGCTAAGTGGATGTTGTTACAGGCAATATCACTCTACACAGCGTCACTCTACATAGCATCACTCTAGAATTTATAAGAGATGAGCAGTAACCATAAACGACATCTGGGAAATACTAAATGATATGTCAAAAAAAAGTTAGAAAATAATAAAATATGTACAAAAAGTAAAATTGAAAACGAAAGGTAAATAACTGTTCTTATTTATCAAGCAATAAAACGACTACTTATTATATCGAAATGGTTTAAAGACAAAAGGGAATATTTGAATACGAATCGCCCGTTCGAAATCAATTTCGCTGCGCTTATAAACAATATCAATAGAGGCCCTTTGTAGACAAAGAAATATGTTTCGTATTCTACATCATATTTGAAAACGGGCAACTTAAAGAGAACTTATATTTTTTATTATCAAAGGATAGTATGATATATAATGTTTATTTAGGATCAAGATTTTCCCCTGTCATTTCAGTTTTGATGTATCATTTTTTTTACATAATAACTTATGAAATAGTTGGTAGGAATTTATATGGATTTTTATGAGATTTTCTTATTATTTAATGATAATATTGAAACATTTGGTATCTTAATGTTGTCTTCTATTTTTTTAAACACATTGCTTTTTAATAAGTATAGATTTTTATTTTTAAATCGGTCAACACTTTTTTTAATCTTTAGTGTTGATTTTACTTCAAAACTTCATGATCTTTTTCAACTCCCGAGGCAAAAATGTGGGGTAGATATAAGTTTGACAGTTTTGTTTGTCTGTTTGTGGCACCGAAGCTCCTTAACTGATGAACAAACTTGTATGCGGTTTTTTATTTAAAAAAAAGTTTTTCTAACGATTGTTCTTAGATATGTTCTATCAAAATCGGTCCAGCCATTTCAAGATCATGAGTTTTTCTTCTTAGCTGCGGTAAGAAACTTAGGTGGACGAAAAGTATTTAATTTATTTTCCAACATATGTGTAACCTAAAATTTTAAACACCTAAATATGCTACATAGCTAAGCAAAATTATGGAATTCTTAGTCTGATGCTGCTGTCAGATCTCCTCACCAACTTGCAGCAGAGGAGATTTTCAGGGTTTATAAAAATTTTTAATTTTATTCAATTATGTATTATTTAGATCCTATGGTTCCAATTATTTCCATACTACATTATTATAGCAATGTAAACGAAACGTTAGATGGTCAAAATACCTTTGGCATTTATAATATTGGTATGAATTTTCAATACCGCTTTAAATTAATCACAGGCAAACTATTTCAGTACGCTCCGGTCTAAAATAGCTTAATCAATACTTGAGTATTCATAAACAGACTTGCACGGTATAACGCGAGCATGTGTCGGCTTTAAAAATAGGTAAAGGAAGTTCTGCCTTGATAATAAGATTTTATATTAATTATATACATGTCTGCACTTGTTAGTGACGTGCTTTTAGTCTTTTGTAGCATAATATTTAGTTACTAGTACTTTAGTGTAGTTAAAAATAAGAATTTTTAAATCGAAAGCTCGCTTTGATTGAAATTATAATTCATATTTAATATTGGTCTTATCGCGATAATTAATGGTAGTAATACCTTTTTTATTGCACAACGTTTTGACGAAGTTGCATCCGTCGTGGTCACGAGCTGACGTCGAAACGTCGGGTAATAAGTTATTTTAAATACTAGCCCGCGACTTCGTCCGCGTGGTATAGTTTAGAACAAATTTGGTTAGCATAAAATAGGTTATAGTGAGCTAACCTTAAAAGGTAGACATATGCTATCGCGGATTTTTTTTAGAACTTTTAAAGGGGAACGATTCTGTCATACATGATTTTTGCGAAACTTTAACCGTTTACGTAGCGCATGCAGCGTAAGCTCTCTCAATAGGAAAATGTCCCCCGATTTTGAAAAACCTTCATTGGTGCTCCGCTCCTTTTGGTCTCAGCGTGATAATATATAGCCTATAGCCTTCCTCGATAAATGGGCTATTTAACACTGAGAGAATTTTTCAAATCGGACCAGTAGTTCCTGAGATTAACGCGTTCAAGTAAACAATCTAACAAACTAACAAACTCTTCAGCTTTATAATATTAGTATAGATGAATAGCATAAATTGCGGAAGTTTAACATATGAAATTATAATTATTACTATACATTAAATTGTGTAACGTAAAGTTATAAATATATTTTTAGAGTTTAGGCTTTAATAAATCATAAAAGGTACCCTTTTAAGTAGGTAATATGTAGTGTTGTGTAGATAATAGTAACACGTAATAGCTCACTAATTAACCTTTAAAATATATTTTTGGTAGTTGTATTTTTAGTTTAGTATAAGAAACACCCCTAAAAATATTTTTTCGGATTTTACTGTTTCCAATATCACAAAAATTCTAAAAAAATTGTTTCTATTGTGTTTATGGAAGGCTACATACAATTTCAATATCACAAAAATATATTCAATAGATACTGACAAAAAAAAAACGCTAAGGGATATCACCACCGTTATTACTCAAGTAGAGGAGTTAAGTGGTATAACATTTATGGCTATTTAAGATGGAGAATAATAAAACAAAAGTAACTCTTCATTATACGCGAGTGCAGTTTCCCCCAGCTTAACTGGCTAGACCGTATAATATGATACTCACTGCCTTGTCCCCAAGTTGCTCAACCCTGCAATGCAGGAAAGCGGTCTGTCCGACCACTGTAGTCACATTTCTCGGAACATTGTATTCGAAGTACGGGAACGAACCCACGCTGTCCTCCCCGTAGTGCGCCGAACCTGCAAAATTGGTAACTTTGTTATAATATTTGCTTATACATAAATTGAAAAATAAAATTGAGTTAAAGTTTTAGTTGTTGATGAGAAAAAATCTACAAGGAATATCATTTGAAGCAAATTGAAATGAGCATTTAGATCGTATTCGATAAAACTAGTTTTTTTTTTATAACAATAAAAATTGATTTACGATCGGTAAAATATGTGTATAATTGTATGTAAAAATAGTTATTGCATAGTCAGCGCGGACCACTGGCATTGCTCAAAGACGCAGAAAACACACACAAAATAAATTATTATTCAAAAACCCATCGGCTATCTCGACGAAGCGGGACGGAAAATAATAAAAGCAATCATAAATTTCATATACAAATATCCAATAACTCATACACTGAACAACAATTAAGGCGACGTATTTCGAGTAATACATAAATAATGTGACAAAGCTGCAACACCGGTAAATCTGAAAATAAATTTCCATACATGTTTACAAACAATTCACAGGGCAATGTTTTTTGAAATTCTGTTTGTAACTGGGCCCAAATAGAATGGCAAATGACACAATTAGCTTAAACAAAGGTGACTTGATTAAGAAATTATTCGGGGCTACGACAGCATCTGAGCTCTAATGTGGGTTTTGGCAGAATACCCTTAATTTTAAGGGTTACAAGACCCTTTTTTACGTAGAATTGATGGTAGAAAGTTTGGACGTGGCAAATTAGGGTTGACGGAATTTTTTGTTTTGACTTTTTGCTGTTGAAATATTTATTGTGTTTTGTTTTACATAGTTTAATATTTATGTGTAATGTGTATCCAATAATTTATGGGACGTTGCATTAAATTATTTTTGGAATTCAAATTAACAAATTCTAAGTTACAAATGAATCTTTTGTTCGACTATACAGGAGCAAAAATCTACAAAGATAGTTCCTGTATGAAACTGTGTAACGAGTCCATTATTCACGTTTTGTATAACATAGAAATGTAAATGTAGAAGGTACATTCGTTATGTGAGTTGGGTATTTTCCTGAATGCGAAGTTTTTTCTTAATGGTTTACGCACAATGATGGTAATGATGACGCAACTAGGATACGCTAAGAGCTTACATTAGCCTCGAATACATTTGTATGTAGTTCTAATCCTTACATTTATTTTACCGTAAAAAGTACAAAATTAGATGCACGAGATATAACTTGTTTATACAGGTAGAGATTATTCAACAGGACTTTAGAATAATTGAAAAATTTAGCTTGCTAACATTTTTTAAAACTTCATTTCTAGTTTTCTGTAGATTTTTTTAGTGCTGACGTCGTAGTTTTTAAAGACTAGTAGCGTTCAAGTCCTTTGAATTTCTAGAATGTCTCATTACGTCACTTCTTCCTTGACACGATTTTGAAATGCTCATTCATATGTTGGGACTAAATTTAGGGGCGGAAACGACAGGCTTATGCGACTGTATGTAGACCATGTACATGTACCGATATTACATCCATTATATTTTTGCATATTGCGTCATATTATTCTCTAAAGAAAACAAAATATTTAAATTATCAGAAAAGAGCAATTAGTTCGAGGATTACAAGCAAAGAATCAGCAATCAAATTTCGTTTTTACTATTTGTTTTTTTTTTATGTGAAAAATAAATATATTTAGGGATACTGAAATTAAATCGTAATGAAAGTAGTTCTATATATTTGATTATTGTTATTCATAATTAACCTATTACATATATTTATATATAGCTATTTTAAAATAATTACACCTAATAAATATAAGATTTTAGCACCACGTCGATTACTTATTTTAATCAACAACAAAATTATAAAATTATGATTTCAAGATGTCATCTTAAAACATGAATTAACAAAAAATATAAATAAAAACAGATAATTACAAAACAGAAGCAATAATTTGTGTATATATTTCAAGCATATCTGATCTAAAGTTTCTCGATGTTTTGTGTATCACTCTCATTATTAAACGAACAAAACTAACTTCGTCTACCACATCCAACTTTGTGACATCGGCCCTTTTAATGTAGGTACCGTCATTTAACTAAATTGCTCGCTTTAAATCGCGTGGTTCACATCTCATTTAGCCAGTTTTTACGGTTCCAGAGGTGTTTTTAAATGGGCAACTCAAATATAATGGGTATTGTCTCGTGAATTATACTTTTTAAGATCTAAATTTTTGTCGTCCTTTTGTTACGTTGTTTTTTTTTTGCGAAAGTTTTTTCTTAGTTCTAATACTTTTTTAAATACTATTATCAAATAATCTTACTCTTTTTATTCTGTATATTATCTATATTAATATTATAAAGAGGCTACGTAGCGTGTAATCTCAGAAACGTATGATCTAATTTGAAAAATTATTTCTGAGTTGAATAGCCCGTTTATTGAAGAAAGATATAGGCTATATTAGATCACACTACGATTCATAAGAGTGAAGCAGTAACTATAAACGCGAATGAAACTGTGAAGGGCACCTAGTTAAGAAATTAATAATCTTAGTCGTTCACGCTGATATCTATGAGAGTGAGGCACTGCCCTGATCGAACCAGCTTGTACCTCAATTAATTTCATAAATTATTGGAAGAAATCTGCTATTGTATCATATTCTTGGAACTAAAATGTAAAGTAATATCCAATTTTCCAATCACACGTGACTTTAGAGAATTAATTACGTATATATTCAAAGAAATATTTATTTTCTTTGTTACTTGAATTAAATTGGATCTCCTTGTTTTATTTAAATATACATTGATTCGAACGTAGAGATCATTAAAATAATACTTTATTATTTATTTTGTCAAAGGATTTCACAATTATCTTATTCCTTTAAAAGTTTATTCTTTGCTTTATTTTGTTATGGTCATTTTATAAAATCCTTAGAAATGGATATTCTAAAAGTATATAATAAATATCGTTCTAAGTACACGTGACTCGCTTTCAGCTCAGGTGGTTTGTTATATTAAACTATCGCTTACAAAACGTGTCTCGTTTTAACAGTTAAAGAAGTTGTTTTAATACAAACGAGAGCGAAACGTCACTTTCAACCGATGATCATGTTTTCAAAGTGACTAGCACTGCTGACTTTTCAAGTGTAAATTTTATGTTTAAGTTCATCTCGAGCTCAGCAGTGAGGGTGACATCATGAGGAAATTTGCATGTGGCGTGAGAATTTCTGACATACGTACATATATATCTGTCAACCCGTAATAGGAGAGGAGACTATTTTTACACAGAGTAATTGCCATTTGACCTCCGCAACCCCTGATGGTAACCTAGTAACCATTCCGACTAAAATAATTTCCCTACTAAAAGTAACTGTCAGATTATCAGGTAATAATGATAACAACTGAGACAGGAAGCTTTACGTGCTCTCCAAGGCACGATGGGGAAACCCACAAGAACACGCACCCAGACCGGAACAAATATTTATAGAAATATAAATATATCTGCCTCGAGCGGGTATCGAACCCAAGCAAGCGTCGGCATTCAGCACCATGAGATCAGAGCTTGTACTAAAAGTAAAGACGACCGTCTTTACTTTTAGTACAAAAATCGAAAATGAACTGTGAGAATATAACATTTTGTGACAACGTTAGTTGGAGTACATTATTAAACATAATATCTTTGCGGAATAAATTTTGTTAAGAGTTAAAATTAACGATTTCGTAAAGTTTGTCTATTAAATTAACTTTTTAAATTAATAGTCGAAACAAAAAAAAATATTTTTGCGTTTCGTAAAATAAAATTGTATTTATTTGCATGGATGTTCGTTATTTACATACTGAATGGATCTTTCACATCAGAATAATGTATAGACTACAATTTATGAAGAAAATAAATGTGTGAATCGTCTAAAATATAACGATAAGTGTCAAGTAAAGAGGAAAAAATTCTACCATCTGCGAGATTTTCTAGCGCTTGCTGCAAAAACCATTAGAAATACATGTATATAATGGAAATGTTTATTCCTACTAATATTATAAATGTGAAAGTGACTCTGTCTGTCTGTCTGTTACGCTTCCCGCCTAAACGTTCCAACCGATTTTGATAACATTTGTGCCAAAGCACTGACAATCTTTAGACCCTGAGAAAGGACATAAGCTACCTTTTATTGCGAAAAGCAAAAAAAGCGAAACGTCACTCACTCACTCCTCACGAAATCTCAAAAACTACAAGTGCTAGGAGTTTCAAATTTTGCAGGAGGATTCTTTTTAGAACGTAACAATAAAAATGGGGGTTAGAAGTTTGTATGAAAGTCCTATGTTAAGCGCGAGTGAAACCGCTAGGGGCCGCTAGTCTTAAATAGTTGGACAAAAAAGCCCAGAACAGCAGATATCTATTTATACGACTATTAAAAAGCTGATAAGTTTGTTTGTTTCTTTGAACGCGCTAATCTCAGGAACTACTGGTTCGAATTGACAATTTACCTTTGTGTTAGATAGTTTATTTATTGAGGAAGGCTATTCCTCAATAAATAAACTATATGCTATATTATATAAGCCTATAGGCTATATTATATCACGCTACGACTCATAGGAGCGAAGCAGTAGCCATAAACGCGAATGAAACCGCGAGGGACATCTAGTCGTTTATATGTTGCATATATGGCCAAAACTAATCCTTCGCAAACGAAATCCCGGGCATCAGCTAGTAAAATACGAAATATCTATCTTTCATTAACGAAGTGCAAGTAATTATACAGTTGAAATGTTATTAAAGTTTCATTATGGTAGCGAAATCCAGATTTCGAGATAAGCCTCAATTCTAGCTGGTACTAACTCGATTTCGTGTAAAACAAACGCGTTAGCTGAAACATTGTAGGTTAAATGTGAAACTACTTTTATTGCTGGCTTAAATCTGCATTATGGTATGGTTAATCTAGATTTCGGTAATTAAGATCGTTAAATGTAAAAAAATCTATGAATATGTTTCGTCTAAAATAATATTATAAAAAAGTAACATTTGTTTGTATGTAGGGGTTAATTTCTGAAACTAGAGATCCGATTTAAGAAAGCCTTTTTGTGTTAGATAGCGCTGTCATCGAGGAAGGTTATAAGCTATAGGACATTAAGATACAACGCATAGAAGCGAAGTAGTAACCATAAACGTGTATTTCACATTTTTATGGAATGCGTTCGGAATGAAAATTTCCGGTATGTCGTATCAATGTCCCATAGCATAATTAGATAAATCAGTGGAGTAAATAGTATTTTGGCCTATCCTTTATCGGATGGGGCCAGAGCGCTGTACAAACTTGTCAGGCTCGGTTTGAAAGTTAGATTTATTTATTTATTTGGGAAACAAACAATTTTAAAAACACTGTAATATAAAACAAAAATAACAAAAATCGCAAATCAATCAAGTTTCCACTTAAAGCTAATACACAAAAAAACAAATTGAATTAAATTAAATTAAAATTGAAAGTTAAACAAAAACAAAAACTGCAATTATATGTACTTCTTTTAAGATAAATGTACTTATTTTAAGAGAAGGTATAGAGTGACATAGTTGCTTTTTTGTGACAAAACTCTTTAAATAAAGATAAAAAAAAAACCATAAACGTGAGTGAAATCGCAACGGATAGCTAGTTAGGAATAAAACATTTTTTTCCTTTTTAGTTATTTATGACATTTTAAAAGTCTAAATGTAACGAAAGAGCGTAGTATTCAATTTTTTAGGTTTCGTGGTTTTCAGTTGCATCGGGAGAGAATATTGATTTTAAACTCCAGAAAGAAGGAGGATTTCAATTGATGGAGTGTTTTCTTAGCGTTTGTTATCTCAGAGCTCCGTAATTACTTAACTGATTTTTAAACTTAAAAAAAATCTATTGGAAAAGGTAATTTTTTAGATTACTTCTAAAATTGTTTTATCAAAATCAGTTCAGTTTTTATTTATATATTCAAATAAGTTCCATTAGAATGTCAGCCAAAGAACTAAATTACGTATTTAGCTTTCATTGTCATTTGCCTGTATTGTTGCTTTATTTTATTGATTCATGTACAAGCATAGTAGTAATATTTTGTACCTATAACAGTTTATTAATTTCACTGCTGGGCAAATGACTCGCTGCATGTACGCTGATTGGAGTTTAGATCAGAATTTCTCCGGAAAAATACAGGTTTCCTCACGATGTTTTCCTTCACAGCACGATTACAACACAAAAACACTTGAAAACTAAGCGGTGCTAGCCGGAGTTTGAACCCGCGATCTAGGCTTTTTGGCCCACCTGTAGTTGTAACAGCTCTTTGCAAAGTAATAAAATTAAAAGATATGCAGAGAAAACGCTATTGACTCTTAAGCCATTGTTCGATAAAAATTGAAATGCGATAATCGGTCGTCAACTTTATCGGATTTCCAACTACTTGTAGCAAGCGGATTGAGAATAGCCATTTATCTATATTTATTCTGAATAAGACATCTATGATTTCATGTTTTTTAAATGTCTATAGCTCAAATAAAAAATAATCGGACTGGTACTTTCAAAAATCAAATTATACTTTATTCAAGTAGGGTCACGAACACTTGTGAAACGTAATTACATGTACAAATTACATTCATAAGGAAGCTACCACCTGTTCGGAATGTAGAATCTACCAATAAGAACCGGCAAGAAACTCGATAGTTACTCTTTAAATGGTCACTACATTTTTGTATGAATTACAAATTGATTAAACATCCTATAGGAAATTCGCCGTTATACTATCTTTATCAATCATCATATAAAAACACATATACAAAAGCTCTATAAGTAACTGCAGACACAATAATACGATACTGTAATCGATTCAAAACTATCTCTGTTTTTATTACTCTTTATTTTTGTTGAATTGTGATTCTCTGCATTTTTATTACTCTAAGAACATAGTGTCAATGCCCTGCAATTGGCGACGTTCGGAAACTTTTGATTGTAAATTGTAATAAAATAATTTATATTGAAAGTAATTTTGATTGACATAAATTCCAGTCTCACTTGACACATTTCAAGTGAAAACAATAAAAAGAAAACGATAAAAAGTTGTCGACATCAGTATTTAGATTAAAAGATATAAAAAAAAAACTTCTTTTTATTGAAAAATCCAGAATAATTGTCGAACACAGTCGCCATTAAAATTAAAATATTTGATGGTTAAGAGTTTATAAAAGTAAAAAAAAATCTTTTATTTAAAAAGTCCGCGCAGTTTATACATGGCTTTAAAAGTAATGTTCTAATACTCACACGTAACAGTCATTCTACGATTATTTGGTACTTTCTATTTATTTATACTTTTAATCAAATGTTCTCCAATTAACAATGTCTGTTTCTGAGCGGTTTATAAAGAGAAGTTTGTTTAAATTTGCTTTACGGACCAACGGTTACAAGGAAATTAACATTTTTTTTTTTATTAAAATAATATTTTTATGGAGCCGTTTTAAAAGGATAGAGAATTTTTACTATTGTATATGTAAATTAAAACACAGAAAAATATTGAAAAAAATGTTTAGTTAATTTTAATGTTACCAGTTTGTCTGTCTGTGTGTATATTTGTTATATTTTCACTCTTAGCCGCTAAACAAATTTTCATTAATTTTTAATGTAGGTACATACATATATAAAAAAAAAAACTTAATTATTATTATTTTCAAAATTTATTTTCATCAATGATGCCTATATCAGTACGAGCCTACAAGATTTAACGTTTATATTTAAAAGAAAGTTTTTTTTGTATTAAAAAAAAAAAAAACTTTTAAATATCTATTCTGCTAACGTTGGTAAAATATCCAACACATGCCCAATTGACATCCTGCTGATAAATTGTACTTTGAGAAACTCATAGCCTAGTTTCGCCATGAAAAGAAAACTTGCAACCGATGTAGTAACCACAAACTTTACGAATCTATTAAACTGATGAAACTAAGCAGATAACATTTATGTATTCATACATTGATTGATTCTGAAAATAATATCAAGTGAATACAATACACCAACAACACTAGATGGTAAACAATAACTAAGCCTACAGCCCAAAAAAAAATCTTAAAACGCGATTCAATAAGTGATTTTCGTATTCAAACTATTCTGTTTTTCTTGTCTGTTAGAAGATATTCAAGGTAAAGAAATGGTAATTCGGAATGTTTTTCTTGTTTTTTTTTTTTTGTTACAGTTCATTTGTTTCCAACGTTTTATATCTTTTGTTGTGGCTGTCTGGCCCTCATTCCGCTGTTGCGCTTTGTTAGAACTTTCCAACAGAATCTTGGATATTCCACCATTTATTTTTAAATAAATATTAAATAGATACTTTACGATGTGATTTCTAAAGTGGAGTTACGTTTTGTATGCATCTGTCTTATGTAAATATTTAGTTACTATATTCTACGCTCTTCTATATGGATGCTGATATGCAATACTGTTTCAACCCACAAAAAGTGAAATTCAGAGATATTGGTGTATTTTGATACGGCATCACCTATTTAACACTATTCAATAAAAAATAAAGTAATATAAACTTAATAAGTACGGAAAAAAGTTTCTTAATTAATCGTATCGAAATTCCAGGTCGTTCGTTATTTTGTAATTTATACAATAATCTTATATTTTTAAAAACTTTTTATTACCTAATACATTAAATATGTCAACCCGCTTTTAATTCATTACAGCTTTAATCGAAAAAGAAAAGAAAATATGAATAAATACTTATTCAAACAAATTTATTAAGAATAGGTTTGACATCTTTAGACGCCATTTTCTCAAAATGAAGTTCGTGTGGCTTGACACCGTATTGCATATCAGCGTCCATTTATGATTGTATTTTAAATACCAGCATCATTGTAGATAAATTATATACCTCTAGTACCTCTAATAAGTTCTGATCGTATCAGGAGCGTAATTCTCGATAAGTATTCTCGCATACTGACTGGCGAAATTTAATCAAAAGGCTCTGCTAAGATATGACAAATTAGAGATCAAAGATTGCGATTAGTATTGAAAGCTATCAAAACTAATAATAGCAGTGCAAGTGTTAATTTTAGTAATAAGCATATTTAAATTAAAATATTTGAATCGATTCAATAGTATGAGGCATAAAGCTTGGTCAAAGAAGACAAGACAGATAACAGACAAATATTACTTTTGATGAATAAGGTAAAGTAAAAAATCCAACGACTAACATAAACAAAAAATAAACGAATTATTAGGAATTATTCATTCACCAAATAAACCAAATCGCGTTAACAACGCTCCAATACATTGCACGAAGAAAAGCATTTCAAACAGAACACCCCCATACAAATTCAAGCTTCGTTAGGTCATACATGAAATCATGCACAATAATCCGCTCGCATAAGCGTTGAAACCGTCTAAGAACTTCCACTTTAGTCAAAGGAATAACACTTTCGTTTTAAAACTAAGCGGTTTAGAGGCAGGTCAAGTGGGTTCATGCGGCTTCTAAGCCAGTTACATTAATAAAAGCCGGTAAAGCGTCAGTCAGAATCGTGCGCTGGGTTCCGTGTGTGTCACACCTGTGATAGGCTTGGCCGGTTTTTATAGTTAGGAGTTTTCTGAGTTTGCTTTGATGAGGGATATTCCTCGAGTTACTTTTTAGTCGATCAAAATAGATGATTTAACACATTCAGCGCCGGTAATAGCCGTGTGCTCATGTGTGGCATAACACACACAGTGGATCAAAGCTATAGCGTACAAGAAGTCTCCCGAACAACTGAGGATATATACAGAGGAAACAAAAGTACGCGAGAGTCCTTGAAACTAATAACGAAATTTATATTAAGTATAAATGAAATAAAGTAACGTGCGCGTCTCTGTATACAGCGTATTTTAGTCTGTAATAGTAATCGATCGGATATTCGCCCATAGTATGTGTGTTCGTAAGTTATTAACGAGTTAACTTCCTCCCTTATTCCTTTCCTTACTTCCTATTCCTCTTCAAACTTCATATCTTTTTAAGCCGGCAATACATTGGCTCCTTAGAGCTGCAAATGTCCACAGGCCGCAGATGTTTTAACATCAGGTGTCCCGCCTGTTTATATTCCCGGTATATTTATTTACAAAAACAATAAGGTTTATTTATAAGTAAATATGTACGTAATATCTTCTCCAACATTTTTCTATTCCTTTAATATATTTTTCTGAATGTGTACTGAATATACAGTGCCTTTGCTACGTGTCGGCTCTAAATCAAAACCTAGGTTTTATTGTGTTGTTTGTGAGCGCCACTCTCTATGCTAGTGCATAGATTTACTTTTTGTTTTATATTACATTAATAACTGTCATTAAGAGTTATGATGCATCCTTATAATTATTTATCATATTTCAACCTTAAATATGATCATTTGCAAAAGCTATGTTTTAAATATAAAAATTGTATTACAAAATTGCAGGTTTCTAATAGGCATGCAAACTCGTAACTTAGTGGTTTTTCAGCAACGAAACGTGCAGTTTCGAGTCCTGCTTTGTTTTAATTTATGATATTATTATCAAATTTACATATAATTTCCCTTTTCTGACATATCAAGGTACAGTCCAAATCGCTGAACAAAATGAAATTCAAGCAGAAAGTTATTATAACGAAGGTTAAGAAAGATTTTATTTTTTAATTCAATTTCTAAAAGCGTGAAGTTTATATTAAAAAAATTTGGCGCGAGCGCAATATAATGTCCCAAATTGTAATGAATATGAAATTACAATAACAGTTGTTCATTCGAACACTCAATGACCAATATTTTAAACACCACCACAACACACCACACCTGTTAACAGGATGATTCATTTAAATGAATATCATATGAAGATAGTAGAGAGAAGTCTGAAAATATGAGAGCTAGAGATTTTTTTTTAAATGAAGGACGACTTCATTTAGCCACCACAAAGTATCTACCCTGGTCAGGTTGGAAAACGGACACGTGGTTCAGACACGCGATTCCCCTTTAGGGTGGATACTTTGGGGTGACTAAACGGAATCACTCGAAAATAAACCAAAAACTGTATACAAAGATTTATAGAAAAACTGTGCACGGGCCGGAAATCGAATGTGGTAATTTTTCAAACTTCAAAATCTTATTAACAAATGTCTCTAACTTTTATAGTTTCAGATACTTCCCTACTGACCAAATCACATTTTCATCTACTAAAGGTTGAAAGTCGGTTTAAAAAAAACAAGTCCTTTTCATTCAAGACACTGCGTATGACAAACCCTTGATGATTCTAATCTCAGCATATTCAAGGAGACCCATTTTGCGAAAAATTCAGTAGGTCCCGTGACATTCCAGGGTTCGGAATGATTGATAATGTATTCAGGAATATCCATCAAATCGTTTAAGATGCGAGCGAACAAAGAATGACATATATGGCTTTTGAAATGTATTCCTAAGACCTAATGTCATGTGGCGACGTGAGGTAATGGATAATGATTCATTCAATCTAGACTATCATGTACAGCAAAAAAATCCCTTACCTTAATCTAGCTAAAATAAAAATAAAACAATAGAACTTCTTTGTTCTTACGCAGTTTATAAATTAGGGCGTCTAAAATTGGGTGTATTATCGGCACGTAAGTATGAGCACGTGTTCTTACGCTCGTATACTATATAAAACGCGCATTTCGATAACACATACATGCATATAATGTGACCATATACGTGCTTAAAAGCTTCTAACCGCGTATAGCATTCGACTTTAATGTCATAAAGGAGGTACATACGCGCATCAAAATGCGAAATTATAGGAGCGAAAAACACGCCCAGTTTGTAAATTTTCTTAGCATTTTGGAGCAAAGCGGTTGTCGTACTAGTTACGGAAGGAATATTTTTCATTCAATTTACACGTCAAAAGAACAGTTTGAAGTTTGCGCACGTCGAGCTTAATGATTCCAATTATCCCACATAAAGTATCCCCCTAGGGAGGATAATCGGAATCGCATGTCCATCTATCCACCCGGCCTAGCTGGATAAACAGTATGTCATTCTGATTGCTCTTCCAATTTCCCACCTTAGAGTATAGTGACGAATTAAATACATTTAAATAGAATTTCATTCCCATTAAAATTTTCCGTATTTTTATACTATGTATAATATTTATATTTATTTGTGTGTTGTTTTAGGTTAAGGACTTGACAATGATTTTCACAGTATTTTAGGTGTTTACAAAATTTTGTTAAGGTTGATTTCTCGACCCCACCGATTAATATCCATCGTGTTTTCTTGATTCCGTGACATTGGCGAAATAACATGTGTCTTATTCGCACAACTAATAGCCATAAATACCAAAGAATTAAATTGAATTGAGAATTTCGTTAAACGTAATAAACCAAATTGTTTTTATTAACGAGCTTAAACAAAATCACTTTACACAAATTGAAAAATTAAATTAATACGGTTATCCTCCTTAGTGCTTCTTTAGGGTGGATAAACGGAATTATCCTTAAATTTGCAGTAAAAGGCGGTGCATAACTGGTACGAAAAATATAATTAAACTTTTTTTTCAAAATATTGACATTATAATTGTCAAACCTTACTTATAAATGCGAAATTTCCTGTCTGTGTTATACAATCACGGCTGAACTACTGAACCGATTACAATGATATTTGGTATAAAGATAGTCTAAAGCCTGAGAAAGGTCATAAGCTACTTTTTAATACGATAAAAGAGCCAGGCGTTAAAATAGGGGTAAATAATACTCCGCAAAAGAAATCGCGGGAACCATCTAGTTTTATTTATAAGTTATCATTGAATGTCGTGTTTGACCGCCACGTTCTGTTTGAGAGTGACTCAAATCAGCACGACTCTTGAAAGCTACTAAATATTGTATAGTCTTTGTGTATTTGGTCGCTAGGCATTATTAACATTGCAGGCGTTTCATCGACGATGCAGTGTTGACTCGCACTGCTATTTCCCCTGTGTCTGTAATTACTGTGGATCACTCATCCTTCTATATGTAACAAAGCCACAGAGCAAATTATTTGGTAAAAACGACACCGAACAAGAAAAGGAAACTACATAATTTCGTTTGTTTAAATGTAATACTTATTCTAATAATTTTGTTTTTAAAAATCAAACTACGAAAAAATAAATTTGAAATCAGAATAAAAATAGACAGAGTTATATTATGCATTATTAGTAGTCTGGTTATTTTTAGTATCTTTAATGTTCATTAAGTTTTCACTCCAAAACCAACCAATTTTGATAAATTGTGACATGTGAAGGTTTGACTTTGATATGTGAGTTGAAAGTAATGTAAGCGAATAAAACGATAGACGCGTTGGCGCAATGGTGGCTGCAACTGACTAAAGCGCTAACGGTCGCGGGTTCGATCCCCGCTCACGGCAAACGTGTGTATTGGCCATACAGATGTTTGTCGTGGTCTGGGTGTTTGTGTTAATATTGTGAGTGTTTATGAAACCCCCGACACAAGGTCAAGAGATCTTAATGGGGGCCGTTAAGTGTGATGCGTTATTTATTATTTATTTTATTTAAAACATGGGTACCAAAAAAGACATTGAGAATTATTTACACACTTATAATGTTTGAATGAATAGATTGGAGTAAGGCAAAAAGAATTACAAGAAATATAACAAATAGCGAAACTTAATCGTTATATTAATACGTGAAGCGAAATCTTTATTCTCCTTTTTACGAAAATTGCACGTGAAGAAGAGTATTAAATGGACGCTGATATGCAATACTGTGTCAAGCCACACGAACTTCATTTTGAGAAAATGGCGTCTAAAGATCTCAAACCTATTCTTAATAAATTAGTTTGAAGACGTGTATATTCATATTTTCTTTTGTTTTTTGATTAAAGCTGTAATGAATTAAAAGCAGGTTGATATATTTAATAGATTATCTAATTAAAGCGTTTTACAAATATAAAATTATTGCATAAATTACAAAATAAGGAGCGACCTGCAAAATTAGTGCAACTAAATTAGATTAATATATCTAAAACAAGTTTTACAACAAACTAAATTATGACGTGCTAACGATTAACCCTCAAGTGAAAGAGCTATGATATTCACTTTGAATATAGCGAGTAGGGCAAGCACCAGAACTTTAGCAATAAACTTCGGCGTGCGAGGGCATATTATGTAACTCGCTGGAGAGCGGAGTATCACTATTTAAAAGTCGTTGTTTCCATACGTGCATTTTATTAAAGACTGACTACCTCTCGCGGATTCACTCCCATTTGTGGTTACTGTTTCGCTTCTGTAAGCCGTAGCGTGATGTTATATAGCCTATAAACTTTTTTTCAAATCGATTTAGTAGTTTCAGAAATTACCTCCTAATGCAGGTTACGATAAAATAGATAGATTATACATATATAAAAAAGGTAGATTTAAGTGTCTTAAAAGATCCTTAATAAAAAAAATGACCTGCAAAGAGAACATATAAGTTTTAGCTACAAATTTCAGCGTACGCAGGCATGTAATGTAATATATTGAAGAGCAGAGTGTTATTATTTTAAGTCGTTGTTGTCATACATAAGTTTTATTAAAGATAAAAAAATAGATTAGATATAAAAAAAGATAGATAATTTTTTTTAATGTAACACTATTCCAGAGCGGATCATGGAGTCATGGGCGGCCTAGATCATTTCAAGTCAGGCGATTTACCTGCTCGTTTTTAGGTATTCTTACAAAAGCTATCATTACAATTAATAATAGCAATTGTAATCAACATTTTTAATAATCATTTGTTTATTTTAATACTATCGAGACCAAATAAAATATTTCTAAACAATATATAATATTCATATATTAAATATACAAACGTTTATATTTAATTCATTAATCTTATCGCAGATTTCAAAAATGATTGAAAGAATTTATTAAACAAACGAATTTACAAAGAAACGTATGAATATATAAAATTATTTTTCTTTCCCCTGAAACAAACGACAAAATGAGTTTTTCGGGGAGATAATAAAATATAATATAATACAAGTAAGATGAAAATTTTTAATATTTGCACAAGACCTACGGAAATTTAATAAACCTCGTAAGAATATTTTTCCCTTGGTTGTAAGGCATGAAATTTTACGATATTAAGTATTTACATGAATTATTTAATTAAATATGTATGTATTTGAAACCGTTCGTTAAACAATTAAGAGACGATTTTGGCGTGATGAATTGAAATTTTTTGTTCATGTATTCTTCTTTTCTTGTGTTATTTTGTGTTTAATATTTTAATAAATTGTTGATTTGAAATGCATACATGTTTATAAGGACACTTTAAGAAGTAGAAGTATGCTGCTTTATCCCTATATACTTTGTTTTCTTCCGACTAGCGAAGGTTGGCAGTCAGCATACTTTTCACTGCCCTTGCGAGGCGGAACCAATGGACAGCATTCCGAATATATTTAATCATTTAAAGCGTCAAGTTACAAATCTAAAAAGTTAAAGCTTGAATTTTCCATAAGGCTATTTATACAGATTATGCAATTATATGTAGATAAACACCAGGTGCACATAAAAGTGAGAAATGAATAAAAATAATAGTAATAACAAACTCGGATATTACAGCCTAGACATAAAACAATAGTAATAGTTGTTTAGACAGACACGTTGGCGCAGTGGTCACTGCAACTGACTCAAGCGCTAACGGTCGCGGGCTCGATCTCCGACGGTAAATGTGTGTAGTGGCCATTTGGTTGTTTGTCGTGGTCTGGGTGTTTGTGTTAGTGTTGCGAGTGTTTCCGGACCCCCTACACAACATCACGCGATCTTAATGGGAGCCATTGAGTGTGAAAAAAAATAGTAATGGAAAAGAAAATTGGAGTCCACTCTCTTATGTTACGAAACGATGACTTTTTTCAACTTTTTTTTCTCTTATGTTACGAAACGATGACTTTTGACACTTCATTTACCGACTTTTCCCTTCAAGATGAGTTGGAGAAGTTCAGAACTTTCATGTCAAAGCATACCCAAGATAAGCCACCTTCCTCTTATTGACGGTGTGTTAAAGTTCGCTTTTTTTTGTTGAATTTTCGCAGAACAAGGAGGTGTTTGAAACTCCAGCTTATGGCGAACATGCGACTTTATTCCCACATGGTTAAGGATTCGTTTTCTGACATCTTCTTTTCTAGTCTCAGTCTTGCATAATAGACAGGCCAAATATTTCAGACATAAAGGTATTTTAAGATGGCAACTAAATGTACATTAAATTATGAAGTTTGCTATGGATTTATTTCGAAATGTAGTCCCGCATACTGGAAGTTTATTACGGTGATCTACCGCAATCGCATTGCGTTGCATTTTGACCGTTGATTTGTTTGTTATCATAGCGAGAGCGGACGCATAATTGCCCTGTTGGTCATGGCTAATGACATCGAGTATTGACATTTTCAATCGTTTAACAGCGGCGTCCACGAGTGGCGTCGATACTAGTTTGTGATAAATGATCAGCATGCTGTCTGTTAGTTACGTTTTCAATCCTAAAACGTTAAACCAATTTTGATGAATTACCAAGGACACTTTTGGCTCGAAAATATAGCTTGTAGAATGGTGAATAAGGGATGAAAACCGCAGACGAAGGTGCAGAGCCACCTCGTATCCTATATAGTGAAATTCAGCACCCATTCATTATGCTGAACTAATTCTAACTTTTGTTTTAATGAATGATATTCTAGCGTGTATTGTTGTTTTTTAATTGGTACATATCTTATAAACTAGCTTCCTCTCGCGGTTTTACTCGACTTAATAGTTACTGATTCTTATGAGCCGTAGCGTGATGTAATATTGCCTATAGCCTTCCTCAATAAACGGGCTAACTAACACAAAAAGATTTCGAAGCCTATTCAATGCAAACAAACAAGCTTTCTTCTTTATAATATTAGTGTAGATTAGGTTGATTTGTGAGTAATTTACATCTTATTAAGGTTTATAATTTAAAGTAATCGTTTTATGTGTTTTCATCAAAGAGAAGAAGGTTAGGTTAATTTTTCGCCCAGAGAATCGGAATTGAGATTCAAAGGAGAAACGCGTAGCATTCTTGCCACCATTCCGCGCGGACATGATTTGTATAGTAATTACGTTTCAAATTCTGTTTTATATAGTTATATTTAGTGTTGAAATCTATTTTATTTATTTTTACGAAAATATTCTAATGGAGCAAAAACTCAGTTAATGAGAAGCTTTATTTTGATTTTTAACCCCCGAACCAAAAAGTTATGTTTATAAATGGAAATATGGAATACGGCTGGAACAATTCATTTTTGTTTGTAATTATGTATGTCCGAGCAATATCATTAATTTATTCGTGTTATTAAAATAGGTTGATTAAAAATGAAATTCCTTAATTATTATTAATTATTATTTTTATTTTAGTCTACGTTTTCTTCTAAAGTTCTGTTATAGTTAGGCGTGACTTAGAGAATTGCTTAGCAATCTGTTGTTTAAGAGAGAGGACGTAACAATGTATTATGACAACATTTGGAAAAAAAAACTTGGACTATAAGTCTAATATTTTATTATTCACTTCTAGACTTTTTAAAAATAGTTATAAATAACGATTGTAGTTTTTAATCGATTTTCAAAAAAGAAGAGAATCTCAATTCGTTGGGGCAATTTTAAAATGTGTTTATCGATTAATCAAATTAAGATTAAATAAAGAGCGGGCAATTTGGTTAATTCGGTTTTTTATCTTGTTTGAAAGGGTATACTATATATATACTCTTCCATTGGTTTCATTTTCAACAAAATCGAATCGATAGTTTGTATTAAAAATCAATATAATTGAACTTAATTTGTCCGAACCTTGCTTTTAAATTCGGTTTACAAAGCCTTATAATTAAAAACGTAATTTTACTGCTATTAAAGATGCGAAAGTTTGTGAGAACTTTGCAGTAATATTGTTTAAACATCAGAATAACATATATTTATCTGCGAATACTTTATTCATTTTAAGAGTAATATTTTAAAATTATAGTTAATGGTAACTCTATTTCCGTTTACTAAAATGGGGTTAGTTTCTGAATTTAGGTATCGATATAGCCAATACATGGCCATAATTAAAACAGGTCATTCGAGTGAAAACGGTTGTATAAACGTTTAATCGACGATTACACTATTGCTAGATCGAGAGAGACATAACAATAAAAACAAACAATTCAAACCACAGATTGACCATGTGTGAAGCTCAGGTCATGTGTGAAACGGGAAAAATTATAATTTTACAATAGATCTACGTATAATAAGTAGGTATGTTTTTGATTAAAATTTAGACAACGCACACACACACGCACGCATGCTCGCACACACGCACGCACGTATGCACGCACACACACACGCACGTACATATAACGACAAAATTCAGTTGTAATGAATAAATCATAAGCTAGGCTTAATATATTTTATTTTAATATTATAAAGGATTTTACTTCCGCTTGATTGGAAATATATCATTTTATTTGTTTTAGTATAGTTTTAGGCTTCGGTCGTCATAATGGCGATTTTGTCAATTATTTGTTTTGTCAATTAAGCAGCACCGTCTAAACGTTACTTTTTTAATTTATTTTATAATGATGGATGTATAAAAGCATCACTGACAGAGAAACGCACAATTTATAATATTACTAACATTTTAAGAATTTAGATTCCCGACACAAATTAGGACAATACCGTATTGAAATAGTATGAAACGGTTCTACTATTGTATTGAAAAGATCCAACTTGATGGGCAGTAAAACTAGAATAGACAGCTTTAATCTTAGGCGGGAATTACACTTGTAAGTTGTAATTGACTTTTATACGAATTAACATAGGTAAGTTATAGCTTTTGGCTTTACACCGAAAGGAATTTACTGTCTGTGCCTTATTTTTGGTAATAACAGCTTTATACTACTTTACTTATTTAAGGCGATTCTGTTACTAGATTGTAAAGATGGCTTATATTGTCCTTGAGAGTAAACCTTACAAATGTAATTCTTGCTTCATGTGAAAATTAAGGTAAGTTTTACCCTCGTAATTGATATGTAACATCTATATAACTGCTAACAGTTACTTAAGTAATCTTACAAAACCTATGTGTATCAAAAATAAAGCCTAGACGGTAAATTCTTAAGGTGAAAAAGCAATAATACAAAATATATGTAAATCTTATGAAACATTGTGCGCAATGCTTACAAGTGTAATTCTCGCCTTAAGTTGTCGATGGATCGTAAAATAGTTACTGTTAGGAGTCCAGTTTAAAGAGGCCTTTCAAACTTTGAATGGGATCAAGGCTGTACGCAACACCACAGAACAACCAATAAAATAGCTATCCTGCTTTCGCGTGGTATAATTTCCCATGGGTGAAACAGAGAAGGCTTGCTTTTGTAAATAATTAATAGTTTGGGAATAACAATTCGAAGTCCGAATGTAAGAAAAATCCGTAAGGGTGAAGTGATTTAAAATCTAGTATTGATCGTTTCGTGAAAATTTCCCCTTTAGTTGAGTATGACGAAGTTCTTTCTATCATTAACAATGATATTGGTAGATGTTAAATTATTCATTAATTATTACCTAGCCACTTGTTTTGGCTTGGAAATTACTCACTTTTTTACATGGATAATATTTAATCCAAATTTTTCTTTTCTGTGCGATTTATTAAACATTTTTAAACAAATCTTATCTTGACAATAACAAACACAACAAAAAAATTAGCAAAATTTGTGCAGCCCTTCTAATAGATAGACTAAAGATGTTTAAAACTGATGCCTAACCTTGACATAAGACTAATTTTAAAGATTTTTAACCGAATTAACAAATCCTCTCAAATATGTATAAATATCATGGGGTTAATCACGTAAAATTAATGCTATCACAACATGCTCTATTTTGATTTTTGACTCGCCTCCTTCGTTTTTTTTTTTCTTTATGTTCGTCATTTTGACGTTGTGTAACAAATATTTATAGGAACGCACACATAGATATACTTGCATGATTACAAATATGCACGCAATAAGACACAGTTAGTTTGTGGCTTTACCGCTAGTAGCGCGATTACGAGACAGGGATTATCGATTTTACATCATGCTACCACCGGTAATCGAAAGATGACGTTGTTTGTAAAATATTAGACATCAAAATAAAATATAAAACAAAATGCTAGGTATATGCATTTTGTATGCCTGATCGAAATAAATAAATGTGATAAACAGATTTCTGAGTTACTTTGGGAAGTCTGTTTCTCTGAATTGCAAGTATATGAAATTTTTGACTAGGAACCTTCGCGTCTATACCTTACCTTACCAAAGTTTCATCACAAAACCAAGTGGTTTCGCGAAGAGGACAAACATACAAACATTCATTTTTATTTATATATATTACTAATTATCAAACGTCGTCTAGACAGATAGAAAAAAAAATTACACAAGCGAAGCCGCGATCAAAAGTTACCAATAAATAACACATACAGACATATTTTCACATCTGCAATTATCTGCATCACACTGGATTGCAAGAATATCGTAGTAATTCAAAATTCTAACAAATAGAACTAAGTATGTCAAAAAACCATATATCTTTGACGTTTTATCATGAAAAGAGTTGCGATGATGAATTTTCTTTAAATCAATAAAGTTATAACATCAAGGGATCGTTTAAATTTTGCAGCTTTGCACCAACACATTGATAAAGAAATTTAAAAACCCCATCCTCTAAAATCATTATTTTTAGTCGCATCGATATTCTTGAAAAGCAGCGACATTATTACTCGCACATTATCATTAACTATAATACAAATGTTATATTAAAATGTGAGGTACAAATCAATTTTCAGTAGCAAACCACGCGAGTATAGCGTACAAAATTTAACGTGCAACTATTTTAGTATATTTGAATATTTCTCGTGTTTTGTTACGGAAATTGTTGAATTTGCGGTTGAATGTATAATATTTGTGCATACGCGAGTTGTTATTTTTGATTCATTTTGTTTTAATTGTAAAAATATTACGTGTAAGTAGCAGTATCCACTTCGTCCGCGATTGACATTTTTTTTACGCGGAACTCTAATTGTTTTTCTAAAAATAAAAACAGCCTATGTTACTCGTACTTTAGTTATCTATCAGTGATAGTCCCTTAAAAAATTGTAAAAAAAATGTATTCTGGTACAAGTATCATTTTAACATTTATTTGCATTTAGTAAATTATAATTTTAACACTATAATGAGACTATTTATATGCGTGTAGTATTAGTAGTAAGTATTGATAGTCACAAATAAATAATTATTTGTAAAACTAATTACTAAATAAACTCTAAATAAACTCAAATCTTAATTGTTACATTACATGGATATTCGCAGTAAGTGCTTAAGTCAGAGCGTGATGTATTAAGCTTGTTTTCAGTGAATTAAAACAATTTGTTTTCAAATTCTGTTTAATACTTTAAGACAATAGTTCGTTCAAAAGCCTAACAGGCATTTGCCCATAGACTAAAAAAATAATCAATTTCTCCTTACGTCATAGTTATTGAATTCAATTCAATTCTTTGATTGTGCCATAGTTATTACTAGTAATTCCACTAAGTGCGTTCATTCATCAAGCAACGCATCAAATGGACGCTAATAAGTAATACTATGTCAAGCCACACGGACTTCATTTTGAGAAAATGGTGTCTAAAGATGTTATATTCTTAATAAATTTGTTTCAAGAAGTATACATCCATCTTTTCTTTTCTATTTTGATAAAAGGTATAATAAATTAAAAGAAGATTGGTATAACAAATAGATTTTTTCTATTAATAAGTTTTATTTTTTAATATATGAGAATATTCTATACCGCAAAATGTGGAACTCATTTTAATATTTGAAACATTAAATTAATTACTTTTTTCGGTATTTATTTAGTTTAGATGACTTTAAAATATTTTTGAATAATGTTATATACATGACGCATTATCAGAATACATAAATATCTACGAATATCACTTTTTCTGGGTTGACACATTATCGCTTATCAGCATCCAAATGTGTAGGCGAATTCGAAACATATAGCATTTCTCATAATTTTATTAACTTAACAAAGCATTATGAATTATCAACACAAATTATTCACTGAACTATCTCAACAGAATAGGTACTTGAAAATTAAAGTCAAATATTTAATTAAAATCCCAGTAAAATACGTGTATTCAACCAAGTATTCCAAAATTAGTGGTAGTAATAACTTCAAGTAGAAACTATTTTAATAGACTTGTGGCTGAAATTCAGAAGGACTTGTACCTAAATTATATAAAACATTTTATTTTTAATGTGCTAGAGATAATTATCCATGATTTAGATGTGAATTAATTTAGAGTTTCACCCGCGTTAAATTTGGTACTTTTTTTTAATTATTGTTTATGGCTACTGCTCTGCTCCTAGAAACCGTAGACTCAAAAATAGCCTTTTTCAATAACATGCCTACTTATGTGGTCAGATTACGTCGATTTCAACCAGTTATTAAGGGTTCAAACCCTGGGTTTTTAAGAACAAAATTTGTTTGGTAAATTCATCATGTGCAGCGGGCAAGGAAAACATCGTGAGGAATTCTGCAAGTGTCGGGACAAGGTCTGAACCACGTATATTTGCTCACTCGCAGTAAAGCAGCGTGGTGGAGCTCTAAACCTTCTCCTTAATGGAGAAGAGAAGAATGAAGCCTTTAAAAGTAGTGAGAAATTTATAGAATATTACATCATTAATAGAATCCTAAGTTTGAAAGATCATAATAATTATTTGTACATCCTATATATTACTTTATAATTACCTATAGAAAAGATTTTTTCCATCTAAAAGACATCAAGAAAAATAAAAACTCAACACCTAAGTCATTAAGCGAAGTTTTTTAATCGATACAATCGTTCCTGAAATAATTAATCTTCTTAAGAAGCTCTGAAACTTTGTAAAGTAGTTCGTTAACTGCGATGGGCACCTATCTATCCACGTTAGTGTATATAGCAAACATTTTTTTCCCTTTTGTTATGAAGTTTGTTACGGAACTTTAGTGGGACGGTATTGTCAGTAACAATGCCATACATAGCTTCCTTAAGATCGATATATGAATGATGAATGATGAATGATTTGAGGACTGCGTTCATATTGGTTAGTTTATTTCATTTTTTTTCAATAACATTTTTATTTTAGGTGTTCTTTTTAATATTTTTTCAATTATATGTACACGGAATGATTTTTTTTCGTTTATTCGTGGAAGGCAAAACCTGAAGCCATAAAGATTATCGAAAAATATTAAAAATACTATATATTACAATAAGTTCTTTGTTGTTAGATGATATCTCTGCTATTGAAAATTTCGTACGAAACAATAAAACAGACAATTTGAAGAAACATTTTTTATTTACAACTGAAAAATGCTTCAACTGAGCTTAGCATAGTAAACTCAGAGTTAAAACTGTTCGTTGTTAGTTTGTCAGTCGATAGAGAGCTAACAGCTGCTTCAAACTTTGTTACAATCCAGATTTGCATAGAAACCGGGGAAATTTAAACCGTTACAAGACTAACAAAATGCTTTTCGGATGTTACCAAAGTGGTACTCACTAGCTAATCTGGTAAGTTAAGTAATAGTGATAAAAAGTGTGTTTAAAATTCATTTCCTGCTCGACGGTGAAGGAAAGCATTAACGTACCTTGTCCATGTTGCAGAAATTGAGAGATATTTCTGTCTATAGCAATAGACAGCGCAGTGATCACTGTAACTGACTGAAGTGCTGCGATCCACGCTCATGATGAACATCTGTATATGCCATGCGAAAGTTTGTCGTGGTCTGAGCGTTTGTGTTTGTGCTGTGTGTTTCTGGGTCTTTGACACAGAATCATGAGATCCTAATGGAGGCCGTTAAGAGTGATGCCTGTGTATTTATAGAAATTCATTCATTCATTCATAAAGAAAGAAGCTAAAGAGTGAGATCGTTTGAATGGTCTGAATGAATATATGAATATCTGAATCTAAAAATTTAACAGCTCGCCTAATAATTTTAACACGTCAATCTCATCTAACAATTGCAATGTGTTATAGGAATATAGTATGAAAACTTTTGAAAATGTTCGCGAGCAAAAGACAGTCGAACCAATTGCTTGCGAACACATCACGTGCACGTCGTGAGCTTAATACATGTAAATCCGAGATTGTCTCGGAAATTCGCGTCTTGTACCGAGTCCAGGATTTAAACTTCAATGTCCCGGATTCCGAATATTTACTAGATTTTCACAAACAATATGATCGAAGTTTTATTCCTTATTAGATGATTTTTAAAAAGGAATTCCGCTCGCAAAAAAGTCAGCAAAAAAACAGTTTGTCCAATGTATTCAAAGTTAGTTTATTAATAACTCCATACGCCGATTTTTGCGGAATGTGGATTTTCTTTCGAAAGTTATCAAAAAAATTAACAAAAATATTTTTTTTTCCTCTGTGTGTTTTACAGTAGTGTATTAAAAAAAAATTGCTACCGCTCGATTTTGTTACCCAAGAATTGTTCCGAAAATGATGAACAGCAACAAAAAATGCAACCTTAGTTACGTCGTATATGCTATTTCGTATACGCTCGTCATATATTGGAAGCGCATGGCGTGCACGCGAACTCCACGTTCCGTACACGTGCATAATTTTGAATGTGTCTTAATCTTGAGCTATACGAAAATGGTCAAGCAAAATTTTGCCTATTACATTTCGTTGTTAAACATCCGAAGTAAAAAAAAAACGAAAAGGAAATCTTTAAAATAATACAGTTAAATTAAATCTCGGCGCACAAAGTTCTGAAATTAGCGCTGTTATTGTCGACTTTACATTGTACTCCTTTTGGGTACCATTGTTTCGGTACAGAATTAGTATGCAAATAGAAGAGACAAGCGCTGTAGCGCTTAAAGGTACGTCACGAAATGGAATCGTGTTAAATGATCGCGATTAACGTTAATAGGAACGTTATGGTTTTAAGCCCATCTGTACTAATATTATTAAGCGGACGAGTTTGTTTGTGTAATGCTCTGGAAGTATGGGGCTAATTTAAAAAGACTTTTTACTGTGATGACGTTTGTTGATGGTATAGGCTATAAAACGTCACGCTGTAATTATATTAACAAGTACCGAATTTCAGAGAAAGGAAAACCATAAAGTTCGTTTAGTAAATAATAAATAATGAAAAATAATGTTCATTTAAATAACAAAACGCTGTCGTATTTAACATTTTAACTTGAAATATTAGCATATTAATCCCTAAGACCTTTCATTATTAAGCGTCTGACCTAGAATACATTAATATTAAAATTCAGAATTCTAAAAATTTCGCCTCAAAATTGTTAAAATCTGGTTAGACTATCGCTGTGACGAGATTTATTCAAATCTATTCAGTGGTCTCTTATATACAGAGAGCATACATATGAAAAATTGGCATTTTGACCCCTTAGGGATACAACCATTATTCTTTGAGAGACGGCTGTGTTAAAGTTTTATTACAGTGTAGACTAGATGTATCTTATTTGCTTTTAGCTTTAGCCCTTCACGGATGGGCGTTTATACGTAGCGTGATGTTTTATAGCCTACAAATTTTCAAATGACTTTTGTTGTGTTTGAGATTAGCGTATTTTAAACTTACGCACATAAATATACGTAATAATGTATTTTACACTTACAAATATATATATATAGAACGTATATAAACGCAACAAAACTATACATACCGGAATATACAAAGAACTACCAATTACAAAACATGAAACGATAAATCATGTTCAAAAGGAATAATTAATATTCGCTCACATTAATTCCCGTCACATCCAGTTTCTATACTTGCAGGTTCGCTCTAATGAAAAACATTAATAACATCTGTGCACACTAAAATGTCCTTTGTTTCTTGCGCGATTTCCGAAATGGTTACCTTTTGTTACGATACCTTAGAACGACGGATTTAGAAATGGCACGACCTTACCCTCAAATAAAAAAAAAACAATACAATGAAAATTATACATCAAACATTTTCTGTCTTACTACAAAAGATTTAAAGATAGGTTAAACGCGAGTTTAAGAAATCCGTACTACAAATCCGTTTCTAAGGACTGTTTTGAATTTGACGTGCTTAAAACGCTTAGCATGCGCTTATGGTGTCTAAAACATATATTAGCTATCAAATGTAATGTGTGACCTTACATGAATAAGTTTTCCGTGATTTTACTATCTGTTAAGCAATTTTTAAACACTGTTTTGCTGGACTTGTGTTGAATATGGTTTTATTGCGTCTTTTGTAGTATGACAGTTTATTGACAATTGTTTTAAGTTTCGTGTTTTATTTCTTTCATTGGAAACTTATGTGTTTTACAGCTTAATGACTTAAGTTTAAAATGGTCGCTTAAATTTTAATGTGAAGGACTTAACCACAATTATTGCGTCGATTCGTATTATAATCCATAGAAAAAATTTGTTTTGCTTATAAATAAGTGTAGTACTTAATTCAACGTGTAATATAAAATGATCATAATCGAATCGCGAATTGATTCTTAAATGAGAATTGACACTTAAGAAATAGCTATTTTCTATAGATAAACTACGATAAAACCTTGATATAAGTATAATATAATAAAAGTCCTAACCCGACAATATAATTAGCAAAGCTATAACTATTAGTCCCTATTAAATTCTCAATTTAAAATCTTCACCCTTTAATATATTCGTATTCTGCCCATCAACATGCCATTTCCACGTAACTCTGTTCTACGGTTAATACGATGTTTTATATGGACCGCAAGAGGACGAGTATTAATGAAATGCCGGTGTTGTTAACATACATATTAAAAACACACGTAGCGTTTGTTTATTGGACGTTTTTCAAATGATAAAAACTGGTTAAGCGTGATTCGGGCTTTATGTTACATATTTGTTCTGTATTCATAACAATTTTTTTTATGTCTCACGTCATCTTGACCGATGATCGCGGGTTCAAACCCCGGCTAAAACCGCTAAGTTTTCAAGTGCTAAATTTGTGTTGAAATTCATCCTGAGCTCGGCGGTGAAGGAAAACATCGTAAGGAAACCTGCATGTGTCGGAATTCTGACATATCGTATATCCACCCCGCAGTGGAGCAGCGTGGTGGATTACGCTCTAAACATTTTGTTTAATAAAAGAGGGGTTTGACCAGCTGTGAGACATTTACAGGAATACTTTATTTTTTTACTTTAAGATCAATTCGTTTATTGACCTTGTTTTCTCTTTTATTCGAGCTGTGGTCAGTAAAGTACAGGCAGACTCTTTCACAATAATGCTGTGACGAATTACAAGATAAAATGATTAAAAGCGAATAAATTGTTTTACAATCCATTATTCGAATTTTTAATCAATTTTATTATTAAATTTGAGAGCAACCGAATATCATATTATACGGTACATGTTGTATATGTAATATGGGAATATTTATGTGCATAAATTCTTTAAACGGTATTTATGTAGCAAAAATTAAAATCTTGTATTATATACCTATATACAATAAGCCCATGCTGCTATAATAATGGTTACCTTCCCTACTTGAATCCGATATTATTTACTATTTCATTCATTTAAATTTAGTTTTTGCGTTTTTTTTTTTTATTTATTTATTATAATGGACTAAGGAACCCATGACAATTTAGGCATTGAGACCATTTTAACGAAAACCTACACGATACCTCTGCAAGTGTGCTGTAAGGTGAGGAGTTGTGTGTCCTGCTGATCCTGACAGCATCAGACCAAGAATTCCATAATTTTACATAGTTACGTTGCATGCATATGTGTATACATTTAGGTCATATATATCTTCAATGTAAATCAAAAACCTATTTTGTATCTAATTCCTACCGCAGCTACGAAAAAAAGACATCATGATTTTGAAATGGCTGGACCGATTTTGGTAGGACATATCTAAGAGCTGTTGTTAGAAAACTTTCGTTCAAATAAAAAAAAACTACAATCAAATCGGTTTACCCGTTTAGGAGTTACGATGCCACAGGAAAACACACAACAAACATATCAATCAAAGTCATAACTCCCCTCTTATTGGGTCGGGAGTTAGAAAAGTTACGCTTGTCTAAAAGCATCGGCATCCTTATGATGTTTTACCACCGATTTTAAATAAAACCTTTTATAGAAAACTTAATGGTGCTTTGTTGAAATAGAATACGCGACCATTAGTAAATATTTTTCGTATCATGCCCATTAAAATATTGATATCGGTTAACAACTAGCAAAGATATCAAAAACATACAAAAAATATATCAATCGAATTGCTAACCTCTTTTTAAAATTCGTTGAAATTAGTTTAGTGAATAATCGATTGGTAAGGAATGTGACAGAAATAAAAATAATATAAGTCATATTCTTCGGTTCCTTGTCGAATGAAATTTATATATGGACGCTGATAAGCAATAATATGTTAAGATCCGTTTGGGACTTCATTTTGAGAAAATGGCGTCTAAATACGTCAAACCTTTAATAATTTTATTTATATTTAATTACATATTTTTATTTATATATTCAATTTTATTTTTTCTATATTGAAAAACGGTATAACAAATTAATGGCAGATTGGTATAATAAAAAATTTTATCTAATAATAAGTTTTTGTAATATATGAGATTATTGCATATTGCAAAATATTGCGTACACTTCAATACTCGAAACGTTAAATTAAGAAACATTTTTCCGTACTTATTTATTTTAGATTACATTAAAAATTATGTTAAATACATGACGCATAACAGAATACATCAATATATCCGAATTAGACTTTTAGTGGGTTGACACATTATTGCTTATCAGCATCCACATATACATAGATAACATAAATAGACTGTGTCAAAATGATGGACATTCTAGACGAATATCTGTCTTGAGATCTGACAATTAGCCCCGCAGCCAGTTACAGACATCGTAATGCCAATTACTCACCGATAGTATGAGATATGTTCAAGGAATGAAAGGGCTCAGTGACGTAGATACATCCAAGACACTAGGTAATAACCAAAATATTACTATGCTCCAATATTAATACTGAATATGCATGCGTTATTATTATATACAAAGGGACTTATATCCGATTATTGGCACCACATTGGCAATGGAACGGCTAATAGCCAATCACTATAAAGCGGAAATACACACTAATCATCAAATGACCCATTTCTCTAATTTGCCAATAAATTTAGATTAGCACTCTTAAAACAGCCACAATTTAATTTAAATCAAATGTAATATGAATAACCATTTCATAAATATACAAAATCATAACAAACGTTAATAAATAATTCCAAAATAAAGCTGCTGTAATATTAAACATCAGAGTTCCAATTTAAACGTCACTCCGGCACATCGTCCGAAAATAAAACACGAGTCGATAGTGGAAAAACTATATTTGTTCAAACATTTGTACAAACATTGATTAAAACGTGTTGCAAACACAAATTGCAAATCCCTAATATTTACAGATCCAACCCATTGGTAATAACATACTCTGTTATGTGATAAATCTATTTGGCCCAAATAATCGCATTTGTTGATCAAACAATTGGGAACAAACATTACATAGAATTTATTTACTAATGGAGGGTTAGTTAAGCGAAATAGTTTCGCTCTCCTAAACGTTTTGTACACTTTAGATATTCTAGATACAGTGTAAGCAACTGTCAACATTAAATACTTCGTACAATGATAACATTGACCATCACGCATTACCTGCGCGGTTTGTGATACTTCTTAAAAGATAAAGTGCGCAAACGTTTAAAACTACACGTAGATAATTCTACTAAACAGATGAAATGGATCATAGAGAAAAAGTTTAAAATTACGTTAATGCCTACATAAAAAAGGTACGATCCTTAAATTTGTTTTTTTAAGCAATCCATCTTTCTTTAAAATTCGAGTGATTCCATTATAACTCTTCGTTGAAATAAATTGTGAAGCAATTTAACCATGAAAATGTAATCGCAATTTTCACATTAATAATAGTAGTTAATTATATGCGCATATCTGAACGTCTCGTTCGGTTTTATTTGCATGATCGAACATCGACCAAACGTTTCAACGAAGATGCTAAATTTGCATTAATCGCGCCAGTCTTTGATAAATCTGTCAGATTAAGTGTGTAATATATCATATCTTTGTTTGCTATAATTTTATAACTTATTATTATTTTATTACTTAGTATTGAATAAAAATCGATTGAAAAACTTCATTGTTTGCTAGCGAGACACCAATCTTCACCTCGTAAAATCACTAAAACTAACTAAGCGTATTATTTATGAGCTGCCGTGACAAAAATTTTAACGTGGTCTTTATTCGATTCTTTCATAGTCACTACTAAGAAATGTTATTATGATTTAAATACGTTTGATAGTCCTTCAGAAAATAGCGGATATAAAAAAAGCGTTGAGAGTATCTTCAATACGGAAATGAAAGGTCTCCCAAAAGATGACCAAAAAACTCTTCACGTCCGAAATACTCACGAACGAAGTCATTGGAAATTTTCGTCATGCCATAAAATATCATAAAGAGTTAAAGATAGTCAGAAAAGAACTCTGAAACTACCGAACGCATTTCAAAAACACTTCTACTCGTATACTAAAAGCATAAATTTTTTGAATGGATATAGACTTTAAATTACGGGACGAACGTTGGTCTATACCGATACTTAAATATTTAGTGGATATTACTTTACATATAGAAAAGCATGTACAGTTATTATTGTTAGACTTTAAAAAGGTTCCAACTTGTATAAAAGTTTTTTAGATGAATTAATATTTTATATATAGTTTTGTTTGCGAACTTTCATAAAGATTTACATAAGTTTTTTGTCATTGCTTAACACTTAAAGGATAACACTGATAATGAATAATGTGTCAACCCACAAAAAGTGAAATTCGTTGATATTAATGTATCTGATAATACATCATTAATTTAACATTATTAAATAAATCATGCCATCTAAACTATATAGCCTCGGAAAAACGTATCTTAATTTTATGTTTCGAATGTTGAAGTGTGCTCAATTATTCAAAGTCTTTCTAGCGAAGCATCATGGAAATACTAATGTATACTTATTTTTTTATATGTTTTCTAACTAGTTGCTCCTCGTGGTTTCACTCGCGTTTATGGTTACTACATCGCTCCTATGAGTCGTAGCGTGATGTAATATAGCCTATAACCTTCTAATTGAAAAGCATTTTTAAAATCGGTCTAGTACTTTCGGAGCGTAATCAATGAAAAAAAAAATCCTCCTTTATCATTAAAGTAGATAATCACAAAATAAACTAAAACCGAGCTCAGAATTGTCAATGCTAATTCCAATAATTAACGTATGAATATTTCAAGTCTGGTTAGATAATTACAAATCAATAAACGTTTCCGAGCTATAAACAAACAAAATTCACTTCATGTTAAATGGAACAATGCATAAATGCGCCATAAAGTTATGTGGAAACCGCATATTGCGAACGTAGAGTTTAATGTTTGCCTCGCTATCTTTGCTTTGATCAAATAAAATAAAACTGGTAAAGCGTGATTTGGAATAATTTAGGAGGGCTCCCTAATACTAACTGTTGTATGAATATTTTTATTATTGTCGTAGATAGCCTAGCTGAAGACGTCTGACTACAGTATACGGGCTAGTTCGACCAGGGCAGTATCACATTTTCACAGATGATCGGCGTAAAGTATATATGTAAGTACACATATGTACCTCTCCACTATTCCTCTCTTTACTTCCTACGTATCTCATTTCATTTTAAGCTGGTAACACATTTGTATGGTTCCACTGGAGTTATATAAGTTTACGGTCAGCGGTGATTATTTAACATTAGATTAACCGCCAGATCGTTTGCCCGTTTTTTTAATGTAAATAAAAAAACACACACACACACACACACACACACACACAAATACCTGACCATCTATTATTGATTGTTGTTTTGATTTAATTAAGTTTGATACCTGTATCTATTATCGATAGAGTAAAAACGTACATTTTGAAAGAATACGCGTAATAAGCATGTACTTATTTAAAGATTATCTTGGAATATATGCTTTAATAGCACACATATTTTGTGAAAATTTAAACCATTTAAAAGTAGAACAGACCGATAGACGAACGATAAACGACATATATATACTAATATGGCTCCATTAGAACCCTTGAGTACGGAACCCTAAAAGTGAGATTTCATTCGCGTTACTTGAAAACTTAAATACTGTAGTTGATATTTAGTATGAAATAAAGTAACGTGATACTGTATGAGTTATAAATGTTTTTCTGTAAGCTAATACTTAGACAGAACGGATCTACATAAATTGAAATGTAAACAGTGAGTGTTTACGTAGACTGAGGTTAACTACTTTATTCACATTAAGCCCGGCCGCATACTGTAGGAAATTTGTGCTGAATTCTTACGGGACGCTCGCCCGGTACGTATACAGAATGAATTTTTTTACTGGGCGGGGAAGGCCAGATTTCAAGACATTGGGTATTGCGAATAATGCTTAAAGAATTCTCTTTACCGATTTTGATAAAAACTAAGACTGCTCGATTAGTTTTTTGAAATAATAATATTTCTAACTAGCAATCGAATCAGTTGTATTAAAACACAAATCGTATTATTGCACTTACTGAACATTTGTGAGTATGCTTAGTACTAATTTACAATTTATTAAAAATTATTCCCAGAATCTTAACATTATCACAGATAATATACGTTTGGGGGATTTTGTAAACTAATGTTATAATTGGTTAAATGAACATACTAATATAAGAAGCTGAAAAGATCCTTTGTTTTTTTTTTGTGTAATAATATCTGTCAAAGGAGCAGGCGGAACACTCAATATTAATAAATAATTAAAAGAGTACCTATCGAGTGTCTTGCCGGTTCTTCTCGGTAGAATCTACATTCCAAATCGATGGTAGCTTTTCATTAATTTAAACATTTCTTGTTTGTTTTGACGATTTAAAGGTGCTTGTAAAAGTCTACTTTAAGAAAGTATATTTTGTTAAGGAATCACCGCCGCCCATGGACACTTGCAGTACCAGAGAAGCCATTAATGCCTTGCCATTTTAGAAAGGACTAAGGACTGAAAGAGGACTAATGAAGTGACTCCGGTCGAGCCAGCGTTAATACGTGCTGTATACATGCAGTTTGTGGCCAGGCGTGTCAGATAACCATAGAAGACGGTAATAGGCTATACAACATCACGCTATGACCTATAGAATGGGGCAGTAAGAATATTACGAGAAAAACCGCGTTAGCTTGTCAATTTATATAAAAGTATAGTTATTTATACAGCATTATAAATCCTTTGAACTACGAATCAGTGAATTCTTGCCTGATATAAATTGATGCTCATCAGTCACTAACCGTTTGTGGTTGGTGTAATAAAGCCTGGTACACGTATATTTTTGACTAATTGGGAATTACGTGTGATAAACTTATGTACATTATTCCTTTTTATATGTCAACTTTACATGTATGTGCTGTTATTAACTGCTTAATACGCAGTTTAGAGAGAATGCTAGTAATATTTTAGTTGATAAAAATTAAATTACTAAAACGATTTTGATTAAAATTCTATTTGATCAATATAAAAGTAAAGCGGATGTATCATTTGGACGCTGATAAGCAATACTATGTCAAGCCACACGGACTTCATTTTGAGAAAACGACGTCTAAAGATGTCAAACCTATTCTTTATAAATTTGTTTGAAGAAGTATCTATCCATTATTTGTTGTCAAAAAAGAATTTTTGATAAAATGTATAATGATTAAAAATCAGACTGAAACATTTAATATATTATCTAATAAAAAGTTTTTCAAATATTTGAGATTAATGTATAAATTGCAAAATATGGAACGCATATGAAATTAGGAACAATTAATTAAAAAACTTTTTTCCGTATTTATTTAGTTTATAGGACTTGAACTTTTTTTAATAATGTCAAATAGGTGATGCAGTATCAAAATACATTTATATCTACGAATTTAACTTTTTGTGGTTTGACACGTTATTGTTTATCAGAATCCATATAGCTAAAGTTTTATAGCATGATAGTTGATTTAAATAGACAACAACATACTATTGAGAGTAGGATAAGAGATATGAACTTATATTTATGTCCAAAAATTTAATGTATTATTATTATGACAGACACGTTGGCGCAGTGGTCACTGCTATTGACTCAAGTGCTAACGGTCGCGGGTTCGATCCCCGCTCACGGTAAATGTCTGTATTGCCCGTACGGATGTTTGTCTTGGTCTGGGTGCTTGTATTAGTGTTGTGAGCGCTTCCGGACCCCCGACACAAGGTCACGTGATCTTAATGGGGCCCGTTAAGTGTGATGCCTTTATTTATGTTTTGTTGAATTATGTCTTAAAAATTTTAATGTAGACACAATATATCGAATATATCTATAAGAGATTTTAATTATTTACCTACAAGGTATTATTTTGTTTGCTTTGTTACAATCTAAGTAAAAACATTAAAACGGTATCACAAGGTACATACACAAACATTGAATAAAAAAAAATATGTTAAAATGTTTAAATATGTTCTTGAAAGAAGAGCAATATAAAAACGATTATAAGACAGTTTTATAAAAACAATCACTTAAAACCTTCCCATAAAAAAAATGTGGCAACACTTTTCCAATTAAAACGGAAATCGAAAATGTTCAACTTTCAAATAAAAAAAAAAACACGCAGCGTTTCCCATCTGATGCGAAAATCTAGATTCAATTTACTTACAAACCGAATGCCGCATTATGTAATAGCGGCAGTCAATTTGTATAGCAGCTAACTAATATTCGAGAATTCTGCAGTTAGCAGTTGCAGGTAAGTGAATGCGGTCATAAAAAGTAAGTAATGGTCGATTAATGTCCTAACGCAAGACCACTAATTAGGCTTATGCGGTACCCGGTAATTGGAATAATGCCCTGGCCTGTTTTTGATTATAAACACTGTTCGGAATTAGAGATAAACCCAACGACTAAAAGTTAATTGAATGCGAACGTGCGAATTTCGAAATAAAACGGGATTTATAAAGGTTTTGTTGGTTCGGAATTGTCACCTGTTAACGTGATTCTGATAGGCGATAATAGATAACGGTGTGGTGGAGAGTAGGTGTAACCATTGACTACAGCTCGTATCAGTATCACTCATGGACATTTGCAGATTCAGAGGAACCGCAAATCCAACTTAGATAGGAATGATGTAAGAGTAATAGGATAGAAGAAAAGAGGATGGGGGGAGAAAGGCCGTCTTTAACCTATTGGAGACGCTAGGGATATGAGCCCCTATGATTTTGACAGAGAACTATTTTGTAAATATGGATATAAAGAGTAAATCAGCAAACTTCTAGATGTATTCAACTGTTAGTTATTTCTTTAGTATCACATTAAATGAATGGATAATCACATAGGTATAATATTTACAGAAAATCTAATTTGATTGAGGTATTCTTATAATTTTAAGATATACAAAATCATTAATTACTATTCTAAATTGTGGTAGGAACTAAAGGGGGCCACCTTTGATCGCGGGGCCCTGAGCATTTGCGCAGAGGGCCTAGTGGAAAAGAGGGGTCTAACTGTAGATATATTAGATACTTCAGGCCGATTTTCTGTGCTTGTGGCAATACCCTGGTCAAGCCAGTCTTATACTAACTGTAGTCAGCAGACTACAACTGAATTCACATTACAAATTGTCTATGAAGACACATAAGTAACCATTTAATTACCGTAGAGCCTAGCTGTAGCCTAATGACTACAGCTGGTTTACAGGCTAATATATCTACAGTTAATCCCCACTTTTCCACTAGGCCCACTGCGCAAATGCTCAGGGTAACAAATAAAGATAAACGCAGCTAGCGTTTCATACGGTGAGTGAGAGAATCGAAAGCCTAACCCCCGCTTCTATTCATTTTCTTAATTTCAATTCCCTTTCGTTCCTTATACCTTTATTATTTCGCAACGCATTTATGGCTCTTCTGAGCCGCAAATATTCATGGGCAGCGGTAAACATAACATTTGCATCAGGCGTCCCGTGTGCTCATTCGCCATGAATTATCTATAAAAAAAAAATATGCCAGAATGGAAATCATTACGAATGTATTTTTAATTCATCGATTGTTAACTCAACATCTTTTGTGTATTGATTATTTATTTTTATGAAACCACTCCAATGAAAGTAGGTACTTTATGCCGTCGCGTCGGCCTTTCATACAATAGCAGACAATACCCATTTATTCTTAGTATAGGAAAATTATAAAACTCTTTTGTGTTTACCCTTTAGTCTATATTTCTAAGATATTAAGCAAATTATAATATCTATGTTTGATTGAATTCTATTTTTCTGAACAATAATGAAGAAAATAAATATGACAAGTATATGATATTTTTAATGACTAATTTGAGTTTATTTTGTTAATATAGACACTTTTGTATTATGTAAAATCCAGCATTGATCATTGCGACCGCACGTTGTATAAAACTGTCAGAAGTAGTGACGCAGTCCGCGGGTCAGACATCAACCAGAAGTGGACAAGCGATTCGGAAAAATTCTGTTAGTATGAGGTTTTATAGTGCATTTTGTTGCTCGTTAGAATATTTCTAATTGATATTTTTTCAAGTATGCGGCAGAACTTATCGTCGTCATGAGAGGATTAAATATGTATAATGTAGGTAATACGAGATGATATTTTAAGTTTAAGAATTATGCTAGATCAGGGGACCTTAAGTAAGCAGTGGAACAGAACAGACAGTTAGGGTCTGTTCCGACTAAAGTTAACGGTAACTTAATCGAAACCTAATTAAGTGCAATTTGGGTATCAAAGGTCTCGTTAAAAATATAACATGGATATAAACGCATCACACTCAACGGCCCCCATTAAGGTCTTGTGACCTTGTGTCGGGAGTCCGGAAACATACAGAACACTAACACAAACACCCAGACCACGACAAATATCCGTATGGCCAATACAGACATTTGCCGTGAGCGGGGATCGAACCCACGACTGTTAGCGCTACAATCAGTTGCAGTGACCATTGCGCCAACGTGTCTGTAAATATATACATATATGTAACATTTATAAATTATAAATTCCAAATAAATTTTTTATAAGTTAATTTAGCAGGGAGGTCGATGGTGAAACAGAAAAATATACAATCAAATCTTAGTTTTGGTTATCGCTAAATGTCGGTTAACTAGGTCCTTAATATTGTAAGATTTATGTAGTTTTTATTAAAAATTAATTGGTGTTAATTGAACCATTTACATGTTTCCAAAATTTAATGACAATACCATGCAACAACTTCACTGTTACCTTTAAACAGTATTTACATATTTAAGTGTTTTATTTGATTTTTATATGTCTTATTCGTATTTTATTTGATTTAAGAGTTTCTTATTTAATTTTAATAATAATATACGTAATCATATCAAAGCGAGGGGGGAAGGGATCAGACTGCGACGATCATAATGTGCTAATCTGTGCTAGATCGCATTTTGGAACACACTATATACATATATAATTAGTGATTTTATCTAAATTATAACTAACAGTAAAAATATACACATACCAGCTGTCCTTTGCGGTTTCGCTCGCGTTTATGGTTACTGTTTCACCCTTATGAGTTGTAGCGTGATGTAAAATAGCCTATAGTCTCCCTTAATAAATAAACTATCTAACACAAAAATAATTTTTCAATTCGAACCAGTAGTTCTTGAGATTAGCGCGTTTAAACAAAAAAAAAATTCAGTTTTATAATATTAGTATAGATTACATAAAGAACACGAATCATTCGTATTATAAAAATGTTTAGTTTTTACATGAAATTAATCGTAAATTTGTATTTCAATCTCGAGTTAAATCTCGTCAAATTTTTACTTAAAGCGATACCTACTTTATTATCAATCGTTAAATATCGTAATAATTTTTTTTTCGTACGCGATAAAATATTTAACAACTTAGGAAATCATGTCTTTAGGGGCTGGAATATTATAAATTTTATATCTCAAAGACATCGATTTTCATCAAAGTTAATTTATGCACTTGACAGGATATTCGATCATTGGCAAAAATTAATAGAGTTCTTAATTTAAATTTTTATGACATGTCTACCGTATTCGCGTATTTTAAAGCATTTTTACAGTTAAAACTGCTTTTGCGGTAGCGTAATATTTTCATTTATTTTAAATCCAACCCACAATCCAACAACGCATTTTTGGTCCCTGTGGTGCTACAATTATTCATAGGCACCAGAAGTCACTTAATATCAGGTGATCCGCCTGCTCGTTTCCCCTCTTTTTATGATAATGATAATGTGTTTTTTAGTATATGTATGTATGTATGTGGGTTTTTATCTTTGTGGCACTATTAAGACTAAATGCGTGGTTTTGGTAAATGAAACGTCATTTGATTCAACGTAAAGGCGTGATGTCATAGAAAAATTTGGGAAAAATCAAAGTAGCCGACTTTGGGCGCCATAATGTAAAAAAGAAAAAAAATGAAAATCGACAAACTATGTCAAGATGGGTACCGTTAAATAGGTCATTAAAAACAATTTTAAGGTTTCTCATATCGTTTTTCAATAAGAATTATCTTTAAGGATTTATAACGATCTAAAATTGCGTATATATTCTCAGTTATAGGCTTTTAGACGGAACTGATATTGATTCAGTACTGCTGATTCTAGGTGGTCTTATTACGCAATCGAGTTTTTGATTTTCTTAATCGAAACTCGCGCAAAAAGTTACACTAACATCCGACTCACACTTTACCATACACAAAAAAAATAGATATCTATTATATATAGGTATACCGTCAAGAGAGCCCTTTTAAGTTCAAACAGACGACGTAGGCTTAATAGATAGACACCGTTTGGATAAAGAATTATTAAAGAAAATATTTTTGAATTTTGTTGTTATCAACTTACCCTGACTCTCGTTGAAGAACCCAAGCACCATGATGATGATAACCACCAGACCAATCTTGAGCCGGTAGCCCAGGAGACGAGCTGCTCGCATCTCGACTAGCCACGACATCGCCCCACTAGCCCTGACGCATCCATTCGTTGTACAAGATGTTCATTGGTGGATCGATTTGACTCATTGTCTGAAACAATGATAATGAAAGATTTAGTCTTATTTTCTAAATATAGTCATGAGTTTTAGTCTACAGTTTATAGCTTATGTCCTTCCAAAAATGTATGTGAAACGAAATGGTTCGAATTCTTTTGCGTAAAAGTTTTCATCTTCTATTTCACCCTTTACATTTTATTTTCGCGACGCAAATTGATCTATCTCCTCCACTAATGTCCAATATATGCTGTACCAAAATTCTTCAAAATTGGTTTAGATAATTTGGCGTAATTATGAATATATATGAATATGAGTATAAACAGACTCACATACAGACAAATTTACTTTTAACTATAGATCGTAAAAATATTTCATTTTAATCTATACTAGAGATTAAAATGAAATATTTTGACGATTAGTAGGTGATCTCCACAAATATTTTAACGAGGTTTTTGCAATATTGGTCAGATATTTTAATGGGAAACCACTCAATTGTTCATCATTCAACTATTTGTTAATTTTAATCGCTTTTGAGTCTTGCATTGTTATGCTAGAGCTATTATTCTGATATTACTGGAAACATAGAAACAAATCGTTTCATTTATACGGTGAAATTATTTATAAACTCAAAAGAAAGCTTCATTGAAAGCATTATTGAAGCTCTCTTAAAAGTTGAACATTTCCTTTATTTCATGAGTCAATTCTTACTAATTTTGGGTCCAGCAAAATTATATACGAATATGACAAAGAAATAATTTATTAGCTCCTCAATTTTTGAATAAAAATTATTGTTTCTAAGAAATTAATAAATATAAATTACTATGGTAATATTTAAGTGTGTTTTAGATTTAAATTTAAAGTTCTTAAAAAACATTAGTCAGATGTTTAGATCTACAAAGAATCAACTGGTAATCGTCCATTGAATTTGTGGCCCAGAAAAGATACCTTTATGAGCCGAGATGGCTTAGTGCTTAGAACACGTTGATCTTTACCGATGATCACGGGTTTAAACCCCGGCTAGCACCGCTGATTTTTCAAGTGCTAAATTTGTGTTTAAATTCATCTCGAGCTCGGCGGTGAAGGAAAACATCGTGAGGAAACCTGCATGTGTTGAGAGAAATTCTGACACATGTATATCCGCCAACCCGCAGTGTAGCAGCGTGAAGGATTAAGCTCTAAGCCTTCTCCTTAATAGGAGAGGAGGCCTTTGCCCAACAGTGGGATATGTACAGGCTGTTACTTAAAAGATACCTTTGTATTACTTAATTTAGGAAATTTCGTTTCTTAAGTATATAAAAGCCTAACCTACTTGGTTCATGGCTTTGACAAAATTCTTCATCTAGACCAGCTTGATACGTAAGGGTAGAAGAAGAACATTTTTTGGATCTACGAGTGGCTCGGCAAAAACGTTTTTCTCAGTAGAGTCAAGACATACATAAAATGTTGCCAACATTGGAAAACAAAATTTCTGCAGTTTAAAAAGGATACATTTTAATATATGAAAATTAGCTTGTATCTCTGAAACTAGATCTAATCGGTTCTTTTAATAGTCATTTTTGCATTCAGTACAAGAGACCGAAACAATTTCATTATTGCGTAGTGTTATTATAAAATGAAAAACAGAATAAAAATGGACCAAAAAATGTTTATCGAATCGTTATCAAACTTCACACGATCACCCGATAAGCTAATCTGTCTTGTTTAAAAATGTCATCAGAATTGCTCCAACTGTTTTGCTGTCCATAAGGAACATAACCTACACATTAATTTTTATATCATATAGACATTACTTTTAATTGTGGACTTTGAACATATTATACGATTCTTCAGAGCTATAATCACAAAGACAAAATGTTGGTTCAATTTGTTTTATTCATGTTTCAATGATGATAAAATTTTAATGAGAAACTTCCCAGCACCAATACTCGTTGCATTTTAAGACATGGTTGAGGGAATTTTAATTAAAATACACTATAACGATGCAAATGCTGAAGTGAACAGCGTTTCAGAGGTCTTAAGAGGTTGTGTCAATATTGCTGTATTGTTTTGTGATTATTTTATAATTGAAATCGTATGAAAGTGATTTGTTTATTTAAATAGTCTAGACTTTTTAATTAGAATAAAGATACAACGAAATAATTGATGAGTTCGTTTCTAAACAATTCAATGTGTTTGGAAATAATGAAGAACAAAAGCACGCGACCGCATGTGACTTTGCGTTGTGATTTTTTAACCACCCAACCAAAAAAGGGGGATGTTTTAAATTTCACGTTTCTATCTGTGTGTGTTTGTGGCGTAGTGACTCGCTAACGAATGTACCGGTTTTGATACGATTTTTTGGTCGAAAAATTTTATCTCTGTTTATATTTTCTGAGTATCAGTATGATGAGCGTAGTACTGATGGCAACAAATATTATTATTTTCATCATAGTAAATAGTTTTACAGGTTATAGAGTTGCATAGTATTTTTATTGGTATTTTTTTTTATTTATTTATAGAATGACAATAATGTAAAAATCTATTTTTGTTTTTTTTTTTGTTGTTTGATTGAATTTATTATCAATTTTTTTATGAATGTTAAATACATAATGGATTATCAGAATACATCAAAATCTCTAAATTTGACTTTTTGTGGGTTGACATATTGTATATATATATATATATATATATATATATATATATATATATATATATATATATATATATATATATATATATATTGTACAGTGTATTTTTATTACAGATTTTTGAAGATTGATATGTAATTCATTCAACAGATATTCTGTGTCAAGTGTCAATAACTTTTTACGATTTGGCGTAAAGGATGCGTTAAATCTAGTTCAGCTTCTTATTGTATATGAGTTATGTAATATTTATATATTATGTTATATAAAAGTTGGCATATATGGAATAACATAGAGAGACAGAATTGAAATACTGTATTTTTAATATCTCCTAGTTTTTGTTACAAAAATGTTTAACAGTTGTAAAATTTATTTTTTGTCAAATGATCGTTAAGTTATTTATAAGAAATTTCTTATAAAAATTAGGAAACCTTCCCGAAATGTAAAGTAGCACCGAATTTTTTAGTATAAAAGTAATTTTATTTTAAACAAAACACTAAATATTGAAATACCATTTTCACAAGTACCTTAATAACAAGACTATAACTAGATATTTTTTAAAACATAAGAACATTTCAGAAAAACGAAAAATAAAAACAAGATATTTAAAATTAATATTGCAATTCCTCAGAATTATAATAAACTAAGCCTTTCTGAGAAATAAAGTGCTAGATATGCAAATAATAATGAAAGTTATTACTGAAAGGAAATGTTTTAAGAAGATTATACATTTTGCATAGCTTAATAATGATTTATGTTCCTAAATTAATTATTCAATACAAAATAAACTTTATGCATAAACCTGCAATAGGGCTTTATTATAATTTATTCCCAAAACAAATTCCCAAAAAATACATAATACTTATAGTATAGTTTTGTTGATTTTATATAAATTTTATTAAAATTCGACGAATATTTTAGGTAATTAAATTCAGAATTCGTAAACGTATAAATTTATTTACAGATATATATATTTTTGTGTCGAATGCGCAGAAAATGCCTTTAAAATTGAAGAAGCAAAATATTCGTATATAATGTGTATGTTTTTAATTATTTGTAATACGAGTAACAGTAACAATACTTCAGAATGAATGGTCTTGATCGTATTTGAAAATAATAACCAACAACAGAAGAGTTATTGAATAAATTAATACGATGACTTTGAAATTATCACATACCTTATAAAAATAGTTTTATTGTTACGAATATAAGAAACAGAAATAGCATTAGAGATAATAAAAGCATATTAAATTGTTTGGTGTCCAAATATCTATATATACACAATTTGAATTTTCAATCATTAAAAAACTATAAACGACCATTTCTTCTCAAAGTTTCCACTCATCTCCAGTTTAAAGAACGTCTGTATTCCCAAACATTTTTCAAAACTTTCAACGATAAGATTCTCAAGCAATCTATTAGATGTACTTGTTTTTCACGACCGCCCACCCGTGACCGCAACAAAAGGGAATTTTCGTAGAAGACATTAAAACTTGCACGTTAACAACTCGGAATGATCCAGAAGCCTTTTAATGGTGAAGAAGTTTCAGAAGTTTGTTGTAAACGGTAAACTCGCTAATTGAGAAGTTTCGCGGTAAAAAAATAGCGGTAACGGAACGGAAATTAACCAGCGGCTTGTAATGAGTCCGGTTTGAGAGCGACTGAGGTGCGATTTTTGTAACCCATTCGGATGGAAATGTGATAACTTTTTATAGGCTTTGTCAACGGTGATGTTCGGTTCGGCTTTTTTGTGCATAATTTTAAATATTTTTCAACCGAATTCAAAGAAAGGAGGTAATTCTTAATAATAAAAATCTATATTAATATTATAAAGCTAAAGAGTTTTTCGTTTGTTTGTTTGTTTGAACGTGCTACTCTCAGGAACTACTCTTCCAAATTGAATAATTCTTTTTGTGTTAGATAATTTATTTATTGAGGAAGGCTAAAGGCTATATTACATCAAGTTACGACTCATAGGTGCGATGCAGTAACCATAAACGCGGTTGAAACCGCAAGGGACAGCTAGTAATAACGAATACTCACAACTTACAGACAACGATTTCAGAAAAACTTAAAAAATACATACACCTCAAAGATGAAATAAAGCGTATGTGGAATCTTCTAACAGTAACTACCGTGCCGATACTTAAATCTCTCTTTACATCAATCGTTTAAAACAATAGATCTACGAAAACATGTATATTTAACTTTACAGAAAGCCATAATTTTAACTACATACATAATTATATATAAGTTAGAAAGTTTCTACATTCGGATCAAAATACTATAGACTGCTAAAACACAAAATAATATACTATTTTAATAGAAATGATAAACATTTGGCTTCGTCTCGTGATAATCAATTCAATCAATAACAATGCTGAAGGTTTCAAATTTACTAACAAAAATAATAATAATAATCGCATCACCCTCAACACCTCCATTAGGCTCTTATGATACTGCGTCGGAGGTCTGGAAATACACGCAACACAAACACAAGCACCCAGATTTCGAAAAATATCCGTATGGTCAATGCATATATTTGCAATGAGCGCGGTTCGAACCCGCGGCCATTAGCGCTTCAGTTCTGCCTGTCAATTGTAGTGTATGTTTTTTTCATGTTTTTTCCCTCAGACCTTCATAATTTTCAAACCGATTATGAAAATTATTCGTTTAAGGGTATACTTTCAGACGAATAGCATAGAATTTTATTAAGAGCGTATAAGAGATTTGGTAACCGGAAGAAGTGTACCATCCAAGTATTTGGCCATACTAAATTTTTTCGTCAAATCTGCGCCTATTTTATCAAGTGACAAGATTTTATCGCTAATAAAGTGTCGGTCTAGACGGGGTTTGGTTGATTGGATTTTAGAATTACATTAAAATATAAAGATTTAACTATTCATATTTAATATAACTGGACTTATCGCGAGAACTAATAGTAGTAATACCTTTTTTAATGCCCGACGTTTACGAAGAAATTGCATCCGTCATGGTCACGAGCTAACCTCAGTCAGAGCGATAAGACCCGTTGTATTAAATATGAATGGATAACGCCTTGCAAAACCTTCCTCAGATTACAACGGGTCATCTTTATTGTAAACTCGAAGGAACTAAGTCTATATTTTTAACTAAAAGTTCGCTATGTTCAGACTCATAGTAGTGTATAAACAATGAACATTTAAAAGTAATATCTATATATATAAAAATCCAAACTAACTGGCTGACATATTCACTGACTGATTAATCATTATAAAGCTGAAACCTTTACCGTTGCTTATATAATGTAAGTGTGATTTAGACAGAATTTTTTTAATCCATTTCCTAAAGGGTTTAAATTATGTTAGGTATAAAATTTCTAAGTATACGCGGCCGATACTGCGTGGAACTGCTATTTTTAATATGAATCTGTAACAAAAGCTAATAAATTTCGAACTTTAAATTGTTCAGATGTTGCAGATAACGTTGTCTTAGATTTTCGCTATTATTACTCATTAGACATTCGTGGTCACGGATAGACCTACTTACATAGTCTACCCATCAACACGAAGTCTGTAAAGTGCTCGAAACGTCGGGATGATAATAATAGTTAATATACGCGATTTAAATCCGTTTTAAAATAGTTTTATTTCAAGATATTGCAGATATTACCAGCTTTTGTTCGTGGTCTTGCTCGTGTTAACGTGAATTTCGTTATGTCAGACGACTGTCTACCTGTAACCTTTTTTTTCTGTCTGGCCCCTTCCACACCCAGGCTACATAAAGTCGAAGTTTTATCGTAATTGAATTAACAGTTTGGCAGCGTATAAGATACAATAAACAAAGAATGTATTTTGTACATTTAATATTGTGTTATGATTTTATACCCGCGACAGCTTATATACGTATAATTATATATTACTTTATATTTTGCACATTTCATAAACATTTTCATCTCCTATTTGACCACCCGAATGTCAAATCTTTATTTATAATAAAATTTATCAAATTAGTTCAGCGGTAACGGTTCGGGGATGTGAAACGGTAACAAGTACTCAAATTGAGTCAATAACATTTATTATATGAGTATTAATACCCATACCCCCAACTTGAAAACTAAATACATACTCTTACAAGTTACTTTGATCTTCTATTTCATATTCACCACACAATTCCCTCAAAGGTTAATGTTATCGATAAAATAATATTTAAACCTCTGTTTGATATAACATATGGGCGAGATAAATCATGTGAGCCGAATGGAGGGAAGAACTCCTAACAACGATATATAGCGATACATATTTCATGGGAAAGGAGAAATATCCTTGAATGCCTTTAGAACTTATATAAGACGACTTGTGCGTTGATAAGCGGAGCGGTCGAGCAAGCGGATTGGATTGTTAAAGAAGTTCAATAAAATTTAAATCCTGCTAGGATCTTCTTTTGTCTCGATGAAATAAACACTTAAACCCCACCAACACCCTATATATACATTATATGTTTCTGTAAAAAAGCGAAGGGTTCATTTATTCACTCATTAAACACGAATTTTCGGAATACACGTGGTCTCTGAAGCTGATATTTAGCAGATACATAGGTACTATATATCTAGGAAACGTCAGTTAGGAACGGGTTAAAAAAATTAACCTTTTTAAAATTTTATGTTATATTAAATTTACAAAATATACATAACATCTTATAAATATTGTCAATTTAATATTGCGAAAAACAAATGTGATATAATATTCAACTGTCTTTATTAGGTGCTAGCATTCTGCCCGCGATTTTATCTGCGTGAAATTCGGTTGTATCACGCTCCCGTTCACATCGCATTCCCAAAGTAGCCGTGAAGTTTTCCATGATTAAAAGAAACCAATATTAAATTTTATTACAATTGATGCAGTCATTTGTAAGTTTATTCGTAACGATCATACAAAAATACTAATCTTTCTTCGTCATAATATTAGTATAAATTGTTGATTTTGTATTAAGATCTAAGAGTTAGGTCGTAAAGAAGGAGTAGGGTTTGGGTTGTTAGGTACTACTGATGTTTTAGCAAGATACCTTTTTCCTTTGATATTTTACTCAAATAGCCTAAAGCATTTTCTAGTTTCTCATCAAAGCTTATATTAACGTTAACAAACATTTCTTCGTTGAAATTTAATTTTAAATAATTAAGTAACAAATTATCAATTAAATACTCAAATCCTATTCATATTAAGGTATTATTAAATGAATTTAGTATTACATTTTATTTTATTACAATAAAATATATCTATTAAATATCTTTAGTAATCTTGTTAAACAAAATCGCTATCGCTACCGCTCGTGCATATAGTCATAAGGTAATTGTCTTAACTTCCTTTCGCGATTCGATAAAGGTCAAATAAGTGGGTCAAAGAATAAAATAAAGCATTTTCATCTCTAATTTTTGAAAGGGTTTAATACGTTATCGATTAATAAAATTATTTATTACCAACAGCCATACGTGATTTAATTCGTGTTTATGGTTACTGATTCGCTCCTATCAGTCGTAGTGTGATGTAATTATACTCTATATACTTGCTCAATAAATGGACTATCTAACGCAGAAAGAACTTTTCAAATTGAATCAGTAATTCCAGAAGTTACCCCCTACATACAAAGTAAAGTAAAGTAACAGCCTGTAAATGTCCCACTGCTGGGCAAAGGCCTCCTCTCCTATTAAGGAGAAGGTTTAGAGCTTAATCTACTACGCTGCTCCACTGCGAGCTGGCGGATATAGATGTGTCAGAATATCTCCCGGCACATGCAGGTTTCCTCACGATGTTTTCCTTCACCGCCGAGCTCGAGATGAATTTAAACACAAATTTAGCACTTGAAAAACCAGCTGTGCTAGCCGGGGTTTGAACCCGCAATCATCAGTTGAGATCGACGTTTTCTAACCATTAAGCCATCTCGGCTTATTCTACATACAAATTTATAAACAAAGTTTACATCTTTATAATATTAGAATAGATCCAGATCACTTTTATTTTGATCGCCTTTACCTTATAACAACTAGTAATGTCTTAGTTGCGTTGAATTTTAAAATGCTATTAGTAACATTCATGTTTCTCTTTCTCTGTGAACCGTAGCGTGATGTTGCATGGCCTACATTTCTGAATAAAGACACATTTTAACGCAAAAATAATTAATCAAAACAGGTACGTAATTCGATATTGATATTTCAAAATTTTTAGCTTATATTTTAGATAAGTATATACTTAAATATATACTATTCCTCTTTCATCAAATAATTTATTCATATTTTCGATAAATCTCAAATATCTTCTCATAGAATCAAATGCGTTACTTATGCCCGATCACGTTTTATAGAAGACAAGAGGTCTTTACAATGTTATCGAAGCTTGGAGACGAAAATATCAACTATTATTATAGATTATAATACAAAATTCATCGTAGTACTATCCGCAGATTTAAATTTACTGCCTAAATAGATACCTCGTGATTTCACCAATATTAATTTTGGTACTTACTTTGGTTAACGTTTCAGCCCTGTGCAGAGGAGAAAAATATTTCGGAATAATTTCTGTTCGTCGAAATAGATTGTTTAGAACTGAATCGCATTATATTAAAGACCAAAAGCACCGAAAATCTCCCAAACAACCGTATAGATAACTTTTAGAAATAATTAATCGGGTGTCTGTAAAAAATGTATTTGAACTTATATATATATGGATGCTGATAAGCAATAATGTGTCAACCCACAAATTTTGAGATATTGATGTTTTTTGAAACTGTGTCACCTATTTAACATTATCAAAAAAAGTTTCAAGTCATCTCAACTAAATAAGTATGGAAAACAGTTTCTTAACTCAATATTTCGAATTTCAGGTGCGTTCCATATTTTGCAATTTATAAATTAATCTCAAATATTTAAAAACTTATTATTAGATAACATATTAAATAAAACTATCTGCTTTTGATTCATTATACATTTTATCAAAATAGTAAAGAAAAGATGAATATATACGTTTTCAAGCAAATTTATTAAGAATAGGTTTGACATCTTCAGAGACCATTTTCTCAAAACGAAGTCCGTGTGGCTTGACATAGTATTGCTTATCAGCGTCCATATATCCTGTGATTAACGCGTCATTATTCCGACAGAAAAACTGTTGTGAACTTGACTAAGTACGATAATCAGGAATTAATTAGCGTCATTAAAAGACCTTGGCTACCGTCGAGTACATGAATTGGCTATTCGTATTTGTAATTCTCTTTAAAACGTTTCTGCTAAACGATAAAAAGGTGAGTTATTTACGATAAAGTAGAATTTTAAATATATGTGTTACTAATTTCATTGTATTTTTTTAGACAACGAAGCTTCAAAAAAGGGTAATTTCAAAAACAGTATACGTTATTTTGTTTACTTGAAAAATAAAATTCTAAACTGATGATATACTCTTTCAAACAAAAAATTCGCGACGAATTAAGCACTTCCTTCTTTTTTAGAAATCGTTTAAAAAACAAACAAGCATGTAGTCCATCTCATGATAACTGATTACCATCTCTCGTGAACATCTGCAACATTCCGGGATATAAGCGCATCGCTTACATTTAAGAAGCCTTCAAAGTTAACTCATGTAGTACTACTTATGTAGCGCTCATATGAAACCTTGATAGGAAGATCCCAAAGTTTATATAAAAGTTGTGGATCTTGCTTTCAAGGCTTTACTTCCCACGTATGTATGTACATATGTTGATAACTTTCACTTGTATTTTCGTTGATTGTCACTACAATGTCTAATACATAACGAATCCTAGAAACAGAATAATTAAAAATAAATTTGTTATGAACATAATCAAACATACGTATTTATTATGTGCTACCAAAATCACACAAAATATTGATGATATGCTAGTTCCAGTTATTTTGATTTAAAAACCAGACTATTAAACTGATTTCGATAAATCCATATATTTAAATCCATAATCATAATCCTTAAGGTTATAAACATAATATCACATTATATCATATCGAAATAGGTATAAAAAGTATTATCGCAGCATTAAGCTTGAGTAAGCATTTAGTGTAGGATTACGTAAGGATGGACATTTGTCATATTAGTTGGACACTTTTAGGCCTAGGTAAGTGTTGTTTCTTAGGGAGTATTAGGTTTCCTTTAATATGAACAAAGAGTTGTAACTGAAACGTTAGCTTAGGTAAATCTTTTTGAAAATACAAGCGCAGAAAAAATCATGCATACAAGATTATGTCAAGAATATTATTATGTTAGTTAGCCTAATGACTAGATTTCGTGTTGCTAGCTTGATCAGAGCGGTACTAAACTGTCATATAGTACCTGCATCAGACGGCGAGGAGGGAGGTATCCTCTATCTGCCACGAGTGTGGCGCGCCCGTCGATACGGCGCGCCATACCCTGGAGGAATGTGCCGCATGGGGACCCCAACGCCACGCCCTGGTGGCGGTAATAGGCGGAGATCTCTCCCTGCCGAGCGTGACTCGTGCCATGCTTGGCAGTGAGGGAAACTGGTCGGCGACGGTTTCATTGGCAGAGCAACCGCTTGGGCGCCACGGTACAATGCGTAAGCGATCCCGTGACGTCCAACAAAGGCGATTAGGGCACCGCTGGGTTTTAGTGGGCAGTCTGGTATATACGTTGCCTGGAGTCCCACATACCCGCCTGAACCACACCGGGCGGGATGCGTAAAAGCATTTCCCAGCGAGAAAAAAAAAGGGTCTGCTTATTACTCTTGTCCATGTCGAAAAATTGCCATTTGACTTTTACAACCCCCGAGTTCAAGCCAGTAACCAATTAGATTAGAATAATCTCCCTCCTAAGAGTAACGATAATTGATAATTATTTTGATTGTAGTAATAACAGGGACCAACAGTTTTACGTGCTCTCCGAGCCACGGTGGGGAGCCTCACAAGGACAAACACCCAGATCTAATATTTATACAAATACAAATATCTGCTGCAAACCCGTTACCGTTGGCATTAGAGGTACATTCACTTCACCAGATCTGTAAAGTAGCTAACACAATAGCTATGTTTTATACGGTGAGTGATGTAGCCGGAAACCTAAAACCCTGCCCCATCCTTTCCCTTACTTCTTATTCGTCTTCATACTTAATTAATTTTTAATCTGGCAACACATTTATGGCATCATTTCACATTACCTGCCTGCTTGCTTGCTAATTTCATTTTAAAAAATCCTTTACACACTAAACAGGAATTGCAATTCCTGAACAAATTTCTAAGATAACAATCATAGCTACGGAGTCAGATTATTTATAACATACTAAAATGAAAATAAAGCTTAAACTTTCATAGCATCTCTACACCCGTACGTAAAATGTTAGAAAATTATTGCAACAGTCATAAATAATTTACGACTTTTCAGGTCCATAATTAAATGGCTGTCCTTCTCAACATTTTCTTTAACTAGATAATGTTCTACTTAAGTAATATTCAATTAACCTCCATCTAAATATTTATCTTAAGCGATCGTGGTATCTAACCAGAATTCTTAACTACCTCAAATACTCATTTTACAATGAATTTTTCGTCGAGAAGCGACATTGTTAGAATTTTTAGTGACTAACCATTCGTATTTTCCTTAAAGGGTTAGAATTCCAATCGCGACTTTTAGATTTTATTCTGTTCTGGCTCACCGCTCCGTGGGCGTTGATTTCTATTCACGTTTCCAATTTTTTTATGGTATTTTGCAGAAAAATTTATTGCTTCAAATTAAAAAGTAACCTATTAGTCTTAGTGAGTAGAATATGTAGAGCTCCTATATACGTTTTCTGTTTCTGTATAACCTTCAAAATCCCTTTAAAATCATATTATTCACATACAAGTTTCACGTCACTAAAAATAGAGGTTCTCAGTTCGTCGAAGACTGTCTATTTACTGTATATTTTCCCTTTACTTAAAAACGTCTTGACCTATTTAATTATTTAGTTTTTTTTTTATATATTTTCAGAGATCTATAGTTTTCATAAAAATCAAGAAAAAAACATAGTTTTGTATAAAAATAACTGTAATAATTATATAATACAGTTTAATTTTTTTACATTAAGTCAGTTCCTTTTTTTATTTTTTTATTTATCACTCACGTGAATTATCTCAAATCTTAACGCCAATAACGCAACCCTTCTCACTCGCAGTACATAAATAAAAAAAGTATAATATATGTATTATAAGAAAAATCAAGACACGCACAATATGGCACAAATCATCACTAAATAGAATTTACCGCAATATTAGAAAGACCTCAAATAATATCCTTCGTAACCAAACAGTTGTGTAGTTCATAAAATAAACACTATGATGGCATAAATTTCGTTTGTTACCTTTATAGAGAAGCAGGCCGTATTCTCTTGTAATAAAGACTATATTGAATTGGCTATATATTTAGGCGACTGTATAATATTTTGCGATAATGTTATTAAATCTTCTAATAATGCTGAGTACGTTACGTAATGCTATATATTTTGTGTTATTTTTACCTTTATAAAAACGTGTTAGATAGCTTTGTCTGCAAATAAATATATAATTATATAACAACAAATAACAAATAACGCATCACACTCAAGGGCCCCCATTAAGATCTCATGACCTTGTGTCGGGGGTCCAGAAACACTCACAACACTAACACAAACACCCGGACCACGACAAACATCAGTATGGCCAATACACAGGTTTGCCGTGAGCGGGGATCGAACCCGCGACCGTTAGCGCTTTAGTCAGTTGCAGTGACCATTGCGCCAACGCGTCTGTCATAAAATATATTTTCATGTATATCTTTAAATCACAAATATTATTAGTAAATATGGACTGTTGTATTACTATTAGTATCCGATGAGATTTGCTCGGTATTTTGTTTGTAAATCCTGTTTTTTGAAATTTGTATTAAAAAGTAATTTAAAAAGTTAGTAATAGTTTTATTATAGCTTAATAGATACGACGTTTTCTAAGAATGAAATCTTCTTGATCTAGATCTAGCTAGTTCGGTTTATCGCCCATGAAATCTTGCATATATGTAGAGTTAATTTTATGAAATTTTTTGCAATCGTTTCCAAGATTTAGATTATATATATATACAATAATTGCCCCTTTAAATGTAATAGATATACGAAATATGAAATTAAAATTAGAATATACTTTATTCGTGTAGGCTTTCAAAAGCATTTTTGTTTGTACTTAGGTGTGTTTATTGTTTAGAAATTTACATGTTGCGATTATAAATGAGAAAACATTTTACGATTGATTGGATTGAAAGATTATTTATGTACACTGACAGAATAAATAAAGAGAAAGATAGAACTTTCTATGCGACATAAAACCAGGAGCCTATTTCGAAAATTATGACATATTTGGACTCTGATAAGCAATAATGTGTCAACCCACACGGACTTCATTTTGAGACAATGGCGTCTAAACATGTCAAACATATTCTTACTTAATTTGTTTAATGACGTTTATATCCATTTTCCTTCCCTTTTTTGTAAAAGGTATAATTAATTAAAAGTAGATTGATATATTTAATATATTATCGGTTAAAAAGTTTTTCAAATATTTCAGATTATTCTATAAATTTCAAATATGGAACTCACTTGAAATACGAAACAATTATAAAGAAACTTTTTTCCGTATTTATTTAGTTTATATTGCTTAATTTTTTTTAATAATGTTGATTAGGTAATGCAATATCAAAATACATAATATCTCCGAATTTTACTTTTTGTGGGTTAACACATTATTGCTTATCAGCTCCAGCATCCATTTGAACTCAATAGATTATTCTAGATGGCCATTGCTATACGTTATTTTTTTGTGTATTATTTCAAAATAAAGTCTATATTAACAAGCAAAAAGTCGTGATCTGGAACTAGTATAAATTAAAATTATATTAAATGAAAATATTTTATATAAAACGCAATACCACTAAAATAGGCGATTACTAAAGGAATTATGAAAATAAAATGAATTATTTTAGAGAATTATTAAAATATTGTTTTAGAAATGCTATTTAAGTCTTTGTGAAATCGAGATGATATTACTTTAGACGCTTCGGAAAATATTATTAATATTAAATTAAACTCAGTCGTAATTAAATACTTCGTAATAATTTCTAAAGTTTCACCTAATTTTATTATTAAACTGAACACAATATACGTAATGAAATAATGTTAATTTTATTTGAAGTATCTTTGGCCTTACTTACTTAGTATAAATGTAATTTATATATTTTTACAACGCAAACAAAGATTCTTTGATACCTCATATTATATTCAGACATATTAATTCTTCTGCAAATAACAGCAAGTCAAATAATTAATTTACAAAATAATTATATTATTTACTCCTATGTATTTAATCATTAAAAATAGGTTTTTTATCTATCTACTCGATTTTAACGAAAAAAAAACGTCTACTAGCTGATCCGTCAGGCGTCTTTTCGAGAGTTACCCATTGTTGAGTTAATAGAGTTTGTAATTTTTAACCCCGACCCAAAAAGAGGAGTTTTATAAGTTTCATGTGCATTTCTTTTAACAATATAATGTAACAAATATGTACAGTAATAATATTATGGGCATCTCTAACGAATGGACCAATTTTAATGCGTTTTTTTTTGTTCGAAAGCTGATGTAATCAAGATGATTCTTAGCTATAATTGATGAAAATGTGTTCAGACTCTTAAAGGCTCTTTTCTAGTTGCTAAATGGATGCGAGCAATTTCTACAGGTCTGATGGGTTTCAAAATTTCTATACTGTGACTTCTACTTAAAATAACATATTTGCGCAACCTTGGCCTGATGCTGCTGTATGGCCTAGAGTCAGGACACAACTCCTCACCGATATACAGCCAAAGTATTGTATTGAGACTCGTTGAAATGATCTCAACGAATATATTGTTAAAGGCATAACTGATTACACATAAAAACATCAATGACATATTTAATGTAATCAAATCATGTTTTATAAAAATTAATATTTAAATTTTCTGCTTTGTATATATACCTGATATATACTAAATCTCATTCAAATTTATCGATTATTCGAAATATTTCCATTAACCGATAAGCGTTCTATTTACACATTCCTATTCCTGTTAGAATCTAGCGTGCCCAAACAGAAGGCATAATTGTCAAATATTATCACTACACTGACTGCAAATTTCTGTTATTTTAGCACAAAATAGATTTCAGAATGTTTCATATTTGATTGTAATAGTATTCTGCTAAAGCCATTTTTGCGTGATGAAATTAGTGACGTGAGTGTCTAAAATGACATTAAATAAAATATACTTCGCTTTCGCGTTGTTTCGTAGAAATAATTTAATTCTATTCTTTATGTTAATGGATTTTAAATTGTGAAAACAATAGTGTCGTAAAATAAAATAATGAGAAAAATCCCAACCTTTCTACTCGTTGAGAATAAAAAAAAATCTACAACGAGCCTCAAGACTATACTTCTACTGTAAATTGGTGAGGAGTTATCCTACTGAGTCCAAATGATGTTGCAGGATCATTAATGTTACGCGACTATGTTATATCGATACCAATTTATAGAACATTTCCTGTCGATTAGACGGTGACACGGTGAAATCATTAGGATGACATGATAGGGCACTATTTAATATAACCACTGGATTTGTACTTTAAATTATTATATTCTTCTGAGGATACTGAACATAAAAACCCTTAGGAACTATATAAATCTTAAATAACAACGATAGTGCGATTCGATGTACAACTCACGCCATCTTTGAGTAAAATTTATGAAGTATATGTAACTTGTCATATTTTATTTCTATGCCTCGTGAACGAAGTTTTAACAAAATAATGCGCATGAATCTTCTTCATTGTTTTGAGGTAATTTTCATATCAATAATTTCGTAATGTAAATTCGGCTTGATTCTTATAGTAACAGGTAATTATGCCGCATTTAGATTGGAGTCTCCTTTTCAGCATATGAAATTCCTGTGCCAGGAAACTCCTCTCTTCCAAATCGTAAGTTATTTTCTTGTACTAAATATTAAACAGAATTATAAAACAATAAGGAAACTAAATAACAACAAATATAATATGTCTGTGTGCGTGTGTGTGTGTGTGTGTGTGTGTGTGTGTGTGTATGTGTGTGTGTGTGTGTGTGTGTGAATAAATAAAGATAATTTGTAAAATATCTCAATAACTACCTATAATTATACTTATTAAAATAAACACTTAGTACAATTTTTATGCTATACATAAAATTTTACTTTCTAAGGCGAGATTGTTTTGACATTCTTTCACTAAAATCTTGAACTTTGATTATATGAAATTGGAACATGACATTTTCTTTCAACACTGTTCGTGTAGAATTTCTAATGGCATCCATTCAATTTTCTTTTGTGAAAATAAATAAAAAAGATTATTTTGACCACTATTGAATATAACCAGTATAAAGTTATTTTAAGTTTTGACAGACAGGTTGGCTTAATGGTCACTGCAATTGACTGAAGCGCTAACGGTCGCAGGTTCGATCCCGCTCACGGGAAATGTCTTGGCCAATCAGATGTCTATCTTGATTTGGGTGTTTGTATTTGTGCTGTATGTTTTTTCTGACCCCTGACACAGGATCATATAATCCTAATTCCGTTAAGCGTGATGCGATATTGATATTTCAAGTTATTTCGCTGTCCCTACGTCATAGGTACTTACTGGTTAATATTGGAAATTGATACCCTTTCCAGTTCACTTTCGTAAAACCTATTCTTAACTGATATTTACTAAAAGTACTTACCAGAACCATCCTAACGAATGAATAAGTGGTTAAGGTAATAATAATTCTTTTGCGTATATTTGTTTTAGCGAATTTTATTATTCACATCTGGATCAATTTGTCAATTTTCCGGCTATTAAAAAAAATCGTCATGTTCACGAGCTGCTCAGAACACCGCGGCTCTTCCGGCGGTAATTGCGCGATTTCCTCCAAAACTCTCACTACTAATATTATCTTTACTGTTATGATAATACCCGGAGCACACTACACTAACACAAACGGTCCATTTTTATTAAATTTATGCATAACTAGATTCCAAGTAGCCGACATTATACGTACATACGATTGCCATAATGAGGTGTATTCCAGTATTATAATAACTATTTAATTATATGTATTTAATTAGATAATTAATAATGACTGGCATTGAATTATTCTTATCTCTCTGGCATACTGATCAAAGCAATTAAATCTCACTGTATTGTATTTCTGAATACGAGGAATATTAAAAAGTATACACGCTGAGTTTTTTGACTGGGCGTGGTATTATTACTTCCCTAAAAGTTGATCCATAAAATATACTATGAGAAAGTGTAATAATATTTGATGTGTTTTTCATTAGCGGATGGGATGGTGTAATAATATAGGGTGTGTTTTTCATTAGCAATGAACGGTTTCGATTCCTGGCTAGGAAAATTAATTTATCAAAAAAAAGGTGCACTTTTAGTTTTCTTCACAATTTTCCGCTAGGGTCCTTCCAGTATTATTCGCCATTCGGTTTGGACCACGCCCAGTTAATCAACTCATTCAGTATAGAGATGGTAAAAATCATTGAAATTCATTTCACAGACACAATATATTGTTTATTGTTGCTTAGTGCCGTGATAAATTGAAAATGAAGGAGCAAGCGCACTGCGGGACTCGTATATTGTGCTGTATTTGATTTATTTCAACAAAATGCGTTTTTATAGGGTCACTCTTGTATGTTTGACTTGCGTACGGATATTCGTGGCGTATGATGCTTACGTAATTTTTATGTGTTTTTGTAATATTAGGTTGATTAAAGTCATTTATCTTCATGTCGCTGTATTGCAAGAATGTCGCCGTAATTCAAAATTCTAACAAAAAGAACTAAGTATGTCAAAAGACCATTCTTTGATGTTTAATCATAAAAAGAATTGCGATGATGAATTTTCTTTAAATGAATAAAGTTATAACATCAAGGGATCGTTTAAATTTGCAGCTATGCACCAATACATTAATAAATTTAAATTCCCTTAAATTCATCATTTTTAGTTGCATCGATATTCTTGAAAAGCGATATATGAAAATTATGTTGAATTTATAGTTTTGCTCAACACATACAATTATACACATAATAATGATTTAATAAATAATCTATCATATAAATAAAACTAAAGTTAAATACCGATTCTATGTAAGATTATCGCTTTGCAGCGACTCGACCGATTTGGCTAATTATTTATGTTGTTTGTTATTCTCAGGACATAGTTTCTATCTAACAGAAAAGTATAAAAAAATGATTTTATCTCTATATGAAAAGTGATTAAGTCTTAATTAGTACAATCATTAATTTAATCGAGATAAAGCCTATCTGTAGCCTATTAACTACATCTCGTATATGGGCTGGCTCGGCCGGGGCAGTATCTCACTCTTTGAAGTATCTAATATAGTTGCGTACAGTGAGTGAGAGAGCTGGAAATCTAACCCCCTCCCCTATTCCTTTCTTTACTTCCTATTCCCTTTCATCCTTTTATTAATTTTTAAGCTGCAAGGCATTTGTGACTTCTCTGATGCCTGAAAAGTATCCACTTTTGTAGAGAAGAAAAAAACAGTAAGAATCCAAGATAAGGCGCTAGATAACATATTAATGTACTAGCTGGTGCCCGCGACTTCGTCTGCGTAAAATTAAAATAAAGAAAAATTCTTTATAAAAATCTTAAATTATACCTTATAATATTAACTATCTGCTTGTGAAAGTGCCATCAAAATCGGTCCAGCCATTTCAAAAATAAGCCGAAATGAACAGACGGACAGATAGTCAGACATATAGACAAACAAAAGTTGTGAAAAAAAAAATATTTTTGTTATGTTAGTACACCATAAACATTTTTATGCATTTAGTGAAAAGCTGTTATTTTGGAAATTAGAAACAGACACTTCAATTTTATTTATCAGTATGGAGTATGGATATGAATTACTGTGTTTTTGTATATCTATTGCGAATTAAACATGTAGGTAAACCTTGATTAACCAATATCGAAAAATATTTATTTTCCAATACTAATACTAACGACTGATTAATTGCCCAATTTGCGAGATATTTTTATTAAGAAAAAATGTAAATGTTAGAATCGTAATTTACAAACATTACTAATATGATGATAATTTCAATTTATTTTTATTATATTTATTCGGTTAAAATCTGTTTGTTAAAAAAAAAAAAACATAAATATATATTTTAATTATCTGTGCTTATTGATTTTATTCACAACTAAAATGTGTGTAACTGAAGTCGGTTCGTACAACTGTACAAATAGTGTACCTATTATATAAACATAACATTATTTTTATATTTATATAATATCCTATCTTCCATATTTAAATCGTATAAAAAAATAGTATAGTATACTAAGGCTTTGTACTCCTTATAACATTATTCACCTGCTAAAAGTCCCATCAAAACAGACCAGCCGTTTCAGAGATTAGCCGGAACAGGCACAAAAAAATTAAAATTCGTGTTTTTTGAAGTACCGTATTTTTTCTGCACTTTGGAATTACAAACAGACGCTTAAATTATATTTATTCGTATACATGTGAATTTACAAAGTCCTAGTAACCGATGGGTATGCAAATCCTCTCATTTGTGCTCAAAGCCTGCACCATCTGTTCAATCATGATAGCAACTTTCCTTCAATGCAAGACGCGGGTGACTCACGATAATGTAAATTGTCTTCCGTACTTAATGGAAATCGAACTATGCATTCATTGGATTCAATACATTTTACATGCAAGTGAATTTGTGATATATGTCTCTCGGTTTTACCATCGTATTTTTTGCTTCAGGACTCGATATCATCCACACCACCTGGATGGTGCATCTAATATGCAGAATTCACGAGCTTTCCTCCCGCGTACGTGCCGGCTGTGGAATGGTCTTCTACGGTTTTTTCTGAGCGCTATAATTTGGGGGTTTGACACAATCGACACTTGAAACCTTTCCGTCAAAGGACAATAAAACAGCTGCAACGCCAAAGAAAAGGAGAAAACCCCACTTTTTAATTAATAAAAATAATTTGTAGGGATGTTTTTTTTGTGTTTGGTACCTCAGAACTCCGTCATTTTCTAACCGATTATGAAAATTATTATTGTTTTATTTAAAAGGGGTATCTTACTACGTAATACCCGTTGTGTATTTTGACTCCTCCCCTCCCCTTCCAATCCTTCCCTTTTACGGAACCGCTCCATATGAAAGCTATAGCTACGCCCGCGATCTCACATTTAAACACTCTTCGTCTGTGTCATTCTATCGTTATGATTGTTAACTTTGGCCTTGGACTTATTGAAATGTAATATTTACATTCATTAAAATGATACATTTCTGACAAGGTACTCGAGCCATGAAAAATTGCTGGCGAAATGTAACATAACATTTTATTTCATTATCGTTGAAACACGAACATACAGTTGATGAAGCAATTAAGTTAATTTATGAGTTTAATAAAATGTAAATATGGTATTTTTATTTTTCAACGTATCAATTTTATGTCGGCTTCGCAATTTCATAGTAAATCAAGCGCTTTTTTTTAGTAGCATGGTTCACATATGTACATCACTAACCGTCTTTAAATGTTCAAGGAAGTAAAAGCATGTTAAAAGTCAATAACACATTTACCTACTATAGTTATTATTTTTTGTACATAATCTAGATACACGGCAGTGTGTTCGCCAAGTTCCCAAAAAAGCAAAGCGCTGACACAGCGGCCTATGTATCTCGTTTCATCTTACTTTTCTTATTTGCGAAAAAGTTATCTGTATTCATCTTCCAAATACTTATGTTAGGACTTGACATCTTAATTTATGTTTTTGTGGGATACTTATATAGATTACCACTTTTAAAAATCTAAACAGACTTAAAAAGCAAAATACATCATTTGTTAATTTTAATAAGGTACATACATACTTACCTATAGCTGTTATTTCGATTAACAAACCAAACTACTGAACCGATTTTAATGAAAATTCTGTGAAAGCAATCTGAAAAAATATCTTTTTGAATACAAGATATAATTGAAAATAAAAAAAACATTGACAACCTTTTCATTGAGACCATTTCTACGAGCCCCAATACCATATTTCTGCTGTAGTAGGTATGTATGCTGCTGATACCAGATGAAACTGCAGCTGCAGGTCAAGATTACGCAAATGTGTTATTTATATATTATTAAAATGATAGTATAATAAATTTTGAATTGATCAAATAAGTAGAAGTTGTTCATATCCTTTCAAAAATTAGAAAAGAGCTGATGGACTTTAAACGTCTAAAGAGATCTTCATAAATGATATCTAAGCACCATCTCGATTACATCATCTTTCAAACGATAAAAAGGGCACCATAATTGTTCCATTCGTTAGGGAGCTAAGATGCCAAGACACATTTAAAACTTTGTGTATGTAAAAAAAAAATAAGAGCTAAGATACATGTAAAACTTGTAACACCTTTTTTGGTTCGGGAGTTAAAATGAAATTGTTTAAAATTGATTAATAAATGACGGAGTTACAAGGTAACACAAAATAAAAGAATATAAAGTAAATAGCCTTTCTTCTTCACAAACGAAACGAAAACAAACGAAAGTATGAAAATATATTCGTAACATTACATTACATAATATTTGTTCTCTCTATGTAAAGTGTTGGAAGAAACTATCCGCAGAATACATTCATGACATAAAAGAAAAACATGGTAAATATTTTCGCATGATGGACAGACTATAAAAGAGTAATGAATCTCTTGAATGATATTTCGCAGAATATGCATTATTTATTATTTCATGCACGTTACGCTTGTGACAACTTGAATAAAATTCGATTTCGTTATAACAAAATTGTTATCGTTTTAATAATATTGTTTTGGTTATTTCTCACGATGCGTTGCTTTGTGGATAATACTACATATGAATAACAAATCAAAGGAAAAGGTATGTGTGGCCACTCACAGTGAGTGCTATTTTTTCATAGCGGTAATTTAGTGAAGATACACAAATCTTAAGAGGGAGATTGGATCATGTTGGTTACTATCTACTAAAACTGCTGCGATGGCCATCATCAGAACAGAAGTTGGGCGGCCTGAAGGATCAGCACAACGAGACCTTCGCTGCCGCTACTGAGTGATATCGGCTCCCTCCCAAGTCGCGATGTCCTTTTGGACCACAACGATCTCTTAGTAATTATATTAAAGGTATATTCGCCTATTTACACGACTTTACTCCCGAATGGCAAAAAATGGACACTTAAAAAAAATCTTAAATTTAAACTATCTAAAAACCATCTCCACTTAAACTCTCAACAAATTTTATAAAAATCATATCTTTAGGTGGAGTATACACGCGCGGAAAAAATATTATATAAAAATATAATTTCATTATCATTAAGGTACCTAAATATTGATAGCTTTCAACCACTAATCCTCGGTACTTATGCTCGAATAATACTACTTTCGCTCGATCGAAGCCTATAATTAATCGTCTCTCAATTCACGTTTCTATATTCCCCGCATGGAATTATGGGATTATCTGCAGTGATCGAGAACAATAAACAAGTAGGACAAACAACTTCAAGGTCGGTCGTTGTCCTCGATAGGTATTCACAATAAAAAATATCGAAACATGTGGGCTCTCTGGGATGTTGTTTATTTGAGAATGATTTCCATTTTTCTACGTTTGTTTTTTCATTAGTCGGCTAAAGATCGTCGTGGATGTGGCGTTTATTATAATCTATGTATTTTTTTGACTTGGCGATATTCTTAAGGCTGCATACGCTTAGATGTACTTATTCTTCTTCTCGCTTAGCTGGTAAATCTGAGAATGTTTGGCTGCCATCCATCTTATATTACTGTCAAAAATACTTACGAGTATATTATGCTTCATTGATACTGTGTAGCTGTTTATGTTTTTAAACTAACTTTATTTCGTATTTTTTGCATTTTACTTTACTTTTCAACAGAAGTTTTATTAATCGATTTTGAAAATTCTTTATTTTTCATATAAGTTCCATAGAATTTCCATCAAAATAGGTTTAGTAGTTTAGTTTTTAAATCATAATAACAGGTATATCATCCATGCAATATAAATTGCGTATTTTGCGTTTGAGGTCAGTTTCTTTATTTTTTAAATATAATCTTACTTTTGCCCCAAAACAACAACAAATTACAAAGTTAGGACATTTCACCTTAAATGAAACCTATTTTGGACAGAATCACTAATTATTACGCAAACTCGTAACGCTTTGTTTACCTTTACAAGTGATAAGCCCGTTTGTCCCATTAACAAACTCCTGATTTTGATAAAGTTTAACGATGAACTTTGTTTTAATAATTAACCAGTGAATTTTGATCAACGATGTTTAGTTGTTCATTACGGACTTGTTAGCAAAAAGCGTGTTTATTCGATGCTTTTAGTTTTATTAAAATACGATCTTCTTATTATGTTTATCCAAAATGAAAGTTTAAGTTATTTCAAATTTGATGTTGAAATAATTACTGTTTTCTGTTAAATTAATTGATTGAGTTTTAGACACTTTTTTTTTAACGGCGTCATTTTATATTACAAGTATACAAATAAATCAAATTGAAGTGTCTGTTTATAATTTCAAATTAACAGCTTTTAAGTAAGTGCATAAGAAAGAATACGCTGCACTTACACCGAAACCAAATTTTTGTTCATTTTTATCTGTCTGTCTGTTTGGCCCGGCTAATCTCTAAAACAGTTGGATCGATTTCGACGGGAATTTCACTCGAACATATCTAATGTTATTAGGAATAATTTAGGATATTTCAATTTAAAAATATATATTAATTAATAAATAATAAAGAAGGTTACGCAAAAACAAAATTGAAAACCAATGAAATAGTGAACGATATCCGATTCAAGTAGGGCAGTGGTAATGTTTACCATTATATAAATATAATTTTTCCTCAAATTAATGCAGCACAACCGCAGGGCACAACTAGTATTACATAACATTACAATTTATATATTAAACGTTAATGTAAGTCACAATAGTTATCGATTACCAAACTGTTTGAAGTTGTTACCAAGCCCTAGAAGAAAATGTTATTATACTTGTTTTTGTACATTCTCTTATTAGGTAACGCAGCAGTAGCTATCACTTAAGCCTACCACTTACCACCTATACATATCTAACACGTATACTGTATGTACTGTATTACGTATGAGTATTTCGAGGTCTAGACACCGATGGCTTCGGTATTTACAAAGGTCAAAAGTTGAATGAATATCAATTAGACTCGATAAAATATTTTTTCTTAGTTCTATTTTATTATTTGTAGCCTTATTTTTGACTGACTTAAAAAAATAAGGTTCTAAATTCGTCAGAGACTTTTTTTATATTTATTCTCTGATTACTGGAAAGCGGTTTGATTGACTTGGTTAAATAAAGTAATACGTAAAAAATTTAACTTGGCATCGAATTCGAATTTTTTTTTCCTTTTTAGTTTACTTGTATTAAGTTCGTTTTTTAATTTGGTTTATTTTTTAATTTATTTAAAAAGTAAAGTTAGCAAATGCACAATAATTCTGCAAAAGCAGCCGTTTATAAAAAACAAAAGGTACTCATGTCATTACATTAGGTATCCTACAACGGGTTTTAAGTACACTTGTAAACACTCTTAACTGAATACTTGCTCCATTTATACTAGAAGTTTGCGAAATTATTGTTTTGTGCCACGTATAATAACGTATTTCAGTAACTTCTGACTTCTTTATTTAACAGGATTACAGGAATTTCATTTATTAACACAGAAACATACACACACACCAATTCGTGGAGACAATTATTTTTTACTAATTGCTTTAAAAGTAAAGATTAAAAAACTGCCAAGTCGGATTCAAACAGCACAGATCCCATGCCATCATACAAGGTGAAACACTATGAACTTTTTAAGTAAATTTGTTAAAGATATATAAAAATTTTAAATTCTGAATACCACTTGAAAAGTCAGCGGCGCTAGCCGGGGTTTAAACTCGCGAACATCGGTTGAGATTGACGTTTTCTAACCAAAGGCCACCTCTGCATCCGGTAAAATACAAGCGTCAAAATGTTGCTTAAAGACAGCCACGAAACTACTTAAGTTAAAACTAACTAATAATAGTTAGTTCTTAAGAATATCTGTCAAAATTATTCGGACGTGAAAACGTGTCAATGAGGAAAAAAAGGAAACATTTTTATATTGCTCATAAAGGCTAGCATTATATAATAAAGAAATCCTCATTTAGTTTCTCTATTTGTTATGCTGTCAATGTTTGGCTATTAATAATATCCCCCACTAATAAGATTAATAGTCTAATCCACTATGTTACTCGTCATTATAAGCGGGAAATATTACCTTCCGACTACTCATAATAACACTCATTCATATTTAATATAACGGGTCTTATCGCGATAACTAATGGTAGTAATACCTTTTTATTGCCCGACGTTTCGACGAAGTTACATTCGCCGTGGTCACGAGCTGACTGGTGTACCGCCACCACACTAACACAATGGTGTGCTCCCAGCATTATAATAACGGTAAAGACAATATTAATATTGTGAGGGTAGGCGAAGAAAACTCGCGCACTCGTCGCCGGAGGGCGCGCGGTACACCAGTCAGCTCGTGACCACGGCGAATGTAACTTCGTCGAAACGTCGGGCAATAAAAAGGTATTACTACCATTAGTTATCGCGATAAGACCCGTTATATTAAATATGAATAGTATAAATCGCGAAAGTTTAAAATATATCATAATAACACATCATAAATATGACTTTATTTAAACATATATTATATCAAAAATATTCAAATATTTTATGGAGACGTAGATTATCTAGATTATGTTTTATTACTAGTAAGTACTTTATAAATTATAGCTGAGAAACATCTCGATTACATTAAACAAAAAAAAAATCGTAATTTTTCACGACAATTTATTCTTTAAAAAAAATGTAACAATACACTAGTGATTAAATAACGTATTAATAAATCAGCCAAGTGCGTGTCGGGCCACGCACAATGTAGGGTTCCGTAGTTGTCAGAATTGTCAAGATCGGTCTAGCAATCTTAGAGTACCTATTTTCGTAAAAAAGTTTACGACGAACTGGGAATTTCCTTTTTTAAGTCAGTTTATACAATATACGTATTTTAAACCTTTTATTATTATAAAATTATTTTTTATTTCTCTTTAAGAAGAGAATAATTCTTATTTTTCAAAATCAAACTAGGTAATTTATTAATAACAAATGGTAATAATTTAGAATGATATACCTATTTACTACTTACCTACCTTATATAATTAATTAACAATTTAATCCTTAAAGTGTTTACAATATTAATAAAGAGACTAAATTAGGTAGGTACCTATATTTCGAGACTAAAATATTTTTAATGTAAAATGAATGTTTGAATGTGAATTATACTAACGATTTTGAACTTTATATGTTCGTCGATTATTTATTATTCTAACACTTGTAAAATATACTTAGCGCCGATAATTTTCCTTCCTGATTAGCGCCTATGAAATCTATGGAGATTTGGTTGAAAACTTCATAAGCGCGATTCAGAATCACTCGCGACATGTTTTATTGAGACATTGTTTTATACCTTATTTTGTATATTATTATAATTTAAACTTATTAAATATTTATTTATTTATTCATTTAAATTCATATATTAATTTAAAATTATTAAAAATTTATTTATTTATTCATTTAAATTCATATATTAATTTAAAATTATTAATATTTACATAATGTGATGCTTTAAAAAGTGAAATATTTATTTTTACTTAGATCATCTATAACTCGATAACCATAAGAACCCACATAGCCGTGATAATTTTCCTTTTAAATTCATTATATGTACCACTATCGTGAATTTTTTCATATTTTTAGACGCAGCAGTTTAGTGGGTAGAGGGGGGGGACACTTGATTCTAAGAAAAATTGACACTTCAAAGCTTAATATTTCGGAAACAGTTAGTCGTTCGGAAAAATGGTTTTCCCACACCTATAACATTTTTGAAAGACCTATCTAACGATACCCCATAACATGGGATAAATGAGAAAAAAAATTTTTGGTCTCTCTTAACACATAGGGAAGACACTCTGAAAAAAAAATATTTTTAAAATTTTATTGTACGACTTTCTCGGCGTAATTCATATGTATACTCATACCGAATTACAGCTTTCTGGTATTAAGGGTTTCGGAGCAAAGCCGCGGACAGACAGACAGACAGACAGACGGACATGGCGAAACTATAAGGGTTCCGTTTTTTACAACGGAACCCTAAAAAGTAGCAGATCTATGATTTGTATATTAAGTGATGAAATGTAAATATTAATGTTTTCCTGTTTTGTAAATACTTAAGTGTATTAAATCATTTTATTGGCTTAAAAAACAAAGGGCTATTACGGTTATTATTAGGACGGATGGACATAGGTAATAAGACTTCCAGTCTTTTTACATTTACTACTCCCGGGAAAAAAATATCGAGACTCGACTTGGTCTCAAAATTTTCGGGAAAAACGAGACTTTCGAGACAATAGTCTCAATAGTCAAAAATTTGTTTCATACTCATAAATTAGGAATTTAAACATAACTTAACAAAACAGTTTACTTAAAGACTATTTTAATTATGCTAGAGCATATAAGAAAAATAAAAAAATATATATACATATTTTTTAAGTGGACTCGCAAAAAGAAAAATGTCTTTTCAAACAGAGAGAACTTGGTTTTACTGAACGATGATGATATGAAATACACTTATACGCGTTGACTAGACCAGGACACACCAAAATAGTTTCACTCCCTCACAAAATCGTCGTTAAAGAGCTATCTGCATTCGCGCAAAGCGTGACAGAGTCGTATGTCCAAAGTTCATCTCTTTTTTCATTCTTCGCCATCCAACCTTGTTCTTTTTAAAGCCAATCCTTTCCCTCAAACGTGTGGGAGATAGTTGGCACAAAAAGAGCTTATACGAAAAGTTTATAAAACGCAATTCTTTAACGCGCGGTAGCACCACCTTCAAAAAAATTAGGAGTATATTTTGAAAGAACTATGGTATAGTAGTAGTACCATAACACACTAGAATGTTTTCATTCAGTATTTTTTATTACCTATATTACAGAAGCTAATGTCCTCAATCAATGTTCTTTGCAGTGTTCGTGGTCACGGGTAGACTCAACGCTGCAAAGTGCTCGAAACGTCGGGATAATAAAAATAATTAATACACGCGATTTATGTTAATCCGTTTAAAATAGTTTTATTTCAATGAAGAATAATCGCGAAAATATAAGAAAACGAAACTGTACTAATTTGTGTCTCCAATGTTATTGCCGAGACTGGAAGTCGAAATCTCGAGTCTGCGAAATACGAAAAAATCGTCGAGACTCTCGAAATTTTCGAGACCGAGAGTCTCGGGATGGAAGCCCTAGTAGGTAAAAAGGTCCCATTCATACTCATTACTAATACTGAATGCTAAAAATTGACAAATATATCGAGTAAATCTTTTGTTTCATAAGATCTATTAAAAATCTAGGTCACGTCGACAATTCATACAAATCCAGTATTTAATATGTACCATCGCTTTTATTCAAAACAGCACGAAAATACATTTTGTTATTGTCAAGGAAATCTTGTTTGCGTTTTAATTTGGCGACAAATCTAGATTTGCATTCGAAGTTTAGAAAACACTATATTTATTTTGTTTTGCTCTGAAATAAGGAAAATAAGGCTTTGGATGTCATCGTGGAATGACAAAGGATCTTGGGCCATAACTCGGAGCAACATAGGCTATTATCGTTCACGGTGTACCAAGTTTTATTTATTCATATTTGGAAACCATCCAAATAGGTTTCGAGGTTCATGTGCGATTTATTTACGACGCGGAATATTTTATACGAGAAATTTAACTGTTTGTGGAAATAATGTTGACTACGTGAAGGTAGTTGTCAAAAGTTTTACGTGTATCAAATTTTCATGATACTTTTCAGGGGTCTGTATAAGAAAGTGAAAACGGGACCGCATTATTAAGCCTCGGCTGTCCGTCTTTAGGTCTGTCTATCAGCAGGCTGTATTTCATGAACCATTATATACAGAGATTTGAAATTTTATAGTTTGAATTTCTAATGCCGCTGTAACAACGCTTTTTATAAACTGGTCCGTGGTCAATTATACATACTGTTATAGCAATTCTTGTTTCTTTTATTAAAGTATTTAAATATTACATAATGTTATATACTGTACTTTGATACGGGACTCTTCGCGTGCAAGACCGATTCGAGTTAGATAAGTTTTTCCTTTACAATTTTAATGTCTTATCTCTTTATATAGGAACTTTTCTTTGGTATGGGAAAGGAGACAGAATGTAATTTTCGGTTAGGGAAATATTAATTTAGTTAGAAATTAGCAGAAATAATGGATTCCTTAATTTCTGTAGTGATTCTGGTTAAGCTAGTGGTTCTGGTAACGGACATAGCTTTCATATGGGTACTTTAAAGGGGGGTGGGGTTATAAGTCCAACATGTACAAAGATCTTTATTTAATATTAATTATGCGGACATTACGTAGTATGATTGTATTAATCTAAATGCTAATCTCAGTTATTTATATATAAAACAATGTCATTTCCATTCGTTTAAATTATTAAGTATAAGTAAGTCGTATTCTAAGGGAGAGTCCGGAGCTCTTAAACTTCCTCCCTTATACATATACGTCCATGGCCGATACGAATGTTTAACGATAAAACTGCAAGATAAATTCGCACATCCTACAATATAGCTCTTTGTATTTTTAAAATTGTATACAAGTTATATATTTTAAACTTTCGCGATTTATACTATTCATATTTAATTTAACGGGTCTTATCGCGATAACTAATGGTAGTAATACCTTTTTATTGCCCGACAGTCAGTCAGCTCGTGACCACGACGAAAGTAACGTTGTATCGAATGTATCGCGATAAGACCCGTTAAATTAAATATTGAAACAATGGACGCTGATAAGCAATAACGTGTCAACCCTCAAAAAGTCAAATTCGGTGATATTGATATATTTTGATGATGCGTCAACTATTTAACAGTATGAAATATATTTTCATGTCATCTCAACTAAAACAGTACGGAACAGTTTCTTAATTTAATGTCTCGAATTTCAAGTGCGTTACATATTTTTCAATTTATACAATAATCTAAAATATTTAAAAATCTTGTTATTAGACAATACATTAAATATAATAATATGCTTTTCATTCGTTATAATTTTTATTAAGATAGAAAAGAAAAGATGGTATATATCCATGTATGAAGCCCGTGTGGCTTGACACATTATTGCTTATCAGCATCCATATACTGATATTGTAAATGCAAAAGTAATTCTATCGGTATATTTGGTACAGGGATAGATTGAACCTTGAGGGGTAGGGGAGGGGTAAAACATTCACATCACAATCTCATTGATAAAATTACGTACGTTATTTCTCCTGTGCGTCAACTAAATGAAATATTAATTTAGTAGTAGAAGTAGGTATCTGTATTAAGTGGTCGCCCAGTGATCTGATTTCGATCATAATTAATTTAAATTATAAATTCGAACACAAACTAAAGAGTATATACATATGTGTGTATGTGTGTTGATAACTTGGTTGTGTGTGTAATGATTTTTTTTTATTGATTTAATGTCTTTTTAACCATAATTAAAAAAAATAGCATCGTGCACTCCTTTATAGAGGATAAAAGCAATAAGTGTGCGAAATTTCATACTCCTCCGTCCGTAGAATTTTTGTAAAAACGGGTCCAAAATTTTTGCTTCACGTATTAATATATAGTTAAAATTACATAGCTATAACATTATAATGCCAGAAATACCCCTTCAGGGTGTGACGAAGCGTACTGCAGGTGCGGAAGTTATGCATGAATTCCCATTTGGGTTCGAGCGAATCGATTCCATTATTTCGGGAAAATGTTACCGAGATATTGAATGTTTAATAGATTTAGGTGTGTCAGTTTTTATATAATATAATTTACATGTATGTGTCTGAATAAATTTTGAATTGAAACGTATTTACTATCTATCGATATAGTTTACTTGTATTCATTAATTTAGGCTTTGCTTTTGGTGAAAAGATATTTGTGTTCTGTATATAATATTTTTAACTAAGATTTTTTAAAAATATAACATTAGGTCGCGAAGAATTAATCGTATTAGCAGCAAACATCAATACTTAATTAAAATATACTTATTTTATGTACGCATTATCTCAAAAACTGGCAGTCCAATTTGAAAGAATTTTTTTACGTAAGATAGCCTATACATTGAGAAAAATTATAAGCTAGGCTATATTAAAAATATCATACTACGATACATTAAAGCTAAGCAATAACTATAAACGATAAATATAAATAAATAAACGCATAACACTCAACGGCCCCCATTAAGATCGCATGACTTTGTGTCAGGGGTCCGGAAACACTCACAACACGAACACAAACACCCAGACCACGACAAACATCCGTATGGCCAATACAGACGTTTGCCGTGAGCGGAGATCGAACCCGCGATCGTTAGCGCTTCAGTCATTTGCAGCCTGCGCCAACGTGTCCGTCATAATATGAAGATGAAGCCCAACGAGAGGTCACTGGATATTAAATGATCACCGGCTCCCATAACCATTAGCAGCACCACAGGAGCCACAAATACGTAACTCAGCTCATATATTCCTAGCTGGTGCTCGCGACTTCTCTACGATGTCTGTGATGCCTACGTTATAGTAGATTTACGCATACAATGTTTCAACCCGATCGATTTAAAATTGACAAAGTTTCATATAATCTTTCATCCTCTATTTTGTCCCCTTGGAGGTAGAATTAATCAAAATTTCTTAGAGGATTCCGACGTCATAACATTTATCTATGTACCTGCATGCAAAATTTCAGCCCGATCCGTACAGTGGTTTGGGCTGTGCGTTGATAGATCACTATGTCAATCAGTCAATCAGTCACCTTTGAATTTTATATATTTAGATAAGGAATGAAGAAGAATTATTCGGCTTTCACTTACCATTCGAAACACATGTCTATTAGCTACTTTACGCCGACTTTCTGTAAGAGTGTCGTACTTCCCTAGTCAAAGCAGCTCATACACGGGCTGACACTTGATTTATTATCTGGATTGCTAATTGTAATTACGTGTCACAAGAAATATGGCCATTATTAATTATCTCGTGTATATGACATCTTTTTCTTATACGTCATTTTTCCACGCACGATGTTACACCAAGAAATAAAACTGTTAAACGTGTTGTTTACATTAATTAAGACTGGGTGCTGTAACTTTCATAGACAAGAACAGGACCAAAATTTAATGCGCTCATGTGTAATGGCGGTTATTTTTTTTTCTAATTAGCAAACAAAAGCAGCAGACTGGCACGACAAAATAAAAAAAATATGAGCAAAATTGACACCTGTAATTTAATATAAAATACACCTTTATGAACTAATAATATTTGATAACCTAAAGGTGAATTTTGTTTATGTTTTTGTATTGGTTATAGTTTTTTAAATGTAATTAAAACTTGCTTAAGTATAGTTTTTATGTCTTTGGTTACGGCTGTGTAACTAATGCACATTTAATATTGGTGTCGCCATATATAGGTATATATTTTATATGGAAGTCCGATCCCTTCTTAGTTAATATTGTATCCTTTCTAATGGTTTGAATTTCGTTTTTTTTTTCAATATGTATTAATTAAAACCAGGAGAATGGTACTGGCATTGTTATTTTTATTTTTTTTTTTGTTTAGAATTTTAATCAAAAGCAAAAAACAGAATCAAATTATTTTTTATGAATCACAGAAAATACTAGAAAAAAATTAACTTTATATTTTAAAACCATAAACATTTCGAAATTTAAAATAAAAACTTTTTAAAGTTAAAATTAATTTGATTATTTTTTGTCAACAAAAAGGCTCTTTGAAGATGCTTAGGAATTTTTGTTCAACGTTTTGAAGAGTCTAAACTAATTTAACTTTTTTTTTGTATTAAATATAAAGGTTCTAAATATAATTTTTTTTACTATTTCATTCGTGTTTATATTAATTCAAATATATTTAAACAGTACCTAATGTATTTCATTGCGTAATTTTTGTTTGCAAACAAATATAATTAGTAGTTAAGAGTACTGCTTATCTTTAAATATTATACATAACGTTAACAAAAACAGATTTTGCCATTAATAAAAGATTTTTTTTTGCTTCGCTTTGCATTAAAAACATCACACAGGAACATTCTTTGCATATTTTATAGAGAATTATTTATAGAATACTAAAGACCAAAACATATGATCACGATGCGACTTCGCGTCGTAACACGTTACGATATCGCCGGTGGCATCGATTCATATAGACTTTCAAGACGCAACGACAAGACACGTCTTGATGCGATTTAGGCCGTAAGGTGAGATTTACATTTACAGGTTTTGCTCTTACACTTTCATGAAAATTTACATAGTCGTTGTTATTGTTTTAGACATGCAATAATTAATTGTCAGTGTCTTTACTTTTGGTAACCACAGCTTTTGTAAGGCTATCCAGGTAACTGTTGCCAAGTTGTTTTATATCACTTACAAGAGTAAAACTTTCAAATGTAATTTTCATCTTGTGCAAGGGAAATAATAGCCATAAACGTCAACGAATTATGATTAAAATTTAACGCACGTCGTCACGTCGCTTAATTCGTCATTTTTTATGGATATTCTCCGATTACCCTTCGAATACTCTCCGATTGTACCCATAGAATTTTCATTAAAATCTTTTCTATAGATTGGTTTTTAAATTGAAATTACTAAAATAAGTACATTTTTTATATTTGTAAATTAAAAAAAGTGTTACCAAAAGATCATTGCTACATATTATAAAACGTTTGTGTGTTAGAGGTAATTATAATATTAAAGATTTCATAGATGATGATACATCTTGGGAGCAATGCGATCGCCTCCAGACAATCTCAATATATTTTACATATTCTAACCAATCTTGACGTTACTAAAAAAATTAACAGAAAAAGTCCCGCTGAGTTTCTTTCGCGGTTTCTTCTCAAGCCTGAGATTATACTTTTCCGAAACCGTGGTAGATTCATTTTCTTGACGTTCAAAACTAACTGTACCCCGCGGTTTCGACCGTTAATTTTAGTAAAAATTATGATTATATTGCTCACTATATCATTGGTTCAAATTTTGTTTTCGCGTAACTCTCTTTTATATATTTATTTAATTTTGGTTTTTTATAAAAGTAGCCTAAGTTACTCCTTATAACATTAACCAGTAAACGGACAAATTTATTACAATTTACATTTACAAATATATTTATTTGTATAAATTTCTATAACAGCCAGAACTATTACGACTTTGTGGCATAGCCGATAGGACAATGCAAAGCCGGCTTTTCTCAATGCGTTCTGCGTACATTCGACGATTAACAAACTCGCCACTACATGAATTTTCCCAGGCCTCGGTTTGCTATTGGTTCCTGTGGTTGTAATCTCTTTTGTACGTAAAACATCCATATAGCATGTACATACAATACACATAGTATTGAAATATGATTAAAATCAATTCTGTTGTATCTTAAATAATTTAAATGCGAAAGGAAAGGATGTGTGTTGCTCTTTCTAGCAAACACTACGGAACAAATTTCAGTATAACTCTACGGTATTATTTAATACATCGGAATAAAATATAGGCTTTATCAAACTTAAACTTTAGCTGGTCAGTAATATTTTAAAAATTTAATTGTTGTTTTTACTGTACGGCTCGGCCCGCGTACATTTTGTTTATTAAGAAGAAATTTAAAAAATATCTAAAAACTAAACCCTACGTATCCTTACTAATATTATAAATACGAGAGTGGCTCTCTGTGTTTTAGGCAATCACGCCTATACTATTGAGCCTGAGAAAGAACACATGTTACTTTTTAATGCGAGAAAGGGTTGCAATGGATTTTAAATAGGAGTAAAATAATAATGAAGGTTAAATAATCCTGCGCGGACGAAGTCGCGGGTACCATCTAGTATTTTTAACCGACTTCGAAAAAGGAGGAAGTTCTGTGTTCGGCTGTAGGTATGTATTTTTTTTATGTTTGTTCACCGATTTTTCTGTCGTTCGTGGACCGATTTTAATTATTTTTTTATATCATACAATACTACATATTTACATCACTTTTAGTATCGATATGTTTTTAAATTAGATATTTGGCTTTTGAACTCGGTTGTTTTTCTTTTTAAAAGTTTTAATTATTATTGATTAATTTTGATGTTTATTATATTTTATGGTATAGCGTTTATTTTTTAATCCGTATTTTTTATAGGACGGGCTTGTGGTTCCGTATTTGCTCGATTGAGTCGATTAGGCCACTTTGTTGGAATTGGTTTTGTCTGTTGGTATTCGTGGCGATAGTGTTATTGTTCTATTTTATTTTAGTTGAGCTATTTTTCTTTTTTACGATTACGTGCCCAATGTGTGTCTTTAATAACTTACTATAACAATATAACTATAAAACATTATTAGGTGATATTAATAAATCGAAATCATAGATGAAAAATATTAGCCAAAAAAAAAATTAAATTGAATTTTGCTTGAACGCTAATCGTTAAAATGTAATAATTTAAACTCATTTCTAAATATTTAGACATATCTACGACCAGTTATTCGCTACATGAATTTCTAAAATTTAAAATACAGACGTCGGGCACTTGTCGTAAAGTCAACTTTAGTGTACACAGAATTCGTTAATTCAGTTTCCATTTCAAATATACTCTCATTCTTCGAAAGTTAATTTGCAAAATAAACACGACCTAATTTCAGTTCATTTAATTCGCGTAAAAGTAATTTCTAACCTGACCACGCGGCCTGAGCTGGGTTCAAACCACGTCCATAATTAATAAATTCACGCCTTTACAGGCATATAGCACTGAGTGCGAATGAAAACCGCAGAATAACTCCAAGGCGTATTCGCGTCAGCCAAATACAGATAATTTTAAATTCTTTTGAACATAAATTTTGTGACATTTTGACGAGATAAAATGATATTACGTAAAAAAATATAGTCATAAAATATATTATAAATAAATTAATTTGTTAAAATTCGTTGATATTCGTTAGCTAACGTTTCCTACATATAAATCCTTCCTGCATATTTCTGGGATTAAGAAGTTATTTTTTAATTTACAGTGTCACGATTTATCTAGTACTGATATAAAAGGCTTGAGACTATGAAGGCTGAAGACTTGGAATCTTTCATCATGGCAATTTCAAACACTAAACTCCTATTCGGTATGAAAATAAAAGTCTTAGTAATATGCCCTACATTAAGATTTAAAACTGTATAAAATATCACGATACATACGACTATAACCCGGGAGCAGTACATATAAATACACTAAAATTTCATTCAGATGAAACCAAAGCTTATAACTAGATATAAAAAATCTAAGAGAGTCGTATTTTAGCAGAAAATATTTTTAAAAAGTAGTTAATGATATTAATCCGAAAACACAATTTTCTAAAATATTTGGCTCCCGCGTGGAAACCATTTTTATAACAAAAAATAAAAGATCTCTCAAGGGACAGTCGAAAACCCGTATCGTATATACGATGCAAGAGCTTGGAATATTTTTTTTAATTTACTTAAATAAATATAGAATTTTTAATATATTCATTTAAGTAAAAAGTGTAGTTTTGAAACGTCAAGCTAAAATACACAATACACGTGCTTAGTTTACATAAATGGATGCTGATAAGCAATAATGTGTCAACCCACAAAAAGTCGAATTCGGAGATATTGATATATTTTGATACTAATAGCCTATTTAACATTATCCAAAATAATTTCAAGTCGTATAAACTACATCAGTACGAAAAAAAGTTTCTTAATTAATTGTTTCCAATTTCAAGTGCGTTCCATATTTTGTAATTTATAGAATTAACTTTTTATTAGATAATATATTAATTATATCAATCTGCTTTTAATTCGTTATACCTTTTAGCAAAATAGAAAAGAAAAGATGGATATTTATGTCTTCAAACAAATTTATTAAGAATATATTTGACATCTTTAGATACCACATTCTCAAAATAAACTCAGTGTTGTTTGACACAGTATTGCTTATCAACCTCCAAAGAAAGAAAGATAGATAATTATAACAAAGGAATTAGAAAATTTTTCCAGCATTAATTCTTATGCGCTACAACAAAAGTGCTCTCCAACTGACAAAGCGAGGTTAAAAACCTTGCTTTCTTGTTATTGTGCACTGAGAGTGCCATACTTACATTTATTCCTCATAATCTACTATAATTATTTCTGCAACAAGAAGTAACAAAATTAGAAAAAAATGATGGATAAATAACCAGAGTTGATTACAGTTTTCTTAACTTCCAAATTAATGACATACTTAGTTCCTTTAAACCGCTGAAGAAGCTGATACCTTTTGTGTTTTAAGCATCTAGTAAGGATGTGTAAATTCGCACCCCTAAAGGGGTAAAACAAGCACCGAACGGTTGTATGGAAGTCCGTCATTTTCAGAGTAAGATATACGTATGCGTATATAGCTACATCGTAGAAAAAAATGTACATGTACATGGTGGCTGTAAACTGCATAAAATTGAAGTTGCCACATGTCTCAGCGTTGACAAAATGTCGGCAGCAGAATGAGCATACCTGAACGCTTGCGACAGTTATAGGCATTATTGATAAGTCGTGCTAGGTGTCTCATAGGGCGAACCAACGCGCTCAAATAGCACGAAGCAGAAGCGTGGTCGAAGGGCCCACGTGAGTAGTCTGGCACCTGCATTATCGCGATCTCAGCGCACGAGTTCGAGCTAGCGCCTCGATCGATCCATTCGCCGTGAATCGCCCATGGTGCATGGATCATTCGGTAAACCCAGCTAATCACTTGCAAGTTACTGATCTATATTGCGTGTGTTATTTTAAGCGTTTAGTTTTTGCTTCAAGTATTAATATATAGATAACATTCATATTTAATATAACGGGTCTTATCGCGATAACTAATGGTAGTAATACCTTTTTTATTGCCCGACGTTTCCTTGACTAAGACGAATGCAACTTCGTCGATACGATAAGACCCGTTATATTAAATATGAATAGTATAAATCGCGAAAGTTTAAAATATATTATATAAATAACATATTAGTGAAAGGTATCATTTAAATTGATCAGGATGTTGGATTGTATTTGTAAACAAAGTCTAAATATTCTTTTATATAAAGTGCCCTTTTGATAACGCTAATACAACTCGCGGGGCTAGTTAGGGGAAAGTTTCAAATTTCGTAGAATATGTAAGAACTTTTGTGGGCTTCTTGGGAAATACTGTGGTTTACTTTGTAGGATAGATAATAATTGTGTTTTCGAAGCGTTTTAAATTGCTTTCGTTCGAACAAAGTTTATTTTCTTACCGATATTACATTGATAATAATTAGGTAGATTTGTTTTTGTTCTTAGAAAGTTTTAAATATGCATTATTACGTTATTTGTGTCGAATTATTGGGGCTTTGATTTTTTTATAATAATAAAATAAATAAAGTAATTGTAGTTCAGCCAAATAAAGAACCGGGATGCAAAAGCGTTAAGGAATAAGGGATAAAGGGGAATAAAAAAAATCTAAAAAATAAATCCTCTTCAAGTAAACTAAAAAGCGAAATAAAAATATTTTCAACAACATTTTGAAGTCGGCGCCAAGTAAAGCATTCGAAGTTGTCGCCGAGTAAAACATTGTTGGTTAAAAAGAAAAAGGATAGAGGCGTTAAACTTCCCACCATTCATCGAATGATACGAAGAGTGTGTTACTTTCCTGGTTAAAGCAGTCTGTAATAGTCAATGGGTTACAGCTTAGCTCTACTAGAATTGATTTACACTATTCAAATAAGAAGATAAGAGTAAATAAGAAGTGAGGAAAATAATGGGAGGAGGAGGTTAGGCTTTTGGATCTCTCACTCACCGAACCAAACGCAGCTATGTACATTACCTACTTAATGCTGATTTTCTGTAAGAATGAGGTACTGCCCCGGTCGAGCTATTCCGTATATAACTGTAGTCATTAGGCGAAAGTTACGTTCTACCTCAGAAATTCATTGAAAAAAAGATTTTGTTGAAATATGAGTATTGGGACAATTACCTGTAAAACGTATATTTATATAATATTGTGAACTAATAATTATATTAACCAATCATAACTCTAAATGCTGAAATCGATCAGTAATTCCCACAAAATTAATGTATGTTAATTGGTATCATACAAGATTGAGTAGTTAATTAGTTTAATACAGGATGATTACAAATGGTCCATCGGGCTTTTGATGATTGTATTTCAGAAAATATTATATGAGGAATAGTAATAATAATACATTTATTCCCTTTTTACAAATTTTATTTTCGATTTTTTTAAATACGATGTAATTGTGAGACTGGTGCCCATGATGGGTGTTAGGATCAATTAATATATTTTTACCGGCTTTTCCTTGCGGATTCATTAGCATTTATAGTTACTGCTTCGCTCCCATGAGTCGTAGCGTGATGTAATATAGCCTATAGTCTGCCTCAATAAATAAACTATTTAAAGATAAATGTCTATAATAAATATTTTTATATAAAATAGGGGGGCAAACGAGCAAATAATACCACTTGATGTTTAGTGGTTACATCGCCTATGGACATCTGCAACATCAGGGGCATTGCGGGTTCTTTGCCGGCTATTGACGGGAAGTTGTCTCTCGACGCTTGAGAACCCCAAATTATAGCGCTCTGAAAAATCTCAGGAGGTAGATCATCTGCACGTACGCGGGAAAAAAGATCGTGAAGCCCGCTCATTGGATACCGACCATGCATCCAAGTGGTGTGGATGATATTGAGTCCTTGAGTAAAAGCGAGACGATGGCACCACGTCAAAAAGTTCATCAGCCCCCGTTGTACAGATGGTAAAAAAACACACAGAGAGGCAACGTCTCTCAGTACATTTAAAGGTTCTAAACCGTCTGTGAGTTTGGGATCGTCAACGATGCGTACTGCCCGGCATTGGATGGAGTCTAGTAGTAGCTGGTATTAGGGTCCACCTGCCAAAGGTGAGAACAGTGCACATGAATCTTCCAAGGCACAAAGTTAAGCAACGCAACGCCTACATTGTGAAATACGTAAAATACATGAAAAGTGGACACTTATGGACATGAAAAATGAGCAATAAATTCTGTGCTACTTCGAAGTATATTAATTAAACCTGGCGAATCATTTGTAAACAGCCTGTATATTAAAACATATTAATATTCAAATCATGTAATAGATATTATTATAATTTCGATATAAATTTGATTCGACAGAATATATTATGTAAGGAAAAGAATCTTTGATCGACATTAATTAACAATATATAAAAAGATCCTCAAACGTCGCTACTGAGTATTTATTTACCATATTAAACTGAAATAAGATTCTGCTTTTGTAAATAGCATTCATTTCTCTTTTACTTTCGTTAATTAATTAACTTTACGTTCTTTTATTTAGAGTTAGATGCCTAACGAGTAAATGAGCTACTTGAAGATAAATGTTTGCTTCTGACTATGGATAGTGGAAAACTAATTTAACTTATAATTGTCAATTTTCTGTGAATTGTGACCTAAGTTATGTTGATGTAATTTAAATACGTTTCCATTATTTTATATTTAAACGAATAGATTAAAATTCTTTGCTTCCTGCCGACTGTGACAAATAAATCAGTAATTGTTGAAAGTGACGTCGATAATAAAAGATTACCTTGTAAAAAATAAAATGGGTTTTGTAATTTAAACAAAATACATACATATGTACATATATCGCTGGTTTGCAGAATACCGTAGTGATTCAAAATTCTAACAAATAGAACTAAGTATGTCAGAATCTTTAATGTTTTATCATGAAAAGAGTTGCGATGGTGAATTTTCTTTAAATTAATAAAGTTATAACATCAAGGGATTGTTTAAATTTTGCAGCTATGCACCAACACATTGATAAAGAAATTTAAAAACCCCATTCCCTAAAATTCATCATTTTTAGTTGCAAAATGATGATTTTTAGTTGCATCGACATTCTTGAAAAGCAGCGATATGTATGTACATACATACATACATATGCGTATACATATATATATATATATATATATATATATATATATATATATATATATATATATATATATATATATATATATATATATATATATATATATATATATATATATATATATATATACCTTACCTTAGAACCGGTGAAATTGGATGCGAGGGTGGTGAAAATCGATAATTCCATTATAATTTTAAACGAAAATTTGCTCAATTACCACAGGGATTAAAATCACAAAAGATTTTCTCCGAAACATTCTGAAAAAGAAATATTGTTTCTCTGCGACCTCGATGTTGCATCGATGGTAAACATTCGAAAGCTAATACCGAATCTTGTTTTCTTGGAACACGATCCATCACCCTCGACGTCCACCGACAGAGAAATTAAGCATCGGAATCGTTTTTTAAACGGCCCAGCCTTCCATCAATCATATGCTTAGTAATTTTTCACTGTCTATTTAAAAATGAAATGGGTGTGCGAAGATGTGATGTAATTTTTTTTTTGGCAAACATGAAGTTGGACTATGGTTATTTTAAGGTTTGTCACATTGATATTAATAATACTCTAACTTTATAGCTGATAGACTTAGAAGGAGGGTTATGTTTTTCGCGTGTATCTACTATAGTGATGTGCCAGATATCCGTATCCTTATCCACGGATATTCAAGGGAGAAGATAGATCCATATACGTAAATTTTCGGTGGATCTTTTACCTTATTATTTTTCAATGTATGAATGACTGTTTCATTCTGACCTCCGTTGGCCTAACACTTTGATTGATATAGAATAGTACAGATAAAATCAAAATGGCGGACGTAAACTTTCAAAGCTATTACAGTAGTAGGCGTACAGTCTTAGACTAAACAGTTTAACCGACATTGAAGTGCAAAGTTAATTATTTCATTTTTTTCAATGTTCATTGTTAAATAAATTAAGTTTTAGTAGTAGGTTTAAGTAACAATGAAAATGCCTCTTGGGTTTTTAGCTTAGCAATCGTATATATTCACATAAACATAACAATAGGAAATTTTCTTGGTGATAACAATCCCAGTGAGCCAGAGAGCGTATCTGGCGAGACAAACCGTATTTATCTCTCCAAGGTTTTCTTCTTCCTAACATATTTCGAAAATAGTGTTATTGTGCGTATCGAATTGCTATTTGGATGCTGATAAGCTATAATGTATCAACCCACAAAATGTCAATTTAGAGATATTTTGATACTGCGTCACCTATTTCATATTATAAAAATAAATTCAGTTCGTCTAAACTAAATAAGTACAGAAAAAAAAAATCTTAAAATAATGTTCTTAAATTTCAAGTCCGTTACATATTTTGCAATTTATACAATAATCTCAAAAATTTGAAAAACTCATTATTAGATAACACATTAAATATATAAATCTGCTTTTAATTATTTTTACCTTTCATTAAAATAGAAAAGAAAAGATGGATGGTCTTCAAATAAATGGATTAAGTATACGTTTGACATCTTTAGAGGCCATTTTCTGAATATGAAGTCCATGTGGTTTGACACAGTATTGCTTATCAGCGTCCATTTATTTTAAGAAATTCGAATGTTCTTTTTATATAAAAATAGCTGGCAAGTCACCCGTTGTTAAGTGAGCACCGCTGATGAACATTTACAGCACCAGAGCCACAAATGCGTTTCCAGCATTAAATGAAATAGGATATAACCAAATGGATGGAAGAGGATTTGGGCTCTTTTACTCACTTTGCGAAATGCTAGCTATATTATTGCTAGCTATATTAGCTACTCCACTCCAATTTTTCCTTCACTCCAATTTTTTTTGAGTCTGGTAACTTTTTCGCTTACCCTCACAGTATTAATATTGTCTTAAAAGTTATTATAATAGTAGTGAGCTCGGGATCACGACTGATTTAACAGCGTCGAAACGTCGCGCAAATAAAATATTATTACGATTAGTTATCGATTTTTTGCGTATTGTAACCAATCTTGACGTTGTTAAAAGAATGAACAAAAATAAAAATCCCGCTGAGTTTCTTTTACAGTTTCTTCTCAGGTCTGAGGTTATATTTTTCCGAAACCGTGGTAGATTCATTTTCTTGACTTATTTTGATTTTGATTTGACCCGTTATTAAAAAACGATTTAATAGAATTCGTAGTGTTTTTGTAATGTTTATTAACTCCTTAATTAAGGACCGATTTGGTAAATTCATTTATCTTTAAATTGAAAACTTGACTTTTAGATTTTAACGAAAATGTATTCAGTAGTTTAATATTTAAATCAGAACAAGTAATTGTCAAATAAGTTAAAAAATGACTACTTTGCATTTTTATGTTCGTTTTTTTTAAGTATTATTGCCATAATTAAATATACATATACGTTTTAAGGCACACCAGATTTTTGAACGTAATCCACTAATCCGTTTGAATGTTCGCTTTTAGAATAAAACATGTTCCGATTTTAAAATTCCGCATAAAAGTCTTCACTTTTGTATTATTCTCTTTACTGATTATTTCCCCGAGGAGGCTGTGGCTGGGACATCTATATTTAATGATGGTGAAAAAAGTTTTTTTTTTCAGAATGTAGGATAATAATTAAACTTTGTAAAGCTTGTGTGGGGAGGTTACGTCTAAAATGATTATCGATTATGTAAATGAAAAAAATATTCGAAACGTCTTAAGATGTGATAAAATTTGTCCTGTTTACAAGTTTGAATTTGTCTAAGATCACGGGTATAATTACAGCTTTCATATGGGAGTCCGTTCAAGAATAGGGTCCAAAAAGGAGAGTTATAAGTCCAAAATATACAAATATAAACTAGTTTTTATATAGGCATTATGCAGTAGGATGGTATGCTTCTAAATGCTAATCTCAGTTATTTAGAAATTATTTAAACCGTTGTCATTGCCACTCGTTAAAAGTACGAAAAATAAGTCGTATACTAAGGGGGAAATCCGGACCCCGTAAATCCCGCGGGGTTAATAATACGTAAAAGATTTTTACAAGGCGCCATTTTTTGGATGTTTTGCTTGGCACCGACTTCAAAATGTTGTAGAAAATATAAATTTTCGCTTTTTAGTCTATTTACATTCGTTTTTGAAGTCGATTTATTTTTTTGTAAAAAATTTTATTAAACTTCAAAATCGTTACCAACTATCTCCTTACAAGCAATAATAATATATGCATTTACGCAATTGGTTATCGATTTATATCAAATTTTATTATTATTGGGGTAAATTTAGTAACGTCATTCATATAAAATACGATTTAGACAATAGAAAACGTTCATCTTATTCACAAAATGCAGTTTTTAAAATTCAAATTCTCGGAACAGATTCGGTTTGTTTAATGACTGATTGAGTGAAGTTCCATATAAAGTCGGTAGTTGTGGTCATCGTGTCGCCTCGCATCGCGTACGTTGTGTTTTGGTCTAGTTAAGACATAGAAGAAGTTATTAAACTTAAACAAATATTTTTCGGTGACGCTCTTCACTCTTGTATAAATTGCGCTTTTGTTAGAATGAGATAGACATTACTTGGAGAGGAGGTATTTGTAATTACTTTTATGAATACGGAATATACAGATTTTTCAAAATCATGTTACACTGTTTACTTTTATAATCATTTTGTTGTCGTCAAAATGAGACAGGTGTAATTTTGAGTAGATGTAAAATTTTAGCTTATAAATTTAAATGTATTTCTGATGAAATTGCTAGTAATGATGTAATTGCTAAAGTAACTCTGTAAGTCTGTCTGTTTGTTTGGTTGTTACGTTTTCATGCCTAAATCGCAAAAGTTGTTTATAACGAATTTTGATATAGAAATATACTTAACTCTGAAGAAGGATATAGAAGGACATGTTGAGGGTGAAATAGAGGATGAAACATTCTACGCGGACAAAGTCAAAATGTATAAAATCTACTTGCAATAAAACTTTGCCAACATATATATATTGCTTGCAGTCACGAGAGGGTTACATAAGCATAGCATAATTATCTTTTAGTACCACCCAAGACCGAAAAATATGTATAAGACTGTCGCTCGGAATAACTAAATCTGTAAAAGTCAAAAATAATGTACTGACAGTAAATTCTTCTATGTGTAAAGTGGCCTATGTTACTCCTTATAACATTAACTATCTTTGAGTGAAAGTCTCGTCAGAATGGGCCAAGCCCATTTAGAAATTAGCCGGAACAAGCAATATATACTTATATAATTTGCATTTAGTTAAAAGCTGTTAAATTGAAATTACAAACAGATACTTCAATTTTATTTATTTGTACAGATACAGATAAGTGCAATTTTACACCTAAGTAATAAACACTTAGATGCCATATTTTCACTATTCACAATAATAAACACATAAAAAGAAAACGAAGTATTTCGCACTCTCACCAAGCATTGTCAGTATACTATTGAATCCAATTGCAATGCTTTCCGTCAATGTTTCAAGACTTTTCGCGTGGAAATCTATTTTCTAAAAGCTTGAAGAGGTGTCGAATCGAAACGTGTTTCTTGCGTCAAATATTCTTTTTCCGGTTACAAGCTGCATCGGTTTTCAAATTGTCTTAATTCAATTCAATTATTTGGCTAATGGCTAAAATATTTTAATTTTACGTGTGACTGAGTGTGTTTGTTTATCGTTTAACCCTTAAATTCATGTTTTTTTTTTTATTAAGCAAAAAAAAACAATTATTATAAACTGACTAGCCAGTACATTCGTGGAAAATAGTAAAAATCAAGTTTCAAGTCTCAAAAACATAGAACTTTCATGCAAACTTCCCATTCCCGTTTTACCCCCTTAAGAGTGGAGTTTCGTAAAATCTGTTCTTACCAAATATCTACACCCTACAAGGAACCTGCCAAATTTTAAGTTAGTATAGACTTTATTATTTTATTATTTAGTTATTTTTATTATTATAGACTTTAACAATAAACAAAACTAAAACGTCCAAGAGATATTGTCTTGGACATTTTACTAGCGTTAGCAGAATCGATATTTAAAACAAGAAACTGAATATTTTTTTTTTAATAAGAAACATAAATTGCAACACTGCACCGTAAAGTAAAGGTATCATTTATGAAAAAAAAACAGTTTTTTTTTTACTTTTAAATACCGTTTCTGGTAACGCAGGCAAAATGTCCAATACATGTCCAGTTGATATCATATAGGTATATGCTTGTGTGTCAAATACATGATAGTGTCTGTAATGTTTTTTTATTGATTTAACGTATTTTTATGCCTAATAAAGCATTCCTTGCTCCTTCTCTATATAAACTATAAGTGTATGAAATTTCATACTCCTACGTACGCGCAATTTTCATACAGAGAGGTTCAAAGTTTTTGTTTTACATATTAATATATAGATAGATTTTAATACCGCCCGTCAATTTATAAGGGGATATTGGATTGTATGAAAACGAATGACGTCACAGCGGCCCTGGAACTGTCGACGGTGTATTGTTTTTAAAATACGTTGAGTTAAAATTGGTTCGTTGTTTCATTGTTGTTTTTAATGCTTAAATGCACGATATATTTTCTTAAGCATAAGTGATATTCATTGGTTAACTTAAAAAAAATAACACAGTGTTGCTAAAATGGTATGGTAAATACTTTCATGAACACTTTTTACACGAACACTGCAGAAGTAGGGTTATGTTTTTACGAGCGTATGTTTGTAGGTATGTATGTAAGTATATATAGTCAAAACTGTTACCCGGTCAAAAATACGTTCTTTAAATCGAGAAAATCTGCCTCAAAAGTACTTTTGATTATAAGCAAAACAAAAATTTTAATGTGAAAAAAAAAACAATAAAATTAGTACGATAAAGTAGGTAATACAAAGAGAGATAGATAAAGATATACAATAACTAAAATAAAAAAAAATAAACTGACTTCTAATGAATTGATTTCGATACAATTTTCTACGAGATCAATCTGGAATCATATCTTTAAAATAAACAAAAAATTCAAAATCGGTTATCAAAATACAGAGTTATGTAACAAACATAAAAAAACCTTTTCTTATTTTAAGTCGGTTCAAAAGATAAAAATAGATGGGAAGTGTTCAATTGTCTCATCAACACGATTACGCCATTCAAGAATCCGAAGCAACTTTCGGAAAACAATTTCCTGTCTCACATCGGATAGTTCTCTAGAATCCACTATCATTGAACGTTCTCTATTCAATAGGAACAGAACGTTATATTCAGAACGTAATGTTAAATGAAATCTAAATAATTGAGAAATGTTAATGTACATTAATTTAGACTAGATGTCGCCCAGTGGTGTAAATTCAACCATAATAAATTTTAATTATAACTTTGAACATTATTAAGGTTCTATTGTCAAAGATTATACATATAAATACTATATATAATCACAGATTTTTTTGAATGCACTCCTTTTTACATAAACTGTAAAACTGTGCGAAATTTCATACTCCTCCATCCACGCAATTTTCTTACATAAAATTTTTGCTTCGCTTATATAATCAAAATCAAAAAATACTTTATTTTAGTAGGTTTTTAAAAGCACTCTTGAATCGTCAATACAAACAAAAAGTACTTAAATGAAGGAAAAGCTACCACCGGTTCGGAATGTAGATTCTACCGAGAAGTACCGGCAAGAAACTCGATAGGTACTCTTTCTTAATGGGGGCCGTTGAGTGTGATGCGTTTATTATTATTATTTATTAATATACAATTTAAACTTATTCATTGAAAACTGAAAATAAATCTGTAGTATTTTGTTATAAATATATATTAATAGCAGTATAATGACAACATTGATGACAGATTAGAGCAGTAGTCACTGTAATTGACTGAAGCACTAATTAATGGTCGCGGGTCCGATCGCCGCCAGTGACGAACATCTGTATAGGCCAATGTGATATTTGTCTGGGTGTTTGTGTTATGTGTGACCCTCAACATAGTGTGATGTAGTGGGGCAGGTGAGTGTGACGCGTTAATTCAATTATTTAATGGCTTAGAATTTTGTTATTTGTCTTTGACTTAATATTTTGGAACGGATTGTTTTTTACAAATTATATAAAAACTTATTTTTATGATGATTATTTAACAATATCATAGCAATAATTTCATTATAAAAATAGTTACTCTACATATTTGACTGATAAGTTCTTGTAGTGGTCACTGCAACTGACTGAAGCGCTAACGGTCGCGGGTTCGATCTCCGCACACGGCAAACGTCTGTATTGGTCATACGCATGTTTGCTGTGTGTGTGTCTGGGTGTTTGTGCTTATATCATGTGTGTTTCCGGACCCCCGACGCAGAATCATAAGCCATAAAATCCATTAAGTGTGATGCGTTTATTTATTAGTACTTTACTTTACTTGGGTCAAATTTAATTAATGATGATAAATCAGTGAATAATCGCCTTTACAGTTAATTAAAAATCACAGACTTTTAATATAACATTATTTATATTATATTAAAATTTCATTGGGTAAATTCTTTACTGATTGAATTTTTTTTAATTAATTTATACCATTAAGGTTATACCGAGTATGCTGATAAGCAATAATGTGTCAATCCGTAAAAAGTCAAAATCGGAGATATGATATATTCTGATAGGGCATCAAGTATTATAAAAAATTGTAATCGTCTAAACTAAATAAGTAGGAAGTAAAGTTTATTAATTTCAAGTTTCGAATGTTAAAGTGTTCTATATTTTGCAATATAATACCATAACCTCATATATTCTAAAAACTTAATGTAAGATAAAACTTTCCTCGACTCACGCTTCACCGGTTTTTTTTTAATACAAACGCGGGCGTCAGTAAATAGCATCTGTAAAGTTACTGTTTATTAGTTTCTGAAGTTAACTAACTTGTTAAGTGGTGCAGAAATTATTTTCTTACAACTTACTTTGTTTTTTATCGTCACGACTAAGCGATCGAAGTTCTTTCTTATATTATTTATTAAAATACTTTTTTGTCCCTCGAGTAAAAAAGAACGGTATTATAAGTTTGACGTGTGCATCTGTGTATCTGTATATCTTTCTAACGAATGGACCGCTTTAAGCCAATCATTCAAACCTACCATATTTGAAGTGGTCATTTTTATAGTGTCTCTATTCGACTCTTTAGTAAAGGCAATCATTCTGTACGGGAATTAAGTGTGGAAGACAACTAAATCGTTAAATCACAGAATCCAAGTTTTCCATAATAAATATCTTAGAGTTTTTCTCCAAGTTTTCTGGCCTAGTATAATCAGAAATGAAGACTTGTGGAAAGCGCGTCATCAACTGCGGCATAATTTGCGAAGAGAAGAGGAAGAGAAGAGAAATGCTGCATAAGTAGCGTTTCATTGGCAGCCTGTTGGCCGAAGAAGACCTGGACGACCAACTAATACCTGGAGGAGATCCATAGAAGCAGATCTTAGAAGGACTCTTATGGAACCATTTCACAGTGACAGCTAAAAACAGGATGACATAAAAAACTGCAGTAATTCTAAGTTCTACGGTGGTATAATAAGACATCATCATCATCATCATTTTATTGTTTTATACCTACTTAAATTTAAGTAATATTTAATAATTTTGCAGCTAATTAAGGTACTCAAGTTACATATTTGATGACCAATCTGGCGTAGAGGTCAAGGGTTCGCCTTTGTCCGTTTATGCGTGTCCCCAAGAGTCGCACGGGATATAATTTTTCTCTATAATTTTTCTAGATTCATTCCTAGAATGATACGTGAGGCTATTTCATACAGGATGTTTAATATAAACATTTGTAATTTTTAAAATGTATATACTTAATAACACAATTTTAAAAGAGTACCTATCGAGTTTCTTGCCGGTTCTTCTCGGTAGAATCTACATTCCGAACCGGTGGTAGCTTTTCCTTAATTTAAGTACTTTTTGTTTATTTTGACGATTCAAAAGTGCTTTTAAAAGCCTACTTGAATAAAGTATTTTTTGATTTGATTTGATTGAAATTCAAAAACATCTGATCTACAATAGAGAAGATGGTTGGAGACTTTCGAACACCTGGGATCCATTTATTAAAAATATAAAAACCTAAGTCCAACAGACTGCAAGACCCAAATATACAGTTCGTGCCTTCTGCGTGCAACCGGAACGTTATTCAAGATACTAAGGAACCGTTGGCGGTAATTGTAAATAATATTTTCTAAAACCTCAAATAGACAAATGTCACCTTAGTCTACCCGTGACCACGAACGCTGCAAAGTGCTCGAAACGTCGGGATGATAAAAATAGTTGATATACGCGATTTAAATCTGTTTAAAATAGTTTTATTTCAATGAATAATAATCGCGAAAATTTAAGACAACGAAATAATGTTTCAACCCACAAAAAGTAAAATTCGGAGACATTGATGTATTTTGATACTGCATCACCTATTTAACATTAATCAAATATAATTGAAGTCATATAAACTAAATAAGTACGGAAAAAAGTTTCTTAATTAATCCTTTCAAATTTCAAGTGCTTTCAATATTTAGAATTTTATACAATAATCTCAAAAATAAAAAAACTTTTTATTAGATAATATATTAAATAATTCATTATACCTTCTATCAAAAAAATAAAAAAAAAGTGGATATATACTTCTTTATATATATTTATTAAGAATACTTTAAACGCCATTTTCTCAAAATAAAGTCGAAATTGTAGCTTGTTACAGTATTGCTTATCAGCGTCCAGTTGATAAAGAAAATAAATAAAAAACGAAAATAATATCAGTAATAAGAATGGAACACGGAATGGAGAGATAAAAGCGATTTAAAATCGCTGACATTGGTGTGCGACCTCACAAAAAGGTAACTCTTTGTCACTGTCAAGGTTAAACGTCTCATTTAAGAACTATGTGAATATGCATGGAGATACTGTGAAAAGTCTTTGTAGTTTGAGTGAGAGGCCGCCGACTTCAATCTTTCTTAAGTTGTCACTGAATACTTATGTCTGATATAAATATTATATTATTTTTCCAATCGTAAAAAGAGAAGTATCTTATATTATAAATATTATAATACAAAGTAAGGCCAATTTTTCAGATTTTTAAGTTTCCGTAGTCAACTAGAAAACTTTACTATTTCGACTGTCTGTCTGTCCACACCTTTGCTCTAAGATTCTCTTCAAAGTATTTTAAGGTGGTATCCTGAATGAAAAGAACTGAATGAATGCATTGAAGTTGAAAATATTTGAAATCGCCACTTAATATTAGTGACGCCACTCGATTCACGACTATTTAAAGACGGTCAGTTAATAGAAATATGAAAAATTATGTGATATCAACGACTACGGATAGCACATTCACCAAACTTACGCGTTGTAATTATAAACATTTCACAAGTATGAAATGAAATATTTGTATTTATGATCACATGTAAAATCCAATTTATATCCCAAAATTTTTATTTGAAATCGAAAATTGTTTTCAACCATCTATTGAATTAAAAAATCTGCAAACTTTAGACACGTGGGATCAATTTAAATCGAATATGCCTTATATCCTTCACTTTTTTATTACTTTCTTTGATATCATTTCAAGATTGAAGTAAGCTGCAATATCGTTACTTATTGCAAGCGCCTTTGAAGTGCTCAAAAGCGTTCTCGACAATATGTCGCTTATTATGAAGTTTGAAGTTGAAAATATTTTAACCCGTTATATGTTCAATCGTAGTAGAAATAAAGTTTGATAGACGATTCTGATAGGCAATAGATATTAAAAAAAAAAAAACAGAAAAGATTATCTGAAATTATCGATACTTTACCTAAATCGTCACATGACTGAATTATTGAAATATATACTTTACTTCTACCATATGAATTCGCATAATAAACATTTCATGATGAATCAAATTATTAACTTTTGAGGTTTTTAGGGATGTAAGCCAAGTGTGGTAAAATGATATAAAGAATGTCGTGTTGAATCTTTAGTTTCTTAGGATAACGGGCTAAGGAAACCTCAGCAAACACTCAAAGACAAAAAGCCAAATGACGTACTACATCGCTATAATGCGGCCACCGATAACTATCAGCATTTTCTAAAAACCAAACGCTTAAAACACTAACAATATTTTTTTAGAACCGAGAAAGCCTAGTGGTTAGAACACAACTTTCTCAACCGATGATCACGCGTTCAAACCCCAGCTAGCACCGCTGAATTTTCAAGTGCTAAATTTGTATTTAAATTCATATCAAGCTCGGCGGTGAAGGAGCATCGTGAGCAAACGTGCATGTGCCGGGAGAAATTCTTGCACAGGTATATCTGCCAACCCGCAGTGGAGCAGCGTGGTAGATTAAGCTCTAAACCTTAATAGGAGAGGAGGCCTTTGCCCAGCAGTGGGACATTTACAGGCTGTTACTTTACTTTACTTTTCTACTGTTAAAAAAAATATATAACCCATTGGACTGGTTTGAAATATACAATGTTTTATCTTTTTACAGTTTTATACATAGGTATTAGGTACATTTACCATCACGTAACATCCGCTCGAGACTTATATAAAAGCTATTTCACTCACTGTCTCTCCTAAAAAAAACAAGAATGTGAGTAAATCGTAAATGTGTTAAAATGGCTCCTTCGGGATTTTGCGTCTGAGCCGTTTTTATTATATTCTAATGAAATTTTACACAAGGGCTTTTTTATTCGAAAACTTTAGGATCACATTTTTTTCGAAAATCATCTGAAAATAAAGATTTATAAACTGCGCTGTATGGTCTTTCCCATGAGATGAAATATAAAGGCAAGTAGGCAAGATTGTATTCCAGGATATAAGCTTTCTCCATTGCGAATTTCAATAGCTGAGTCCACACCAGATGACTGGGGTCAGTGTGAAGTGCTACTTTTTCGATTTATTTCGAAGCTAATTATTCAACGTATCGAAACTGTCGCTAGCACTAATGGAATAATTATAAAAATCCACCAATCATACACGCTTTTGATCTCACTTTCACTCGCTATACTCGCTTTTGTTTCTGTTTTGTTACTTTTGTTTCTCCTTGTTAACACGAGACGGCGCTGCTTCAATCCCATATAAATCATCTATTACTTGCCGTAATCGAGTAAAATTAAATAGTTATAAAAAGTAACAGGCATCTTAATAATGTGTGGTAGGCAGGAGCGTCTTTAACCTATTTGGGGATCCTGGTTAAATTAGGATAATGGAGCCTTTACGACTTTGACAGAAGACTATTGTGTAAAAAAAGTTATAAAGTGCAAGTAGTCAAAATTCTAGATTGATTCAATTGTAAGTTTAATTTCTTTAATGCCAAATAAAAGAAGTACATTATTACATACATATAGTATTATATTCCAGAAAACCAACAATTTCAGCTTTTATAGAAAATTATATTGACTAAAGGGGATATTGTAGATCCATCAAAACTATCAACCTTCAATCCCTTCTCCGTAATAAGTCAGGATCTATAAGGCCCCCATCGAAACTGGGACCTGGGCATTTGTCCAGAGTGCCCAGTGGGAAAGAAAAGACTGCGATCGCAGCGCTTGCGATCCTGGCGCACGAGTTGAAGCTCGCGATCCTTGGCGCGTTCGATCCGTTCGTCGCGGATCGTGTTAATTGGATTGTCGATTTAGCTAAAGAGATCACTCTAATTGTTATAATAAAGGATTCCTTTGCTATAATTGCGCACTATGCATCTGTGCTACAAATTCACACCCCCGCAAATGTTCTCATTTATAATATAAACCAGTTTGATAGGTGCTAACCTAAATATAACCTATCGCTATTCTATTACATTTTATTGATTCACGATACAACACCATTATGCACGATTTTGAAATATGATAATATGTATTCAACGTGGTGCCCGCGAGTTCGTCGAAACGTTTACCTCTTATTTATTATTTTTTTATCCATATTTCAACCTCTTATAACCATTTTTTTCTTCTGGTCTAGATGTTTTATCAGGCTCTAGGTTATCTCTGTACCAAAATTCATTTAAATCGGTTCAGTAGATTAGGCGTGATAGCGAAACACACAGACAGAGTTACTTTCGCATTTATAATATAAGTAGGAATAGTACACGATTCATTTTCGTGTATCCTTTAATAATTAATTTAAATCTAATTGAATTAATATTTTCCACATCATTTAGGAGAATTCATAAGGAGGAATTTAAATATAAAATCCGCGCAGACGACGCCGCGGCCTGAAGCTAGCAATATTATAATCTAACTTTCACACGAATATTTAGAAATAGATCCACAGGAGTTAATCACTTAATTTAAGATGCAAATCCAATTCGAAGTTTAAATTAGATGGTCTCGACTTCTTAAGGTAGTAAAATATATTGTCGCTTTGGGAACCCTCGAGACCTCGATGTGAGAGAAATACAGAAAGAATTAAATATTCTAATAAATACGCGAAATTGTGACAAATTTTCGTTACGGATTCTTATTAAAATGATACACTTCTTTCCGCTGCTTCGTCTGCGTTGGTGTCTCTTTGGTCGTTCTCATGAAATTTATGCTAACATTAGGAAGTGGTAAAATATGTTTGTAACTTTGTATGTATGTTGGTAGTAATCTCTGAAACTACTGATCCGATTTGAAAATTTTGTGTTAATCTTTTTGCGTTCAATAGTCCATTTATTATGGAAAGTAATATTAGGCTATGATTCACTGGAACGAAGCCGGAACCATAAATGCAAGTGAAACTGCAAGCAGGAGTTAGTAAGCAATATAAAAAATCCTAGTACGTATGTTCCAACAATTTCATTTGTATACAAATTATTTTGAATAGATCATTTCTTCGCGGAGTTATGGGTTTTTCACACAAACTTTCATTCCCAATTCACCTCTTTAATTTTTATTTTAAAAAGTTGTCTTTCTCCCTTAGCTATATCTATATGTTTACCGAAATTCATCAAAATTCACCAACCTTAACGAGAATATGTAACAAATCAATAGACAAGCAGTCGTTCGCTAAAATATTTATTTATATTATTATCGTATACTAAAATATCTTTTCCATATAGTTTAAGAGATCACTATTTATAAACAAAAAAACTTTATGTCTGTAATGTATTGATCGATTAAATAACGAGAAATGAAGTACATCCTTACATACGTACTTCGCTTTATACACTAACTAAACTCAGTTTTACATTGTTGACTTTTTTAATATTTTTGTTATAGATGTTCTTGTCGCTAGAGAGTTGGTTTTCTAATGGAAAAACCTACCCATGTCTCTTCCATGACGATTCGCTGACATATTGACTGTTAAGTACTTCACCAAAGAAACAAAATGTTTCTAAATACTTAAGAAACTTTTATATTATACAATTCTTACACGTTTCTATAGAAAAAAAATGGAAAAGAAATTCGAAAATAAGTATTTAATCATAAATAAGTCTCATTAATGTTTTGGGATCATTCCATGAATACGCAAATTTATACAAATAAATAAAATTGTAGTGTCTATTTGTAATTTCAAATCAACCCAATTTAACCAAATACATATGAAGGTATACACGGTACTTAATGAAACTATAAGTAAATATTACTTTTAAGATATTACAATAATTTTAAATGACGTATCAAATATTACATTTGATACGATATTAATTTTCATATCGCAATAAATGTTACAATTTAAGACACATACTACCACACACAAACGGCGCGCATAACGACACACACACACACACACACACACACACACACAAACACACTGTCATCTGAACGTATCTTAAAGAACATCGCTAACATTTTCCAAATTCAAATCACGCCATCGTTTTTGCTGTTAAAACTTCACTCTGTTATCTGTCAAAAGTTTTGAATTTCGAAACAACGGATTACCGCCGACGTACAGAACCAACTTTCAGTCTGATCCGCATCAGCTTGCGTTTGACGTGCTCTTGTATAACTCGGATGCTCGTGTATTGAATAAAACGTGAAATAAACAACAATATCGTTTTTTTAAATAAAAAAGTGCTTTTGTTTGTATAGAATCATTTTATCATCTCTTTAGAGTTAGTATAAAATTTCTGCTTATGTTCATATTCAAGTCCAATTAAAACAAGAACGATGAAAATTGTTATTATTATTAATATTTTTATATATTATATTTTAAGGTCGTATTGTTCATTATTAATTTCAAACGACTTCGAAAAAGGTGGTCGTTTTTTTACTCGTAGAGTATGTTTTTTTAATGTTACCTAAAAGAAATTTCCATAATCGATTATGATCGAGCATTTCTAAACCGATTTTGGAAATTCTTTTTTTATTGGAAAGGGTATACTTTCTATTATTAATTGTAATTAGAATGTCAACCAAGCAAACAGAATTGCGTATATTGCTTTTATAGTCGATTTATTTGTTTTAAGTTCTCGTAAATATGCTTTGAAGTTATGCCTTTTTAATACGATCCTTATTTGTCATGTTTTTCAGTGTTAACCCCATCTGTACTTACTTATTACTAAATATAATCTGTAATGTAACACTTCACCTTTGAACATTACATCAGTAAAAAAAAAACATGAAACAATACCATATGTGTTCAATTCAATTGCAGACAATAAAAATCGATTATGAATAACACGAACATCGATTATAAGATCGATTATACATTACACAGATGAATGCTCGTTATTCATTAAGTCAGTATTGTAACGTAAAGCTTAAAATTGAATTTTAAATTGTTTCATTACATTGTTTTATCTAGCTAAGGGAACGCCTTTAGATTTCAAAACAATATTAAAAGATAATTCTCTAGTAATAATATTGTAAAGACACGAAACAGGTGACTAAAGTATACAAAATATAGCATACTTAATTGGAAACTGTTACTAGAGACGTGTCAAAAGAAATGATTTACAAGGTTATAAGAATACCCTAGTTAAAATTGAACTCAGACTTATTAAAGGTAAAATAATAATATATAAACTAAGTAAGAATATAATGATAGAAAGTAATAACCCTTATTCTTATCTAGGACACGTGAATGTCGTAATTTATGAAAGTTATATATTTCCGACAAGCCTCTGAAATATTTTTTTCTTGTGTCTATACATCATCTGCCTCAAATCTGGAGTAAGTACTTAGCAAATCTCTACTGATAGTGGTCTGAGCTGGAGTGTCTAGACACTCCAGTTTAGACTAATATCAGAATGCTTCTAGGAGCATGAAATTTTGTACAGGAGTTCTTCTTCAATATACTACAAATGTAATTATGATAAAGAATAAAAAAAAATATTACAAAAATTTTTTAATGGTAAACAAGAATGTTGCTTTGTAGTTTGTTATTTTTCAAGTAAGAAGTATGTAAGTTTTGGTTTCTGAAATTAAAATCACGTGCTTTAGCCTCTTTGGAAGTTCATATTTAAGGCAGTCAAAAACAATCATGTGGAATTACAAGTTCAATGCGCATTGTGACAGCTTTGTTGATGACACGTTTACACACAAATACTCCTTTGATTTGCGTCAAAACATCTTAGAAACGACGAGTATTCGTGGCAAGTAACAATCACACAGAAATACATTGTTTACGTACTTGTATCATTTCGGCTGTATTCAGTGAATAACAAAACGTGGCATGAAATCGTCATCTAGTGCTGATACCCGGTACACTAGCAATGATATTATATAACTATATATGGACACTGATAAGCAATACTATGCCAAGCCACATGGACTCCATTTTGAGAAAATGACGTCTAAAAATATCAGACCTATTCTTGATAAATTTGTTTGAAGAAGTATATATCCAGCTTTACTTTTCTATTTTGACAAAAAGTATAATAAATTAAAAGTAAATTGATACAATTAAAAGTTTTATCTAACAATGTTTTTCAAATATATGAGATTATTGTATAAATTGCAAAATAAGGAACGCACTTGAAATTCAAAACTTTATAGTAAAAATCTTTTTTCCGTATTTATTTAGTTTAGATGATTTGATTTTTTTTAATGTTAAATGCCGCAGCATTAAAATACATCAATATCGCAACATATGCCGCAGTATATGCTATAAGCTTAAGGACTGAAGGACCCAGAATGCCGACCACATTGGCTGACGTTACCCAGCGATCAGCTAACAGACGAGAGAGTCTTTAGGCCATTAAACCAATTAACGAACTTGTTAATGTTGAAAATGGGTATAGCCATACAGATTTTTATCGTCATACAGTATAAACGTAACTTATCTATAGTTATTATTATAATATCATCGTCTACAAGTATTACAGAAGTTTATACAACACTTCCTACTTTCCATCCTGATTAAGTGATCACCGCCGTCCATGGCCATTTGCAGCACCAGAAAAGCCACAAATATGTTACCAACTAAAAAAGGATTTTGGGATAAAAAGGAATAAAATGTAAGGAAAGGATTTATAATAATAAAAGGCTTCCGACTCCGTAACTCGCCGTACGAAACGCATATTTTAGCTTATTTACGCCTATTTTTTGTGAGAGTGAGATACTGCCCCGGTCGAGGCAGTCTATATACGAGCTGTGGTCAGTAGACCACAGATAGGCTTCTACCTCAGTAATAAAACTATGACAAAGAGAGCAGAGCTTTTTCAGTAAGACCCAACTTTAATTGTCTATGACGCTGTATTTCCCATTGTTTTCTTGACATTTTTAATTACACGCCAGTTAAAGTATAAACGTTTAATTTAAAACTATGACATTGAAAGGAATTTAATTATTTCTACATAGTCTTGACTGAATAAGACTAAGACTTGCTTTGTTCTATCTCACCTTATAAATGCAAAATATTTATTTTTTATTCTCAAATAACTTGATCTTCATTTAGTTTCATGAAACCAGTCTTCTCACTAACTTTAATAAGGAAATTTATTGCTTTAATATATTTTTAACCCAAGCAGTATTAAAGGAATGAAGACAAAATTTAATATTATAACAGATATAGTGGATTCTTAAGATAAACCTATAATTTTAAGTCATCTCTTCAAAGTACTTAAAACGCGTCTTTTGTTAGTTGGATTAAACGTTAACAATTTAAGGCAATTTCTAACCGACTTCCAAAAAAGGTTATCAATTCGTCGGGGACTTTTTAAGGATGTTTCCCGATTTCTCGAAAACTACTCAAAACCCTTTTATGTTTGAAAGGCTATACATTCAGGTAAATCCCATACAATTTTCATTAAAATCGGTTCAGTAGTTAGTGGTTAAAAACAAAATAACAGAAATTAGTATATCATCCAAGCCAAAAAATTATATAATCTGTGCACTCATACATTCCTGCTACAGAGTCCTGGCTAGGAAAATTTAATTTTTTTCAAAAATGGAACGATCCAGATTTAATTATCAAAATACTTTAATGAAAATACTTTGAGTATTTTTTGTTATACACAATAGTATCAAATTTGCTCATCCACGTCTACTTAAAAATTGTTCTGTATGTATATATGTATGTATGTATGTATTAAGGAAATGTAATAGTAGCGTTTTGCTATACCAATAAAAGAACTAAAAGTGCTTTAATCTAAATTTAATTATTTCCCATTACCCCCGTTACACTAAAACTAGTTTAACACTAAAATTGTCGGTAAAAGCTGTTCATTTATGTTACGAGTTTTGCTTATGCGTCGCAACAAACTTGTAACTAACAATTTCCCTGATGGCCACTCGTTCTATTACCTTTTAACCCTAAATTAAGTCCTCCACTATATCACGATGCAGTTGATGATAATTCAGATATTTTCAGTGTTATTAAATCGTGTTTAAAGTAATTGATGTCGGAGAAATTAATTAAATAACGCAAACGCAAAATTGTTTTTCTTTTCTATTTATTTTTCGTGATATTCGAAACGATATGGAAGAACGTAATGAGTAATGAGTCGTCTAAATTGAAATTGAACCTGTTTCTGATATTATAAAACAAAGTCAACGAGAGCTTAAATGAAAATGATAACGATCCTTTCATGTTTACCGTTTTCTGAAATTGCTCGGTCTTGATTAAATTATTACCAATGAAGGCGGGTATAAATAATTTTAATTGACACGACACGAATCTTGAGAAACAAAATGTAATTGCTATATCTGTAATACTAGAAATAATTATTTAACTTTAAAATTGTATCACGTGAAAATATCTAATAGTTCTTGAAAGACAATTACAGTTGATTGAAATAAACTTAAAATCTAATACTTGACTAAAAATATATAATTTTCAAAGCATAGTTTTCTGTTCTCTTCTTTCTAACGCTTCTTACCGCAAGTGTGAAAGAGAAAGCATAACGAAGATCCAATCAATGACAATGTATGCTTGAGATTTTAAAGTTATCTCATATGCAAATGGCAGTGCAATTTTGAGTCTGAGGTTATTCTGGAAACAGTACATCTTTTTTTTTTAAACATAAGTGTATATCGTAATTATTAATAGTTTTGCAAATAACAAACAGAATATAAGGTATTGACAAAACAGAATATATATATATATTGTTAATAATAATTACTATATATTTATGTTATTTCATTTTATTTACTTGCTTTTGTATCTTTTTCTTTCTATATTTAAGATTTAATGCTTTTGAGCCATTTGTAACATCTTTATAAAGAACACGCCATCTACCGTAGGTGAAACTTGTTATAGTTAATCGTAAATTAGGCATCCACGACACAAGCTCGCTTAGTGTGGACGCCCCTGGAAATCGCTATGTTATCACTTCAGCAAAATATTGCTATGTTTGTAACCGTGTTCCCTGTTAACATTAAGTTATTGCTGGTAATAAAGTACTTTTCATTTTCATTTTCATTTTTAAGGTCAACTAAATAAAAACAATACAAACATGAAAACAACAAATACAAACGCTACAAAATAAACATAACAATAAACGAATTATTTGATATACGAGTAAAATTGATAATTGTTTTGCCGACTATTTAGTAGATTATGCTGAATACAAGACTTTAAAAAAAGGGAAATAATTTAAAAACCTTATAACATTTCGTTTATTTTTAATTTCGTTTAAATTTATTTCAATTATTTTTATGTAAAAAAAGAATTATTAACAATTCTCAGGGACCGATCAAAGACATACACTTTTCAACAAAAAGAGAATTAACCAAATCGATCCAGCCGTTTTCGAGTAAAATGAACATATGTACATAAACATGCTCAATGAATTAAGAACCTCCTCCTTTTTGGAAGAAGGTCAAAAATTTTACCTTCACGACAGAGACTATCCTATTATCAATCACATTACGTAACTATAAAATTGTATAAGTTCATACATTTTGCCACCCAGAATCTTGACCACATTGAACGATGTTTCATAGCAACCTAGCTACTGAGTATGACAGGCGAAATCTTCCAACAAAACACGTCAAAACTTGTCAAAGTTGAAAATAGATACAAGTCATTAACGTCAAATAATATACACGTAACATATCTATAGCTATACATAAAAATTGTCATTATTGAATGAACGCTGATAAGCAATACTATGACAAGCTACACGAACTTAATTTTAAGAAAATGGCGTCAAACCTATTATATATCTTTACTTTTATTTTTTTGAGAAAAGGAACGAATTAATATCTTCGAATTCGACTTTCCGTGGGTTGACACATTATTGCTTATCAGCATCCATACATAAATGGTGTAGCATTAGATAGATCAAGTTATACTATTCGTTTTGGTTACCCATTATTAAATCAACCAAAATTAGGATCAATAATCACTTGGCAATTTAGCTCTCTCTACGAATTCAATATCGCCGCCTCTTAGTCCATGGCTTAGCTATGTATATAGGCTATAGAACACTCAAATTACTGCCACTCGATAAGGATCTATCCGAACACTTACCCCAATGTTCGGTCAAATTTCACCTACTTCTACGTACCTACTAACAAAGAGACTGATATGCAAGTGATCTGGAAAGTTGCCTAGCAACGGGTTGGTGTCGAAGAGAAAGTTAAGTGGACTGGTCGCCAGAGACAAACTGGAAGAATAATGAATGGACGCATTTATGAGCTTATTTAATAGTCCTATGCCATCTCTCTACTCTTTCACGCAACAACTTTTGAAGATATTTTGATGAAACTTTGCAAAATTATAGCACAATACTGAAGCCGCAAAGACGCGAGCGTATGCTATTATATATAATTAGATACTAGATCCATTATTATTGAAGCAATTATATTTTTATTTCTTAGGTAAATCTTAAACGTTACCAACTTTGATTAATTTCATCAATAATTCTAGTTGTTGGAAACTCTGTATCTTACATGTAATTATACCTAAAGCAGACTACGCGATTATTATAGTTATAAAGTTTCTTAACTTTAGTAAATAGTAATAATATACTTAAATAAGATTACACTAAATTGACTGTACAAATATAACATAGGGTGTTTGTTTTAAACATTTTGAGCTAGTGTTTGAAAATTACTTTGTGGTTATGGTTAAGAATAAGGTTAATGAATGCCATAAGAATTTAAGTGCCATACTTGAAAATTTTGTAGGGAATATTTATTTTATACTTTTTAAACGATTTCGAATTCGTTTTATTTATTTCCTTTCAATTTTTTATTAACATAGTGTGCATACTATTTACGTTCGTAATAATGTAAAATTATTTTAAATATGTGTGCAGTAATATCAATGTAGTGATTACATCGCCTCTCGTCAAATTGGCTAAAGCACTGTTCATAGAATTGTTTACGTTACGCGTCCAATTGCTTAATGGTTTAAGTTGGTAGTTGATTACCAATAAGCATTGGCTGATTTCCGTAATAATATTAATGTCTATACGTGAAAATACTCTCCTACGATGAGGCCGATCAATATTTAAATATTGTAAATTACTTTTTTAATCGAAAAATGTTTTATAATTATATAAATATTACTAGCGCATTGTGGCACCTAAAATGTCTTCCAATTTTGGAAGATCGTGTAAATAATCGTCACCTTGATACTGGTAAAACAAATCCATGAATCAATTTTGGAAACAAGTACAGATTTTTAACGTTAAATAAAAGAATACTATACTCGTAACGGTACTATTACTCGTAAAAATATGTATTAAACTCATGGATTTTGGCACCCAAAATAGCATTTACTTTGGACGACGTTTCCTAGCATTTGACCAGCTTGTCAATGATCGAAATGAGTACAAATTTCAAACGTCAAATAGTATGAATATACCATTATAAATATTAAGAAGAAAATATACAAAACATAAAGATATATAGAAAATTCTATACATACAATTATCTTATCCATCGAACACCTATCCTTGGTCTAATGGAACGTCAGACCAATAAAAACTCAGGTATGACGTGGGCACGTGATGTATTATCCGGGAATGCGTCTGACAACGCGCCATGAAAACGATTTGCGTATGATAATGTAATTTCTCTGTATATTTTTTTATCCGGTTTTTGGTGAAATCAAACCGTGTGATTAATACGATTATGTTAATGATGAAATTTGTAATCTTCATTTACGCCCTACCGCTTAACATTAGAAGAGCACAAACAAAAAAAAGAACGCTATATTTCTAAAACTAAAGTCCTAATATGTATAGAATTTATCTCTTATTTATGAATTATAATTATTTACCTATTTTTCTGTTTGTATTCTGTTATCGTTGAGGTGTCACACCAATTTGAGACGACGTACACTTATTTATATATGACATATATTTCTGCATATCTTATTATATTAATTCTAGTGGTTAGAACAAGTCGATCTTTACCAATGATCGCTGATTTTTCAAGTGCTAAATTTGTGTTTAAATTCAAATCGGCGGTGAAGGAAAACATCCGCATGTGCCGGGAGAAATTCTGGCACATGTATATCCGCCAACCCGCAGTGGAGCAGCGTTGTGGATTAACTTTATACATTATATTACTACTTATTATATTAAGTAACGTTTTTATATGTAATAGGGCACCATCTACCTTTTCTTTGTACATTCCCTCATTTCTACTTAGCGCATATTTGTACATTAAATGTTTAGTGTTAAGTTATACTTGTAAAACTTATTGAAAGTGGGGTACAATAAAATATATCTCTGTCTTCAAACTCTCTTAAAACTCGACCAAAAAGAGGGGTGTTGTAAGTTTGACGTGTTTACCTGTGTATCTGTAATATTGTAGTTCCCTGAACGAACGGATCAATTGTGATGCGCCTTTTGTGTTTGAAAGCCGATGTAACCGAGTCGTGCTTAACTATAATTTATAAGGATCATTTCATACGTTTTGAGACTATCGAATCTCATCTAATTTTGGAAAGGATCTGAACAACTTCTAGTAGTCTAATTGACTTTAAAATTTATTGTATTATTAACGATATTAAAATCACATAGTTAGATAAACTTTTCTTGCAATATTTGAAAATATTATTAATAACGTTGTCTTAGATTTTCGCGATTATTGTTCTAGAATAAACACAATGATACGTTAAATGTGGGTATATACATAAATATATTTCTTAAGGACACTCCGATTTCAAGGCGAAACGTGCGTGGAGTGTTTTGTAAGTGATCTACGTGATTATGTTTAGTAATGGTGATAGATTTTCTTTACAAAATTTTGTTTTTAAGGATACGTAAATAAATGTACCAAAAAAAGGAGAAAGGCAAAATTATGACAATTTTTTTTTAACTTTAGTACCTACTTTGTTATCTTTTCGTTGCAAAGCATTTTAATTCAATGCAATTCTTTGGTTAATGGAATAATAATAATAAAGGCGTCACACTCAACGGCCCCCATTAGGGTCTTATGATCCTGTGTCGGGGATCCGAAAACACACAACACAAACACCTAGACCAAGACAAACATCCGTATCGCTAATACAGGTGCTTGCCGTGAGCAAAAATCGAACTCGACCGTTAGCGATTCAGCCAATTACAGTGACCACTGAGCCAAAATGTCTGTCAAAATAGCTGGTAAACGAGCAGGCAAGACACCAGATGTTAAGTGATTACCGCCGCCCATGGACATTTGCAGCACGAGAGGCAAATGCTCGCTTAAAAAATAAGGAATGAAACGGAAGTAAAAAAAAGAATGAGAGAATGGATTAGGCTTCCGACTCTCTCAATCACCATACGAAAAGCAGCTATATTGGCTACTTCAAACCGATCTTCCGTAAGAATGAGGTACTGCCCCAGTCGAACCAGTCCGTATATAAGCTGTAGTAGCTGTAATTATAAGGTTAGGTATTACCTCAATATTCGATAGATTTTTCATGTATAGTTGTTTTAAAGTCAACTTTCGTATTTTACCTGATTTATTGTCAATTAAAAAAGAAGAAGGAAAGCTTTTATTTAGAATAAATACTGCAGGCATAAATATATAAAATAAAATTACACGGTAAATACAGTGAAAGAAACAACAACAACACAAATTTATAAAGATATATACTATATATAACGTATCGAATTAAAACAACTAAAACAACACCTATATAAAGTCGTAAAATAAAACATTACTCATTTTAACAAGAAATTTTGCTTACACACCATTTTCAATGAAGCGTCAAAAGCGTGAGGACCATCGAAGCGTATAAAGGAAACTGAGCACAACCTAATAATGAACCTCGCAAGAAAATCCGTGGAATAAAGCCATTATAAGCGTCTTAAATCATGAAACTTCCGGCTTTTCCTACTATATGTATAGGAATTCGTATATTTAATTTTGTAAAATAAATTATACCAAAAAATCGTCTTCGTATAAGCAGTGGCGTGCACAGAGTTTTTAGACAGGGTAGGCAGATTATTTTGAAAGCATACTTACCTAAAATATTCACTGCATGTTGTTTTGGTAAATGCAAAATTAATAATATTTACAGCAAAAATGGTCGTTAGTTGTGCGTGTAGGGAACTATACAAAATTTTTTAGACTTTTAAATTATTTGTAAATTACACGCCTATATTTCAGTAAGTATAATATGAATCATAATGTTTTTATTGCATTTACGATTTACTTAACTTTTAGTTCATATTAATTGCAAATCAATCACTTGGCCTCGATTACTTTTATCATCACTGAAAAATAATTTTAAGAACTCAACACTTTTTTATTTTCTGTACACATACACATGAAAAACTTTCACAGATCACAACTTCTATTTTTCACACTAATTTCAAAGTTAAAATGTTAAATGCTTTAGACCGCAAAATGAATACAAACAATAATAATGGCGACTTCTAAGAACTCGCGTCCAAATGAAAAAAATATGTGACCAAAAAGTCCTTTACTTATGCGGTAAACAAATGAAATATAAAACTTTTCAAAATAGTCGCTTTACCTTCCTCGGCAATTTTCTTAATTCATCGTCTAATAACGTGAAAAAGACAGTGCCTTTTTTTCTCTTTGTGTGCGTAATATTATTGTTGTGCGTCAAATATTTATAAGAACGCATACATTAATATATTCGCATGACTACGATTCCGTCATGCTGCAAATATTCACGCAATAAGACATCACTAGTTTGTGCCTATACCGCTAGTAGCGCGAGTGTGCAGCGCAAGAAATACGAACAAGGGAATTATCGATGATACATGCTACGTGCTTTGTATAATATTAAGTTCACACTATGACACTATGTAAAAGTGGAAATTTTGTTGGCTTGTGTAATACCTTATATGTAAAAATCATGCTGTATTGTTATATATATGTATCTCCATTGTTCACCGGCCATACTATCTCTTTTACGAAAGCCCTATAGCTGGCATAATGATTTTGTATTATCATTGCCGCCTACGGTTTCTGATTAAAAATAATAAATAATAAAAAATATGTAAATTAATTTGTGTCTATTTCAAATGTCGAACGTGTCTTTAATTTGCACTAGCTTTTGCACGTTGCCTCACTTGTGTTCATTAAAAATAATGCATAAAATATAGTCTATAACAGTTTAGAATACCCACAATATTGTTATCATTTGAAAGGTAAAAAAGGTTTATAATAGGGGTCCGAAGTTTCCTTGGCAATACTAAATTCACTCTTTATTACATTATAGTATTAAATAATATACTATAGTAATCTCTATTTCTATATACTAATGTACAATTTTCGTTTATAAACATTTTTAAGATTCCGTACTCAAAATGGACCTATTATTAAGCATCCGTCCTTCCATTCGTCTGTTAGTGAGTTATATCTCATAAACCGTCGTAAAGTAGATTGTTGGAAATGTATTGTTATTGTCTTTATGACACTAAAAATGCAAATAAAGGCGAATCGGTATAGCACCTCTTGTTTCTTTTACAAAAATATTTTAAAAGTACAGTAACGCGGATTAAACTGCGGGATTTGTCCAAATTAGCTTTATTTTAAATTCATTTTTTAATTCCTCTGCGAAATAAAAAAAAAACTATAAAATAAGTTCGAGAAAATAATTTGTTAAATCATGGAAGAAGCGTTTAGAATCAATGTCTACCCAGAAAATGATTTTCACTTAAATCACGAAGACGCAATTTAATTACAGAGTCCAACAGCTATTCAGTTTCAAAAATGAGAAATATTGAATGCAAAGTCATTTTCCTTCTAGAAGCTGTTCATAAAGTTAAGTAACGAGTCTTTAGAAATGTAATGAATTGTTGCAATAGCATTCATTAAAGGCATTTCACATTTCGTATTGGTTTGGATGATAAAAAATTCTTCCGAATTTTAGGTGAACAGAATATTAAAATATGTTAACTGAATTAGAATGTTCTTTAAAAGATAAAAAAATGACTATATTTGATAAGTTAGGGTTAGTTCTAGGCGATACGACTAATTAAAGCCTTTTTTTAATTATTTCGAAAAAAAAGTTTCATTCTTTTAACTACAAAATTTTATTTTTCGCTAGATTTTTTTTTCAATAAAGTAATGAAGAAAATTGTTTGTTATATTGTAATAATTATTTTTAGTATTTTATTTTTGATCTCTACGTTAACCATGTCCTACATGTCACAATCAATTTTTAATAAAACTATTCCGCGTATAACTACAATAATTGTTATTCACATAAAACAGAATAATTTAAATACGTGCTTCGAAAACAAAAAAAAAAAAAAACAATTGTCACAAATAATAATTTTAGTACAAAACTCGACGAAAGCATGATAAAAAAAAAATGACAAATTATACGCAGTCAATTTGCTGTCATGAATAAAATATCGCAATCACAAATTCACGGAATTGTTATACAGGTATATAATCCCTTGTATTTAATATTTATCGAATGCTTTGACAATGTTTCACTCATATTCGTCATTAAATTCACGTTTACATAGTGCAAGCAGCTGACCTGATAATAAACCTGGTCCAGGCTATGGACGTATGTATAAAGGAAAAGGGGGTTTTAGGGTTCCGAACCCCCTCATTAGTACGACTTACTTATACTTTGTAGTGAACGAATGACAATGACGATGGTTTATATAACTTCTAAATAACTGAGATAAGCTTTTAGAATCATACTATCTTATTGCGTAACGCCCGGATAAAAACTAGTTTATCTTTATACATTTTGGACTTACAAGCCCCCCCCCCCTCTTCCCTTGGATATACCTCTCTCATATAAAAGCTATAGGTACGCCGGGGACCAGGCAAGTACCGATCCTTTTCAGATAGCGATATTGGTCATAACGTGCAAGAGTCGTGCGAGCTACTGTCTTGTGGCGCGAAAGAGAAAGGTGAGCAGCATTTGAAAACTAATAGAGAAGTAACACAGATGCAAGCTAATGTCAACTCGCATATGCTAGTATATACAATATCTCGTATATCCAATTACAAGGTGCAATTAGCACGGCAGTAACTCGCACGGTCAACTCGCATATTGAACTGTGTAATTTACCCATAAGGCTTTTCAAATTAACATTCGAATAAATAATAATATGTTCGTTTTTATTACGGTTCCACGTTTTATTTACTCTTTGACAAACTGTGACTTTAATTATTTGTATTCGGAATAAATATTGAAATATAAAAAATTCTTGTAAATACGTCTAAAGATCTTAATCAATCTGTTTGAGGAAGTATAAATTCATCTTTTTTTTTCTATTTTGATAATAGGTATAATGAATTAAAAGCGAATTGGTATACTAAAAAGTTTTATCTAATATTAACTTTTTCAAATATGGACGCTCATAAGCAATACTCTGTCAAGCCACACGAACTTCATTTTTAGAAGATTTTAATTCGTTGACGAAATATATCCATGTTTCGAGCAACTTTAGTTAGATTTATAAACGAAATGTCGCCTGAAAAAGATACCATCGTGCCATAAGTTAGACAAAAAATGTCACTTATAAAATACTGCAAATTTATACGATCTTTTATCAAAGAAAACCAACGTTACGTCTTACTTTGAACATAGAACAAATGAAATTAATTAAAATATCGTTAGTGAGTGTAAATTGCCTCCGAAATTTTTCAGTTGCGATAATGTGTAGTAAAATAGGCCAAGAGGGGAAATTCGGGGAGGAGTGCCAAGAAACGGTATGCCATTTCGTACTTAGATGCTGTGTTACATCTTACGTATTATTCATCTTCCGCATATCGCAACTAACATTAAGATAAAATATATTGAAACTAGCTTTGCTTTGCGGCTTCGCTAGCGTTAATTTAGATTTTTTCTAATAATACACTTAGTATTAAAATGTTCTAGATTGTTTATAAGCTAAGTTTTATGTATAAAATAATACATAAAATGTAGTCTACCATGCCTTATATACTATTGTTACCAACCACCAAAAGTGGTGGTAAAAGTTATCAACATAGTACCATAGTTTTTAAAAGTTTTTATTTAACTTGCAATGTATGTATGTATGTACGTATGAATGTATGTATGTAACTATGATTGTTGTATGGCATGCAAAAGAATTTTGAAGCAGTTATCTGTAACTGATGGAGCTGAAATTTTGTATACACGCTTAGTTTGGATGACAATGCATAATTATTTCTGTGACGTCATCTTAACTCTAACGTGGGGGGATACCCAAGATGGCGGACTAGTTATTTTTGATATTTTCCCAAAATATTACCCATATTGTGTCAAATGAAAGGTGATGCCTAGAAAAACTCTAAAAATAAAGTGACGTCACTCTAAGTCCAACATGGCGGCATACCCAAGATGGCGAACTAGTTATTTTTAATGCATTCTTATAATATTAGTATTAGATGAAAGTCTTACTGAGAATAACTCGACGAATAAAGTGACGTAACTCTAAACTCAATATGGAGAACTTCTAAAGATGTCAGACTAAGGTTTTTTTTCTACAATATGTATATAAATTGAAAGGCTGAGAATGCGAATGATAGCTAAAAAAAATAAATAAGTTGATGATCCTTAACTTCGTTTGTTCAATCCGTCTAAAATTTTGGTGTTTTGGTGGTGGGTTTAATATCATTGTATTGACTCATAAATAAAAATCTTCTATATCATGACGTAATAGATATCGATGCACAAATATTTACAGCTATCACTGAAAAGTAAAAAAAATGTTTTCGTTTTTAAAAATATTTTTTTTTTTTACTTTTTATTTATCGCTTATATTTATTTAAACGCGCTAAAAATAATAAAATAAACATTACCAATAGTTGAACTATCAACTTATAACGTCAAATCAAAGTATAAAAATATCATATCCATTTCATATAATAAATAAAATTTGTATTGTTACATAAAAACAAGATCATTTTTCGACGACCACTTTTCAACTGTAACAAGATACAACCTTGATAAAATGACAACCGTCAGATAATAGTCGTATTAAAATACACAAAGACGACTTTGTTATTACAGACAGCTATAAAATCGGATCAAGATGGCTTAAGTGAAGTAAAAAAAAACAGGCTGCCTAATAAAAACACCCCGCACTTCAAAAAAAAAAATAGAAATAAATATACATACATATACATATACGCGCGACAAACTTCACCCTCCTGCCAGTCAGTCAGATAAATACATAATCAACATTTTTTTTTATATCTTTATTTATTGATAGAGGGTTTATTCAAAATGAATATGCCACCTTCATGGGAGCATTATCAAAATATTATCGACGTCTTATTGCTAATTTATAGAGTTTGTAAAGCATCATGGCTTCTAGTGACAATGGATTGCTCAAAGCTACATTACAAAAACCTATACATAATCAACATGTAAATATAACGAAGGCGGAGGGTAACAAAAAAAGTTCATTTCTGCGCTTAAAAAGTTACATCGGTATAAAAACGCTTTAAATGACTACTTTGGGAGATAAAATATTAATACAAATTCAGATTTTTGTGGGCGAAATAAAATACGCCCTAACGTCACTCTTGCTTAGTAATTGGCTTTATATTTCTCGGTACATGAGTCCAATTTTGTTCCCGTATTTCCGACTTACTTTTCTTGACAGATATTATTTTACTGCCTTCGGAATCGGAAGAATGATTCTTCCGGACGACGACGGTTTGTTTCATGTTTGATTACTTGGTTTGTATTTTTTAATCTCGAAATGACATTTTAGAATCTATTGAATATTAATTTTTTTTTTTCTGTTATTTTTTTTTTAATTAGATAATGTATTACTTTTGAAATGGTTTTAATATTAATTTGAAAGTTTGAATTGAAAATACATTTTGACGACACAGATCAAAATGTAATGTCCTTATGAGCACACAATCTACATATTGATCCTGGCAAAAGAAGTGTCATTATCTTTAGCGCGATTGTGAAAATATAATTTTAATATAATATTTTATTTGGTTTTCCAAAACCAATCCCAAATTCATTGTGAAATTCAACTCCACATAATGTAAGTGAAACATAACTTCAAACGAGAAACTGTAATGTAGAGGAGAAATAATACATTTGTATTCCACGTTGTTACCTTAAGACTTGAGTCAAGCATTTCATAGACTTCGGAACTTCTTCAAAGCGAACGAGAGCTAAGTACACTTTATGTAGACTGAAAAGTAATATGTTATTTATATCAAAATTTCGAACTCGAGGAGTACTTATAAAATTATACTTAAAAAATATGTTTTCTATTTTTTTTTCAACTAAACCCTCTCCGCCATTCTCTGCGTCACTTCCAATTTCCCTTCATCCTTAATTTTTTTTCAGCTGGCAAACCATATGTGGTTGCTCTGGTGCTGCATATGTCTGCATATGGTGGTGATTCCTTGATATCAAGTTACCCATTTGCTTGTTTACCCGCTTTTATTATATAAAAATATGTCTATTTTTTTTTTCAAGAACGTGGAGTCTGGTGGTAATTTAGTCACAATTATTACAGGTGCGAAAGATTATATTTATTTTTATTACTAATACGTTACCAAAGTTTAAGTTATCATGCTAGGAATTGGCGCATAATTTATCTTTTAAGCTGGATTATCAACTACAAAAGCGAACTTATTAAGTGATAGAATAACTGGCGTCGTTTGAGTATGACATAATATATATGGCGTTGAGACCTAAACTTTGCTCTGACAATCACCAATTTTAGCTGATTTTAACCACGAACAAGTAAATACTCTATCACTTAATTTCAGAAAATCCTGAGACAAAAGAGAATAGAGAATAGTAAGAGCTAGTGGCAACATATCATAAGTGTCAGCATATTCTAACAAAGACAAAACGTCAACATTTTTTCTCAGAGATTACTAACTTGTCCGTGCCATCATCTTTCCCATACATATCCCAATTGTTTTGACACCGGTCGCATATATGTATACGTCGCCCAAGCTAGTGTCCAAGGACGCGTAAATAAAACTGAAAGCGTTATTTTTCCCGCCCACGAACACTTGCGAAACTTGTCAAAACAAGGGCTATTTTCTTGAAATATCCCCTTTAACGTTCGCGTCATTTATCCGATGTTTGTTTTGGATGTTTGTGTATCTCTGAAAGATCTCTCGGCCTATTTAATGACCAGTGGTGAAATATGGTCAACACTTAAGTGAGGCATTGAAGAATTGAACAATGGATCCGCTGCGGAACCATTTTTTCAGTGACAGTTTCGTTAGTTATTTATCGTGGTTGGGATCATTGATTTTGTATAGCAATTCGGATTTTGATGAAATGTGAACTATTTTTCATGTAATACTAGTGTTGAATTTTACAACTTTTTTTGTACAGCAATCTGAATCAATTAACTTGGAATGATTTTAAATTTTCAGTTTCAATTTTTCTTTAATGACAGGTTTTCAAAATTCTTTCTTTTGAAGGAATGTACCTACTTTCAGACTGGTCCCTTAAAATTTAAAATGTTCTAAATTTTTTCACAATTGAAATAAGTGTGTCATCCAAGTAAAATTATGTACTTTGCGTTTAACGATGGTCCCTTTTTATTCAAATTTATTATATTAAAAGTATAATAATTATCTTACAGCAAAATAATTTTAATGCTAGAGGACCCACGCAGTTTCACTTGTGTTTAACATAGGACTTTCATACATACTTCCAATTACCGTTTTACCCCCTTAGAGGTCAAAGTTTGCAAAATAGTGAGCATTTACGTCCTAAAAAGAACCCCTATGCAAAATTTGAAACTCCTAGCACTAGTAGTCTGAGACATCGTGATGAGTGAGTCAGTGACCTTTTTCTTTAGACATATAGATACTATTATATAAAAAATGTCACTAATAGAATTCAGTAAAGTTAGATTGCGCGATCAGATTAGGTACAAAGAAATGTTTATCTTCCACTCGCACGTAGAAAATGTTTTCGTGTTTTAAATCACAACTACTACGTAAGAAATTGGGGTGTTGAAAGTTCTTCAATTATTCAAAGAGAAGACGTTTTGTAGCGAACTGTTGATCTGTTTCCATTATATTTTACTTGCAAATCATTTAGGAATAATACCCTTTCTTCAAGTTTACACATTATTAACAGATCTAGCTTTTCTAATCAATAATTTAAATCAAATTATCTACATACTCTCTCTATTTGTACGTTGATTCTAAAATTGAAGACCCAACTTGTTCATATAAATAAACTAACAGTTTTTAAGGAATAAAAATATCGTACATTTATTATTTTTAGCATTTCAACGTTTCGAAAACTCTGCATATATTTTTACGAATAGAGAATTTTAAATAAAATTGCTTAAATTTTAATATTGTAGTTAATACGAGCGTGGTTTAACATTTACCCAACGTACTAATCAGTCCTGACTTCGTTTATTTCGATGCCGACATAAAAAGCTGTTTAACTATTTGACGTTATGTTTAGCTATGATTGGTCATATTTTGGAATACATCCTACATTGCAGAATTGTCTTCAGTTATTTGATGACATGTTGGTAGCCAAAACATTGATACATTATTTCTCAACGGTATTTTTGACGGTATGAAACATTTGTCTTAATTGATTGTATCACAATTAATATTTGATGCGCCATTTTGAAAGTCATTTTTGTCATTTATTTATATTTTTAATGTCACGAGATTTCAACAGAACAGTTACCTATTTCTTTTTATAATAAATTTTAATAATTTAAAAATATAAACATATTTATTATAGTTGGCTTTAAAAGAAATTTTTTGTCTCTCCTGTAAAGTTCGGCAGTTTGAATGTACGAGCTATCACATCTAGAACGACGACATATGAATGCTGATAAGGAATAATGTTTCAACCCACTAAAAGTCATTTAAACGTCGTAAATTGAAAAAGTAATTATTAGATAAAACTCTTTATTATACCAATCTGATTTTAATTCATTATACTTTTTATCATAATATAAAATAAAACATTGATATATACATTATCAAACAGATTTATTAAGAATAGATTTGACATTTTTAGATGCCATTTTATTTGACAAACACGTTGGCGCAGTAGTCACTGCAACTGACTCAAGCGCTAACGGTCGCGGGTTCGATCCCCGCTCACGGTAAACGTTAGTATTGGTCATACGGATGTTTGCCGTGGTCTGGGTGTTTGTGCTTGTGTTGTGTGTGTTTCCGGACCCCCGACACAGGATCATAAGACCCTAATGGGAGTCCGTTGAGTGTGATGCGTATATGCGTATATTGTCGAATATTCAATGAAGTCCGCGTGGCTTGACACAGTATTGCTTATCAGCGTCCATATTCACGGCAATGGGTCGGGTCTGCGAATATCGCCTAAATATAATGGAAATAGTGCCACAAGACGTTGCGTGTTCAAGATAAGGATTACAGAAGTAAGATTATTGTATAACAGGGGTCGAGATAACGCTTGTAAACAAGGATTATTGTTTGAAATGTTGGATGTAAGTTCGTGCGTTTTGACTTAGTTTGTATTATAATAATTTGAATGTTCACTGAATTGGTATGTGATACAGTCTTATTAAATTAGTCGTGTATTTCTGATTTATGCAATGTATTGTTTTGTGATATCGAAGTTTGTAAAGAAATGTAAATGGATATTGGTAAATGTAAAGTTGAGATGTCGTCATTGAAAATATTTTTTGTTTATTCTATACCTATTCAATTAACTTTGCTTTATTTTAAGAAAAATCTGAAAATTATTTTAGTATAGAAATCTTAAGACCATTTATCATATTTTTAAGATTGTATTTTGTTGTTCGAAGGATGTCCGATGTATTTTTATTACGTTAGTAATTATAATAAAAATGTCAGAATTTGCCTTAACAAAGTTTTTGGAAAATAAAAAAAAATATTTTTAGTGAAATATGGAATATTATTGTTTTTACCATATTAACTTTAAAATATAAATACTCGGAAGCATGATATTAAAGAACACTAATAACATTCGTTTTATATAAAATGATTGTCGCAAAAATTTTTATTAATAAGATAATTATCAATTTTCTTTCAACTTCTACCCTAAAAGCAACTTTCCAAATCAAAGCCGAGCGTTCAAACCATGGCTAGCATCGTTGATTCTTCAAGTGCTAAGTTTGTGTGTAAATTAATCTCGAGCACAGCGGCGAAGGAAAACATCGTGAGGAAACCTGCATGTATCGGGAGAAATTCTAAAACATGTACATATATCCGCCAACCCGCAGAAGCAGCGTGGTGCCTTTACCCAGCACTGGGATATTTACAGGCTGCTATTTTACATTTTTTTTTAAAAAGTGCATGTACAATTCGAAAACCCGTGTTAATATCCAACACTCTATTTATGAACTCGTTGAATATTTTATCTTTTAAATAAATAGTTATTCGGTAAGCTTATCTGATTTATAAGCCCATTATACCATAGCAACCCTAATTAATGGTGTACTGATTTCTAATCAGTGATATAGCGCAAATGTTTATGTACATGCCAATATTATTACTTAATTATGTTTCACCGTGATTGTTAATATATGGACGCTGATATGCAATAATGTGTCAACCCACACGGACTTCATTTTGAGAAAATGGCATCTAAAGATGTTAAACCTATTCATATTTAATTTGTTTAAAGAAGTTTATATCCATCTTTGCTTTTCTTTTTTTAAAAAAAGTATAATTAATAAAAAGTAGATATACTTAATATATTCTCTAATAAAAAGTTTTTCAAATATTTCAGATTATTCTATAAATTGCAAAATATGGAACTTGAAATACGAAACAATCATTAAGACACTTTTTCCGTTCTTATTTAGTTTATATTACTTGATTTTTTTTTAATAATGTTGAATAGTTGATGCAGTATCAAAACACATCAATATCTCCGAATTTGACTTTTTGTGGGTTGACACATTATTGCTTATCAGCATCCATATGTAAATTGCCATAATCTTAACTATTCGTTGAGATGGAATTGTCACTGCTTATTAGAGTATAAATAAATTTATTATTAAATCATCAATTTCGTGAATTGAAATAATTGTAAATTATTTGTAAATTGTAGATTTAAAGAAAAAACAACGATATAGAAACTGTGTCAACCAGATCCAACATAATACTCTTGTTATAAGTTGGTGACGAGTTGTGTATGCAGATTTAAGGAGAAGGTTAAGAGCTTAATCCACCACGCTGCTCCACTGCGGGTTGACGGATATACATGTGTCAGAATTTCTCCCGGCACAGGCAGGTTCCTCACGATGTTTTCCTTCACCGCCGAGCTCGAGATGAATTTAAACACTTGAAAAATCAGCGATGCTAGCAGGGATTTGAACCCAGGATCATCGGTAAAGATCGACGTGTTCTAACCATTAGGCCATCTTGGCTCGATTTAAGTGTGATGCTGCAGCATCATGTCAAGATGTCCTTCAAAACGTCTGAACAGATGTTGTAGCTAAGCACCATTTTAATTACATCAGCTTTTAAACACAAAAACTGCATCAAAATATTTAGTTAAGAGTTACAATGCCACAAACAGACACATACGGACAAACAACTTATGGCTATGGAGATCAGATAAACCTGCATCTATAATATTTGACGGATCGTGTTCTCTCTAGCGCTTATCTCATTTTTCACATAAAAATTATAACCCGTGCGACCCTTGGGGGCACGCATAAACGGACAAAGGCGAATCCTTGACCTCTACACCAGATTGGTCATCAAATATGTAACTTGAGTACCTTAATTACCGGCTAAATTTTAAAACGTTACTTAAATTTAAGTGCTTAAAATTTATGTGTCTGTTTGTAATTTCTAATTAAAAGCTTTTCACTGTATGTATATGAAAGTATTCGATATGTACATAAAAATAATTCAATTTTATTTTTTTTTGTCTGTCTGTCCGTCTGTTTAATCCGGCTAATCTGAAACGGCTGGACAGGTTTTGACGGTACTTTCACTCATAGATAGCTGCGAGAAGGAGTAACTTAGGCTATTTTTTTTCATCATTGAATCGCCAGCTAGTGTCAAAATAAGCGATAGCATTGCAACTCGTTTGTGCGAAAATATCAACTCAATTGATCACGATCGCTCCGCGCCGCACCGCGCACCACAATTTTATATCGTGTAGGTAACTTTAGTAGGTGTCGACTGTTGTTTTCGCTTCGCACCGCACCGCATCGCGTTCGCTCACGTATGACACCGGCAATACTTATAGCTAATGAATAAAACTGTATAAACTAAATCAACTAACTTTCAATGAAAGTATATAACATAATATACCGTGTGTGCAGTCCAGTCTCGCAATAAATTCGAAAGGAAGAAATATGAGAAACAACGTTAAAGTTTCTAACTTTCCTTCTATAATGTTGTAAGTCTGAGAAGTTTTTCCAATAAATAAAAATAAAAGCTAACTTTATTCTACACTCATATTTACATATTTTTAGCGAAGTTTCCTATGATGTTTTATCATTTTCGATATGGAGTGATTAATCTATATTAATATTTATATTAAATTGCGAAAGTAACTGTGTCTCTCTCACTGTATTTTTGTTTCGCTTTAACTTATAAACCGTTAAACCAATTTTAGTTTGTATATGTAAATAGAGGATGAATTTTTTTATTTGGATAAAGTCGGCACAACAAGTTAATATTATGTATGAGTGACTGACTGTTCTTTCATGGCTAAAAAACTGAATGATTTTAATGAAGCCACGTGAATATTCAATGCATTCATGATATTGCCAAATATGTCATCATAATTTCATTCCTTTTCCTAAGGTAAAAATTAGATTTTGTTGAGCGTATTTTGGGCAGTACGAAGTAACTGCACTGAACTTAGTCGTGAGTGACAAGTTCGTACCGCGCCGCGTTGTATGCACGCGGCGCCACTCTCGCGACGCCCGTCGCCCGCGCCGAGTCGTTTTTCTCGAGCGTTCCGCGAGAAGCCAGAAGATAGCTTGGTATTTTTTTAAACACCATCAACACGAAAACACAAAAAGAAAAGGAACTTAAATTCTAGTATTTCAGGCATTTACAACTTTCACATTTAATAATAAATACCACGGGCGTTGCAAAGGGAAGGGTTCGAAGGACGGGGGAGGGGTTTGTAAGTCCAAAAATTATCCGTTATGCAGTAAGATTGTATGATGTATATTGTCATGCCCATTTTTTCTAAGTAAGTTGTATACTAAAGGAGAAGTTTAGAGAGTCCGGACCCCCTAAACCCCCTCCCCTTATATACGTCCATGACAAATACTAAACTAAAAGGGGAGGCCTTTTATACATCCTTGAGAATTAATAAATGAAACTCTACACTCTTACATTAAATAAAAAAATATATAAAAAATTATAATAATACAACAAAAACAAAAAATTGAAAACAAAAGAGATATATAAATTTACTTACTAATGCTGCTACAAACGTAATATATGAAACGGGTGATACATTTCTACATTGAAAAGATATCACGGAACTTGTACGCCATTACACCTACACTGTTGCAAGTATGCGCTTAGAAATATGTTATTCCTGAACTGTGGAAACTTTCAAACGTTTCATGTCGTACACCTGCAGTAAGAATTCCTAACGCTTATTCGATGCCGTCGCTAAAAGGGGTCATTCACGCTACGATTCAGGATTCACGTTATGGTTGTATGCGAGACGATTGATTGTGAATGCGTGACCTCAAAGGCTCGGCTTTGATGGCAGCTTTTAAAGGGTTTAGTTGGTAAAAATCCGTATTTTACCCAGGATACCAGAATTTTTTTTTAAATTTCCTTTCATGAGATAAATTGTAAGGTTTGCGAATTAACACATTCAGCGCTACCGACATGATTCTAAATGCTAATCTTAGCTATTTAGAAATTATGTAAACCATTGTCGTTGTCATTTGTTCAATGTGCTAAGTATAAGTAAGTCGTATATTAAGGAAGAGGTATAGAGGGTTCGGACCCCCTAAACCCCCTCCCCTTGTATACGTCCATGACAAATACTACCCTAAACTCTACACTCTTATATTAAATAAAAAAATAATACAACAAAAACAAAATAATGAAAAGAAAAAAGATACGTAAAATTACTTACTAATACTGCTACAAACCTAATATATGAAAAGAGTGATACATTTCTTACTAGCTTTATCCGCGACTTCATTCGCGAGAACTACAGGATATCATGTCTCATAAAAAGCGGCTTTTGGTATCGTCCATAGCTCTTAAAAGTTCCAATCGCCTATTTACAGTCATATTATTTCGCCTACAATTATATTTTGTTATTCTGTTTTTTCAGAATCTAAATTTTTATGTACCTAGTACCTACAGTCTGTAAGACAGTGATAGCGCGATTGACCTATTATAGAGGGGTAGCGGATGTGCATGCGCAAACGACCCCACAAAAAATGATTTCATTTTTCAACGGAGAACGGCCATCGCATCGGTTTTAGTGGGCATAAATCTCCACATAACTCTATATTTCTTTACGTATTTCTACACCAGGAATCGGAGCTTTCGAAGATTTCCCCCGTGAAAAAAAACTCATCAAGTTTATTTGCATACACTTCTACTTTGTAAGACGTCCATGCATAGCATAATATAGATGGCTCCCTCCATCACGCTAAGACTATGACATGTGACAGTGATTTATAACGAGATATTTGCTTTCGTATCAAGCGATATTAGCATACGGAATTATCAGTAATTAATTTAACATATGTGTCTAACAGTTTAATTACCACATGTTATCTGTATAGAGGTATATGGTTAACGTATTAGCGTCTTGAATAGGCTAATTGGATTTGTGCATTAAATTTGTCAACTGTAGAACTTAAATAGTTACTGGCTCATCCCAGCGAGTGGAACGTTGATTCTAGTTTATCAAAAACATTTACATACAGTTTGGATCTAATTTTAAAGCCTTTTACATTTCCGAGGTAAAAGCCATCTACAATATTGCTCCTATATAGTCTTTCACCTATCTCTGAAAGTCACAATGTTTTCCTTCGCCGCTGAACACGAGATGAATTTTAAACATAAGCAACACCTTGGTGCTCTTATCTTAAGATCATCGAGTAAGATCTATTCTATTCAGAACCTCATTATTAACCAATAATATATCTATGATGTACCCTAACTTACTTCATTACTCGTATGTTATGAATTATATCTATGCTAATATTTTAAAGCTGAAATGTTTGAACGCGCTAATCTCACGAACTACTGGTTCGAATCAAAAAATTATTTTTGTGTTAGATAGTTTATTTATTGAGGAAGGTTATAGGCTATATTACGTTACTCTACGACTCATTGGAGCAAAGCAGTAACCATAAACGCAAGTGAAACCGCAAGGGACAGCTAGTTTTATTTATAATTATGTTAAGTAATTGTATCGTAATTATTAATTGGCTCTGTATCGATTATGCTACTCTACAATATACCAACTATTGCATCTATTGTGTTAGATAGCAACTTGTAACAATGCCATTGATATTGCACAAATTATTCGGACAAACAAATGATCAGACCGTATTGGTATTAACCTTAAGGTTCGTCTAAATCTGCGTACGTGCACGAAGCGTGCGATTCGTGTGCATTTTAAGAACATGGTAATAATAAAATTGGACAATGGACATGTTCGCGACGGGTTAGCGAGTAGTTTAATTGTAAATTACATTGTTCCTCTACAAACAGAAATAGTGTATTCCGCGCTACAGGAATAAAGAAAGGACTTGTTTGATATATTCGCGTGCAAAAAGTAGTCGAAACACATGCTTGCGAACACATCGCGTGCACGCTGTGGGAATGCTGCCTCGTATACGCTTAGCGGTTCTCAACGCAAGCGCACGTAGAAAATAATATGTTCAAAGCCATTAGGCACGTGGCATGCACGTGAACTGCACGCTTATTGCACGTGCGCGTGAAAGCACATTTTTACAAAACTTGACACTTCACGATCTGTAAATACATTCAAGGTTTACTACTTTAAGGAAATAAAGGACTTAAATGTGTTACATAATAAAGTATATACTCGTAAACAAGCACTGAGTAATATGCAGTTCCTAACACTGAAATATTTCGCTTCGTGCAAGCAGAGTAAGGAATTACTATCGCGTATTTGATAACGTCAACAGCTTGCTAAGAAATATTTCATAGTGACGTACAACGAATGTATTGTCTTCAAGCTTAGCAAATATTTACTGAGTGATTTATGCGATTACTCATATTCTTCATAATTTTTAAATCGACTTCAGCAAATGAGATTTTCAATTAGTATCGTATTTTTTTAATGTTTGTTATCTCCTAACAGATTTAGAAAATGATTTATGTTAAAAAGGTTATCCTTTGTGATTGTACTAATAGAAATTTCATCGTAATTTGGTTTAAAAAACCGAAATAACTTTTAAATGCAAGTCGTCTAAGTAAATGACATTTTGTATTTTGCTTTTGAAGTGAAATCCTTTTATGGTATATAAATATTCTTATTATTTTTATGAAACATTATTTTTGAGAATGGTTATGTAATTATCACAAATATAATTACTTCAAAACTCATTTTCACCGTAGGTAATTCAATATTAATAATTGCGATAATTTGCAATACAATATATTTAATAAAATGTACAACGCTCAAAGAACTTAATTCGACCTCGCATCTTTACAATAATAATACCTTTAGAATTACCCTTTTTGATATTACTTGTAATAAAGATTTCTATTCAAAGACAAATTCAATTCAATTCTTTGGTTAATGGCTTTTAGTTGTGTCAATTAGACATGTTATTTCGCCAATGTCACGTGGAATGGAGAATTGAAAGATAAAAGAAATTAGAACAAACCGTCAGACGAATTAAAAATCTCGGTCTTTTAAACGTCAAACAATTAAATGTAAACAAATAGAATTATAAACTTGAAAAACGAAAATTAAATTAAAAATAGTTAGAAATCTGTTGTTCGCAACGATTCTCAACGTTAAATATTTTACTCAGTACCAGTGAAGTAAGGAATTGCTATCGCGTATTTGATAACGTCACCAGCTCGCTAAGAAATATTGCTGTTATATATAGACGTTCCCACCCTCTGTACTTGGTAACGGAATTCACATTACCTGTATCTAGTAAATTTACTTATATTTTAGTACTAAGAGAAATTACTTACATTTTTAGTACGGTAAATTTGGTGAAATTTTCGAATTTTATGATGCTTCTATGAGTTTTAGCGTGAAGTAGTTTCTAAACACATTTAAAAAATACTTTTCTAGTACATAATACATAAACGTTTGAAGAAACCCCGGCTAGCACCACTGATTTTTCAAGTGCTAAATTTGTGTTTAATTTTCTCGAGCTTGGCGGTGAAGAAAAACATCGTGAGAAATTCTGACACATGTATATCCGCCAACCCGCAGTGGAGCAGCGTGGTGGATTAAGCTCTAAACCATCTCCTTAATAGGAGGCCTTTGCCCAGCAGCAGGTTATTTATAGGCTGTTACTTTACTTTTTTACTTTTAAGAAAATATAATTAGAAAGATTCATTTTAATGACACTTCTAAAAGCCAGCCACTAAATATTAGGTCGTAAATGTGGATGTAATTAATACGAATTTCAAACATTTAAATGTTTTTTATTTTTATTTTCTTTGTGCATATTTTAACAATAAAACACTTATTCGATTATATATAACTTTAATCGAATAAGTGTTTATCCAAAGAATATGTTATAGATAAGTATATTTTTAAAATCCCAATATTCTATCTAATTATCTTATTTTAGGATTCCGTATCAAAAAGTCTTGTTGGCATCTTCATAAGGTCTTTAATATTAACGATGTAAACGTGCTTTGAGTCAGATTTGTTAAGTCATATTATCATATCAAAAATGAGTCAAAAATAAAGAAAATATTATTTTTATTTTATTCAATATTTATTTATATGTCAATTATTATTGTGTTCATTAAAATGAAAATATTATATTCAATAAATCGTACATATACAATATGTTGTGTAATAAATTTTCATATTAACAATGCTAAAAACTGACCAATTATGAGTATCATGTTATGGCACCGTTCATGCATGAAAACCAATCAAGCGTGAGTCGATTCTAAAGGTACGGAAAACACCGTAGCTCGCATTTTATTCAACCTATAAAATTATGTAATACAATTCATTTAGCCCTTTTCAAATATGTCACAGTGTCAACACCTATCCCTTCAGTTAACTCGCTAGTTCCGTAGCTTTGCGTTCCCCTCACGTTCAGTTTTGACAGCGCTTGACGGATCTCCACTTCAAACGTGTTCATGCAAAACTGTTATTGACTTTGACGTTTATTTTTACTTTTCAGGAAACTCACTTTAAAATTGCTTGAAAGTATAGCTATTGTTTCCAAAAATATGGTATGTGGTTACATATCGGACATAATATGATGGCTTTAAAAGGATGTTTGATGTTACGGTGACAAAAATACTCTTTAAAAATCAAGGTTATTATAATTATTCGACATTACAAAGCATGCGCTGTTCCAACCAAGCTTGCATACATTAAACACGATTTAGATTCTAAAATTTGTAACAGATATGTGTGATAGTATCAAATATACAAATACGAGTATATATAGTTGAAGAGTTTTGTTTAAACACACTAATGTCGAAATCCATCAGGTGTCCGCAGAGAACATTTGTTTCCCAAATTGGTACATCACTGTCGAACGTTCACCGTGGACTTAAATACGCTGTTTGCGTTAACGTTCTATGGCACGTTATTCTATTTGTTTCGTGGACTTCCACGTACTTTTATGCAGAACGGTGTATCTATGACCGCGTTTGTCAGAGAGACTTTTTGTACGCTATAACTATAGCATGTCATGTACGTAATGCAATTCAGTCCTAACATCTAAACGATTTTGTTTGATGAACAAAAGAATACCCAAAATCTACGCGAGCTATTAGCCTAGAATATTACATCCAACTATTTTGCATTAGCTCGTTTGTCATTTACTTTCACATCACAATGAATGAAAAATTAATCTCCAAGATTCTTAGAGAAAAATTTGGAACAAAAGGCGACCAAGGTTTCCTGACAGTTGAAAAAAGAAAGCTTCAGATATTAAGCTCTTGCCTTTTCAGTAACGGGTAGTTTAATAAACGTAATTTATTCATGAAAAACTAGTTTAAATTTTAAATTAGTTTTTTCTCTTATTATTCTACAACTATCTTACATTAAATCCTTGTTTATTAGGGATCTCTAAAAATATATTTAACGCTTTCTAGTTACGTAACTTTAAAAAAACCTTTTCATTTGCTATATATATTTTTGCTCCATAGATTTCTTTTAATCAATATTATATCCATTTCAATAAAAAAAAAACGTTTTTTTCCATTTGGAATTAGTTTTTCAATTTTATTTTTTATAGTTTATTCGGATCTTTACTTAACAAATCAATCGCTTTGTTTTCACGTAAATCTTTCGTAATGCGGATTATCCTGCAACGAGTAGGATTCCCAAAGAGAATCTCAATAGTTACTATATTTAAACTTAAATTAAAACTATTGTATTCACAATGCTCAGAATGTTTTAGTAAGAATTTTAATCCAAAAGACTCGCCCGAACATGAGTATCTCTACGAAGCGTGCGGTTCGCGTGCATGATACGCAGCGTAGCCATATGTGTCGCGTAGAATGTGACTTTGGACGCGTCACATTCTACGCGCGCGCACTCTTTGCAAACTACTGAGCATATACGAAGTAACACGAGCACACAACGTGCACGCGAACAAGTATTTTGACCGTCTTTAGTACGCGCTCGTGTTAAAAGGTCGCAAGATGTCGTATTATTTTTCTCTGAACCGAACCGAATTGTTATTGTTCACGAGAGGACATTATTAATTACGTGCAAACAGATCGCTAACCCTTAACGAACAAATCCAATGGTGTCCATGTTCTTACGATGCACGTTAACCGCACGCTAGATGCAGGTGTGCTGTTTTGGACACGCCCTTATATCTTAATTATTTAATTTATTAGAAGGTAGATTAAAGGGTTTTATTATCGAATTTACTTTGTTAGTATCAGATTAAAATTCGGAAAAAAAACTTATATAAGATGGTTGTTTAGTTGACAATAAAATTGAAGAAAAAAAATTATATAATATGGTACAATATGGATTACAATTTAGGTATTCTGCAAGTAAATCGTTATAATTATATTGTATTGAAATCTTTTCACACGTACTGCGGTTTAGCGCAGAGCGGCAACAGCTTTCAAAGTACCTGTAACAAAAAAAAATTGAATAAGGTATTTTTTAACAATAATAATCAGTGTCACAAGGTATGTTTGATTAAACTACACCATCTTAAGACTATAAATTTGTTTTATCATCGCCTATACATAACAAACAACAAAGTGGTCATCCTTAGATGTAAACATTACTAAATTATGTATTACAAATGTTTATAAAGGAAACAACGGGGATTAGGTGTTTGTCTTGAACCGTTTTACTAAAGCATATTATTAGACACATACAGACTAACATACGTAGTCTGTGTAAAGTTTTGCTGTTGTTTCAGTGTAAGATATTAGTAATTTGGGCTATTGGTATAATTTATGTTAGTTTAATCGGTTATGTTATAAAGGTCATAAAGGGTATGGTTCAATGGATATAAATGTGTAGGAATATTGAGTAGGTATAATTTTGTCTACAAAGAAAAGGCGTAAAAGAACTGTGAAAAATATATTCTGTATAGTCCTTTGAGATTGAAAAATAATCATTGAATTTTTACTTAAAGTCAAAAGATGTCAAACCTATTCTTAACAATATTGTTTAAAGACGTATATATCCATCTTTCTTTTATATTTTGAAAAAGAGCATAATATAGGAATACACCAACCAAACTAAAAAATAATAATAATAATAACTATGGATCTGTTTTTATATATATGAATGTATGAAATGATGATCTGAAATAAAACTATTATTATTATAATGAATTTAAAGCAAATTGGTATAATAAAATTTTTTATCTAATAATAAATTTTTAAAGTATATTAGATTATTATATATTGTAAAATATTGAGCGCATTATAATATTCGCTACTTTAAATGAACTTTTTTGCCTACTTATTTAGTTTAGATTACTTTAAAAAATTTTTAATAATGTTAAATACATGGCGTATTATCAGAATACATCAATATCTCAGAATTCGACTTTTTGTGGGTTGACTCATTATTGCTTATCAGCATCCAAATGATAGTTTAGGTAAATACATTCTTTACGAGAAACGTTTAAATATGTGTACTAGATTTACTAAACTGTCTCCTTGTAAACAATTTTATAATTTTGCACGCTGATCCATCTCCCTGAATACATATATTAAATTGACTCTCAGGTAAAACTTGCTACAAAAAAACAATTAAAAATGAATATTTCATGTATAAATGCAGTTTTAGTAACAATTGAACATAATTAATATACATCTTAATATGAAAAATATAATCTTATAATATAATACAAATTATTTTCCCACAATAATATTTAAAGGCATAATGAAATTTCACTAAAATAATATTTTCAATTGTGACTCATCCGTTTTATAGTTTGATTTAGTGCTCATATCTGAAAAAGAGACAAGGCTGAATCATGCCAAGTAGAGCACGCTTCATGCCAAGAATAAAATAGAAGATGTTATTATATACTTTTAATTTTTTTTCCTATGTGGTGAAAATGGGGATGACAATTTAAATTATACGTTTGATATATAGCCTTAAAATTGTTTCAGCTTTCGCGTTTTAAACCAACGGACGCCCACACTGCGGTCGTGCTGACGTAAATAACTATATTTGTGGAATGAACTTATGTAATAAGATATGAGGTAATTTATTTTAAACTAGCTATTCTTTTGCGGTTTCCCTCGCGTTTATGGTTACTGCTACGCTCCTGTGAGTCATAGTGATGTGACCTCAAAGAACGGGTTATCCAACGTAAAAATAATTTGTCCGGATCAGTAGAGATTACCTATATAGAAATTTACAATTACAAACAAATTTTACTTCTTTATAATTTTAGATTACATCAGCTGTGCTTTGGTGTTTTAAGTACGCATTAATAATTGCTTAGTGAGACTTCCCATAAATGTTAATTTTATAAGTAGATATAAGATATAATATATTCATTAGTTGAATATGGATTTTGCGCTTTATTTGTGAAAAAGTAAGACCAGGGTAACTACGTTAAACTAGCACTATCATAAAATGCTAAATGATTTTTGATTTATTAACCCCCGACGCAAAAAGAAGGATGTTATAAGTTTGACCGCTATGTTTGTGTGTCTGTGGCAACGTAGCGCCTAAACAAGTGAACCGATTTGAATCCGGATTTTTTTATTTGAAAGAGAGTTTTCTAGCAATGGTTTTTAGATGTGGTTTACAAAAATCTGTCTAGCTATTTCAAGATCATGAGCACTTTTTTATAACTGCGGTAAGAATCTTACATGCACAATAAGTAAATTTTAACCATCGATGAAACATAACTATGCAAAATTATGGAATTCTTGGTCTGATACTGTCAGGATCAGCAGGACACACAACTCCTCACCAATTTACAGCAGAGGTATCGTGTTAGGGTTCGTTGAAATGGTCTCAATAGATTGTCGGTTTTTTTTTTCAATTTAAGTCAATTTTCTACTAAAATGCCTCCTCTAAGTTTCAACATGTAGCATGCATTGATAGCGATAGCTAATCATAATTAGCGTCCAGATTTCATATTATACCGTTATATTTCGTACGTATTATATTTATTATGGCTAGAATTTTTTCGTCACGCCAAAAGACTTTAATTCGACCTTCATTCAACTCTTGTTTTTGACATCCGACGCCAGTAATTAAACTTCAACAGTATAAGAAAGTTAATTTAATAAGAACCGAAACTGAAAACAACTAAAATTCAACAAAATCAACAACCCTTTCAAATGATCCTTTAAGCTGAACTAAAATTAATTACTTTATTAAAGTACAGTTGACTACAAAAAGCAATAATTTAAGCTAAAGAATTTGTTTATTTGAACGCGATAATTTCTGTAACCACTAGACAGACTTGAAAAAATGTTTTTATGGTAGGCCATAAGACGTCTTGCTTGGACGAATGAGAACGAAGTAACCGTGAACGTTGACCAATCGGGCAAGTGCTAAAATTAAACGCAGGTAAAACCGCTTGAATGTTTTTTTTTATCATAAAATTGGACAAGCGGGTCACCAGATGAACAGGAGGATCACCTGATGTTGTTGATCACCTCCACCCATGAACATTAGCACGGATGGTTCATTTTAACCACGACAAAGTACCCACCCTAAGAGGATAATCAAAAATAAAAAAGATATCAGAATTATAGCTATTTGTAATTATCTACCTCTAAAAATATTCAATTTACAAATATTTTTTACTGCACCATAAAATATGCGAAGTAACGTTACATCACTAGTACTATCAAAATAATCTAACTGTGGAATACTTTTTACAGGCGAGTTTATCCGTCTCAACTGAATGCAGTTCAAATCTTAAAATATTCAAAGTGACGTAATTGGTCTTTGGGCCGAGGTCGCGTAAAAATAAGACAAAGGGATTTCTCTCGTCTGACAAACAAACACAATGTTGCCCATTGTGGGAAACAATAACTTGACAACAAAAACGGCGGGAAAAATGTTTTTTTTTTCGTTGGAAAAAGGAGACCGACTGAGGTAATTGCCTCACGGCAATGTCAAGTACACAATCGTCATATTTAACAAAAGAATACGAGAAAATTAAAAAAAATGTCATAAAGACCTTCTACTTAAGATATAACAGTATTATCTTAAGAAAATTGTAGCATTTTATGGTGAAAGTAAGTTTTTTTCGTGGTTTCGCTTGCGTATACGAAAAATATAAATATGAATATTTTCGGTTGTTTATTTAATAAATGCTGCTTTATTTTTGATTCTAACTATTGGGTTTTATATTGGACTGTTTCATTTACATTTTTCGCGTCCGTTACTTTTGTGCCTATCTGTGAATCTGATAAAATTCTTTGAATTAGTGTTTCTTTTTTGAAAATAGCTCGCAAATGAGAAAGCGAAATTGAAATTCAGTGATCACACATTATTATTTTATAAAAAATAGTTTTTCTAACGCAAAGATATTTTTTAAACGCAAAAACATTTTTTCAAATCATATAGTTACAGAGATTACCTCCTACACACAAACTTACAAATAAACTTTACCTTTTTATAGTTATTTTATATATTTATAAATAACAATTAATGTACGATTCTATTCATACTAATATTCTAAATATGATAGTCTGTCAGCCGGTCTATTTGTTACATTTTTACGCATAAATCGCTGAACTAAAAACTTAAATATTTTAAATAAATTAAAATTGTATATTAAAAAGTCTTTAATAGCTAAAACATATTATTCTGTACAAGATTATATAGATGCATGGATTTAGTATAGCTGGATTTCTCACAGGATGTTTAATATATACATTTGTAATTTTTAAATGTATGCGCTTATTAACACTATTTTAAAAGAGTACCTATCGAGTTTCTTGCTAGTACTTCGGTAGAATCTACATTTCAAATCGGTGGTAAATTTTCTTTAATTTAAGTACTTTTTGTTTGTTTTGACGATTCAAAAGTGCTTTTTAAAAGCCCACATGAAAATAGTATATTTTGGTTTTGATTTTTTATTTTATATTTTTCTGAATTTAATATTTTTTTGAAAGTAATACCTATTTTATTTACTAATAATCTCGTTCTCGATAACAAGCGTTTTCCAACATTCGAATATAGAATATACAAAATTCAATTAGACCAGCCTTTCAGAAAATCCAGATAATAGTAATAGTTTTTTGAACACGTTTTCCAATTTCATTCTAAACGGAATTCAGTTATTAATAAAACACGTTCAACTGAAAGCAGGTAAAGATTTTTTTATATTTTAGTGGTATCGAAGCATTTTATATTATTGAATCCGTAATTATCAGTTATAAAGCTTACATAGAATTAAAAATCTATTTTTCACTTGTTTCGTTGAAAAATTTTGATACGATTCTCCACATGTATTAATAAAGCCTTTGTATTGATAATAAAAGCGCAATGGAAAGAAAAATATTAAAAAGAATATATACAAAAGCATGTGAGAAGAAAGTAGTTATTGTTTAAAAAAAAATTCGTTGTTACACGAAGCAGGATTTTGTTCATAAAAATCTGAAACAAAAGATAATGAATGTGTGCAACTTTAGCTGCATGATAATTAAAAGAGAATAGTACAAGAGCATTAGTAAACGCGGTAATTAGTCGAAAATTTCTCTTCCGAAACTACGTACCAAAGGCTTCCACGCTGGCTAAGGAGGCCCCGAAAATGCATATTACAAAAATATAGAAACTTCTAGATATTATAATAACGATGGCACGGTTTTGTGTAAGAACAAAAAGAAGGAATTATAAAAGAGTTTTTCGTAAAAGAATGTATTAATATCTCACTACTAATACTTTTTAAAATCAACACTAAGTTTTGGGAATAGAGAATTGTTTAAATGTGGAAACTTTATGTTTTTAGGAACCTTACGGTATAACATATCGCAGTTTGAATAATATTCATGGCTGAAAACAACTGATCTTGGTATTACTTGTATTTAATGTAACAGACTAGTTATATAAGGCAAAACAATTTTTCAAATCAGATCAATGGCTTCAAAGATTACCCATAAATAAAAACAAATTTGACGTCTTTATAATATTTGTTTAAATCTATATTAGATGATAAAGTATTGTAATTATAGTTAACTATGAGAAATAATGTCATTGTTCCAATTGGGAGTTGTGGAACACTCTACAATAATATAATAATTATTATTATATTTCTAATGTTTTGAAGCAGATTTGTACCAAAAAAAAAATAAATAAATAAAAACTTTCTTACAAAGTCTTGAAATTAAGCAATTTCATGACGAACTATTCATATGCCTTATCTGTTTATGAATTAAATGTTAACCTAATATTTTCAAAGTGAGTTTTACAAATTATATAAATACTTTGGTCAACCAGCAGACATGTTGCAAGTTTCAGTATAAGTGGATAAAGCGACATTGGAAAATGACAATAGTTTTATCATCTAAGAGCGATCGATGGTTTTAACGGGATTTTGTAGGTATTTTTATAGGTAGGTATTTCAAGTGCATTTGTATTATACGCACGTACACTGCTGCATCACGCGTTTATAACTCTTGCCGGATAACTCTTTTTATCCACCCCAACGTATTCAGTTTCGTCGCCCTTGCCAGGGTGGATAAACGGATTTCGTATATTAATTTCCTTGTGATTATCCCTCTTGATTTTGTTTATTGTTAACACGATTAGTTTTGTTAGTCAATTTGTGTCATATAATTTTTGTTTAAGTCCGTTACTAAAAATAATTTGGACTATTAGTTTTAACGAAATTCTAATAAAATGTATTTAATAAATCATTATATCCTTGGGTGGAAAATCGGAAGAGCAATCGGGATGAAATTCCGTTTATGCACTCCGGCCGGGGTGGTTAAACGGAAACGCGATTCCGATCATTCCTTAGGGTAGACACTTTGGGGTGGATAAACGGAATCATTCCTCCTGCAATATGTACAGATCTAGTGATTCGCCAATGGAAAATGTCATTGAGGAAACACAAATTTTCTGGCAGTTCCTCAAATTGGCAGTAATAATGTAATGATTATTATGTCAATTGCTTGTAGAGAATTCAATATTCTAAATATTTGTCTTTGAAACGATATTAACTTAGTATTTGCTTTATAAATCGCTTATTCCATTCAAAGATAAATCTCAATCTCGATATATTTACTTACGTATAATAAAACGGTGGCTACCACCAAGTTTGTACATTTAATCTATCCGTATTAATATAAGTAAAGAAACTGTCTTTCTGTATGTACGTTAATTTTTCGTACATAAATCACTAGACTAGTGTTGAAAAATTTGAATATAGAGATAGATTGGAAATATAAAAATAAAATAGTCGACAGGCACGTTGTCGCAGTGGTCACTGCAATTGACTGAAGCGCTAACGGTCGCGGATTCGATCCCCGCTCACGGCAAACGTCTGTATTGGCCATACGAATGTTTGTCGTGGTCTGGGTGGTTGTGTTAGTGTTGTGTGTGTTTCCGGACCCCCGACACAAGACCACGAGGTCTTAATGGGGGCCGTTGAGTGTGATGCGTTTATTATTGTTTATTGTTTTTATCGCGAAAATAACGTGAAGGAAGGGAAATAAGATACAAAAATAAAATCTTCAGCAGCAAACGCAGAGAAAGTCGAAGCCTAAGTAATTACAAGATTTGATAACTTCTTTCAGTTTCTTTAACCAGGAAGGTTATACCTAGTGTTGTGCCGGATCGTGAAATATATATCCGCGGATACGGATCCGAGAATACGAATACGGATCTTAATTTTCTTACTCAAACGTTGTATTTTACGTCGTGAAAGAATTCCTATAGTAATGTTTAAATATATTTTTACTTTAATAAGATTATTATCTTATATATTACAAAAAATTGTGATTAGTTTAGTGTCTTTGCGTCATGTACTATTGTATAGTATATTTTCGATAAATATAAAAGATATAAAAGAGCCAAATATTTAATTTTAAAATAAAAACAAGTCTCCATAAAATATTATAGTTTTTCATTGCTACCTAATTTCCTAAATGTAGAATTTCATCTATACATTGAAAATGAAAAAGGTAAAAGATCCGTTAGATACGGATACGGATCTTTCTTTGCCCTCAGATATCCGATACGGATACGGATATCCGGAACATAAGTAGTTATAATGCGGGGCTACCACTATCACAAACTTTGAAAGTTGACTTGTATCATTTTAGTACAAAAATCAGAAATAAAATGTCAAAATGTATCACGATACGATAGCACATTCACATTAATTGGCCTGTTGTTTGTTGAAGAAAGTTATAGTAGACTATAAAACGTCACGCTACGGCCAACAGGAGCGGAGCAGTAACGGTTAATGGTTACGACTTTTGCCATATTTCGTCAATAGCATTACATAGACACTTACAAACTACCACCAATAATTTGCAGATGTGAATTTGGCACTACGAAAATTCGATAATAATCTGACTTACTGAACAATCTTCTATGTGTCTTTTCTAACTTATGTGACGTCGTCAAAATAATCTATATTCAATATTATAAAGCTGAAGAGTTTGTTTGTTTGTTTGAATGCGCTTATTTCAGGAACTACAGGGTCGAATGGAAAAATTATTTTTTTGTTAGATAGTTTATTTATTGATAAAGGCTATAGGCTATATTACGAAGCGAAGTAGTAACCATAAACGCAAAGTTTGAATAGTCTGAAATAAAATTAAATCAAAATAAAAATTTAATTGAATTGAATCATCTGGCTCCTTTTTAAATCACGTCCGTCATAACAATAACAACTTTCTATACATTTTAAACTTTACATGACACAAGAAAGTAATGTAGTACCAGCTTATAAGCGAGAGTATCTGCGGACGGAACCTTTACCAAAATCTAGATAGTACTAACAATAACGAAGATGATAAGTAGTCATAATTCATTTGACTTACCTTGAATTATTAATGGCAATAATTTACCGAAACTCCAGTTGACTTGTGCCTCTGATATCGCCTTGGGCCTTTTGTGTACTGCTTAAGATGATTTGTTACTGCAACCTAATGCTTCCTTCTTATTGCTGATAAAACTCTCCAAAGGAATTTGGACTTTATTGATAAAGGATGACAAGATAAAATGCTGTGTGTTTATTTGCTTGAAGAACTTTTAGATGGTAGTTTTATTAGTAGGTGATATAATGTCTTATTTGATAAACGGTATATTGCGTTTGAGTTAAGTTCTGTATATAAAATATCTGCTAACGGTTTCCTTGATGTACTGAGAAAATTTAATATTTGAATATGACAATGTATCATGGCTTTAAGGAAGAAAATTCTCCTGTTTTACGTCCATAGGATATTTTTAATAGGCTCTTCCAATGTTTATACAGTTGTAACAACTATAATAAAACCGGTTCAGAGGCTTATGAAAACATACCAGTGAGAAGAATAAAAAGTGTAAATACGATTACTTATTTCAAAAAAAGAAACAACAAACGCTTACAACAGATTTAACAATTTAACGGTTATTATTCGCTGTATTAAATTGCTCGTAACGTAATAATCATTCCTATATTTGGGACGGCTTATATAATCCAACCTCCACACCTCATTTGCCTAAATCGGTTTAGGTCTAACTCGTAACACATATACACAAATGTCACCCACTCATGCTTTTCATAATAAATAAACTGTATCGTCTAAATTATTTCGAAAGTTTTTAGTTTCCCAAATACTACATTCCATAGCCATAACGAAAAAAAAAAATTAAAAAGAAAGAATGTCTTTTAATAAAGGCTGGATCCACTTTGGACGATTGCCAACAATTTTAGTTTTATTTCGAACGAGTGATATTTTTGATTTAAGATCTCACGACAAACACAAAGACTTTAAAGTTCGAAATATTTTATAGCTTTTAAGAAATAAGAAACTAAATATGTTTTTAAATTTATGAGATTAATTTTCGAATGTAATTTAAAATTTTATTGGAGTAGCGTAAAACTGGAAGCCGTTGCCGTTTAAAATATTATTGGAGCGGAGAGAAATCAAAAGTCGTTTGATTGTATGATGTCCTATTTGACGAAAATATAAGAAAATTCTGATACAGCCATCATAGAACTACAATACGTTCTGAAATTCAAAGGTTTTTTTTTATTTGAAATATATATTACTATAATATGTTATAATGTTAGTTGACGAAAGTGATAGTATTAGAATATTTTCCCGCAAACCCAATGTTGGCCCTTTAAGGAGGGATTTACCAGCAGGTTGAGTAGGCTGGAGCGTAGGTTTTAAATCCTCGAGAGGAATTGTATTTTTAGAACATAATTCAGTACTCGTTTGTGTTTTCCAGTTAAAATCTCTCGACAATCTATCCATTGAGACCTACGCAATGAACCTCAACACGATACTTTTGCTGAAAGTTGGTAAGAAGTACCAACTTACAGCAAAATCGTGGTTGATTTGTGTTAATTCCAGGTGATGCTGCAGTGTCAGATCAAAATTAAATAAAGAAATAAATAGAAGAAAATTTCAATCCAACTCAATTAGACCGTTAGATGTTGCTCAGATCCTTTTAACAACCATAAAATAACTTTAAATGTCTAAACAGATGTTAAATTATAGGTAATAACCAAGACAAGCGCAGCGTAGGATGTCCACCTACAAGATGGACAGACGACATTGTTAAGGTTACCGAAAGACGCAAGATGCAGGCTGCTTCGAACTGGTCCTTCTGATAATCTTTAGGGAAGGCAGTTGATTTCTTATGGCTGAAATAATAATGGCAATAATGACGATGAAAAACTAGCCCAATTATCGCAGCTGTCAAACAAAAATATCCACATCAAAATCGATCTAATCGTTATTCGTTGTCACAAGAAGATTGGATTTCATATATTGTGTTAAAATTTTTAAATAATTATATATGTTTAAATTTTTAAAATTATTAATCCCAATTACATTTTACCTACATATGTTCTAAAGTATTATCCTATAATAACTAAGCCACAACGCATAATTGGTTGCTATAAGCAATAATGTGTCAACCCACAAAATATCAAATTTAGATATATTGATTTATTCTGGTAAAGCAGTATTTATTTAATATTATTCAAAAAATAAAATTCAAGTCGTCTAAACTAAATAAGTGCGGATAAAAGTTTCTTAATGTTTAGAATATTAAAGTGTGTTATATATTTTGGATTATGCAATAATCTTCTTCTTTCTATATTTCAAAACTTGTTATTCAATATTACTATCCAATTTGCTTTTAATTTATCAAAATAGAAGAGAAAAAAATAGAAATATTCTTTAAAAAGATTTATCAAAATGAAGACCGTGTGGGTTGATACAGTATCGCTTATCAGCATCGAATTATTATACAAAAATTATCTTATTCGTACGCACAAGGCAACTCGCTTGCATTGCATGACATCAGACAGATGTTTTTGCGGATAATAGCAAAACAATTATGTGATTATTTATTAGTAAAATTGTTATTTCCAATTACATTTTTATAAGTTAATTCAATTTACCTATCCCTGTTCGATATTGTCACAACACATAATTAAAATACACAATGCAACTTACCCGATGATTACAGATAAAAAAATCGGAACCCATTTTAATCACCATAAAAAAATCTAAACGAGTATAAAAAAAGAAAAGATTATTTTTCAGAATTGGCTTTAAAAGGTGAATTATGTAATACAACAATACCCTGAAGCTGCCTTTGGACCTTTTACAGCGGACATCTTTAAATTAAAATTTCAAAAGCTTTGACCCTATAAAAGAGTACTCTTTAAACTGAAATGAAAATTTTACTTTCGCCTTTTGGTTCTGGTTTATTACAAAAGAAATTAATGCCACAGGCTATTCAAGATTATAGCCAATTAGATTCTAGCCGTGACTTTGTTTGTAGAGATTTTAGTTGATGTGAGGCGTGAATTACATTTATAATTTCACATTTTACTCGTAATAACAATTTAGATTTGTTTTTTTTTTTGTCTTATACCTAAAATGATTTATTGTCGGTAACTTCATTTTTCACAACCATTCGCTTCCTTATAGTTACCAATTTAGCTTACCATGCCATGTAAAAAATATTCTGTATATTAGTGTTAAAAAAGTATAGATTAATAATATTTTCAATGTTATAATATATTTTAATACACATAAATATTTTTTACAAAAAATATACATAAAACAAAGCAGAATATTATAATTAGTAATAATAATTTAACGTACTTAATTAAAATTTAAATCCGATGTTTTAATTTATTCAAAGCTCGATTAATAAGTGAAATTATCTAAATTGAACAAATTATTTTAGTTAATTCCTAAGTTAATTAACGTTGTTGCTATGAACATTACAACCCAAAGGACAATGAAACATAAAAGGCTTATTGGCTACAATTTCATTTTTATTTTGCTCATCGCCATATGATATGGGTAAACTGAAAAAAAAACATACACATGCTAATAAAATAGTTATTGAAAAGTCATTCGTTTACAACAAAAAATGTTTGAATTATACTAAGTATTTCGTCACGAGATCGTCTTAATTTAGTAATATATTTTAACACTGTATATTTATTTATATTAGGGAAACATACAGCATTTCATATATTACAGGAGGAAACAAATACAAAAATATAAAACATATGCCAATTAAGTTTCCACTACTACTTTAACATCTTTCAAAATAGTGATTGTTTTCCTAAGAACAGTGACAGGCATTGTGTAAACACTAGAAGAAAAAATAAACTTTTCATACCAAACTTTCGTCTTCATAAAGTCAGTTCATCGTTTCTGGGGTTTGGTATTCGCATCTATAATAAAATCCTGCAAACAGTTTTACATTTGCCACTTAATAAGTTTAAAGCCTACGTTAAAAAATCTTTAATAAATAAAGCATATTATACCATACAAGAATATTTTGACGACAAAGAGGCGTGGATTTGATAAGCGTTGATTTTCTATCCGGATAACATAATTAAAATGTAATAAAAATACATTATGTATAAATGATTTTAAAAGAGTTACTATCGAGTTTCTTGCCGGTTCTTCTCGGTAGAGACTACATTCCGAACCGGTGGTAGCTTTATAAAAATCAAAAATGAAAATATGACATGTAACTTGATTCGAAAGTGCTGTTAAAGCCCATTTGAATAAAGTATATTCTGACTTTCACTTTGACTTTGACAAGGAAGTGAACTAATAAAATTGTTAGCGTTATATAACAGAAATATTTTATGAATTAAGTAAAATTTGGAAAATACACCCTTTATCTATTTGAGTTTTTTTACAAAAGAAAAATATTTATTGAAGCTATTTTGAAATAAATCAATGTGGTTGTATTTCTTATTATGATTGTCACACGATCTTACAATAAAACAGTTTTTAAAATAATTCGTTTTACAGAAAGGAATTAAAAACGTAGATGTAGATATGATGTCTTAAAGTACGTTTCTAGTTTCAATATTCGTTATAAAACTTTTTTAGACTTGCAAAAGAAAAATTATTTGTAAAAATTTTTATCCGTTATTCTTGCCCATGTATTAAGGAAAGTTTTTGAATGGAGTTCTTAGAATAATTCTTCGTGGTTAATATTTAATACTTATAATTATAGTTATGATAAAGCAAGTTTAATTTAAAAGATTTAGTGTGCAAAGTTATATGTCCAATGCGTGAATTTATCGAAATATTATTTTTCATTTACTTCTGAAAGACGAGTTGATGATTTTATTTTCTCTCGTTTTAAATTACAATTTAAAATAAATATTTACATTTTGAATTTATTTTTCTTTATTGGTCTTGAAAATGTAGCAAACGATTGATCGAAATACTTCGTCAGTTCATACTTTTTGAAAGAGCTCTTTTAAGAGATTATCCTGTGTGCAATTTTCCAGATAGAGTATTATTTGTATTTTTTATTTGGTGCATAAATAATTAAATAATTTTAAAAGGTCTAAGGAGAAAAAAGACATAAGATCGTTCTAATTTATAATTTTAAACAAGTTGGTGATGGATCATTGGTATATTATATAAAAATAGTTTTGGAAGCGTTCAGTGGAAAATGTTAGGAGAATCGACCTGTCTTTCCTAAAAAAACATTATGCGTTTTGTACCAAAACTACAAATCCAAAAAAAAATCATTATGTTTCTTACTTGTAAAAATAATTCGTCAAATCTATAAAAATGTTAAAAAATAAAACATTTTGTCTTATATGTTTTTTATTTTATTTTGAGCTGTTCCTGTGTCAATTAGTTTTGAGCTTAAACATGCCTGATAATTGAAACGAAAATATCACTTTATTTTTGTTCAGTATTTTGTTAAATGCAATTCTTCGGATAAAATTTATCTCATTACATCTTTCGCTTCAACAGCCTTTTCAATATAAGCATTAAAGTATTTTTCTTTGTCTTGCAACAAAACGCGCCTAAACGCCGTATCGACGATATCTAAACGATAATAAAAATTGAACATCTTTTAGAATGGTTTTCTTCGTTATTCTATCAAAAGAGTTTTTTTTTATGCTTTAAAATAAAATCAGCGGTTGATATTTTTTATTTTAAGACTAAGATAGTGTTTGAAAAACAAATAATACCTTCTTATTTATCACTGGCTGATCCTGTCGCGTTTATGGTTACTGCTTCGCTCGTATGAGTCGTAGCGTAATGTAATATAGCCTATAGCCTTTCTCAATAAATAAACTATCTAACACGAAATAATTTTTCAATTCAAACCAGTAGTTCCTGAGATTAGCGCGTTCAAACAAACCCTTCAGCTTTATAATATAAGTATAGATTTCTGATCGACATATATTCTTTCTAATATATTCTGTGCCGTATATCGAACACTTCATAATCAAACAATTAGTCTCCAAATATAGTCAATAGTCTTTAATCTAAATTTTAAATCCTAAAACATTTTATCAGACGCGATTTACCCTCACAACTAATGACTTAATAAACGCATCATGTCGAACGTTGAATCTGAATGTGTCACTCCCGTAGAAACCAATAGGGTTATTGCGTCGAGCGAGGAGATTTGCTTCGTTTTAGTACAAAATTCAGAAATCAACTGTCAAATTGCGATAGCGATGCTGATTCTTATCAGTCGCCCGGGCTTAACGTCACATTACTGCTTACTGCTGTTAATTTTTAAATAAGTAATACTAGCGATGCATCGCAGTTTCACCCGCTTTAATTTGAGGAAAGATTATTATATTTATACAATGTTTACCTATCCTACTCGAATCGGATATTGTTCATTATTTGATTGGTTTCAAGTTCAATTTAATTTAAAAGTCCCGTCAAAATTGGTCCAGCCATTCCAGAGATTAACCAGAACAAATCAGACAAATAGACAAACGTTTTAAAAATTGTATTTATGATGAGTATTCATTTCAAAAATACTTTATACTATATATTGTACAGTTTCATACACATTTAATTAAATGGTGTTAATTTAACACGACAAGCGGACGATTTACTTTTATTTATTTGTATAGATTATTAACCAGTTATGGCGTAAGTCGTATTCATCAGTCGTAACAATAAGTCACATCCTATAATGTTTCAAACTTAACCGTCACTGCAAAGACATAACAGAAGTAGCCCCAACCATCACCTAATAAAAATATGATTGGCGTCATCTCTGTTTGAACGCGTCGAGACTTATCGGTTTATATTAAAAGTGATTTGACAGTTCTGACAGTCCGTTCAGTGGTGAGGATATTGGATATTTTTATCGTACTTGTCAGTTCGAGAGTTGGATTACGGTGAAGCACAAATAATAATTTTTGTTACTCAGATTTTTGAGATAACACTTTTTGTTTGTTAATGTACATATTGTACATACATACCTATACATATACAAGGTTTCGACTGAGCAAGTGTTAGATATTTTACCAGTGTTACCAGAATCGATATTTAGAAGTAAAAAAATTAATTCATTTTTTTTTTAATTCTTATTCGCGCTCACAAAATGTCCAATACATACGCAGTTGACACCTGTAAAATGTATGTATTTAAAAACCTACTTGAATAGAGTATATTTTGAGTTTGAATTTGTCTATTATAAAAAATATTAAATTACAGGATACGATTAACATAATGTGATAAAATACATGTGATAAATATTTCTAAATATCAGACATATTTCTAAATATCAGACAAGTCAAAAAATTAGTGCAAAAATAATAGCTTCCTTAGATATATGTGTCTCGTGGTTTTACTCGCGTTAAAGTGCATACCGTTATCAAAACGTTTATGATCTCTATTCCACTCCTATCTGACGTAGCATAACCGTAATTAGATAATAACCTATCTCATTAAATGGAGAATATAACTCGGAAATTATTTTTCGCGCGATTCAAATTTATTAGTATATCAACGGGGATACTGCAAAACCGCGCATCTAGTTTTATTATAAAGTCTAAATTTGAACTAAATGTTAAATTATATTATTGGTAAAAATAATGTCTTATGCGCATTTTTCATTACGAAGAGAATTGTATTTGTAGTATCACCCTCGATATGTCTAAATTTAATTATGTTGGTTATAAATTTTGCAAATGTTTATTATATAATATTTAGCTGGCTTGTTTTTATAAATAATGAAATTTAACATTTGATACAAACTTGCACTAATTGCAAAAACTAGTTACGCGGTTCTGCACTATCCCCGACGATATGTATCCTTATAGATATATTATAGATACTGAAGAACGTGATCCAATCGGATAAACTATCATCATTTATGAAGCTAATGTTATTTTCTAGTTGCAGACGAGGCTGAAAAGCGGAGTCACGTAAGAGGTTGAACGAGCTTAAGATATAAGAGGCAGAGGTGAAATGTACCATAAATGCTTTTCTTTATCGAGTTCAGGATTTTCGGTTATGTTATTTTTACTAGGTTTAGGTTAAGATTTATATATTGCTCGGTTTTTACGTAAGTGTCTATAATGTTGCATACAAATTATGTAACAATACATGTTATTGAAACATATTTATTTATCATGTTTTATTGGTGTGAAATGTGTTATTAAAAAGGTACATTTTTGTGTTATTGAACAATGTTAAGCAAAGTGGACATGTTTCATAGCTAAAGTTTTATAATATGATACTAATTACAGAGACACTAGAAGATTTTGTTATAGCCGTAAACACGAGGTGATTTTAATAAATTAGAAATAACACCATAATTTCAAAACCTATAAGATATCATTCGATCTAGAATCTTGAAAAGCCAGAAATTAAGCTCTATAAAAACTAATAAAAATGAAAAAAAATACAGTCCATAAATTATTAATTTGTGAAAACGTGAAATAATAACACGGTCAATATAAACTGTGCAATTTGTGTTTAAATTGTCTTTCAAGTTAATTCAGCTTACTAGAAGTGTTTTTGGTTGATTAACCTAGCTTAGGTAGGTATTATTTATTGAAGATCTATAACGGATCTATGATGGCATTGAATTTTCATGTCACAGATCTTAAAGTGAATGGTATAAAACAATCACTATCAATGCTTTTGACACTCAAAGAAGACGTTTCTGAAAAAAAAATAAAAAATCTACTGTCAAAATATATCACGTTTTATAACGGTTATATTACAAAATTAGAGCCATTACTTTAACGTTTTTGATTCAATGAATTCAAAGTAATCAAACTATAATTTTAATATAACGACCATATTTGTTCTCCATACATTGTAACCCTCAGGCCAATCCCAGTTTTATTTTGTTTAAAACATTCGAAGCAAACGGAACACATTTTCCCCGTAATATACCAAAATGTTTCTAGTAAATTCCTTTCATACGCACGTGATGTAATCAAGTTAAACCTTCTTATAACTAGGTAATGCTATCTTTTAGTAGCAGAAGAATAGGATAGGTCACGTATTACAGACGTTCTGTACATGGATGATTATTGTCGTCTGACAATCTTTATCGTACTAATTTTCTACCGAAACGTTTTATTTTTTATTTCAAACTAGCAGCTCCTTTCGATTTCACTCGGGTTTATTGTTACTGCTTCACTGCTGTTAATCATAGCGTTATGTTATATGATCTATAATCTCCCTTATTAAACAGGCGATCCAAAGCACAAATAATTTATGAAATCGCATCATTAGTTTCGGAGAACTCCCTACATACAATTTTATAATATTAGTATAGATTACCTTAATGTCTGGACAAAGTAATGTAAAGATCGATTACCACATGTGTAGACTAGAAATCTTTAACGGCTCCCCCTCATTGGGTATAATGTAATGTAACAATCAAAACCCGACTTTGAGTCTTACGTTACAATACTACCCCAGTGACTGATAAGCATTCGAGTGTAATATAACAATCGAAGTACGATTTTGATCATTCGCCTGCAGTCTCAGTTGTTTTTACATTGTAATTGTGTGTTAAACATTGTATTTTTACAGGTACACTGTAATTCTCAATTCTCTCTACTCACTAATGTAATGCTCGTGTGAACTGTTATATTACAGATAATCTTATTGAGGAAGTGCCTTATGATGATCACATGAATTCAAAATATATGATTCATATTAATATAACGGGTCTTATCGCGAAAACCTTTTTATTGCCCGACGTTTCGACGAAGTTACATTCGCCGTGGTCACGAGCTGACTGTCAGTCAGGTATTACTACCATTAGTTAGCGCGATTAGACCCGTTATATTTAATATGAATAGTATAAATCGCGAAAGTTTAAAAAATATACAATCAAAATATATGAGTTGAGATAACCACGTGACTAGTAGAAAGAGTGATTGTGTTTCGTAATGAATAGTGGTCATAGTTAAAGCCATTTCTAATTGACATGTTCATAGATCTAACAATGACGTCAACTAATGCACTCTTCGTCGATGCAAGATAAAAATTCTATGCAGCCAGTACTCGTTTACTAATCGCGCCTCCTTACAATAGTCATTTGTACCGGTCTTTGTTGGTAATACTCGTGTATCTTAAATTATACTCCAGAATTTACCAAAGCGTGGTAGTTACATAATATCTAGCGAATCAGTTGATATTTGCCCAGACAGGCTGATACATTTGGTAGCTTATAAAATCGTACTGTATCTTGAGTGGGATAAAATATTATATAATAAAATATCATATTTACGAACAATAATAACCAATGGAAATATGTGTTTTTGGATACGTGCCAACCACTTAGTTCTGGATAAATGAATTGTATTTGTGAACCTATTTTATGATTTGATTTGCTTCATCGGTTTGGTGAATACCAATTCCATTATGTCCCAGTGCTGGGCAAAGGTCTTATTATGATAAATCGACCCTAATCCCCACACTGTTCCCACGAGAAATGGCAAATATATGTGTATTAGAAATCTCCTGAATGGAATACAAAGTTTATCGCCACGCTGCCTTAGTACTGCACTACGGATTGGCATATTTACACCTCTCAGCTATTCTACCGACACATGCAGATATTCTCACGATGTTTTCCTATAAAACCGAGCTCAGGATATTTATACGATTAAAGTAAATGCATAAATAAACAAATAATAAACACCTTATATGTAATGCATCTAGAATGTAATCTGGTGTTAGGGATGTGAAATCATCATCAGATAATTGGCATTATCATCACTACACAATTATCTAGCAACGAGATCACTTCCATCATCAAAATCGTCAAATAACACTCTCCCATTATCAGTGTTTTCTGCCACCTATAATTTGAGTGCCTTCAAGGCAAAAAGTGGATGGGCATTTTCTAGGCAAGCGTTTACCAACCTAGATCCCATCACTGCCCATCGGGCTTGATTAGTGTCGAGTGCTTGATTATCAGTCATAAAAATTATATCTTCGGTCTAATGTGATAGCTCGTACATGAATAGTTCCGAATCTTACAAGAGATAAAAAACTTTTTTAATGTTAACTCTAATAAATATGTTTTTTAGATTTAAGAAACATTGTTATTATTAGAGTACATTATGTGAATACCGTTTTCACTGAGAAAATGCATTTTTACCTATATATACATTGTTAGTTACAAGGTATCATATATAGAATGACGAATGACGAAATGGCCTATAAAATATTTATCACTATAACACTTGCGTTTTCACCTACACTATGTGTGTTACTGTGATTCCGTCCTCGGTTGTAGCGTATGTAATATAGCCTATAACCTTCGTCAATAAACGGACATTTTTCGGATGGAATCGTTGATTTCAGATATCACTATCAACGACCAAACTTAAAAACTTTAACTCTTCATAAGGCGAGAATTACACTGACAGTAAATTTATTCCGGTGTAAAGATATGCGAAATAACTTCTTTAAATTCCTATGAAAGTCTGAGAGAAAAACTTATAAGTGTAATTCTCGCCTAATATTCGTAGAGACATAGTGTAGATTACATCACTGAATAACTCTTACGTTATCTAACTGCCAACTAACATCTACTAAAATTAATAATTGCACTTTAAGGGTTTTTAGAAGTATTTTACTAATAATTTCGAATATCTTTAAAATCTAATTTGGATAATATAATAATTAATTCAGCATACGTTAGAGTTTTGGTAAATTTGTATTAAAATTTAATACTAGTATTTAAAAGATTTTAGTTTTAGGTATATGAATTTATTCTAAAAAACTAATCAAGATTTATTAAATTGACAATTTTGTTGTTTTAATAACACGTTGTTACATAAATTAATATATTATCCTAATTAAGAAACTTCACGTGACCCAGGTGTCTCCGGTTCGTTAAACCCTATATCATCTATTAGGCCATAGTTAAGGTAGGCTTATTTGAGGTACCGATATTAATTTTACTTATTACTAAATACGCTGACGTAATTGTTTGCCCTTGTGTGTTAACATTTGACCAAAATAAAGTTTAGGTACTTGACCTACTCTTAAAATATTAATAATATTTATTTATTTGATTTTTAAACTGACGTTTTAAAATGAATAATATTTGGATGCTGATAAGCAATAATGTGTTAACCCACAAAAAGTAAAATTCGGAGATATTGATGTATTTTGATACTGCATTACCTATTCAACATTATTAAAAAAAATCAAGCAATATAAACTAAATAAATACGGAAAAAAGTGTCTTAATAATTGTTTCGTATTTCAAGTGCGTTCCGTATTTTGCAATTTATAGAATAATCTGAAATATTTGAAAAACTTTTTATCCGATAATATATTAAATATATCAATCTACTTTTAATTAATTATACCTTTTACAAAAAAGGAAAGGAAAAATGGATAAAAACTTCATTAAACAAATTAAGTAAGAATAGGCTTGACATCTTTAGGCACCATTTTCTCAAAATGAAGTCCGTGTGGGTTGACACATTATTGCTTATCAGCGTCCATTTAGGGGTATCGATTTCTTTTATGGTAAGGTTTCCCCAAAATTTGATTTGCTTGATTCATTTTAAATCATTTTAGAAGTTAAGTGTAAAAAGAAGCAATTTAATTTTTGCAATGACATTTTTATGTATAATAATTGCATTAACACTTTAGCGTATTAAAGTTGATAAAAAGAAAATTATTCATATATCACATAATTATAATTTTTAAAGTTAAGTAAGTGCTGAGCTGAATGTCGTTTTTTTTAAACCTTTTTACATTGTAAAGTAGATTTTATTATAGAATATTCTAAAATAATATAAAAGAGTTTGCCTTAATTGGGGTGTCGATATTTATTTAAATAGTATATTTACATTTCTTAATTTTTTTTTTCAGATTTTCGGGACTACTACACTAATTAAAATAAAATAAAATATATTTAAATTGCGTATATTACTTAACAGTGACCATGGTCACATAAACATGAGTGAAGGTGTCTTCTGGTGACGTAACGTTTAAAATAGTTTTACTTAAATGTAGAACCAGCATTTTACGTACGTGGTTATAAAATAATCAAATCACTATTTACACGCTACGCTTATGTAAACTATGCTAAAACCTGTTTGTTTTTAGCTATTTACATTTCAAATAAACATTAACTGAAACAAACAAATTATAAATGAAATGTAATCGGATGGTTTTGAGTTTTCTAATGAATCGCAAACAAGTTACGATACCACGTCAGTGATGCCAACTTAGAGATTTTACTAGTAGGGATAATTTAAATTTGGGGATTATTGGGGATATTTTATATGCGGGTGATATATTTGGGGAAAAGTTTTATATTTTTTCTATTTAAACTCATCGCTTTTCTAACTTTATTATATTTTCAATTATTTTAAAGCGGTTTTATTATTTACTCGTTTAGAACTCTGTCTGTTTGATTACCTTTTCATCCCTAATTTGCTAAGCCAATTATGTTTATTTATGTTATGGAAATAAACTAGACCATATACATAAGCTACCTTTAGACGTCAAAGTAAAGCATAAAGAAGGATATATGGATGCTGATAAGCAAAAATGTGTCAACCCACAAAAAGTAAAATTCGGAGATATTGATGTATTTTGATACTGCATCACCTATTTAACATTATTAAAAAAAATTAAGTCATATAAACTAAGTAGGTATGGGAAAAAGTTTCTTAATTAATTGGTTCGAATTTCAAATGCGTTCCATATTTTGCAATTTGGACGCTGATATGCAATACTGTGTCAAGCCACACGAACATCATTTTGAGAAAATGGCGTCTAAAGATGTTAAACCTATTCTTAATAAGTTTGTTTGAATAGGTATTTATCCATATTTTCTTTTCTTTTTTGATAAAAGCTATAATGAATTAAAAGCAGGTTGATATATTTAATAGATTATATAATAAAAAGTTTTTCAAATGTCTGAGGTTATTGTATAAATGGATGCTGATATGCAATAACGTTTCAACCCATAAAAAGTAATCATTATAATAATAATCCATTATATCTTTCATCAAAAAATAAAAGAAAAGATGGATGTATACTTCTTCAAACAAATTTGTTAAAAATGGATTTGACATCTTCAGACGCCATTTTCTCGGAATGAAGTCCGTGTGGACACAGTATTGCTTATCAGTGTACATATGGGGTTGAAATTTACTAAACAGACGAAGTGGCGCGAACTGACTAGTTAATCAATTCTATACTAAATTTATAAAGAGGCAAAATTTATTTATTATTTTGCGTTGGACAGTCCGTTTATTAAGGAAGGTTTTAGGCTATATTACATCACGCAATGGCTCGTAGGAGCAACACAGTAACCATAAGCGCAAGTGAAACCGCGACGCATCTAGTCCAGGCTATAAGCGTATAAGGTATCTGTGACGCTTGTCACTCGTACAAATATAGGGTAAAATCAAAATCAAAATATTTTATTCAAAATATATAATAATATTTACATTCTCTTTTTGAACGTCAAGAAAATGTATCTACCACGGTTTCGGAAAAGTATAACCTCAGAGAAGAAACCGTGAAAGAAACTCAGCGGGACTTTTTTTTTGTTAGTTTTTTTTTTTTTTTAACAACGTCAAGATTGGTTACAATACGTAAAATATATTGAGACAGCCTGGAAGCGATCGCATTATTCCCAAGGTGTGTCATCATCTATGAAATCTTTAATATTATAATAACCTCTAACACACAAACGTTTCTTTACATTTTTTTTGAACTTTGGTAGTAAATCAAACAAATATTTTATTTATGTTTAGCTGTGGTCGCACGTCCACTCGGTTCAATGACAGCTAGCGACTGCCTCCTCACCTCGCGTCCATGCGCCTTCGTCTATACTTTTTTTATTTTAACAAAACGTCACAGTATCAATACTCAAATCCAAGGATCCGTAACAATGTGAAGAGGGTTACTGATATTGCTGTGATCGTGGTCTTAGTTATTGTCTCTTATCAACTATCCTTTTTTCATAGACTAAATATGATGTATGATATTCGTAACATTAAAAAAATAGCCTTTTTTCTAAAAGAGTATCTATTAGTATGATAAAAAAATTATTACAATAATATTGATATATTAATTATAATTGCTAAAAACTATTCAAAATGAAATAATTTCTACTTTCGAGGATAGACATTTAAGTCGAATCAATGGAAACATTTATGAATTACTAACATAAATGCGAGAAATATTTCGAGTGGTCGGTAACACAGTATTACATACACAATTAGGTATATTCAGTGGTTTATACTTCATTGTCGATAATTTGAGTGTTTTCGAATAATAATTAATAGGCGATCGTAAATATGAAAATTTATGACTTTTGTTATAGATTTTTTTAACTTAATATCGAAACGCTTTTTGTGTAATACTTGAAAGATAACTTTAAAATTGCAATTTGATTGCGAAAAAATTCAAATTCGTTAAACAATTATATAGTTGATTTATACATAAAATGTGTCGTATTTTTGTTATTTTTCTGTTGTAGATGATATTATACCAACACCATAACTATTATTAATCCATATTATTCTTCCAACTGAGTATCTGAATGAATCACATTTTGTGCAAATTTGACTTATAATATAAATATTTATTTACATAAATTAATGTCATAATCTTTAGAGTAACAGAGCAAAGACCTGTTATTAACAAAAACGATTAGGTTAATCCCCGTTGCTGAGGGGCGGATCTTACAAATAATTCCGAGATACACAAATATTTTTACAACATCTTTCATCGCGTTCAATATAAATATTAGACTTTTTAAAAAAAGAAACCCACTTCAAATACAAAATACACAATTTAGTTAACTTGAACGACACAGTTATACCAATTATTTCATCAGTTATACCTATTTCGATTTTTAAATTAAATTACTAAGCCGATTTGGATAAAATTTCAATGAGATCAATCTAACTAACCTTCCAAAATAATGAAATTTTCAAAATCGGATACGAAATGACGGTGTTATGAGGTAAAAACATTTTAATGAAAACGTTAAAAATTAAGAACTTCCCTTTCATAGAGATTTACACAAAATTGGCTCAAGTTTACCTTTTTTAGGGTTCATGAACAAATAAATAATAATAATATATATACAAATATACATTACATAAGATAATTTTGGTTTTAAAAATCCGAAGAGCTAAGATAATGAACGGTTTTCCATTCCGGCTCTTTCTTCTTATATCACTATAAAAAAAATTTTCAAGACGACAGATGTAAGTAAAATCTGCAAAAAGGTTCTCATTCCCCGTGACCTACACTACGACCTTTTTAGGCTAAAAGCCTTAGGACGCATAAACTCTAAGTACTATTCCTTTCCATAGTCTATTTTCTAAAACTTCATCCAACAGCCGTATTCGAAATGCGAGCAAAACTTACGTCGTTTCACTATATCTGACACAGCATTGCAAATTGAAAATATTTTTAATACTTTGAATCAAAATACATTTATTCTAATTCCAAGACTTTTTTGATTCAATTTCTGTTTAAAAATAAACAAAGAAAATGGACAAGAAAATATAAGGATCATCATCTACCCAGCATTTTTCCCGGGTCTGCTATCTATTTTAGTCCATATACTGACGAGTTACTGATTTTTACACAGAGCGACTGCCATCTGACCTCCGCAACCTCTGAAGGCAAGCCAGTAACCATTTAGACTAGAATAATTTCCCTACTACGAGTAACGATCATTATAAGGTGATTGTGATAACAACCGGGACCGACAGCTTTACGTGCTCTCCGAGGCACGGTGGGGAGACCGACAAGGACAAACACCCAGACCTAGGAACAAATATTTATACAACTATAAATATCTGTCCCGAGCGGGGATCGAACCCGCAAACGTCGGCGTTAGAGGTACATTCAGCACCACTACACCAGAGCGGTCGTCCAAGAAAATATAAGGATATGGAAAAGAAAATTGAAATAAACATATACCTATATATTATCACGAGCCAACGACCGTTTTTGATATTTTCATCTCAAAAAAAGTAAAGTACGGTAAAGTAACAGCCTATAAATGTCCCACTGCTGAGCAAAGGCCTTCTTTCCCATTAAGGAGAAGGTTTAAGAGCTTAATCCACCACGGAGCTCCACTGCGGATTGACGGATACACATAACACTGTTGAAGCGAAAGATGTAATGAGATAAATTTTATTTGAAGAATTGCATTTAACAGAATACTGACGAAATGTATAGTGGTATTTTTTTTTCATTTATCAGACAATGTCTAGGCTCAAAAATAATTGAGATAAAAGCAGCTCAAAATGAAAAAATGTTAAGATAAAAGTAAAAAGAAAAAAAAAAGTATCAGAAATGTCCCACTGCTGTGCAAAGGCTCCTAATAGGAGAAGGTTTAAAGTTACATCCACCACGCTGCTCCACTGCGGATTGGCGGACATGCATGTGTCAAAATTTCTTCCGGCACATGCAGGTTTCCTCACGATGTTTTCCTTCACCGTCTAACTCGAGATGAATTTAAACACAAATTTAGCACGTGATAACTCAGTGGCGCTAGCCGGAGTTTGAACCCGCGATCATCGGTTGAGATCGACGTGTTTTTACCACTAAGTTTTTAAATCAAAATAACTGAAATTAGTATATCATTCAAGCAAACGAAATTTCCTATTTTGCTTTTGAAGTCTTAGTTATCCAACTTAATCTTCTGCTATTGTATTACGAATGAAATGGCCGAAGAATATAGGTATAGGTATAAGCAGGCTATGGAAAGTCTGCCTGCCTTGAACCGGTTTACTTTACAAATTGCCTGGCAGGTCATTGAATTACAAATTCGTGCAGGCAGGCATAATAAACGGAAAACTATGATTTTAGTTGATGGAAACACAATATTTAGCCGCGATACTAAATATTTTACAACACAGCAGACGTGAAAATATTTTTTCAATAGCCGGTTTGTATTTGGTGTAAATTTTAATAATCATTGTTATTATATAATTTTGCCAAGAGCGAAATTTCGATTGTTTTTTGTTTCCCGCATTCGTGTATTAAAATAAATTGATATAATACTATCTACCCCTCGCGTTAATGGTTACTGTTTCGCTCCTTTGAGTCGTAGCGTGATGTTATATAACCTATATATGGACGATGATGAAAACTATGTCAAGCCACAGGGTCTTTATTTTGAGAAAATGACGTTTAAAGATGTCAAATTTATTCCTTGTATATTTTTTTGAAGGCGTATATATCCATATTTTCTTTTATATTTCGATAAAGTATGTAATTAATTAAGTCATCGACTGCAAAATTACAGAAAAACGTACAGAAAAATTTTCTTAAGTTGATGTTTTGAATATTGAAGTCTGTTCCATGTTCCGCAATATACAGTAATCTATATTTAAAATACTTTTTATTATACCAATCTGATTGTAATTCTATAAGCCTTTTATTAAAATATAAAACAATTTAGATATATACTTCTTCAAACAAATTTATTAAGAACTAGCTGTGCCCGCGGCTTCGTTCGCGTGGACTACAGAATGCTTGGCATGTCTCCTGCAAAGCAAGGTTATAATAGTCTGCAGTGCTGCTCAAGAAAGGAGCTTTTTACTTTGAATCTGGGAACTTTCTGGTTGTATTTATAAGCAGACACTAACTCAGATATGGTATTCCTCCACGGTTTTCACTATAAATATGAAGAAAAGTTGTTTTGTGGTAGTCTTTAAAATATCGACTGCAAAACATAAAGTTCGCACCTAGGTTCTCCTTGTATTATATATAGGGTGACTTTTTCTACTGGGCTTAATAGACCAAATCCGGAACTATAAGGAATCGCAAAAGATACTTAATGGAGTCTTGTGTCCGATTTTGAAAAATCTAAAACTGCATCATAATTTTTTTTATTTTATGATTTTCCTGGCCAGAAATAGAACCCACTAATTAAAAAAATATACATTCTGTACTATTGCACCACCTAATAGTGTCACTTGTAAAGATCATCTTTTGGAAAGTAATAGTACGCGGCAAATTAAAGGAACAGGTTTTTTTTTTACAAAATAACATTAAATCTATATATTAATTAAGTTAAGTATTCGATTCTACATAGACATAATCAAATATGTGGGTTAAATCATGGGTTCCGGTAAGTTTAGAAAAAAATGTGCGTTACTTCGAACGATTTCTTTATAAATTGCATCAAAATGCTAGTCACCTACTAAAGTGATAAAAAATGAATTACTCACAGTAACTTCTTTTATGTTTGTCTTTTTTCTCTATGTGAGTTATACAAAGTTGATAGAATGTCACGTTTTTTTGGTCCCCGTCATCTACTCAGTTACCTAGGTAGGTTTAGATAATTCTTAAAAAGATGAATCAATTTGTTGAAAATCTACATTTCACTGGACTCGGCTATTGTACTTACCCGCTATTAGTGTTACAACATCCCGTTGCTAAAGATTTAATTACACAGACAAACAGACAAACAGACAAACAGACAAACAGACAAACAGACAAACAGACAAACAGACAAACAGACAAACAGACAAACAGACAAACAGACAAACAGACAAACAGACAAACAGACAAACAGACAAACAGACAAACAGACAAACAGACAAACAGACAAACAGACAAACAGACAAACAGACAAACAGACAAACAGACAAACAGACAAACAGACAAACAGACAAACAGACAAACAGACAAACAGACAAACAGACAAACAGACAAACAGATAAGAATTCTAAAAATCATTGTTTTGGGTTCTATTGCGTTGGTAAAGGCCCCCTATAATTTTTTTTTTCAAATATCTTCCATGTACAGACAGCGACCCGCTAGAATTTTATTATTAGTATAAGTTTGACGTCTTTAGATGCCATTTTCTCAAAATAAAGTCCATGTGGCTTGACATAGTATAGTTTATCAGCATCCATATATATATAATGAGATGTATTATATAGTTGACTACGTCATGATCATCACCTATAGGAGAGAAATTGCATGACAAACACTTTTATGGTCATACTATAACAGATATATCAAAGATTTCAATAGGGAGTTCATAAATCTCTGAAAAGTTTTATGTATTTTATTGTTCGTTATATTTCAATCGACTTAAGAAAAGGTGTACCTTTCTATTTATTTATTTTTTCGTTAACATCACTTTTGAACGATATATGTACATGTACGTGTGTCAGATTTTCTCCCGATACATGCAGATCTCCTCACGATCCTTCACTGTTAAACATGAAATGAATTTCAACACAAAAGCATTTGATGAATCAGCGGTGCCAGTCAGCAATTGCCTAATGCTTCAACTGATGATCTTGAAATCGAGTGTTCTAAGTACTTCGTCTCTTAAGCCATATCGGCTCTTTAATCTGTCCATAATTATTTATCTCATTTAATTAAATAATTTAAATTTAATCTCTTTGTTTTTATCTAATACATTATGCCATAAATACTCATAAAGTCACGTAGTACGCCATTAAGGCGTGCAAATTTTGCTGACGGATATTTGACTTACTATATTTTGTAAAGTTAATGAGTGAGTGAGTGACAAAAAAGCTACAAGAAGTCCACCGGTGTGGACACGGTGGGCATGACCACAACCCCAATGAACTTATGACGTCACACACATGCCATAGTAAATTAATAAAAAAAATATCGTTCGAAATTAAGGCATAGTTTTGGAATTAATTGAATGATATTTTTAACCATCAATTCTGAATATATAGGCTATTTTTCTTTACATATTAATGTGTTGAGTTATTTATATAAGCGAGAACATACTTTAGACTCGCACTTGGTCGGATTTCGGTTATCTGTGCCCATCTTTTCTGAGGGCCGGATCCGCTCTTTTTATATGGTCGTCAATGCTATACTATACTAAGAAGAAAACATAAAGAAGCAGAAACTAATATCTATACCGCTAATCACCTGAAATAAAGGTGGCCATTTTTAATACAATCAATAAGTAAAACATTTATCTGACAAAGACATGATTTAGTATTAGAAAAACATTAATCCATTACCTACCCGGACAATTACAACTTACTTCATCTATAGAAAGAGCGATCGATGTCTATAAAGATTTGAGCGATGGTGTAGCATCTGATGATTTGTAAGGGACGTAGGAATTAGGTCGTGTCCAGAGGAGATAAGGAAAATGCCAAAGTAATATTTGTAATCAGTGTAGCGTTTCGTAAACAAAATCGTTTACCGAGCTCCGGCTCGACTCGATTAGTATATGGGTGGTTGTAAAAACATCGCTTGATTAATTCTAGTCGACGCTTTTGTGCAATGAAATATCGTTTGGAACCTAATATCGTTTGTGATTATTGTACCTATCTCTGAGGGTCTTTCAAGTGGAGTTGAAAGATGTGTTTAGATCTGAACTGATGTGACAAGGGAAGTAAAGAAAAAACTTTTTATTAATAGAATTTAAAAAAAAATGTTTTCTTACCAAACGGAAAACCACTCAAATTATATTGACAGAGATCAACTCCAACTCTGGATTTCAGTGGTTACTGTGAAACCAAAAATACAAAAAAAAAACTAATAAAATAGGCCTATGCGCTTGGTCTAAATAGTGCCGTAAATGTACAAACCCACATACAAATATACATACACTGATAAACACATTCCCCTCCTTTGCTTCGTGTAGTCGTGTAAAAAAGAGAACCGTCAGTGACAACTTACAAGTAAAATAATATAGTACACGTGGTTTTTTTTTTTCAATGACACATGACAAGGCTTTTTATATTAATTTTATAAATAGAGGACTAATCGTCGAAAACTATCGCTATTGAAATATACTACACTTTGACTTAAAAAAGAGACATTTTCAAAACAGAAATAAACTGTTGTAGCTTGTTCTGATTGCGACAGTTACAGACAATTGCGCCTCAGGGGGCAAATTGGTAAAAATTTCAGGAACAATGTATACAACGTTTTAACAGTAAAAGTCGGCGTTTTACTACAAAATGAGTTGTGTCAAATAGTCAAAATGCTCCATGTTTTGGTAGCGTGTACTTCTTATAATAATCTCTTTTATATTTCGCAAACCAAAGAAATGCTAATTTTAATTAAAAACTAAGTACTAAAGTAAGCCATTCAATGGATGCTGTTAAGCAATAATGTGTCATACCACAAACAGTCAAATTCGGAGATATTAATGAATTCTGATAATGCGTAACGTAATCGACATTATTCTGATTTTCTTTTTAATTTAAGTCATTTAAAGTAAATTAGTACGAAAAAAAGTTTCTTAATTTAAAGTTTAGAATATTGGAGTATGTTCCATATTTTACAATAACCATTAATTTCATATACTTGAAAAACTTGTTATTAGATAAAAGTTCTTATTATACCAACCTGCTTTTAATTTATTAAATCTTTTATCAAAATAAAAAAGAAAAGATGGGTGTATAAGTTTTCAAACAAAATTATTACGAATAGGTTTAACATCTTAACACGCGTTATTCTTAAAATGAAGTCCGTGTGGCTTGATATAGTATTGCTTATCAGCGTCCAATTAGGCCATCAATAAATATCAACAATGCATCACCAAAACATTTTGAGCCATTAACTTTGAAAACCTAATTAGAAGAAAACTTTAGAGACCTACTTTTAATACTGTAATTTGAACCGTGATTTTTATTTCTATTGATCTATTATTAAGTAATAACATTAGTTCAGAATATATTAATAGCGTCTGTCCGGTAGAGATAAGCACATGAGCTAAGACAGGCTTATGCTTGTTATCAATATTAAATATCGAAATGTCTATCGATTTTTCGTATGAGTTCACTTCATTACCATGTTGTTACAACACATAATTTTATAAATTCTTTATTAATGTAGTTTATTTCGATAAATATATAGTTTTATTTGATTCGTAAAAAATTATAATGTATTATTTAAATGCATTTATTATTTGTTTACCTTATTGTATATATATTTTTTATTTTTTATAACAAAAAAAGGAAGAAAATATACATGCAAGACACCTTACATTAAGTAACCACCGCCTTCAAATATTTGTAACTATAGCGTTGCCATTTAAAAAAAGACTAAAGGATTAAAGGAATAGGAAGTGAGGAAAGGAATTGAAAATTTCTGATTCTCTCAATTGCTATACGAATCACAGCTAAATTAGGTACTTTATGCCGATCTTATGTGAGAGTGAGGTCGAGCCGACCCGTATACGAGCTGTAGGCAGTGGGCTACAGTTAGGTTCAACTTAATGGAATCTATGCTATATATGGATGCTAATAAGCAATAATGTGTCAACCCACAAAAAGTCAAATTCGGATATATTGATGTATTTTGATACTACGTCCAGTATTTAACATTATTAAAAATAATTTCAAGTCATCTCAGGTAAATAATTACGGAAAAAAGTTTCTTAATTCAGTAATTCGAATTTCAAGTGCGTTCCATATTTTGCAATTTATACAAGAATCTCAAATATTTGAAAACCTTATTATTAGATAACACAAAATAAATAAATCTTCTAAAGTAAATATATAAATCTTCTTTTAATTCATTTTACCTGTCATCAAAATAAAATAGAAAAAATGGATCTATACGCCTTTAAACAAATGGATTAAGAATAAGTTTGACATTTTTAGACGCCATTTCCTTAAAATGAAATCCGTGTGGTTTGACACAGTATTGCTTATCAGCGTCCATATGCGTTTGAGCAAGACGTGTTATTCTTATATCGTCGAGTTGTTATATCTTACTTCTAGCTAAAACTCTAGTAAAACCAATTCTATAAACTAGAATTTGATCGATTTATTATTCATATATAACATAATGACAATATTATATGTCGGGGAACAACAATAATTTTTATTAGAAGTCACTGAACTGATTTAATAAAAGAGTCAGGTGGGCATAGTCTTGTTGGATAGTGGGGTACTGTGTCATGCACACTTACGTTTGAGAAATCGACCAGTCTACACCTCAAGGCGAAACTGTGAGTTTACCTACCTAGTATTTTTTGTTATACCTATATCCAGTTTAGTTTTGATACAAAATCGTGATGGATCCTGCACCACCGAACGTAGACAAAGACACTACTATTGCTCAGCCATCGCTGTCGCCATCATATATATATCTTCGTGAAATTATTTTACACGGATTCATTTATAAAAAGAGAAACTAAGATGAGTATTTAAACATTCGAGTTTCGAGTTCTAAACTAAGAATCAGATTCATATTTAATATAACGGGTCTTATCGCGATAACTTTTTTATTGCCCGACGTTTTGACGAAGTTGCATCCGTCGTGGTCACGGCCTGACAGCCAGCTCGCGATAAGACCCGCTATATTAAATATGAATAGTATAAATCGCGAAAGTTAAAAATATACAAGAATCAGACATTGTATTTCATGTGTAATTGTTTTTGTAGAAATATGGCTCACTTTTATAGATAACGATAACATAAATATGCAGCAATAACGATCAAACACAAAAAAGAAGATCCCATTCAAATCGTATCAGTTTTTAAGAAAATCACGACTATACGAACTTACACACATACATACGGTTCGAATATTTTAATTAAAGTCAGTTCAAAATGTGATATATAGTGCCCATGTACCGGGCCTAAGTTAGCTATCAATTAAGCTAAGTAGTTAAAAACTTCATATGAAAATTTAATAGACATGTCATATTCGGTACCTTCAGCATCTACAGCACTTTGAAATGCACTCAACAGGCTTTCAACTCGTTCATCGCTAACGCCGGCCATTTGAAAGCAATTTGCGTTTACTACCTAAGGTCATCCAGTCATCATACTTTTATTTGCTCGCCTAATAAAATATCTCAGTACCGTCCAAATTTATTACCCAATAAAACTGTTACTCGTCACATAACCAATTTAATCTGTAGCCCTTTGATGGGCACTCGATTCGCAATAAAAGGAATTAAGGGCGAGCGCCCTGGAGATATCCTTACACCGAGGTCATTTATTTCATCTGTTTTGACATGTGTCTGTGAGTAATTAACCTCATTAAAAGTAATAAATTTTAGTACCAATTTTACTAATTACAGAAGTCAAATAAGCAATAATAAAGCCACAAAAAGTCAAATTCAGAGATATTGATGTATTTTGATAAAACCTTACGTATTTAACATTATTACGTATTTAACATACTCGTAAAAAAATTCAAGTCATTTTAACTAAATATGGACGAAAAGAAGTGTCTTAATTTAATGTTACGAATATTGAAGTGAGTTCTATATTTTGCAATAATAAATCATATGTTTGAAAAACTTATTATTAGATAAAACATTTTAATATACCAATCTGCTTTTAATTAATTATACCTTCTATCAAGATAGAAATTTATTTGTATAATTTACTTAGCTACAACTTTACAATAATTCACCAATACAAAATATTTTTTTCAAATTCTAATAATATTATCAATGCTGTCCAATTACAATCGCAGCACCAGAGAAGCCACACATGCGCTGCCAGCTTAAAGAAATGGGTGAGAGAGTTAGGCTTCCGCCTCTCTCACTCACCGTACTAAACACAGCTATATTAGCTAGTTCACGTCAATCTTCCGTTAGAGTAAGTTATAGCCTTTTAAACGAACTGTAATCAGTCTACAGCTAGGCTCTACGTCCGTCTCTAGCTCCCTACGTCCTTCTCCCTCCGCTATAGAGGAATTTGTGTAGAAAAATTGTCTCTCACACCATCGGGCCGAGAGATTGCTTTCGGTGCCTGAAAGCACTCTTTTGGTGAATAAGGTCTGTTTAGGCAAATTAACCGCTTGGGCGCCACGGCAGAATACGTAAGCGATCCCGTGATGTCCAACTAGGGCGATGAGGGCACCGCTGGGTTTTAGTGGGTAGTCTGATATATACACTGTATGGAGTCTCACATACCCGCCTGAATCACACCGGGCGGGATGCATAAAACATTTCCCAGCGACAAAAAAAGGCTCTACGTCCGTATAATAATGGTTACTTTTAATTCAATAAATTCATGCACAATGACAATTATAGGTATAATTAACGTCCAATTTCATTTTAAGCAAATTATTAACTCACGGTCGGATAAATTGGAAAACGTCGATGAAAATTTCAATACATCAATATTTTAAATAATTCAGATATAATTATGGTTTTGATATGAATTTAAATAGTTTCATTGTGTAACAGATATGTTTATTAAATTTGCTACATATGTATAATGTTAATGTATGTTAATATAAATGTATAAAAAGCAAATTAACCTTCATATATGTAAATAGTTACGATATCTATAAAAATATATTTTAAATTTAAAATGAAAGTTGCTTTTTTAGCCGAATTCCAAAATAGGAGAAGATTTTCAATTCGTCCACGACTTTTTTTCTGTATGGCCACGGATTACTCGACAACTGTTGAACTGATTTCATTTATTCTTTTTTTTGTTTGAAAGGTCATACTAAGCATCGGTCGTATAGAATTTACATCAAAATCTGTCCCGTAATTTGAAATCATAGAATAAGTATGTCATTCATATAAACAAAATTACGTTTTTTACTTTTTAAAAAGTCCCCCCCCCCCCCACTTTTTAAAAATCTTATTCAAAGTTTGTATGGTTATTTTTTCTTTACCAAAAATATAAAATAGTATTTAAATAAATTTTCGAAATTACTATACACTGAAATATTATTGTAATGATTTTATTACTTCAATGCATCATGCATGCATTCTTATCTTTAATCCAGAAGAATAGGTACTTTTTATAATTTTGAATTATTAAGAAGAAACAATAAAATGTTAAAATTAGAAACACTTTTCTTATCTTCCTCATTGATAATATGATACCCATATTTGATATCACATTGAAATTGAATATTACTAATATTATGAAGCTGAAGAGTTTGTATATTTGTTTGTTTGAACGCGCTAATCTCAGGAACTTCTGGTTTGAATTGAACAATACCTTTTGTGTTAGATAGTTTAATTATTGAGGAAGGCTATATTACATCACGCTACGACTCATAGGAGCGAAGCAGTGAAATCGCAAAGGATAGCTAGTCTTATTTATATAGAAAACACGAGTAAAACGCCGGCCTACTAAGTAATCAAATGTGAATTAGATATTTCAGAATACCCCGAGGAAATAGTCAGAAGAACCATTGTACCAGAAAATCGTTAAGGAAAGCCCACGGGCTATATCTACGACCTCTCCACATTGTAGTAGGGAACTCGCCGTGCGCGCCCTCTTACAACAACGGTCGCTTAACTACTTTTATATAATCTAAGGCGGGAATTATACGTGAGTTTTGCTCACAGACTTTCATAAAGATTTACATAAGTTATTCCTCATCGCTTTACGGCTGAAATAATTTACAATCAGTGTCTTTATTTATGACATCAGCTTTCGTAAGGTTACCTAGTTGCTAGGTTACAGAGCTGTTTTATATAAATTATGACAGTAAAATTTACGGATGTAATTCCCACCTAATGTATACTATATATTAAAATTGGAATAGACTGAAATTTGTTCGCTCATCACGCAAAAACTATAGCATTAAATTGGTTGCTGTTTTCACTGGTGTATTGGTACTGGTCTAACCTAATATCTGGTGCATGTTTCATCTCGATCCGCTGCCTAGGAGCCGAGTTATCTATACATCTAAATATACATAATTCTAAGGTGACTGACTGACATAGTTATCTATCAAGGCACAGCACAAACCACTGCACGGATCGGGATGAAATTTGGCATACAGGTAGATGTTATGACATAGGCATTCGCTAAGAAAGTATTTTGATTAATTTTACCCCCAAAGGGATAAAATATGAGATGAAAGTTTGTATGAAACTTTGTCAATTTTAAACCGATCGAGCTGAGACTTGCATGCATAAAGCTACTGTGAGGTAGGCATCACAGACATCGCAGACGAAGTCGCAAGCACCACCGGACCCCCGACACAATGTTATGAGATCTTAATGGGGGGCGTTAAGTGTGATGCGTTATTATTATTTCTTTCATTGAAAAATATCGTTTAAAGAGAACTGTTGTTGCATACATATACATACGACCACATCGCGGGTAAATAACTATTATTTATGGAAGAGTTTCCCTGTTTATCATCACAGATTTTCATTAGGCAATAAAGATATAAATACATAAAGGTCGAACAAGTCAAGAAATGTCATAAAGTTAACGTATTTCAACGCTTTTTTCTCATAAACAACTTCAACCCACGGTCTAAAGGAAACAATTTTTATTTATATTTTTTTCTGACAAATTTTTAAACGAACAATTTGACCCACAATATTATTATAAGCGAACCACGTAGCGAGCGTAATTCTGTAGACAGAAGAGGGCACTGCGCCAAAGGCTTCCTCTTTAGCGATTTGAGGACTGTATACACGTAGTCAGTTGATCGAAAAATAGTAAAAAAATTTTTATTACAACAATTTATTCATTTATTCTTTTGGGAGTATTATTAAAACGGAATATTGAGTTACTTTTACGTAAACGTAATGGGACCTACAATCTGAATTTTCAGTTTAAATTGTAGTCATATTTAAAAAAATAGAATGATTTTTATATACAACAAAAATATTGAAAAAAAAATACTTTCATGAATTATTTTAACTCAATCCAGCGTATGAATACTCTGAATCCATGGATTATTTGAAATAGTATTACTTCTTGAAAATAAATCGTCATTTAACGTAAAATCACTATGTATCAATTACTCAAACCTAATTATTCTCAAAAGAATATACAAATTCAATTTAAATTCTTGTGTTTAGCAGTCAGCATGAAATTAATCAAAATATAATGATTTCCTTGGATAATATTAGTCAAATATTTTAATGAATCATTTGTACTCAATTTTAATTTTATTTCAAAATGGTGACCAAAATTTGCTATAAAATCCTTTCTTTATTTCGCGCTGAAAAAAAAAACCAATGCCTATATAATGCCTATGTAAAGGATCATGCGGATATCGTTGGTTGAGTCTTGAAATTCGCACTGATAACAGCTTATAGCCGGGATCAACTGGATATTTTTATCCTAGGAAAGGTTTTCCAGGATATTTGGAATCGTAGGCACCTACGTTCGTTCCTAATAGTTCGTAGTAGTAGGTTCCTACAAGAAAATTCATACATTGACCCCCGTAAGGAACTCACAGTTCTGTGTAGGGAGCCGGAATCAAAGAACACAGACACAAACAACCAATGACCCACAAAGATCTTTACAACCAATACTGCCAGATTTAGAGCTGTGCATGCCTCACCAGGGTGACAATGGAATACCCCAAGTTATTTTCCAAATAAAATGAACAATTTTTTGATAAGTAGTAAATGAAAACTCCCAAATCAGATCTTGTGAACGTATCAATAAATGTTTTACGGATTTAAGTGAAAAAAATATTTCAGTGGTCCCTTTGCTCTTGAAGCTCCGAGGCTGTAGCTCCGCGTGTCCTAAATTCGGCAGCGGAGATATTTATCATTAGTAAAAATCGAACCCGCTACTGTTTGTGCTGCAGTTAGCTGCAGAGACCACTGCGCCTGATGGTTTTAATTGTAATTAACTTATCCCTGTTATATGCAGCCATTGTTGGAGTTCGGCTGAATATTCCCGAGTAATTGTTTTCAATTATTTGGTTCAACCAACATGAATAGCGTGATGATACCTAATTTCGATCAAATAATGTTAACAAGCTTATTTAAATAGACGATTAAAATTATAATAAAACAGGAATAATAAGACAGAAAAAACCGACTTCGAAGGCAAAATACGTGATTTCGTTAGCATATCTACTTATACAGTTATTTCAATATTAATATCAAACCAGTGAACTAATTTTAATGAAAATTTTGTTGGACCAATTTGAAATTAGTTATACAATTTAAAAAAAGAATTAAACAAATCTATTAAAATATCTACGAGTGATCGAGGAACAATACATATTTTCTCGTTTTGTGATATCAGTTAAATAATAAAATTTGAAATATACTGTCGGACTTACAACTTTTGTTCTCGATGTCACTTGCGTTCATGTAAATTTTATTTTAAAATAATACGTATCTTTAAATGGTACCTTAATTTTTAAAATAGGTGCAATTGTTTCGGAGTTTACTTCGTACATAAAAAATTCGGTCTTTCTCTTCATTGTAATAGATGTAATAGATTTTTGCACATTTTAGCTATAGCTTTCACATGGGAGATGTCCGTCTAAAGAAAGGCTCCTATGGGGGATAATTTCAAAATTTTCAGAAATAAACAAATTTTTAGGGCATCATGCATTCAGATGGTATGATTATAATGCTAATCTCAGTTATTTAGAAATTGTCTTTGTCATTCGTCCAATGTACTAAGTATAAGTCTTATATAAAGGGAGGTGAGGACGTCCGGATCCCCTAAACCCTATTCCCGCTATATATGCCCATGGATATATAATTAATAGACCAATGTGAGTTTTACATTCTGCCTTTGATTGAAAACTTTAAATCTCTCACCAGCACAAAGCAATCTTGAAAACCGCATTTACTTGGATCATTTCACTGTTTTACAATATTATTTTAGTACATTTCAAGATGAAGGTTTATTATATACATGGATTCGAAATACGAATCTGCGGGGAAAGCCTACCCATTCACCATATAATCGGATTAAAACTCGGCTACGCTCAAGAATCACTATTCGCGTGCATGTACAAACAAGTTTGCTCAGTTATTCGTGTGCGAACGAATGCCAAAACAATAGCTCGCTGGATTGCCGAATATTGGTACGGTGAAAGAAATAACACGTTTACTCGTGTATACATTATATGCAGGGCCGGATTTGGAGGTCCTAGTTAATATTTTAAAAATTTATTGCGAAACTAGCTGACCCTCGCGGTTTTACTCGCTTTAATACAGGCTGGAAAGTACTACGCATAAGTAATATTATAGTTTAAATTGGACGCAATTTTTTTAGATGGCGCCAAATGTTAGTGTGCTTTGACATTTATAATGTAACCTTGCAAGACTTGAAAGCTAATATTGAAGAAGAAATCGCCAATTTAGAGTAATATTTCGCAAGCAACATTTAAAAATGCCGTAAAACGACCACAATTATGCATTAATTCGGGAGGTGGCTATTTGAGCGATATAATTACTTTCAACTAATATAACCAATACTGCACTTACAAATAGATTTTTTTAAGAAAACAAAGCTCTTTAATTATATTTATAACAGATAAGAAAGTCAATTTAAACTATGATATTACTGTTGCCCCACCCTGTAGTTACTGCTTCGCTCCTATGTGTCGAAGCGTGATGTAATATAGGTGGAGATCTGTACCCCGTAAGTCTTACGACCTTTAAATAAGGCCCTGAATATATGTGCTGTTTCCAATGTCTTTGCGGCTTAATTGCCCAAGGAGTTTTTTAAAAGGTATTTATTTCCATGTAACCAGACCTTTACTCTCGTTAATCCCAAATGTTTTCTGTTAGTTATTACATCATTCACATTTCGTCCTTTTTAGTAAAAGGAAATTTTCATGGATGACAGCAAAAAATATATATTTTGTTCCTCAAAGACTGTTTAATTACTCAATTACAAGACCTCGTCCCTAATGTTGATTTTTCTAGTTAGGTTAACATTCACATAAAACATAGCGCTATATAGCGGAAGATAAATCTTCAACTATATTTTGCAATTTTCACACGAATAACGAGCAGAATATGAGTGCGCAAGAAAGTGCAAATTTTGCACTGACCGCTCATTTCTTGTAAAATTTTAATACAACAGTTTGTTGGATTTAAATTTGGAATGCGTTTAAAAATATTTCATAAAAAGACTTTTTTAAAAAGGGAAACAGACTTCAATGCATACCCACATACATAATTTCATTTATTTAAAATACAGTAACTACAATTATTTTGATTTTAATATTAAACTACCAAACCTATTTTGATGAATATTCTATAGGACCAATTAAAAAAAAAAAACAACTAAATCGGTGAAGCCGTTTCCGAGGAATTTAAAAACACTCTTCTTTATTCGAAAATCGACTAAATATAAAAACCTTCAACAAAAAAAGATAATCTCAATTAGATTAATGAAATGTACAATGAAATGCTCATTGTCGACTTACAGCGCCAAAGAATAGCTGAATATAATATAGATGCTAAATATTACGACAGATTCAGTGGTGGGTCAGCTTTAATCACATTATTTCGGTCGACATATTTGAAATTGCTATCTAAGGCCTTGTTTCGGGTTTTCTGAATTATAATATTCCAAATACATTGAATTTGCAAGTCAAGGCTTTTTCGTTATAATATGATTTATTTCGGATACATTATGTCAAAGTAATGACATTACCTTCTCAATTATTACCATTTTTATTAGTGTGCCTTTATCTCAGATTATCCTAGCTTTATGTTTTTATATAAATAAAAGATAAATATCAAGCTACTAGAAGTGTTATGGATACATTTTTTCGGCGAGAATTACACATAATTTTTGCTGCCAGACTTTCATAAGTATTTATACAAAGTGTCTGACATTTTTTTCGTAATGACTTACGACGTATCTTTTACTAGACATTGGTATTACATATATCCCTTACCTTATACTTAGATAATCTATTCGCTAATACTCCCATCCTTATTAAAACTTCAAATTAACAATACCTTCAAAAGCAAAATATGCAATTTCATTTACGTGGACAATATACTTACACGAGTCATTTTAATTTTAAAATAAACCGTTTGAAACAATTTTTAAACAACTACTGAGCTGATTTAGATAAAACTTTACCAATGTCAAAAAATAACGTTCAAAATCCCTTAAGAAATGACTGAGTTCTGATGTAACAGAAAAAAACATCGCTGCGAATCGACAAACTTCTCCATTTAGGAGTTCAAAGTATTTGCCACCAAAATAAATCAAGTAAATTTTGTCAAAATATCCCATAATTCGCTCCACAACAAATTCAAACATGTCCCACTAATATTTATTCTAGCTTGACGTCTGATAAGCTTCTATAAAAATATTTTCACTTTACCCGTTTGAATCTCTGATTGTCCCGCTTTATGAAGGTAAGATGAATATTTTATTTCTTCCACCCCTTATTTTTCTTCTCTGTTAAATCTATCTTTACAAAGGTAACGAGTTTAACTGCTGCGGGCGCTTTGAATAATGTCGTTATTTCTTACCTTTTTATTTTATCAACATATCATTTATCAGCAACTTATATTATATTTTAATGGAATATATTTTAAATATGGAAATGTTTTTTTAAGCGGCCAGCCGAGATGGCTCAGCGGTTATAACACGTCGGTCGCGGGTTAAAACTCCGGCTAGAACCAATGAATTTTCAAGCTAAATTTGTGTTTAAATATATTTCGAACTCGAAAGAAAACATCGTGAGAAAACATGCATGTGCCGGGAGAAATCCTGACACAAGTATATAAGCCAGCCCGCAGTGGAGCAGCGTGGTGGATTAAGCACTAAACCTTCTCCTTAATAGGAGAAGAGGTTTTTGCCCAGCACTGGGACATTTACAGGCTGTTACTTTACTTTTACTTTTTTTGTTATATCAAGCTACTTGTTATCTTATATCTATAAATATGTTACGTTCATACTACCATTTCCAACTTCGATGAGTTATGAGTGGGTTGTTTTGCAATGATGAACATATTTACTGATGCTTTGGTATCTTAGGATTGCAGTTCATTAAATTATGGGCGCAATGTTATGAGCGTCTAGAAAAGTATACGGCGTCAATATACGCTTTTAAGAAAACCGTGATATACTATTTTCATAATAAAAGTGTAAATGATGTCGTCTGAACACATAAAGCGCACGCTAACCAAATCATTAGTGGAAAAACCCACAATAATTATAAAAAAAAATTACAATTAACAAGACGTTTTGGATATCAAAATATACGCGCCGATACCATTTTTTGTTTAGTTAAAAAAATTCATTGGATTAAACAAAGTTGAGATATTGATTAAAAAAAAATCTTTTTCTAAATATTAATAAAACAATAACATCCCTCAGAAATCTTGGTGTTTTGGCTCCGGATAAATATATACTCGTTATATATATGGTCATTATAGTCCTGTTTTCTTGTCACCAATTGTATAAAGATATTGCATAAAGATATCCTAAAAAAATTGGCTGGTGTTGTATGTAATATGTTTTACTATATTTTATTTATTTCGACTGTACTTTACCGAACTTGAATCGAACCTTTGAGTATAAGCAATTAACTTTAAAAAGACTCATTGAAATCTGTTCCCAATTGGTCGAGGATATCGTGCTACGTACACACAAACTCAACTCAAACTCAAACTCAAAATATACTTTATTCAAATAGGCCTTTACAAGCTCTTTCGAATCGTCAATTTACAAATTTGTGATGTCAGTTCTACGTGAAGCTACCACCGGCTCGGAGTGTGGACTCTACTGAGAAGAGCCGGCGAGAAACTCAGTAGTTACTCTTTTAAAAATATTTTTGTACAATATTGTTTGATACAATTAGCTACAGTTATCCTGCGACAATATCAACGCCCTATTATTCCACGCGGTTTTATCATTAATGTAGTCATATACTGAATAGTATGCTTTTTCTATTAATGATTTTTTTATGTAAACTTTAAATTTGAGAAGTGGCAAATTTAATATTGTTTCCAGAAAACAAAAAATCAGTCGTCATTTTTGGAGTCGATTAAAAATTAACTTTAGAATTAGATTTAGATAAACAGTGTATTATAATGCTTTCATGGGAAATAACAGTAAGTTCTTACACAAAACAAATATAATCCCTGTATTTGTAGTAATTCTGAGTTGTAGCTAAACATGATATGATTGATTGATAAGAGAAGTCAAAAGACTGAGAAGACAATATCAACGTATTTGATAATAATTTTTAAACAGAAGTTAAAGATTTTTACGACTAAATTCAAATAATATAAAACATTTTATTGGTGTCTAAAAGACAAAAGTACCTAATGTATTTTAGACTAACGAAATCCACTTTAAGGTTTCAAGACAAAAAACTTCAAGTCGGTGCCTAATTTAAAAATAATAGTTCGAGACATTTAGCAGGCGTCGCCGAAATTAGCCTCAAGCTAAATGCTGCCCCAATTTATCATCTCGGATCATTTGTTTTACTAAAATTTTATTCAACAAACTAAGAACATTTCAACAATCAATCTCTCTATTTTATTACGGTGCTTAAAAAGTTAATCCGAAAAAAATGAAAGATATTAGAAAAGTTTCGGTACAAATCGATGAAGAAGAGGCGTAAAAAATAAAATTCGTTCGAGCTATTAAAAGGCCTCGTTGATGAGTTTTCTGGCATTTTTCCTTTAATGCCGTTAAAACTGTTAAGTCATTAAGATAAACAGAACGAGGGCTACTGGCTGTAAGAGATTGGATGAAAATCGCGCTGATAATGAGAATGACTTGCTATTTTGTATCGCTAAATAACTATCAGATTTTTCTTGTTTCTTCCGGAAATATAAAGTAAAGTAACGGTCTTCACGTGTTCTACTGCTGGGCAAAGGCCTTCCCTCCTATTAAGGATAAGGCTTTAGAGCTTAATTCGCCACGCTATTACACTGCAGGGCAGAAGTATATGTATGTGTCAGAATTTCTTCCGGTATATGTAAGTTACACGATGTTTTCCTTCAACGCCGAGTTTGAGATGAATTTAAACACTTTACCACTTTAGAAACAACAGTGCTTCTTTTAGACCGGAGATTGCACTCGTGATCATCGGTTCTAACCACTAGGCCATCTCGGCACTGTTATTAATATTTCGTAGAAAGTGTCTAAATTAAGATTTTTACATATTTTAACTATGCTTTAATTTTGAGCAACTTTGGTGTAACGTCTGTAATGAAGTGCGTACTCGTACGTAACTTATCGCTTTTATATTACTCAAAAATAGAGAAATAACAATTATATCAGGCGAGAATTATACGTTTTTCTTTTAGACTATCATAAAGACTTACATGAGTTGTTTGTCATTGCTGAAGAAATTTACTGTCAGTACCTTTATTTAAGAATGCCACAGTTTTCGTAATGTTACACAGGTAACTGTTACCAGGTTACATAATTGTTGATTTACAAATTTAATTCTTGCTTTAAGAGTAGTGATTTCTAATCTTACATATCCTATTTCATGTGCCTATGAGGCAACCATATTTACGCTTTTAATATTAAATTAATTTTGTTTATTAAATATTAAGATACCTCTGTCATCTTTACTTTTAAACTATGTATAAACGATATCCCAAGATTAGACAAATGATAAATAAATAGCGTGAATGAGAGTGATGCGGTTTAGCATTTATTTCAAACAAAGTCAACTTTATTCAAGTAGGCGTCCTCGTTAAGCGAGATCTTTTGATTCGGCAAAAGGTTACCAGTATTCAGAGGATTCTACTGATAAGAATTTACAAGAATTTGTTTATTTCGTCTTTAAATTAATGTGATTTTACACGACTATTCAATAAATGTGTTATGTTTTCATTTATATGTGTAGGCGAGTTTTATTAATTACCGTCATCTTTATTAATATTATGAAGAGGACAAATTTGATCGTTTGTTTATTAGCATTGAATAGGCTCCGAGAGTGATAGACTGATTTGAAAAGTTCTTTTTACGTTAGTTTTTTTAAGGCAGGTTATAGGCTGTATTACAACAAACGCTACGACTCACAAAAGCGTAGCAGCAGCCATAAACGCGAGTGAAACCCCGAGGGGCAACTAGTGATATCTAAATTAAGCAGTTGATGATTTTAAGATGGGATTCCGCAAACATCGTCCTATAGATTAGACTTAGAGGAATTTAGTAAATCATATATTTATTCGACTTCCAAAAAAGAGGTTTCTCAAATCGCCGGTGATTATTTTATGTATATTCTCCGGTTACTCGAAAACGGCAGGACCTATTTGGTAAATTCCTTTTTTGTTTAAGTGTGTATATTTTTCTATTAGTCTTATTTTCATCAAAATTGGTTCAGCAGTATGGTTTTTAAATTAAAGTAAGCGGAATAAATGTGTTTATGGGTTTAATTGTATTTTACTTTTGATTGATTTGTTCCCTTGTTTCAAAGTTTTGTTTACGCGTATTAACAATATACTTTCTATTTACCACCACGTCCCACATGGAAAGTTACCACCGATTTACCAAATTATTCTAACACTCTAACGTAACGACCATCGCTTCATGTTATTTTATTCCACTACGAACTGTAAGTGAGCCAGGAATAATAGACATTAGGAACAAGAAAGTTTATGTTGGCATGAACATGAGCATTTATCATTAGATGGCCCGTTACCACTGACATCAATGTGAAAATAAAATAAAAATCTTAATAATCACATGTCCTTAATAAATTTCTAACGACGCACATCCTTATATAGTGGCAGTATATACAGACTACTTAAGAAGTTAGAAATGTAGAAATTGGTGCTTAAGTTCGAAAATGCTAACCCATTGGACGTATAGAATCTTTGACATAATTTACTAATAATTAAATTGATGTGTTATTAGCTCAATAGCTATTGAATATTTGTCTGTATTACTAAGAATTGGTAATCGATATTTGTTCATGGCTAAATTGTTTTTAGAACAAAATACCGTAAAGATTTTGGTCACGGTTACTCCACATAGGTGCATAATTGTGTTGAATGTTATGGGCTTTTTAATTAATAAATAATATAAATTATCGAGAAAATATGAACCTATTTTTACCAAGGTAAACTTATTTTTCAAGTCCAAATGTAAACGATTCTTGGTCACATTACAAACTAGCCTCTGCTAAGGGCAAACAACAACTCATTAGACTAAAATAATATCCTTACCAGGTAGATTATTATCATATCTGCTAATAATTGAAATGGTCTACTTACGTGATCTCACAACACGATGGGTTAAACCATAAGACTAAAGTACCTATAACCAGATTTTTTGCAGAAATATAAATATCTCTTAATTGAAAATCGAACTAGCAAAGACCAAAAATACATCTGTAACCACATTACCCTGTATACCAATTTCCTTATCAGTCTCATCTTTATACGGAAATTAAACTAAGACATAATGTGGGCGTAGTTCATCATATTTCCATCCAATAATATAACATAATGATACATCAAACAAAGATCACTTTATCAAGTTAATGAATAACTTTTATTACTCCGGAGAGATAGCAGGGGAGGTTGAAAGGTTACTTTTAAGGGAACCCAATTATGGAAGTCATTTTTCGGGCCGGCTGTAGCTTATTGGTGAGTAGGAGACAGATTGAAAAGAAAGTACTGTGAACGGAAAATTAAATGTCCTTTCTTATACGAATCGAAGGAATCTAGATGTTTCTAGTACATCTGTGTAGAGTCTTTTATATGTACGCAATTTAACAATTTAATTATTTAATAAATTGGAGAATTTATTTAAAAGTAAAATATAAACTGACTATTCAAAACTTGCGTATTAAAAAGTTGTATAGTGTTTTAATCTATTTTTTATTGTTTATAATATGAAAAAAGTTTTTTAATAAATTTACTAGTCATATATAAATATTACCAAAAAAAACCTATTTAAAGAACAATTCGAATTAATGAAATTCATACGAAAACTTAAACTCATCGTTGCAAAATCAAGTGTTATTCTAAACAAGAATATATTTTTACATATATTTATTAAGCAACGGTGCCTAGATGGAAAGAAAAATCCAGAGATACGAGCAGGAAAAAAGGAATGCAGCCGGAAACATATCTACCTTACAAAAAACTAATCGATAAAAACCCCAAGAGAATTTCTTGTACAATTACTTATAAGTCTTTCCTAATCATAATAATTTCAATTAAATTTACCTTTAATTTTAAAAATGTCCTGTCCTATTATTCCTACATAAATTTAAATGGAAAATTTAATTAATTTACAATATAGCAGATATCATTTATAAATTAAATTAATCGTTTAAAAAAAAAATGTTACCTCACATAGATAAATTTAAATAGTAAGAATGCTTAGGATTACACGACACACTGGTAAATCGTTGATCTGTTCCATTTTCTGAAGCTAATTTTAATTATTAATTAAAAAATATAAATGATCTTTTATGTCTAAGCTCACCTGATTACAATCCAAATGTATATTAACACCTCTCAGCTGAAATAAAAAATGTAACTTATCACTTCACTCCACTTCAAAACTAACTTTTAAAAAGTTTTATCTTACTGATCCACAAGTTCACGAACTCATATAAACTTTATACCATTTATTCGTACAATAAAATTCAATCACTAAACTTTGGAATTTATTCACAATGTTTGTCTTCGAAGTTCACATTTCGTTTCACTTGGCGATCCTCATTGCAAACGGGGCGCGGTAGCACGTCCGCTCGACACGACACCCTGCGGTAGACTAACGTATAAGGCACTGCTGGGGTGTAGTGTCGCTAGTGTGCGTGCCTCGTCCGTACACGCCGTCTACACGGGAAACGACCGGTTGATGTGTGAGTGACTTCAGATGCTTGTGTCAGTGATTTCAGACGATTCTGCGCTACCCTGATAGTGCAAGATTACGAATGTGTTGGTTGCCGATCACCTCAAGCTGTGCATGTATTTGTGTCCAGTACTGCCGGGAAAACCGGTGCGCTCGGCGCATGCTCGGGTACGTATATGAAAAATAAAATCGTGTTTCGCGCTACTTAAATACTGATTTGAAGGGACAGATTATAAATCCTATGTTGTTATATTGACAAAAGAGACATATTGGAGAGGTTTTTCGTTGCCGGCATTTTAAGATAAAAGCTTTGGATTTCAATATTTAATAACACAATAAATGGTACTTTTTATTTTGTCGTTTGTTTTCTTTCTATATTTTAATTTCTTGGCCGTTTTATTTGTTCCCTTTGCGTAATGTTTTAATTTGGTATCATTATTTTTATTTTACTTTTATATAATCTTACGTATTAAGCTATTTAAGATATTTGAATTCATTCATTTTTGTAAATATTTTTTTTAACTTTATCGTTTTTTATATAACGAACTACTCATTTTCATCACCTTTCATTTAAAAAATATGAAGGATGCTTATAAAATTCTGAAAATAAAATAAAACAAAGAATTTTTTATTTATTTTTAAGCGCAGTGACTACATGCAACCACTCAGAGAGATTAATTGCTCTGCTTTTATTTGCTTAATCCTCTTATACCTAACAAAATCAAAACTTTATTCAAGTAGGCTTTAAAAAGCACTTTTGAATCGTCAAAACAAACAAAAAATATTTAAGCGAATGAAAACTGAATTAACGACCTTGAACGTGATTTTTCTAATCTGACAACATTAATAAGATAAGGATATAACAATACGACTTTTTATTTGTGTATACATATACACAGACACAAATAAAAAGTCGCACACACATGTATCCGTAATAACGGTGAAATTGAAATCAATCACAATTTTAACTACTTCTTTCACAGTCAGTGCAAAAGAGAAAATAGATTGATATCACTCACGTGTAAAGGATGTAACTTTTAAGTTCAAAAACTATTAATCGAAACCATCGGCTAAACAAGTGCATTCACGATTTCTCCATAGCATGGCTAAAAAAATCCATAATAAAAGTTTTCGCATAGTTTTTATTGTTTAAAATCAGCTATAGCTTATAAGGCCTTTGATCTGTAATCGCACTCGCACGAACTATATAGTTTAAGGTTTTTCAACCAGCCTGGGAAGAATATTAACTAAAATTTTTGCCGCAGTGAATGTGTTAAGTTAAAAAAAATGATATTTCACAGTACAGATACAAGTTACCAAATAGATAAGAAAGTTGTCTCTTTTGGGTCTAATCCAAAGGTTTTGTTATTATACCGTAAGGGATTGTGGGATAAAAAATTGTTTTCCCTATTCCTATAGTTACTTTGGTTTGCCAAGCCTTTACCGGAATATGTATCGCTCCCTTTAGTATTAAAGTGACTGAAGTCAAAATCTGTGTGAAACGAGTAAGCTAAGTTTGTAATAAATATTTTGTTTTTTATAATAATCTGTGATTCATAAACTATAATTTAAAAAAAAAAAACTATTCATTTTGTAAAAGTCTACATAAACGGTCGGTGGAAGTAAAAAACGTTTTTTCCTTTTTGAGCCCAAAAATGTAAATTTTCGAATTTACTTTAATATTAAACGTGTGATATACATATAACCCACTCAAAAGAATAAATAATAATTACGTATTGTCGAAATCACATATTGAAATGCAAATGCATGTAGAAATGTATATTTTATTGTTTAGTTATAAAAATACGAATAATTCGTTTTATAACAAATAAAATACAATTCTACATACAACCTAATGTTTTAAAGCGATTTAAAAACATACAGTATCGTTAAATACGTTATTGTACGTCTCTTGAGTGTTAAATGCTTTATGACGTCACTTAAAATCTAATATGGCGGCCATTATTCGTTCTAAAAACCTGTAACATATAACGTGTGTTAGTTTTTTTGTTTCTATGAACTAGATGCGCCGCGCAGTTTCGCTCGCGTAAAAGAAATTGTAGTTGCGGAATTGTATACTAATTATAGGTTCTGCTGCTCCCTTTGAGTGGTACCTTATGAGCATGAAGGAGTATTATACTCCAACCATTTCTATTAAAGTTATCGTTTTTAGTTTTTGATAGCAATTATCTTTGTATTTTTATCCATCCAGTTTGGGTCTTCCATGGTTCCTTTTACGTAGTAGCGAGATATTTTTAAGTCTCCTTGAATGTATGCACTAAAGTAATTTGTAATATGGGACTGTTGTTTCTGAAATTACCGCAGTTTTTATTGGACCTGTATCTTTACAATATCTGTCTATATATCAATATGTGAAAAGAAAACATTTTATACTTAATTTTAAAACAAATGAAGTAAGCTTAAATTTATATCTAATGTGTTTCAAATATATAACCTCAAAAAAATTCAAATTTAAATATTAAATCTATCATAGTCGAATTGCGAACCTTTGGTAACCTCTAGTTAAGATGCATTACATTACATTAGTATTATATGTATCTTCTTAATAGTTAGTTTGTTTACGTTGAATAGGCTACTGGACCGATTTGAAAAAAAAATACCATTAGAATGCTACATTATCTCTGATGAACAAAAGCTACACAAATTTATAATTTTTATTGTTTTTTGCTATAAACGTATACCCGTGCGAAGCCGGGGCGGACAATTAGTGCATTAATAACTTTTTAAATGAGCAAAGTCTATGTCTAATAAATGAACAATAGGGCTGATTATTACAAAGTTGGAAGGCCTCCAAATGCATGTTTTACAATCTAGTTTTGAGGCAACATGCGGGTACATGATATACATCAGTAATTAGATGGTAACGTGTGAAGGAAACCGCCATTTATCGGCATTTGTGTAACATAAGTGGTAATTTTTGTAATGAAATGTAATTTTTTCATTGGTTTATACAGTTTTTCTTATTATTCATCGCGTGAATTTTTTTTTTTTGCGTTATATAGTAACCTTTATTAGTATATATTATTTTATAAACGGATCACACTCAACGGCCCCCATTAGGATCTTGTGACCTTGTGTCGGGGGTCTGGAAACATACACAACACTAACACAAACACCCAGACCACGACAAACATCCGTATGGCCAATACAGACATTGGCCGTGAGCGGGGATCGAACCCGCGACCGTTAGCGCTACAGTCAGTTGCAGTGACTACTGCGCCAACGTGTCTGTCAAATTGATTTTGTTTTTGTAGTGTGCACCCAGAATTGTAATAACGATGAAGACAATATTGACGTTGTGAGAATAGACGATGAAAACTCGCTAATTCGCCGCCAGGGTGCGCGCGGCACACCTCGTGATGACGACAGATGCAAGTCTAATAACGAATTTTAGTAATCTACCCTAATATTATAAAGTGGATAAATTTGATTGTTTGTTTGAAATTAATAAGCTCCGAAACTACTAAACTGAATTGAAAAATTTCTTTTTAGTCCGTTTATTGAGGCTTTATTACATTACGCTATGACTCATAAGAGCGAAGCAGTAACTAATAATTATCTTTTACTTTTTTTTCTTAGACAAACGTTCAGACAAATGTTTTGACAAATCGAACTCGCAGCTATTGTTGGAGCATTGAGAGATTCTTTACCTGTCAATGATGTATTCTAATTAAAGATGTATTATAATCGCTGCGTTCATACTATTTAACGTTAAAAATCTGCACCCATTCCCAACTTTGATAAGCCCATTAACTGGCTGAATTATCCTAAAGTACTCTCGTCTGTCATTCTCAATCGTTACCTGGTTGCTAGGTAACATCGTCCAAAGTGGTCGGCATTTTGGATACTAAAAGCTATTGATTGATTACACATCTATAGTTACAAGTGGTCGCCTAGCGGTCAGAATTCGACCGTAGTTCATTAAATTTTCGACCGATTTCAAGATTAACCACAGATAATTGTTTCTCATTTTGACCATAGACTTGATATATCTTGATATATCAAATACGTAATGTGTGTTTGTGTAAATAGTTTGTTCGTATTTTTAAATATAAAAAAATGCATTTCTAGCTCATCTTAAAAAACTAAGTATATGTATAATATGCAAAATTTAATCTTCCTTCTACGTAACTTATATTAAAATGTAGTACAATGTTTTTGCTTCACGTATTAATATATCTTTATTAATATAGTATCACTGTTTTCAGATCACTAAAACACCAGCCAGTTACTTTCCAGTAAAACGCCTATATTTTCATATTCAACGTTCACACAAACTTTTGCGCACATCGGTCTTTATTTTATGTAGATATCGGCATTACTAATACTCCTATTCTATCTCCGGATACTCAGCAGAATTTCATCATAATATTGTTTGACGATCGTCGGATGCAGTTTCAGCAAATTTACCGACGTTAGTCACGGGTCTGCTTCCGACTTGGACAGACGTCTGTGTTGATCGTAAAAAATGTCTAAATGCAGTCTTTTAAAGTCGATTCGTCTATTTTAAGCTGAGTATTTACTTGCGAGGTTTTACAATAACCGCCTTAATTCAATTTATGTTGACGATGTATTGTAATATTATAAAGAGATTTTGTTTATAAGTTTGTATGTAGGGGAAATTTCTGAGAGTACTGATCCGATTTGAATTGAGAATTACCTTTTGCGTTGGATAGCCCGTTTATTGGAGAAGGCTGTAATATAGCGCTATATATAGATAGTATATCACGCTACGACTATTTGATGATATAGAGAGTGAATTTTTTAACTGGCCATGAGTAGCCAAAAATTTTTAGCCAGGTATTGAATAGTTTTTAAAAAACTAATACAACTTATATATTACTTATAAGGATCAACTTTTGGAAAGTAATTGTATACGGCAAAGGAAAAAGCTTACTTTACTAAATTAAATTAAACCTTACTTGACTGTATACAGTTTGTTTTTTAACCTGTATTTAATTTGTTTCTTAAGCTTTGGTTTCCTAGAAAGACGTTAGCCGTTAGACGTTATATTATCCATTCTTACTAAAATTATAAATCTCAAATGAACTTTGTCTGTTTGTTTGTTTCATTCTCATACTTAAACCACTAAACCAATTTTGGTTAAGTTTACGTAGGATACTTTCTGTTGCGAAAATACCTTTAATAATGAAACGTAACTCGGGAGATAGTCTGTATTATCAGAAATAGACTATTTAAAATCAATATTATACGTGGACGAAATCGCGACAACCAATACTAGTAGGCTTTAAAAAATTGCACCGCAATTCAGAAAATTAAGGATCTATAAATATTAACAAATCGAGCAGATACCAAGACTTTATACCTAGGCATATATATATATATATAAAGATTTACTTGTCCTGTCTAACTCACTGACTGATTCATCAACGTTGATACCTTTTATGTTTTAATATCCACTAAAAAAGGATTTTTGGAAATCACACTCCTAAGAGGTTAAAATAAAGGATGAACGGTTGAATAAAAATCCTTCATTTTCAACGTAAAAAACACGAAATTTAATATGGTTACTTCTAGTTAAAAATAAATGGACGTAAGTGTTTTTTAAATTTTAGCCCTGAGCGCTATTCTATTACAATGGTTATAACCAATTACTTAGGTCACTTAAAATTTTAAGAAGTCTCAACCGTAAGCAGTATTTTTAGAACTCTTAATATCCCTCGATCACATTAGTATAATACGAGTGAATCAATATACTTTCCATTAAATTTCTTTCTCTTATTAATTGTGTAATAAGGAATTTTTTTTTTGGATAATAAACTTTTTCGCTTAACGAAATTTTTTCGACTCGCAAACATCCTGTGTAAATGTTGGAATTTTAATTTTTATTCACTGTGTACGTAATATCAAGATTTGCTGTTCTAAGTAAAATGTCGATTTTTATCCTATTTCAAAAAGGAGACTTTTCTCAGATTTTTTTTACTGAGGTAGATCCTGATATACGAGTATGCTCGACCGCGGCTGCAACTCACTCTCGGAAAAGTTATACGTGAAGCAACACAACGTTTCGTACGGTGAGTGAGAGAGCTAAATGCTTACCCCCTCCCCCATTTATTATTGTCTATTTCTTTTTATCCCGTATTCTTTTTTTAGCTGGCAACGCATTTGTGGCTCCTCTGGTTGTGCAAATTTCCATGGGCGGCGGTGATTTGACAGTTATTTTTATAGAAATATACATATATAGAAAAATTCATATTTTGTATAACAAATGCGAGAGTAACTCTGTCTGTGTGTAACGCAATCATATCTAAACTACTGAAACTTGTTACAGAGCTAGTCAAGAACTTAAGAATATGATATAGACTTTTTAATGCAAAAAAGGTCTGTAATTGATCGAAATAATAATAATAATAATAGGGTACCTCTATTTATTATTATATATAATAATCCTGTACGATGAGAAAGTTGCGGGCAACATCTAGTATATTATAGTTTCTATTATATAAACTCTATGTTACCTAAAATTAGCAACACTACCGTTCGTAGGAATATGAAGTTTTTGACGAGACATTCAGATACATTCAGTGTGAAGTGTACGAGGTTGGAAATTTCACGACTAATTGGAACAGCCGGACGGCAAACACAGTCTGTTTAACAGTTTCTCTCTGCATTTGACAAAAGGTCTACTGTCAATTGCTGCTGGAATTCACCCGAAGTTCTGTTGTATTTGACATGGGATTCTCACACTAACTGGGCGAAAGTTTTTTGGATTCGCGTAGTCGATTTTTTTTTAATGTGTGTATAATTTGTACGTATTCAAGTATTTGTTTGTATTGCTGTTTTTTACGACTTTGCCTGTCTACGTTTTACTTTTTCTATCTACATCAATTATTTATTGGGTATGCTGTATGAAACCTATTTTAGGTATAACCATACCTTTTTAAACCTTTTTTTCTGTGACTTGTATATATTTCTGTATAATGTTTCTGGCACGTTTAATAAACTGTTAAATAAATAAATGAAATTGCTATTATAATGTTATTAGAAACTAGTCAGAGTTACGTATTTCGATTTGAATTATATTGAATTTGTAACAGATTATTGGTATATTTACTGTTACTGTACAGTAACTGTACACATACTGTTATTTTAAGCTGCTTTTCGATCTAGAGATCTTATCCTTAAATTGGCATTCATGTCTTAAATAAGAAAGTAATATTTTATAAGGCGCACCGCTAAAAAAATAAGAAATTAAAAAACTACGCTAGCAGAAATGCCTAATTGGCTTATAGCCGGATTTAATAACCTGTTTATCAGTGATAGTTGTACATTAATTGTACTACAACAGCTACTGGCTTGCCTTCAGAGGTTGCGGAGGTCAGAAGGCAATCGCTTTCTGTAAAAATCAGTAATCGTCAATATCTGGACTAGAATAGAAAGCAGGCCCTGGTATAACCGGGAAAAATGCTAGGTAGATGATGATGAACTGTACTACAACAGCCTGTACATATCCCTCAGCTTGCCAAAGGAATTTTCCTATTAAGGAGAAAGTTATACATGACTTTGTCCGTAGTGATAAAGTTTTGAGATAAATTCTATATAAAAAATATATCACAATTATAGCGTGAAGAAAAACCGCGAATTGATTTTTTTTTTAATGAAAGTGGCCATTGATATATTTTAATGGAATTGGAATTGCACAACTTGATAATATAATATAATAGTTCGAAATACATCAACATTTTGCAATAGATCGTTTACACTTTCAACCAATAAAAATTTACTCAAGGATGGTTAAAATAAATAGAAATCTGACACATGAAATTTCTTTTGTTAATCGATTTCCAAAAATAGAGATACTCGATTTATCTGAAACATTTTTTTATATGTATGTTCCCCGATTACTCGCCAACAGCCTTGGTTAATTTTGTTTTAAACGTATACTCTCGCATAGAGTTGTCATCAAAATCAGTTCAACAATTAGACTTTAAATTCAAAATAACTATAATAAGGATGTCATCCATGAAAGTAGAGCCGATATAGCCTAGTGGTTAGAACACGTTGATTTCAACCGATGATCGCGGGTTCAAACCCCGGCTAGCAACGCTGTGTTTTCAAGTACTAAATTTATGTTTAAATTCATCACGAGCTCGGCGGTGAAGGAAAAAATCGTGAGGAAACCTACATGTGCCGGGAGAAATCCTGACACATGTATATCCGCCAACCCGCAGTGGAGCAGAGAGAACCTTCTCCTTCATAAGAGAGGAGACTATGTCCAGCAGTGGGACATTTACAGGTTGCTACTTTACTTATTACTTTACCATGAAAATAAAATAAAGTATTTTGCTTAAAAAGTTCGTTCTATTAAAAAAAATCTTGTTTCAAACATAGTTCCATCAACCAGTAAGTGTGAAACACCCCTACACAATAAGGACGAATTTAACAAAAACAGTGCTATTGTAAACAAGGCATTTCTATTCGTCGAGTCGCTCTGCCCGAGGGTTTAATGAGTTGCTCCGAAGGAAAATTAGGAGTGAACGCCGGGATCAGGTAGTATCGATGGGGATGTACGGAACCAGGAATTACTAGCATGTCTTTAATTTGTTGTACTTTTTTTTTAATTACTCGAAAATGGCGGGAATTTCGCTTATAGTTTGTTTGAAAGTGTATTCTTGATCTGATAGAATTTTCATCAAAATCGGTTCAGTGGTTTGCTTTTAAGATAACTGGAAGAAGTATGTTAGCGAAGGAAACGACATACATATTTTTTGTTTTGAAGTTGTTTGCTTCTTTTTAAAAGTCTTGATGATTATTAAAAGTATTCTCAATTTGATACTATTGCCTATTTCAATCATTTTTAATGTCTCTTTTTTACTTAACGTAAAGATTTTAACTTCAGGTAAAACTGTAGTCTTAATTTCAATTGACTGTTATTATACTTACACGACTATCCAAAAAGAAATTATATATTTTTTTTTTATTGTAGATAATACGACGTAGCTTCTGAACCGATTTTTTTGGAAAATTCTATTGAACAAATGGGACACTCAAACAGAGAAGAATTAGCTTGATTTATCATACCGTTTTAGAATAATCGGAGAACATGCACAAAAAATCCCCGACGAACTGAAATTCTCCTCTTTAACCGAAAAAACCACATACATGTAATGTTGTTTTTTCGTTATTCGGAATCCTTATTTTACTATTGCATGTTTAGTAAGAGTTTCCGAATTTTACATTTTTAGGAAATCGCAAAATTTCTTTTTATACATAATCATTGATAATGAAACATAGAATTATATGAAACTAGTGTAGACATATACCAGTTTAGCTAGCTCGTTTTAGACACATTTTTAATTTTGCCACTTTAATGTTCTGACTTTAATATTATCCCAAACTGTTTTAATTTTTTTTTAATAAACCTACTTCAAAAAAGTTTAATACTAGTAAACTAAAAGTAGATAAAAATATACTCTACAACATTTTGTAATCGATTGAGATTGGGCATCAGCTTCTTTTCTGGAAATCCGTTAATAAATATATTTTTTTAATAACAATTAAAATAAAATTTTCATAATCCCGTATTATATACAATTTTTCGTTAACATTTAATGTCCTTTATCTATGACGATGCCAGTTAATAAATTGACTACATGGTAAGTGATCATCTCTCAGGGATATAAGACAACTTTATCGCTCATGTTTCTTCATAATCTCAATAAATGTCTTATCGGCCACTGTCATGGAGGTAATTATTTTATCATAATTCTTTTTCCTCGAGTTTTACTTATTTGTATATTGTTCTTTTATTTTGGTTTTGCTTGTAATTTCTGTGACCCGCGGTTTCACATGCGTTAATTTGGTTTCCTCAAAATATTTTAATTACACAAAGTTATTTACATTTGCAGTATTTCATTGGTTTTAAATTTGTTTTCGCGTAACTCTCTTTTTATATTTTATTAATTAAAATAAATAAAAATTTTGAAATTTAAGTATGCTACGTTACTCCTTGTAACATTAGCTATCAATAAGTAAAAGTCTCGTCAAAATCGATCCAGCCATTTCAGAGATAAGCTGGAACAAACAGACGGACGGACACAGAAATTTAAAAAATAGTGTTTTTGATGTAGATACTGTGTATATCATACGCATTTAATTTAAAGCTGTTGAAACTACAAACAGACACTTTAATTTTATTTATTTGTATATAGAGTTATCTAAATATATATTAAAAAGCTTTTAGAAAAACCACCACATTGTAACGAAATTCTAAATCGTTTTACAAGCTGTGCCTATCGGTTTTACCTGAAATAACTTCGGGCATTTGTCTGTAGAGGTCTTCGTTTCGAGTATTTGCTTACCTTTCACCAGATTGATTGACGTTTATGACTGCTCCGTTCCCATGAGTCATATCGTGATGTTACTCACTTGCCACTAGGCATCTAACTATTGATAAACATACCAGCAATGGTAAAACAATAAGCCTCAAATAAACAATTATAATTAGTAATAATAATGAATTGTATAATTTTAACATAAATGATATATAATTTTATTTTTTTATTATTCTTATTATTTTAATTTGTTTTGTGCTTCGTTTATTTATTTTTTGTTTTTATTTAATAGTCTATCATTATTCCTATGGTTTTAATTTCGTAATTACTTAGGCATATATCAACTGATTATAATTATATATAACTGATTGATTATTGTTAATAGAATTTCTGATAATACTTTTTAAAATGTTCACTACCTTAATTATATTTATTTTGTAATTATTCTCATTTTGAATTTCTTATATCAAATTGTTGCGATATATAATTAAACTATTTTAGTACGAGTTAACTTTGTAATAATAAATATTAATTATAATTATCTTTTATGCAAACCAGAGGTATAAAACTTGGTAATGCTGTATACACATACATACGTGTAAAAGTAATGAATACTGTATACGACAATATTGTAACATCAAGTGTATGTTTCTATTAATTGCTGTTGGTATATCAAATAAATAAATAAATAAAACAATAGTATTAATCTTATAACCTATATTTAATTATTTGATAACTTTTCGTATTAAATAAGATAAAATAAATGATATATTGCACCCCTTAAGACACCTTTTATTTCGCTAAACGAATGCTGATAAGCAATAAAGTTTCAACCCACATATTCAAATTCAAAGATGTATTCTGATAATGCGTTACATATTTTAAATTATTAAATAATTTCTCAAGTCATTTGAATTAAATTAGTACGAAAAAAAGTGTATTGATTTAATGTTTAAAATATTCAAGTAAGTTTGCGATATCCAATAATATCATATATTTGAAAAACTCATTATTAGATAAAACTTTTTATTATATAAATCTGCATTTAATTCATTATACCTTTTGTCGAAATATAAAAGAAAAGATGGATCAGCGTCTTCAAACAAATTTGTTAAAAATACATTTGACATCTAAAGACGCCATTTTCTCAAAATGAAATCCGTGTGGCTTGACACAGTATTGCTTATCAGCGTCCAAATGTAAGACAAAATTAATAAAAAAATAATACTATACTAATTTCCAACAATAATAACACAGGGAAATAATTAATTCTTTATCAATTACAGAGACTACCAAACACGGTGTCATAAAATAATTATTTCTCCTGACACACTGTATATGGGAATTTCCTAAACAAAATATCTTTGTGAAGAGAATACCGTTCTTTCAATGTGGGGATAAAGATTGCGTGACGTGAGACGTTTACCCGTAACTAACACGGACATGCGATTATTACAAATTACAAAGATTATTTTGCAGATGAGACAAAAAATATACAAAAAATCATACCGGTAGGTAACTTACGATTAAACTTTAAACATCAAATCAAAATTTGCCACAACGGAATCTGAACCTGCACCTTCCTGCGTAACGTGCCAGATGGTTTGTTAAATGAGCTATAGGCAGCACCGTATATAAGCAATATCGAAATTCTTGATATGATGATTTTTATTTTGATATAGTCACACTTTATAATAGTTTAAATTACTAGAATATTTTTTTAACAATCATTTTATTGCCTAAGGCTAATTCGAACAAACTCTTCTACCGCATTGTATTAATTTAGATATTAACTGTAAAAACTTTAAACATGCATCTCGATTTATATAATAATATTTCGAAAATTAATTTTTAGATTTATCTGCAGTGGTTCAGAACAATAAACAAACAACTTCAGGTTTATATAGTACAAAGGTCAAGGTCAAAATATCCAAGGTTATCGATACGTTCTGGGATGTTCTTCAACAATTGAGACACTGTTTCTATCTGCGCAACAATATTTAATTAATTAAATATACACAATGTAGCAAAGTTCTATTCATGAAACGTTTACTTACATCATTAAACTTGTGGGACGCAACAGCTGTGTAAATAAAGGGCAAGGGACGATCGCACTTTACCACAAAAGCCAATATTCAATAAATTGGTAATATCTGTGATTGAAGGTTTTTCTTAGAAATACTTTCTCATTCTTAGAAATATATATGGTAGATACAGAAGTTTATTCATAAGAACAGTTGGCACAGGAGCAGTACAATGTTAGGTGATCTACGCTGCCATGGACATTTGCAGCACCAGAGGAGTTTTAATGAGTTGCCAACTTAAAAAATAAATTAGGGGTAAAATGTAATGGAAAGGAAATAAATGAATGATTAGGTTATCGGCTCTCTCACTCATTGTAAGAAACAATGCGAATAAGAAAGAGTATATACTGCTTCACGCCGATTTTCTGTGAGAGAGAGACTGGTCTAGTGAAGCTAGCTTAAAAACGAGCTGTAGTCAGTCGGCTAAATAGTTATGTGTCATTTCAAGTCATTAAATTTTAAATAGACTTATAACTTCGTATATCTTCAAGTCATAGTTATATTTATAAAATGTATGAAATATGAAAGTTGTCTATATAAATTGTTTATTTACGTTAATTATTATATCAGAAGTATAAGCTCTTATTAAATATTTTTATTTGTGATGTCAGTAACGATTATTTTATTACCTAAATAAAATATTAAACATACTCCCTTTGCAAAATATTATTTCAAAAGATAAATAACCTAAAATATTTTAAAAAGGCTAACATAGAAATATTAAAATTTATCAAAAAGCAATAAACAAATCGGTCTTCAAGGATGTGGTTAAAATCACAAGCCGTTATGACTACTAATTGTAAATCAGAGATAATAATTTCAATATTAATTCGTTAATCTATAATATTTTCTGCCTATGCGGCACTTCTTCTTGTCTCCTACTCTTTGACATAATTTTCTGTTACCTACCTAATAAAAGGGATAAATTACTTTGATTAGACTTGATTTCGTTACGTGCGATGTCACTCGGTTGTTTTGAATTCTTTCACCGGCATTTAATTATGTTCGTGCACGCATTCATTAATCAATTAGGTATTTAATTACGTTAACGCATTTGTTTTATTATATACATTAAAATGTCAAGTTTGTTTTGGTATAAAGGTTTTTTTATAGGTGCCTTTCTTATTTGTAACTAGCTGATGCTCTCGACTTAGTCTGCCAATAATTATTTTTTTTTTCTAAAATAAACGTAGCCTAAGTTACTCTTGATAACATTAGCTATATGTGAGTGAAAAGCCCATCAAAACCGGTCAAGCTGTTTTATATAATTAACGTATAAAGGTACTTTCATATAGTTAAAAGCTGTAAATTTGAAATTACAAACATACACTTCAATTTTATTTATTTATATAGCTATAGATGAAGGACCAAAACAAATTTACACCTAAAACTTATATCAATTAGGAAGAGAAGTTATTACTTTTAAGTGTATGAATTCAGCTTTTAAAGTAATACGAAATAATGTCCTCTCAAAAATATATCTATTTAATTCTAATAACAACAAAATCACCAGATTTAAACGATTAGCACGTTCTTAAAAACAGTATTAATAATTTTAAAACTATCATGTTTTCTAAAAATAATATCTTTCTCGTTCTAATAAAAGCAAAATTTTCATAAGAGTGAAGAGTATCGCCGAATAATATTTGTTTACGCATTAACGGTCATTCTCTGCTTTATTAGGACCAATACACACTCAATATAAGAAAGAAAGAAAAAAAAAACATTGACACACAGACTACATAAAATAGTAAAAAAAGTAAGAAAATAATTATTAAATTAGACAAAAAGAAATATGAGGTTTTATCTGTAATCTTATATTGCTGTGGCGCACCGCGTTCGTTGCACAATGGCCTTTATTATTCTAAAATTTCGAATTTCAAAAACTGTATTTTAAGAATAACGAGAATGTTTGCTATTGGCTGAGTCGTATTTAAAAAGGAATACCGCAATATACTTACACCAATAGAATATAAATAGTTTAACAGAACATTTTGTTTGAAACTTAAAAATTGAATGTTCTAACAAAACTATTTCTGTCTCATTTTGACATCGAAATTGCCATAGAAGTGAAGACCGTCAGATTAATTGTCGCTTGTTAAAAGTGTTTGAGCACGTCAAAATCTTTGCGCGTGCGTTGCTACTTAGCACATGCGATACACGGCGTGCATGCAAAGTGTTCGCAAGCAAGATTTTAACTGATTTTTACACGCGAGCATATCAAGAAGTATCTATTCCTTGTTCCTAAAATACAAAAAAGTCACTGTTCGTGTTCGCGACATTACAATATAACTTATATATGGACTCTGATAAGCAATACTGTGTCAAGCCACACGGACTTAGTTTTGAGAAAATGGCTTCTAAAGATGTTAAACATATTCTTAATAAATTTGTTTGAAGACGTATATATTCATCTTTTCTTTTCTATTTTGATAAAATGTATATTGAATCAAAATCAGATAGATTTACTTAATATGTTATCTGATAATAAGTTTTTAAATATTTGAGATTATTTTATAAATTGCAATTCAGTTAAGAAACTTTTTTCCATACTTATTTAGTTTAGATGACCTGAATTTTTTGAATAATGTTAAATAGTTGACGTAGTATCAGAATAAATCAATATTTCCAAATTTGACCTTTTGTAGGTTGACACATTATTGCTTATCAGCATTCATATTTACTTACATTATACATACATATATATAAACCATACTGTTTCTAAGATGAACTAGAAATGAACGTTTCGTGTACATGCGCAGGTTTGAACGTACCATGAAGTAAATAAATAATTTATTTAATAATTTTATACGGGTCAATGTACTCAAAGTATTCCGAAAAATTGACATAATAAAACCGCCCCAATCCTAATATTAAAACCGCAAACAGGACCGAATAATAATGAAATAGCCCCGATTATCGTCGGTTAACTTGTCAATTCATGTCGCATAGAAATTCACCCCAAAAACCACGCACCACATGATTTGGCTTATCGAGTCATGGCTGACTGACATATGTCAAAATTAATTACTTTTGACCCCGGGGACGTCATGAGACATCGTCGGTGCAGACTTGAGACAAGACAGTTGATTATTCAGCCAAGTAATGTTGCCAGTATTTTGATAATACGTAGATGTAATCTTCTATGAGGCTGACGGAGTTTTGTAAATTGAAAATTAAATTCTTTTCATGTATTTAATGTTAAAATATCTTTTTAGGCGAGAATTACACTTATAAGTTTGCACTCTGACTTTCATGTAGATTTTGTAAATTATTTGTCATTTCTTGCCCTTATTTTGAAAGCCATTGCTTCCATAAGGTTACCCAAATCAGTGTTATAAATGCTACAAAATTGTGTCATATCAATTGCGAGAGTTTTGACGGCAGGTTCGCGCAGAGATTACAACTAACTCAAGTGCTAACGGTCGTGAGTGTGTTTATATTTTAGGACCCCCGACACAGGATCACGTCATTCTAATAGGGGCTGTCAAGTATGAAACGTTTTTTTTTTATAAAATAAAAAAACAATTATAGTAATGTGAAGATATAATTTCACGTTATGTCTACAGAGCACCGTATAAGCGGTCCTTGTGTAAACGTTAGAAGGAAAGGTCACAAAAATTATGAATAAATATTAAATATTTTCATCAGCTTTCAAACTTTATGATCTTTATAATTTGAATGTTCGAAACTCATTGTTAATTGTCGACTTTTGTAATAACTGTTTTATTGTTTTTGAAGAATTTAATAAATACTTTTGTAATGGATAGGAATGAATTTAACTCTCGTAAATATAATAACAACAACAAAATATTGTAACAATAACAAAAAATAGAAATAAATAAGTACATGTAAGGTGAGATATACATACGTATATAGATATACATACATATATAGTCTTATCTCTAAGATAGCGATTTCTTCCAGACAACTTTTGGGCATAGGACACACAAAAAGTTGAGAGGTGTACAAAGATTTACTTTATATAGCTCAAGTTTTATAAATATGGTATACATAGCGTAAACATAATATATTATATATAGCAAAATATGAATATAATAGATACGATATATACATATATAGATGCTGATAATATAGTAGACAATAATTCTTTAATCTAGTAATATTTGTCGAGGTAACCATACGTAAGCTGTGAGTGTAAATAAATATCACTGTCAGTAAATTCTTTCAGGTGTATAAGCATGGTAACAATTTATGTATCCATCATGTTTACTTCACTCAGCGTGACAATGGCGAAATAATATATGCATAATTGGCACAACTAAGAGCCACAAAACAAAGAATTAAATTGATTAATGTAAATCTTTATGGAAGTCTCTTAGCAAAACTTACAAGTGTAATTCTCGTCAACATTTAACATGGATTATATATTTTAAACTTTCGCGATTTAACTACTCATCTATACTAATATTATAAAGCTGAAGAGTTTGTTTGTTTGTTTGTTTGTTTGATTGTTTGCTTGAACGCGCTAATCTCAGGACCTACTGGTCCGATTTGAAAAATTCTTTGAATGTTAGATAGCCTATTTATCGAGAAAGGCTAAACGCTATATATTATCATGCTAAGACCAAAAGGAGCGGAGCACCAATGACGAATGTTTTAAAATCGGGGAATATTTTCTTATTGAGAGAACTTACGCTGCGTGCGCTGCGTAAACGGTTGAAGCTTCGCAAAAATCATTTATGACAGAATTGTTCCCCTTTAAAAGTTCTAAAAGATATGTCTATCTTTTAAGGTTAGCTCACTATAACCTTTTTTATCCTAACCAAATTTGTTTTAAAATAATGCATTATTTGCGAAGGTGTTTTTATAAATAAGATATAAATCCTTATCCAAAGAAGTACATTTCATAACAGTTATTTAATTCAAAATAAAATTTACCTTTACATCATTGGATTTAAACGATTAGCGTCAGCCCAATGAAACTAATTCACGCGGACGAAGTCGCGGGCGGAAACTAGTATCTAATATAACGACGAAGTTGCATTCGTCGTGGTCACAAGCTAACTGTCGAAACGTCGGGCAACAAAAAATGGCATTACTACCATTAGCACCACTTTTAAAATAAACCTTATAACACATAAGCCATTTTTTCGGGCGAAGCCGCGAGCGAAGACTAGTCCATCATATAACAAAACGTGGGCCTTAATTCAATATCCTTTCATCGTAAATGGGTGCAAGATCATTTTATAAGACCAGTGGTTGACGATCCATTAGAGGATATAAAAAGAATATCTCTAGAAGATAACAAAGGAATAATTTTGCATTTTAAATGCACGGCAGCCATGTCGTGCTCTTTAACAATTATCTTACAGGATACTATGATCCTAATGGAAGTGGTAACACCTACATGGGTATAAGTAACTTGTTTTATGTGATTTTAGACGTAGAATATTTTGAAATTCCTGAAAAGATTTTCACTTCGGGAATTTTTGAAAAAATCTTTTAAATCCGCTGTGTAAAGTTTTATAAAAAAGAATAAATTGATCAGATTTACTAACTTACATTAAATTTACAGGATAACTTAATATTTTATACGTGAATATAGTTTATAACACACTTTTTATTCATAATGTGATAGAAATTACTCGTAATTGATTTACATTTTTATGATGTACATATATATTACAATAATGCTGCACGTATTCATATTGAAAGTGCTCATATAAATTGATAGGACGGCTAAAAAAAATTATTCAAAAATTATTTTCTGTAAAGTCACAGTAAAAAAACTAGCGTGTTACATATACAGCGCTTTCTTATATAATATTGAATGCACGTTCCACGAATTGTCATCTATTTTTAAAAAGAGTCATCAGCCAGCTCGCGTCTAAATTACAGCCAATGCTTGTTTAATAATCGCGCCTCCTTACAATATATATAAAAAAAAATATATAAAGTTATTTTCATAGAAGATGGATTTTTTAGAACTTTCAGATACAAGCCCATAAAACATTCTTCAAGGTACAGCCAAAACTGCGCACGTGCAGTGCATGCGCACGGCTTACTGTGCATATCTGAGCACAAGCATTGTCCATACTATGTTGTTACTCATAATCGCGGGTTCAAGCCTCAGCTAGTACCGCTCAATTTTCAAGTGCTAATTTTGTGTTTAAATTCATCTCTTAAATATAATATTTAAATTCAGCGTTTTAAATACTTAGCCACCGCGAAATAAGTCGATAGTTTTTCTATTAAAATTTTGGCAATACATAAACTTAGGAGTAATCTATACTAATAATAAAATTCTAGCGGGTCGCTGTCTGTACATGGAATATATGTGAAAAAAAATATTATAGAGGGCCTATACCAACGCAATAGAACCCAAAACAATGATTTTTAGAATTCTTATCTGTTTGTCTGTTTGTCTGTTTGTCTGTTTGTCTGTTTGTCTGTTTGTCTGTTTATCTGTGCGTTTGTGCACGCTAATCTCAGAAACGGCTTATCCGATTTCGATGCGGTTTTCACTAATATATTGTAATAAGCTTCACTTAACATTTAGGGTTTGTTTCATGTCAATCGGTCCATAAATAAAAAAGTTATGTCAATTTAAGGAATCACGTTGAACATTTTTTTTTGTGTTTATAACTAAATACATGAAAGTATATACAGTACTTACATAAAAAAAATACATTTTTAAAAATTTTGTCTGTCAGTCTGTCTGTCTATCTGTTTGTTCCGACTAATCTTTAAAACGGCTAAACCAATTTTGATGGTACTTTTACTTACAGTTAGCAAATGTTATAAGAAGTCACTTAGGCTTACTTCTATTTTAGATATTTTTAATCTATACATATAAAAAAATTCTAACGGGTCGCTGTCTGTACATAGAAGATATATTAAAAAAAAAAACAAATTATTTGGGCCTTTACATACGCAATAGAACCCAAAACAATAATTGTTACAATTTTTGTCTGTTTGTCTGTTTATCAGTGCGTTTGCGCCCACTAATCTCAGAAACGGCTTATCCGATTTAGATGTGGTTTTCATGATTATATTGCAGTAAGGTTCACTTAACATTTGGTGTTTATTTAATTTCAATCGATTCATAAAGAAAGTTATGTCAATTTAAGGGTTCACGTCGAACATTATTTTGTACTTTTTACTAAATGCATGAAAGTACATACATATATACAGTACTTATATCAAAAAATACATTTTTTTAATTTTTGTCTGTCAGTCTGTCTGCCTATCTGTTTGTTCCGACTAATCTTTAAAACGGCTGAACCAATTTTGATGGTACTTTTACTTGCAGTTAGCAAATGTTATAAGAAGTGACTTAGGCTTACTTCTATTTTAGATATTTTTAATCTATACATATAAAAAAATTCTAACGGGTCGCTGTCTGTACATAGAAGATATATGAAAAAAAAAACAAATTATTTGGGCCTTTACATACGCAATAGAACCCAAAACAATAATTCTTAGAATTTTTGTCTGTTTGTCTGTTTATCAGTGCGTTTGCGCCCGTTAATCTCAGAAACGGCTTATCCGATTTAGATGTGGTTTTCATGATTATATTGCAGTAAGGTTCACTTAACATTTGGTGTTTATTTAATTTCAATCGATTCATAAAAAAAAGTTATGTCAATTTAAGGGTTCACGTCGAACAGCATTTTATGCTTTTCACTAAATGCATAAAAGTATATACATTACTTACATCAAAAAATCAATTTTTTTATTTTTTGTCTGTCAGTCTGTTTCTTACGACTAATCTCTGAAACAGCTGAATCAAATTTGATGGGACTTTCACAAGCAATTAGGGAATGTCCATTAATCACGTGAGGTCCAGAAAGGGAGAGGAGATGGAAGAAGAAATTCACGAAATATTACAAAGTCTAAAAAGTTCTTTAAAACATGACGTATTTAATGGCTAATATTATAAGGATTAACTTTAGCTACTTTTTTTAATATGTTTATTTTAATGAATAAGTAAAAAAGAGAATTACGCGATAACAAAATATTGTAGAAACCAATAAAATAGTGAACAATTTCCGATTTAAGGGAAGGTATAAAAATAAATAAAATTGATGTCTGTTTGTAATTTGAAATAAATGCATATTAAAGTATACACGGTACTTACAACAAAATTACCAATCTTAAAATTTTTGTCTGTCTTTCTGTCACTCAATTTTGTTCGGCTAATATCTGAAACAGCTGGACCGATTTTGACAAAACTTTCACTGCTGAAAGCTAATGTAATAAGGAACAAAATTGAAACCAATGAAAAAGTGAACAACATCTAATTCAAATATGGAAGATATATGTATATTATATAAATATAATAATTTGGAAAATAATATATTTACTGGGTAATTTTTTTACTGGATATGATAGACCAAATCCGAAACTATAAACAATAGCGAAAAATAATTAAAGAAGTAACAGAGCCGATTTTAATAAAAACTAAAACTATTTCATTAGTTTTTTGAAAAATAAATTCTCCTAGCCAGAAACGAACACGTTGATTTTGGAAAAAATTAACATTCTGTATGATTGCATCATCTGATACTGTCACATATTATAAGAATCAACTTCAGAGAGGTATTATTATATAGTTAACTGCAACAAAAAGAAAGGGCAAATTTTTTACAGAATTCTATCAAATTCATACATTAATTAAATCTTTTGTAATTCTTCAAAAAAACGATCATACCTAAAAGTGAAATTTTTAAATTATAACGGGATGTTGTAACACTAATAGCGGGTGAGTACAATAGCCGAGTCCAGTGAAATGTAGATTTTCAATAAATTGATTCATCTTTTTAGGAATTATCTAAACCTACTTAGGTAACGGAGTAGGTGACGGGGACCGAAACAAACGTCACATTGTATCTACTTTGTATAGCTCACATAGAAAAAATTGACAAACATAAAAGAAGTTACTGTGAGTTATTCATTTTATATATTTTTGATATTCTTTACACTCTTCCTTACTTTAGTAGGTGACTAGCATTTTGATGCAAATAAACGAATCGTTCGAAGTTATGCAGACTTTTTTTCTAACATATTTGATATGTATATTTAATATATATAGAATCGATTACTTAACTTCTAATTTATGTATAGATTTAATGTTATTTTGTTAAAAAATAAATCTTTTCCTAAAACTTTCCAAAAGTTGATTCTTACAAGTGACACTGTTAGGTAGGTGGTGCAATAATACAGAATGTATTTTTTTTAATTAGTGGGTTCAATTCCAGGTCAGGAGAATCATGAAATTAAAAAAACTTATGATGCAGTTTTAGATTTCTTAAAATCGGACACGAGACTCCTTTAAGTATTTTTCACGATTCCTTAAAGTTCCGGATATGGCCTATCAAGCCCAGTTAAAAAAGTCACCCGATATATAATACAAGGAAAACCTCGGCGAGAATATACTGGTATACAGTCGAAATTTTAAAGACTAGCACAAAACACTTTTCTTCAACATTTATAGTGAAAACCGTGGAGGACTATCTGAATTAGAGTCTGCTTATAAATACAACCAGAAAGTTCCCAAATCCAAAGTAAGAAGCTCCTTTCTTGAGCAGCACCGCAGACTATTATAACCTTGCTTTGCAGGAGACATGCCAAGCATTCTGTAATCCACGCGAACGAAGTCGCGGGCACAGCTAGTAGTATTATATGGATGCTGATAAGCAATATTGTGTCAACCCACAAAAAGTCTAATTTGGAGATGATGATGTATTTTGATATAGCATCACCTATTTAACATTAATAAAAAAAATCGAAGTCAAATAAACTAAATAAGTAACGAAAAAAGTTTCTTAATTAATTATTTCGAATTTCAAGTGCGTTCCGTATATTGGAATTTATACAATAATCTTAAATATTTGAAAAACTTAGTGGATTATATATTAAATATATCAATCTGATTTTAATTCATTGTAGCTTTTATCAAGAAATAAAAGAAAAGATGGATATATACTTCTTCAAACATAATTATTAAGAATAAGCTTGACATCTTTAGACGCCATTTTCTCAAAACGAAGTCCGTGTGGCTTGACACAGTATTCCTTATCACCGTCCATATATCCTGTATGATAGTTTCTAATAAAAGTTCACGTTTATTGCAAAGCTATCACATCTGATGGTTGATGTAGTTCTCTAACATAAAGTAAAGCCTGTAAATGACCCACTGCAGGGCAAAGGCCTTTTCTCCTATTAATGAGAAGATTCACAGCTTAGTACCCGCTGCTCCACTACGGGGCGGATATACATGTGTCAGAATTTCTCCCGGCACAAGCAGGTTTCCTCACGATGTTTACCTTCACTGCCGGGCTCGAGATGAATTTAAACACAATTTTAGGACTTGAAAACTCACCCTTGCTAGCCGGGATCTGCCCGCCATTATAGATTTCGATCGACGTGTTCTAACCACTAAGCCATCTAGGCTCTTCCCTTCGGGTACGGAACCCTAAAAGGTCACGGGTAGACAGTCCCGAGTACTTAGTCGAAGTCGCGACACAGCATTACTTAGCATAAGGCGTCATTTGCGTGTGCTGCATTGTTATTCAACTTAAGATCGGGTTGCATCCAATAAAACGCCGATCCAATTAGGAGCGGTATCGCAGAACTATTTCATGGCGAACAGTTTGGAAACTCGCGTGAGAAACAAGTACGTACTAAGTTTAATTTGTTCTTAATTATGTTCTTGATAACAAATTTTACTAGGAAATTAAAATTATTTGATAAAGACTTTGTTGTTAGAAGCTTATAAAGAAGAAGGATTCGACCGTGGAAGGATTACACTTTTACAAAAAATTAGCGTAATGTAGAATGGAATACATTTCAAAAGGAATATACGCAGTTTCGGTATTAAAATCAAAAGACTGAACTGATTTTGATAGGAATTGTGTAGAATTTTATAGAACCAATCTGGAAGTATACTCTTTTAAATGGAAAAGGATTATCCAAATCAGTCAATGAATTACAGAGTTCTGATGTAACAAATATTTAAAGAATATATACTTATACTATGAATTGAGAAAATTCTTCTTTTTTGAAGTTGATTGAAAACTGCGTTTTGTGTGATGAGTAAGGATGCCTATTAAAATAATTTAGGTAAACATATACATATTTTGTCGGAGATAGAATAATATGGATGCTGAAAGCATAATGTCTCAACCCACAAAATGTCATAATGCGTTATTTAACTTTATTGAAAACAATCTTTCAAGTCATCTATATATTCAAGTGCGAAAAGAAGTTTCATAAGTTTGCAATATTTTAATATATTTGAAAACATTATTATTATATAAAACTATTTATTATACCTACCAATGTGATTTAAAATCATTATACCTTTTGTCAAAATAGAAAAAAATACAATTCAAACTAATTTATAAAGAACAGGTTTGACATCTTTAGACTCATTCAATCTCTAAAAAGGAAGTCTGTGTGGCTTGAAATAATATAGTATCAGTATTCATATATCGGTTCTATTTAGGTAGTGAGTTTGATTAACAAAACTAATATTAGTATTAGTTTGTATTAGAATATTTTTTTTTACTCATCAAGTATTTCATATCATAGGGTAACCCCACAAGAGCAAGGGGCAAGGGGCTAAAGCTACAAAGCCCACAAGTCTAACCGAGCATGTCATTGTAAACTTGTATAGACAGTCGAGTAAGTGGAAACAGACCGGGGAAGATTTAATTATTTGTTATGGAAATAGCTAAGCCTACGACTAGTCAAGCCACACTGACTTCGATTTGAGAAAATGAAATCTAAACGTGTCAAACCGATACTTAATATATTTGTTTAAAGACTCTTTTCTTTTCTATTTTGATAAAAGGTATAATAAAATAAAAGCAGATTGGTATAATCAAGTTTTATCTAATAATAAGTTTTTCTAATATATGAAATTATTGTACATTTCAAAATATAGAAATTCAATATTCGCAACATTAAATTAAGGAACTTTTTTCCGTACTTATGTAGTTTATATGACTTTAAAAGTTTTTGAATAATGTCAATTACATGACGCATTATCAGAATTCATCAATATCTCCGAATTTGCCTGTTTGTGGCTTGTTACATTATTGCTTATTAGCAAATATATATAGTAAAATAAAAGTAAAGTAACCTATAAATATCCCACAACTGGACAAAGGCTTCCTCTCCCACTAAGGAGAATGTTAAGACTTTAATCCACCATGCATCTTCACGGTGGGTTGGCGTATATGTTTCAGAATTTCTCCCGGCACATGCAGGTTACCTCACGATGTTTGTCTTCACCGCCGAGCTCGAGATGAATTAAACACAATGTTGGCACTTGATAACACAACGGGCTAGCCGAGATTTGAACCCACGATCATCAGTTGAGATCAACGTGTTCTACATAGATCTCGACTCTTTACTAGACTATCTCGATTCTTCTAAACAAAAATAGATAATCTCCACATAACCCGATTTTTTTTTGCATTAGGGACAAACCACATGAATTGTGTATCTTTCGAAGATTTCCCCTGCGAAAAAACGCATGTCGCTTCATAGGCATTAGAGTAGGTGGAAGCATATGGGAGATTTAAAAGTATTACTAGATTTGTTGAAAAAAAAAAATAAAAATTAAACAAAAACCGACAAAAAAACGACAACCCGTAGAAAGTAAAGAATGGTCATGGTCTTAAAATAGGATCGATTTTGATAGAACATGTTTAAAAACAAAAAAACCGCATCCAAATCGTTTCATCCGTTAAGCTATTGTCCCTCACACAGACACGCATAGCGGTCAAAGTAAGCTACTAATAAATATAAACTAAGTAAATAACAAAGCCTCCAACATTTATAAAATTTATAACATAATTCTTGATGAAATAAACAATTTCCATTACAAACGTTCTGTGATAACGCCGCCGATTACATCATTAAGTCCTGGCTCACATTAGTCAACCGTAATCTAATTAATTGTGGCACGTTTGTATCAGATTCCAATGAAATATATGTCTGATTCATAATAATACATGTGTAATGATTATTTATTACCTATATGGTAATAAGATTATTGTAAAATGTATTTTTTATCACACGGGAAACCTTATAATTTCAGTTTAAAAAAATGCCTATAAAATGTGCGTAAGGTGAGTTTTTTCTTAGACTTACATAAAGATTTACATAAGTTGTTTCTAGTTGCTTTACTTCTGAAAGAATTAACCGTCAGTGCCTTATATTTACCATTCACAGCTTTCGTAACTATTTACGGCGTATCTGTTACCAGGTTACATCTATGTTTTATATAAATTACGAAAGTGAGCGTACAAATGGAGTTCACGCCTTAAACTTTATTAGTACATTCGTGCGAAGTCGTATTTCTTCAAACCTCAATGCACTTATTCAATTCCGTCACTCGAAATAAAAAAAAATTGTTCAACGTTTTATTATTCAAACCTATTGTTAGCTGAAGCGATATTTTGTGAAAACTTCCAAGCCATCCCACGCGAACTGAGCCGGGAACAAAAGGTAGTGATAAATACCATTTTATTTACAAAGGCGCTGCAGAGCCTTGTCATACTTTAAAACTTGCCTAAACTTCTTAACTGCACTGTTGTTAATAAGTTAATCGGGAGGAATCTGCGGTGAGAATTTTGTAACTTTAGAAGTTTTCGAGGAATTATACGAAGTATTAAGGGCTCGACCAAACTTGCGCACGTGCACGAAGCGTGCGGTTGGCGTGCACGCTACACGCTTCGGATAGCGTTTTTAATTTTTTTTTTTAAGGTCGTATGTTTTTCAGTTTAGGTAGTAAATGTTAGTTTGGCACATTTAGTATACAATATCAGAAAAATTTCAACCACACAGAAAGCACTTTTATTGTAGTATCTCAGAAAATACTGAAAAAGTTTTTAATTCCTTTATTATTATTATGTATCTATCTTATATTTGAACGCTAACAATCTATACACTATCAAGCCACACGGACTTTATTTTCAAAAATTGGCGTCTAAAAATATCAAACCTTTTCTTAAATAAAGTTTAAGAAGTTTATAACCGTCTTTTCCATATTTATTTTGTTAGAACGTATAATAAATTATAAGCAGATTTGTATAATAAAGAGTTTTATCTAATAATAAGATACAAGAACAAATATATGAGATTTTGAAATATTTCAATATGGAACGCATTTGAAATTCAAAATAGTTCAGATCTTTGAATTTAACTTTTTGTGGGTTGACACATTATTGCTTATCAGCGTCCATTCATAATAATAATTGCATACGGTGTACAGACTCACCAAGACACGAATGTAAAAACGCGTAATGTTTAAAGCCGAATTAATCGATAAATTTTATAATATTGTCCGTAAAATTATATATCAAATCCAAGTATATTTTTTTCAACTCAGGCTTCCAATTCAAAGAAAATAGTAAGATCAAATAAACAATTTATCTCTCTGTATATTAGTATTGTGTTCTGATTGGAATATTCTATTTTATTCCCATTGAATCCTCAATTGAATCGTTTATCTGTTCCAAGAATAGAACAAAGGACGCGTCGTCTCGTCAAACACAAATGTACACAACTTACATTTAGGAAAACGATTGATTTTCTTAACAAATGATGTAGATATACATATGTTGGAAATATAAATAACACACAAACACACACAGATATTATAAAGGGGTAAAATTTGTTTGTAAGTTCGAATATAAATGTTTGAAACTACTGATCTGATTGGGAAAGGATAGGCGATATTACGAGTGCAAGTCCAGTGATCGGCACCATTGAAATTTTCATCATAATCGATTTAGTTGTTTAATTTTAAAATCAAAATAACTGTTATAACTATTTCAAGTAAACGAAATTGTGTATATTGCGTTTTCTTAGTTATTTACTTCAAAATAATTAGTAATTTATTAAAGCATTTAATTGCCGTGTATTTAATTGCACATAAAGAGATTTTCTTAATCAGTATAGCCGTGAAAAAACGGAACGAGTAACTAGTGGTATAAGACGTCAATTATATTTACGTTTCACTCTCGTAAATAGTATAAAACAACTGTTATCTAGTAACAGTTATCTCGGTAGCCTTACGAAAGTTAAAAGTTTGTCAAAAATAACACTGAAAATGAGTTCTTTCTGGTGTTAACTAATCTAAATCTCTATACAAGCCTTAGCAACTTAGAATTATAATTCTTGCCAAATAAATATATTTTTTGTCTGTTACAGCGAAGTTATACTATAACAAAAAAACGTTATTTCAGTAATAAAAAAATATATTTGATTCGAATCGTCAACAAGTGATACAACTGTATAAAATATTGTAAATTAAGAATTTCGCATTCCATCGCCACAAAGCCTATTAAACGACAAATAACAATACAACGGCAACATAAAAAAGTTGTTATCGTACAAACCTAAAATAAATCCAATGTATCTATATATTTTATTTGTATTTTTTAAATCGCCGGCCGAATACTGTTAGGTATTTTATGTTGCTTCAAAAAATGCTCGTAGAAAATGCCATTCTCATAAAAAGCACTCCTGTGTTTTATAAATATACATATTTGCCAAAATACATTAGACAAGGTTTTGGTCGAACTGAGAGCGAAATGTTAATATTAAAACTTTATAATTTTTGATATATAAGACAGTATAGATACATAAATTTATAATAAATTTCATTTGTAGGTATTTACCTGGTTCACACGTAATAAGTTACGATGTAAGTAAAATCAGATACTTACTCAAAAATCATGTTACCGTTTGGTAACTTATTAACTTATTTGAAGAAACTTTTCACAGTGATAGAACCTCGTTGTAGCTGACTACAGCTCGTATACGGGCTGGCCCGATTAGAAAAGTACGCCTCTCTCGTAGAAAATCGGTGTAAAGTAGCCAAAGTAGAAAGTGGAAAGCCGGTATTCTACATCTATTATTCCTTTGTAAGCCACCAATGCATTTAATTGCTTAAGATCTAACACAGCGTAAGGGAAATAACGTACCTTTACAGGAGAACGAATAAATTGGATAATATTACAATAATACGATTACGAATTAATACTAAATTCAAATTTAAGTACACGGTAGTGAATAATATACCTTTAAAACATGGTACATTAAATTATTAAGAGGAAAGATTAAATAGTTTGTTACTTTGCAGTGAATAGGCTACGAAAATAATAAATCTAATTTTTTGCATCAATTAGCCTATTTATTAAGGAAGATTATAGGCTATATACTATTATAGGCTACTAGTATAAGCAGTAACCATAAACGCGATTAAAACCACGAGGGGCAGTTAGTGACTTATAAAACGCAAATGGTGATCATAACATCAGGTGACCCGCTTGCTCGTTGCTATTTCCATAAAAAACATTATTTAATAAAGAAGACCGTTACCCGCTTGCACTTCGACCACACGTGGAACTGTACCGCTCCGCTAGCCACCCTCGCCCGCGTCGAAGCGCAGCGAAATCATAAAGTGTAATTGACGACTCGTATTACGAGTTGTCATAAAATGTGATTCGCCACACATCATGTACTTTAAATTTTAAGACTGCTTTTTTTTTCTATCGATCCACGATGGATTAAACATACTTGGTAAATGATATTGTTCCAGTGTTCATATCTTATTAACCCATGGATTTTAACAGCCAGGATGGTGTTTTTTTTGGGCGATGTTGAGAGTATCTGCTTGTCAACATTGGAAATGGGTACAGATTTTTAACGTCTAATAGTTTGGACGATGAATATTATTGAACAAGAATTACGTTAAACTATCGCTATTGTGTAAACACTAAAAGAAAAAATAAACTTTTCATACCAAACTTTCATTTTCATAAAGTCAGTTCATTGTTTCTGGGGTTTGGTATTCGCATCCATAATAAAATCATATATATAATACAGTTTTACATTAACTTAATAAGTTTAAAGCCTACGTTAAAAAATCTTTAATAAATGAAGCATATTATACCATACAAAAATATTTTGACGACAAAGAGGCGTGAATTTGACAAGCGTTGATTTTCTATCCGGATAACATAATTAAAATGTAATAAAAATACATTATGTATAAATGATTTTAAAAGACTTACTATCGAGTTTCTTGCCGGTTCTTATCGGTAGAGACTACATTCCGAACCAGTGGTAGCTTTATAAAAATCTAAAATGAAAATATGATATGTAACTTGACGATTCGAAAGTGCTTTAAAAGACCATTTGAATAAAGTATATTTTGAGTTTTGAGTTTGAGTTATTATTATAATATAATATTTATTCTGACAGTTGATTTTTGCAAATGTAATCAAAATAATTTTGCTGTTAGGTATGGCTAATGAAAAAATCAATACGAAACAGTTCAATAACTTGGTAAAATCGTCTAGTCTGGTAATTCAAAGTAAATACTCAGAAGATAGTGCTTGCAAACTTTAAGAAGCCTCTCCTTGAAATATCAAACTCTTTAATAGTTATAAATAATAATGATAAACGTTTAACATTCATCAGCCCCATTAGGTTCCCATGGTTCTATGCCAGTGGTTCGGAAACACATAGAATACATAAACACCGTGACCAAGACGAATATCCGTATGGCCTATAGAGATGCTTGTCACGAGCGGGGACAGAGCCCGCGACCGTTGGCGATTCAGTCAGTTGCAGTGATCACTGCACAAACCTGTCGTCAAAATAAGAAAGAACGGAGGTTGAGTCTAATGATAGCCTATGTATGAAATGGTTTTTAAATAAGCTGACTTGAACGAAGCAGTACCTAAATCTCACATAAACTCGGCGTGAAATAGCTAATATAGCGTTTCGTACAGTGAGTGAGAGAGCCGGAATCCTAACCACCTTCCCCATTCCTTTTTTCCTATTCCCCTTCGTTCTTTATTCATTGTCAACCTAGCGAAGCATTTTTAGGTTCTGCAGTTCTACAAATGATCACCGCCGATGACAGGTGTTCCATCTGTTCGTTTTCCAGCTACTTCTAATAAAACATAGAATAGATTTCACTGTGGTAGAGCTTGGCTGTAGCTCATTAGCAGAATTTCTTTATAATACCAAACGAACGACCAGGCAGGTTACAGGTATGCAGTATCAGAGATCCCACAAACGCCGTTCAAATAGGAATAAGTATGGAGGGAAATAGAAAGTAAAAGACAATATAGACATAGGCGATGTGTAAGCTTCTGACTCTCTCACTCACCGTACGAGACGCAACTAGGTATGTTATTTACGCTAGTGTTCTGTGAGTATTATGTGCATTATTAATATTTCCATTCTTTCAATCCAAACAAGCGTTAAAATTTCGCATCGATAGCTCGACCTTATGAACTATTCACGCTTCAAATCGATATAATAAAATTACGTAAAAGCCCACTTTTATTTGCATAATAGCACTTCGTTAAAATCTATATTTAAAAGAAAACGTATTTTAAAATGGAACTATAAAACCTTGACCGATATTATTGCTAAGGCTTTCTGTTTTTTTTTTTAATTTGTTTTATAAACTAAGCGTTAGGGGTAATCCATGCTAGCGGAGAATCAACAAGTATCGAAGCGTCACAATTAAAGAGCCAATCAATCGCTTGCAGGATAATAAGTGGACACTGATAAGCAATACTATGTCAAGTCACAGGGACTTCATTTTGAGAAAATGGCGTCTAAAAATGTCAAACTTATTCTTAATAAATTTGTTTGACGACGTGTGTGTTCATTTTTTCTTTTAAATTTTTATAAAAAATATAATTAATTAAAAGCACATTGGTATAATGAAATGTTTTACCTAATAAGTAATTTTATGGCTTAGATGAGGTCTACAATGTTTTGTAAAATATAATCCTTTTTTATATTAATTAAGATGTAAATAGTTTAATATATAATCTTTTCTTTTATTTTTTTTAATTTATAAAAATTAACAGACTAAATAATTTAAATTAAATTTTATAAGCCAGAATAGTGATAAGTAATTTTGAAATATGTGAGATTATTAATATTTTGCACATATGGAACACACTATTGAAACATTAAATTAAGAAACTTTTTTCCTTGCATATTTAGTTTAGATGACTTGAACATTTTTTGAGTAATGTCAAATACGTGACGCATGGTCAAAATATATCTATATCTCCGAATTTGAATTTTTGTGGCTTGACAAAGTATTGCTTATAGCATCCAAGTATCAGCTTGCATTTTTTTTGCTGCCCAGGTTGAGTGAGTCCTTATACGAACTATATACAGTGGACTAGTAGGCTTTTGTTTTAAAAGGGAAAAACAAGCAGACAATTCCACAGTTTGAACAGCAGATGTCCATGGTAACCAATTAACATCAGAATGTTAATTGGTTACCATGGACATCTGCTACGTTAAAGATGTTGCGGATGTTTTAATGATCTTTTGGAAAAATTGTATTTACACACTGGACGCTTAAATACTTTAAATTATAGAACTCAGTTAAGACCTCAGGTGGACCGTGAAGCCGCCACATTGGATGTAGATCGGGTAGCCAAGTGGGTTTTTTGATCTAAATCATTAGTTATTTGTTAATTACGAATATAGCACTTATTTTAATTAAACTAAACATTTTTGCCTTTTAATACCATTTTCATAACATTTTTCAGGCAAAACTATGTCAGAAAATGTCGTCGGAGAATCATCTATCAACAAGTTATAAACTAAATTTGCGAGTTTGAACAATGGACCAACAAATATTTACAACGTTTTGAACAAACTTGTGTAACGGACGACATATTGTTTCATAATTCAATTTATGTCGGACGTCGTATATCGCGTGAATACAATAAAATAATATAGAATATATTGTCAAGGCTTATATATATAATATAAACAAATATAAGCCTTGAAAATATATTCAAAGCTAGTTGAAGGAGTTTGGTGAATGATGAATGATAATGAATTGGCAGTCTTCAGACTAGCGTAGTGGATGCACCTGTGTGATATCGGTCGAATTAACTGACTTTTTCCAATTGACGAGTTCTGCAGTTTTAGTTTTTATCAAAATCAGTCTGTCATGGTCAATATTCTCTATGTGTTAGTGTTGTCAGATTGTAAAAATCAAGATCTAATACTGCATTCTAATCAGGACTGATTCCATTTGTCCCTTTCAAAACCTGTCCCTTTCATGGCACCTCTCCCCTATTAAATGATCAACGTCGGCCATGAAATGTGTAGCACCAGGTTAACCACAAATGCCTTGCCGGGATATATAAATTAAAGGTTTCTGGTTTTCTCACTTATCCTAGGAAAAGTAGTCAAATCAGCCAGTACTATCCGTATAACATTTTCGATAACATTCCGATACCATTTTTTCAAAAAAATAATTTTTAATACAGAAATACAAGTCCTCTAAAAAGGTTAAATGCTTTAATACTCATTCGAACATACCTAAATCTATATTCTATGCTAATAAACAAAATTTAAGTGTTTGTTTGTAATTTATATTTCACAGCTTTAAGCTAAATGGATATTAAACTATACACGGTACTTACATCAAAAACACAATTTATAAAATTTTTGTTTGTCTATCTGATTATTCCGGCTAATCTCTGAAATAGCTGGATCGATTTTGACTCGACTTTTACTCCCAGATACCTAATGTTATAAAGTGTAACTTCGGCTACTATTAATTTAAAAAAAAATAATATTTTATTTAAAAAATATAAAAATTGAAACGTAGAGCATATCCTATTTAAGTAAGGAAGGTAAGCATTAAATAAATATAATTTTTCTTTAGGCTAACGTGGGTATAATTACAATCAAACTTTTTGACAAAATAAAGTTACTTCATAGGATTCCAATCCTAAATATTTAGAATTTCGATAGCATTAATTTCACGTCGATTACGAGTAGATTCGTTAATGGACTTAATAATTTCAAACTTGCAATCGACAGCACAATAAATCACGTTTATTCGAATAGCGGAATAACGTTATTAAAAACTCTTGTTATAAATAACCATCGACTGTCGAAATGTATTGACAATTAAATATATCTAAATTAAAGGTAAACCTCGTTTAAAATAATCCTACTACAATAGGACGCTGATAAGTAATAATGTATCTAGCCACAAGGATTTCATTTTGAGAAAATGTGATCTAAAGATGTTAAACTAATTCTTAATAATAATAAACGCATCACACTCAACGGCCCCTGTTAACCCCAATATAGTCGGTTGCAATCGTTTGGAGATCGAACCTGCAACCGTTAGCGTCTGCGGCAGTGACGACTGCGATAACGTGTCTGTTAAAGTAAGTAGTTAATAAATTTGCTTAAAGTATATACTGATTTTTCTTTTCTATTTTGATAAAATATGTAAGAAAATAAAAGCAGATTGGCGTAAAGTTAAGTTTTATCTATTAATAAGTTTTTCTAATATGTAAGATTATTTTATAGTGTTTTAATATGAAACACACTTCAATATTTGAAACACAAATAACGAACTTTTTTTCATACTTATTTAAATGAGATGAATAAATTTTTTTTGCATCAGAATACATCAATATCTCCGAATTTTACAATCTATGGGTTGACACATCATTGCTTGTCAGCGTCCAATTATAATTGCGAAAGTTTGCGTCGGTGGATAGATGTTGTACTTTACACAAAAACTTTTATAATTAAAGAAATATATACGACTGCTTTATTTAAACTCTTAAAATACGCCATTTTTATGAATCCACAATATGCATTTAATATAAAAAAAACTTCGACAATCTATGCATTAAGACATATCAACGAGTACGGATTCTATAAATATACTGAGTATGCCAAAGATCGAATCTATAAAATTAAAAAGCCAATATAAAAGACGGCCTTCATCGAGATTGAAAATTATATTTTATACTCAATGAAATAATGAACAACTCTTTGTGAAAGATTTAAAATTAGACCATAAGAAAATCTATTTTAAGTTCTTTTATCTTTATATAATAAGCACTATTACATAGTACGAATTATTTACCTGAAACTATCGAGTATCTTGTCGGTTCTCCTTGATAGAATCTATATTCCGAACCGGTGGTAAATTGATCATTTTTTTTCTGTATGACGAGTCAAAAGTGCTTGTAAATAGAGTATTTTAATTTTGATCGTACATTTATAAAAAATATATATCCTTTAGGCAATATATCAAAAATCAAAATCAAAATATACTTTATTTGAATAGGCTCTGACTTTTGAATTGTAAATATACATAAAAAAAACGCATTTACGTTGATAATAAAGCAACCACTGGTTTGGAATATAGATTCTACCGAGAGGAACCGGTAATAAACTCGATGATTACTGTTTAAAAAAATATATTTCTCGTACTTTTGCAACTTTCAGTAGTACTATTAATATATTTATAGTAATAAAGGTGCGGATCCAGGATTTTGTTCATTGTGGGATTTAGGGATATAGGTGTATTTCAGAAAATTAAATTACGTGTCGTAGGGAGCGTAAATCGATAATGGTGGTCAAAATAAAAGTGTTTCCCTAGAGCCAGAGGTCACTCCCCCTTCCCCCCGGACAAAAAAAGAAATTGAATATTGTACGTGCGAAGTAAAACCCAGGACCACTGAGCCTAGTTTAAAAATATTTTTGTTATATTTTATATTAAAATGACAGATTTTGGAAGGTATATGGTCATATGCTTTATTTTAAGCCTCCCCGAAAAGTATAAATAGTTTGACGTGAGTCGGTCTGTGGCATTGTAGCTCCGTAACGAATGGACCGATTTTGATGCGATATTTTTGTATAAAGGCTGATGTAATCGAGATGTTTATTAACTATAATTTATATAGATCTATTCAGATTATCAGCCTTGTCCTAGTCGTTGAAAGGATGGGAACAACTTCAATGATTTTAAAATAATATAGTTACTTCAAGTTGACCTGATGCTGCAGTATAATGTAGAAGTATCATGACTAACTCACAGCAGAAATTTCGTGTTGGGCTTGTAGAAATGGTCTCAATGAATAAATTATTTAAAATTTTCCATTTTACGTTATATTTAATCATAAAGATATAGACCACATTTCTAAAAAATAACGTCAGCATTATATAAAGCGCAGTAAAATTACCAGAAGTTTTAAGCAAAGGGCCATTACTTTTGAAAGAAGGAGAATATATCTATGTAAGCGTATACAGAACGAACCTATTGTTCTGCCGGACCTAAAAAATCATTAATCATAAGAAATCTAACCTTAATTTGCTTCGGTCAGACCCTTGTAGCAGGAAGCGCTGTTCGGTAGCTATTTGTTCAGAATAATGCGAAAAATTATACGCTGTAATGTTATTTTGTAAAGGTCAAACTCACATTACCCTCTAGAGATATGAAGGAACATTTACAATGTACCAAAATTTTGATTTAAAACAATTTTATATAAATATATATTAAACTCGCAGGCTTTGGTATAGATTTCATAAAAGAGGGGTCTGTCCAAGGAAAGGGTCTGAAGGGGGGTTAAGTCCATAATTTAGAAAAATAATCTTGTTTTTATCTGCCATCATGCCATAAGATGGTATGATTGTAAATGCCAATTTCAGATATTTATAATTTATATAAACCATTGTTATTGCTATTTGTTCAATGTAGTAAGTACAAAATAGTATACTAAGGGAGGGGTCCGGACCCCCTAAGCCCCTCCCTTATATACGTCCATAGTTAAATTACTAAACCAATTAATGGGACGATTATGAATGGATTCCCAAAATACGTTAATAAATTACGGAGTTCTGAGTTAGTTGAAGTTGGCTGGAAAAATTTAATATTTTTTCTAAAAAAGTCAACTGCCTTATCTTTACTATTTCTTGCCTTACTTCCTAGTCCTCGTCATCTCTTCTTATTTCTTTTCAAGTAATTTTACTTTTGTAACTCCTCTGGCGCTGTATTCCTAGGCGGCTGTGATCTGATCACTTAATTTCAGTTGATCTGCCTGCTCGTTTGCTCGGATTACAAGTGTCCTCTGTCCCTTTGACCATGTTTGTGATATTAGTCGGCTTTGACAATTAGTTTACAAGGGCTAGTAGAGGAAGCAAGATTTAGTGAAAGCACATGTTTTGTCCTATTGACGTTATTTTGTGTTATGTTTGGATTTATCTGATTTAAAATTTATTAACCAACTTCAAAAACGAGGTTATCAATTCGGTGGTTTATAATCTTTTTATGCATGTTCGGGCATAACTCCGTCATTTCGATGAATTTGGATTTTATTACCTAAATTTGTTTAGAAGTTTGATTTTTAAATCAAAGTAATTGAAATAAGTTTATCATCAGAGTTTAAAATTACTATTTTGCTGTTAAGGATTAATTAGCCTGTAACTAGTCTAGCCGTTTTCGAGTTCTCGGTGAAAAATACGGCCACGAAGAATTAAGGACCCCCTCCTTTTTTTGGAGGCACTTAAAAATTGTAATTTAAGCAAACGTAAACAAAACGATCCATATATCACACCAAAGGTCTACCAATTAAGCGCCACACCCTAGTGAATGTAACCCCCAAACTATTGCTATGTGCTCAATTTTAACCCACTATTACGACGTGCGGTAGGATTTCTATAGAATACCAAACTACACAAATACTCGTTGATTGTTTGTATTTAATCGTCTCCGAAAAGGGAGGTTCGAATTCCAAGCGATCTTCTTCTACGTTAAGACAAAAGAAGGGTATCATTTAATTTAATATTACATTAATTGAAGTCTAAATAAACGTTGTCTGTTCAAATTACCTTTAAAACAACTCTTTGTTTTATTTACATTAAACACATTTTTGTCAAGGATCGTAATCATTTTGTTTACTTGTAATTAATACTCAAAAGTAAGCCGATGTGTAACAGATAATATATATAAGAATCTTCTTTTAATTGATTAAATAAATAAACGTGTGTTGCTCTGTAACCAAAGATTTATTTTTAATATTTATATATTATATATTTATTATATACATTTATTACATTACATTATTTATAATAACTTTATTACATACCTGTAACCAAAGAAACGACTTTTACGTTTATTTATTATATTCAATAAACCAATTTAAATAAAATTAAAAAATATTTTTTTTTTATTATTCGTTACTATGGAGATTCATGTCAGTATGTAAAATTAAAAAAAACACAATATAATATAAAACCTACATAACATAAAAACTTAAGAAATAGAAAGAATACATTTTCTTTACATACATATATGTATATTACAGGCGACCCGACGCGGTTTCTCTCGCGTTTAACAGAGGAATGTCATACAAAATTTTACCCCAGTTTTACCCCCTTAGGGATCAAATTTTATATAACTATCGAGTTTCTTGACGGTTCTTCTTAGTAGAATCTGCGTTCCGAACCGGTGGTAGCTTCATTATTGATGTAATTTTTATTTTGTTTTTTTTTCATGTATTACGATTCATAAGTGCTCGTGAGAGCCTACTTGAATAAAGTATTTTTTTATTTTGATTTTGATTATAGAATCCCATATTAGTACTGACTACAGCTCATAGGCGGGCTGGATGGAACAGAGCAGTACCTCACGAGCTCAGAAGATTAGCGTGGAGTAGTTAATGCATCTGCGTTATGATGAGTGAGAGAGCGGGAAGACTAACCCCTCCCCCATTTCTTTCCTTACTTCCTATTCTCTTTCATTTCTTATTTCTTTTTAAGCTGGTAACGCAATTGGGGCACGTCTGGGCTGCTAATGTCCATGAGCGGCAGTGATCTCGTAACATTAGGTGTCCCGCCTACTCGTTATTACACAGTTACTACAGTTATTACAGTTAATACTTTTTATGTTTTAGACATTCACTGGCGTCCACTAAGTAAGGATTTTTGGAAATTTTGGATAAACGATTGAATGGAAGTCCGTTATTATCAAAATAAATACGAAATGTATCTAAATTAGAAATAAATACACATGTCATCAGTGTTTTTCAAAATATTACCCCTAATAGCAAAAATTAGTGGATGTAAATCTATATATAACTTGAGCGAAGTCTGTGATCCATTAGTATCTATATATTAATACGTGAAGCAAAAATGTTGTACCCTTTTTTTACGAAAATCACACGGACGGAAGAGTATGGAATTTCGCACACTTATAATTTATATAGAAGACAGAGGAATGCTAATATATATATTTTAAATTCTTAATAAAATACATTGAATCAATAAAAAACACAATATACACTATACACAACCACTATACACTCTCTTGTTTATTGTTAAAGTCTGTGGTCAATCTTAAAATCAGTTGAAAATTTAAACTACGGCCGAATTTCGACCAATAGACGATCATTAGTAATAATAAATGTTTAGTCAAGATTTGCTTATTATATAAGCAATAGGAAGAAAGGACTCTCATATAAGATATAAACATACCTAAAGTTTAACAATTCAGTCTCCATACGTTTTAATAAAACACCAACTTGAAGCTAACTTTGAACAAAGTAAGATTCTCATTCTGTACTTAATAAGAAACTTCGGGTTTCTAAGCTGACAATGCAAATAAGTTAGTTCAAATCAGCCGTTTTGTTTGTAAAATAGTAAACATTATAAGCGGATTGTTGACTACTAAACTTAAACAATTTATACAAATAAGTATAATTTTTATACAAATTACATCCGGTCAAAACGTTACGTTTGTAAGAAAACGTATGTATCTATTATTTTTTTTCAGTTCCTTATTACCCGACCGACTCAGAAATAGAGTAATGTTCTTCACACGTATGTGTGTAAATATGTGTCTATGTTCAATTGTCCCGCCATTCTAAACTACTAGACCGATTTTGAAGCGTAAGTATTAAAGTCTTATGCTTCCCCGTAATGCCACAGATGTGACGTCATCAAAAAACCAACATGGCCGATATTAGTTAAATCTTTTTGGTTTTTTATCTTTCACTTTCGCATGTGTCTACAAAGCTTGAAAAGTAATCGATGGATTCGTTTGTAAATTTTACACAGTATTGTATTTTAATAGACGACTGATTTTATATTCAACTTTATAGTTGTCTATAGCAGAATATTTATCAAAGTTCCTTGGTATTCAAATATTCATGCTACAATAAAATTCTCTAACTGAAGACGACACCGCGAAACGTTTCTAATATTATAAATGCGAGAGTTTGTGAGGATGATATGGTGAAGAGGAGATGGATGCTTGTTCCTCTTTCATGAACAGTTATTTAACAGATTCTGATAAAACTTTTCATTAATATAACTTCTGAAAACCCAGGAAGAATGCCTCTATAATTGTTTTTGTATAATATAAATATAAACGACTTAAAAGAGAACTATTATTGTATACATAAACATACGATCGTAGCAATCCGTTCCATATCTCCTAAGATCTTTAGCAAATCCCAATAAAATACTAAATCATTCCTTGAGATGAAAAATATTTAAATACCGAAAACACCGTCCAAATCGTATAGTACGTTCGGTTTTAGTTGTTCTAAATCGCGGACATATAAACATACCTACTGTAAGGATGCGCGACTATTAAACAAGTATTGACTGTAATTAGGAGCGAGCTGGCTGATGACACTTTTTGAAAAGTAGATAACAATTCGTGGAACGGGCATTCAATAATATATAAGGAAGCGTTGTATATGAAAACACACTAGTTTTGTATTGTGATTTTATTGAAAATCAATAAATATTGAGACTGTTGAATACTATTTTTGAGCCGTCCTAACACTACATACTATAGAATACAGAACTCGAATTTTTGAAGCCGCTAAAAAAGACTTTACAACACACCGCCCAATTAATCCCATATTAAAACGAATTAACTCCTATAGTGCTAAATCCAATCTGTATAAATGGCACCGATTTTGTCACCAGATTACTAAACTAGTAGAACGTAACCTCAAATTATTCCACCTTGATACTCTTCACAAATGCGGATTTCCGGAATCTTTAGCACAAAACAGGTTCACCGCTTGCGGTCGCTTTGCTGGAGACAGTAAAATTTAGCTAATGTCTCTTAAAGTAAATGCTGATATATATGCTATGAATTCATTTATATTGCGAGCGTGAATTTGTATATTTACGAGTTTAATTGTATGTTATTTTTTTAGAGATGTTACTTTCTTTGTAATAATAAAATGATCACTTATCGAAGAACTAGACAAAACTCAAGATGACAAAAGACTCATGATTTGAGATCAATTCTCACCCTTATAAAGAAGCCTTTGTCTTTCTCCGATATCTAATCGTGCTTCACACCAAAATTTTTTAAAATAGCTTCAGCGGTTAGATGAAAGCGTAACAAAACACATATAGAGATAGAGTTGAATATCAAACTAATATGAAAATTTTTAAAATATGGCAGACGTGAAGAATAAATAAGCTTTAATAGTAAATAGCTACCTCAGCGAACTAGTACAGCCTCAGAATACAAAAAAATATAGTCTTAACTTATTAGCAGTTCCGTATAAAATGTACTAATCAGTAGAATAAGAATTTTCTCCAAAAAAATCGAATTTTTTAAACTTTGTAATAAAATAATTAAAATAACACCCTGAAAATATCCCATTGCACCCTAAGCAATAAAATTCAAAACAAACTTTATTCAAAGAACTTTCGAATCGTCGAGTTACGGGTCAATTTTTATAGATTTATTTAAGCTACCACCGGTTCGGAACGTAGTCTCTACCGAGAAGAACCGGCAAGGAACTCGATAGGTACTCTTTTAAAATAATTCATACATAATGGATTTTTATATATTCCCTCCTTAAATGAGATAGAAAATATTGTCAGCCCTTAAATAATTCTTCCCATACCATTAATTCAGACGAAACCAGCCAAGGTTTTGTCTAAGACAGGCCGTGTTTAGTTCTAATGAATTGGTCTCACCTCGTGTCGTAGAGGCTGTGTTTGCGTTCCCGCCACACCTACATGGGTTTGGTATTTTATAAGGCTGTATAATTCCGTGAAGCGAAGATTTATTTCCATTAATTATTCTAATCTTTCTAAACAATATATTCATGTGCTATGGTGATGAGAACACCATACGTATGGCCAATACAGACGTTTTTCGGGAATCGAACCCACGACCTTTAGCGCTTCGATCAATCACGGTGATCACTGCGCTTACCTGTCTTTCTAAAAAACATATTTAAGTTCTCTAATTAAATTCTTTTGTTACACAAAAAATATCAGGTACAATAATTAGACGCTGATAAGCAATAATACGTCAAGTCACACGGATTTCGTTTTAAGATAATGGCGTCTAAAGACGTCAAAACATTTCTTAATTAATTTGTTTGAAGAAGTGAATATCCATCTTTTCTCTTCTTTTTTGATAAACGGTAAATTGAATAAAAAGGAGATTGGTATAATCAAAAGTTATTTCTAATTCAAAAATTGGAACATACTTTAATATTCGAAATAAAACAATTACGGAAAAAGTTCCTTTATTTAAAGGAACTTTTTCCGTAATTGTTTCATTTGTACGACTTTAAACATTTTTGAATAATGTGAAATACATGACGCATTATCAGAATACATCAATATCTCCGAAATAAGATTTTTTGTGGGTTGACACATTATCGCTTATCAGCATCCAATTGTGATATAGTTTAACAATAACTGCTTTACTACAAAAGATGAAATAAAACCGTGTTCAACACGTGTCTAGCTAAACAGTGCTTAATAAAATTTGTTACCTTCACGCGTTCCTGAGAAAAAGGTTGAAAGACAAACTTACAAACAGACAAACATACATACAGAAAGTTATAGTTTTCAGATTTTTCCTTTATTTGTACCGTAAGATCTTACTTCTTGCCAAATTTCATCGTGCTAGGTCAATGGGAAGTACCCTATAGTTTTGATTCCCTTGCGAAAACGCTAAAATGGTCAAAATATGCGACATATTTGCGATTATCTTTTGATTGCTTTAAATTGGAAGCTTAATTTTTTCACAGCGGCATGTCATCGTAGACTTGAGTATATGATATTAATTTCAATATGATACGTCCATGCATTTCTGAGAAAAAAGTCTTGAAAGTCAGACAGACAGACAGACGCACAACAAAGTGATCCTTTAAGGGTTCCGTTTTACTTTTTAAGGTACGGAACCCTAAAAATTAAACATTGTTTAAAAAGTTGTCAAAATTGCTACACTGCGTGTAAAATTAAAAAAAAATATATATCACACGTCATATTTGACAGCTGAAATAAGTTTTAAGCATATGTATGTTAAAATCGAAATTGTCTTTAGACACGGATTTGTAGTACAGGATTTTATAGACACGCGTTTAACGTATGTTTAAATTTTTTGTAGTAAGGTATATTTAAAGATTTACGTTTATCAATATAAATGTAACATCGCAAAGGCACGTTCAGTAATCCCTACGTCAACCTGTCAAAATATTTAATACAATTTTTTAGACAGTCGCATCAATTATAGTAACCTAATAGCAACGTTCAAGTGAAGCAAGCCCCTGATTCGCCTAAAGTTTGTTTAGTACAGCACACATTGTTTTCAAAGTACCTTACTAGTGGCACTTAGCCAAGTTGGAGGTTTTTGCTCCGTGAGTCGTACCGAAGATGTTTTCGTTGTGATTACAAAGGATCTAAGCGTAGGACACATGGGCTGTATTTGTATTGACTGAGAATGTGGGACTTTGTATGTTTCTGGCATTGTTTATACACTGTGTTACTTTCTTAAAATATTTGTTGTACTAATGATTTTTATTACATCACCAATAACTAAAACTTAAAAAGGAAAGTGACTTCAAAATCCAAATACATACTAATTCTAGTTATTTTGATTAAAAACTACATTACATATTTTGATGATTTTGTTTTAAACTATACAAAATAATAAAGATAAATTATGTAGTTGCTATGGTATACTAATAAAAAAAGGATTTATATATTTTAAACTTTCGCGATTATAATAGGCGCGATTAGGCAAAGAAAACTCGCGCATTCGGTGCCGGAGGGCGATCGGTACACCAGTTAGCTCGTGAACACGACGAATGCAACTTCGTCGAAACGTCGGGCAATAAAAAGGTATTACTACCATTAGTTATCGCGATAAGACCCGTTATATTAAATAGGAAAAAAGGATTTGTTAGTTCCGTTTTTTTTTTTTCATATTTATCTCTTAATTTAGTTAGTATAGTTTTTTTATTACTAAGCATAATAAATTACACACTTATCTTATAACCTATTATTACTTAATGAGCCTGTGTCGGGGGTCCGAAAATACACAATGCAACCATAAACACCCAGAGCACGACAAATATCAGTACTCATGTTTATATATTCTCATATATTCATGTTTGTCATGAGCGGACATCGAACCTGTGACCGTGAGCGCTTCAGTCATTTGCAGTGACCACTGCAATTTTCATTTTATCTTTAAAAAAATCTTTATTTTTTTCATTTCATTAATTAAAAATTTTACTTCTACAAATTGTTCTTTAAATGTTTTAGCTGGTAAAGTAACATCTTCTAAAGGGCAATTAAGCTAAAATCAACATTTAAATTCGCCAGTTAACCGCAAGTAGGTCGATTGCATTGTTTGGTTCAATTCTTTAATTAACTTGCATAGCACCTGCTCTCTCGGGATTACTTAAACTCTGTAACAAAGTATCTACATGCTTTTAAATTTTCAACACAGATTAAAAAGAACTTTTAAGTTAGAGAGTTAATATAGTAAAACATTTTCGCTCGCGTCTGTGTAATCGTATCTAGGTGCATGGATGCATTCTTGCGTGCGTGCGTGCATGCGTGCATGCGTGCATGTGTTCGTGTGTGTATGATCAACTGAATTTGATCAATACTAGGAAATTTTGTAAAAATTTCTAAAACTAGCAGCCATGGCGGTCTTTAAATTGAAACGCCTGTGACGTAATGATAGTCCTAAAATATATTTGCAAAAATTCATAAAAAAAAAAAAACATTAACAGAAAATAATTTATTTCGGAATAGTCAAATCACCTAAAATTAATTTTCATACATGATCAACAATAATCAAAATTATAAATATTTACATTTCCTTACACGAATACTTACTACACATACATACGTACATTGTGTCGAAATACTTCAAGTAGATAAACATCGTATGTAAATTCAACAGCTATTTCCCTGAAATGTTATGCTAAACTAATATAAATATGGTTGTTATCTGAAGTGGAAATAGGCGTTTTAAAGTATTATCTCAGCTTGCTTCTTACAGGAAATAGGAAAGCGGGTCACGCGTTGGAATGACAAGGAATGGGGCCGCCATACCTTAAGCCATGGTTTACAACTTGGCTGTAGTAGTGTAACATACGCGAGTCGACCTCCTTACTGCTTGAAAAATATTGTATCCTTTAACAATTGTATGATATTTTGACACGACATCTTGATTATGCGATAGTTTCGCATAATCAAGATGTCGCGTAGATTTAAAGTAAAATAAAATTAAAAAACCACCTTTTATTTATAGAAGCTAAAAGGAATAAAATAAACTTGTGCTTTAAAAGTTTAACTATCAACTTAAAACGTCATTACACAATTTATATGATATATTAGCTCGACGTGAGATTTAAGTACTCGTATTTACATAATTTGAAAATTTTTAAAATTAAAATCAATCAGATGAAGTTATTTGATTCATTTGTTTATCGACACTTATGATTTTCAGTTAAATAAAAGCTTGTATAATAATAAGTACCGAAACTTATTATTTTTAAAATAATGATTGTTTTTGTAATTCACATTGTTGGATATTTATTTTGGGTTATAATAAAAAGGACTTTAACAAGAGGATAACCAACTTTAAAAGCAAAATACGTTATTTCCGTTACTTTCATATACTTATTTTTTTTTTTCATATTAAAACTAAGGTAATATATCTGTCGACGCGAATGTAACAGACGATCTTATTATTAATCTGATTGTTGGTCAAAAATGGGTTAATGAAACGTTGAATTTTGAATTGATTGTCATATAGAGTCAGCGTTAAACAACGTGTCATTCTTGTTATTTGGAAACTTAACATAAATATTTGTGAAGACGTGTTTACTATAAATACGGGTGCACTGTTGGCGATTATTCATTTGTGTTCGAACGCTGGTACAGTGCAGATCTCTCAAAGGCGTCGTTACGCTGATTACACGAGAGTTATAAAACATACTTGTGGAATTTTTACTTGGCAAATCCAGATATGAATGATCATCTTGAAAACATAAATTGTGATGTTAGTAATGCTGATGTCACACATTTTAAAACACTTCGAAGGCACCTCCTCCGTCATATCTATTATGATGAATATTCTATGGGATCAAGGGAAAATATACTATAAACGAATTAATCAAATTGGTCAAGCCATTTTCGAGTTATCGAGCAAAATACGAGTACATTTAAAAAGTCTGCAACGAATTGAGAACCTCCTATTTTTTGGCAGGCGGTTAATAACTATTCCACGCAGTCGTAGTCGCAGGAACAATTTAGTTTTAAATGAACATAAAAGTTACTAAAGTATTGTATTTAAATATAAAACCATCATGATAAACAACGACACTAGTGTGTTTCTAAGGTGAGAATTAAGTTTGTAAGTTTTACTCTCGAGGACGATATTAACATTTTTGTTACTTAGTAACATTAACGTCGTCAGTAGTTACGAAAGCTGTAAATGTTAAAAATAAGCCACTGACAGTAAGCTATGACGAAAAAGACAGAAGTCTGAGAGCAAAATTTAAAAGTTTAATTCTCGCCTTACACTTATGTAAACAAAATTGCGTATCTTAATGCTTTTTTCCCAAAGGACGAAAGACAATGGGATCCCGTCGAAAAGTTTCAGTAGCCATATTTATGCGACTTCGATCAATGCTCCCTGCGTTACGTAAAACGACCACTATCCGTAAAATCGTGACGTCATAATACAAGCGATATACGGTAAAGAAACGTACAAACAATAAATCAAATTTACTTAAAAGTAAGCCTTTTATATGTAACACGGTGTTAAGATAATCTTATAAGTTATTTAAAGAGATGTAATAACCATAAGAGGTCCCTAGCTCAATAGGCAACGCACTAACTAGCCATGCCCAAACCTTAAACAGAACATTTGATAGCATGTAGGGAAGTAAGTGTTTTATATGTTGCACGAATTATATATTACATTATGTCAAGATTTTATAAGTTATAAGCAGTTCTCCGAAGCCTCGCCCACGTATGTTTAGGAAATTGATGCCTAACAATCCTTTAACCCTCTTTTTAACCCTTAGATATTTAAGGAACGCTTATGCAAAATATCACGTTTCTAGCCGTAGTGGTTTCAGCTACATATGCGTTGATCTATCAGTCAGTAAATATGTCAGGCAATCAATTTAGATATATACATATACATATATGACAGACACGATGGCGCAGTGGTCTGACTGACTGACTGACTGTAGCGCTAACGGTCGCGGGTTCGATCCCTGTTCGATCCCGGAAATGTCTGTATTGGCCATACGGATGTTTGTCGCGGTCTGGGTGTTTGTGTTAGTGTTGTGTATGTTTCCGGACCCCCGACACAAGGTCGCAAGATCTTAATGGGGGCCGTTGAGTGTGATGCGTTTATTTATTTATTTATTTATATATATGTATATGTATATATATATAGATTTAAGGAGACGTAATAAAAATAAGAGGTCGTTAGCTGAATAGCAACGTACTAATCAGCCATGAAAAATAAGCCAAACCTTAAACAGGAACATTGATAACGTGTAGTGAAGTAAGTCTTTTAGGGACAAATGCTATCAGTGATTATGACCATCCGTCCTCGATTCTATTAAACACCTCAAATGCCATTTATAATACAGTTTCGAAAGTCGTTAACAGCGCGTTTCATTTTACGTTCGAACCTTCGAATTAACAGCGATGAAATATGGATTTTGTTTGTAACAAGTTGTGAATTTTAATAAGTATAATGAAGAAAATGTTTTATTTTACCGTTGATTTACCTTTATTAATACTTTGTATTTCCTCTTCTATTTTCGCAGTTATTTTATTTATAATAGTTTTTTAATAATGTGGAAAAATTACATTCATTGTTGGGCATTTATAGTGAAATTTATTCAATTCAATTCTAATTTTTTCGTCAACATTAAATAAATCAATTACTTCAGTTCCGGCTCTACATATAATGTAAGTAATAAGTCTGATATTTTATATGACAGACGGACTATCGTGATATCTATTCAATTTTAAATACATAATACTGGATTAATATGGCATTGTACTGCGGGTTTTTTAAGCGTAAATCTTGTAAATAAATGTACACTACATTGCGCATAGAATCATTCACGATACGTTTGTACTGAAAAAATCGTACACTGCTTTATACGTTTAACGAATACTCACTGGATTTGTCAAGCAAATCGATAGAATTGTAACGTATAAAAATCAAAATATTTTTATTCGAAATTAATAATTCACATTCTTTTTTTGAACGTCAAACAAATTAATCGACCACGGATTCGCAAAAGTTAAACCTCAGACCTGAGAAGAAACCGCGAAATGAACCGCAAAGCGATATTTGATTTGTAGTAGCGCATAGTACATTTTGCGCTGTACTCTTCATACGCCATACCATACGCTTTTTTTATCAAATAGCGACGTACGCCTACTTCAAGTAATTAACGTCTACAAAGTTCGGTTATTCTTTAGATTTTTTTTGCGCATTGTTTGGTCAAGACGCAAAGGCTGCTCATTCCGTAGCGCCGGAGACGTCAAAAACCCTAATTGGTATTAAAAAAACTTTCTAAATCAACTAAATTTAAATAAATAGACTAGGCAAACAGTTAAGGGATGACTAAAATAGGAAAGTAGTTAAACGTTACTGTGTCTGTTTGCCCAGATGAGTGATTAAATGTATGAATATCATTCAGGAAGCTAGTTGAACGACGCTGTATTTTGAACGTGTTCTGAATTTCGAATACGAAATAAAACGTGTAGGGATTTTAATATTCTATGTTTTTTTTTTTCATACAAAGATTTCCTGAATTAAATTCCAATAGTGCACGAAAATCAAAATATTCCGCTGATCGGAAGAAATCATACAAATGTAGATCGCTTCAACGCACCGCCTTTTTTCATTCGTTCCCATTGGAAACAATTACTTACGTTTTATTGTTCGACTTTACTGAAGTTCTATTAATATTGAGCGAATGAAATTTATTTTCGTTTTAAAAGAAACGATTCTCTTATTAATCTCTTAAGGGATTCGTTGAAACGGCAGTTTATGATTTATTAAAAATTATGATAATGTCTTACTCGTAATGAATGAATGTAATATTATATTATTGAATAAATAAGTGTAAGTCTCACCTAATATATATTATATTAGACTTACACTTATTTTGCTCACATAGCTTCTTAAAATTTACATACATTGCTTAACGTTGCGTTTGGTGGCAAAGAATTTACCGTCGGAGACTTATTTATTAAGACGCATAACTTATATAAAAAGACTGCAGAATTATTTAACATCAGTTACGACAGTAAAACTTACAAAATCGCGATACAGTAATTATGCTTATTTCATTTGCATCCTGTATCATAAAAAAAATCATTCAATAACCATTATACTATGTTTAATAAATCAGCCAAGTGCGTGTCGGGCCACGCACAATGTAGGGTTCCGTAGTTGTCAGAATTGTCAAGATCGGTCAAGCAATCTTCGAGTACCTATTTTCGTAAAAAAGTTTACGACGAACTGGGAATTTCCTATTTTAAGTCAGTTTATACAATATACATACTTACAATTTTAAACCTTTTATTATTATAAAATTTATATTTTATTTTAATTTAAACTTATGAAATATTTATTTATTTATTCATTTAAATTCATATATTAATTTAAAATTATTAATATTTACATAATGTGATGCTTTAAAAAGTGAAATATTTATTTTTACTTAGATCATCTATAACTCGATAACCATAAGAACCCACATAGCCGTGATAATTTTCCTTTTAAATTCATTATATGTACCACTATCGTGAATATTTTCAGATTTTTAGACGCAGGAGTTTAGTGGGTAGAGGGGGGGGGGACACTTGACTCTAAGAAAAATTGACACTTCAAAGCTTAATATTTCGGAAACAGTTCGTCGTTCGGAAAAATGGTTTTCCCACACCTATAACATTTTTAAAAGACCTATCTAACGATACCCCACAACATGGGATAAATGAGAAAAAAAATTTTTGGTCTCTCTTAACACATAGGGAAGACACCCTGAAAAAAAAATATTTTTAAGATTTTATTGTACGACTTTCTCGGCGTAATTCATATGTATACTAATACCGAATTACAGCTTTCTGGTATTAAGGGTTTCGGAGCAAAGCCGCGGACAGACAGACAGACAGACAGACAGACAGACAGACAGACAGACAGACAGACAGACAGACAGACGGACATGGCGAAACTATAAGGGTTCCGTTTTTTACTACGGAACCCTAAAAATGAGTACAAAACTAAAATATTAAAATTAACGGAACACAATTGAAACTACAAAAAATGGATCACACTTTCTAAAAAAAAGTTTATATATTAAAACACATCGAATTTAAAAACTTAAAACATAAACATTTTAAATAAAAAATATATAAAACTTTAAAATTAAAACGATAATTTACACTATAAACTCTGTCGTCGTATCGTCCGACATTTCATTGGCCAGGGGCCGGATACGTCTGCGACGCGTCCGGTCAGATTGCAATCGAATTTCAAATTTCGAATTCGTATTTCGAACGAGACCGCAATCGTACGGAATGCAATCCGTTCGTCTTTTATTTTTCGGCTGAACTTCCGGTTAGGAAGAAATCAAACATAGATAAAGCGTCATGAATTTATACGTTTCTATAATGTATATGTGTGACGTCACATGCTTAGGAAATGATTGCAGTTTAAACCGATTTTAACAAGTTCCAGTTGCTTTTGACTTCAGTATCGTTACTGGGAAAGTAAGAGAAACGTATATGAAACAGAGTTTTTGAATTGAACGTGGTAGGCCAAATCCGAAAGTGTAAGGAATAGCGAAAAATACTGAAAGAACCCGAAGATTTTGATGAAAACTAAAACTGCATGATTATTTTTTTGAAAAATTAATTTTCCTAACCAGGAATCGATACCTAAATTGAAATGTATAATTAGAAAACCTATGACGCATATGAATTTTAAGTGCGCTTAAGTGATATAAACGATTTTTATATATTATTTAGTCAAACATAGTAAAATATTTTTATTTACACCGATTTTGAAGTTAATAAAAAAACTGCATTCGAAGATTTACAGAAAAACTATATGGCCATTAAAAGTAATACCGGAGAATGTTTTAACTCATTTTGTATAATTATATGGATGCTGATAAGCAATAATGTGTCAACCCACAAAAAGGCAAATTTTAAGATATTGATGTATTTTGATACTACGTCACCTATTTAACATTATCTAATCTAAACTAAATAAGTATGGAAAAAAGTTTCTTAACTCAATCTTTCGTATTTCAGGTGCGTTCCATATTTTGCAATTTATAACATGTTAAATAAATCTATCTGCTTTTGATTCAATTTACATTTTATCAAAATAGAAAAAAAAAGATGAATATATACGTCTTCAAACAAATTTATTGAGAATAGGTTTGACATCTTTAGACGCCATTTTCTCAAAACGAAGTCCGTGTGGCTTGACACAGTATTGCTTATCAGCGTCCATATATTCATATTATGAAGAGGTAAATGCTCATGATAATAGTATTGAAATAATTTCCACACAGCCTTATAAATCAACGTCCTCAAAGCGATGACGTCGAAAACGAATAGCCATTGAGTTATCGTGAGGATGTCAAAATAGATTGACGCTAGTTGGCAGTAGTACTAAGCGACGACAGCAAAGAGCGTATGGCTTGAAACGATAATATTTTGTCGTCTCATATTAAGTATATATACATTATCCTACTAATATTATGAATGTGAAAGTTTGTATGTGTGGATGGATGGATGTTTGTTACTCTTTCACGCAAAAACTACTGAACCGATTTGGCTGAAATTTGAAATGAAGATGGCTTATATCTTAGATTAACACATAGGTTACGTTTTATCCCGAAAAAATTTGAAGTTCCCACAGGAATAACTTATTAAAGAGTACTGAACCGATTTGACGAAATTTGAAATTAAGATAGATGGAAGATAAGATCTTGGATTTACATTTACTATTTCACGCTGACGAAGTCACGGGTACAAGCTAGTTATATTTATTAGAAGCCGAGATGGTCTAGTGGATGGAACACGTCGATCTCAACTGATGATCGCGTGTTCAAACCCCGGTTAGCTGATTTTTCAAGTGCTAAATTTGTGTTTAAATTCATCTCGAGCTCGGCAGTGAAGGAAAACATTCCGAGGAGTGAAGGAAAACTGCATGTGCCGGGAGGAATCCTAACATATGTATATATGCCAACCCGCAGTGGAGCCGCGTGGGGGATTAAACTCTAAACCTTCTCCTTAATAGGAGAAGAGGACTTTGCACAGCAGTGGGACATTTACAGGCTGTTACTTTAATAGTTTTTAAATCTCATGAGCATTTGAAGTTTTAAAATCGATCTAATATTTATACATTACCCTCAAACAAACATAAACATAAAGGTTTTTTAATCATACATATGTGTATATTCAGTTATAATTACGTGTTTTATAGAGAATTAAATACTTTTTAACGTGTCTAGTGTGTTGTCTAGCAGTGGGATATTTACAGATTGTTCCTTTACTTTACACATTATTAATGTTAAAGTATGTCTGGCTGTCACAATTTTGATATAATATATAAAATTATTTATACATTTGAGACGAACCTGGGAATGAAAATCAAATTATTTATATCTTTTGAAAGCCTATGAGCATAACTTACAAAGATTATCGTCATAAAGATAGTTCCTACAGCTTAAAAACCATAATATATGTTTTATATTTTAATACAATACAAAAATATATACTAATAATGCGCAGATAATAAAAAAAAAACTACAATTATTTTAAAAAGTCACGATCCGAAACCGATCACTGAAAACCAATTAATCTACGCGATTTAAATCCGTTTAAAATAGTTTTATTCGTTTGTGCGGTAAGCGTGAGAACCGAATGAAAAACTTTTATTCAAGGCAATAGAAATGGCGTCGATAAAATAACAAGACTTTTAAAAAAGGAATCCGACTTCTATAGTAAAATACGTAATCTTTTACTCGGATGACTTATTCCAGTTATTTTGATTTTAAAATCCGAACTACTTAATAGATTTTTATGAAATTTGTATGAGACCAATGGCAAGAGTACCATTACCATTTTAAACAAAGACAATAGTACCAAAATAGGAAATGCTGTTTTCGTATAATCAGCAAATAATAATAAAAAAACTCAGACAAATAGTAAACCTTTTTAGGAGTCGGTTAAAAATTAGGAATATTAAAATTTAATTACAAATTCCGACTACGAATCGCGTTTAATCCGACAACCATTCACGGTTTATTAGGTCGAATGTTAATAAGCCGAATTCGAACCTAAATCAAATTTTAAAAGGCTTTATTGCTCAAATTGAATGGTAGAGCCTCAAATAAATTCGGCCTGTCTTACGGAAGTTTATTAAAATGCTGTACGCTTCTATGACATTTTTCATTCGACTGACATGTTGGCGCAGTGGTCACTAGTGGTCACTGACTGACCGGTCGCTAACGGTCGCGGGTTCGATCCCCGCTCACGGCAAATGTTTGTATTAGCCATACGGATGTTTGCCGTGGTCTGGGTGTTTGTGTTAGTGTTGTGAGTGTTTCCGGACCCCGAAACAAGGTCACGCGATCTTAATTGGGGCCGTTGAGTGTGATGCGTTTATTTATTTATGACAAACCAGATGGTGTTTGAGTTAAAAGGGTCATATTAAAATTATTGAATGGATCGTCTTATAAAACTGCGGTCATATATTTTTTTTCGTAAACATACACGATTCCTGTGGGAGAGATCGGGTTATGTGGAGATTTATACACACTAAAACCTCTGCGATGGTTTTCCTCTAGGGAATGAAGAGGGCGCGGATTCGCTTCCGCATAGGCATCTGCTCCTCTCGTGCGTTGCTACGCTCGTGGCTGGCGTAGCTCGCCTTGAAGGGCTAGGTGTGGTCTTGCTCTCTCCGCACCGCTTGCTGGTGCGTACGGCAGATTGAGACCATTCCGGCTACCGTCCTTCTCGGGGCCATATGAAAATGAATGCGTATTACCCCCATCTCACGCGCCCACAGCCCGAAGAACATTCTATTTATTCCGCCCCAGGCGCTGATGGGTCTAAAAGTGGTTTTATCTTATTTCCAAAACTATAATTACGATGTGACTTTGCTTCGCACCGTTACGATGTCGCGTCATGAAAGTCTATCATGATACCTTTAATTAAATAAAAAGTCATGCGAGATTCTGTCTTGGTCGTTACGCATTAGGTATATTTTGCGTGAATCGTACGACATTGAGTATACAGGTTTAGTCATGGCGAGGGGTCACTAGGAAGAAATCTGAAACTATGAAAGGAAGACAATTTTTTTGGAACTTAAAAAATACTGCATTTAGAGATTTCGGAAAATGACTACTTGGCTCGAAAATCGAATAGGTATTTTTAAATATGTGAATGTTTTTAGATATATTAACAGAGTAGGTCGTGAGAAATGTGTTATTGTGACACATTCAGTGTATAATAAGTGGTCTATCTGCGGTGCCGTAAATAGGACGGTAGTAGTGGTGTCCAGGGTCAGGACGCACATCCTAGAGGGGCGCAAAAATGACCAAACTCGGAACAAAATTTAGATCATGTACATATGACAAAAATGTAGATTTTCGATGATAGATTTTCTATTATATATTTCTATTTATGTTTGCCTACCGGTTGGAATTGTACTGTAGCTCAATAAATTTTCAACTGACTTCAAGATTGACCATAGACCATCTATTCTCAATTCAACCACAGACAATACATAAACAATGTCAAATACGTGGTAATATGTGACATGTTGTTTTATTGATTTAATGTATTTTTATGCATATTTAAAAAATATAAATTAGCATTATCTCATCGTCTCTATATAAACTACATATCAGTGTACGAAATTTCATACTTTTCCGTCTAAGGAATTTTCATAAAAAAGCCTACAAAGTTTTAATTTTACGAATTAGTATATAGATTAAAGTTTGTCCATTTTTTTCAGTCATTATCAGAGCCAGATAAGATAAGAATTCTTTAAAAGGACGCACTTATATAAGATCGTAGTGCTTATAGAAGCTAGCTACGATACTTCTTGTGATCTTCTAATTAACAAGCTATATTACAATAAAGTTTCATAGAAATTTGTTTAGTAATTTTGTGTGAAAGTTTCAAACATCCATCCTCAAAAACATTCACATTTGTAATAGTAATTCAATAAATGGATAGAAAATTCCAGAACATACCATCAAAAACAGGATGTACTCATTTGGTCATAAACTATACGTATGCGTACCATGAATTATTGATCAATGTTAGCTCCACCATAACCGCTGTGGCCGTTTTAATGGGTCTCTCGATGGCAATAGGAAGTTACTGAGCATATATGTCACAAGGAATTGTTATAAGTTCGGGTAAAGTTCATACTTTTGCTTTAAAATGCACTTGATATAGCTCTGGTTAATATTTTCGTTTTGAAATGGGGATAAGTAAAATTTGAATTATTTTAAGTTGTATAAAATAATTTTCTAATTTAAAATGTTAATGGTATAAAAATACTTATAATTAATAAAATATTTAGCATATTATATAAACAAGACCGGCTCACGCGTTTGGTCTAAATAGTGCCACAAAAGTACAAACCCACATAGATACATAGATTGATAAACACATTACCCTCCCTTGTGGCGCGCAGTCGGATAAAAAAGACAAACTGACTTTAAAAGCAAAATACATAATTTTGTTTACTTAAATGACAAACTTTTTCCATTTATTTTCATTTTAAAACGTTTGGTTTTGACGGATTTTGAAAAAAAATCTGCAAAACTAATCTCCAAGTATACTCTTTCAAACGAAAAAATAATTAACCAAATCGGTCCTGCCGTTTTTGAGTAATCGGTGAATATACATAAAAAAGTCCAAGTCCAGTCCAAAAAGTTGAGAACCTTCTTTTTTGGATGTCGGTAAAAAATATCAAATGTGTTTTTGGCGTTTGCACGTTAATTCTGATCAGTTATTCAAATATTAAACACATCACACTCAACTAAAACTCACTAAGATATCATGGCCTAGTGCCCGGAAACACACACAACACTAACACGAACACCCAGACCACAAACATCCATATGGTCAATACAGAGGTTTGTCGTAAGCGGGGATCGACCCGCGACCGTTAGCGCTTCAGTCAGACTGCGCCAACGTGTCTGTAAAATAATATTTTGAAATAAATAAAACACAAAAACATTTTATACAACATACATATTTTGCGAATTCGTCTATTGTTGGTTTATAAATGAGGTTCTTTGGAACAACAATAAGTTTACAATTGTTGAAACGAACGGTAAGATAAAACGCTACATACAATAATTCAATTCGAACCCATTAGCGAGATTGCAAGATAAGGTTTCCGAGATTTTTATTGGTCCCAAGATTATTTACTATCTTAGTCATCGTCTCGAACATATTATGGTTTGGAAAATATTGCTTGAATCGCTGTTTAATATAAAAGAACTTTTTTCTAAAGAATCTCTTTAGAAAAAAGTTGAAATTTGTTTCTGCTTGTTCGGCATTCGAAATAGATTTGGTTCGTTCATTTTTGTTTGAAAATACTCTCCGAGAAGTGAGTGAGATGGCCTAGTGGTTTGAACACGTCGATCTCAATCGTTTTCAAGTGCTAAGTTTGTGTTTAAATTCATCTCGTGCTTGGCGGTGAAGGAAAACATCGTGAAGAAACCTGCATATGCCGGTAGAAATTCTGACACACGTATATCTGCTAACCCGCAGTGGAGCAGCGTGGTGGATTAAGCTCTAAACCATCTTCTTAATAGAAGAGAAGGCCTTCGCCCAGCGGTGGGATATTTACAAATTGTTACTTTACTTTACTATTGTCCCATAGAGTTTTCATCAAAATCAGTTCAGTATTTTAGTTTTTAAATTAAAATAATTGTGCTTCGAGTAAACGAAATTACGTATTTAGCTTTTGATGTTGTGATTCAAGTAATATACTTTTTTATATACAATTAAAAAGGTGTAGAAGATAATTACACATTATAATGTAAGCAATAGAAAAACTGTACAAACCAATAGTAAAACGTATTTATGTACGTCTTTAAATATGTATCAATTTCATTTAAATATAAGTATATAATCATTTTATATCCTGTTTTAGGAATATATTATCTATTATGTCGTACTTTTCGATGTTTATATTAAATATTAATGTCATTTTTGTTTTCTTTTCTTGCTTTCTTGTCATGCACTACTACACTTTTCTAGCACGTTTAAAGTGAGCTGGAAGGAAACGCATTTAGCATCAAGCTTACCTATTGTATACATATTGAGCAATAAAGTATAATATAAATAAATAAAACGCAGTTTATATAAATAAAAATCAATTTAAATAATCAACGCAGAATATTCCTTATGCATTTTACTTGATCACGACTCGCTTGAACAATCATAAAGTCAAACGGCCGGCATTCAGACTCGTACAGACTACATATACTTATATAATCATTTTTATATAAATATTTTAAATAAATACGAAATTATTTTTGATACGTAAATATGTACGTGCAATATTTGCACTATTGCAGTAACATTAAAAATAATATCTCTATATAGATGCTGATAAGCAATAATGTGTCAACCCACAAAAAGTGAAATTCGTAGATATTGATGTATTGTGTCACTACGACTGTTATAGTCCGGGTTCCCTGGCCTATTTTTTCACTTGATTAGTAACAAGCTAATTTTCCGTGAGTAGCTTCGTTTCAATGAGACGCCCAACTTTTTCCTGTGCGAAAATTCTCGATTGTGGTAGGTGACAGGGGTAGCAGGAATAAAAGATGTTGACTTTATGATTCTCATAAATTTATTACTAACTGGATTTTTTTTTGTAAAATCTAATGATAATAATCTAAATTATTCGAAAACATTTTTGTCCTACAAAATGTATGGTTTCATCAAAATGTCCCCCTCCTTCCAACATGTATCGATAACAAGGTCATCAAAAATAATTGCTAACCAGCTGATTTATTTTTTTTTACTTCGTTAATATTTATATAATCTAACAGTTATATTGTCCTACAAATTGCATGGTACGTTATCCCGGTCCTACGCTCGAAAATAGTAATACAGATCCATGATGTTAAAATAATTACTATCAAGCCAAATCTTCGTGAATAGCATCGTTTCTATAAGACGCCCAACATTTTCCTATGGAAAATTCTCGATTGTGGTAGGTAACAGGGGTAGCAGAGATAAAAGATGTTGATTTGATGATTCTCAAAAATTTATTAGTAACTGGATTTTTTTCCGTTAAATCTAATAATAATAATCTACATTATTCAAAAAAAATTTTGTCCTACAAAATGTATGGTTTGATCGAAGAGTCCTCCTTCTTTCAACCTGTATCGATAACGAGGTCATCAAAAATGATTGCTAACCAGCTGATTTTTATTTTTTTACTTACTTAATAATTATATAATGTAACAGTTACATTGTCCTACAATTTGCGTGGTACGTTATCCTGGTCCTCCAATTGAATCTATATTTAAAATTCATGAAATTAACAAGCAAATTATTATCTGTATTTCGTTACTACAGCGGTAGTCATGCGCAGAGCATACATATTTTTCTACCAATTTTTATAAAAAATAAAGTTATTTAAATTTTAAAAAACATGTTATCACTGTATTTTTACCCTAACATTTAAATTCTTGGGAATTTTAAGTTATTCAATGGTCGAAACTCGCAAAAAATGGGACATAATTCCTTATTGGTTGAAACGCGAACCATCTTCATTTATTATTGACCAATTTTGAAAATAAAAATTAGAAAAGATGGTAGACCTTGCAGGCCGTCCCTGTAACTTCCCGCTATTCCCATACCTAAGTGCTTGGATTTCGTTTATTACCCTGTTTTTGAGCTCTGCGAGCTCAAAACTATAGTATATAGTACATTATTTATATATATTTTTCTATATAGTACATTATTTTGACCTCTCCGTGCTCAATACAAGAGCTGCACTATGCTTTTGAGCTCTTCGAGCTCAACAGTCTGATAACAGTTTCATAAAGTACAATTTATGTAAATTTAAATTTTTGAATGAATCAACCGATTTTCACTCGATTGGTGGCCATCGATGTTATTTTTCAAGTCCTGTGGAAGACTCAAAAATACCTATTGATCATATGAAAATTTTCGAAATAATTTGAAAAAAATCAATTTTTTAGATTTCTTTCGTTCACGATAACTCACAAACGAATCAACCGATTTTGATTTGGTTTGCGGCAATCGACGTGGTTTTACAAGGTTGAGAGCTGATTAGTTGTTGGAATTGATTGATTAAGCTATTTAAAAGTTAGTTTGAAAAAAACCACATTTGAAAAATTTATTTTTTTTTTTTTGAGATTTCTCAAAATCTAAAGAATGAAATTGGTCCAAATCATATTAAAAATCTAAGTTCAAACAAAACCTTTCGAATGACACCAATTTTTACTAAATTTATCTAGCCGTTCAAAAGTTATAAGGGAGTTACATACTCACACACACACACACACACACACACACACACACACACACAGGCATAGTCACACCCTCGCGGGAATGGTCACGGAAGCTTCCTAGGACCCCGAAACATTGAGATCTGATTAAAACTCGATTTTTGCAAAACGGGGTAAAACCAATAACTTCCCGATTTTTAGAAAATTGTTAATTTTCTTAGCGGGAAGTTAAAAATATTTGAGAGTCTTGAAGTTAGTTACGATTTCTTATTGGTTGAAATTCATTCGCATGCACTTTTTAAATTTCTAGAGTTACAAATAGGAAAACGAAAAAATGGCAATTGTAGGACTAGTAATAGATACCTGTTTTTTTTGTAGGACATTGTTTCATTTGGGCAGAGAACACACTAATCTATTATGTAATATTTTTGTCCTACAGTTAGTAATGAAAAAGATGGTCTTGTAGTATTAACCATTTCGGAGTGTAGGACCGGGATAACGTACCATGCAATTTGTAGGACAATATAACTGTTAGGTTATATAAATATTAACGAAGTAAAAAAAAATAAATCAGCTGGTTAGCAATTATTTTTGATGACCTTGTTATCGATACATGTTCGAAGGAGGGGGACATTTTGATGAAACCATACATTTTGTAGGACAAAAATGTTTTCGAATAATTTAGATTATTATCATTAGATTTTACAAAAAAAAATCCAGTTAGTAATAAATTTGTGAGAATCATTAAGTCAACATCTTTTATTCCTGCTACCCCTGTCACCTACCACAATCGAGAATTTTCGCACAGGAAAAAGTTGGGCGTCTCATTGAAACGAAGCTACTCACGGAAAATTAGCTTGTTACTAATCAAGTGAAAAAATAGGCCAGGGAACCCGGACTATTAAATAGATGATATTTAACATTATCCAAAAAAAAAGTTAAATAAACTAATTAAGTACGGAAAAAGTTTCTTAATTAATTCTTTCGAGGCTTTTTTCAACGTCGTTCCATATTTTGTAATTTATACAATAATCTCATATATATATATAAAAAAAAAACTTTTTATTTCATAATATGTTGAATATATCTGCCTGCTTTTCATTTATTATTCCTTTTATCAAAAAAAAAAAAGAAAATATGGATAAATACTTATTCAAAGTAATTTATTAAGAATAGGATTGGCATCTTTAGACGCCATTTTCTCAAAAGTTCGTGTGGCTTGACACAGTATTGCTTATTAACATCCAAATATAATACAATGCAGTTTCACTCGCGCTAATGATTACTGTTTCGGTCCTATGAGTCGTAGCGTGATGTGAAATAGCTTATAACCTTCGTCAATAAGCAGGTAATCTAACCCATAAAGAATTTTTAAAATCAGATAACTTGCTTCATATATTACCCCCTGCATATAAACTTACAAAGAAATTACTTATTTAAAATATTAATATAGATATATAAAAAAATTCCCGCTCATTATGTATTCCATTGGATCAAATATAAACCAAAAGGAAATGTAGCATTAAATCGTATAAATACTTAAAATGTTGCTGCCTCAAAGTACCTAAAATTCTCTCAATTGAAGTAGATGTATTACATTATTACATAAATATTTAAAAATGTCTTCGTATTTATCCTATTTTATTATAGCCATATAAACTTGAAATACGGAGTTGTCAATGATATATTGTTTGAAATTAAAAATGTTTACTTACAATGCTTTTAAAAAGGGGGAAACAACTTCAAAACCAAATACATAATGTCATATGCTTGAATTCAAGTTATTTTGATTTTAAAGCCAAACCACTAAACCGATTTTGATGAAAATTTGATATGACCATTCTAGAAGAATACGCTTTCAAACAAAAAAGTATTAACTAAATCGGCGTAGACGTTCTCGAGTAATCGGTGGGAATATGTTAAAAATGTCCACGACGAATTGAGAACCTGTTCCTTTTGGAAGTCGGTTAAAACCGTTAGTTATTACAGTTACCGCAGTGTAATTTTGACAATTATTTTTACTATTAGACGAGAATTGCACTTGTAAGTTTTACTTTCGTAATCTATACCAATATTATAAGGCTAAATAGTTTGTTTGTTTAAACGCACTCCTCTCGGGGACTACTGGTTCGATTTGAAAAATTCCTTTCGTGTTAGATAGTTTATTTATTGAGGAAATCTATAGGCTACATTACATCACGCTACGACTGATAGAAGCGATGCAGTAACCATTAACGCAGGTTAAACAAGGGAAAGCTAGTTCATATATAATTGTAAACAGGTCACCATACGAAAGCCGATAATAAATATATAATATATACCGATAACAAAATAAGGCACTGAAAATAAATTCTTCCAGGAGTAGAGCAATGATAAACAACTTTTAAAAATCATTACAAAAGTCTGAGCAGAACTTATAAGTGCAATCACGCTTAATAAAGTATTTATAATGTTCATAGCGTATGAATTTTTTCACTCAAAAGGTCTTTCAGTTCTGGAAGATTGGACAAATAGCCGTTGTATTGTAAATTAAAAATATGCGTAGACGTTTAACGTCAAATGTGAATTAACATATCTATGGTTATAGAATATAACTCATAAGTTATCAAAGCAACTCATAATGAAACGATGGTTATGATGGATAGATAGATAAGATAAGATATACAACTGTGAAAAGGGAATATCTTAAAATTTAAGCTATATTAATTAACATCGTAAAAGGACTATGGACAGTTCTCACCTACTAGTAAAATAGCTTCCGTAACTAATGAACGATCACAACATTATATTGTATTAAAGTGAAGCTAATATACTATTTTGCTAAATACAATTTCGGGATTTATTAATAACCTCGTTTACAAGCCATAACACCTTTTAAGGCAATTCATACTATTTTCCACCATTTACCATTTCAAAATGTAAATGCTTGTATTGTTTCTGTAGCGCCAAATAATTCAATAGTAACACTTCAAAATCGTAAATAAAAAAATACCTTTGTACAATATTGTTGGATACCACTAGCTACAGTTATCCTGCGAAAATTTAAAAGGCGTAATAGATTAAATTTTAAGATTGACAAAATTGCCGGCTCATAGTAGATATTTAGATCACAAAAATCATTACACAGGTTATACACCAGAAATCGATAAAGCTTGAAATAACAACACAAAGAGTGGAGTATAAAAATTCCATATTCCCATTCATACGTTCCCTCGCATAGCGGAGAGCGAATGAGTGAAGACAGGAATAAATAAGTGATACAGTATGTCAAATGCAATGTAGGTCTTTGGGAAGCATGCTCCATAAATATGAAGCTATTTAAATTGCAAATGCCTGTTACAGAAAACTTTGCGAGTAAACAGGAATATATGAAGGGAGTAATGGGAAGGGAATCCAAACAACACTTTGTTATTGAGGTCGATTTAAGATCAAATTGATTATTTTTATTGGTGGTAAATCATTTTCGAAAAGTGTGTGAGTGTAGCTATTTATAGTTTGATTTTTCAAATGTTTCGTTTTCAGATCGACAATTACATCAATATTAAAACATTATAAAAAATAATAAAATTAAATTCATATCATTCCATCCATCAAAATCAATTTTGATAAACATTATTAACATTGATTATCATAATAACTGAAACCGTACCAATAAAATGACCGATTTGATAAATCCTCTAAATGATTTTCTTAATTATAATTTAAATTTTGACTAGTATTATCAAATTTCACGATTAATTATCAATATGACATTAAATTGAAGTTATCATTAAAAATATTTGATAATTGACAGACGCGTTGGCGCAATGGTCACTGCAACTGGCTAAAGCGCTAACGGTCGCGGGTTCGATCCCCGCTCACGGCAAATGTGTATTGGCCATACGGATGTTTGTCGTGGTCTGGGTGTTTGTGTTAGTGTTGTGAGTGTTTCCGGACCCCCGACACAAGGTCATGAGATCTCAATGGGGGCCGTTGAGTGTGATGCGTTATTTTTATTTTAATTTTAATTTCCCTTCAAAATCGTCCAGTTCGCCAGATCTGTACGTTCCACTCTGTGAACGCGTCAGCAGACGAGCGAACTTGATTACTTCCCGTGTTGACACCCTTTAATCCGACAGATCGTGACGCAATTGCATCCGTATTCAGGCTCTTTACTTACTCGATGACTCTTTCAATCGATATCTGGTACTGCTAATTTATAATTTCGTAACGGTAATATGTGGGAAGACACTAAAATTATCTGTGAATGGATTTACGAAAAACTCTTTATAATTTATATCGCACTAGCTGTCCCTTGTGGTTTTAATCGCGTTTATGGTTACTGCTTCACTCTTATGAGTCGTAGCGTGACGTAATATAGCCTTCCTCAGTAAATAAACTATGTAACACAAAAATTAATTTTATCAATTCGAACCAGTAGTTCCTGAGATAAGCGCGTTCAAATAAACAAACAAACTCTTCAGCTTTATAATATTAGTATACGTATCATCTTCTCGAGTGTTGGGCGCGATGTTGCCGGTAAGGTAAGACGAGGTTCCGGTATTTGAATGTCTAATCTGTACAACTTAATTATATCAAATGGTTAATGAAACGGTTGTCTAGTTTAAGTCAATCCAATCTATGAACGATACTTTCGAAACAGAAAACAAATTAATAGCAGATAATAGCCAGAATGTAATTCTGTAATAGGTTACGAATAACCAGTATCAATCAATATGATAATTATGATAATATGATAATATGATAATTCTTGCTCAACTTGAAGACAATTTTTATTCTTTTAAATTACAATATCGTAAAAGAATGATCGTAATCATGAATATCTTTCAGAATAAGTCTTGTTAAAATAATCTGTTCATAATACTACAAATGCTTAAACCCTGCATTTTATTTTAGCAATTAAATAAGACGTTTCTATTTCGAATTACATAAAATTATTTAGGAATAAGAAATTTATGACAAAGGGAATATTTACGCCATTTGCCAGATTCGGTAATTTCCGTCACAGCTCCCGCCTTTATGCCGTTTCTGTGACACGAGAGAATTAACGTCAATACGTCATCGTGACGGCCGGTCGGTTTTTCATCATGACAATAGAATTATATAATAAATAAAATTATAAAAACATTTTATATTTATTTTATAGCTCTTTACCATTTAATTAATTTTATCGTTGCATCATATTTTACTACTTTCTTTTCATTATAACTAAAATACTTAATCGTCTTATGTTAAAAGTCTTCTTTAGAAAACCACGTTCATTTCAAAGTATGAGTAATAACATCCTCTTTGAATGACATCTGCGTAAGCTAATTAACCTAAATCGCATTATTTTTAACACCCGATCCAAAAAGAGGTATTATGAGTTTGACGTGTGTATTGGTTTGTCTGTACGTATCAGCAGTATCGTGTTAGAGCTCATTGTAAGGGTCGCAATGAATATATTGTCATAATTTTTAATATATTTTAAACTTTCGCGATTATTATTCATAATATAACGGTATCGCGATAAGTACTCGTAATAATACGTCGGTCACGAGTTGACTGAGAGTCTTAGTCAGCGAGACACAACGAATGCAACTTCGTCGAAACGTCGGGTAATAAAGGTTACGATCAGTTATCGCTTTAAGACTCGTTATATAAAACTTGCTGTTCCTTGCGACTTCATTCGCGTTTATTGTTACTGCTTCGCTCCTATAAGTCGTAGCGTGATATATAGCCTATAGCCTTCCTCAATAAATAAACTATCACACAACACAAAAATAATTTTTCAGTTCGACCAAGTCCTAATAGATCCTGAGATTACCGCGTACAAACATTCAAACAAACAAATTCTTCCGCTTTATAATATTAGTATAGATAGGATTTTTTTTAATTCTCATCCAGTAAATGTTAAATATATATATATAAAAATGGTCCAAAAACATTAACTATGAACTTTTCAGAAAAGTATTACACGAAAGAAATGGGTCGGAGAAAAAATAAATTGCAAAGTTTTATAAATGGAGAAAAAAAAATTCTACCAATTGCATTGTTAAAAACGTAGTCTACCGAAATAAGCCAAATAAACCTAAAATGTAAAAGAGTTTTGAAAATGTAGGCAATCTTTCAAAATGTTTGAGTTATTTGAATACAATTTGTAACGTGTAAGTGGGAGCGCCCGAAACCCTTTCGAGGGAATTTTTTGTCCTTTACCAAACCGTTCCACTTTACTTTGCTTTACATTTAAATGATGTGTATTTTTACATACTTTTATTTAACTTCACTTGTTAATATGTATGAGGCCGAATCTTGAAACTGAATTTTGTTCCAGATTATCTCAGCTGATTTAGCTAAAATTTGACTAACTAAATTATAATGACAGTGCAATAATATGACACCATCATTATTAGATTTTAGATTAAAACTTCTACCGTGTTTGAACTCGTTGGATTTGTATCAATATTTGCTATACGTAGGGTTTTGGTCCTTGGGTACTGTTTTTGATAATTAAACTAGAACGTGATAATATATATTCATATTTTATATAACGGATGTTATCGCGATAATTAATGGTAGTAATATATTTTTATTGTCCGACGTTTCGACGAGGTTGCATCCGTCGTGGTCAAGAGCTGAATCTTTTCGTTATAATCGCGAAAGTTTAAAATATCTGATAATTATAGTTCATAAAATATATAAAAAATGTTAAAAAAAATTTATTATTTAAATTTTATGTCTTGATGTATTTTATATTTGCGTTATCAAAATGTTTATAATGGATATATTTATATGGGTTATAGCGTAATTTTTTGTTACATCTTATTGGCCTTTATATATAATTTATATAGACGAGAAAATTCTTTAAATGCTATTATATAATAAAAATAAAGCACACTTCTAAGACATTTTATGACAATTGAAAAGCAAATGACAACCTTTTAATTAACTCGAGTATAATTTAGATCCAAAGTCTCTCGGTTTCACGTCTTGTAGTAAACGCTGAAATGCCAAATTTAAATAAATTTCCAGTACGCCAAATAAGTAGTACTCTTCAACGTAATTAATTTACTAATAAGCGAGGTTTTAAATATCTCATTCTAAAAATTGTTGACTTTTTTTTTCTTTTTCCGAAACATCGTTCTATATACGAGTTAATTTTAACATTTTTGTGGATTCTTTCAATACGGCAAAAAAATTTTTGAAATAATTCATTATCCTAGATCATTTGAGGCGTTTTAGTGTAACGCTCAGACTGCTACAGTACGTCTATTTTAAAGTTACACGCAGTACGATACCTACACTATCTCGGCGCGGTAGCTTTGCGTCAAAAATTCATTGTTTTTAAAGTCGATTGCTTTTGAAAGTCTTAATTATATGAATAATGATGTATAGAAACATATATTTATGTTTATCGTTGCATGACAAAACTTGGCCGTTGAACCTTGGCACACAAGATTGGGACACATATTTCGAAACACATCTATTGTTTGGACGCTGATAATACTGTGTCAAGCGACACGGACTTCATTTTGAGAAAATGGCGTCCAAAGATTTGACATCTACCTATTCTTAACATATATGTTTGAAGAAGTATATATCCATCTTTTCTTTTCTTTTTTGATAAAAGGTATAATGAATTAAAAGCAGATTTATATATTTAATATATTATCTCATAAAAAGTTTTTAAAATATTAAGATTATTGCATAAATTTCAAAATATAGAACACACTTGGAAATCGAAACAAAATAATTTAGAGATTTGTTACCGTATTTATTTAGTTTATATGACTTGAATTTTTTTATATTGTTGAATAGGTGATGCAGTATCAAAATATATCAATATCTCCGAATTTGACTTTTTGTGGGTTAACACATTATTGCTTATCAGCATGCATTTGACCTTGAAACATATACTTTAGCTATAAATAATTTTTTTTTAATTATCAGATATAATTATTATTATATAGTTTAGCAGTCAATATTAATTTGAAGATTTACGTTTATCAATATAAATGTAACTTCGCAAAGGCTCGTTCATTACTTCCCGGTGTTCCATAAATCTTGTTTTTGCTTCTTAAATCTCGAACAGAGCGTAGTGGCGGTATATAACACAGCCGAATAAATCAGAATTAGATGACAGCTTCGGGTGAAATTCATTTTCCGTTGAAACGTTCTTTAAAATAGCTGTTATGTTTTACATTCAATAGATTTTATGTAGTTATGAATTCAATGATTTATTTAGAACTAGCTGTGCCCGCGACTTCGTTCGCGTGGATTACAGAATGCTTGGCATGTCTCCTGCAAAGCAAGGTTATAATAGTCTGCGGTGCTGCTCAAGAAAGGAGCTTCTTACTTTGGATTTGGGAACTTTCTGGTTGTATTTATAAGCAGACGCTAATTCAATTATTCCTCCACGGTGTTCACTATAAATGTTGAAGAAAAGTGTTTTGTGCTAGTCTTTAAAATTTCGACTGTATACCAGTATATTCTCGCCGAGGTTTTCCTTGTATTATATATCGGGTGACTTTTTTAACTGGGCTTGATAGGCCATATCCGGAACTTTAAGGAATCGCGAAAAATACTTAAAGGAGTCTCGTGTCCGATTTTAAGAAATCTAAAACTGCATCATAAGTTTTTTTAATTTCATGATTCTCCTGACCTGGAATTGAACCCACTAATTAAAAAAAAATACATTCTGTATTATTGCACCACCTACCTAATAGTGTCACTTGTAAGAATCAACTTTTGGAAAGTTTTAGGAAAAGATTTATTTTTTAACAAAATAACATTAAATCTATACATAAATTAGAAGTTAAGTAATCGATTCTATATATATTAAATATACATATCAAATATGTGGGTTAAATCACGGCTCCCGGTAAGTTTAGAAAAAAAGTCTGCATAACTTCGAACGATTCGTTTATTTGCATCAAAATGCTAGTCACCTACTAAAGTAAGGAAGAGTGTAAAGAATATCAAAAATATATAAAATGAATAACTCACAGTAACTTCTTTTATGTTTGTCTATTTTTTTCTATGTGAGCTATACAAAGTAGATACAATGTGACGTTTGTTTTGGTCCCCGTCACCTACTCCGTTACCTAAGTAGGTTTAGATAATTCCTAAAAAGATGAATCAATTTATTGAAAATCTACATTTCGCTGGACTCGGCTATTGTACTCACCCGCTATTAGTGTTACAACATCCCGTTATAATTTAAAAATTTCACTTTTAGGTATGATGGTTAGTAAGATTCGAAATAGTTTTAGTTTTTATTAAAATCGGCTCTGTTACTTCTTTAATTATTTTTCGCTATTGTTTATAGTTTCGGATTAGGTCTATCATATCCAGTAAAAAAATTACCCAGTAAATATATTATTTTCCAAATTATTATATTTATATAATATACATATATCTTCCATATTTGAATTAGATGTTGTTCACTTTTTCATTGGTTTCAATTTTGTTCCTTATTACATTAGCTTTCAGCAGTGAAAGTTTCGTCAAAATCGGTCCAGCTGTTTCAGATATTAGCCGAAAAAAATTGAGTGACAGAAAGACAGACAAAAATTTTAAGATTGGTAATTTTGTTGTAAGTACCGTGTATACTTTAATATGCATTTATTTAAAATTACAAACAGACATCAATTTTATTTATTTTTATACCTTCCCTTCTTAAATCGGAAATTGTTTACTATTTTATTGGTTTCTACAATATTTTGTTATCGCGTAATTCTCTTTTTTACTTATTCATTAAAATAAACATATTAAAAAAAGTAGCTAAAGTTAATCCTTATAATATTAGCCATTAAATACGTCATGTTTTGAAGAACTTTTTAGACTTTGTAATATTTCGTGAATTTCTTTTTCCATCTCCTCTCCCTTTCTGGACCTCACGTGATTAATGGACATTCCCTAATTGCTTGTGAAAGTCCCATCAAATTTGATTCAGCTGTTTCAGAGATTAGTCGTAAGAAACAGACTAACAGACAAAAAATTAAAAAATTGATTTTTTGATGTAAGTAATGTATATACTTTTATGCATTTAGTGAAAAGCATAAAATACTTTTCGACGTGAACCCTTAAATTGACATAACTTTTTTTATGAATCGATTGAAATTAAATAAACACCAAATGTTAAGTGAACCTTACTGCAATATAATCATGAAAACCACATCTAAATCGGATAAGCCGTTTCTGAGATTAGCGGGCAAACGCACTGATAAACAGACAAACAGACAAAAATTGTAACAATTATTGTTTTGGGTTCTAATGCGTATGTAAAGGCCCAAATAATTTGTTTTTTTCATATATCTTCTATGTACAGACAGCGACCCGTTAGAATTTTTTTATATGTATAGATTAAAAATATCTAAAATAGAAGTAAGCCTTAATCACTTCTTATAACATTTGCTAACTGCAAGTAAAAGTACCATCAAAATTGGTTCAGCCGTTTTAAAGATTAGTCGGAACAAACAGATAGGCAGACAGACTGACAGACAAAAATTTAAAAATGTATTTTTTGATATAAGTACTGTATATATGTATGTACTTTCATGCATTTAGTGAAAAGTACAAAATAATGTTCGACGTGAACCCTTAAATTGACATAACTTTTTTTTATGAATCGATTGAAATTAAATAAACACCAAATGTTAAGTGAACCTTACTGCAATATAATCATGAAAACCACATCTAAATCGGATAAGCCGTTTCTGAGATTAGTGGGCGCAAACGCACTGATAAACAGACAAACAGACAAAAATTCTAACAATTATTGTTTTGGGTTCTAATGCGTATGTAAAGGCCCAAATAATTTGTTTTTTTTTTTTAATATATCTTCTATGTACAGACAGCGACCCGTTAGAATTTTTTTTATATGTATAGATTAAAAATATCTAAAATAGAAGTAAGCCTAAGTCACTTCTTATAACATTTGCTAACTGCAAGTAAAAGTACCATCAAAATTGGTTTAGCCGTTTTAAAGATTAGTCGGAACAAACAGATAGGCAGACAGACTGACAGACAAAAATTTAAAAATGTATTTTTTGATATAAGTACTGTATATATGTATGTACTTTCATGCATTTAGTGAAAAGTACAAAATAATGTTCGACGTGAACCCTTAAATTGACATAACTTTTTTTTATGAATCGATTGAAATTAAATAAACACCAAATGTTAAGTGAACCTTACTGCAATATAATCATGAAAACCACATCTAAATCGGATAAGCCGTTTCTGAGATTAGTGGGCGCAAACGCACTGATAAACAGACAAACAGACAAAAATTCTAACAATTATTGTTTTGGGTTCTAATGCGTATGTAAAGGCCCAAATAATTTGTTTTTTTTTTTTAATATATCTTCTATGTACAGACAGCGACCCGTTAGAATTTTTTTTATATGTATAGATTAAAAATATCTAAAATAGAAGTAAGCCTAAGTCACTTCTTATAACATTTGCTAACTGCAAGTAAAAGTACCATCAAAATTGGTTTAGCCGTTTTAAAGATTAGTCGGAACAAACAGATAGGCAGACAGACTGACAGACAAAAATTTAAAAATGTATTTTTTGATATAAGTACTGTATATATGTATGTACTTTCATGCATTTAGTAAAAAGTACAAAATAATGTTCGACGTGAACCCTTAAATTGACATAACTTTTTTATTTATGAACCGATTGACATGAAACAAACCCTAAATGTTAAGTGAAGCTTACCACAATATATTAGTGAAAACCGCATCTAAATCGGATAAGCCGTTTCTGAGATTAGCGTGCACAAACGCACAGATAAACAGACAAACAGACAAACAGACAAACAGACAAACAGACAAACAGACAAACAGATAAGAATTCTAAAAATCTTTGTTTTGGGTTCTATTGCGTTGGTAAAGGCCCCCAGTAAGATTTTTTTTCATATATCTTCCATGTACAGACATCGACCCTCTAGAATTTTATTATTAGTATAGATATCTTCCATGTACAGACATTGACCCTCTAGAATTTTATTATTAGTATAGATAACCTAATGGCTTAATTTTATAAATGCGAACGTTTTTATTATATGTGGGTATTGGTTAATTTTTGATGAATTTAATAGGCAAACGAGCAGGTCACCTGATTGTACGGCGCCTGTAGTGAACATTTGGACGCTGATAAGCAATCCTATGTTAAGCCACACAGACTTCATTTTGAGAAAATTGCATCTAATCATGTCCTCTTTTCTTATATATTTTGATATTTTAAATCAGATTATAAGATGTGACAAAAGTTTTTTCTAATAATAATAAAAATTAAATAAAAAAACTATTTTGAGTTCTTATTTAGTTTAGATGATTTAGAATATTTTTGAATAATGTTAATTACGTGACGTATTATCAGAATAAATCATTATCTCTAAATGTGTCTTTCTGTGGGTTGAAATTATTGCTTATTCGCATTCTTTTATAACACCTGAGGAGTCCAAAGCGAAGTTAGGCATCCGGATCTCACGCTTATCTTACTTAACACAGCTATACGAGTTACTTCATACCAATTTTTTGTGAGATTCAGGCATTGCCCCGGTCGAGTCAGATCCTATACGAGCGGTAATTAGTAAACTACAGGTTTGGGAGAGGCTGTGGATGCGCATACGCAAGCGATTCTAAGTGTTTGCCAATGCAGGGGTTTTAGTGGGTATAAATCGCCACATAACCCGATCTCGCCTAGAGGAATCTTTTCGAAGATTTCCCCTGCGTGAACAAAAAAAAGGCTACAGATAGGCTCTACTGCAAATAAAACTGCGGCTGGTTTACTAACTATAATTCTATGGTTTTATATTTATAGCTTTGGCCTATCACCATGAAATCCTAGCTACCGGTAAACAATAGTCGCATTATCAGCCATATAGACGTACCTCAAGGATGAGTAAGTACAATTACGCGCACAAGCGATCACAGAACTCAGGATTTACAGCATATTGGCAATATGCGATAGGGTAGTACCGATGCCCCTAATAATATGCTTATACGCTATGTTATTAAGCCAAGTGCTTAGCGATTGAAAATGAATTTTCAATTTAATGTAATTTTTTGATTCTTCTTGCATACATTGACCGGTAACGCTTCTAGTCAGAAATTCGCTAAAAGCGCGGATAGTCAATGTATTGAAGAATGCCAATCGAATATTATATCATCTAAAACTATCAAAATTCGTAGGGATACTCTATGGGTACTGTACATGCGGTGTGTTACCCAAGGAGCGCATATTGAACATTTATTGCGAGTGTGTAGATAGTGCGTTTGTAGTTATTTTTATATATCATTCATAGCTGTTTAGTATTCACTAAATTTTTTATCAATTATCTTGAATGTAATTAATCAAAATTACGTATCATTAATTCACTATTCATTTCCTCTATGCAATTCCTGTCTACACGATAAGTACTCTCTTTACTGCTGCTAATTAAAATATATATTAATTCTATTCAACCCCAACATAAGTTGTCGTTTAAAACTAAATTTGTGTTAATTAGTTGAACAGTAAATGAAAATATTAATATAGTGAAGCTAAAATACAGTTTAATTTAGCAATGGGCGTACGCGAAACACCTTGATAATATATGGTTTAAAATATAAATAAATCAGTCATGCTAGTACATAATATGTTTAAAATAAATGACTTAAATCTCCCTGAAAGATCCTGAGATTAACGCCTTCGGACAAACTATCAAACATTTCAGATTTACAAGTAAATTTAGGCCACCTTAAATCCCTATTCCCAAAACTAATGCCTTATTCATTCTAACAATAAAATAGGTTGTCAAAAACTTGTTGATTACAAAAGTTTCGCCGTGTCAAAACATGACGCCTATTTGAAAACTCCTGTCCGGGAGTAAAAAAATTTTTGACAAGGCAATTTTTTTCTCGCCACAAATGACAAAGCCTTTTCAGCATCATGAAGGCTCTTCTCAAATTGGTCACGAGATTTGTTCGCAGACGAGAATCGCAATTACTATAGCTTTTGTTGTCCCGCTCGAAATCATCCTGTTCAAATTCATCAGATAGTTCGCTCTAGTTTAGTTTCATTCTACTCCAAAAATCCAAATGATTGTCGGGTTTTATTTAAAGTAATGAATCCTTCCTCTTCAGCCGTTCCGTTGAAAACTGTGACAGAAGATATGAACGAGGATTTTGAATAGAATTTTGCTAACTGAAGTTATGTTCGTGAATTTCTCTTTAAAAGTACTATTTTCAACCGACTTTTTGAGGAGATTCTCAATTCGTGAATCATTATTAGTATTTTTTTATTTGCTTTCTCAGAACTGTGCTATTCCTTAACCGTGTTGTAAATTCTTTTTTTTATTTGAACATGTATATATAACATGCCTTGCGATTAATTCTATAGAATTTTTATTCATTCAAGAAAACGAAATTATGCATTTTGCTTTTAAAATCGGTTCTTTTTTTTTAAGTCTATTTTATAAAATTACACCTCGATGGGAATGGCTTTGACGTGGCTGATGATTTTCTGTAAATCTTTCATTATTACAATTTAGATATTGGCTATTAGATACTTAAGTAATTCCTTTTTTGAATCTACTAAATCTTATTTCGTGAAAATTAAATCCAACTAAATCTCCAAATCTCCGAACTATATTAGAGCATTAATCCCAATTGTCATCAGTACAATAGGTTATCAATCAGGGCTATAGTCTGACAACGTCCTGTATCATATAATATAACGCCGGTAATGGATAGCCTAATTTATTGGTCTTTATTAAATTTAATCTGTATTAAGTCATCTCAGCTAATTGAACTGAAGAGTTTATTTATGTTTATGTAATAATCTCAGGCAATACTAGTAGAAAAAATTAAGAGCTGCAGCGATTATGGTCTGCGCAGAAGAAATACTTTTCTTTTTTCAGAAAAAAAAAACACTGTTTAGGAGAGTTTTGTACGCGATACTTTAGTTCCTGGAATACAGTTCTAAATGTTCTGTTTCGACGCACAAAATAAAACCAAATGTTTCTCGTTTTCGGACCTTATTGTGATGGCACGGGTACATGTGCAACACATATAGTACTTATTATTTATATTAAAAAATTGTTACACACCTTAATGATATTAATGTAAAGTGTAATCCGAGAACTTTTAATTTAGCCTAACGATTTATTTATCTCCCTCAAATAATTATAGTTATCTGTAACTATTCATCCAAATCATAAATTTTAATTTATCCCATTTTATTTACGAATTTAAATAAAAATTCTGGTTTAAATGTCTTTTTTTTAATTTAAACTTAAGTAATCGTCATTTTATTGGTGATGCACAAAGCATTTTTTTAAACGACCACAGCTCAACGCTTAGAATACCATAGCAATCATTTTAACGACTTTATTAGTATCTAAACTTGTCAAAATTGCACTTAGCAGATATTGGTTTAACAACAACGACATTTAAAATTTGGCAGTAATAGATATTTGGACGCTGATAAGCAATACTGTGCCAAGCCACACGGAGTTCATTTTGAGAAATGGCGTCTAAAGATGTCAAACCTATTCTCAATAAACATATTTGAAGAAGTATATATCCATCGTTTCTTTCATTTTGTGATAAAAGGTGTAAAGAATTTAAATCAGATTAAGATATTTAATGTAATATCTTATAAAATGTTTTTCAAACATTTAAGATTATTGTAGAAATTGTAAAATATGAAACGCATTTAAAATTTGAAACATGAAATCAAGAAACTTTTTTCGGTATTTATTTAGTTTAAGTGACTTAATTTTCTTTAATAATGTGATATATGTGATGCAGTACTAAAATACATCAATATCTCCGACTTTTTGTGGGCGCATTATTGCTTACCAGCATCCATTATTAGTTTAATTTAAAAATATTCCTCACATTTGCTAACCACAATTTGAAAGGTCGAACAAAAAACTTAAGATCACCAAAAATGTACATAAAATACATTGGTATAAAATAAAATCATACGTCAGTCTGTTGCCCATCCCTGCATGTACGATTTGAACTATCACGATTGTACTACATATATCGACGTTCAATCACCGCTTTGATAATAGACTTTATGCACTTAAAATAAGGTCGAAATTTATACAAATTGTGGTTCTGAAGGGTTTGTTTGGTTTACGAATGGCATTCCGCTACAGCTGCATGTTTCACTTGTATTACTGGATTTACGAGTTACAGCCGTGGAGTAAAGCCTGCATTTCATTATGGACTTGCTATTGTTTTAACTTTAAATTTAGTTCATCCCCTGTTAGAGGATACTTATTTATCTTCGTTAACATTTCTATTAGTTCTGTTATAGACATTGCTAGATACCTCGTGTGAACACTTAACACTGTTATATTAATTCGTTACGTAATCATTTTATAATACAAACATTAGTGTTAGGATATTTAATAATTGTTTTTCAAAATGGCGTTTCATTCAGATTCATACCAACCAAAAACACGAGAAATAGTATATAATTTAGTAAGGTGAGAGTCACTGTGGGATACAGTCATCATTTTTATTTTATTTACTAGCTTTTGCCCGCGACTTCGTCCGTGTTTTTATCGTTTTTCGTAAAAATGTAGCATATGTCCTCCTCAGGGTTTACTTTTTTTGATGTGACAGGCAGATTACTACTTCCGTATTTTAGTAGGGCAAATATAATATGTCAACTCATAATACTTGATTTCTATGATTCTTGTTTTATTGAATAGGTAATAATTTTATCTTTTTTAAATTAGGGTTGAGTGAGAGTAGTATTAACGTAAGAATAAACAAATAAATTAGAATGATCCGAACTGCTACGCTATCAGGAGTTACACGTGTTATTGTGAGTCAACCATAAAAGATGCTGTTGCGGGATATTTTTTAGAAAATTCTATGTAGAATATTTCTGTCATACATGATTTCTATGTAACTTTAACCATTAAGGCTGCATACGCGACGGAAGCTTAAAAATTGGGAGTAACGTCTCCCGTTTTCCCAAAGTTTCCCGTCACTACTCTGCTCCTATTGATTGTAGCGTGATGAAAAGTATACTTTAACCTGCCCAGGAGTATGAAGAATAATTGTACCAAGTTTCGTTAAAATCCGTCGAGTAGTTTTTGTTTCTATAAGGAACATACAGACAGACAGACAAAAATTTTACTGATTGCATTTTTGGCATCAAAATTGATCACTAATCACCCCCTGGTAGTTATTTTGAAAATAAATTTCGTGTACAGAATTGACCTCTACAGATTTATTATAAGTATATATTATTATACATATACAGAATGTTGTATAAATCGATCAGTTTTTTTAATACATATTTATCAATAACTGTACCACGGTTTCTTCCTCATTTTCATCGTCAAATTGGATAATGTCTATAATGACTACGCCGCCATTATTAAACATAGTTAATATCAGATCGAATAAACAAATAAGTTCTTTAGCATAAAAACTCTAGCATCTATACCTGATGCTAGTATTGTGGTCGTGGTCGCTATATAGAGAGAGATCGACATGCGTTTCTCGTTAATTTACAGCCTACAGCTGTAATTATTCTGCCTCACTTAACTTTCACATTACATAGATATTGTAATATACTGGATACATCTCATTTAATACATTCAGCCGATTAATTAATGTCTAAACTACCCCTTAAACATCATTAATAACTTCAATTGTAGTGGGATCAGTGACAACAACAAGTTTTTTATTTACCCGACTGCGTGACGCTAGGGACGGTAATGTGTTTATCAATGTATGTGGGTTTGTACTTTTGTGTCTCTATTTAGACCAATCACGTGAGCCGATTTTGATAAATGGCACGTTGTTTGATTCTTCAAAACGGCGCAATGTTACAGAAAGTATAATAATTCGAAAAAAAAATTAAAAATGTTTTTTACTATTCATTTAATTTTATTGATATTATTATGGATGTATTTAAAGCTTTCTATGACTGTTTCTACATTGAGTCATGGTAATTACTATTAAAGCGGATGTAATAAAACTTGTACAAATCAAATTGCTGTTTATATCTTAAGTTTTAAATCGATTTATTGCTCAAACACTTATTTTACATCAACACGAGATATTAATCATTTGTCCAAAAGATAACCAAAAAAAAAATCCAAACGCACATACCATAAAAATCTGTGTTTATTTTTATATCGATATTTCAGTTATATTACATAATAAAATAGTTTCACGCGAGCTGACTTTAATCTACCAAGTTTCAAAGCTAATGTTCCGCAAAGCTAAATGTAAATTACCGATTCCACTGCAACGTCTATTCGCTTTCAATTTCTAAACCGATTGCGTCTGACTTAAGCCGAGCCGTAATTATGCCACTAATGGATACGAAAATTACAAACGTGGCTTCGTAATGCTTCGGGAACGTTCTGGAATGGCGTGGCGTGCTTCGTGATGGGGTGTCTGTTGTGGCATTGGGTGGCTTGCAGTCTTACTGTTTACTACGAACGTTTATGATGAGATTTAGGTTTTTGTTTATTTTGTTGCTGGTAGACTATAAATTACATACATTTACATGGTACATTAGATCCAATTACTATGATAAAAAAAAAGATAAACCGACATCAAAAGCAAAATATGCAATTTAGTTTGCTTGGGTGACATTCTTATACTAGTTATTTTAATTAAATAACCAAACTACTGAACCAATTTTGATATAAAAAAGGGTTAACCTGAAAGGGCACTTAAGAATAATAGAAGAATTTTCAGAATCGATTATGAAATGACAGACTATGAGATAACAAAAATATAAATAATATGCTACGAATCGAGAACCTCCCGCTTTTTTAAAATCCGTTGATAAATCAGTAACTTAAAAACACGACTGTCCTAAACAACTCGCTCTCTTAAAGTTGTAAAGTCTTATAGATTATAGGAGGTCACAATGGAACGGTTATACATATGTACATAACCACCCGAGCTAGCTTGTCTAGTGGTTAGAACACGTCGATCTGAATCGATGATCGCGGGTTTAAACCCCGGCTAGCACTGCTGAGTTTTCAAGTGCTAAGTTTGTGTTTGAATTCATCTTATGCTCGGCAGTGAAGGAAAACATCGTTAGGAAACCAGCATATGTTGGGAGTAATTCTGACACATGTAAATCCGCCAACCCGCAGTGGAGCAGTGCAGCGTGGTGGATTAAGCTTTAAACCTGCTCTTTGAAGGAGAAGAGTTAGTAGAACATTTACTTTACATGAATATGCTTCTACCAATCGAATAAAAGCTAAGGAAATGACTTGTTTGATTAAACGCATTTGGTTAACCGCAGGAGTATTTCGTAATATGCGCGCGAATTAGAGCGTCTTTTCTATCTCAAAAGCAGGATTATCATACGCTGTTGGATTAAAAGAATTTTTACGTTACCCATGCGCTTCGACTCTGTTTGTATTGACCCTAATTTTTTTAATAAATCAAGATATTTCTTTGCATCCTAACCTAGCCTACTAACTACAGGCCGTATAACGGCTATTTGAAACAGTACCTCACTCTACTATTAATATAGTTTCGTTAGGTGAGTGAGAGAGCTAGAAGTCTAACTCCCTCCCCTTTTCTTACTTCCTATTCCCTTTCATCCCTTTTTTTTAAAAGCTGGAAACGCATTTGTGTCTCCTCTGGTATTGCAAATCTTCAACGGCGGCGGTAACCAGCTCATTTGCTAGCTATACTTTATAAAAAAATTCAGTACGTTAATTTGCAAGCGAAATTCTAAAAGCCTACATGTTTATATGTTTCCTCATAAGGATATAAGTCTGTCCACGGTTTTATTGTTAAAATGGCCGCTGGGCTGGGCGCCAAGCTGTGACATTAACGTGATACAGTGAGGCGGAGGCGTCAAGCCACTTTTTGGCACTATATGTTCAAGCTACAATGTTCAACGGCCTAAAAATACATTTAAAATCATATCATATTATGAATAGTGTGTAATAATAAAAAAAAAGATACGTGTAAAGTTGTGCACCTATATACGTTTTATGTATGTTTTAAAATGAATAAATTCGATTCGGAATATATTGTTACTATGGAGTTTCTTGCCGGTTCTTCTCGGTAGAGACTACATTCCGAACCAGTGGTAGCTTTATAAAAATCAAAGATGAAAATATGACATGTAACTTGACGATTCGAAAGTGCTGTTAAGGCCCATTTGAATAAAGTATATTTTGAGTTTAAGTTTGATTTAATAACCGCGTAGGTAATAAAAAGGTTGAAGAATAAAGAAAATATTTAAATAACGTGCTTTCTTGTTATTGTATATATGGATGCTGATAAGCAATAATGTGTCAACCCACAAAAAGTCAAATTTGTAGATATTGATGTATTTTGATACTACGTTACCTATATAACATTATTCAAAAAAAGTCAAGTCATCTAAACTAAATAAGTATGGAAAAAAGTTTCTTAAATCAATGTTTCGTATTTCAGATGCGTTCCATATTTTGCAATTTATAAAATAATATCAAATATTTGAAAACTTATTATTAGATAACATAATAAATAAACCCATCTACTTTTGATTCATTATACATTTTATCAAAATAGAAAAGACAAAATGAATATGTACGACTTCAAGCAAATTTATTAAGAATAGGTTTGCCATCTTTAGACGCCATTTTCTCAAAACGAAGTCCGTGTGGCTTGACACATTATTGCTTATCAGCGTCCATATATATTGCAAGATAATCATTAATTTTTAACAAGTCACGACGTATAAAATATTAAATACCACATTAAAAGTAACAAAATAGGGTTTTGTCCGACACAACACGGAATTTCTTTTTTTTATACTAACTTTTGCTCTTTTACTCCGCTCATATTAATATGTTTTATTTGTAAAATATACTCTGTGACCATCTAGAATAACCTAGCTTTCAAATAGGTATCATGAGTATTGCAATGGTTTTAGTATCTCTTTAAAATTCGCTCTCTCTTTATTATATTAATACGGACTATTAAAATATTTTAAAGATAATGAGTTACCACTATGAAATAAGCTTATAAAATCATATCATAAAATTCTTAACAAATTCGAGCGATTAATGTTATTATCATTTGAGTCACTTTTCCTTACCGCAATTTGAATAGAGATTTCGTTATAAGTGAAATGTTATTAAGAAAAATCGCCAGCGTCCTAACAAAAGCTGGGACCTAATCATTGTCATTTATGGGCGGTTTTATTATCCCGAATCATAAGCTACACATTGTCTTCGCGATTGGCTAACAAATTATATAAAATCCGACAAATATTATAACTGTGAAATTAACCTTGTCTATCTGTCTTTCTTAACTGTTGAACCAATTTCGATGCATTTTGACATAGAATTTATTATTATCATTATAAAAATTTACCTCTTATCTTAGAACTTGCAATCTTATTTGCATTTAATTCAATTCCAAGAATGTTGCGAACTTCTGCTTTAGTAGATTAGTATTCTTGCTCAGTGTCATTTATATTATCTGCGTTTACTGATCCTGTAGACACTGTGTCAAATACCGAGACGCGCTTTCCATGCCGTGAAAGATTCATTTCCAACTAATCTGTAATCTTCTAAAAAGAAATAAAGCTCAGCCGCTTTTTGGATAAATATATTCGTAATTCTCTTGTATTATTATTGTCATCTATACCTATAGGATATATTAGTAAATAAATATATGTAGTAAAAACATGTATGTGCGATGTGCGGGAGCTATAAGTTATTATTGACGAAGATACTAATAGATTCTGTAAAGTTGTAAAAATCAATAAACCAGTTTTTAGTTGATATTTTAATGATAGTTGAGCAACACATAAACATTATTATTATTTGCAATACATACTCGTAAAAATGTCTTTTATAGGATCTTTTTGTTAATGTTTATATTGAAAATATTTGTGTGATAAAAAGTAAAGTAAATTAACAGCCTGTAAATATCCCACTACTGCGCAAAGGTCACCTCCCCTATTAAGGAGAAGGTTTTACATGTGTCAGAATTTCTCCACATACAAATTTCCTCACGATGTTTTCCTTCACCGCCGAGCTCAAGATGAATTTAAATACAAGTTTAGCATTTGAAAACTCAGCGGTGCTAGCCGGAGATTGATCCCGCGATCATCGGTTGAAATCGACATGTTCTAACCAAGTGTGATAACTTATAGGTAATTATTATTAGACAAAAATATTATAAACAAATAGATTACTAAAAATACAATTTATCGATTTATAATAAACATCTGGAGATGTTTTTCTTTCGTTACTTTCTATTCCATTTCATTCCTTATTCCCTTTTAATCTGTCAACGCATTTGTGGCTCCTATTAAGCTGCACATGTAAATATGCTGGAGATCTTTTAACACCAGGAGATTCGCATGCTAGTTAGCTTAGCTAAAATAAAGGTACCGCTGCATGCAGACGTATTCGATTATACGATACTAGCTGTACCTCGCAGTTTCACTCACGTTTATGGTTACTTTGCTCCAATGCGTTATGAAATACAGCCTATAACCTTCCTCAATAAGCAGGCTAACCAACACGAAAAAGATTTTTCAAACCGTCCAATAGTTTAGTAAATAAAGCACATTATACCATACAAGAATATTTTGACGACGAAGAGGCGTGGATTTGACAAGCGTTGATTTTCTATACGGATAACATGATTAAAATGTAATAAAAATACATCATGTATAAATGATTTTAAAAGAGTTACTATCGAGTTTCTTGCCGGTTCTTCTCGGTAGAGACTACATTCCGAACTGGTGGTAGCTTTATAAAAATCTAAAATTAAAATATGACATGTAACTTGACGATTCGAAAGAGCTTTAAAAGCCCATTTGAATAAAGTATATTTTGAGTTTGAGTTTGAGTTTGAGTTTCGAAGCCTATTTAATGCAAACAAACAATAAAATTTTTCATCTTTATAATAATCGTGATGACTAGAGACCCGTCTCTCTCCGGCTTTACCCGAGTTATATAAACTTACAAACCCCAAATTAACACTGTAAGAAGTAAAATTTTGAAGAACACTTTGAAAATGACAGAAACTTATAAACCCGTTCATGCAATTTTTAGATGTGAAAATTCCTAACATTTTAAGGTTCTTAAATCAGTCTGGGCAAGTAATTATACATATATGTATAGAAGATAGATAGAAAATGAAATCTGTCTCCTAAATTTAGAATCTTCAAGACATTTCTCGGAATCTAACAATATTTCATTGCAACACTAGAATCCTAGTGACAACACCTATCTCATGTTTCTAGTAATGCTTCTAGGAATCAAGTGACATGGGCACTGACCCTTATGACCTTACACGGCCTATATAAATAACAAGTCTAGGAAGCAATTAATATGCCAAATACGAACTAAGGACCCAATCGTTCTCTCGAGCATCTGCTAATTTTACATCATGACAGTCAAACTAAACTTAATACAAGACTTTTAAAATGGAACCGACTTTAAAAGCATAATCCTTGATTTCGTTTACTTGCATTCTTAATTCAAAACCAAAATAACTAAAGCTCTTTTGATGAAAGCTATGGGACAAATCTGAAAGTATACCCTATAAAATAAATGAAAGAATTTAGGAAATCGGTTAATAAATGACGGCGTTATGAGGTGACAATGTTTAAAAAAAAACAATCACGATTTGAGAATCACCTTTCTTTAAGTCAATGCAAAACATTTCTCAGGAGACATAATATGTTACTCCCACATAATCACATATACTATAAAAAGATGTCCCTCCCACACAACCACCACGAATATAAATACGTCTCACGTTCTTATATTGTGGACATTGCGGAATAACTCTGCGGACGTCTTTTTAAAGTTCTATAACTTGTTCGGGTAAACGCGTTACAATGTAAAAATCCCGCGAAAATAAGATTATAAATATTAAACCAATTACCATTATTAAACTAAATTACATACAATTACACATAACATAAATAACCTTTTTTAACTGTCCTCGAAAATGGAGGTTCTATGTTCGGCTCTATTTTAACTAGTCAAATAGAGCGCCCGTAAAAAACTCAAAAGCGCTAAGTAAAAGAAAATTGCACGTAGATTACAAGTTAACAGGAAAAACAAAACAGGTCAAGAAAAAGTAATCATCGACAGCGAGAAAATACGTGTAATTTGCGCTTTACAAACATCCTAACTAAAAATAAATGCGAATGTGAGTTTGTTTGTTACGCTTTCACATTTAACTGATCCTCATACAATTTTTGAATGGTTACAGATATAGACATAATCTAATACCTTTAAAGGAGCAATCATTGTATTTATGTATTGTATATACCTATATATTCCTATATAATCTGGATCTTGGAAAACCCACGATTTTCATGAAATTTACCACGCATATAATTTCAAGAGCGATAAATTGATCTTCCATTTTTGAAAAACGTCGTTTTGTCCGTGTTTTCACAAATAAAACTCTGCTACAATAAATAAATAAATAAATAACGCATCAAACACAACGGCCCCCATTAAGATGTCATGACTTTGTGTCGGGGGTCCGGAAACACTCACAACACTAACACAAACACCCAAACCACGGCAAACATCTGTATGGCCAATACACACGTTTGCCGTGAGCGGGGATCGAACCCGCGACCGTTAGCGCTTTAGTCAGTTGCAGTGACCATTGCGCCAACGCGTCTGTCGCAAACAATGTCATTAGAACACGAACTGACTGACATAGTGATCTATGAACGCACAGCCCAAACCACTGGACAAATTGGACTGAAATTGGGAATGCGAGGGGATATAATAGGGGATGAAAGTTTGTATGAAACTTTGTGAAATTTAAACTGATTGGGCTAAGACTTTACATAAAGCTAATATGACGTACGCATCAGACATCGCAGACGAAGTCGTGAACATCAGTTAGTACCAAGCAATACTCCAAAGAAAGTATTGTTCCGAAAGGATCGAAAAATATATTTTGATCAGGTATGACAAAATCTATATTAAAACGAGCGACGCCGCGGTCAAGAGTTGGCTGTGAAATAAATAGAAAAGCCCCCGCCTCGAGCACATCAATCCAACTTTTTAAATTAGACCAAGTAAGAAATTTTAAATAAATACGAAATGGGAGAAATACTCTGAATGACGATGAATCTTTGAATACAGTTTGATGGCTTTTTATTCTCGCTGATGACAGAACTAATTACGTTTCAAAACATTCTCGTGCTTAATGAATGATTACTTAGTTTTTTTACAGAAATTATTCGAGAAAAAAAAATTGGTTGCGGAAATTGGAAGTGAATTAAAACTGCCATTTAGGTTGTATGAAAAATAAACATTTAAACTAATATTATAAAGATGTATAATTAGAAGGTAATCTCTGAAACTACTTATTTGATTTGATTTTTTTTTATGCGTCTGATAGCCTGTTTAATGAGGGAGGTTATACACTATATTACATCACTTGATTGTGAAAAACAAAGTCCATTCTTTACGCAGTCAGTTAAAAAGTTTCACTAACACTGTTCAAGTGCCATCTTAAATCAAAATTTGAGAGTATACATTTTTGTTTTTCAAAACTTTCAAGACTCGATGTCGAAAAAAAACGTGGAAATTGAATTAATACCGGCTGTTTTCACATAAATAACAATTTCAACTTTTTTTCTTCTTTCAAACTACATAAGGCCGAATCTCCACAGCTTTGTTATTTTTTTTATTGTTCATCCAAGGCCAAAATATTTTAGTATTATTATTTATTCTGTATCAGAGATAATGAATGACATTATTAGTTATATAAAATAGGAAATCTAAATTTCCTTTCATCCTAGATTAATTTTTAAGCATTATATTCGTGTCTCCTCTGATGTTGCAAGCGGGTGGTGGTGATCACTTAACATCAAGCGACCTGCTCGTTGGCCATTCAATTTATTTTCCGCTTCTATGATAAACATAAGTGAAGTTTTTTTTAGAACTACATACTTCATACTTAACAGCTCTCGTTAAGAGACCGTAATCGTATTCGCTATATTCAAAAACACATAGAACACAAACACCCACACCATATAAGAGTGAAAATTAAAATATACCCTATTCAAGTAGGCTCTCACGAGCATTTTTGAATCATATAAAAAATTCATTAATAAGGAAGCTACCACCAGTTCACAATGCAGATTTTACAGAGAAGAATCGGCAAGAAACTCGATTTTGAATTTGAAAGTTGAAAATTTGAAATGAAAAGTTTGTTTGTTTATTTTCATTATGTATCACTTCAATAAAAACACATATTATGCGTTAGACAGAATATGTATTGAAAAAAATTATAGGCTATATAACATTACGCTTCGACTAACAAAACCGTGAAGAACATACAATGAATGAAGAATATACAAATAAACCAAACGCTCTCCATAATATAAAAGAAAACTTCCTCAACTGATAAAAATATGAGCCACATAACGAACATTACAATTAGGATTACCAGAAATTAAATAAGTAAAAAAACGATAAGACGAGCCCAGGATGACTCCGAGCATTACAATAGCAAGTAATTGCGACACTCGTTTGCGAAATCTCGGAACGGCCTCCGAGAGACAGCTGAAAAGGGTACTCTTTGTCATTTGCGGTATGGTAGAAAAAAAAATTGCCTTGTCAAATTTCCATCTGCAAGCATTCGAACGTGAATATCATTAGAATTCCTCTTTTGTATACGCTAAAATTTTTTTACCGTAACGAGTTAACAATAGGTGTATTTACCTTATTTATGTAAAGCTTAATTAAATGAAATATTGGAGTTTCTATGAAATTATTAGACTGGTGTTACACGTTTTTTCTATTATCTATATATTTCATAAGTTTGATCATCAAAAAATTAATGTCTGATTTATATTTTGAATCTGAAAAGTTTTAAAATTTTTAAAACTGGGGACCCAAGCGCTGGTCATAAAACCTCGGTCAAAGGATCAGCTTGGCCATTCAACGGGGTAATGCTGCCAGTATTTTGGGAACCTTATCCAGATGCAGTGGCTTAGATGAGGTCTACAATGTTTTGTAAAATATAATCCTTTTTTTATAGTAATTAAGATGTAAATAGTTTAATGTATAATCTTTTCTTTTAGTTTTTTTTTTAATTTATGCTTATAAATTAGTAATAATAATAATGGAAATAAAAAAAGATTAAGTTGTAAATAAATTATGAGAATAATCCTATATTTAAAGTACTACATGTTTTATAAAATCTGAAAAGAGTATTTATTTCATTTTCATTAGCGGTAAAGAAACAAATTGTGAAATTTCCATGTGCAAGCATTCGAACGTGAATATCATTAGATTTCATCTTTTCTATACCGTAAAGTTTTTTTTTACCGTAACATATTAACAATAGGAGTATTTACCTTATTTATGTTAAGGTATAAATTTAATTAATATATGTTTAATTAAATGAAAGCTTGGAGTTTTTATTAAAGTATTAGTAATATAATTCACGTTTATTTAAAAGTAAATATAATCCTTGAGGTTTATTGTTAAGAAATTGACATCCGATTAATATTTTGAAACCGATAAAAGTGTTTATTTTATTTTCATTAGCGGAAGAAACGAATTCATTGGTCGAATTTTCCTACGCGAACGTGAATACAGTTTCTCTTTTGTTTACGCTATTTTTTTTACCGTAACGAGTTAATTGGTGTATTTACCTTATTTATGTTAAGGTTTATAAAATAAAAGATTAGAATTTCTTTAAAATTATAAGACTGGTGTTACAGATTTTTTTAGCATGTGTATAGTAGATATGTATTTTGACACTGAAAAAAGTATTTATTTCATTTTCGTTACCGGTATAGAAACAAATGGCCTTGTCAAATTGCTCCACCCGAACGCTCGAACGTGAATATCATTAGAATTTCTCTTTTGTATTCGCTAAAGATTTTTCACCGTAACGAGTTAACAATTAGAGTATTTACCTTATTCATTTTAAGTTTTTTAGTTTAAATAAAATAAACATTTCAGTTTTAATGAGACTATTATTACAGTCAAAATGAGTGTTGGTATTAAGGCTGACAAGCACGCTGGACTGTGTTTAAAACCAACCTTAGAAAATTAAGTAAGTTCTCAATTCGAAGCGTTTTGTTTCTAATGTTTATCACATCAGAAGTCCGTCATTACTTAACCGATTTTGAAAAAAGGTAATTGCATATTATATTTTAGAAGTTTGTTTTTTTTTAAGTACTTTTATAATATACAGTGTATAATGAATACCTATTATTTCGAATAGTTAATCATCTCAAAGTAATCGTTAATCCAGATTACTAGATATCTAATTGATAACAGTTCAAACGCTCAGTTCTCCGTATTAAGCCATTAATCTACATTGGAATGTTAAGTAGTTCTAGAAATGGCCGGACTTCATCTTTGAAGATATTTTAATTATTTCAATTTGATATTAAATGGAACGATATTAATTGTCAAACTAATATATAAAATTCAGTTATTTATTCGTGTCGTACACGCAGTCATGCCATGCCTGATGGATTACGATAAAACTTTATCAACTTATTGTTTGCACTTTCGAGAAGATTATAAGTATACTAAATTATCTTCCACAAAAAGAAATTTATATTAACGCAAAGGAAGCCGTGATAAAACAGTGTAATTATGTAGTAAAAGACAAGATACAGATTTACATTAAAAGCGAGCAAAAGTGCTTGAACTCAGAGCCATAAAAAAATTAAAAACAAAACACTAATGGCGATCAAATCTGATATCGATTTATGACTAATTACCAAGTAGTAAACATAATTGTTGTGTTTCTAGACGATTTAAAATAAAAACGTATACTTGAAATCAGAAATAAAACACTTAATATTTCACGTTCTAATTACAGACAATAAATTAGAGTAAAGAGCGTAACACAGTTTTCTGAATTAGTAATAATAATTTTTAAATTTTCACATCCTCTCAAAATTATATCTTTCTCGTTTTAATAATAGCAAAATTAATATAAGAGTAAAGAGCATCACCGAGTAATATTTGTTTACACAATAACGCTTATTCAATGAATCATTAGTATCAATACACACCGAACGCGGTGCGAGATGGCGCGGTGATCGCAGTTTCTGAATTTTATATGGAACCTCGCACGATCAGTCGTTAAACAAACACCCTGCGCGCTACATCGCGATATGTGTGCTTTGATCCTTATTGCTCAGAGAATTCGAATTTTTAAAATTGGATTTTGGGAATAAAAATTATGTTTGCTATTGGCTCAATCGATTTTAATATAAAGAACGGTGATAGATTTAGACCAATAACGATTAACATTGACCTATATCCAATTAGGTAGAAGAATTATTATTATTGTTACTAAGTTTGGAATAACTACATAAATAAAATTAAAAAGTAAAGTCTCTTTAAACTTTTTTAATTTTATTCATTTTAAAGTTTGTCAGGTTAGGTCAACGTGTTAAAAAGTTGCTAAATATATTACGATTCAATATTACACGTTAAATCATCTATAGAATTAGATTGCAATTTTAAACTATTTTTTGGCTGTCTGGATTATTTCATTGGCTATTTGATATCTTTCGCGCCAAAAGGCAAAATAAACACGTCATAAAACGTACAAATACCATTACAAGTGAATTATTGCCAGTTAATTAATTATAAGTTTTATAAATCTTGCTGAACATAATTAAAGTTAGTTTTAATGCTTGTTTCTTTAGAATATATCCAATTAAGCTATGAAGTTACCGTAGTATGATATGTAAATTGAAGTATACTAACCTACACTTGACTATGTGAAAGGAAATTTCAAAAGTTTATTGTTCTAAATATTTAAGAGATCATAGTTTTGTATTTAAATCAATAAAAATCAAATACACGTGAAGCTACTGCTGATTCGGAATGTGGACTCTACTGAGAAGAGCCGGCGAGAAACTCAGTTACTTTTGTAACTGCCGACCAAAATAGGGGTATTATAAGTTTGACGTGTATATTTGTGTATCTGTGAATCTATCTCTATGTATCTATGGCTTTGTAGCTCCCTAACGAATGGATAGATTTTAATGCACTTTCTTTTGTTTGACAGCTGATATAATCGGGTAGGTTCTCAGCTATAATTCATGAACATCTGTTCATATGTATGTATGTAGGTTATCAGTTCTTTTATAGGTGTTGAAACACGTAATCCTGACCTGATGATGGATAGCAGGATACACAACTCCTCATCAACTTACAGCAGAAGTTTTACGTCGGGGCTCGTTGAAATGGTCTCAATGAATAGATTTTCGATTTTTTTTTTAATTTTCAAGTTTAAATGACAAACTCATTGTACCTGCTACTCGACTACGTCGAGTAAGTAATTCTTTTGTTGGGAGATGTATACGATTTTACAACAGGGTCCTAGAAAACGTTCAAAATGCTTCTATAGCAAAGTTCAAAAAAATTGTAAAGAAAGGTTTGTGTGTTAGAGGTTACTATAATATTAAAGATTTCATAGATGATGACACACCTTGGGAATAATGCGATCGCTTCCAGGCTCTCTTAAAATATTTAACGTATTGTAACCAATCTTGACGTTGTTAAAAAAAAAAAAAAAAAACTAACAAAAAAAAAAGTCCCGCTGAGTTTCTTTCGCGGTTTCTTCTCAGGCCTGAGGTTATACTTTTCCGAAACCGTGGTAGATTCATTTTCTTGACGTTCAAAAAGAGAATGTAAATTCCTATTTTGAATAAAAATATTTTGATTTTGATTTTGAAAATCACATTAGTTCAATATTGTTGATTACAATTAGTAATATGTATCCTGCGAAAGAGTCAACGTAAGTTTATTCCATCTTCCACGAACGGAATCTTAAAAAACAGTATTCTACTTCTTTATCTTACAAGATGCTTTCAAGTGGTATAAATGAAAAATCTATAAGAACCCGTCATCTAACTCTGATTTATTTCGTGTCGGAACTTCGCACTGTTCAAGGCTAAAAGCATGTGATTTATGGGGTATGGGAGCCATGTTATTAATGAAGTATAATGGTCGTTTCCTGTTGTATAAAATTATTTGTTTGTATCGATGTTCCCCATTGAGGGGAAATTGTATCGCGCACCATAATGTTGATAAGGAAAACATTGAATGAAAAATATTTATTTGTAGCAGATCACATCGGAGCGATAGCATAAAAATAACCAAAAATTAAAATGAAAAAAAAAAGATAAACCGAATTTATAAATTAATTTAATACAAGTAGATAAACTTAAAAAGCAAAAATTTAATATTTTCTACAGCATTTTAAGGTCAGTGCCAAGTAACTTTTTACATATTATTTACTGGCACCGACTTCAAAATTTTATAGAAAAAATGCAAAATTTTGTAAATTCTTAGAACAATTCGAAGAGAAGCTTAAATAAGATAATCTTTGAACAGCTTTTCATAACAATCTAGCTAAAAATCGTTTTAAAATACATCAAGTATCAAATAAATAAACTACGTTTAAAGTGGTTCTTTACTTAAGGAGCTAAGATGTTATATACTGACACACAGATACCCACGACAAATGTATCATACCCCTGTTTTTAGATGGGTGTTTAAAAATAAATATATGCGAAACCGGAATAAATAACTAGTAAAGTTCTTAAGTTAGTTTTCTCGAAAGTTTTTTTTCTGTCGATGTTCTAATTCGTTACAAAGCAGCACAGGGAAGTTTCTGCCCTTATTTAAGTTTACGAAGCGAAAAATCGTATATCGTTGAGCAAATTGCGTTCAAAAGAAGCCCGTGTAATATGTATTGAATTAAAATAGGAGGGCGTACAAAATATACGATTTTTTTTCTGTATAAGACGCTACCTGAAAATAAATAGTTCAAAAGAATATATTATGTACCTCAAATTGTTATGTACAAGCTATTCTGTATTTATTGCGTTCCATTTTTCTTTCGCGGCTTTGCCTTAGTATATTGATTAACTAGTCATAAAGCTTAAAATATTATAATTCGACAACGTAAATAATTTCGACCGTATAAGATTATGAAAACGATATAAATAGCTTATGTCACCCGGACCATTATTATAAAGATATTGACATACATTAAAATTGTTTTAATAGTTTAGGTACTACGGTAGAAAAAACATAAACTGCCAAAATCATTGCGAAGCAATGACAGGCAAATTCAATGCGATGCGACGCGATGCGGCGGTTTTTCCGACGTGCGCGTTCCGTGCGCGAATCGTTACGCAGTGTTACTGTCATGTTCAAATAAAACGATAGCACAATTTATCGCCCTCGCTATTAGGGTATTTAATATAACACAATACTACTATATATTATAATACTACGTAAGACGAGGTGGGGTTCCCATATATAAAAACCTACGTATGGTAAATGTGCTAAGCTTCGACATTGATATTAACTGTTCACAGATTAGTTATAGTTACATAGTGGTAGCCACAGACATTAAAATATATTCAGGCAAGTTTAAATTTAGTTAGGTAAAACTGTAACATTAATACTAATAAGTACATAAAGGTTATTTTAAACTAATTTACAATTGTCAATTATGACGGTATTCTTTTTTTTTTACCGTAGCTGACTGCTGCCTTTATCTGCTAATTAAAAAAATAGCTGCCATTATACGTTAGCGTACTCGATTTAGTCTTGTTCTTGGCTATGGAAGCTACATTACCCTCATCTGGTTTTGTCTGGTCGCTACAGTTCGCGTCGCGCTGCACCGCGCCCCGCGTTTTTATGTCACGTAGGCCACTTCAATAGGTCAAACTGTCAACTGTTCGTTACATCCGCGCCGCGCCGCGCCGCATCGCATTCACACACGTAGAATTCTGGAAGGGCTAAGCCGATACTAAGCGTTAAAATATAAAGAAAATTCTATTCCTAATGAATAATAATTTCCCTAGAAAAATACAACCGACTTCAAACAGAATTGTTGTTTTATAAATACACAAACGATTGCAACAATCGCGGCCCTCGCTGTTGGTAATGAAGAGTAACTTTATTTACCTCCGAAGATATTCATCAGATCTTAATATATTATATTTTAAAATTAAAGCTTCCTTGAAAAATATCTATTAAATAGCGACGATCCCGTTAAAGTCGATCAGTAGTTTTTGAGAAAATCGCAGACATACAAACGTACATACATACGAGTCGAATACAGAACCTATTTTATTTTAAAAACGAAACAATTTAAATAATCAATTTAAGCAATTTTCTATATATTTTTTTAATTGCTGCGCTAAGACTACTCATAGGTATCTGGTTTACAATGTTGCTAGGTTCTATGGTATTCAAGACATAAATATAACGTAACATGACGTGTCCCATGGTGTATCGTTAAACCCTTTTATGGTTAGCATCTAGTGGTGTTACAGTTTCGATACAATATTTATCGATAACTTTTATTGTTTTGCGCTTGAACGATTAACTTATTTAAATGATTATTTTTTTGTACATATATAGATTGGATTTTGGAAGATAAGGGCTACAAATTGGAATAAGGTATGAAAAGAATAAAAGACCCGTCATTTTTCGAACTAATAGACCACTGAAAGTAATTATTCTGCACATACGAAGTCGGCATCGTTTATCATAAAAGATGACGTTACAACACATATAACGGTAGCAACAACAATAAACTCGGGTAAAATCATGGGTAAAAGCTTGTTGTTTCATTGTAAGTACGTGACTTTTATAAAAAGTTTTCTAACCAAACTACTAAATCGATTTCGATGAAAGTTATATAGAAGCAATAGGAGATTATACCCTTTAAAATAAAAAAGAATTTACCAATTTGATCAAGCCGTTTTTGAATAATGGTGGAATATAGGTAAATAAATGTCCTTGACGAGTTGACAACCTCCTTTGGTTGAAATCGGTTAAAAAGTAGTAATTATTGGAACAAAAGGTAGGCATATTATGCGTTTTCATTGTTAATGTTTATTCGTATTTAAGTTAATTAGTATCGTGATTTAATTTACCTCCATAAAACATTATTTGAATACAAAGGCCATCAAAACAAATAATCAATTAATTAATATAATGTGAATATTTATAACTTTTATTATAACCTTTTGCTCGCAGTTTCACTCACGTTAATACTAATTATATAAAATATACCACCTAGAATAATATACCTTTCAAATGGTACTATAATTTTTAAAATAGGTTCAGTAATTCCGGAGTTTACTTCGCACATACGGAATTCGCTCACTCTTTATATTAGTATGGATTGCATTATTTATTTTTGAACCAATAGCAAAATTCAAATTCTTAAATTGTATCATTGCCCTGCGCAGACGAACGACTTGTTCGCTGGACTTAGTTCGATACAGCTCGTATATAGGCTGGCTCGATCGGGATAGTACCCCACTCTTACAGAAGATCGGAGTGAAGTAGCTAATACAGCTGCGTATCATACAATGTGTGGGAAAGCCTAACCTCCTCCCCCATTTTTTTCCCTGTTTCCTACTTCCTTTCATCCCTTACGCCTTTTTAAGGTATTAACACATTTATGACTCATATCATGCTATGAATTGCTGTGAGTGGTGTTGCTCGCTTAACATTTGGTAACCCGCTTGCTCGTTTGCTAGCTAATTTTATTTAAAAAATAAAGTCAACTTGGCTAGGTTTAGTGAGCTAATTTATTTTAATTAGCTTTAAAAAAGCGATTTTAATATTTTGAAATAAGGTTTTAAAAAGATTAATGCGCTAGGTTACGTCGCTTCGCAAATACATATATTCGCATGTATTTAGGTTTTACATTTTTTTTTATTAACCACAAAGATTGAGATAAATTTAAACACAGATTTAGGCACAAAAAAATTCAAATTGATTACATTGGTGTAGTTTACAAAATTTATTTTATTTAAAATTAAAAAATATATTTCAAAAGACATTAAACCTTTTTATTTATTTAATACAAAATTACAACATTCTTACTTAATATATAGAAAACACAGAAATTTAAATATAAGACTTATTATTAAATATATTAAAACAGTTTTTATCGATAAAGAGACACAGTCACATCACTATACATTTGCTTAGCTTGCCCTATAAGATTTACGATTGAGCATGTCATGGCTGCAATACATCTAATATTGCATTTCCCATGGCGACATATTGTTGCCAGGATACCCTTTTTTCTGCACAGGGATTATTATTTCAACCGACTTCAAAAAACGAGGAGGCTCACAATTCGTAGTGTTTTTTAATGTTTGTTAGTTCACTGTCATTTGTTAATCGATTTAGAAAAGTCTTTTTTTTAAAGGTACTGTCAGAAAATGGTCACTTACAATTTTTTTATTAAAATTACTATAGGATTAAATAAAACACAAATTTTACCAAGTACCTACTGACAATCGATATACGTATATACATATAGTACTGTATATGTTTATTATCATTGTGTTAGCAGGGTCGGAGTAGAAGGTCTGGAAAATCTGGTCACCAACGGAGTGCAGTTCCTAATTATTTTTCAAATAAAATGACCACTTTTTAACGAATTTAGATATATTGTATCTAGATGTGAAATTTATATACAAACAGATTTTATTTTTAAAAAGAACTGAAAGTTGTAAGCTGTTGCTCTCTTATCGAAATTTCTTTAAGAAATAATGGGTCTTTTATATACTACTTCATCAATTTTTACACCTCTTTATTTAATTATGTAAGCTGATGTTCTTCTATGAGGTCCAGTCTATATCTATACTAAAATTGATCAAATTGGTTCAATGGTTTAGGCGTGAAAAAAAAAAATGGACAGACAAAGTTACTTTCACATTTACAACAGTAGTAAACCTTTTTTTTAATACCAAATAAATGAGCACGAGGTGGGCATCTATAGACATCTGCAGCTCTAGAGAGAAAAAAACGCGTTGCTTACTTAGAAAAGAAGGAATAGAAAGGGAAAGAACGTTATGTACGAAACACAGCTATAGTCACTTCACGCCGATTTTGTGCGAGAGTGTGGTACTGTCCCGGTCGAGCCAATCCTTATTCGAGTTACAATAAGTGGTCTACAGCTAGGCTCAAGCACAAAATTCTTTAAAAGGATTTACAAAAAAAAAACACAATCTAATTTTATTTAACGTTTAAAGGAAATGGTTTACTGTTTATATCACACCGCATAGTAAATGTCGTCATAAATTTAACTGTTTATATTGTCAATTGAGATTTATTATGCTACAAATAAAACTTCTAGTTTAAAGTTGAATATTTACAGGAATCTAATATTATTGATATGAAATAGGTTTATTTGGATGTTATACTTTCAGAATTCAATATTACGTTTATCGTAAAAGGCTGGATAGCTTAAGATAATGAATTAATTGTAAATAATAAATTGATAAAATGAATAGGGTGGAAATATAATTAAAATTGTCTTATTTTAACATGTTTATGTAAAACATTTATGTACAAATATTGAAAATTACTTCCCTTAAACACATTTTGGGAATACGGAAGAAGAATTACATTAAATCGATTATTCCTTATTGAAGTTGGCAACGTATTCTGACTCATAGGCAATGGTGATCACCTAATGGTGACGTCACCTTGTGCCTTATATGAATGAAGTTAATTTCACTATATGTTAATCATCATGCACTATTTGTTCCTGGTTATAGCAGAGTCCGCTTATTTTTCCAGTACAAATCGATACCTCCCACGTAAGTTGTTGTAACCCCAAAATTACAATTTTACAGTAGAGCACTTTTAATCCGTTTTAGTTTGAAAGTTACAACAAAATACGCCTTTTTTCAGGCGTATATATTACAAAATACGCCTGAAAAAAGGCGTATTTTGTTGTAACTTTCCTTGAAAAAAAAAAAATTTTTAGTATTTTTTCACTTTGAATGCATTAAGCAATGCAAATTCGTGTAGTATTCAGTAAAAACGCTAACGGCATTTTTGTGACTTACAATAACTTACGTGGGAGGTATCGAAATATTGACATGTTACTTATTTTTCAATTAAATTAAAAAAGAGAGACAATTTGTTACGTATGTTTTTTACCTCTATCATTTCTTAACCAATTTAAAAAAATATTTTCTTGTTTGAAAAGATATACTTCCAGTTTGGTCCCATATTACTTTAATATATTTTTATTATTTTAATAAGATAAGGCGTTTGTTATAGGAGAGCATTGCCACTTTCACAAGTACTGAGTGTATATGTGATACAACTGGAAACATAGTTTCTTTGGCTTATATAAACGTTAATATTATTTAAAGTAATCGGTTACTTAAATACCTAAAATAAGTTAGTCACCCAAGCAAACGAAATTGCTTATGCTAGGAATAAGGAACCTAATTTGAAAGTGGGTTGAAAATGCTATAAAATAGTAAACGAATCTAAAGCTACAGTTCATTTCTGTAATCTTACGAATCTTTCGTCTCTTTCTAACAGCAAAAGTGTCGGTCGGACATTTCCCGTATGTAACTCCTCCGCCAATCGTGTAAAGACGAGCATCCTTGTAAAAGAACTGCTCCTAAATAAATCACACCCCAATGTGTTCTTCGACCACACCAGACAGACGAGACAATTTAAATATTTCAGTAAATCAAGAACTTGTAAGGAAACGATAAATTTAACGCGTACACCGTATAATTTGTATTCAAGGCGTATATGTTACTAATATATATCTTCCAAAGCTTTCCGAGCTGTGTATTGTATGCAAACGACCGCTGAAGCTCATTTACGTAACCGCACTTGTGCTGGGAGAATGAATCTATAACGAATCTACTGCAGTTTCAAACCGTTTAATTGATGTTATATGTCGTTTGATTTAATTTATTAAACAAGATTTACGGAATTAAAATAAAAGCCTAACTATAAAATAATCCCGCGCTTCAAAATCTGTTAAAATGTTTAGACTACAAGAGGTCGCAACGACTCGCCTGCTTTGACAGTTTACGTCTGCCATGTTGAATTTTTGCTGACGTCATATAGTTAATATTATAAAGAGGTATAATTTATTTGTATGTTTGTATGTAGGGAATAATCTCTGAAACTATTGATCCAATTTTAATAAATCCTTTTTGCATTGGACTGCCTAATTTCATGAAAGTTATAGTCTATATTACACCATGCTACAACTCACAGGAACGAGGCAGTAACGATAAACGCGAAGTGAAACCGCAAGAGGCAGCCAGTAACATATACATATAAAACTGAGAACACCTTACGTCATTAGATTTATTTCTTTCCTATCCTTAAAACTAAGTAAAATACGACATAAATGCTGCCAAATTACCAATTCAATGCGTAAATAAGAGATAAATGCCAAACAATAGAAACAAAGCATTAAAATAAACTCCAGCGAACGTCACTCGCGAGAGCTCTTCATATAATGAGATACTTACAACAGACGGCCATGATTCCTAAACGTTGCTCTCACTGAAGTAAGCAAGTGGCAAATTGAATATAAATTTGTGTTTAATCGTATTTTATCGTGTATCTTATATGTAAGGTAAACAGCTCAGAATAGAATAAAGTAAATTTTTTTGGACGCCGACAGGATCCTTATGAACGTATCTACATAAAATCGAACATCTTTTTTTAACTAAAACCGTAGAGAATGTCCTCTACGAAATGGCATAATAGCGTAATTTAACATTTCAGTAATTCAAAAAAAAAAGCGTTGCACTGAGAACTACTTATTATAAAACCAAAAAAACGTTTAACGGTACTCACAGTACAGTTAAATTAGAAAATTGAAAATTTTAAAACGTAGATACGTTCATCTGACTCTTATACCGCGAAATGTTCTAAAGGTTGAAATATGCGAGTATTTTTATGGATACATCAAAATAAATTGATATTTATAAGCATGGATATGTCACCCAAGTTGCGTTCATACTATTTGACATTACCCATTTCCAAGTTTGACAAGTTCGTCAATTGACTTGTTGGCCCAAAAATTCTCTCGTCTGTTATAATCAGTCGTTACCCGGTTGCTAGGTAACGTCGTCCAAAGTGGTCGGCAAATAGGGTGTCATGATCCATTAGCTTATAACATATCTATAGCTATATAATACCATTGGTTTAATCATATTCTATCGTGTATCTTACATAGACAAACAGCTAAAACAATAATTACATTTATAGTAGTGTATATATATTATACAGTCCCATAAAGGTTTCAAATTGGACGAATATTTAGAGATAACTATTGTCCATTAAAATATATCGAAGAGCTTAAGATTTTTTTTATTTAAAAAGTAGAAGTCAAACGAGTGGACGAGACACTGGATGTTAAGTGATTACCGCCGCCCAATGACATTTGCGGCACCAGAGTTGCCAGCTTAAGAAATAATAAATTTTGTCATAATCAAATCGAAATAGCGAAATGTGTTAGAATACTCATTATTATAAATAAGTTGGTTATTCTCTAAAGTTTCTATAATTATCACAGTTTGCATAAATAGTGCCAAAAGACTTGACACCGGCTTTTAATATATCAAGTTAGTGTCATAACTTGGCGCGACGCCCGGAATGCTGGAATAAGTAAGGAAGTATTAGTTACTTAACACTTTAAGCTGTTACTTCATATCTTCATAATAACTTTGCATTATTTTGATTAAAATCTAAATATTTTATCCATAAATGGATGCTGATAAGCAATAATGTGTCAACCCACATAAAGTCAAATTCGGAGATATTGATATATTTTTATTCAGCATCACCTATTTAACATTATTAAAAAAAATTCAAGTCATCTAAACTATATAAGTAAGGAAAAACGTTTCTTAATTTAATGTATCGAATTTCAAGCGGGTTCAATATTTTGCTAATTATACAATAATCTCAAATATTTGAAAACTTAGTATACATACAATACATTAGATATATATAACTACTTTTAATTCATTATACCTTTTATCAAAATAAAAAAGAAAAGATGTGTATATACGTCTTCAAACAAATTTATTAAGAATAGGTTTGACAACTTTAGACGCCATTTTCTCAAAATCAAGTCCGTGTGGTTTGACAGAGTATTGCTTATCAGCGTCCAAATATATTCTGTATATCCATAATATATCCGTCTGTACCTTCATCACTAATGTGATGAACTGATTTTGATAGGCGTGAATTTAGATAACCCCTGGGTTTATATTACTCTTAACAAAATAAATACTTAATTAATTGAAGATAAGACGTTTATTTCATTAGGTTCAAATTAACTCAGATCATTTTATTTCAAACTTTTACTAAATATCAAATAGAGGCCTACAACGAAGGACGTTTTAAGTTATTATTATATAAGAATAATCAAAATATCGAATTTGGTGTTATGATTTAGAAATATAACACAATGTCGTATTAAACATAAAAACAATTTCCAAAAAAAAAATCCCTACTATTAAATATACCTATTATTAAATGTGAAAGCAACTTTGTCTATCTGCTTGTTGCGTTTTACCTACAGATATTTGGACGCTGATAAGCAATAATGTGTCAAGCTACACGGACTTCGTTTTGAGAAAATGGCGTCTAAAGATGTCAAACCTATTCTTAACAAATTTGTTTGAAGTCATATATATTAATTTTTTCTTTTCTATTTTGATAAAATGTATAATGAATCAAAAGTAGATAGGTTTCTTTAATATGTTATCTAATAATAAGTTTTTAAATATTTGATATTATTTTATAAATTGCAAAATATGGAACGCATCTGAAATTCGAAACATTGAGTTAAGAAACTTTTTTCCATACTTATTTAGTTTAGATGACTTAAATTTTTTTGAATAATGTTACATAGGTAACATGGTATCAAAATACATCAATATCTACAAATTTGACTTTCTATGGGTTGGTTCTTAACCAATTTAAAAAAATATTTTCTTGTTTGAAAAGATATACTTCCAGTTTGGTCCCATATTACTTTAATATATTTTTATTATTTTAATAAGATAAGGCGTTTGTTATAGGAGAGCATTGCCACTTTCACAAGTACTGAGTGTATATGTGATACAACTGGAAACATAGTTTCTTTGGCTTATATAAACGTTAATATTATTTAAAGTAATCGGTTACTTAAATACCTAAAATAAGTTAGTCACCCAAGCAAACGAAATTGCTTATGCTAGGAATAAGGAACCTAATTTGAAAGTGGGTTGAAAATGCTATAAAATAGTAAACGAATCTAAAGCTACAGTTCATTTCTGTAATCTTACGAATCTTTCGTCTCTTTCTAACAGCAAAAGTGTCGGTCGGACATTTCCCGTATGTAACTCCTCCGCCAATCGTGTAAAGACGAGCATCCTTGTAAAAGAACTGCTCCTAAATAAATCACACCCCAATGTGTTCTTCGACCACACCAGACAGACGAGACAATTTAAATATTTCAGTAAATCAAGAACTTGTAAGGAAACGATAAATTTAACGCGTACACCGTATAATTTGTATTCAAGGCGTATATGTTACTAATATATATCTTCCAAAGCTTTCCGAGCTGTGTATTGTATGCAAACGACCGCTGAAGCTCATTTACGTAACCGCACTTGTGCTGGGAGAATGAATCTATAACGAATCTACTGCAGTTTCAAACCGTTTAATTGATGTTATATGTCGTTTGATTTAATTTATTAAACAAGATTTACGGAATTAAAATAAAAGCCTAACTATAAAATAATCCCGCGCTTCAAAATCTGTTAAAATGTTTAGACTACAAGAGGTCGCAACGACTCGCCTGCTTTGACAGTTTACGTCTGCCATGTTGAATTTTTGCTGACGTCATATAGTTAATATTATAAAGAGGTATAATTTATTTGTATGTTTGTATGTAGGGAATAATCTCTGAAACTATTGATCCAATTTTAATAAATCCTTTTTGCATTGGACTGCCTAATTTCATGAAAGTTATAGTCTATATTACACCATGCTACAACTCACAGGAACGAGGCAGTAACGATAAACGCGAAGTGAAACCGCAAGAGGCAGCCAGTAACATATACATATAAAACTGAGAACACCTTACGTCATTAGATTTATTTCTTTCCTATCCTTAAAACTAAGTAAAATACGACATAAATGCTGCCAAATTACCAATTCAATGCGTAAATAAGAGATAAATGCCAAACAATAGAAACAAAGCATTAAAATAAACTCCAGCGAACGTCACTCGCGAGAGCTCTTCATATAATGAGATACTTACAACAGACGGCCATGATTCCTAAACGTTGCTCTCACTGAAGTAAGCAAGTGGCAAATTGAATATAAATTTGTGTTTAATCGTATTTTATCGTGTATCTTATATGTAAGGTAAACAGCTCAGAATAGAATAAAGTAAATTTTTTTGGACGCCGACAGGATCCTTATGAACGTATCTACATAAAATCGAACATCTTTTTTTAACTAAAACCGTAGAGAATGTCCTCTACGAAATGGCATAATAGCGTAATTTAACATTTCAGTAATTCAAAAAAAAAAGCGTTGCACTGAGAACTACTTATTATAAAACCAAAAAAACGTTTAACGGTACTCACAGTACAGTTAAATTAGAAAATTGAAAATTTTAAAACGTAGATACGTTCATCTGACTCTTATACCGCGAAATGTTCTAAAGGTTGAAATATGCGAGTATTTTTATGGATACATCAAAATAAATTGATATTTATAAGCATGGATATGTCACCCAAGTTGCGTTCATACTATTTGACATTACCCATTTCCAAGTTTGACAAGTTCGTCAATTGACTTGTTGGCCCAAAAATTCTCTCGTCTGTTATAATCAGTCGTTACCCGGTTGCTAGGTAACGTCGTCCAAAGTGGTCGGCAAATAGGGTGTCATGATCCATTAGCTTATAACATATCTATAGCTATATAATACCATTGGTTTAATCATATTCTATCGTGTATCTTACATAGACAAACAGCTAAAACAATAATTACATTTATAGTAGTGTATATATATTATACAGTCCCATAAAGGTTTCAAATTGGACGAATATTTAGAGATAACTATTGTCCATTAAAATATATCGAAGAGCTTAAGATTTTTTTTATTTAAAAAGTAGAAGTCAAACGAGTGGACGAGACACTGGATGTTAAGTGATTACCGCCGCCCAATGACATTTGCGGCACCAGAGTTGCCAGCTTAAGAAATAATAAATTTTGTCATAATCAAATCGAAATAGCGAAATGTGTTAGAATACTCATTATTATAAATAAGTTGGTTATTCTCTAAAGTTTCTATAATTATCACAGTTTGCATAAATAGTGCCAAAAGACTTGACACCGGCTTTTAATATATCAAGTTAGTGTCATAACTTGGCGCGACGCCCGGAATGCTGGAATAAGTAAGGAAGTATTAGTTACTTAACACTTTAAGCTGTTACTTCATATCTTCATAATAACTTTGCATTATTTTGATTAAAATCTAAATATTTTATCCATAAATGGATGCTGATAAGCAATAATGTGTCAACCCACATAAAGTCAAATTCGGAGATATTGATATATTTTTATTCAGCATCACCTATTTAACATTATTAAAAAAAATTCAAGTCATCTAAACTATATAAGTAAGGAAAAACGTTTCTTAATTTAATGTATCGAATTTCAAGCGGGTTCAATATTTTGCTAATTATACAATAATCTCAAATATTTGAAAACTTAGTATACATACAATACATTAGATATATATAACTACTTTTAATTCATTATACCTTTTATCAAAATAAAAAAGAAAAGATGTGTATATACGTCTTCAAACAAATTTATTAAGAATAGGTTTGACAACTTTAGACGCCATTTTCTCAAAATCAAGTCCGTGTGGTTTGACAGAGTATTGCTTATCAGCGTCCAAATATATTCTGTATATCCATAATATATCCGTCTGTACCTTCATCACTAATGTGATGAACTGATTTTGATAGGCGTGAATTTAGATAACCCCTGGGTTTATATTACTCTTAACAAAATAAATACTTAATTAATTGAAGATAAGACGTTTATTTCATTAGGTTCAAATTAACTCAGATCATTTTATTTCAAACTTTTACTAAATATCAAATAGAGGCCTACAACGAAGGACGTTTTAAGTTATTATTATATAAGAATAATCAAAATATCGAATTTGGTGTTATGATTTAGAAATATAACACAATGTCGTATTAAACATAAAAACAATTTCCAAAAAAAAAATCCCTACTATTAAATATACCTATTATTAAATGTGAAAGCAACTTTGTCTATCTGCTTGTTGCGTTTTACCTACAGATATTTGGACGCTGATAAGCAATAATGTGTCAAGCTACACGGACTTCGTTTTGAGAAAATGGCGTCTAAAGATGTCAAACCTATTCTTAACAAATTTGTTTGAAGTCATATATATTAATTTTTTCTTTTCTATTTTGATAAAATGTATAATGAATCAAAAGTAGATAGGTTTCTTTAATATGTTATCTAATAATAAGTTTTTAAATATTTGATATTATTTTATAAATTGCAAAATATGGAACGCATCTGAAATTCGAAACATTGAGTTAAGAAACTTTTTTCCATACTTATTTAGTTTAGATGACTTAAATTTTTTTGAATAATGTTACATAGGTAACATGGTATCAAAATACATCAATATCTACAAATTTGACTTTCTATGGGTTGACACATTATTGCTTATCAGCATCCATTTAGCTTCAGATATAGATTGGACTTTGGCAAAGGACGTAGGCTACTTTAAATCACGAAAACAAACCTTAAGGGAGTGAAATGGGTGACGAAAGTTTACACGTATAGTCTATTTATCTTTACTTGTATTATTTAGCAGACAAATATGACGTATTTCCAGCCACACATAAGAGTTACATAAGAAATTATCGATTGAATGATTGAACTGAATCATTTGTTATAATAAAATTATAATGAAAAAAAAAATTCGAAAATTCGTGATTTTTGTTCGGGGTATAATTACCAAGTAAGGACAAGTAAATAAAAACAGACTGTATATTATAATTTTTCAAAGAAACGGTCATTCAAAATAATAAACGAAATCACAGGGATCAACTAGTAATAAATCAAAATACAAATTAAGCAAGAAAATGAAGAAAATAATCATAATGAAGTGGCGAAACGAAAACGAAATAATCTCAAAGTAATTCCACAACAGACACCTCATCACGAAGCACGCCACTCCAGAACGCTCCAGTAACTATTCGCGCCATATTTGTAATTTTCGTATCTATTAGTGGTATAATTACGGCTGAGCTTAAATCGCAATCAGTTTAGGAATTGAAAGCGAATATACGATTACATTCCTTAGTTGCAGTCATTTAAAATCGTACGTAATTATCGTTTATCGTAATTCGTTATCATATCAGTGATTGACATAGAAATATTATTTGATTTTTGAATTAGTGACTGAATTCAAAAGCAAATATTTTTGTCTATACTAACTTTTGCTGCACGGCATCCCTAGCACCAATTTTGATTTCTACATACAAATTTTGGAACCCCATTTCATTCCCTTAAGGGGTGAATTAAAAAAATGTTATTTAGTTTATCTTTCTTTTCTTTTTATTCTTATCGGATGCCTTCGTATTAATAACTGTGTGCGTGCTTTTCAGCACAATCCATTAAATAATTAAACTGTGTTAATAGATCAGTCAGTCATCGTTACTGACAACGTTGCTCCTTATATATATAATTTTTAAATTTTTAAATTTATTTGACAGACGCGTTGGCGCAATGGTCACTGCAACTGACTAAAGCGCTAACGGTCGCGGGTTCGATCCCCGCTCACGGCAAACATGTGTATTGGCCATACAGATGTTTGTCGTGGTCTGGGTGTTCGTGTTAGTGTTGTGAGTGTTTCCGGACCCCCGACACAAGGTCATGAGATCTTAATGAGGGCCGTTGAGTGTGATGCGTTATTTATTTATTTATAATTATACAGATTTAAGAGACTTACCAGTGTTATTCATTTTTCAAAACAAGCTCTACCTTATTATATACCAAATTATTTTATGAAACATCCAAAAAGTCAATCAGACAGGACACCTGGTATTAAATGATCACCGCCTCCCAAAAACATTGTTTTTACTCGCGGCATCGCTTTTGTTAAGGTCGATTAAAAAAAAATGCATATGACCGTATCGAATAACATAAAGTATGTTATACGATACGGTCATATGGTATTATGTTAGTAAATCATTCACAGTAACAAAAATTTAATACTTATTATTCTTAATCCTAACTTCACCAATTATAGTTTCCATCATTCCAGTTCTAATAATGTCGATATACACGCTACAATCGCGATAGATCAACCGAGTTTCGCGAGGCGGGTCTAAGAGACCGACATGCGATTTCCTCCATTTAATAGCAATGGATTTCATACATTCGACTATATCTTTTACCCTTTCGACCGTCTCTGAATTTATTTCGCATTTGTAATAAATTTTCTTTCAGACGATCTTGTGAGAGATAGCGGCTATGATTTTAAAAGTAATGTAATCTTGCGTACTGTTAGTTTTGGAAATGATTCAACTGATTTCAAATAAGAGAAGGATACTTATGACATACTTATTCCAGTATTTTAATTTAAAAACCATGGCATTGAACAATTGAATGAAAATGCTATGAAACCAATTTGAAAGAATTATGTGTAATTGAAACAGTAATTTCTAAATGTGGTAATAAATGAGGGAGTACTGAGATGACAAACATTAGAAAATACACTACATATAAGGAATCTCTTCCTTTTTTTAATTCTATTCAAAATAGGACTTATGTCGGCGTTTCACATCGACCGACGACGAGACAGACTGCGTGTGCGCCGCGACGCATCGGCCACTCAAACGAACGACAGCCCAGATAATTTCTCAAATCTAACCCTCATGTGTGGTTAGAAGTGCGCTATATTTGTAGTAATTTTAAATTTAGTAAAGACCATAAATACAGTCCACTTTTTTATTGCACCGAAGTTCCGTTAGGGCTCCAACTTATAAAACTGTAGCAAATCTAATTCAATAATTATTAAATGAACGGACAAACTGCGCGAACTTGATAAAATCATTTTTATATAGCTAATATGCTACCGCGCTCCTCCCGCGCCCGCGCATCGACGGTGGTCGCGCCGGAGCGACCATACAGGACGATTGTCTCCCGTGTTGAACGTACGTCGCTCGTTACTCGCTCCGCCCTTATATTATATATTTAGTTTTAAAATATTGTTTTCTATTTTTTTCATCTGTATAACATAGTTTACTTTTAGGTCTGAACTTCCTGTAGCTATCCTGTTTGTGTTTTACTCGCTGTTTTGTCTTGTGTGTAAATAAACTTAAATTTAAATTCGTTTTCTTTTGAATTCTTTTTCGTTGATAACATCTACAAAACTTTACCGAATTTTCTTAACACAGTTCAGAAGATGTCTTACATGTATACCCTATATCATTAACCTAAAAGATAACTTTCTCAACTATTTGAGTGTCGACTAACAAAAGTAATAAATCGGTTTAAGTTGTTAGTAATTCAAGTTTACTTTGCTCTTCATAGTTTGTTATCCAGTAATAAAATAGATGTAGTTAATGGACGAGCACTTTAGGTTTTATTGAAGCTTTGTTTAAATTAGGAAAACTTTTGTGTTTGACTAGCTTAATCATTAAAGTTACTTACTTAAAATTAGGATTCTTTTGTATTAAGGTTACGCGTTTTACTGAAAGCGTTAATCACGTGACCTTGATTATATAGGGCGTTGTTTAATTACGTTCTTTTAAATTGGGGTGTTTTATACAGTAGTGTAACATTATATGATATTCCGTATAAAAGTCTTTTTTTTTTTTTGAAACAGTGTAAATATTTGAGCACCGCTGCTCTTGCGCATTCAAGTAAACTCGTCATAAATTATTAACATTGCTCGCTTTGATGTCGGACGACCATCTAAAACATATTTTTTGACTGGCCAATGCACCTATTGGACACACGCGCCACCTATTGGAAGTTAATTGTACTCTGGCTTTATAGAGTTTAAAAAAATTACCTTGTCGTAAATATAAATAATAAATTGACTAAGTTTTAACGCAATCGACTGAACGTACAGAACACACACTGAGTATTAAAGTAATCAAATGCCAAATGTGTGTGAAACGAATTAGCTAAATAAGTTAAAAACATTTAGTTGCATAAAATTCTGGGGTTTATTTTTTTACTCATTTTGGAAATAATACATAACTATTTTATAAAAATTTTGTGACATTCAAGTCTACGAAAATAGCCAAAGTCCGAAATGTAAATTGTTTCTTGCATTTTGTGACGAAAAATTTGAATTTATTTTGAATTCGGTTACATTAATTATGCGCTATATCTTATGATATGAACAAACAAATAAACGCATAAATATATATGAAATAGTTTTTTCGATTTTGTTTGATTGATTAAATCCTTATAACATTTTTCGCTCTCATTAGTAATTAATGTTCATTTAGTTTCTTATATCATTTTTCTCTTTCATTAGTGTTAATTAATTTACTGTTATGTTCATATGTATTGTTATTGTATATCAGTACGTATACATGCACACAGGTGATAGGTTCCAATTGGGTCGTTACGATATTTTAACCTTCTTCCAAATAGGAGTATGTTCTGAATTCGTTGGGGACTTCTTTGTGTATGTTCCCCAATTACTCATAAGCGGTTGACCGATTAGGAAAATCTCTTTCTCCTTCTTTGGACCAAATAAAGATACTTAAAAAATTTAGAAGAAAATAATACGTAGACTAATTCTTATCACCGCGAACGAAACCGGGAGACGGTGCTAGTTCAACACGAGAAATGAATACGAGTATAACTTTACTTGTATTCACTTTATATATCTATTGAGGTTAAAAGACAGACGCACAAGCATATCGGGTTAAAACATATTTTTAAAAACCTGAGAACGCTAGAGAAATTGTTAACATTTGTACTATTCATATTATAAATATGCAAGTAACTCTGTCCCTTTGTTACCGTTTAACGCCTGACCGCTAAACAAATTTTGATGAATTTTAAAATAATTATAGATTGGAATTTGAAATAGGATATAGGCTACTTTATATTATTATAACGAAACTTGAACATGGAGAAATAAAAGATTGAAAGTTTGAATCCTTTTTACCTAAGACAGCCCACTTATTAAGGAAGGCTACATTACATCACGCTACAACTCATAAAAGCGAAACAGGGAGTCAGTTAAATATATGTACGATATCGTTGTCTTAGATTTTCGCGATTATTATTCATTGAAATAAAACTATCTTAAACGGATTTAAATCGCGTATATTAATTATTTTTATCATCCCCACGTTTCGAGCACTTTGCAGCGTTCGTGGTCACGGGTAGACTGAGTCTACACGAACGCTGCAAAGTGCTCGAAACGTCGGGATGATAGAAAAAAAAAATTAATATACGCGATTTAAATCCGTTTAAAATAGTTTTATTTCAATATATGTACGATAATTTATCTGAGACGATGTGTCGTAACGACGTACTGGATACTGTATCTAATATTGTTTCATTAATATGAATAGTATTTCTTTTTGATGTCTCATGTTTTCCGATGACGCCCATCAAAGGTATGAAAGTAATAAATTCATCTAATACTTATTTGATAATTTTACCTGAAAATAGTCCGGTGTTTTCGACATTTGGTGATCTTATAAATATATGGTCTTTCCGAATGTCTGCTTTGCGACTTCGTTTCTTTTTCGGACGAACGCCATATTGGAAAAATAATATATTCGTTCATCCGATTATGATAAAACGTTATCAACCTCTTTTTTTCACTTGCGATAAGGATATTATACGAGCGCCCGTCGCGGTTTTATTCGCGCTTAACATAAGACTTTCTTACAAACTTCCGATCCCCGTGTTAGCCCTTAGGTGTCAATTTTGCAAAAAATCTGAAACCTATTTTTAATAAATGTGTTTGAAAAAGATATATAGATATTTTATATTTCGATAAAAAGTATTAAAGTGGTATTAATTAAAAGCAGTTTAATATAATTAAAAGTTTTATCAAATAATAAGTTTTTCAAATATTTGAAATTATTGTATAATATGCAAGATTTGAAACGCACTTGAAATTTGAAACATTAAATTAAGACACTTTTTCCGTTCTTATTTAGTTTAATTGATTTGATTTTTTTTTTTTTTGAATAATGTTAAATACGTGACATTATCAGAATACGTCAATATCTCCGAGTTTGATTTTTGTGGGTTGACACATTATTACTTATCATCATCCATATAAAGATTACATAGTAGGTATATTTAATTTCCAGTAAATGGCGCACGTATCGTACGAGCCACACAAAATAATAAGTTTTAAACGGTCCACTAGCATAATAAACTCTACATTAAAGCGAGCGAAGCTGCGAACAAAACCTACTGTGTCTTATTACAATTTCGTATATTTTTTTCGCCACAGAAGTCTTTTTTCTTTGACTAAATAGAGGGAAAGCCGACGTTCATGGGTTGTAGTTAAAGGGTGAAAAATCTATGTGAAAATTTAGCGCCGAGACTTATTATGAGGGTTCCGGAGCGGAACAAGAAGTTTTTGTTTGCATTCTTTGATGTAAAATTTTAGCACCAAAGCTAGTACACGCAAGCACTTTACACGAACAAAAATTTTTGATGATTTTATGTTAATTTTTAAATCGATTTAAAAAAGGAGTTCTCAATTTAAAATGTATTTTTTTTTAATAATTGTTACCTCAGATTTCTGTCATTTATTTACCGTTTTTAAGATTATTTTTTATTGTTTTAAAATAAACTTTCAAGTTATCATGTCATGTTAGTAACTCGAATGCCAATGAAAGGTATGCCACGCAAGTAAGCCTGTGGTTACTGCATAACATACATGCACATTTGCATTGTACCAGTTGCTTTTTAGTTTACGTCTAAATTAATTTGGAGTTAAATTTATTTAACATAAAACGATTAGCCCAACGCAACGATCAATGGTTACAAAATTATTTTTTTTGAAAAATATAACCGACTAAATATAGAATAAATAAATAGAAATATATGTTTATGCCTGTGAATGTCCCATACTTTAACATTAATAATGTGTAAAGTAAAGGAACAATCTGTAAATATCCCACTGCTAGACAACACACTAGACACGTTAAAAAGTATTTCATTCTTTATAAAACACGTAATTATAACTAAATATATACATACGATAAAAAATTGTTACGTTTATGTTTGTTTGAGGGTAATGTATAACTATTAGATCGATTTTGATGAAACTTTAAATGCTCATGAGATTTAAAAACTAGTAAAGTAAGGTAACAGCCTGTAAATGTCACAGCTGGACAAAAGCCTCCTCTCCTATTAAGGAGAAGGTGTAGTGTCATCCACCGCGCAGCTCTACTGCTAGTTGGCGAATATACATGTAACAGAATTTCTACCGGCACATGTAGATTTCCTCCTGATGTTTTTCTTCACCGCCGAGCTCGAGATGAATTTAAACACAAATTTAGCACTTGAATAGTTAACGGTGCTAATCAGGTCTTGAACACCCGATCATCGATTAAGATCGATATAACTATAGCTATTTTATAAGCTCATGAATTTTATACCACAAATGTCGACCGACTTAGACGACGTTGCCTAGCAACCGGCTAGCGGCTGAGTACGACAGGCGTAAGTATCATTGGACTAACAAGAAGACTGACGAAGCTCGTCAATTGCCCCTTAGAACTACGAATTGCAAATGGGTACAGATATTTAACGTCAAATAATATAAACGTAACAAAACTGTAGTAATGAAATATCATAGATATCCTTCATGTTGCATGAAATAGCTCCTTCTATACAATTTCTCAAATACAATACAGAATAGTGCTTAAATGCATTGCATATTGAAATACACAGCTAATACAGAACCTAGATTTCATCTCGTATCAAATGCAATCCTCGTTCGAACAGCTGCTGCGATATAACGCGAATGATTAATAAACTGAATAAGATAGAATTCGCATGGTTATCATGTCCATACAATATCCGCTGCAAACTGTAATAACATTTAACCCTTAAATTCATGTATGAAAAATGGAAAGAAAGCGAAATATTAACTAAATTTTTTTATGAAACATCTACTTCTAATTTGGCTCTTTGTTTGTATTTTACATGCCCTGTAATTACATACTATTTTTTATGAATCTACACTTTGTCTTTTTATAGCTGGTCAAATCTTCTATTAAGAAAACTGGAAAGTATTTTATCAACCACGTTACCCTGGTAGCTAATTATGATAAGATGTAAAATTCTTATAGTTAAACGAGGCGTTTTGTAGAAAAAATCAGAATTTAGGAATAGCAATAATTTAATGTACGTTGTATGTTATCTTGCTGGTAAAAAGAATTAACCAAATTATTTTAGCCGTCTTTCACTAAATTTAAACCATATAAAAAAATCCCCAACGAATTGAGAACCTCCTCTTTTTAAAGTTGCATAAAATTGAACCAAAGGCAGGTCTTCACAAATTAAGGAAAAGGATATGAGCTTAACCCACTACGCTATTCCACTCGGATTGGATACACACGTGTCAGAATTTATCCCTACATATAAGTTTCTCCACGATGGTTTCACTTACCAAGCGTGAGACGAATTTAAAAAGAGATACCTACGGAACTCTGAAATATAAGCGTCCCCAGGCACGTTAGCTATAATTGCAGCTCCCGGTTAGAAAGGACTCTGATGAAAGGATGCTGAAGACTGAGGATGAATGGAAGGCAAACATATGGTTTTGAAACGCCCTTATTTCTATTATGATAAGGTTTTATTTCGTGTAAATATACAGTGATAACGTCTGAATATTACAATGTCTACGATTCTCTTGAAACTTAACTACGCTTTCAACTAAAGACTCGGTCGGTGCGTCCAATGAATAGTTTTTAAGTTTTAATGTTGAAAATTTTATGGCTATTTACTTTCTTAGGTGTGTTTAAATGTTTTATTACCTACCTTTATTTACGTACCTTATTATAACTAAAGGGGAGTATATCTGTAGCCTACTCACTGCATCTCGTATGTAGGCTGACTCGACTGGGGCATTACCTCACTCTTACAGAACATCGGCTTGATGTAGCTCACATAAGTGTGTTTTATACGTTGGATAGGAGAGCTGGAAGCCTAATACTCCCCTATTCCTTTCCTTACTTCCTATTCATTTTCATAATGTATCTTATGAAGAGGTAAATTTTTGTTTGTATGTTTGTAAATTTGTCTAAACCGATTTGAAAAATTATTTTTGTGTTAGATAGCCTGTTTATTTAGGAAGGTTATAGGCTGTATCACATCATAGTTCGGCTCATAAGAACAAATCAGTAACCATAAACGCGAGTCAAATCGCAAGGAAAGCTAGTTTCTTATAAAATTGGCAACACATTTGTGGCTCCTCTGGTCAGTAAATGTCCATGCGCGGCGTTATCAATTAACATCAAGTGTCTCACTTGCTCTTTTCCAATTTATTTCTTATATAAACAAATCAAAATTACTCGTGACCGTACTCGTATACTTGAATAAAGTATATTTTGATTTTGATTATTTTTGATTCCATACTTATATGTTCTTATTGATCTGTCCCCTTAGTAACGGTTCATTGAAACGGCGCGAAGGTATATATTTGGCGAATGTATTTAATAATAAAAGGTTAAAGAATCAAATCTAGCAAAAAAACCTTTCAAGTGATGTGTGCTTTTGATCATTTCTGTGTAAATAAAACGTTACGAACACACGCTGTTACATTCTCTTTGTTTTTGACGTTTCGTTTTGAAGTATTCTTGATCCATTTAATATAGTTATATATTCAATTGCTTAATGTGCTTTTGATTAAAAGAAGTTATTCTTACATTTCTTATTTTTAGGAATCCGTATTATAAATTTTTACTCGACTGATCCAGAATGATAATGTTTTAGCAAAAAAAAAACATGGCGGGCCTAAATTGTCAAAACGTGCCAGCCGTTGTTAACTCTTGTAGTCAACAGTTTGATCAACTTTAAAATACGTTCTATTGTTATTAGAGACATTATTCATACATCGCTTTTTTATTCTGATCGCAAATCGCGTCTTATCTACAAAACGTTTTAAGTCTCATCTATCATAATTACCACTAGAATATGATTCCGCGTTTGAAGATACGATGCCCAAGACAGACATACCAAGCCTAAGATTTTTGCCATAAAGTTTAAAAATAAGATTCGTTCAAAGATCTACTTACAAAAATAAACTTTTGACATAATCCCACGGGGTCACAGGTGCTGATTTAATAAAAGCTTCTGATAAAATCAATTACACAAACGTCCGCTATCACCCTCTGAATAATTTTATGAAATAATTCAATTTTATTAATGAATATTCAGGAAGCTATATTTTATCGTCTAGTGACAAATTCAAATTTACTCAGCGTCAATTTTGAAATCGTCGGTATCGTCAAATCCAAAAAACGTCAAATCAAAGCCAAATTGTCAATAATATTATATATCTACGGCCTTGGATTTTAACATCGATCACATTGACCGACGTTATTAGCAATCAGTTAGTGACTAAGTATAACGAAAGTATCTCGGAACCAACAAAGCAATTGACGATTTCGTCAAAGTTAGAAATAAGTACATGATTAGCGTCAAATAGTTTAAACGTAAGAGCAAATAGTCGTATGATGTGTGGTAGATTTTATCATCTAAAGTGATCTAAATTTCTTAAAAGCGTTCTTTATATACTTGTACCGATTATTAAGGAAATAAGAAGCCCTAAAATTGAGAGTGGATGTAGGTGGCTGAATGGCGTCGCGTCACAAAATGTATTCAGTCTCAACTAAATACGCCATACTTGCTAGGTAAAAACCAGTAAGGTGTCCAATCTGGAATTTGTTCCAAAAATATTAAGAAATGCAAGACTAAAGATGAATTAATTATAACATTAATACATAGATGTTTAGGCCAAAGTTTAAAAAAATTCGGACAAAACTGGTAAAGAGAAAAATATCTAATGAGCTAACCGCATGTTGTTATCTTTACGAAAATCATTATTAATCTAATCATAAACAATTCATAGAAAACTGATATACGTATTAAAATTTTAGGCACCTCAAAATATTTTAAACAATACCGGTCGAAAAATATTTGCTCAAAAGGCTTATATTATTCCAACATAATAAAATTTTCCCACTCCCTCGATGTGTTGAAAGGCAATTCGGGTTGAGGTTGGTTGAAATATTTGACATTTGCGGTGCTCTTAAATAAGAGCTCTTTATTTCATTTACAAATGCTGAGGACTGACAGGACTGAGCCTATGAAAGTACAGCCTATTTGTATAATGCCATTAATTTCACAAAAACAAAGAAAACTCCGTAGAATGTTCTTTTAGTCTTTAAAATTATTTTATGTAATAGGAGTTTGTTGAAAATAATAATTTGATGGATTGATTCAAACATAATTTTTAAATTTTAATTTGTGAATGAACTTAAGAACTACCACGACACGAAATCATAAATGCCAAGCGATTCCATTGGCTATGCGTGCGACACTAGCCCCCTTGTTTCAATGAAAATTTTCCAAAGACTCTATTTAACCGAATGCATGATGCAAAGAAGAATAATGTATTTATCAGTCTATGTATTTACATATGTATATGTGTATGTATGTATGTATGTAGGTTTTTACCTTTGTGGTACTATTTAGACCAAGTGTGTGGGTAAATTTTGATGATTGTCATTTGATTTATCAAGACGGTGCAAATGTACTGTTACTTGTAGTAACATCAAACCAGTGTTAGTGGAAAACGTGTAAATGGAACGACCTATACCTGCTGGGCTCAGCCGATGCGCGAGTTCTATGCGATTCAAGGTGGGTGCTATTATTTTTATTGTATGTAACATGAGCTATGAATTATTTTCCCTAAAACATAAATGTTTTACTTCAAATGTAAAAAAAAAATTATTTTATTGGTATCATCCCTTATTTCACCCTATTTTTTTTCGCAACACAAAGTAGACTATGTCCTTTTCCAAGATTTAATTTATCTGTGTACCAAAATTTAGCAAAATTGTATAAGTGGTTTAGGCGCGAAGACGTTAAAACAGACAGAATAGTTTTGGCATTTTTTATATTAGAGTCGAAGAGAATTTATACAACGATTAAAGATACAATTCTGGGAATATTATCAAACCATTTATCAATCTGTTGAATCTACGTCACGTGAAATTTTAAAGTGATAAAATTTTGCATAGCGAGGACTTAGACCCCGAATCAACATGAAAATGTTTTTCCAACATTAGAGAATAACTAATGTGAATTTCACTTCTTTGGATTACAGCAATAAATCAGTCGAACTAAATGAATAAAAAAAGTTGTATCTCTGTGTTAGAAAAAACACCGCATCAACCGTCCAAAGTAAAATAAAACCAAGGAATGATGTATAAAATTGAAAAAGAGGAAAAAATGTATTAAAGTCTAGTTAGATGACAAAAATATGCAAATAAAGTAGATTAAAAAAAACAGTGACTTCTAATTCTTGGCGGCGAAATAAAACTTCGCGATGCATGACTTACAAGAAATTCTGACTAATATGAATCTATAAACACGCAATTGAGATAGAATTTTCTAGCCTCCATCAACAGATATGCCATTCGCAAGGACTAATGACCGAAGCCAAAAACTCATCTCATGCTAGACGGTGAAGGAAAATATTTTAAGGGAAACTTTCATATATCGGAAAATTGTATCGAAAGTCTGAGACATATATGTACATATGTATATACTATTTCTCTTTAGTTGTCTTATTTAGTAGTTGTTCTAGCCACTCGTACACAGTACTAGATAAGAATGACCGTATGTATAAGTTAGAAAATTCGTGATTTTCGTTCGGATATTGTAACCAAATAATGTATTTCGATACCTCCCACGTAAGTTGTTGTAACCCCAAAATTACAATTTTACAGTAGAGCACTTTTAATCCGTTTTAGTTTGAAAGTTACAACAAAATACGCCTTTTTTCAGGCGTATTTTGTTGTGTTGCTTTCCTTGAAAAAAAAAAGATTTTTGGTATTTTTTCACTTTGAATGCATTAAGCAATGCAAATTCGTGTAGTATTCAGTAAAAACGCTAACGGCAATTTTGTGGCTTACAATAACTTACGTGGGAGGTATCGCTTTATTTGTAAAGAAAATATATACATCTGTAAATTTGTACAGCAGTGTAGTGGATTAGGCTCCAAAAATATATTTAGATACATTATCATATTACACTGTACAGAATATTTTAATATTCAATTATATATGTCTAAAAAACGATATTTTAACATTCAATTTTATCAGATCCCCATATATTATACACGACAAAATTATTTATATGAACCTTCCCATCCCTAATTCATATGTATGGACGAAAATCTGAATAAAATGTGAGCACTCGATTCCTTTATTACGAATACCTGCGCTTCATTCTACCCTCGGAAATTTACACGAAGGACTTTGGACGATAATTCAGCAAATCCAATATTTCACGAACACCTTAGCCGCTAAGTATTAGAGTGTGATAAAAATGTTAATTCTGTGTGATATTAAAAAATATTGGTGAGTTTAATTTTTTTTTCTTTATCCATATAAAGAGTGTATGACTGGGCGTATGTTGGACGTTTTGCCATCGTTACCAGAGTCGATATTTTTAACTAAAAAAGCTGACTTAATTGTTTTTTTAATTACTTTTCTTTATTTAAATATTGTACCTTGTAGGCTCGTACGGATATACGTATAAGCATAATTTATATAACTAAATTATATCTACGTACTAGTTATATAGTATCTAGTTACTAGCGCTCCGCTGGATTTGGCGTTTGGAGTCGAATTTTTTACAACGTCACGTGACAAATCATTGGAATTCTCGGCTTCTCTCGACTATAATATACATATACATATAAACCTACCTCTAAAATAATTTAGGTTATTAATTAAACCCTATTAAGATCCGTTATGTAGTTTAAAAGATATAACCGCAGATGCCGACTTCGTTTTGTACTATGTAAAGATAAAGATGATTTTTACTTTTATATTTGAGTATTTTTTGATTGATTAAACGAAAATATGCTGAAATATTATAATAATTAACGATAATTATACGAATAATATATCGACTAGTAAAGATCCAATATATTTTTATTGTTATTGATTATATAATTTTATAATATACTTGTAATACCAAACAGGATTATTTTCAACATTTCTTAATAAACGGGCTATCCAACACAAAAACATTGTTTTATCGTATCAGCAATTTTAAAGATGACACCGCTATACAATCTTACAAACTCATTTTACCTCTTTATACTATTATTGTTTCGATTAAAACATTACAAAAACATATTTCTAAAAATACATTAAAAAAAAACATTAATCTGCTATATTATATATGCTATACACCTAACATCGATTCTAAAGATTATCACATATTTTAATTTCTACCTTAAATAAGCAATTAAAGGTGAAGGAAATTGTTTGAAATCACGCGTAAATCCCGCTAAACGGTCGTCCACGCGCCAATAAAGCTCGATATTCAGTTGCGTGGAAAGAGTTTTTTTTTAGATATTATAACACGTCCCTGAACAGATTTTTCGTACAAAAAAGGTAATCGATGACCGTATTATTTGCGTCTTCTTTCACGACTCACTGTTTCATCGAATACATGTCAGTCTCTATAAAATGTATGAAAAAATTAAAATTCATAGCAAAATACGTAATTTCTATGAATTACAGTTATTTGGATTTTCAAACCAAAGTGTTGAAACGATTATGATGAAAATTCTATGGATCAATCTGTATACCCTTTCAAACTAAAAAATGAAACGGATCGGTCCATCCATTTCCAAATAATCGGTGAACACACGTAAAAAATAAAAATGACGAATCAAGAACTTCTTCTTTTTTGGAAGTCCATTAATATATATAAAATTTTCACACATAACGGCCCTCTATAATATCTTATGATTTTGTGTCGGGGGTCCATAAACACACAAAACAGAAGCCCAAACACCCAGACCACTACGATGGCGGCGGCCTATATTACGCTGGAAACAGACGAAGTGTCGGGGCGCAACGAATAATCAATATTTTATATATTTTACAACTATTTTATAGTGAACATATCTTTTGAAGCCCTACAATATTCACCCTCCCAGTTACGGTCATGAATTTTCTGATCTGTTAGGATAAAAGCCCATTTAATGCGGTAGATTATAGGCTATATTATGTCACGCTACTACTCATATGAACGAAGCAGTAAATATAAACGTGGATGAAACCTCGAGCGTCAGTTAGTAATTTATAAAATTAACGCCCCACTAGTCCGTGGTTTATAACAATATTATTATATAACACAATCATCAAATAAATCCCTTACCAATTATCATTAAAACACGTTTAACCGCAAAGACAAATGTGACTCATTTAATCAATATTAATGAAGGGCTTGTTAACAAACAAGTATTGAATATGTTGTATCAAACGGAAGGCAAATAAAAAAGAATTAACAAAGCCGTCTAAAAGGCAGCCTTTGCCCTATTTCCGTGGTAATGAAGTATTCATCATTTGCCTCTAGCGTGTAGCGTTGTCGTGCAGGTCATGCGCTGAAGCGGAAAAAGTTTAAGCACAATCATAAACATTGAGTTGGTATGTTGCTATCCAGGTTATTGTAATTTTGGCAGGATGTGGAATGGAATCGATTCGGGTGTGTGGTCCGCTGCTAGGCAGACCTTCACAACACTGGTGCGATCGAGACCCTGCCAAGTGAAACTCTCAGTGGCCCTGAGCGAGGCCCGGTAAGGCCGATGAGCGAACAAGAGGGGGGCCTCACGTCCTCACGTCGTAGGTCGTGAGCAGGTCACACGGGTATCTTCTGCAAACATCAACATATTTATTATACTTACTTATAAATATTTACTTGTAAATATTTTCTAGCGATGTTCCATCAAATTATTTTAATATTTACATTCCGAAAAATGTTAATTTCGTTTTGATTTTTTTCAATTTAGTGTATTAAAATATATAAACATTTTAGCTCCAGAATATGGCCATTAACAATGAATTTCACAAGAAAGTTCTGAGTCATTAGGCGGGCGATAGAAAATATTATATGCCTCTATACCTGCTTATATCTATTTCTACGCCAATGTGAATGAGTAGATCGTTAAAAAAGCCGGAGTAATTGGCTAAAATCAAAAAGCTAGGGACTCCATGATGCTGGTAGATAAAGCGACCCTGCACCGGGTACAGCATAAACAGACGAATATTGAGATTCAGGCGATGCATATTCATGATGACAGGCTCACAAACCTATGTGTAAAATTGTATTGTTCCAATAAGAACACAAATATATTTAAACTAAATCAAAGTAATCAAATAAGAAATATATTTCAAAACGCTATTCGCTCATTAGCAAGACCATTGCCTCGTAGAATATATTTTAAGTTGTTAATGAAACGCCATTCGATGGTTTTGATGGGGGCTAATTATTGCTGCCGTATCGGCACTCTCGCCGGCATGTAAATAACGATATGTTATAAACGACTTAAATGTATGACTTGCATTAAAGGAAATACGAGCGCGCTTATATTTAAAGCTAGATTACTCGATTACTATTGTACACATGCACACATGTTTATACGAGTACTAGCGGCCTCACGCAGTTTCACTTGTGTTTAATTCTTTCATACATAAATCTAATTCCCGTTTTACCCTCTTTAGGGTCGAAGTTTGCAGAATTCCGTTTTAGTGAATACCTACATCCTAAAAAGAACCTTCATGCAAAATTTGAAACACCTAGCTCTTGTAGTTTCTGAGATTTCTTGAAGTGAGTGACCTTTCGCTTTGTTACGTGTGTAAACAAATGCATGTAAAAATATATATTAAGAGGATTTATATTTTATTATTAGTATCACCTCAAATTTCATTTGGTTTTTAGAAAGACTAGCTATAACGTAGATTTTGTTTGTTCCGGACGAAAAACTATTCTTCTATTCGTCGGCGACAGGACTGTTTCTGGATGAGAAGTCCTATGTCAAAGCCAAAAGTCAAAGTCCTATTGTAGAGAAAGAGAAGAGAAGAAAATAAGATACAGAAGATGAAGAATGGAGAAGAACTGTTAGGCTTCTAGCTCTTTCACTTATCCTACAAAATTAGTAATGAAAAATTATGCCGTCTTTTTCGCTCTCCCTTAAAGCTACTTATTTCGACTTACGCACTGTTAGAACTTCACTGACGAATAGTTGCTTTACATTTTTCTATGAATTTATATATAATTATTATGTAGTTTTAATTATTGCATGTTAACTATTAGGATGCATTCGTTAAAACCGCGGTAACAGGGGCTCACAAATCCCAAGCATTATTCATTGACACACGTCAGTGAAGTTTGCTCTACGACGCCCTGGGGCGTTGAAATTTCAAACTCAGTCGATCTTAATTAATTAGACTGTTGTCCCATAACTCGCACACAAACAAAGTTCGGTTATTTACTTTGAAAACTCTCCATTTTCTCGTTAACACATATAGCAATCTGTCGGATTTATATTAAAATTAATATTTAGGTATCTACTTGACATAATGAGTGAAAACGCCTCTGACAGAAAAATTAGCGCAGTTCACTGCAATTGTTGCGAACTCCTTCGAAGAAACTCTTTTGATTAAAATTTAAAATGTAATAGAACAAAATATAATTAGTATAATATATGACAGAACGTTGTCAACGAAATAGAAACGATCTTTTATTTTAATATTAATTTAATATTTAACAGCAATACTTAAGCGCTAACAGTCGGAGGTTCGATCCCGCTCACGACAAAAGTCTGTATTGGCCATACGTAGGTTTGTGATGGTCTGGATTTTTTTTTTGTGCAGTGTGTGTTTTCGGACCACCGACACAGGATCATGATCATGAGACCCTAATTTTTGAGCCGACCCGTTGAGTGACCCGTTGAGCGTGATGCGTTCATTATAATGATTGAACACCGAATTAAAATGGTGTTACAATTTCGTAAGGCTATTTGATAATTTAATTACAATTTGAGGTCTAATTGTACCAAACAGTCACTATCAAATCATACCGTATTCTAACGATTGCTTTCTACAAAATTAGATCTCTGATATTTGTACCCAATCGTCTCAAAATCATACTTTATTAAAGCTTTCACAAACTCTTGAATCATAAAAACAGAAACAAGAAAATATTTAAATTAATGAATCTACCACCGGTTCGGAAAATAGATTCTAACGTGAAGAATCGGTCTCCGTTTACAGTCGAATACAAACCTAAAGATGACTTCGACAAAAAACTATACATATATATATATATATATATATATATATATATATATATATATATATATATATATATATATATATATATATATATATATATATATATATATATATATATATATATATATATACCATAAACTGGATAACAAATAAAATAAAATCGATAATTAATTAAAAAATAAAAAATGTTTTACTTTTCAAGTCTCAGTTATACACATTAGCGAGATGAACATTATTTGGAGCGAATACTTGACAAAGGCTTCCGTTTCCGGCCGATATATCCTGGACGTAATTACGCTTGCGACACTTATTAGTTAGTGTAAAGATCAAACGGACGGATAAGCAATAATGTGTCAAGCCACACGTACTTCATTTTGAGAAAATGGCGCCAAAAGATGTCAAACCTATTCTTATTAAATTTGTTTAAATACGTACATATATACACATCTTTTCTTTTCTATTTTGATAAAAGGTATAAATTAAATGCAGATTGGTACAATAAAAAGTTTTATCTAATAATAAGTTTTTCGGATATATGAGATTATTGCATATCGGGAACAATGTAACACACTTCAATATTCTAAACATTAAATTAAGACACTTTTTTCCGTACTTATTTAATTTAAATGACTTGATTTTTTTTTAATTATGTTAAATACATGACGCGCTTTCAGAATACATCAATGATAGGCGTACTCGAAGAAATCTCTTTTAGGGATAAGTATGCCTTTTAAATGGAACTTTCCTATATGTATACCACTTCTAGCATTTTTAATAAATAAGGAGCCGAAGAGTTAAATAATAAGAGCCGAGATGGCCTAGTGGTTAGAACACATCGATTTCAACCGATGATCGAGGGTTCAAACCCCGGCTAGCACAACTGATTTTTCAAGTGCTAAATTAGTGTTTAAATTCATCTCGAGCTCGGCGGTGAAGGAAAACATCGCGAGGAAACCTGCATGTGCCGGGAGAAATTCTGATATATGTATATTTGCCAACCCGCAGCGGAGCAGCGTGTTGGATTAAGCTCTAAATCTTTTCCTTAATAGGAGAAGTGGCGTTTTTCTAGCAGTGGGATATAAACATGCTGTTACTTTACTTTTTTTTAATAAATAAAATTTACAAATGTATTTTGGTAGACAAGTTGGCGCAATGGGCACTGCAACTGACTGAAGCGCAAACTGACGCGGGTCTAATTCTGTATAGGCCATATGGATGTACATATATCGTTGTCTGGATCTTTGTGTTTGTGTTGTTTGTGTTTCCGGACTCCCGACACAGGATCACGAGATCTTATTAGAGACCGTTGAAAAAACAAAATGTAACTCAAGTCTTAAGTTTATACTACTATGATTCCTTAATTCGAGAAATGACTTTCTTGAAATAAGGACATTTGCTTTGATGCCAATGAAAATGTCTTGTTTAAAGACGTTTTGCCCGTTGAGGTTGTTTTTTTTTTTTATAAAAAAAGGTTAAATGAGCAAATAGTACCACTTAATATTAAGTGGTCTGTATCACTTTTGGACCTCTACAACTTCTGGATTATTGTGGGTTCGTTCCAGTCTTTGAATAGGCCTAGAAGGCGACGGTGTAGTGGTACTAAGTGTACTTCTAACGTCGACGATTGCGGGTTCGATTGTCGTTCGGGCAGATAATTCTATAAATATTTATTTCTAGATTTGGGTGTATATCCTTGTGGATCACCCTACCGTTCCTCGGCAAGCACGTAAAACTGTCGGTCCCGGTTATTATCGCAATTGCCTGATAATTATCGTTTCACTTAGTAGGAGAATTATTTTAGACTAAATGGTTACTGGCTTGCTCTCAGAAGTTGCGGAGGGCAGATGGCAATCGCTCCATGTAAAAATCAGTAACTTGTCAATATCTGGACTAGAATTATAAGCAAACCCTGGTATAACAAGGAAAAATTCTAGTTAGTTTGTTAGTAAAATTCGTTTCATACTATTTTATAGGGACCTTGACAAAAACGCATTTTAAGAGGGAAAGCTTATTAATCGGGTATCAATAGTATGGGAAATAACTGTATTCAAACAGAACCTTTGTTGTATACATACACATACGACGGCAGCAATCGTAAGTCATTTGCTTTAAGTAAAAATTTTCATTGACTCCAAAGATCTCCAAAAAATTACATTAAATATATTAAATACCTTATACAAATCGGGTCAGTAGTTTTTAAGAAAATCATATAAGCAGCCATACCAACAAACTTACATACGGATCGATTACAGAAGAATTTTTTGAAGTTCGATTACGAATAAAACACACACATAACAGAATTAATATTATATTTTTACATACTTCTTACAGAAAGTGGGTAACAGTATATTTAAATTGCGTATCACAATAGCATTACTTAAAGTAATCACCGATTTTAGTTTAACAAAGAGGTTTTGATGCATCAGTAATTAACAAATTTTCAATATAATTGAAATTCCTCACCACGTCTTCACTTTTACTTAAAGAACATACTCGTACATACTTCCTTAAATCTAACGTTTAGAACATTTGACTGTGAGGCAAGGGCGAATCCAGCTTCGCCGCTAGGGGGAGGGGAGGGTTGGGTCACCTAGTTTTGGTCAAGTCACAAGAAGTAACAATTTAAGTTTGATAATAATCGATACAGGTAAAAAATTATCATTTCTTCTACTTCGATAGGTACGTTTTTATGGACGTGGAGAAGTGCCAGTCCGGTTAAACGTTCTTCAATCATACAGATTATATGAAATAATATAAATCATGTCAATCATCATCATGCTTAACAATTATAATTAGTGCTCTACCTAAGTCTTGGACCCAGCCCAGGGCGGTCATGATCCCCATAACTCCCCCCCCCCCCCCTCCGATCCGCCCTTGCTGTGAGGAGAGGGCTTATTATGAAAAACTATCACCATCAAAGCATGCCACTATATTTAAAGGAGGCATTTTGGTACAAAAATCGAAATACAGTGATTATTAGAATATAGCAGTTTTTAAAAGCGATACTCTAACATAATTTGCTGGCATATTTGTACAGTATCAAAGCACCCCTTTATACAAAAGTACCAATTAATTTCTGAAAGCAATAAATCCTAATTAGTGGATACTTCTGTCGCCAATATAGAATACAATAGGGTAAGTAATTAGCAAGAATCCTTCTTCGAATTTTCGCCTAACATTATATAGTCTTAATACATTTGAAATAAAGTTTATTTTTCCATATAATAGTTTTATAATACACGTCTCGAACAGACTTTGGTATTGTAATTAACCAAAAGAGCGGTAACAATTAGTATTATAGAGTTTGTGTTGATGTAATTACGGTTTATGAGTCAGTGATTTTCACATCAATAGTGACAACATCTAGGTACGTATACCTCGTTCCACGTAAGTGGGCTGGTCTGAACTACGCGCATTACGCTGAACAAAATTAGGCAATAAGACGTTTAGACATTTCTTTAATATTAATTATTAAATGCTTCTTATATAATTTATAAATGCTAAAATAATCTGTTTATATTATTATTTAATAGTAGTTTTTACTGCAATTTATATCGAGTGTATTTGTCAAATAATTGAAAACGTTACTGAACAAGTGTAATTGATCAAAAATTCGTGATTTTCGTTCCGGGATGTGTTTATTTAGTAAATAACTCAAATAAAGATATAATCAATTATCAATGTCTTTCAATGGCTGAGAAAATTTAATAAGTTTATAACAATATCATATATTACATTCAAAATCAAAATCAAAATCAAAATATGCTTTATTCAAGTAGGCTTTTACAAGCACTTTTGAATCGTCAATACAAAAACAAAAGAAACCTAAACACTAATTCATTAATTAATTTACCACCGGTTCGGAATGTAGATTCTACCGAGAAGAACCGGCAAGAAACTCGATAGTTACTCTTTTTAAAAGTTTTACGATGGGTACATACATTTATGAGTTACAAATATATTAAATACCCTGTGTGAATCCAGCTTATACTAAATCCAAGTATGTTTATCATCTATATAATCTTGAACAGAATAATATGCTTTAGCTACTAAGGATTTTTTAATATGTACTTATTCAATGTATTAATTCTTGTTTACCTTAGATCATTAAGTCGTTAACTCTACACTTTCGTGAAACGAGGTATACAACAAAGTAATTTAAGCGAAAATTTAAGTTTTCTTAACTTTTAAAATCATCTAAATTCTTGTATTTTTGCGTCCAGAGAATTCAAATTGCGATTTTAAGGAAAATGATGCTAGCATTCTTGCCATATTACGCGCGAATATGATTTGTAATTGTTTAAGATTTTTAGTAATTTTATTTTTAACAATATATGTAGGTGTAACCGTTCTAAAGTGATATGCTCATATAATTTCGGGAATTGATTATTATTTATACCTATATATGTCAACAAAAATGTATACGTAAATCTAGATCGTTTGTTAAACCAATATCTAGTAAATGCAATATATACTTTATAGAAACAAGAAAACTGCAATGAATCAACCTGTGAAGAGTCAAGTAAAGTTGGTCCACCTCTTTGTCTGGATACAAACTACTTCTTGTTTGACACAGTACACTCGTTTAACTTGAAATCTAAGAAAAACGACCCGCCTTTTTCGATAGTTAATATAAATTCTCTTGACTTTTAGTTTTACTATTCCAAAGTGTCTTGTACATTCGTTCGAACTTGTTAACACTGTATCTCTCTATGTAACTGAATATTAAGCATTGACACGCACACTCACGTACACACGGCGCACACACGCACACACATGTTCACACGTTCACACACAAGCACGCACGTTCATACGCACGCACTGGATATTACTGTCATATTGCATTGTATAATTTTCATGGACATACTTGCGAAAATAATATTCGTAATGCTGACTTCGGGTGTTATTTTATTTACTTACGAAAACAATTATGATTGTAGGTTTCGTTATATTTTTACGTGTGTAGGGAAGACCAACGTGTGTTGTGACATCGTCGATCGTCTTGGAACCGATAGCTATTAGCGAGCTGGCGACGGCGTTCGTTTTTGTTAATTTTTGTTTTTGAGTTTGCTATTTGACGCAGTAGGTAAAAACTATACGCAAAATGCGTTTTTGAGTGTTTGGCATTTGTGTAGGAAAATTTTCAAAAAGGAACTTTTTTACCAAAATTGTTATTGCATTTAGGTATATATAAAAATAAGTTGCTGTTCGTTTGACTCGTTAAAACTAAGAATGGCTGGACCGATTTGGCTAATTTTCATCTTGAAATATTTGCGTAAGTAAAGGTAAGGTTTAAACGGTGACAAACATAAAAAAATAGTTAAGGAAAATACTTACAAACGACAATTTAATTTTTCAATATAAACTGTTTTGTGTATACATTTAAAAATTGTCTGTTTTATAGCCGTAGTATAAGATCCGATCTTTTGTCTGTTTTGTTGAAATACAAAACAATTCTGTTATTTATATATATTATATTATTTCTGATATATTATGTTGCAATTATTGTACATACAAATCTTGTATCAAGTTTTAACCACATTTTACACAAATATATTTATAATGTAGGTGATACGAAGTTCATCGAGTCATCTAGTATGAAATATATTACTATATAAATGGACGCTGATAAGCAATACTGTGTCAAGCCACACGGACTTCATTTTGAGGAAATGGCGTCTAAAGATGTAAAACTTCTTCTTAATAAATATGTTTGAAGGGGTATTTATTTACCTTTTCCTTTACTTTTTGATGAAAAGTTTAATGAATTAAAAGTAGATTGATATATTTAATATATTATATATTATATTATATTATCTAATAAAAAGTTTTCCAAATGTTTGAGATTATTGTATGAATTGCAAAATATGTAACGCACTTGAAATTCGAACCAATCAATTAAGAAACTTTTTTCAGTACTTTTTTAATTTATATGACTACAATTTTTTTGAATAATGTCAAATAGGTGATGCAGTATGAAAATACATCAATATCTCCGAATTTGACTTTTTGTGGGTTGACACATTATTGCTTATCAGCATCGAAATATTGTTACTATTAATTAATTAATTCATAATCTAAAACAGAATTACATCAATAGAACCAATATTTGCTTAAGAACAGATACTTCAGCTCTTTCTGAGTAATTATTTAAAACTCTACAAGATATTTCAAAGTTAATCGATGTGTATATTTGCGCAGTCTAGAGTTTCAGTACTTTAAACTCGTATCAAGTTAAATACGAATCAATTCGAAATGTAGCGAGTGTAATCGATACTGTTACTAAAGGAGTAAGATTAATGGGTTGCTGATTTTAGGTATACTCAGTTTAAGAGAATTTTTCCTCGTTGTATGGACTATTGAATTGACGTACAAGGTGATTATAGTGTTTATAGTAAGTTTATTGAATGTCCCATGGGTACATTGCATGTCCTTTTTGCACTACTCGACATCAAAAAATTTTTTTTAACTGATTTTTTTCGTGAATATTTTCGATGTTTTCGTGAATTGTTCGATTCTGGTTTTTGAGACAAATCCTACAAATCTGATCATAAAAACCGTTGCAGCTATTTTAGAGTTATAAATGTTATAATTAACACACCTTTGCTATATATAAAGATATCTTCTTCATTTCTATCGGGTAGAGCCTAAGTGTAGCTCGTTTTTTTTTTTAATGTTAACAACGAGTAAAAAATCCTACATTACGCATTGAGAACCTCCTTCTATTTTTGAAGTCCGTTGAAACTATAACATTTACAACGAAAACAAAAACAGACAAGCACAATTGGGAATTCAAATGGGTATTAACACTTTTTTATTACACATTAGACCGAATATAAGAACCATAACGACAATGTCTACACAAGTATGCGGTCCATTGTTTAATACGGAAGAAGTTCCAAGCGTGTTACAATTTTGTAAATTTAAAATAAGAATAGGTATTAAACTGTCTCTCACCAAGATTTAATTAAAAGCAATGTAGATAATGTAATCAATTTTAATATGTGATAAAAAATGTTTGTTTGTTTGTTCGTATTTAATGTTGCTACCGTTTATTCGATTGCGATTAAACTTTGTCAATTCATTGTTCGCACTTGCGCAGAGGTTATAGGCATAACACAATTAACTTCCAGTAGGAGCGCCTTTTGTACCGGCCATATAGAAAAATATGTTTTAGACGGTCGTCCGGTGAAACAAAATCGACATTAACGCGAGCGAAATTACGAGTAAAAGCTAAAAATGTATAAAATACAATGTACTGTATGCATCTATGATTAGGAATTCTAAAAATATTTCACAGCAGACTGTTATATGATCGGTTAAAGCGAATACATGGATCGGAGCAGGAACGTCTCAACACCGTAGCTTAATTGAAGACATCGATCTGTCTTGAGCATTGTATGGTGATGTGCAGGCAATGTATACATACGAATAATCTATATATGGATGCTGATACGCAATAATGTGTCAACCCGCAAAATGTCAAATTTGGAGATATTGGTGTATTTTGATACTGCATCACCTATTTAACATTATTAAAAAGAAATTGAAGTAAACTAAATAAGTGCGGAAAAAAGTTTCTTAATTAATTGGTTCGAATTTCAAGTGCGTTACATATTTCGCAATTTATACAATAATCTCAAACATTTTTAAAACTTTTTATTAGATAATATTTTCATTATATCAGTCTGATTTAATTCATTATACTTTTTTTCAAAAAATAAAAGAAAAAAATGGATATATACTTCTTCAAACATATTTGTTAAGAATAGGTTTGACATCTTTAGGCGCCATTTTCTCAAAATGAAGTCCGTGTGGCTTGACACAGTATTGCTTATCAGGGCCGATATAAAAGGCATCCGTTACTGACTGACTGATCTATCAACACACAGCGCAAACCACCGAACAGATTGCGCTGAAATTTAACACACAGATATTAATATTGATGTAAGGATTTTCCAAAATTCATACCCTAAATGGGTGAAACGGGGTTCAAAGTTTGTATGGGAAAATTGAAGTTTGTAGCAAAGCCGCAAGCTAGTTTTGTACATATCTGTATTTGTTGATTCTATCCAATACCTTCCAACTAATTAAAACTACAACAACAAGAACTAATTAAAAGTACATGGATTTACTCACGTTACGGATAAACAGTAAAGTTATGTACTCTACAATATAGTGATATACTAACACAGTTTTGCAATAATACGAGTACTTTCCTAACAAGTCAAGTCGAATTAAAAAATAAATAAGTATATTGTTTTAAAAAAATATGAGTATTCCGTAAAAAAATTTCACCTCGATTTCACTCCTTTAAGGTTTACTTTCGCGTTAAAGTCCGATCTATATTTATACCAAAATTCATTGTAATGTATATAACGTTGTAACGTTATATACAAACGGAACCAAATTTACATTTGTCATTTAATAAGTTTAAAGCCTATATTAAAAATCCTTAATAGATAAAGCGCATTATACTATACAAGATCATTTGGACAAAAAAAAGGAGTGGGTCAAAGTGCGTTGATTTTCTTAAAGGATATCAAAAATAAATTGTAATAAAAATCTATTTTGTATGAATTATTTTATAAGAGTATCTATAGAGTTTCAAGACTACATTCCGAAGTGGTGGTAACTTCAAAAAAATCTATAACCAATGGACCTGTAACTTAACTTGAAGTGGGTTAAAAGCCAATTTGGATAAAGTAAATTTTGAATTTGAAACTGAATTTTTGTACATGTATATAAATATTATTCGTCATTTGTTTATATTAAAATATTTCATGCAAAACAAAAGTTTAAACTATGGAAATCAATTGAGCACCAGGTTTAAGGTTTACATTTTAAAACAAACAATAACAATCACGATTTTATTTAACAAAAATATTCGTCGCTAGTGTTACCAGGAAAAAAAATATCGTTTCGATGCTAAAAATGCATTCTGATTCCCGTGAAAGCCTTTATAATGGATCGGTCAACGCAAACACTATATCGTGGACGCGAAAAATATTATATCAATTCGATTTACGTGAAAAACTTTGTCGTTTATCTTGTACACAATTAATTTGCGAAATTGTCGAATTAGTGGAATTTTACAGATAACATGTTATATATGTAGTATATTCTTTTTTTCAAAATGACGCAAACGAGCACACGATCGCACCTGATATTTTTAGTGCAGAGTTTCGGGATCGGTGCCGTTTTTTAGGAAAGGCACTCGACGCTTGAATAGTATAAATTATAGCGCTCAAGGTAAAACTTAGGAGGAATATCATTCTACAGCCTGCGCATGGAAAATATGTGTGAGAAAGAGCACTCAAATACACATACCTACCTATACAAACAGACACACACACACACACACACACACACACACACACAGGCGCGCAAGGTCGTTTCATAGCGCACGCGAGCGCACAAATAAACACCGAATCCTCTCTCTGATAACGAAAGTTTATATATACATGTTTTTAACTTGAACATAATAATTATAACGTAAAAAATTCACGGATAAAAAAACTTTTGCTTTTTGATATTATAGTAATGTCTTTTTTCAGAAAACTTTTCAAAGTCATTTTCATTTTTAGTAGCCGTTAAGTCTATGTTTATCTCAATCGAAATGTGATGGACACAGATTTAATACCATCTTTATGTGTCTCATCTATACAAATAAGTAAAATGAAAATGTCTGTTTTAGTGTATTTACTAATTAAATTTGATTATTTACATAGTAAAATTTGTCCGTGTTTGTTCTTGCTTATCTCTGAAAAGGCTGTACCGATTTTAAAGAGACCATCATTAGTAAATAGCTGATGTTGTGAGGTATAATTTGGGTGACTTTATTTATAAAAATTAAAAAATTCTGATAATTCCAATTTTTAATTTTAATATTGTTATAAAGTGTGTGTGTAAAGCAAATAACAAAAATACACGCATAACAAAAACCGATTCACTAAAAGATCGTTACTTAGAAAAATAGATTCCCTCCGAAGAAAATTCTGTGATTTTGTCGCAAGTAATTTAACATTAAGTTCCCCAGTAATTTTTCAGGTGGACAGGTATTGACGTTCTATCGAAGCATTTCGGACCTTATATCAATAATCTTAAGGTTCAAACAGCAAAATGTTAGATACGAATCGGTTTTCAGAAATAACGTTTCAGATACGCTTCGAGCAGAAAAATATTTTACTTTGAACGGTTGAATTCTATATTAACTAGCAGGAAGTACACTCGGAGTAATTAATTTGTGGGACCGCCAACGTTCGTGCAAAAATATATTTCTGTTGTAGCAATTATGCCTGATTTTAGGGTCCCGTAACCGAAGGGTGTAAATAAAGGTGAAAAAAGTTAAGTAACAGCCAATAAATGTCCCACTGCTGGGTAAAAGTCTCCTCTTTTGTTAAGAAGGCTTGATTCACCATGCTGCTGCATACTGCAGATTGGCGATATAGAGTTCCCGTACAGAACATTTTACGCGAAATCCTTTTAATGACAAATTTTACTTTTCTCCTAATAAAAAAGATAATAATAAATATTATTCTTGTTTTAATAACTAGCCACATAGCGATAACGATCATGTTAGTGCAGTGTTTTCCCAGTAATAATGGTGTAAACAATGTTAATACTATGAGGGTAGGCGAAGAAAACTAACCTACACGCCGAAGGAGGGTACGCGGTGCAGCAGTCAGTGTGAGACCACAACGGATGCAACTTCGTCGAACCGTCGGGCAATAAAAAAGGCATTATTACGTTTAGCTATTTAAAATATGAATCATATAAATTGCGAAAGTTCATATATATAATAATAAATACTAACAAGTCGCTGCTTTTCAAGAATATCGATGCAACTAAAAATGACGAATTTTAGGTAATTGGATTTTTAAATTTCTTTATTAATGTGTTGGTGCATAGCTGCAAAATTAAAGCGATCCCTTAATGTTATAACTTTATTGATTCAAAGAAAATTCATCATCGCAACTCTTTCATGATAAAACATCGAAGATTAATGGTCTTTTGACATACTTAGTTCTATTTGTTAGAATTTTGAATTACTACGATATTCTTGCAAACCAGCGAAGTGTCAAATTTGGATGTAATTATAGAATATAGACTAGAAGTATAACAATTATTATTAAAATGATAAAGCGTGAGCCGTACGGAACCTTTCGTGCGTGAATCTGGATCGTTTTTTAATAGTTTTCATTAGAACTAACTGCGTTTAACGTTAGGTTAACCTACATTTGACAAACCAGCCTTGCTTTAACCACTTTCATACAGTTTAATTGGTTTAATTTTATGCGGAAATTAGAAGGGCTTAACATATTTTCTTTTAAACATTGAAACAAGTTATTTAAATGAAGTATTATTATTTCTTTTTTTATATATTATTATTTCAATCAACCCGTGACCACGAACGCTGTAAAGTGCTCGAAACGTCGGAACGATAAAAATAGTTAATATACGCGATTCAAATCCGTTTAAAATAGTTTTATTTCAATGAGTAATAATTGCGAAAATCTAAGACAACGTTAATATTATTATTTTCTTTTATTGTTTACACATCCCAAACATAAGTTAGTTTATTAGCTTCCGTTAAAGACTTCACCCCGCACGGTATGTTGATAAAAACTATCCTATGTAAAGTTCTGATATACGAGTATTATTGTAAAGTTGGGGCTATATTATTGTTAACTTTCAACAAAATGTGTTCAGTAATTTTTACGTGAAAGCAGAATAAACACCGATCCATACATTCGTTTTAATAATTTTTCACATTTCTAATAATAAGTAATAAGGTTTAATTCAACTATAAATAGCATTGTATTTCATTGGACATTTTTATTCTTTGTAATATGCAAGAATAGGCGGAGGGTAGGCGAAGAAAACGCTCGCTTGCCGTCGGACTGCGGGCGACACTGTAGTCAGCTCGCGATCCTAACGCATGTAACTCTATCGAAACGTTAGCCTAAAAAACGTAATAATAGGCAGTTATGTATCTATACTAATATTATAAAGTTGAAGAGTTTGTTTGTTTGAACGTGCTAATCTCAGAAACTACCATTTTTTTATAATAAAACAACGTCTTCAAGAGACATAAACGAAGTGACACTTTATTTCTTATTAAGTACACGACAATATTGTAACAGAGGTTTTATACCTACATATTTTGATATAAACTAACAATTTTGAATTGAATCATTATTTCTGCGTCAGGATAGATTATTTATTGATATAGGCTATATTACATTACGCTACGACTCATAGAATCGAAGTGGTAACCATAAACGCGAGTGAAACCATTAGGGACAGCTAGTACAAAATAAAACACTAAGTTATATACCAGTCGTTTTATTTTAAGATCACCCATCGATTTCAGAAGTAAAAAACTTATAAAAAACAACTTCAAAAATAAAACAAGTAAACTAAAAAAACAAAAAATAAATTATAGTTTCTATAACATTTTGTAGTTGGTGCCAAGTAAAACATCCGAAGTCAGTACCACGTAAAACTTTTTACGTGTTTTTTTACTGGCTGTGACCCCAAAATGGTGTAGAAAATTTTATTTATTTTTTGCTTTTTAGTTTAGTTTTTTCGTTTTTAAAATTCGATTTTTTAAAGTTTATTTTACACTTTTATGTTACGTATTGTAAGGCATAAGTAGTGATAAACAGTTTGAGATTTACCAAAGTTACAAAAGCCTTTTGTCATCTGCTTATCACCACTTATTAAATATTGCTTTTCCCGAAATTATGACGAGCATAAATTGATCGAGCAATCATATTGAATTAATTGAATCGCAACCCGTGAAATACTTGTTATTGAGTAGTTCCGGTGGCCATCTGTGGTCTTCTTCATCAGTTCCACTTCACCAAATGCTGCTTTTCGAAATAGTTATCATATAAATATCTTAATCGGTATACGTATGAAGGTAAACTCGTGCTTGAAATATATAAAAGACAACTTATATATCACAATTTAAACTCCAACATGAAACTCGAAAACTTTAGTTCGAATCCGACACAATTCATATCTAGTCGAAATTTTGATTTTTTTTTCGTATTCATTCTTTCCAATAACAATTCTTTCACAGGCTGTCAATCCGCGTCTGTAGCTGACATCCGCCAAAATAGTCGGGTTTTTATTTGTTTAGGGAGTTTTACGGTCTTTCGAACGTTATCCGAAACGGTTTCTGTTCTGGAATCCACAAAGCATAAATAAAAATCGCTATATTTTGACAGCCATCTCTTATTAAGACGGTCTAAGACAGCAAAGTTTATGAATATATTTTTTTCACGTCTGCGTTGTAATTTATTTATGAAAAGAAAAAAGTTTTTATATTTTTCTTCGATAGTGTTTGGCGTGGTGGATTTTGAGTTTAGTTTTATCAATTATTAATTTGAAAAACGAATATAAAATTAAATGGAAACTTAGCATCCAAATATTATCAAGAACCAATTCAATTTAAAATTCCGTACACGTGCGTAAAAAGGTCCCAGACAATGTGGAGAATCGAATAATCGAATGAAATCGATTCGGAATTCCAGCGAACTCATATAATCGAATACCGATTATTGTTATGCATCCAATGCGAATAGAATCGAGGGAAAAGACGTGCGATGATTAATACTTTCCTTAGACGTTGAAGCGGCTTAGTTTTAGACTTGAGTGATTTTTTTATCAATGTTTCGTAACAGGAAGAATAATATGAATGAATACTTGCTTGAATCGATATAGATATTTATAATTTAAAATTTATTTTGATGTTTAAGTAATTTTGAATAACCATGCTACTAAAATAAACAAAAATATTTTTAAATACTAGCTGCCCGCCCTGGTTTCGCAGGGACATGCTAATAAAGACGATAAATATTTTTGAATTGCAATATTTCACTTTTCTTTACGATTTTTCAAACATTTACACATCATAATCACATTCTCCTGACAATCACAAACACAACAAAAATAGTAGGCCATTCGAATACTTTACAGTCTACGTCTTTAAGACACGTCGGGGTAAATATTTTAACAATAATTTTATTTTTATTAATTAATATATACGTAAATGAAAACTCTTTTCAAATAGTTAAAAAAAACTGGCAACCGTTCATTCCGATAATTTCGAATGTAACTCTTATGTATGTATATATATATATATATATATATATATATATATATATATATATATATATATATATATATATATATATATATATATATATATATATATATATATATATATATATATATATATATATATATATATATATATATATATATATATATATATACACAAATTGAATTTTTCAATTCGAACCAGTAGTTTCTGAGATTAGCACGTTTAAACAAACAAACTTCAGGTTTATAATATTAGTAAAGACTAGCTGGTTTTTGCGACTTCGTCTGCAATGTCTGTGATGCCTACGTCATAATAGTTTTATGCAGACAAAGTCTCAGCCCGATCGGTTTAAAATTGACAAGGTTTCATATAAACTTTCGTACCCTATTTTATCCCCTTGGTAGAATTAATCATAATCCTCCTTAGCGGATGCCTACGCCATAACATCTACCTGCATGCTAAATTTCAGCCCGATACTTCCGGTGGTTTAGGCTGTGCATTGATAGATCTCTTTGTCAGTCAGTCAGTCCCCCTTAAATTATATATATGTATATATTTAGGTTAGAAAATTGTTGTGATATAAGGATTGCTGACAATTCACAAGTAATCTAATAGATTAAGCATTACTGCCTTCGTGGAAAAGAGGTTTTTTAGAGGTCAATGTTAAATTTCTGATACATATTTTGTATCCAGCCCGTCGTCCATCACGTTAACGATCTTTTCAAAAGCAGAGAGTTTGTAATTGTTTATCAAAATTCAAAACATTTGAACCGTCAAAAGCTTCAGAAGTTGTGTAACGTTCGAAATTCTTGCAATTCGAAAAAACTGAAGTTCAGTCTACATTACAGTGTAAAAACAAGACCTGTAAATATCCGACTGCTGGGTTTTGCCTCTCGTATTCTTCCACTCGATTCCTACTCGAACAACTGAACACTGATAAGCAATAATATGTCAACCCACAAAAAGTCTAATTCGGAGATATTGATGTATTCTGATCACGCGTAACTTATTTAACATTATTCAAAAAAAATATCAAATCATCTGAACTAAATAAGTATGGACAAAAGTTTCTTAATCTTATGTTTAGAATATAAATGTGTGTTCCTATTTTGAAATATGCAATAATCTCATATATTTGAAAAACGTTTAACTGGGCGTGGTAGGCCAAATCCGAAACTATAAGGAATAGCGAAAAATACTTAAAGGCCCCTGGGAGCCAATATTGATGAAAGTTAAAACTGTCAGACTTTATCCCGAAATGACCTTGCAAGTACTAGAACCTTAAAACCCATCACTAGAATTCGATGTGTTCTACCGACTGTTCCACATCGGCTATTAATTATTTAGGCTATTCAACATATAAATATTCAAATGCGATTAAAATCAAATTACATATTAAAATAACAAACTAGTACCAAGTAATCAACCTTAGACAAACTTTACACGGGAATTGTTTGGTTAAATTTGAAATTTCAATTACTACGGTATCGTGATCATCCATATTATCTTAATTAATACAAAGCAGTTCGGAATACGTGAGTAACACGCAGGGTCAAACTTAGGGTTCGATTAGATTCGTCATTACTTAATTGATTAAAATGTAATATAATATAATAAAAAATTATGTTTATTTATTCGCATTATTTGTTGTCAGCGCGTTCATATGTGGATACTGATAAGCAATACTGTGTCAAGCCACACGGACTTCATTTTGAGAAAATGGCGTCTAAAGATGTCAAACCTATTCTTAATAAATTTATTTGAAGACGTATATACAAGTATAATGAATTAATACCAGTTTAGTATATGAAAAGTTTTATCAAATAAAAAGTTTTTTAAATATATACACAATGTATTACTAAATATTGATTATTTAATTTTGCAAAATATTGAGCAGTAATTTCAATAATCAAAACATTCAAATAATAGATTTTTTTAAGCACTTAAACTTGAAATTGTACTTAAACCTATTGGTTGCACTTCGACTTGAAAAAAGTTACATAGTAATAATTCTAGTAAACTACTACTAGAACTAACGCTTAGTACCTACGTAATACTTTTAGTAGGTAACGTACGTGTCGTACCGGTCAGACAAAAAAAAAACTTTTAGACTGTTGTCCTGCATACCAAAATAACGCTAGAAAAGAAAGAGCTTGTTTAAAATAAAATTATAAAATTAATTTTTAAAAAATTTAAAGTCTTTTGTAATTATTTTATTGTTTTGTAATATTTTTATTATTACAATTTTTTCTTTATTAGTATTTTTTTGTTTTTATATTGTCCTGCTTTACCTGCTACTTCCTGAAAAAGATTTTTGAAATGATTATGTACAATATTGGCATTTAAAATTTCCTTTGCTATAAACCTACAATTAATGACGTTACGGAATTGGGATGAATGATACGTGAGAAAAATTACTACAATTTTATCGTTGTCTTTTTTATCATTAAATCTAGAAAAATCTATATTTCAAATCTTCAACAACTGATATGTAAAAAATTTAAATTCATACTAAACACGTAAATTTTTCTATATAACCCAATTCAAAAATACTGAATCTAAACAATACCAAAAACAAAATTCAACGCAATATTCCATACAACTTAGAGGTTCGCTTAACGATGTTACAAGTTGCCCTCTAATAAAGACCTCACCCAAAACACTTTTCCGTTTGTTTATGAGTGATTTAGACAGTAACAAACCGGAACTACAAACTATTGTGTTTGTATCGTACTAAATTATACTAAACTTTTAGGCGTAAATTCAATTATATTTATAGTGTTATAAACGTCATATCGTGGAGTAAAGGGATAATTATGTACGTATTGTTAATTGATATTTTAAAACGAAAGTTATTTTTGACCGACTTTCAAAACAAGAGGAGGTTCTCAATTTGTCGACGATATTTTCTACATCGTAAGATTATGAAATGAATATGTTAAAAAGTAAAATAGGTATTTGACTTTGCTTGAACCTATCTAAAGGTAATCAACTGCAAATTACTCGTAATTATGTAAATGTACATTAATTATAATTATTATTTAATTAATTAAGATTGTCTTGAGTAATTATTATTGATTTATTCATCGTTTTAATAGTAAAAAACAATTTAAACAGTAAAAATAGAAAGTGTTTTTTTATTATAAAAAGGGGGGCAAACGAGCAAATAGTACCACCTGATGTTAAGTGGTTACCATCGCCCGGACATCTGCAACACCAGGGGCGTAGCGGGTGCGTTGCCGGCCTTTGACGGAAAGGAGTCTATACACTCGAAGCTTGATAACCTTCAAATTATAGCGCTCTGGGAAAACTTTATGAGGTAAATCATTCCACAGCCTGCACGAACGCGGGAAAAAAGTTCGTGAAGCCCGCACATTAGTACTTTTTTTTTCTGAAAAAGTATCTAGGAGTTTTGTTTATGGTTTGTTCAAATGATTAGTAGTAATCTTTCATATTACTACTGCTTAATGTACAAATATTATTTATCTTTACTCGAAACAATATAATATATAATACGTATATGGATTTCAATGTTTTTTTTTAAAGTTCTCAAAGAACCTGAAATTATTCTATGCAAGGTTTAGGACGGTTCTGCCTAATAATAAGGTACAATTATTTTGATTTTCGTCTGGTGTATCAAGTTCTTATATAGATTGGTAACTCCATGTGCCGTTGGCGTTTTTATAAGAAATAGATAATTTATTTACTTTATTTTTTTTAATAACTTTTTAATTTAAAAAAGTCAATGACTTTTGAATCGAAGAACGTAATTATGTCGCAGGGATTTAACAAATAGACGAACAGATCAAATACAATCGAGATTCAATTGACAATAAAAATACCTATTGAAGATATATTGCTAATAATCTCATTCTAACCTAAGCAATAAAATATGCAATATAAAGCAATTACTCAAAGAAGTTTTTTATTATAATTATTTTTCAAAGGATTAAAAAAAATATATGTTAAAAGAAAAATATATTTTCTCTCGACGAGTGCAATGTCGCGTTAACGATGAACTTTGTATGTTGCCGAGACTAATAAATACGATTCAAAGAGCATTTGGTATTTATTATAGAAAGTTCCACCATTCAATGTTTTAAAGTTACTATTGAATTTATCGTTTATTGTCTTCATATTTTGAAATGGAAATAATAATGTAGTATTCAATATTTTTTTTTTTACAATCGACGTAAAAAATAGGAAATTCTCTATTCGTAATGAATTTTCATAAATGTTTGCAATGTTTGTGACATTTATTAATCGATTTTGATAATTATTTTTTTATTAGAAAAGATAATGCATGTTACGGGTCAAACCCGATTTAAGGATGAACTAGTTTTGCCTAGACTCAACTAGTTCTTCCGTAATTGGAAAAACAATCATTTTTATTAAACTATAATGATTCGTCGCTAAGTAATAATACGATCAATAAAAAAATATATTATTTGTTATGATTGTTTTATTGTTTGATTTAGTAAATTATAGTTTGATTTCGGAGTTATTATATTTATTTAGTTTATTTATTTGTTTTGTTTTCTTGATATACTTTAATGTTTAGACTAGGCCATTCCGGTTTGTCCTAGAGTGTGCATATCTATATCAGGATAAACTAGTTTGGCCTGGTCTAAACTGGTCTATCCTATCGGACTTAGGACAAATTAGCTTGGACTAAGCTATACTGGTTAATCCTATCGCGTATAGGATGAATTAGGTGAGCCTAGGCAAAACTAGTTTGTCCTTAAATCGGGTTTGGCCGGTAACACATACATGTTTTCAGATTGATCCTATACATTTTTCTCAACATAAATCCACTAATTTCATTTTTGAAACAAAATAACTAGATCAAGTTTATCATTATGAATGTTTCTTATAAAATCAGTTCCTTTTGTAAACAAAAGAAAAGTAATTTATAATCTAGACTTATAAATTTAATAAGTGCCTAATATGTGTTTACTTCCTGTCAACCTATAAGGAAAACGTTATGAGGACACCCGAAGCCCTCATGGAACGTCGGATTAAGCTACTAATCCGTTTCCTTACAAGAAGACTTTGTCAGGAAATGAGACAATAATTGCTCGCTTTAGTGCTAGCACATTCATCTACGATACTCATATAATTAAGACTTTTAAAAATAAGTAACCGACAACAAAATCAAAATACGTATTACGTTTACTCCGATGACACTAGTATTCCTGTTATTTTGATTTTAAACCCAATTGGGGTTTAAAATCAAAATTGAATCGATTTTGATAAAAATGAGACCAGAATAGAATTTATAAATTCGATTTTAAAATTACGGAGTTCTGAGGTGACATAAATAACATACACAGTGAATTGAAAAACTTTTTTTTTTTTTGAAGTCGATTGAATATAGATTTACAATCTATAATGTACTGTAAAAACTTGTCCATAATGTCCGCTGTAGATTATTTGTAAGCCTACTGGTGAAAAATATTTAGATCGTTTTGGATTGAACGGCAATTTTATATAAAAATATGAATCACTTTATTGAACATCAACAATTTACTTTTATTTGCCATATGTAATTACTTCCCAGAAGTTGATTTTTAATAATGACACTATCGGATGGAGCAACTGGTTCGATTCCTGGCTAGTTTTTTTTTACAAACTAATGATGCATTTTTTTGTTTTTTACCAATATTGGCCTTGAAACTCATTTAAGTAAATCATTTTTCCTTTTAGTATAAGGTATATATGGATACTGATAAGCAATAATGTGTCAACCCACAAAAAGTCAAATTTGGAGATATTGATGTAATTTGATCACCTATTTAACATTATTCAAAAAAAAAAAAATAAGTTATCTAAACTAAATAAGTATGGAAAAAAGTTTCTCAACTCAATGTTTCGAATTTCAGGTGCGTTCCATATTTTGCAATTTATAAAATAATCTCAAATATTTAAAAACTTATTATTATATAACATATTAAATAAATCTATCTGCTTTTGATTCAATATACATTTAATCAAAATAGAAAAGAAAAGATGAATATATACATCTTCAAACAAATTTATTAAAAATAGCTTTGACATCTTTAGGCGCCATTTTCTCAAAACGAAGTCCGTGTGGCTTGACACAGTATTGCTTATCAACGTTCATATGTCCATCCACGTTCATTTAAAAAGCTTAACCTGCATAATTGGATATATAAGTTTGTATTCTATAATAACTTCGGGAGGATTCAAATAAACTTAAAAACCAATTTATCTATATTTGGTCCTTTAACAAACTTAGACATTTTCATATCACAATAGTGAATCCTAAGTCCACATGACCAAAATTGCTCACACAAGTCCTAAAATATAATCCTAATCATACAATATTTCGATATCTTTACTAATATATGAAGTTGAAGACTTTATGTTCCTTTGATATCGCTTATCTTGGGAACTATCAGTTAGGTTTGATTTTTTTTGCGTTAGAGAACATAGGTTCTAACAAATAGTTGTTAAAATAATACTCTTTATAACGTCGAGCTACGGCAAATTAAATGAAATAATAGGCTATAAAACATCACGTCACTGGTAACGAAAAACAGTTTAATAGGTTAAACATCACCGTATAAACTATGAAAATGAAGGAAAGTTTTAAGCTTTAAACATTACTCTAAACCTAATGGAATGTAAAAGCCTATTAAACATGTCGTTATGACTGATGGAAAGGAATGACGATTTAAGGCTATAAAACATCACACTATGGATAACAGAAGTTAAGGTCGTAAGCTATTAGACATCACGTTACGGTCTACTGAAAGAAAGAAAGTTTACAGGCTATAAAACATCATATTATAACTAATGAAGCAAATAAATGTTGTAGGCGTTTTTAAGATTATTAAAAAAAATAATTCAAGTCATCTAAACTAAATAAGTATGAAAACAAGTGTATTAATTCATTTTTTAGAATATTGAAGTGTGCTTTAAATTTTGCAATCAACAATATTCTCATATATTTGAAAAACTTATTAGTAGATTTTTTTTATTATACCAGTCTGCTTTTAATTAACCTTTTATCAAAATAAAAAAAGAAAAGATGGATGTCTATATCTTCAAACAAATTTATTAAAAATAGATTGGACATCTTCAGACATCGTTTCCTCAAAATAAAGTCCGTGTGTATATAGTACCGCTTATCAGCGTCCTTTTATGAATTGGTTCAAGCAAAACCGCATGTCATAGCAAGATTCTTAGATACAAACAAGTACACCAGCAGTTAATCTTGTCATCAGTCAAGTCGTAACCCATTCGATCAGTTCCACCGCGACGACGGCTTTGATTGAAGAATGTACGTCGGAATCGACGTCGGACGTGTATAAATATGTCAACACAACCTGAATGTGCCAAGTCGAATGCTTTATTGCGGCGAATGTGAAAATGCATGACGAAATTATTGATTGGCTGAATGAAGTAATAATTAGTTTATTGATATGCGTTTGTTATAAGTGTCATTTAAGAATTATATTATTTTAGAGCAAAAAAGTTTTAGCCGTATTTTTAAGTACTTGGTTTAATATTTTTTTCCTTCAAATAGTTTCAATAAATAAAACTGTGAGAAAACAATAATTGTTATTATTTTTAATACACGTATTTATAAGTAGCTGCACATCGCGGTGTCACTCGCGTTTATAGTTACTGCTACGATTCTTATAGTCGTAGCGTGATGTTATATAGCCTAAAACCTACCTCAACAAGCGGTCTATTTAAAAATAAAGAATTTTTCAAATCGGTCTAGTAGTTTCGACGCCTATTCAATGCAAACAAAGTTGTATAGCAGAATGTTGTATATTGAGAACAGAGAACATTCGATCGACTAAAAATCGATTTCTGTCTATCATTAATGAAAATCGTCTCAAAACATTTCAAAGAAATACATAATAAAGGCAATGTATTCATAATTTGTAATTAAAATAATCATGAAATCTCAGAGAGCAAACGAAATATTCATACACAAAGTTTAATTAGCCTTAAAATTCATTAAAGCAACAAGCCATTAAAACTTCAAATAATGGCAATTCTGAAGCTTATTGTCATTATTTTATTTTCCTTCCATCATTAAGAGGCCTCGAGGTTCGATTATTAAAGTAATATTTCCTATATTGAGTTTAATAACTGTCCATAATCTTGTTTTCGTATGTTTATATTAAACTAGAGATCCCTACAGAATTATATTAAATACTTCATTATACATATTTGATGAGAAATTCTAACTTTATAACCTATTACGAATATACTAGGTATTTTTGAATATAATTCAAACGAAATTAAACTTTAATATGTAGAGTTTAGAGTTCTTTTCATATTTGGCATCAATTTTGTAATTTTATATCAAAACAACGAAAATAAAGTTATGAATCTTTGAATAGTTTTCTATTGTACTTTACATACAGAATTATTCTAAATTATTTTCGCATTTTGTTTTTATTTGTCTCGTATTCGATAATAATTTTGAATAACAAACAACTTTGCAATTACGATTTAGTCAATGTTATAAAGAAAACATATATTTCAGTTATTTTTCATTAATTTGATTAATCCAATTTAGATAACCGGAAGAAAAAATCACTTAAAATTGTCAAACAAGCAATTTGTTTTTTTTTTCGGATAACTTTTTAATTCAAAAAGAAATTTCGTCTTCTTAGGTACCATAGATTTAACAATTCATAATTATTCAATAGTCCACAGATAATTAATCTGATATTTTTTTTTACAAAAAAAAGGTAGCAAACGCGCAGACAGTCCTACCTACTGTAAATTAAGTAAATGTAGTCGCCTATGGATATCTAACAGCAGTTGCGATGGCGTTGTCAACTTTTAGGAAAAAGACTACACTCAACGCTTAAACCCCTAAATTATTTAGACGCCTTTGCTCGTTTCCTTATATCCGATTCTGGAAGTACTGTTGCTTCACCCCTGTGTCATCACTGTTAACAGCCAATGATAATGGTTAACATAAAGGCTATTAATTATAGTGGCCGTCGTATTGCGTTTAGTTTAGTCCTTACTGTCACTGTGAATGTCATCATTAAGTGAACGCTCGTTACCAGGGTCGCAGCAATTAGTAGGAGGTCTGATTACTTAGAATCGAGTTGCAGGAGTTTGATGGCAATGATAATCATTTAACTAGAAAGTGCTGTTACTATTAAGTTCACCGACATCAAAACGCCCTGAATATATAAATTATAAAATCTTTATTTTCTTAGTCTTCTAATATCGAGGGTCTTATAATATCTTCTATATAATTTGGAGAGTGTATACCTTTCTGTTATAGGCCGACAACGCACCCGAAAAACCTAATGTGCAGATATCCATGGACGATCGTAATCACTTAACATCAGGTACTATTTGCTTTTTTATAGAAAAAAAATGATGTCACCATGATCTCCTTCATGACATCATCAATCCCTTGCCAGGCAACTATCCAGATTACGTTTACCGTTTACAATACAGAATATGAAATGAAGTATATAAACTACCACGTATTCCTCGATGTTTCATTCAGTGGTTAAGAAATATTAACACCTAGAATTTTATTTCAAATCCTTGAACTATTACGACGAGGAGAAGAAGATTACACACGCTCGTTTACTATCATTACTTATTAGTAATGCTTTGATAAATTCTTGCCAAGTTTTTCGATGTTAACCATTTCAACACTGAAATCCGATTCACACTCAACCTATTTCTTTAATATTTTTAGGATATCCGTCAAAATAAGATATGTATCTTGAATTTCAACCAGATATTAGTATGCCTTAAAGATCAAACAGACGGACATAAGACGTAGGTCATGTAATAGAGTTCAATTGGTAATAATTAGTGCGGAATCCTAAAAACAATATAAATAAATTCACTTTATTAGTCTCCTCAAAATGATGTTATAAAATCGTAATTCGGCATCGCTACTTCATCTCAAAATTAATAACCCTTTCATTTTAACAAATTATAAACCCCCAACCAAAAAAGATGGGTGTTATAAGCTTGATGTGTGTATGTATGTGTGTCTTTGTGTAGCACCGTAGCTCCATAACGAATGGATCAACGGTGTTGTAGTTTTTGTTTTATTGGAAAGTTGATGTAACTTCTAATAAAGTTGTTAGATATCATTTATGAAGATGTGCTCCTTATGTATGCTCATCACATTACAGCAGAAGTATAGTGTAACGTTTTGAGGCTAATTGAAATGGTTTTAATGAATTGATAACCGGATGATTGATTGATTGATTTTTTTATTTTTTATATTATATTTTTATTTTAATATTTGAAATCAATGGTATCTTTTTTTTCTTTGAATATCAAAATCTCGGTATTAATAGTGAAATGACATTTTATAAAAGACTACCCTCTGCCCACGAGAACAAAACCAGATAAAAAAAAAGAAAAACCAGACTTTAAAAGCAGAATACATAATTTCATTTACTTGAATGAAATAATCATTTCAATTATTTTAATTTTAAAACCAAACTTCTGAATCGCTTTTGATTTTGAAAAAAATATGGCGCCAATCGGAAAATATACCCTTTCAGACAAAAAAAGAATTAACCAATTCGGTCTAGCCGCTTTCGATAAATCGGTGAACATACATAAAAAAATTCCCCGATTTGGAAAGTTATTCGGAATACTGCAACGTTTTCGAAAAATGTAACCTCTTCCTCAGGCATTAAGTTCTTGGAATTCAGCTCAATGGCCCAGAATTAATTAACCTACTATATTATAATTGAAATTAAATCCCTGAATTAGGGGCGTAATCAAAAGATCGCCGGTCCATTGGGGTTGATGAGTCAATTGTATTTCATTTATTACACTCTCGGGACGATTTCAAAATGAGACTTTAACCGACAATTTGGTCGAATTATTGAAACAAGTTTGATTTTCATCTCTTTGATAACGTAATTTGTTACTTTCATATATATTATTAAAATATTTATATATTTTGGCATATATCTAAATATATATAACTCAAAGGTAACTGACTGACATAATGATCTATCAACGCACAGCCCAAAGCACTCGACGGATAGTGCTGAAATTTGACATGCAGATAGATGTTATGACGTAGGCATCCGCTAAAAAAGGATTTTGATTGATTCCACCCCCAAAGGGGATAAAGTAGGGGATGAACGTTTATATGAAACTTTGTTCAATTTTAAACCGATCGGGCTGAGACTTAGCATGCATAAAGCTGCTATGACGTAGGCATCACAGACATCGTAGACAAAGTCGCGAGCACCAGCTAGTTATAAAATAAAATATATATAAAGTCGATCGTCTAACGTCAGAAACGGGCCATAATATGAATCATACGTAGATTGGTGTCATAAGTTATAGAACGTCAATCTCTGACCCTTCTGAAAGTCGAAAATTAACACGGCTGTAATCGCGAGTCATATCTTGATTAAAATGTTTTAATCGCTCGCAGGAAGATTTTGTTATACTGGACAATCCTGTAAAAAATATTTTTCTTGCCGATACGACACGAGCGCCAACTGCTGGATGTTAACTGTATTATGTCTATAATCTTTTCGTAAAAGTAAGTTGACAAAGTTTTATTATAATTAAATGTACGATATAGAAGGTTATTACTAACAAAAAAGCATACTTTTTTCTATAAATATTAAATAATTAAAATATAAACAAAACTAAAATAATGTAATGTATTTGTAAAACTAAATTAATGGACACAAAAAACTAATTCATATCAAAGTTTGGTAATAACTATAATAATGTGTTTCTGTTTATGAGAATAAGTTTTTATTGTTAAAGTTAAAGTCTCGTTAACTTAAGCGTTTGCTTGGTGCTTACTCAGTATCAGTGACGAGTGTATGGCTTAATAATAATTAATAGCCTATATAATACTACTGAATGCAAGTATGTATGTATATGTAACAAGATAATGGATTTTGACTTCCAGAATATCGATTTAGACGACGTTGCCTAGCGACCATCGATTGCGTATCAGAAAGGCGATAGGATCTTTGGGCCAGCAAGACAATTAACGAGCTCGTCAAAGTTGGAAATAGACACAGTTTTTGACGCCAATTAGTATGGGCGTAACATATATTATATACTTATAAAATACATCATTGAGTGAATGTAAAATAATTACTTCACATGACTGGAACACATATCTGAAAATAAAACTTTTTATTTAAAACTTTAATTAATTTAGTAGAAGTAGTATTACAAATACCCAAAAAAAACTTCGTATTTTTAAATTATTCATCGTTCTTTTCATAAATAAAATTACAAACTAAGAAGACGTTCAAATTCTAAATTATATTCGAAAGAAATACATATTTCATAAGTTCGGCAATGTATAAATTGTAAGAATTTCTAGAAACAAACTGTAATCAAAGTTACATTAAGGCCAAGCGTAAATTGTCTGGTGAACGAGATTTCGAAGATAGCTTTGGTAACATGTACGAGTATTTTTCAAACAACTTCCAACAGCATATTATCGAATTTTATTTTCATTTAAAGAGCATTTTTATTTGATAACATTGAAGTTATTGGTCAGTTTGAAGTTAAAGGAAAATTTATTTCAGAAACGCATCGTCAATAGCACTTTTTTACCAGACAAAAGAAAGGTAGGTTTTGTGTTTTACGCGTATATATGTCCGTATAAAAATGATCACTTACGTGATACGTAATGTTTAAGGGGAGGAGGAGGTGGAGGGGGGGGGGGGGGTACGGAAAACGTTACAGTGTGTTGCATGGCACAGAAGGGAGCATCAAAAACCTTCCAAAATTGATTACCTTGAACACCCCCAAAACTGCTTGACTGATTTTGGACATGGTGGGTAAACTGTCAAAACTGGTGAACCATTGTTAACCTCTTCCAGCCTAAGTTTCGTCGATTCGCATATGCAAAAGTATGAAACGTTTGTTATACCATCTTCCAAATCAAGGAGCGATTTTAATGTAATTTTATTATTAAAGGCGCCGAACTGACATTCGATATGAAAGTGTATTCACTTCATTATATATGTTTTATTAGTGTTTTGTTATTTGTCACATTAAATTATAAGAAAATTAAATAAAATGATGACGATTAAAATTGAAAATGAAATGACACAATGTGGACATACGTAATAGGACGTTAGTTTCAAAGTGATCAAAGTCATGAACGCCAGAATAACCGTGTAACATCACTCTAAAAGACAACTATTTTTATACTATACGTTCTCATATAAAATATATTGCAGAATTTTGCTTTTCATAGAACGTCTACGTGCTCTGTCATATCCACTGCCTCACGCTTACCTTTGCTTTTGTTCTGGAGAGGACGTGAATTGTACTACTGTAATTATACAAAATTTTTCTTGTTGATTTTATTTTTATGTAAATGATTTTATTTATTTATATATAAATAGCATTTTTTCGTTTAATAATTTATTTTTGATTTAATGTTGTAATTGTTACACTTGTAAGTTTTGGTCTCAGACTTTCATAAATGTTTACAATTTTAACTATTTACGACCTATCTGTTGCTATTATTAAGTGGTTTTATATCGCTCTCAAGAGTAAGACTTCCAAATATATTTCTCATCTTAGAGTACATATTAACTCAAAAAATATCATACACCTAATTAAAGCTGCAAGATTTTTATACGGAGATTTTAACCTAAATTTTTCACTCTCCCGTATAATTTTCTAAATATTTTCTTTCGCACAAACATTGTCCTTAATAAACATGATAAAAAAGAATAAGCCAAATTAGTGCAGCCGTCGTAAAGTCATGCGCTTATATACATGCAAAGATTAATTTTTATTTATAATTGGTAGTTAAAAAAAAATTGTATTGAAGTTTTGTTAGTAGATATTTATTTGTCTTTAGGGAATGTAAGAATAGTTTTTGACAGACATGTTGGCGCAGTGGTCACTTCAACTGACTAAAGCGCTAACGGTCGCGGGTTCGATCCTCGCTCGCGGCAAACGTCTGTATTGGCCATACCGATGTTTGTCGTGGTCTGGGTGTTTGTGTTAGTGTTGTGTGTGTTTCCGGACCCCCGACACAAGGTCATAAGATCTTAATGGGGACCGTTGAGTGTGATGCGTTTATTTATTTAGTTATTTTTTTTTCATTTCAAATGCCTGAAGACATTAGATAAGACTATTTTTCAATGTATTTAACACCAAAATCGCATTCAAAATGGCAGCCAAAACTATCTTTAATTGTTAATACCCATTCCTTTTTCTAAACATTTTATTCTAAACGTATTTGTGTTTCTGAAATACCAACACCAAATTTTCTTGAAATTTAAAGCGTTTATATTAAAATTCAAATAAAATAAATTCATCGTAAAATTATAAGATACTTTTACAGTCCAATAACTTTATGAAAATGAAATTTTCTCTGTTAAAAATATAATTCAATAAAAATCGAAATTCCCAACCGCAACTGATTTTAAATATTGATATTTCAAGTACAGCATAAATCGCTTAGCCTTCGATTTGGTGAGGGTATAAATTTATGGGGGACCGACCCTAAGTTATGCGGGTGAATCTAATTTAAGTTATTGCACCTATGCTTACACTGACCGCAAGTTACGTAACGCCATAATCTATGGTTGAATCTCGCATTATGTGCTATAGGTTTATATATATATTCTATATATTAATAATTAAATTTAAAATTTAAGTAAAATTATACAGACACGATAAGATCCTATAAACTATAAATAAATAAATAAAAACAAAGAGAAAAAAATTAAAGTTAAAACAGAACTTTTACAAAACTTAGTTATTTTAATTGAGGAGACTAAACAAGAAAATATTTTATTAACTACTAACTAAATAACTGAAATAATCTTCTTTTATCTAATAATAAGTAAAGCAAAAACTTAGTAGCCCTTTTTACGAAAATTACACACATATTCGCACACCTATACTTTATATAAAGAAGAAGAGAGGAATATGAAAATATATTCCTTAATTTAAAATACATTAAATCAATAAATAAACATTATACACACAACCATGTATTTAACACACACAAGCGTATATATTTTTTGATAATTGTTAATGTCAAATTGAGAATATATTATAATTTAATACTATTGTATTCTATTGTCATAAGCAATTGGCACAATTAAAAGAAATGAAACCAAAGAATTTAATTCAATTGAATATCATAAGATAGATAGATAGATAACGCATCACACTCAACGGCCCCATTAAGATCTCATGACCTTGTGTCGGGGGTCCGGAAAACACACACGACACTAACACAAACACCCAGACCACGACAAACATCTGTATGGCCAATACACACGTTTGCCGTGAGCGGGGATCGAACCCGCGATCGTTAGCGCTTTAGTCAGTTGCAGTGACCATTGCGCCAACGCGTCTGTCAATCATATATCATAAGATATCTAATCACAGATAATTATCTGTGGTCAATCTTGAAATCGGTTGAAAATTTAATGAATTACGGTCGAAGTTCGACTGCAAGGCAACCGCTAGTAAGTACTTATTACTATGTCTATATGCCTTATATAACTAGCGACCCACCTTGACTCCTTAGAGGTTTAATTAAGTGTATTGAAGTAGAGGTGAACTTCCGAATAAAGGATGATTCATTCAGGTCAGGGTCAGTAGAGAGAAACTACGAGAATTAAGGAAATTTGTTCATACCATGTCACAGATTTTAAAATTAAGAAAAACTTCGTATCAAAAATATAGTCAGTTTTACTTATGAGTTTTGTTCTCACTTTCATAAAGCTTGCTTTACACTTACAGAATTTACTTTTAGGGCCTTTATTTTTGACAATAACAGCTCTCGTAAGGTTATGTTATTGATTTCAATACTTATTTTATGTGATAATTCACGAGAGTAAAACTTACAAATTTTATTTTCGCCTTACAGGGAACACCTTTTTAAACGTCAAAGTGGTAAGCTAAGTATATTTATATATTTAATATAACGTCCTATCTCAATACCAAACCATTCGTCGTTGACTTTCATCCAGCTCGTGACCACGACGGATACAACTTCGTCGAAACGTCGGGCAAAAAAAGGTATTACTACCAATAGTTATCGCGATAAGATCCGTTATATTAAATATGAATAATATAAATAGCGAAAGTTTAAAATATATAAGTATATTTTATATAATTAATATGGATCAGTTTTGATATTTTATTAAATATGAAAATTTTTTAATGAAATAAAAAAAAAGCAAATGGCACTTCTCGAAATATCACATTGCTGTACTAGTAGAATGATATAATAATATTTATAATTTTACCTAAAAAAAATATCTCTTCGTAAGATAAGAAAAAATTAAAAGCATTTTTATAAGAAAAGCAGTTTAATATTCCCGTTTCTATATGTTCTTTAATAGCAATTTTTTAATAAATTCCAAAAATAATAAACACGTAACGTATTTATTGAAACGACGCAATATAAAATACATCTTAATTTATTATAGTCATATTCAAGCAATAAAACGTACCATACATCAAAACGCATGAGGGTATAATAAAAAAATTAGGTACACTCGTCCTACAATATATAACGCCACCTGCATTATACCCGTCGCCCCTCATCTCGCCCTTATTGAAACTAAAGAGGTCCCATGGGGTAGAAAAGATGATGTTTGAAAAACTGCCCCTTCCGGAAAAATATTTAGATGCAGGTAATAAAAATAAATTATTAAAAGTTATTCTTATTTAAGCGAACAAGAAAATGCGTAAATAATTTATATATAGATTTATTTTTTAACACAAATAATATGTTATCTGTAGTTTCGTAAATGATTTTGATAAAAATTAGCATTGTCTTATAAAAAATTTAGAATATTTGAGTTTTTTTATTTTAATATATCCTATCGTGTATTATGTTTAGGTTCTCCTACGAATAATTCAATATATGTAACTCAGCAAATAATTCCAACAGAAATACAATAAATCCCGTTTATACAAGGTGTCCCGAAAGTCAACGATTAAATTGAAATGGGATATAGGCCAGGTCATAACGAGTCTGTAGACAAAAAATCGTTTTTGCAAAAGTCCCTTGGTTTCTGAGATAGGAGCCATTATGTGAAAAGTACGAAAAATGACTTCTTTAGTAGGTTTTTTGACTGCCATGGCTATAAATTTAAACCTTTCTCAATCGTTGTTACTTTTTCTTAAAGCTAAATAATGTATTTATCAAATAAATAAAATTTCAGGGGTCTAAGTCTATCATGTGCGAAAAAAAGTCACTTGAATTTCAATTTAAAGGTTTTTGTCTTTTGCATCACTATACTTTGAGAATACATAATAAAAAAAAATGTACTACACATAATCTGCAAGTTATCTCAAAAATTGGCGGATTTAATGCAGAATCCAAAATGTTAAAAAAATACCACATTGAATCATTGAAAAAAAAGATATTGGTTGATTACAAAAGATACCTATTTCTGTCAGATTTCCTGATACGCATGCATTCAGTTAAATCTGTAAATACACGTTGATCACGATTACACACAAACAAATAATTTGATTCGTAAAAAGACAAGATAGTCTGAAGAACTGACGACTATTCATGGCAAGTAGCGAACATATACGAATGAGCTGTTTAAATCATCCTCTTTGTGTCCATTTGTCTTTAATTATCAAACTATTAAACACGCAAAGGAACAATCAATAGAGCGAAACGTCAATACGAATATTTTGAGACGAGCAATATTACTTGCATGTTTATGATAAGTGACTAGCTAGCTAGCGTGGTTTCACTCGCGTTTATTGTACAGCTTCGCTCCTATGAGTCATAGGGTGATTTAATATAGACCATAACCGTAATCAATAAACGGACTATCAAACACGAAATGTTTTTTTTTCAAATCGGACCAGTAGTTTCAGAGATTACTTTATACATAAAAACTTATAAACGAATATGATCTCTTTATAATATACATGTTACAAATTTAGAGAAAATTTGTTAAATAAAATAATAAATAATATTTTAATTTTTATAACAAAAACTATTCTCATCTATTTGTACGTAAAATATGAATTTTAAAGTTCAATTCAAAACGAACTTTACCATTTAACGGAAATGTATGCCCAAAAGTTTCGTTATGTGGAAAGTTAGAACACGTGTACCTATCGGTTGCAGAGTTTTGTTAGTTTATCGTATACTTAGTTTCCGTTTTATCATTATTTTTATTTAATATAACGTAATATCATTTGTTAAATTAAATAGCAAGTTGAGAGATATGTGTATTCTGCAATACTATCTAGCATACATAAAAGCAAAACACAGCAGTAATAGCATATGGACGCTGATAAAATGTCAAGCCACACGGACTTCATTATGAGAAAATGGCGTCTAAAGATGTCAAACCTATTCTTAATAAATTAGTTTGAAGATGTATATACCCACTTTTTTTTTCTATTTTAATAAAAAGTATGATTTATCTAATAAAAAATCTTTCAAATATATAAGATTATTGTATATTATAAAATACAGAACACACTTCAATATTCAAAATATTAAATTAAGAACTTTTTGTTGTACTTATTTTGTTTAGATAACTAACATTTTATTGAATAATGTTAAATACATGACGCAATATCAGAAGACATCAATATCTCCGACTTTTTGTAGGTTGACACATTTTTGCTTATCAACATTCTTATGTAGGTAATATCGCTAGCAAACATTTTTTTATTTTCTAACGACGATATAAAATAATAACACAAGCGTGAGACTACACAAATTAGGAACTTTGTCATACACAAAATGAAACAGTTGGTCGAAAAACTATTGTAACAATATTTTAAGTATTATACAGTATACATTCATAATGGAAAAAAGGGTCATTGAATAAAACAAAAGCCAAGATGATGCCAAATTATATAGTCAATAATTTATACTAAAGAAAACGTTCTCATATCAAATTATTTCCAACGCCACATCAGGATCACGTCGATAGCATTAGACAGTGTAGAAGCCAAGATGTAATTCCGCTCACGTTGTGAGAGCACGATCCGTAAATAAAATGTGGACTCACCACTTAGCTGCTGTTCCGCCCTATTAAACAACATACGTGAAAATTTCCTTTATCCAAATACATAGTTTTGGGGCTAACAGGTATTCGCCAGTATATAACGCTTTAAGAGCTCAACCATATGATACGCGAAAAGCGCTGGTAATTTTGCTTGTAATTGGACTTGAATAACTGTTTTATGTTGTTGTGGAAAATTGTTCAGCTAATTATAAATGCAAGAGATTGTTAAAGTGTTTGTTACTTCATGATATAACGATTCAACTGGTAATACCAGTCAAATTTACAATGAAAGAAGCGTATATCATTTAAGTTTTGAAATTAGAAGAACTTAGAAATCGAAATTAGAAGAAGGTGTACATCTTTTGGAATTTTCGAGATATTAGCAGCTAAAAGCTAAAAGAATCAAAGATTAGATAATATATATCTACTCGTATAAATTAAATATAATAGCTTATATAATATGGCAATTAATATAATTTTTAAAATACAGTCACCAATGTACCAATACTTTTGGTAGAAATGTCGTAATAATATGTAAAAGTGGGCATAAAGTTTCACCATGGAAAATAAATGCTTCGTTTTTCTCAGTCGGTTAGTCGTGCCAGTGAAGACGCAGCTTTAGAAATAATTGCGCGTGTATTCGATCCTTTAAGCTGTATATCCAATTGCCTGCCACGCATGGCTTTTATTCAGAATTAAGGAACCGTTACCCGAGGAAATGAATGGATGAGGTCAGTTTATGTCTAAATATGTATGAGTTAAATTATATTCAACTAAGTGCACCTCGTGATTTTATCCACGTTAATTAACCGTTAAGGGTCGGATTCTATGTCATCTCGTGATGTTAGAACCTATCGTGTAAATAATAAAAAAAACTATTTAAAACAAACATTTATTTCAAAGCGGTTTCATGTTTAGTGAATTTAGGACATTCAAATAAGCTATGGTTATTATATTAGTAGATATACTATAGATGCAATGAAATGCATTATATATTTTTTTTTTATTCCATTATTATTTCCATATTGTGTGCTTATTGCACACAAAAAAATCTACTAAGCTATAAAAATCTCCATATATTTCTTAAAGTTAAACGTAAACGTTCAACAACTGTGAAATCGATTTAGCAAAATAAAGAATTAAACTTTTTGCAGATCATTAAATTCCGTACAAGAATGTGTACTGTTTGTTCATTTGTTCGCATCCTATTTGCTAGGATACTGATTATCCGATTGTGATAAAACTGGTTTAACCTATTCTTCGTATTTTCTAGAAAGTTATTGGTATAGATAGTACAATTAACTATAAGTAGGTGGTACGTGTCGTACCATTCAGATAGAAAAATAAGTTTTACACAGTCATCAGGCATAATGAAATCTATTGCACAATAACGAGAGCAAAACCGTGAACAAAGGCTAGTGAAATATAAAAATCTTTTAAATTGTTTGTAAAACAAATCATTTTTCATAACACGCCATTGAATCGTGAAGAATGCAATTTCACTGCATTCAAAAACCTCAATACACCATTTCTATGTTCCACTACTATTATTGCGGGCAAAGAATAGTTTGTTACACAAAGACAGACGATTTATAACAATATCGTGTAGTTATGTCATCATTTATAATACGAACTTCTGATTTCATGAATACCGATAAATTTTGAATGAAATACTGGAAACCCTCTATGAAATATTCTATGAGAAATGTGTATAATTTAGGACATACCTTAAGGAATTTAACAGATAACCGCTATAGTTACAACATAACAATAAGATGTGTAACAATAAGATTTTTCATTTAAAATCTAATACAATAAATATACAGCAAATTTTGCGCTAGCGAAGTAAAGTTTAGAAGCACTAAATCTTTTTTACTTAATATTGTACTACAATTTACGCATCCAAATCTGCGAGCAAAACTAATGAAATTTGAAATCACAAGCAAATTTCGCTATTTCTTATGCGTCAACGTCGCGTCGTGAATATTTACGACGCGACGTCGGCGTTCTAATATTTCACGACGTCGTAACGTTTAACTAAATCGTGGATATACATATGTTTTGGCCGTAAGAGTATCACATAAACGAATTTTATTAAAATCTACCCAGTATATAAAAGTGTATTGGAAATAAAATCCCAAACGGGAAATTTTAAAAAGTAGGACAAACACCCCTTTATTGCAGATTTTAAGCGTGAAAGTTGGGTTATTAGTCTTAATAAAATTTGGATGAAAACCTAGATTTCATTCCAAAATAATGGATTGGTCTACATGGAATAACTATGGACTATATATCTCGCTTAATTTAAAATAATAAAACTTTATTCACCAGATTTACATGATTTACAATCATTCCGATTACGCGTCAGTTATCGGCTATTCCCTCATGACGTATGCGTTTTTCCGGAATGGAAACTACACTATGAATATTCAACCAAAAATTTGTACTATTAACCTTTTAATGTTGTCACTGGCTTATACGGTCAAAATGCAATAACGTCGCGTCGTGGCACGTTATGATGTCGTACAACGTTATGACGTTGGACAAGAAAATTTACGACGTGCATCATAAAAATTTTTATTCGATTTTATATGAAAAATGATATACTGCAATGCGACGTCATGAATTTTGTGTACTTAAATATTAAGCCTAATATTACGGTTCTGCTCGTTCTATATTCTTTGACCAAAATGTATTTTAACCGTAACGCCCCTTCCGAATGCGATTGAATTCGAGAATGCAATCTCTCAAAGAATTTTTCTATTACCTATAAAAATGGTGTTCATTTCGAGTTGTTTATTGACCGGTCATAGAATCGCTTCCTGATTTCACCTCTTCAGTAAGTTCATTTATAGTATTACGCAACTAACTTTTCATATGTCTGTATTTATTTTTTGATAACTGAATTCTGCCCGTTTACAGGTATATTAACCAAGAGCCTAATTGTTAAAAACTAGCGACTAACTAAATATTAATGTATGCAACTTACTGACAGTTTCAAATGTTTTGTTCTTAAATCATGATCTATTAATTCGTTTATTGCAACTTTACAGAACAGCGCGTCAAAGAGTAAAAATATTTACAGAACTCTGGCTTTAACTCTAGCTAAAGTCGTTATTTGAATAAATTTCGATACAAAAATGAGAACTTAATATATAATTTACTCTTTATTTAGGGACTTTAAATTTGCTAAATGTTAGTAAAGATGTTTTTCATTGCAGGTGTCGACATATTTTTAATTTATAAATCTATATAGTTTGGGTTATTCGCCTCTACGTTTATCAAAGAGTATAAAATGTAGGACCTATCCTTACTCCATTTATTTTTATGAACAAATATTTAAATAGTTCTTGGTCCGAAGCTAAATAGCGGTTAAATATTACGTTTTTATTTCTCTTTGCAAGGATAACATGCAGTTTATAAACGCTTTGCCCGTGATTTAATCTGGTTTTCATCAAATGAAATGTTTTATTTTGTTTTTTTTTACCCGACTGCTCGAAGCAAAGGAGAGTAACGTATTTACCAGCTTATGTGAGTATTTATGTGGGTTTGTACCTTTGTGACACTATTTAGACCGAACGCATTGGCCGTTGATCGTTTGATCCGCCATAGCGGCCGCGAATGTCACAGAAAGTATAAAAATTTTAAAAAATCAAAATAGCCTAATTTGGACGGATTTGGATATCGAATGGGGCGTTGAATAGGTATTTAAATATAATTTTTCAATCAGAATCACCAATTAGAATTTACAATATAACGGTTTAAATTTGGTTAGTAACGATTCTTACTTAAAGGCTTTTAGACAGAACTGCTAACTGCAGATAGTCTGGTTACACAGTCAGGTTTTTGATTTTTTAAATTAATTACTTGTACACAGTTTCATACATCATGTAAAGATGTTTTACGCAAAATATGGTTAATATCTTATAAATATATCTATTTTTATTCACAGTCAGCTCGTAACCACGTGAATGTAACTTCGTCGAAACGTCGGGCAATAAAAAGGTACTACTACGATTAGTTATCGCGATAAGGCCCGTGATATTAAATATGAATCTTATAAATAGCTTTTGCTCCCGGCTTCGCCAGCGTGGTATGTTAAGATGTAGCCTGTGTGCTATGGTTAGGAAACTCAAGTCCCCAAATTAATCTGGGCTTGCCCCTGACAATTTCAAATAATAAACTTATGTTATATTTATATTAATATCACACTACTCGCTAAGAAAACGGAACTCCTGATATTGATACGAAAAGCTAAAACTTTGTAGCCCTTTCACGAAAATGCGCAGATGGAGGAAAATGAAACTTAGCACACGTAGAGTTTATATGAAGATGTTCAGCTTCCTAATTTTTTTTATTGTGCATAAAAATACATTTAATCTATAAAAAAAAACATTACGCACACTACCATGTATTTTACGCACACGCTCATGTGGATGCTGATAAGCAATAATGTGTCAACCCACAAAAAGTGAAATTCGGAGATATTCATGTATTATGATACTGCATCACCTATTTAACATTATTCAATAAAAAATAAAGTCATATAAACTAAATAAGTGCGAAATAAAGTTTCGTGATTAATTGTTTCAAATTTCCAGGCCGTTCCTTATTTTGTGATTTATCTTATACGTTTCAAAATTTTTTATTAGATAAAATATTAAATATATCAACCTGTTTTTAATTCATTGCAGATTTAATCAAAAAAGAAAAGAAAATATGGATAAATACTTATTCAAACAAACTTATTAAGAATAAGTTTGACATCTTTAGACGCCATTTTCTCAAAATGAAGTTCGTGTGGCTTGACACAGTATTGCATATCAGCGTCCATGTATACTATTTGGTTTAATGTTAATGTCTGTGGTCGAATTGAGAAAAGATAAAAATAGCAACTTTAATAATGTTCTAACTTTTAATTTAAATTATTTATGCCGATTATTTATGTTAATAATATAAAAAAACTTATGGGTTAAAAAGAAAGTATACCACTTCAAATACAAAATAAATGGTTCGGGGTAACAATCATTAAACTTAAGCTACGAATTGACAAGCTCCTTCTTTTTTGTAGTCATTTGAGAACTAACAATATACACATCCCAACCTATACGTATAACTTATACAAATCTTATTCAATTCATCACTTAAGATAAATTTCAAAATCCGTTTATATTACAAGTCGGACCGCGTCCCGTAGGTGTGATCCATCTCAATAATTGGCCTTTGAACCGATGGAGAAACGATTTATCTATCCCAATTCTGTCCAACCCAGTCGGTTTTGAATATATATATGGACGCTGATAAGCAATACTGTGTCAAGCCACACGGTTTTCGTTTTGAGAAAATGGCGCCAAAAGATGTCACACGTTGTTTAATATGTTATCTAATAATAAGTTCTTAAATATTTGATATTATTTTATAAATTGCAAAATATGGAACGCACCTGAAATTCGAAACATTGAGTTAAGAAACTTTTTTCCATACTTATTTAGTTTAGATGACTTGAAATTTGAATAATGTTAAACAGGTGACGTAGTATCAAAATACATCAATAACTCCAAATTTGACTTTTTGTAGGTAAGTTTCTGCGTCTTCGGTAATCAGTGTATGGTATGTTGCTTTTATATACATATATGTTAATTTTTATCCAGTTAATAATACTTTTAACTCGCAAAATCAGTCAATAGTAGTTTTGACCACTTTTCTCTTAAAACTACAATTGTTCTCTTAAAGGTCCTGTCTATATTTACATCAAAATTCATTAAAATTGGTTCTGCGGTTTAATTATGAAGGCGTAACAGACAAAAATCAAGATTCATTATAAATATTTCCATTATGCATTATATTCGTGTAACTTTAACGGTTTCTGCAGTGCTCGCTAGAATAACTCGCAGATGGTAGAACTATAAGTTACTATATATATATATATATTTGTTAAGATTCATTAAAATTTATTCACTAGTTTTTGTATGAAAGAGTAAGAAGCATCTACACAATCATAATTACTAACTTACGCGTTTATAATATTAGTAAGGACAATGTGAAACAATAATCCAATGAAAATAGATTCATTTGAAGAAAATTGTATATACGACAAGTTCATTGTATTTAAATTTAACACAATCTAAAATAAACTTTATACCTTTAGTGATAAACATTATTTTTATATGACATTAAACAACATTTCAATTTGTAAAATTTTGAATACAATATTGGCAACGACTGGGGTAACATAATCTATACTTATAATAAATCTGTAGAGAGGTCAATTCTGTACATGAAATATATTTTCAAAATAACTATCAGGGGGTGATTAGTGATCGATACTGATGCCAAAAAGGCAATCAGTAAAATTTTTGTCTGTCTGTCTGTCTGTCTGTCTGTCTGTCTGTCTGTATGTATGTTCCTTATAGAAACAAAAACTACTGGACGGATTTTAACGAAACTTAGTACAATTATTCTTCATGCTCCTGGGCAGGTTATAGTATACTTTTCATCACGTTACAATCAATAGGAGCAGAGTAATAAAGGGAAAACGGGAGACTTTACTCCAATTTTTAAGCTTCCGTCGCCTATGCAGCCTTAATGGTTAAAGTTACATAGAAATCGTGTATGACGGAAATATTCTACATAAAATTTCCTAAAAAATATCCCACAACAGCATATATCTATCTTTTATGGTTGACTCACAATAACACGTGTAACTCCTGATAGGTTAGCAGTTCGGAGAATTCTGATTATATTTGTTTACTCTTACGTTTATAATACTCTCACTCATCACTAATTTATAAAAAGTTAACATTATTACCTATAAAATAAAAAAAAATCATAGAAATCAAGTATTGTGGATTGACATATTATCTTCTTCTATATCTATCTTCTATACTTATAATAAAGCTGTAGAGAGGTCAATTCTGTACATGAAATATATTTTCAAAATAACTATCAGGGGGTGATTAGTGATCGATACTGATGCCAAAAAGGCAATCAGTAAAATTTTTGTCTGTCTGTCTGTCTGTCTGTCTGTCTGTCTGTATGTATGTTCCTTATAGAAACAAAAACTACTGGACGGATTTTAACGAAACTTAGTACAATTATTCTTCATGCTCCTGGGCAGGTTATAGTATACTTTTCATCACGTTACAATCAATAGGAGCAGAGTAATAAAGGGAAAACGGGAGACTTTACTCCAATTTTTAAGCTTCCGTCGCCTATGCAGCCTTAATGGTTAAAGTTACATAGAAATCGTGTATGACGGAAATATTCTACATAAAATTTCCTAAAAAATATCCCACAACAGCATATGTCTATCTTTTATGGTTGACTCACAATAACACGTGTAACTCCTGATAGGTTAGCAGTTCGGAGAATTCTGATTATATTTGTTTACTCTTACGTTTATAATACTCTCACTTATCACTAATTTATAAAAAGTTAACATTATTACCTATAAAACAAAAAAAAATCATAGAAATCAAGTATTGTGGATTGACATATTATCTTCTTCTATATCTATCTATACTTATAATAAAGCTGTAGAGAGGTCAATTCTGTACATGAAATATATTTTCAAAATAACTATCAGGGGGTGATTAGTGATCGATACTGATGCCAAAAAGGCAATCAGTAAAATTTTTGTCTGTCTGTCTGTCTGTATGTATGTTCCTTACAGAAACAAAAACTACTGGACGGATTTTAACGAAACTTAGTACAATTATTCTTCATGCTCCTGGGCAGGTTATAGTATACTTTTCATCACGTTACAATCAATAGGAGCAGAGTAATAAAGGGAAAACGGGAGACTTTACTCCAATTTTTAAGCTTCCGTTGCCTATGCAGCCTTAATGGTTAAAGTTACATAGAAATCGTGTATGACGGAAATATTCTACATAAAATTTCCTAAAAAATATCCCACAACAGCATATGTCTATCTTTTATGGTTGACTCACAATAACACGTGTAACTCCTGATAGGTTAGCAGTTCGGAGAATTCTGATTATATTTGTTTACTCTTACGTTTATAATACTCTCACTCATCACTAATTTATAAAAAGTTAACATTATTACCTATAAAATAAAAAAAAATTATAGAAATCAAGTATTGTGGATTGACATATTATATTTCCCTATTAAATTACGATAGTTAATCTGTCTGTCACATCAAAATCACTGAACCCTGAGGACATACGCTACTTTTTTTCGAAAAACGACGAAAACGCGGACGAAGTCGCAGGCAAAAGCTAGTTTATTAATAAAACGTTATTAGATTTACAAAATTCATTCTGACTCTGAAGGTTTAATTAGTACGATAATTTTCCATATTATTTTATGTTGCTTATACTAAATATATACGCTAATGAAAGTTGTTTTATCATCTAGAATTCTATACGTGATGATACTCTTGTATGCAATGGAAATTGTTCATTAAAATTTGATAAGGTAGCTAGTGCATTCTTGGTATGAAATTAGAAAATAATTAAGAGTTTAAAAATATTTTCAATTTATTGTAATTGAATTTAAAAATTAGATGCACAATTCAATGTTTACAAGATTAACACAATGTTTTTTTAATCCTTACTGATATTAGAAACGTGGACGTTTTTAAGTATGTATTAATGAGTTTTACACGCAAAAACTATTGAATTTTAATAAATCTTTTCATAAAAAGATGTTCAGTCAATTGTCCAAAATATAACGATAAGTGTCAAGTAGGATAGCCCGATCAGTGCTTAGGGCAGAATAAATAGGGCGCGCCCTCGGACCGTGGGTGCGTGAGATTGGGGTCCCACGCATCCGTTTTCATACGGCTCCGAGGAGGACGGCAGCCGGGATGGCCTCGAACTGCCGTACTTTGCCCTCCTGAGACGAGCTTCGCCAGCCACGAGCTGAGCGTCGCACGGGAGGGACAGCGGATGCGCATGCGCAAGCGATCCCGAGGCCTCTCCATTTCCGTGCTGAAGAAGGCCATCGCAGGGGTTTTAATGGGTATAATTCGCCACATAATCCGGTCTGCCCCTCAGGAATCGGATATCTTTTCGAAAATTTTCCCTGTGGACCTGTTGAGTATGAAAGCATTAAATAATGTATTAATGACTATTTGTATATAAAAAATTGATACAACGAAAAATTTAATAACGAAAAAATAATAAATACATTATATTAAAAAAGATATCACACACAATCAGTCTCAACATCTCACCACGCAGATTGTTAAGCGATACAATATATCAATGGAAGAAAAGGCGATATCGAAATATTAAAGCAAATGCATTTTCCATTTTCGTAGATAAAGTATCGACCACTACATGATTCACAATTTTCCAATATAAATTCTGAGGTATAAACTTTGACAGTTGGAAAACTGCAGTGCACAGTTTACGTTAGTTCTCTTTGGTCATATATCATGCTTACAGTGTACACTGAAGAGAGGTACATTAGCTAAACAAATATACACGCAATTATAGCCATTAAAACGTCGCAATAAGTCGCAAAATTGTGTGTTTTATTCCTCGTGTACAAGGTGAAGGTACTCTGTAAGATTGGTATAAGATTCTAGGCTTTTACTCAAACGTTAGGTTGGCGAAGTTTTGCTGTATTTCGGACGTGTTTATATTTTCATGAGGTTAGATGATTCCAATGCATGTACGGTCTACAGACAACATTTGGCGCTTTATGCATTTTTCACCGACTCTTGTGATAGAATATTTGAGTCTGAGCCAAGCGGTTAAACGGTTATCCATATTGAAGGATTGCTCGTTCTAATGTGAATGGAGACGTTTGGTTTTTGGGACATTTTTTTATAAAAATTATCTACGTATTGTTATATAACTAGTATTACTCAAGAGCAAAATTCTAGTCGTCTTTCCATAGACGGATTCAAGATGTAAGATATTTATGGAGCATTTACAAAATTCGATTGTCCACATCTTTTACTTTTACATCATTTACCTTTCCTTTCCGAGTGTAAGACATAATTGATAACGATTTTGGGGCTATAAAAGTATTAGTAAGCATGTCACAGTAGTTATTATAAGTATGTATGGATACGGACGATAAAGACAACAAGTACTCGTTTCATTCAATCGTTAATATTTAAGTGTTTTTAGGCTTTGAATAAACTTTTTTTATTGCTATTATAAAACTGGAATCGTCTGTCATTATCACAAAAAAAAACTAAAGAATTAAAGATGATGTAACATTTTCTTTTCATAAAAAAAGGGGGCGAACGAGAGGGAAAACTAAATTAAATGATCACCACCGGCCATGGCTATTTGCAGCAATAGAGAATGAAGAATTAATGGAATAGACTGAAAAGGATTGGGGAGGGAGTTATGCTTCTGGCTCTTTCGATATTTTGACATTTTGTATAAAATATTACCTATTCTGTCTTCTATAGCGACGGCTTCACTTTTAGAAAAAAATATGAACATACATATCAATATATATATAATAGAACATAATCATATTTAAATATTTGCATTTTATTCCCAATATACAACGTAGTAATTTTTTGCTCCGAGATAAGTGACCTTATGCCTAATAATGTTTGGTCGTTATTGTCTATGAATGGCGATGTAAGAGGCTGATAATAATCTCATTACCAATGCTGCCAACCATAAGATCTATATTATTATATCTCGGCCTATAATTATTACCCTTAATAGTCATTCGTCTACTTAATATTATAAGAATACTCGTCGTCCATTAGACCGTACCGCGAATTCGTCTGCGTAAAACATTTCATCTCCTATTTCACCCCCTTTACATGTTATTTTCACGACAAAAATTAGCCTTTATCCTTCAAAATTGGTTGAGCCCTTTGCTGGTTTAGGCATGAAAACGAAAACGGACAGACCGACAGAGTTACTTTCGCATTTATAATAATTTTCCCATTGTCAATATTTTTTCCCTCCGGGTGTTTGAGTAGATCGTCCTAAAATTTTAGGTTTTTTTTTATTATTATTTTTAAATTTCTTGTCTATGATTCATTAAAAATGATTAAAGTAAATAAAGATTAATTTCCGAACGTATTTAAGCGAATCACTTCATAATGGCACTATTGCTATTCAGCCAATTCTTCTTTTTCCTGTAATTTTAAGTGTCACAACAATGTTTGTTTTTAATAATATTAACAACTAAATTTTAACTATTAAAACATTATGCTCTAAAAAGTATAAAATAAGATAATATTCTCATCTTAAACTCAAATTCAAAATATGCTTTATTCAAATGGTTTTTAAAGCACTTTCGAATCGTCAAGTTACATGTCATTTTTATTAAGATTTTTATAAAGCTACCACCGATTCAGAATGTAGTCTCTACCGAGAACAACCGGCAAAAAACTCGATAGTAACTCTTTTAAAATCATTGATACATAATGTATTTTTATTACGTTTTAATTTTGTTATCCTGATACAAAATTAACGCGTATCAAATACACTCCTCTTTGTCATCACAATATTCTAGTACAGTATAATATGCTTTATCTATTCTGAAATTGCACCTACATATGTCGTGTGCCACTTTACGCTAAAACTATATATATATTGCTATGTATTGTTCTCATAACCTTCCTTTTTGTTCGACCATATTTAGATAAAAATAGAATAAGTCTCAAATAACGCACAGAGAAACTCCAAGTTAATTCACGATTCTTTAAAAAAGTCTATATTTCACGCATCAATTCACGATTCGTCTGTTTCGCACAATATTTATATAATAATTCACACGTATTCAGATTTACTCGTGTAAGCGAATAAAACGCGTATCGAAAAACTGTTAAATGTTGCTTTTTATTACTCGCTTATCTGCACTATTCGATTTTATGAGTAACTTACATCGAATAAAAATGTTATAAATGTTTTCTCGATTAAAAAACCCGGCGAATTTTGATGGTTCGTTTAAGAGCCTATTGATTTTTCTTTCGATATCTGTATTTTTTTTATTATTATGTGACTTTTGACGATGCGAAATCACGAATAGGTAATGATTATGAAACGCCAAATTAAATTGTAGTGACTTATTGGGCGCTGATAGGCAATACTATGTCAAGCCACACGGACTTCATTTTGAGTTAATGTCGTCTAAAGATGTCAAACCTATTGTTAATAAATTGTTTGAAGAAATATATATCCATGTTTTCTTATCTGTTTGATAATGTGTAATAAATTAAAAACAGATTAGTATTATACATAATTTTATCTAGTAATATTTTTTTCAAATATATGAGAATATTACATATTGCAAAATATGGAACACACTTCAATATTCGCAACATTCAATGAAGAAACTTTTTTTAGTACTTATTTGGTTTAGATGACTTAATTATTTTGTTTTTATAATATTAAACATGTGTCGCATTACCCGAATTTACCTTTGATGTGGGTTGACACATTATTGCTTATCAGCATCCAGTTATATCCAGTTTACCCATATCACGTTCTGTTTTCGCGACACAAAGTAACCTATGTCCCTCTCCAAAATAAAAAAAAAAACATTCAAAATAGGAATCTACATTATCTTCTTAAGGATTACCAAGATTTAAAAAAGATTAACGTCAGCCCTGAGAAGAAACAGGAAAAGAAACTCAGCGAGGCTTTTTTTTTTGTTATTTTTTTTAACAACGTCAATATTGATTACAAATATAAATGTATTGAGACAGCCTGGAAGCGATCGTCTTATTCCCATGGTGTGTTATCAACCAATGTCCAATTTCTTTATTCATCATCAAATTTAACCGGCTTAGGTGTGAAAATGTAACAAGCAGAAAAACAAAAAGACAGCGTTTAAAAACGTCATCCCAAAAGCCCTTGTCGTTTCAAGATTACTTTATTTAATACAAACAAACTATACTGTGTGGACTTCATTTTGAAAGAATACCGTCTACAGATGACAAACCTATTCTTAATAAGTCATATATAACAATAACCTATTATAGCAGGTATAATTAATAAAAGGCCTATTTTTATGTTTTAATGTATTATTAAATCAAAAGTTTTTCAAATATTTGAGATTTTTGTATAAACTGCAAAATATGGAACGCACTAGTAATTCGAAACATTTAATTAAAAAGCTTTTTTCCGTACTTTATATGACTTATTTATTTCTTTTTAATGATGTTGTTTTTTTTTTTAATATTTATGTATTTTGACACTGCGTCAAAATCTATATAATAACTGTGGTATTCTGATTTATAGACAGATGTACGACATATTACTGTACAATTTTATCAAAATCTATATCTTAGTTTTTACATGAAAGAGCAACAACATCAAGAATTTCTTATAAACTTTGGCATATTTAATAGTAGTAAAATCTTTAGTAATAGTATAAGTGATGATTAATATTTCATTAAATCTTTAAAATAGTTTAGTAATTATTCATTAATAATATACGAAATGTTTTCGTTGCGTTAACGTTATAGAACGCCACTAAGATAATATTATTAGTTTGAAACAAACTTTAAGTAATTCGTTTATTTAATACAATATTCATTTGTTTCTAATCTATTCAACAAAGCTTAATGTCGAAGTGTTTGCATGTCTGATTATTATCTTATAACATCGAGATATTAAGTGAAATGAAATATAGATTTTGATTTATGAGGACCGAAATGTTTGAATATATCTTAGAACTTAGGACCCAACTTGAAGGTTAAATATAATAAAGGTTCATTTCAAACAAATATATACGTTATATAGAATTAGTAAACGTATATGTATACTAAGATATTACTGTTAGAATTTAGAAAATTAAACCTATTTAATGACGACAGTTTATCGAATCTATATAATGTAGTGATCGCCTAGCGGTCGGACTTCGACCTTAGTTCATTCAATTCTCAACCGATTTCAAAATTAACCACAGATAATCTATTCTCAAATTGACCACGGACTTTAAAATTAACAAATGAGTATATACACGTGTCAGTGTGTGTCAAATGATGTTACTGATTTTTGTAAGTTAGGTTTGTATTTTTTTTTGTTTTTATTCCTAAGACTTTTTTTCTATACTTTCGATGCCTCTGTCTGTATTTTTTTCTTTTTTTGTACCTATGTTATGTGTAAATTTGTGGTGTGAATCAAAATAAAGGTTATATCTATCTATCTATCTACTTATTTTTTTTTTTTGATAAAATGTATTTTAGGGATAATTAAAATAAATATTAGAATTTTGCACTATTTCTCTATATAAACTGTAAGTGTTCGAAATTTCATACTCCTCATCATCGGCATCCACCCAATTTTTGTAAAAAGTTTTTGCTTCACGTATCTAGATAAAAATTACTATTGTTACTGACAGGTATCGGATGGAACCAAATTAGATTTGCATCATTATTATATGAATAATTTTATACATTGATTAATATTATTATGCAAAACGAACAATTCAATATTTACATGATAAATTAATTACACAAAATATTCAATTATTTCGACGAATCGAGTTAAATGCTTTACGTCACTACAATTTTTTTTTTATTTTCAAATGACAATAATCATTTTTTGTATCTAAAAATATGTGATGATTTTAATTGATATGTCAATTATTATCTACACTTATTATATGAAGATGTAAATTTAATTTATATGTTTGTTTATGTACGGGGTAATTTCTGAAAGTACAAATCCTATTTGAAAAATTATTTTTATGTTGGATAGCCCGTTTTAATGAGGAAGGTTATAAGCTCTACTACATCACGCTACGACTCATAGGAGCAGAAATTATGATTGCGAGTGAAACTGCGAGGGGGAGTTAGTTATAGGCATAGTACAATTAACTTTCAGAGCTGGCAATTGACCGAATCATTTCAACGTAATGTAACACGTTATAATGTAAGCATTCGTGTGGTAAACTGGTTAACCCGCGATCCAAAAAGAGGAGTGCTATAAGTTTGACCGCTACGTGTGTCTGTGTGTTTGTTTGTGGCACCGTAGCTCCTAAAGGGTGAACTGATTTGAATGCGGTTTTTTATTGGAAGGGTTTTCTATTTTTATTTCACATCTCCTCATCACCTCACAGCAGAGGTATCGTGTTGGTGCTCGTTGAAATGGTCTCAATGAATATATTGTTATGGTTTTTTTTTTTAATTTTAAATGTCAACGAAACAAATCAACTGTTGAAGTGCATTGCATTTCGATAGCGATAGCTCCGCATAATAACCCTCCAGTACAGCGTGCTGAGCCGCTCAATCAGCAAATCCCGTTACGTATTAATCGCCCCGAAAGTCGTTACGTGTTATATACGTTGATACGAATCGATCACTTATTTTCTTTATATTTAGACTTTGTCTACGAGATTGCTGCCATGTGGAGTGAAGTCAGCAATATATGGGCCTATTGTTGTCTCGGTCAACGACTAATTTGCGAAAAGTTTTGACTAAACTCTGGGTGAGCTGCTGGATCAAGGGTAGGATACAAAAGGGAGTGTTGCTCCAGACGGCACGCATAGTGAGGAGGTTCCTTAGCCTGGTGCCTCAGTGGCTTGGGACCATTTCTAAGATCAGTGGACTTTCCTAATTGTTTTTAATGTTTTTTTTTTATTGTTGTAATGTTGTTATATGTTACATTACATTGATACGTTATTACGTTATTACCGCTCTGGTGTAGTGGTGCTGAATGTAGCTCTAACGCCGAGGGTTGCGGGTTCGATCCCCGTTCGGAGAAGATATTTATATTTCTATAAATATTCATTCCTAGATCTGGATGTTTATCTTTGTGGGTCTCCCCACCGTGCCTCGGAGAGCACGTAAAGCTGTGAGTCCCGGTTGTTATCACAATCACCTGATAATGATCGTTAATCATAGTAGAGAAATTATTCTAGTCTAAATGGTTACTGGTTTGCCTTCAGAGGTTGCAGAGGTCAGATGGCAATCGCTTTGTGTAAAAATCAGTAATTCGTCAATATGTGGACTAGAATAGGAAGCAGACCCTGATATAACCGGGAAAAATGCTAGGTAGATGATGACATTGATACGTTATTAATATTACGTGAAATGGAAAATCGATTAAACGTGCACAACGAGCTTGATGTCGTATTATTACTCCCTTTGAACTTTTAATTATTATGTACTTTTTGGAAAAATACTCATTTATATTTTATAAATTTTATATAATGTTACGTTACTCAATTTATATACTCAGTTTATAGCTGGTTGTTAGACGACGTCGTCCAAGTAGATTAGAATTCTCGGTATTTTTAATATGTACCTAATATAATTGATACAAACATAAATATTTCTTAAAAATAATTGAATATTAAATAATACAGGAAACAAACATTTTGTACTATAACACATAACTTAAATACGATACACTCTAATATAAACAAATAATTCTATTAAAAATTAATAGTAGCGAGAGAAATTAAAAATAACTATATTAAACAACTATCGATGTCACAATGAGGCAAGGTGCCCAAAACTCTGGCAGCATAACCTTTGAATGGCCAGACTGATATGCTGGCCAAGGTAGCCGCCAGCCCTTCGGTCGCCTGTAGTTTCGCCGAGGCGGGAAGACAGCTCTTTGAAAAACTTTTTTACTTCCTCGCCCCAGGACCCCATGGTCAATATCATTGGAAATACTTATAACAATTAAATGGTTTTTATAAGAAGTTTTGTGGAAAGTATTTAAGTAACAGCCGCATTTTGGAGCAAGACTTAAAACTTGTAATAGGCCTGCCGGCTCTCTATTTTACTTTTAGTTCAGCTTAAGTTTCAACGTTTACAAAAGGCTGTTGGAAAGCCGATTAAAAGTTTTCCGACAGAAGGACTCTGTAATTATATTTACTAAAATGATTTACCTGTCTTTACCACGGTTTACTGCTGTTCCTGTTTTACACGAATAACTTTATTGTCAATATTATTCTTGCGTATTACTAACGTTGTGTTTTGGTCTGTACAATTATTTAGTTTGACTTTTGTGTCTTATACTTGGAAGTTAATTTGTAAATTAAAAGTGTTTAAGTATACATACTGTTAATTGGACTGATGTACAGATGATTTGGCGAGGTGTCTAGTAACGCAAGGGGCAAAAAAATAGTGACAGACTAAATATTAGTTACTTCTGGGCTATTGAATCACACATATAAAAGTATATTAATCACAAAATATAATCCGTGATAATTACATTTATATAAGAGCGCTCTCTCGTAACGATTCAGATTCGAGCGTTACATCAGTAAGTGAAGAAATTCAGCATTACAAAGCAGTTGTACCCCGTACAACATCGATGAGCACTGTGTGGCTTCGTCAAAGATTGTAAAAACAATTGATACAACTGCAGGCAAATAATGAAGCTTGTTATATTACAGGCGAATGCTTGCTAATTAATGACGCAGTATTGTAACAGAATGCTTCAAATCGAATCTTAGTTTTTGTTTTTTTCGGCTAAGAAACGTCTTAACACGAGTAAAAATCACAAAGATTCGCAATCTACTTTTTATGAAGAGCCAGCAGATTACCTTAATAAAATGATCGCCACCGCCCACGAACCAGCACCAGAGCCACAAATGTGTTTCCGGCTTAAAAAGGAATAGTAAGTGTGAGAAAAACTCCAGAATTGCTAAACCTATTTAAAAATTATGGTACCATTTGAATAGTCATTATTTTAGACGATCATAAGCTATGATTTATGTATAGATGCGTATTATTTAAAAACAAAATCTACATTAACGCGAGCGAAGCCGTGAGCAAAAGCTAGTTATAATAAAAATTTCATTCGCCAGATGTATTTACGAATGTGCGTCTATCGTCTATGCTTTTAAAGTATAATTTTTCAACAATCCACAACTATTTTTCATTTTACGATGTAATTGTGTTGGATAATGTAACAAAGCGTATACCATCCTAATGCAATGTGTCGTCTGAAAGTAATTTGCCTCGCCGCATGCGGTCCGTCTTTCATTACCTACTGAGCTCTCTTTCATTGCAAATCTTCGTATATTTTTTTAACTTATCATCGAATATTCGAATCTAATGTGCCATCATAGAGTCCATTTTCGGTTGTGCATTTTGTTACTTGTAACGCTCTGGATGTTGGGCAATTTCTCGTTGAAGGTCTAGTTTTAAAAGAGAATTATTTTGAAATAATGTAGGAAGAGATGGTTTTATTAGATAGTGTTAGCTCTTTAGTATTACAAATTGTGTTAGCTATTAATTAAAGGGTATGTTTTGTTTTGTTTGTCATTTATTTCATAAATATTAAAATATATTACTAGTGTTGACACATTTAACGAGTGTTATAACATTAAATGATTTGTACATCGCATGTGAGTTGGTAATTAGACTTATTTATAAAATGAAATACAATTTAAATATTCATGTCTTTAGTGTCGTATTTACAGGCTGTTATTTAATATGAACCTAAACTAAAAACTATAAATGATTTATAAAAAAATATTTATATATATTAATGTTCGTCTGTCTTTCTGAAACTCAAGAGTGGCTGGATGGCAATTTAGATGAATTTTATCTTAAAATATTTGCTTAAATTTACGGAAGGTTTGAATGGTGAGAAACATAAATAATAAGTATAGAAAAATACTAAAAATGTCAATTTTCCAATATAAACTGTTTTGTCACTTATTTGGACGCTGAAAGGCAATAATGTGTCAACCCAAACGGACTTCATTTTGAGAAAATGGCGTCTAAAGATGTCAAACCTATTCTTACTTCATTTGTTTAAACAAGTTTATAACTATCTTTTCTATTCTTTTTTATAAAAAGGTATACCTAATGAATTAAAAGTAGATTGATATGTTTAATATATTATCTAATAAAGTTTTTCAAATATTTCAGATTATTCTATAAATTGCAAAATATGGAACTTGAAATACGAAACAATTATTAAAACACTTTTTCCGTTCTTATTTAGTTTATATTACTTGATTTTTTTTAAATAATGTTGAATAGTTGATGCAGTATCAAAATACATCAATATCTCCGAATTTGACTTTATGTGGGTTGACACATTATTCCTTATCAGCATCCATTTATAGGAACTCAGTTCACACAAATATATGTATATGATACCACTATACTTCACCATCTCATCTAGTATATAATAAAATATTCGAAGTCGGTTTTATTATTCCACGTTACACTGGCGAAATAATATGTGTCTAATTGTCACAACTAAAAGCTATTAACAAAAGAATTGAATTGAATTTAAGTTATTTTATAATTAACGGATTTCCAATAAGGAGGAGATTAAATCGAATACTTTTTTATGTATGTTTCCCGATTATTCGTAAACGACTCGCCCGATTTGTTTTTTTTTTCGTTTGAAAGGGTATATATTGTTCCCATAGAATTTAAATAAAAATCGGTCGGGTACTGCTTTGTTGTTGGTAAACACGATGATTTTCAGGAACTGTTGTTTATAGTGTGCGCGCATCGGAGTTACGTAGCAGAGAGAGGACTGGAAAACGAGTCCCGATAGTAATGCTACAGAGTAACACTGTCACGAATGTCACAGATTATACAGTCACTTGACAGCCCACAAACCTTAGGCCGATTGAGCGCAAATATATGATAAAGAAACTAATCAACGATTATAGAACCGGTACTTTGGTTATAAAATCAAAATAAATAAATATATCATCCAAGTGAACAGAACCAAGTAGTTTCCTTTTGAAGTCAGTTTCCTTTTTCTTAGTCTTGTTTGTTAAAACGTGTACAACTTAATTACCTATGATTTTACCTATAGTAAACCACAATTTTTGCTAGAAGTGACTGATAAATAATGCAAAACGTGACAATTATGTAGACACATTAATTATTTCATACGTTATAAATTAATTAATCAACGTAATGGTTGTCGTCTGTTACTTTAATGATATAATATTTAAAAATTATTATCGTTATTAAATTGACACATGATTTTCAATGGGGTGACAATAAGAGGTTAAATTTTAAGATTATTTATCGATATCGATAAAGAGTTATGTGTAGGTAATTGCTCATAATTTCGATTTATTTATTTTTACTATAATGAAGAATATTTATGAAGTTGGTTCACCGCGCGATTTCACTCGCGTTTTTAGTCACTGCTTCGCTCCTATGAGTCATGGCATGACGTTATATAGCCTATAACAATCCTCAATAAATGGTATAACCAACGTAAAAAGGATTTTTCAAATCGGTCTTGTAGTTTCGGAGTTTTTTCTATGCAAACAAACAAACATTTAATCTTTCCTCTGTGTAACATTAGTGTAGATAATTACTTAATACTCAAAACGTACAATATTAGTAACAGTTTAAATAATTGTACTTTCATATACTGTTACCGCCAACATACTTTTGGGCAAAAGCCTCCTCTTCTATCAATGATCAAGCCTAATCATATATTACTACCACTAATGTGAATTTCATACAAAAAGAGTATCAATTTTTTTAAATATATTTTCGTTGCATTCAATATTTATTCGCATTACGAAATATTTCAAAAAATTAAAACCGTAAACACTAATTAAACCCATCATGAAATGTGTAATCTAATTCTTCAGTGTCACCACTAAGCTGTAAAATACCAAAATCAAATATACACATATATACAGTAATTATCGCTAAATCCCCATTCACCTCGTCAACGCTTTCACCAGATTCATGGTGTGAGTGACTTTGATTTGATTGCAGAACGTGCGGTGTTTCCAATTAGGCCTTTTCAATCAGGCTCGTAAGTAAAAACATACACTGGGGTAGCCAATAAAATCTATTAAGCGGATAAAAAAACCGTTTTTACTATGGTTTTACATAATAACGACATATACAATAAGACAATACTAACATTATGTTATGGTAATAAGAAATTAAAAAAAAAAAGGAAACGATTTCAAAACAAAATACGCAATTTCGTTTAATTGGAAGATTTATTCTTGTTATTTTGATTTAATTACCGAACTACTAAATCGATTTTGATAAAACTTCTATATATTAATATTGAAAGTGAGTATATATGGAGGTTATTTAAAATACGGACCTCTAAAAATTAAAAGTAAAGTAAAGTAACAATCTGTAAATATACATTGATGGGCAAAGACGTTTTCTTCTCCCGGAACATGCCGGTTTCCTCACGAATTTACCTCACCCGAGATTAATTTAGCACTTGAAAACTGCGTGGTATTATCCGGGATGTGAACCCGCGATCAGTTGAGATGGACGTGTTATAACCACTAGGCTATCTAAAGTACTACTGAAAATAAGACTAAAAGAAAATTGTATGAAATTTACGACTAGTGAACAGAGAAATCAAGTTATTGTGTTCAACTTATAACCAAATTTGATCTTTTCTAACTTACAAAATATAGTAAAAACAATGGATAAGCTTCCGAAAAGCCATATCATATAAAAGATTAAATAAAATTTTGTGTATTTTTTTTTACTGTAATCTTGTCTGAAGTATTTCCTGTTTATATTCGATTACTTCAGTCCTTAAGTTAATTCTTCCCTCATATTATTAACTAGCTCCCGCCCCTGATATACCAACAAAGACTTACTAATTTTCATACGAAGACTTTTTTACCCAAAATTTTCGCGTTTCCTTGGAATTTTACACACGTTTTCCTTTAAACATAATAATAATTAGCTTAAAAAGTGCATCTATCCTAAAGTAATCAATAGACGAATGTATGTAACATTCGTCTATTGATTACTTTGTATAGATTTACGTCTTAAAATTCCTTTATTTATTTATTAGCTCATCCGATATGCACTCTGTGCATAAACATAATTATTTTAGTGAATATATTAATGTTTGTTTCTTTCGAAGTAATTGTAATCCGTTCTAATGTTAAAATGGGGTAAAACTTATTTGTAATTATTTATGAAGGGGGTAAACTTTGAAACAATTAATCCGATTTTAAAAAATCTTTTTGCGTTTTCTGAAATGTGTATTGCTGTTGGCCCTACTGGCCTTGACAGCGTCACCGAGGGGGGGCTGAGTACTTAGGCTCGGCCTTGAAGTTGGGAGCCCCCGTTGGGGCTCAGAATGGACGTCCGTGTCTAACGGTGTCTCCTAGTGAGATCGCACCTCGGCTTAGAACGTCGTCGGAGTGGAGGATGGCGCTGTGCGGAGCGCGATTGACGAGGGTGACGGTCTCACGATGCGCCTAAGCGCGCCTGAGCCGTCGCAAACCGAGGACCTCGTCTCCGCCGACGGAGACGGTGTGTGTGTGTGTGAATTGTCCCTATCAGTTCCTACTTTGCGTTGAATAACCGGTTCATTAAGGGAGAGTATAGACTATATCACATTACGCTACGACTCACAGGAGTAAGCCAGTAACCAAAAACACCAGTGAAGCCACTGGGACAACTAGCATACATTAAAATTACATTACGTAAAAATAAACCAGAAAACATTGTCACACGACTATGAACGTATGTTCGTAATATAAATCAGGCGTCAACATAAAATATGCCCTGTCTATTAGCATGGTAAAGATATTAAGTCTGTCAAATTTTTAACAGACGGGCATCAATTAATTCGTTATTGCTTTACTTGTTGACATTTGACGTATGAGGTCAATGGTGAAATATGTCAACTCATTTGACGATAAATTTCCAAGTCGGAAATTAAATTATATATTGTTCAGACCATCATTAAATCTATCCTACTCGTAACATTAAAAAGAGCTAAAATTTGCTTATAAGTTTGTATGTGAAAGTACTGGTCCGATTTGAAAAATTCCTTTTGCGTTAAATAGCTCGTTTATTCAGGTTATAGGCTATATTACATCACACTGCGACTTACAGGAGCGAAGCAGTAAACATAAATACGAGTGAAACCACGAGGGGCTAGTAAAGTATAAAAACACTCAATGTTCGTCACTGGAATCTCGTGTAAATTGAGCTCCACCACTTAATTTGAAAATTGAGATAAACACCATCGTCAGAAAATATGAACAATACTAAAAGTTTTAAATAACGGGCAAACGAACAGAAAATTTACCTGAGAGTGGTCAACACTGCTAATGAACATTTGAGGCACCAGAAGAGCCATATATGCGTTGCTAACTAAGAAAGCGATATGGAATTAAACAGAATAGGATGTAAGAATGTGTATGGGCAGGATTCAGCTTAATTAATTAATATATTATAAGGGAACCAGTTCATTTTTCCGAACGTTGTTTTGTCAAACTGTCAAATAGATTTTCAATTGGATTCACTTTTGCCCGGGACAGCGTGTGAGACGATTTGGCGCATCACTGTTATAATGTGATATAAATATTCACAATCCAGAACTTAATATAAATGTTCTGTTATTCATTCTTAATAAATTTGATGTTTTTGTTAATAAATTTTATGAAAAGTTATTTCTTTTTATTTATAATATATTATAATGGTCGCCTTGTCGTCGAAGTTTCCCCATATTAATTTTTTTTATTACAAATAAATTATAGCGTTCTGTATTTCTTCTCTAAACAATCATTAATTATGTCAAATTTTTAAATACCTGCGCACGCGCCACACGCTTTACAAACAAAGACGCACGGATGGCCTATACACACTCGCGCAAGCACGCATATACAAACGTAGAAAACACAAATAAACTCAACTTGATTATATCTACGACCTTTTCAGATATTTATCACGAGGATCTAGACTTTAACCATGGGCGTGAGGCTGATTGCAGTAACCACTACACTGATGAGTCGTTAATTGATAAATCCCTGACATACATTTCGTTGGCACTGACTATATTATCCCAATCGTTAATTCCAAGCATAAAATGTTACTACAACCATTCCACGAAATTTTTTTTTTATGTAGATAAAAAAATAATTTTGGGTATGCACATACGTGGACGCCGGATGTGGAGGAGCTCCCTGTTCCTTTCCTTACTTCCTATTCCCTTTTACCTCGTATCCTTTTTTAGCTGGCAACGCATTTGTGGTTACTCTGGTTTACATTTAACATCAGGTGTCCCGTCTGCTCGTTTGTCAGCTATTTTTTTTATAAAAGATCTTAGATTTTTCAAGTAAAACCTTAACTGTGTCTGTTTAAATGGGTCCCTAGATAGTTCAGATTTATAATGACTCGGTATGTTGCTGGTATTGGACTGGACGGGCAAGTCTACTAGTTATTATATAAATTAAAAAAAAAACTAAAGAATTTATAAAAAAAATAACACCAAAAATATATGATTTTGACCAGTGTGAATTAATAGTACTCCGTTTTCTATTTTACATTTCATTACTATCACCCAGAAGTATGTGTATTAAGTTTTAAGTTGATACGACCACGGAATAAGATTTTGCATACAGACGTTTTTACCCCTTTTTACCCTCTTAGCGGTGAAATATCAAAAAACCCTTTCTTAGTAGATGCCTACAACCTAAAAATCACCGACTGCCAAAATTTCAAGTTCGTAGCGCCAGCGGTGTACGCTCTGCGTTGATGAATCAGTCAGGACAAGTAATTTTATATAGATAGATGATCTGTTTGATTCCATTTACTCGAAACGAAGCCCGTGTGCCTTGACATAGTATTGCTTATCAGCATCCAATTATACAACGCTATATAATTAACCACTAAAACAAATATGCATACATATTTATTTTACTAACCACTGATCTAAACAAGAGAATCTGTTACCGCTAATGAAAACGGAATATTGCAGTGTAATCCTCGTGTTGCGTGCACAACTTGTAATGGAAAAACTAAAGAAAGTCTGATTTTGTTCTGATACATTTACGGGTTCATTTTCTTACTTGTCGATACAGCTCGTTTATTTTGTTTACGACTGTACAGAGTTGAACTGTACCGTAGATAACATCAAGTTCAATTTAAAGTTAAATACTTTTCTGCTCGGCTGTCTTTTAACTTTTTTTTGGGTCGTGTGATATTTATACTGTGAAGATAAACATGCAATTCATGGTGCTTACTATATCTGTGGGTGTATCGTTTGCGCGTTGTATGTGTTCATTTCTGTATGTGTCGTTGTATGTGCGAATCGTTATTTAAGTAATCGTTAATTAAGGGGCAAGGTTTCCGTTTTTATAAATACCACAGAAATTTTGGCAGTTTTCTATGAATAAGTTTAAATTGTATATTAAAAAATCTTTAATAGCTAAAGCATATTATTCTGTACAAGATTATATAGATGATAATAATGCATGGATTTAGTATAGCTGGATTTCATACAGGATGTTTAATATATACATTTGTAATTTTTAAATGTAAATACTTATTAACATAATTTTAAAAAGAGTACCCATCGAGTTTCTTGCCGGTTCTTCTCGGTAGAATCTACATTCCGAACCGGTGGTAGCTTTTTCTTAATTTATTTGTAACTTTTATTTGTTTGGACGATTCAAAGATGTTTTTAAACTACTACTTTGATATAGTCTTTTTTTTTTTTGATTTGAGTGTTTAATTTTCATCCATTTAGTATTTTTAGTCATATGTAGTGGATTTTGTGTCCTTAGAATTTGAATAATTATAAATGAATTGAATATATAAGTAGATGAGGGTGTTATATCGCCTAATAAGTAAGTCTAATTTCAATAAAATTTAGTTCTAAATTTTGCTTTACCATACAAAAATTATTATTGTCAAACAGCTTATTTCTTAAATAGCATCAAAATCGTTTTTTTTTTAAACGTAAAATGGTTTGCACAAACCACTTTAACCATGCATGGTGCAGCGAAAGATCCTTCTTTCACTCATATCTTCAATTTATTGATATTCATGTGTTTTGAAATGTAATGTTAAATTGTACATAGTACATGCGTACTATGTACAATTTAACTCACCACCCCAAAAAAGCCTTTGCCTGAACTCCACCATATTAAAGCAAGAGATGATCATGACAACATCGTGCTTAATTATAATTTAAAACGTTCAATTTTATATTCTAAACCCCGCATACTGCAAGATTTTATTGGTCGAAATTTTTGTCATTGATTTTAAACTTTGAACAATAATGTCATTAGCAAAATGGGTGATCTTAATATTGATTTTTCTTAATCACTAAATTCCCTTTTCTGAATCACAGACTAACGTAAAAATTTAAATTGTAGCAGTTTGCGTGATGTATGACGGCATTCTCGGCGTCTTTTCTGTTCTATGTAAAAAAAAGTTGCCGTAAGTGGTCATTTAATATGAAACCAGGATGTGGAAATTATAAGCGTAAGTTTTCACGTAAACCTCTTTTCGAGCGACCTGTTTGATAGAATTGCTTTAGCGAAATTAACGCTTAAGTAAAAACGTGGGAAAAATTAAAGGAAAATTTTATTAAAAACTGTGCTGCGTTCTCATTTTTAAAATTAATATGCGCTCTCAATATTTTTTTTCTTAATTACTTACTTTTTTAATTAATTAACGAAATTGCCTTTAGTTAGCTATAAAATATAGTTTGACAATTTTGCAATAATGAAAGTGAGAAAAAATTAAATAAAAAATTTATCAACGTTTTGATCGATTACTATATTTATAACATACAATGAATATGTACCAAACGAACCACGAAAATTTATTAATAAAATTTCAATATCAATAATAGTATATATAGTAATAATTATGTTTTTGTAGAACATCGTAATCGACTTTGTTCAAGCCGTTTTGTTTGTTAGGGCATTAATTAACACATAATTACGTTGCGATGGTCATTGCACGTTTCGACGCCGACGTAATGCAACGTTACGACGTCGCGTCAAGAATATTTGCGGCGTGCATCGTAAAAATCACGACGCGAAGTCTCAATGTATGTATACGTTTTAATCATTACTCCTTTTAAAAATGTGTCGACTTGTTGAAGTCTGTTATAAGGAACTCAGATAGTTAATATAAGATCTTGAAATGTATGTGGAGTGCGTCTTAAATATAATATTTATCAAATAATAAAAAATAATAAAAAAAACCACGAAAATCTATTAACCATCGGTGAAAAAATCATGTAACATAATCAGAAAATCCTAATTTTTTTTCAAAATTTTTAAACTGTTGAAATTAAGATACTACTCCAAAAATTTTTCGTGTTTCGTTTCTAAATATTTCAAGAATAGAATTTGTAAACGTATACTCCAATACTCAATCATCGCGATCTGTCTCAATCTCGGAGTGGCTCGTGAAAATCGGGCCTTCGGAAATCTGTAGCGAACGCTCGTAAATATAGGAAACGACCGGCTGTTTGTATAGAGATGAGTGAGTTGATTACTTTTTTCACTCCCTCCGCTTTCTCTATTTTATTGAACGCCTCGTTAGAGGTTAGGGTTGCGATAAACGCATTGTTCGGTTCGATAAAGTTTATTGTTGGATTGATTTTACTTAAGTTTATGTTTGATTTTAGTTGATTATATTTGTTACTTTTTTATTGTTATATTCTAATCGAACTTTTAAATCTTACTTGTCGAAAAAGATATCACATAATATATTTATCAAAAATTTTTGTGACTTAAAGTTTTGGCTTTGAAGTCCAAAACATTCTAGAAAGATATTTTTTGTCTTGACATTGCGTTAGCAAACATTTCAGCGAGCATTTATATTTGATTATTTTCTTTTACGTAAGTTTTATTGAATACTGGCAACTTACCACTGTTTTGTAAGAATTATATAAAAATATATTCGAGATATTTTATTTTCACCTCCCTTCAATAAAAAGGCTACGTAAATAAATCAATTACTACTTCCCGAAATAAGTCATTGCTTTCAAAAATTCAAATTCGTTTAAATATAAATAGCACTAGTAAATTAATTTTGTTTTGATTATTTATATAAATTCGTTTCATTATAATGAACCAAATATACACCTACCAAATACCGGCAACCCTATTAAGCCAATACCGTGCAAAATGAAGAAAGGACAGCCTCTAAGTTAATTCAACTAAGTACGTCGATAAGGTCAAATATACCCATGTTAACATATATGTTTATGTATGAGATATATCACCCTATTTATTGGATGTATAATGTATGGGGGAAATGCGCTATTTAGATAGCATTTTTTTAATATAAGTTTTTGTGGAGAATATTGAATGATTTTTTTTTTGTTTTTGTACTAAATTGGATGAATGCCTATAGGGCTAATATTTCTTTGTCTTGTCGTTTTCGGATACTTTTACATTTATTTGATAAATCAACTAATTTACAGCTAATATAAAAACGCCGCGACGCCGCGCCGTGGCACGGTGTGAAACGTTACGACGTCATGTCTTGAAAATCTACGACGTGCATCGTAAAAAGTTATACATGGCGATGATATGAGTTTTCATTTGAAATCAAAGAAAATATCATGATGCAACGGGTTTAGATACATACTGGTAGGTATATATAATCTAGAATTTTTGTAAGTTTTATTCCCAATAATAGTTGATATAATGTAATTTATTTTATTGCAAAGACTAAAGAAAGGCCTAATAAAATGTTTTTAATATTAGCTTCTACCAGTTTTATACGATCCAAGTTTCGGAAATAAAACAACGAAGTAGAAAACTTCAATATAACATCTCGATTGAATAATAATACAAAAAATATATTCATAATTGAAAATAATGCTTTCACTTAAATTGATAATCGTAAATCAAAACAATCATTGATTTAATTAAAGTTAAAGTTACCTCATGAAGAAAAAAAAATGTAGATTTATTACAAAATATATTCTCGAGTAGAAATTTTGGTGAAGAAAATTCTTTTTACGATTCTCTGTCAAGACGTTGCGTTTGATGTGCATACGAATTGGTGGAATTCGGTGATAAATTGTGGGTTCTTTGGGGAAGGTGTCATGAATTTTGATGTCTGAAATATATTGTTTCAATTTTGGCAAACTTCCAGGAATAAACTTTAATCGAATGTTATGTTGAAAATTGAAATTGAGACACATGTAAAATATTTTGTGAAATTCATTATTTATTACTAGTTGGAAAACAAATAGAGATTTGTTGATCAGATGATAGGATTTAGATGAAAATTTTCTTTTTTTTTTTTAAGAAATCGTAAATACGTGTATACGTACTTATCAAAAATATAATTATGTCTATAAACCTATAAGGCGAGAATTACATTTGTAAGTTTTCCTCAAAGATATTTGAATGATAAGTACATAACTTGTTTATCATTGCTTTTAACCTGAAAGAATTCACTGACAATGCCTTTTTTTGACACTCACAACTTTCGTTATAGTTACCAAAGTCATCGCTTTGGTACCTATTACCAGACGGAGTTGTTTAATATCAATTACGAGAGTAACGCTTACAAGTGTATTTCCCGTTTGAAAACTTGTAAACATATTATTACAATTTTAACTTATTAAAATTTTCCATTTATTTAAAAAAGAACAAAGATTTATTCACTTAGCAATACTAAACGAATAATTGATCATAAAACGCCAAAAGCGTTAGAGGCCTCTAGAACATTAATTAAAAGTAAATTTAATAACAGACAAATCTTTAATAGTAACGATTGTAAAACCATTACGAGAATATCCACAAAGAACTGCCCCCGGGTGACAAATTAACTAAATTATATCGAATCACATTGCTTTGTCCGCCCAAATTGTGTTATGCTTGTCGTATACACAAACTAAAAAGGTAAAAGAGACAATTAAAAATAATTCTATTCGAATATTATTTCGTGTTATAAAAAACTTAATGACTAGCTTTTCAATTATTTTGATTGTAATGAATCTCTTAAAGTAACTCTCATAGTGTTTAGTTAATTAAGTGATTTATAGAAAAATATAATCGACTTCAAGTAGAAATGTAGCTATTCCTATAAATGGACAACCGATTGCAACAAAAGTTCCTTAAATCTATATTAAATGCTAAAATTTTCCTTGAAAAATATGCATTTAAATAACGAAAACGCCATCTAAATCCCACCGATAGTTTTTGAGAAATCGCAAAAAACATACAAACGGACATACATATATACATTACATGTATGTATACATACTTACATTACCATTACATACATACGGGTTAAATACAGAACATCCTTTTTTTAAGTCGATAAAATGATAACGTTCTTACTAACATCATCAAGATTTCAGCTTTATAGAATTCAGTGGAAGTAATCAAGCAAAACGGTCTTCCCAGGAATTTTAGTAGGTCACATGACCTTTTCGATTCTTCTGGAGCTAGATATTTTGGAAGATTTCTTAGTACTTTCTAGTCGTTATGAAATCTTGACACCACAAGGCTTCCTTTAATTTAACAAAAAAAAATTGTTTCAACCTAGTTATTATCAAGACGCACGCATTGACTATACCAATGAATAATTGGATGCTGATAAGCAATAATGCGTCAACCCACAAATCAGGTCGAATTCGGAGATATTGATGTAATCTAATAATGCGTCACGTACTTAAAATTATACAAAAAAAAGTAATCTATACTAAACAACTATTTTACATAAAAAAATCTTAATTGAATGTTCCATATTTTGCCATTTATACGTACAGATAAAATTTTTGATTGTATCAATCTGGTTTTAATTCATTAAATATTTTATGAAAAGAAGAAATAAAATATGGATATATACCTTTTTAAACAAATTTATTAAGAATAGGTTCGGCATATTTAGACGCCATTCTCTCAAAACGAGCTCCATGTGGCTTGACATAGTACTGCTTATCAGCGTTTAATTATTGTACCAATTGTTTTGAGGTTCTATTAAACACATTAATATAGTACAAACTATTGAAAACTGAAACTAATAAATATGGTTTCAAAGTTAGTCAAAATGGACCAATATTTTCGTTGTAAAATTGATATTTACAGTTACAATAACTCCTTTGACTTCGTACAAGGAAATAACATAAAAAAATCATGTATTTTTAGTATGTTTTTAGGTACAGTTTCACTTTATGTGTGTGGAAAATTGAGTTACCTCCGCGAAAGGATATAAAATATTTTCCACCAAAGAGCAAAAGGTATAAATCATTGAATGGGTTAGATTTTAAGCCCTGAGGGCACAATTCACGTCAAAAGTTTGAAAATTGGTGTTATTGTACGATAGTTTTCTGTATTTTTATGTTACTCATTGTAGTTTCAGTTCGCTTTACTTTTTACTTTTAATTTACATTTTTTTTATTGAATGTACTGACGATGCGTATACATTGTTATATATCGACCGGGATAGTAAAGCATTTTTATATAAATAAATAAATAAACGCATCACATTCAACGGCCTTCTATACGATCTCACGATCCTCTGTCGAGGGTCCGGAAATATACCCAATACAAACACAAACACAACACAAAGTGGGCAGGGATCGGACTTGCGGACGTTAGCGCTTGAGTCAGTGACCACGGCGCCAACCATCGAGTGTATATCAATGGCAGTGAAGAAGTTACTATAGCTTTCGTATTCGTACTCTTATACCAGGGTTTTGCTTAGAATAACGCTGAACCCTAAAAATGACGCTGCAGCGTCAACAGATTAGAAACTCAATAACTAAATGAAGCCTTTAATTAATCATTCCTGTTCTAAATCTTATTCGGCTGCCTAAAGATTTCTTTCTATATCCGTTTTTCTATAATTATATAATAATAAACTAATTCAAATGCAAAATCTGGTTTAAAAAATCCGACGAGTAATACCGTTACACAGTACGACGTTAAACACGTTTAACAGTACGGCGAGTTAGAGAAAATAAAGCCCAAAGCTCACTGAGTCTTTCCATACATCCAATTTTGTTACGGTTTTTTTTCTCTTCTCAGTCAAACCATAGATTAAATTTTACATAATTTAAATTATATTAACATTTACAGTAATATTTCTAAATATACCATATGTTAATTTTTACTGATTTATTTTTATTGTATATAATGTTCACTTCGTGTTCAATTATTAATGGCATATGTATAAGTTAATGTTTAATTTTTTTATGTAATATAAAATATGCTGTTTGTTTCACTCATAAATAAATAAATCCTATTCCTTTTATTCACTTTAATCTGGCGCTGAATTTGTGACTTTTTCGGGTGCAAATATTCATGCACGATTTCGACCAGCGGGCCAATTACGGCGAGCTACAGCTATCGTAACGCGATCGACTGTTGATTTTTTTTGTACTAAAAGAAACATATCAACTGTCAAAATATATCGTGTTATAATATCTGCATAATAACGCTCCAGGTTACTTTAGGGGACTCACTAACTTATATCCTCAATATAATTATAAGAAAATGTGGTTTTACATTAAACAAAACACACGTAAAATTTAATATTACAATTGTTTAAAGCTGAAAAAATACCAAAGAAAACAACAGCAAAACATGTCATTGCTTACAATATTTAAGGCTGTGCAAACTTAGACACGTTTCCCGTAGACTACAACAGACACTTTTGATCTGTAATCCGTTTGTGTCAAATGAAAGCAACTGGACACAAATACTGGCTATTTCTGCGCAGAGAATTGTTCATATTGATTCTATGAAAATAAAATATTGGTGGAGGTGTCTTGTATCCGGTACACGACACAAAAGTGTGTCTATTTGCGCAGCGCTTAACGAGCGATGACACTTTAAATAAATAAATAGTCTCCAGACAATTAATGAAATTAGAAGAGGTCATTACCCAAGACAAGAAAGTGTGAAGATATGTAAATAAGTGTGCAGTTAATAAATACTCTTTAAATATTCACATTATAATGTTTAATTGAAGTTAAGGCATAAATAGAAAATATTTTTGTTCATAAATTGTTATACCCATATATAGGTATTTATTTCAGTTGTTGCCTTTTTATTTTAATCGATTTTTAAATAAAGAGAAAAAGTTCTCAGTTCGTCGGAGGCTTTTTTATCTATATTTTATAAAACGACCAATTGATTTTTTGTTTAAACGGATATACTTTCAAGTTGACCACATGAAATTTCATCAAAATTGTATCAGTGATTTGGTTTATAATTGAAATAAATCGTAGGTGTTTGTTATTCACATAAATGAAATTGCGCTTTAAAAAAGAAAGTCTTTATTATTATTGTAATAGCAAAAGACGTAATAACCATCTGTATTTCTATCTCCATAGCAACTTTTGCACTGAACTCAGACCGTTATACCATTGCATATAGACTATGTATCTTTACTTGACTTTTCAATTAATTATTTATATGTATCGATAATTTATTATATCTACCTCTTATGTGCGGTTAGACGTACATCATAGTTGTCTGTTAGATAGGACAAATAAAAAAAATAGACTAAAGTCATTTAAACACGCGCATGACTGCAATTATTTGAACTTGTTCAGTGATAGCTGCGTTTCGTACGGTGAGTGAGAGAGCCGGAAGCCTAACACCAACCCGCCCCCCCTCTCCCCACTCTCCTCAGTCCTTTCATTTATCCCATAATCGGTTTTAGCTGGGAACGCATCTATATCTTCTCTGGGTTGTAAATGTCCATAAGCGGCGGTAAACTCGTAGCTCTTAGCATTATGTGTCCTGCCCGCTCATTTACCTGCTATTTTCAATAAAAAAATATTGACTTCACGTGTCCAGTTCGTATAGTAATATCTACTCCAAATGTCCATCTAATGGTGTTTTTGTCTATAGTAATTCTTCATACACTTTTGTAGCCGTCTGTACCAACTTTAGCACAAACGCTTGGAGTGCGCCAGACGGCCGTCGATAACGTCTATATTGAAGTTATTTATGACAGAGTTTGATTAACAAAATTTCAAAGTGAAATCCATTAAATTGTAGATTAATGAAATGAAATATATATTTTTTTAGTACTGAATATTAGAATATGACAAATCCTACAACATTTTATATTATTTGTATATTTTTATGTATTTCTCCTGAATTTTACTATCGAGCGATAGCGCTGCGATAATTACTTTAGACACGATTGCTTGTCGAATGATATCATAAAAATATGTTAGAATCCTATGAATAACTATTTGTCTATTAAGATAAACAAACTCTTTTGCATTATAATTAGATAACATAATCATATACCATATTACATATAAATTTATTTTTTATTTTTATTATTATTACTGTATGTAGTTCTCAGGTTTTATTTTCATTTTCATATATATAAAATCACTTGTCCTGGCTGATTCATCAACGCAGAGCCTAAACCGCTGGGGCTACGAACTTGAAATTTTGGCAGTAGGTGGCTTTTAGGTTGTAGGCATCCACTAAGAAAGGGTTTTTCGATTATTCACCCCTAAGAGGGTGAAAAGGGGTAAAAACGTTTGTATGCAAAACTTTTTCCGTTGGCGTATTAACTTAAAACTTAATACACATACTTCTGGGTGATAGTAATGAAATATAAAATAAAAAACGGGGTACTATAATTCCACGCTGGGGTGCAAGCGGGTAGTAAAGATTGTATGGAGAAAATATATTTTTTTGACCGATTATTCTTAAATTCAGCACAAACATTACTAAAAGATAATAATTAAATATATGTATCCCAGAATTTCAAAATCATCTTAAAATGATGCTAGGGGGTAAAGAATCCTGGAAATGTCACAATTTCACAAGATAAAAAGTTCAATCAATGATCATACAAAACAATTCTCAACTTGAACGATTCATAAAAATATTTCACCAAAGTCAAAACAAGAGAATATATTATGGATCAAGGCATATTGAAGACAGCATCAAGATATCGTTCCGTAATAGAGTAACTTCTTCCCTAAAGCTCGGGTTTCGTAGGCCGTGGCCGTCATTTACCGGCCGCTTTTAGCGTCAAATATTGGACGTGTAATCAATTGGCATGGTTTTCTAGATTCCGATTTTAATATCGTTAACTCAATAAAAGTATACACAAGACTAATAATAAACATTAAACATTTTAAAAATAATAACGAAAACTATGAACTTTTATGGTTTAAAAATTTACTATTGCAACAGTCCTTTACATATTTGACATAGCGGTATTCAATTAGATGCACTAAAAATTCATGTATTCTAGAAGAATACGTAAGAATATTTTGTTTTTATGCAAATTTATTATTATATATTAGACCATAAAATTTATCACATAAAAACCATTATAATAAATTGATATTACCAACGCTTTATGACGGCCCACTATCGTGTAACCACAGCTTAAAATTTTCACAGTGAGTCGTAGGCACTTTTGTTTGATAGAAAACAACGGTTTATTTAGTATAAGTTAGATAAATAGTTTCGCAATCAATAACACTTTTAGACCTACGGACGACCGATTTATTATGAACTTTGATCCTAGTTGACTGTTTCTTATCCAATACCTGTAAACAAGAAAGTCTTGTATATATACAAGAATTACTACATTTATTTATAACTAGCTGGTGCTCGCGACTTTGTCTGCGATGTCTGTGATGCCTTCGTCATAGTAGCTTTAAGCATGAAACGTCTCAGCCCGATCGGTTTAAAATTGACAAAGTTTCATACAAACTTTCATCCCCTATTTTATCCGTTTGGGGGAATTTATCAAAATCCTCTTCTTAGCGGATGCCTATGTCATATCATCTACCTGCATGCCAAATTTCAGCCCGATCCGTCCAGTGGTTTAGGCTGTGCGTTGATAGATCACTATGTCAGTCAGTCACCTTTGAGTTATATATATTAAAGATATATAATAATAATAATAATATATTTTCATAAAATTTAGTATGCGGGCTTTTTCGGGACCTAGCTAGATTTATTTTCAGAAAATGTCGTTTTATCCGTGTTTTTAGCTAACGTACAACTGATACTATATTTGTTTATATTTAGGTAATATTATGTACCGAGAATTACGAAGCGATATTATCAAATTGACGAAGTCACCTTAAAAATAGATTAAAAAAAATGCTTCGATTTTTTTCGAAGAACACAATTAACAAAAAGATACCGAATAAAGTGGTCATCCAGGTACTTAAATATTTTATCTGGGAAAAAAGTAGACACAGGAATATATCTATTTTCAAAGTATACGTAACTTCTATTATATATGCTTTTTTCATTCTTCTTCATAAAAATGCCTATACAAGTCTACAAGATCCAACATTTCAATAAAAAAAAAACTTTTTTTAATAAAAAAAATAAGAATAATTCAGTTTTTTACTTTTACATATCGATTCTGCTAACGTTTTTAAAATGTCCAACACATCTCCGTTTGACATCCTATATATAGTATATTTTTCTATACTTTATTTGGTAACCTTGAACGAAAATCACAAATTTTTTAATATATTTTTTAATTATAATTTTGCATTATAAGAAATGATTCCGTTCAATCATTCAATCGATAATTATCTAACTCTTATGTGTGACTAGAAATACGTCTTATTTGTATACTATATAAGACACGTAAATCAATTAACGATAAATAAATAATCTTACTACTATAATAAATGTAAAAGTTTAAGGATGGCTGGATTTTCGGATGTTCGAACGAATGGATGTTCTTCTTTCACGCGAAAAATTCTGAATAGATTTCGATAACACTAACGGTAACAGTTTACATATCAGTAGACATATATAGCGGAGGCTAGTTTATGAGAAGCGAATTATAAAAATAGTAGGTATATAACATCGATGTGAATGAAAAAAAAGTAAATTTGAAAACCCTCAACGTGAATATAAAGTCCTTCATCTACCCGCAATAAAAACAAAACTGCACCACTAACAAACGAATTAAAAATCGATATTTTCATTCGAATCAAATCCATTCGAAAACAAACTTTTACTAACCGAATAGCGAGTTTAAAAAGAAAACACACAAAACACATACATTGTTCAAACGGTATCTCGTTCGCACGTCCGCGTTTACACCGCGTTGACCTATCAACTGTAACCAACGAATGGAAACAGTTTTGGACACAAACCAAAACTTTGTCTCTTCACGCTTGTAGAATACGAAATGTTTTTCGCTTTTATATAAAAATATTTTACATTTTCATAACGATACGATCATAACAATGAGAGAAAGAGATAGCGATAGAGATGATAAAAAGAGAGAGCAAGAATAATATCAAAGTACAAGTTAAGAAAATTACACTTTACCCTCTTAATTGAAACAAATATTTAATTAAAAAAATCCAACTGCGTAGCAAGACCATAGACAATCGTTCCTAACCAAACTTTAAATTATTACAGATTGTAAACGATAGTTCTAATTGAAAAAGGATATAAGAAATTGTTTTTAATGCCTATTCAACGATACTGCACTTAACACAATTTTTTGATTTTATTTTTTTTTTCTTTTTTACATTATGGCATCCAAAAACGGCCCTTCTGATTTTTCCAAATATTTTCTATGAATTTTACGCTCTTGTGACAAATCAATATAATTTATCAAAATCGGCCCACGCGTTTGGTCTAAATATTACCACAAAGATACAAACATATAAACATACATTGATTAATAAACACATTACCCCCCCCTTACGTCGTGCAGTCGGGTAATAAAACAACTTATTAACCTGGAGCCTAAGTTGTCTTACGAAAAGTGTGAATGATAAAATTTATCGATTTTCAACATTGACATACATAAATTTTCCAGAAGAATTGTCACTTATACTTTTGAATCATTTAACTAATGAATTAACAACGCTAGTTATTATTATTCTATAAATTCTAACCTCGTCACGTCAAATTTTTGTGGCGGCCTTTTTAGGATTTACTATAAAGACCTTGAAATTCTAGTGAATGATTCCTGTATACAATATTATTATGTAACTCTGTAGGCTCTATAAATTTTCATGTCTTTTGACCATGCATTAAAGATTAACAAAAATTACATAGTAGTGTAGCAGTATCACAAAATAAATATCACCTCAGTAAAAGTTGTGTTACTAAATATAATAATATCTTTAATAATGATTCATTTTAGGCAGAATAAGATTAGACATTCGATCTTCAGATTATAAGGCGATAGGTATATTTGTTAATTCTAATAAAGTGACCTCTTAGATGAGAATTACACTTATAAGTTTTGTTTTCAGATTTTCATAAGTATTTTTATAAGTTGTTTGTCATTGCTTTACACATAAAAGAATTTATTAACGGTGCTAGAGCTGGATTTACCTAAAGTGCCTCTCTGGGGCACAATGAAAAATGCCGCCCCTTCACCTAAATCACCTATATAAATTTAGTAGTAAAACAGTAATTTTTAAAACTAAAGAAAAAATCACTTTAATTGAAAATCTTTAAAAAAATCTCTACAATTCACTACACTCTTGAAATTTTGCCATCCTGGCCACTGGCCCCTAGTGCAACTATAGCGAATCTAGAGCTGAACAGTGCTTTGTTTTTGACAGCCAAAGCTTTTATAAGGCTACTTATATAACTGTTACCAAATTACAGTTTTTTATATCAATTACGAAATATAATTATGTAATACTCATCTAAAAGTTAGTGCGAGTACACAAAAATATTAAAAAAAGTTATCGTCGCATGACATGCGCAATGCGGATGGTTTTAGGATTACGTCGTTATATGTAAATATTGACAAAAGGCTGATACTTCGTTAGTTTAGGTTTTTAAAAAATTTTTACTTTCCCATATAAACTTTTCCTTATATAAAACGTTTCTTGATATATATCTGTAGTCTTATTTAATTGTTATTTATTACCTTTCTATATTCAACTTCGATGTTTATAATACCTATTTTTACGTTTTATTCTTGATTAACAACAATGAACAACGCCGAAGTTTTAAAAGTTCAATGATATTTAAATCGAATTTGAACATAGTGTCGATTCCAAATTGAAATATCAGAAGTGGTGTTGAAATGTTTTCATCATAACAATACTGGAGGCGCCCGGAGGCGGCACTTTGAAGTTTTAATGCCTCAATTTAAATAATTTAAACTTCACCTTGTTTTGAGCTCGGGAACTCAGCAATTTACCTTCTTAATAATCCGCTAAATTCATTACCGGATTACCTAAGATTGTGTGCTGGTGAAAAAGTTGGCGTGGAGAATATTAAAATTACTGTAGCTAAAATAAAATGCAACTTAACTTTATTAAGTATGCCTTAACTTTGTAAACGTTCAATGGAGTTTCTGATTAACATTTTTTTTATTATAATTCTCTACATGACGTGTAAGGACTTTTAAAATTCATCTCGTGTTTAACGAATTAATGGTGAGCAAATTTGCATAAGTGTGAAACTCTGAAACTCGTACACATAATTGTCTGCAATTTCATGGATGGACATTAGACTCGGTATTTTTCTCTTCAAATAAAAACTTAAGAAACGGATTTCGAAAACGAAATAAAAAAGCAAAAATTGATATTTTCTACAAAACTTTGAAGTCGGCGTCAAAGTCGAATCTACGACTATCAAGTGGCTCTAGAGTTACTTATCAATACACATATAGTCGTGATTCATTGAATGAAACTATACATATACTATAATAGACATATTATGCATTAGACATAGTCGCACGTGTATGCACGTGAACTAACTAATATATGTGTTTCTATATGTGTTGTTATAGTGAATAAGAGAGGCGAAAAGCTAACTTCCTTATTACTTTTCCTTTCTTTACTACTACTATACTAGTAACATTATTTAATTATACACACTTAAGCGTGATATTATTTTATTGTTTGTATAAAATTTACCTTGTAATCGAGCAGGCAGGACACCTGATGTTAAGTGAACACCGTCCCCCATAGACATTTGCAGCACTAGATGAGTCCTATATGGACGCTGATAAGCAATAATGTGTCAACCCACAAAAAGAGAAATTTGGAGATATTGATGTATTTTGACTCTGCATCACCCATTTAACATAATTCAATAAAAAATAATATCATACAAACTAAATAAGTACGGAAAAAAGTTTCTTAATTAATTGTTTCGAATCTTCAAAGTCGTTTCATAGTTTGTAATTTATACAATAATCTCATAAATTTAAAAAACTTTTTATAATATAATATATTAAATATATCATCCTGCTTTTAATTCATTAATAACTTATTAAAATACTTATTCAAACAAATGTATTAAGAATAGGTTTAGCATCTTTAAACGCCATTTTCTCAAAATGAGGTTCATGTTGCTTGACACAGTATTGCTTATTAGCGTCCATATAGGACTCCTCTAGTGCTGCAAATGTCTATGTGTGACGGTGTTCACTTAACATGAGGTGTCCTGCCTGCTCGATTACCAGATAAATTTTATACAAACAATAAAATAATATCAAGCTTAAGTGTGTATAATAAAATAACGTTTCTAGTAGCGTATCTATCTATAATTTTTTCTTTGGTAACCAAGGATAAAAAGAAAAGATATTTCATACATTAGAAAATATAAAATCTCAGTTAATGTTCGTCATCGATAATTCAGTAGTCGTTTCCGTGTAACATTAAATTTTAATTTTAATTAGAAAACAAACAAATCGTTCTGATTAAAGTCGGCTCAGAAATTAATGTAATATAATTTAATCGGCCTAAAATTTTACAAGTCCTACTTAATACTTATTATAAGGGTACGTTTTCACCAACGGAACGCCAACGGGATCCCATTACTTCGCTGCTCTTCCGTCCATCCGTCCATCTGTTTGTCGTCGGCTGTATCTCCTGCATTGTATTAATAGGTAGAAAATGAAAATTTTCACAGAATGTGTATTTCAATAAACATCAAATAATAAAAACCAAGTCACATGCGACTCGCACTTAACAAATTTTAAGAAATTTGTTAAGTGCGAGTCGCATGTGACTTTAAAGGTTCAAATACAAGATGTCTATATACATGAATTGATCGTTTAAATGTATTATTGTTGATGAATATAACAAACAAAAAATCATGTAATTTAATGTTTAGATGCTTTCGGGGGCTATCGATCTAGCTAGGTTTCGATTTAGCTTAGGATTTTATAGGTATTTACAAGCAATTAAAACTTGCTAATATTTTTTTATTTACCTCTAAATCTAAACATAATTTACAAAAAAAAACACGGTTTATCAAAAAAATCGGTCATCCAGGTAATAAACGTTTATTGGACTTCACTATAAGTACAAAAACATATATATGTATTTAGGTAACTAGACTTAAAATACAAATACAAAAAAAGATACTTAACTAAAACAAAAGAAATACTATTATTAATGTAAAGTTGCACTGCAATGTAATACCAACAGATCGAGATCCGCTCAGTGTCAGAAGAAGAGTTTATATCGCTTCGATTCTGATTTTCAGCATTTTCACATAGAATGTGTATATACAAGAGCCGCGTCTTGTTTCTTTTACAAAAGCATTGAAAAGTACATAGTGCTATATTTTATATTATGTACATAACCTTTTGTATGTAAGTCCGACTCGCGCTTGATCGATTTTTTTAATCATATAAATTGCTGAAATTAGCGTGTTCCAATAAACTCAGGTAAATTTATTAGCTCTCATAGATATTAATATATTATTTGTTTTATGGTTCTGAAAGCCTAAATTAATGAAGCATTTTGATGTGTGGGAGTTATTCAATTTATATGTCGTTATTCGTAGCCAGTTTATTAATGAAAGTGATTTCATTGAATGTGTTAAGATTTATGATAAATGTATGTATAAATAAAATCTATTGGAATTGATGATTCATTAATTAGAGAAATATTTGGCAGGTTTTTATATAGTACGATAAGTGATCGTTTTCTGTGATTGATGTTGTTACGATTTTCATTATAAAATTATTCTCCGCATTATATGTGAAACGCGTACATCAGCGCCGTCAGTCGGGTTTAACCGTCTACTACTAATTAGGGCGCTACAGTAAAGCTACTGATTTAATATTTTAATGAAATATATAAGTGAATTGGTACAATACTAAAGCTCTACTACACTGGAAGCACACGTAATTTCGAGTAGACGAATTTACCCCACGACGAAATTAGAACCCACTGTATATGTTTTTTTTAAGTTTACTTTATATGCGCAATGTGCACACATATATGAAAATCGATATGTGTGTCTGTATATGCATGTTTTCTATAGACTTCTAAAGAGCGATTTTAATAATCTCAACGAATGATCCTGATGTAAAATTTGATGAAGATCGGATCAACCGATTTTTTTCTACTTTTTTGTATGAGAGTTGCCATTTTATTTAAATTTCAAAAAGATTTACTATCCAGAAATACCTTTAGCAATAAGCAGCAATAACGTACCAAGAAAATACTACGTTTTATTAAATCGTGAAACAAAATTGCTGAAACTATATACAGAATTATTTTGCTTTGTATTATAGTTTTAACGCTAGTTCGCTTTTATCGGAAAACTTGACTGTTACTTCAGTTTACGAGGTTAAGAGTTAGCTCATAAACTGAAACATTTCAGTACCATTAAACGACTGGTGCTTTAAATAATTATATTATATTTTTAAAAAGTTAGACGCTATTATTTTGCAATTTCTTTTAACGCGAGGATTACATTTGTTTAATTACATAAATATTTACATAAGTTGTTTGTCATTGCTTTACACCTGAAAATATTTACTATCAGAGTCTTATTTTATTTTCGTTAGTAGTTCTTAATTCATCTACCTAGCATTATCCCAGTTACACCCGGATGTGATTAGTTTAGTCTAGTAATTGGCGTATCTGACTTCTATAACCTTCAGTGGTTCACGCAAGTCAGTAACCATTTAGACTAGAATAATCTCTCAACTAAGAGTAACGGTAGCTTTACATCGTTAGCGCTTAAATCAGTTGCAGTGACCACTGTGCCAACGTGTCTGTCAATGACAATAGACATATGCAGAGAAGACAAGCTACAGATGCGTTGCCAGATAAAAAAGAAATAAGATATGAAGAGGGAGTTGGAAAAAGAATGAGAGAGGGAGTTAGGTTTCCGGCTCTATCACTCAACAACAACAATGACATTACAAAAAAGTACATGAGAAGGAAAAATGTACAAAGGCGTCAAGGTCTTATCGCTACAAGAACGAATTCTTCCAGACCACCATAACCTTAAGAAACAACACAGTCAAAAGGAAGTTTGGAGGTGTACAGAGCAGAGTTATCAGTATAATATCTTACATAAACAAATACACAGTAAAATACATAAATAGAGATACACGTATACCATTCACCTTACGAAACTGATACAAGCTACTTACGATGATTCTTGAGTGAGGTATTGCCCCGGTCGAATCAACATGTACATGTGAGTTAGTAGGCTGCACCTACTCATTAAAAATTCATCCAACCATTTATCTCGATATCTAAATGAATATAACTCAAAGGTAGTCACCGACTGACATAGTGATCTATCAACGCACAGCCCAAACCACTTAACGGATCGTGCTAAAATTTGGCATGCAGGTAGATGTTATGATTATATATATATATATATATATATATATATATATATATATATATATATATATATATATATATATATATATATTTGCAAGTATATATGGATGAGTCTTACGCACAAAAACTATTGAATTAATTTAAATAAAACTTTGCAATAATATAGTCTATATATCAGAATAAAACATAAGCTATAATTTTTAAAGGTATTCAGTAAATTGTCCAAAATCTAAATATATATAACTCAAAGGTGACTGACTGACATAGTGATCTATCAACGCACAGACCAAACCACTGGACGCATTGGGCTGAACTTTGGCATGCAGGTAGATTTTATGTCGGTATTCTACCCCCAAGAATAAAATAGGGGATGAAATTATGTATACAATTTTGTTAATTTTAAACCGATCGAGCTTACACTTTGTATGCATAAAGCTACTATCACGTAGACATTACAGACATCGCAGACGAAGTCGCTAGCACCATCTAGTATATTACAAAGGTATCCAAAGAACAACCTTTCGATGCACCAAAACCATTTTGTAAATAGTTTAATTCACTTAATTCCTACGCCAATGCAGACTTCGTCTAACGTTATAAAAGTCGAATTTTTATTGTAAATTACACGAATGCGTGTATTTTATACCCGGTAAATACTCTATTTAAATTCACGAGAGAAACTTCCTTTTCGTACTTATTGAATTGAACACACGTGCTTTTGTTTACTCCGTAAAAACAAAATGTTTTTAAAATGTTGTCCGATATTTCGTTGTTTGACCAGCAATGGTGAAAAAAATACATTTTCTAGTATGAATTTGGTATAACTGAAAGCTAATTGGTCAAAATTGCAGCTATTAAAGTATAGACTATTTTGATAGTTACAGACGGGCACGCTGACGAAAAGTTGGACAAAATGTGATTAATGACAAGTATGTATGACGTTTTACTATAAAAAGGAAATCAAACTGTCAGTATGTTACATGTATGCGTTTAAATCGATAATTAAAAAAATCGAAAGTGTTAATAATAATACTAATTTTTTTCTTCGTAGTTATATATACATAATATTAGTATTTTATTTGCATACACTTTTTACTATTATTTTACGCCTTTAGAAATATATAAAGATGAAGAATTTTTCCACACTATAATGGCAAAAAAAAATCGTTCAGAAACGCTAGCCAAGAAGCCAATTACAGTTTTGTTGTAAACTTACAATATTTTACGTAACCATTTACTATTTTAGTACAGCGAAAGTGATAATAACGTTAATTTAGTTGGCGTAATTAGTTTTAAAAATACTGCAAATAACATTTTATAAATTTTTAAGTTATAACAGTTCTTTTAAAAGAATATTTTATTAATGATCCTTTTAAAATGAAAGCGTAAACATGTTTTTAGATTCGAAGAATTCATAAAAACTTGAAGCCACTCCGTTAATGGTGAAGTTAAAAATGAACTGTATTCTGCACTTAATATTTGTAAATCGGTAGAATATTATGTGTGTATAGTAGTAGTACCATAGTATGGTCTGGATGCGGGTTCGATTCCTGCTCGGAGAAATTTTTTGTACTTGTACAAATATTTGTTTCCAATTTTGGGATACGGATGCTGATATGTAATGTGACAACTTACAAAAAGTCAAATTTGGAGATATTGATGTATTCTGTTAAGGCGTCACCTATTTAACATTATTTAAAAAAATTCTAGTCATCTAAACTAAATAGGTACGGAAAAAAGTTTCTTCATTTGATGTTTCGAATTTCAAGTGCGTCTATATTTTGCAATTTATACAATAATCTTAAATATATAATATAACTTATTTTTTAACATGATACTTTTAATGATATCAGTCGGCATTTAAATAATTATTATCATAGTAAGTAAAATAAGCACATCCCTCCAGTGTACGAAGTGTGATGTAAAAAGTTGCTACAATACTTTTGGACTAAAATTAGGCAATCGTAGAGAAGATCTGAAAATGAAACACGTAAAAAGGAACTTCGAATCATGAAGTGACAGTGAAATAATAAATTTGAAAATCCGTAATACTTAAAATTTGTCATCCCCTTAACATTAGCGTGACGGTGGATGTGGACGATCATTATTATTTTCGGAAACAATAAGAAATGTATTTTTGCATAGTTTAAAACCATTTTCGATAAAGTCAAAGGAAGGTAGAGTATAAAACATTTTAACTTTCAACAAAGTACACATAAAATATACTTAATTTGTGTGTAAATACGACTAACATAATTATGTTAATTATTATCTTTTAAATATCGAATCTCTATATAATTTAACATTTATCAATAGAAGCACGTATTACCACATTAAAACGACACTTTACTACATATTAAATGTAACGTGAACTCTTTAATTCGTCACGTTGACACAAGCCCCTGATAAATTTTATCAGAACATTTTAATCGTATTTCGTTTTGTTTCGACGATTTACATTTATATGCGATATTATGATAATTATAAATGTACATACAGAAATGTTCTCTTGTATTATTTTTTCGTGGAAATATAATTCAACGTTATTGTTATTGCTTCAAATAACTGCCTAAAACCGTATACACACCTGGATCTCTATATTTATATAGGTGTCATACCAGTCTGATTTTTACACTAGTCCTGTTATATAAAAGTTACTGATTTTTAAACAGATTGAATGCTATTTATGACTTCGCAAACCCTGACTGCAAGCCAGTAACCATTTAGACTAGAATAATCTAAGAGCAACGATCATTGTGATAACAACCGGCATGGACGGCATTGTGTGCTCTTTGAGGCACGGTTAGGAAACCCATAAGGACAAACACTTATGGACAAATATTTATACAAAATAAATATCTGCGTAAGCTGGGATCGAACCCACAACCCTTGGTGCTATAAGTACCTTTAGTCCATTACACCAGAGAGGTTGTCAGTCAATGTATAAAATAATAATGATCGAAAATCTCGTTATCAAACACTATGGAAACTCGTGCTAAAGGTCGCAATTTTCGGTGCGTAAAGGGGCTTTATTATGGCTAAATATGTCTAAATTTAAAGTTTAAAGATGACGTGCAGTACACCAGTCAGCTCGTCGACCACGACGGATGCAACTTCGTTGAAAAGTTGCGCAAAAAAAAAGGTATTACTACCATTAGTTATCGCGATAAGACCCGTTATTAATAATATGAATACAGCACCGAATCAGTACCACACAATTACACCAAACGGTAACATGAATAATCGTCTCAAAATACGATTTCTGTTAGCACATCGTATTCAAAATCTGTAATGTCACATTAGAATGAGTAGATTAGCCGAGATCTGTTGCATCTGAATTGATTGTGAAATTTCGAATATCTGATAATCCAATTCAATAAGGACTGACATTCGGAGCTCGGATTTTAGTGGATCGGAGTATAACACATCTGAAATTGAATTTGGATTAATGCTGTGATGTAGCGGTTAAAGGCTGTTCATCTAGTCTTCTGTGTTTATCTTCAAATTTATACCAATATTATATATGGGAATGTAACTACGTCTGTGTGTGATTGGCAAACCAATTTTAATGAGTTGTAGTTGATGGTATACAATTATACACATATATTACACCGGGAACACAGGCTAGTCTTTATTACAAAAATAAAATGAAATGGTCATCTATTCTTCTGTGTTTACCTTCAATGTATACCAATATTATATATGGGAATGTAACTACGTCTGTGTGTGATTAGCAAACCAATTTTAATGAGTTTTAGATGGTGGTATACAATTATACACATATATTACACCTGGAACACAGGCTAGTCTTTATTGCAAAAATAAAATGAAAGGATTGAAATAGGTGATTTTTATACATACTAAGTCGCGAAGATCAACTGGTCTGCTGGAGATCATAAATTCTGTTAGATTCTGTTCAAGTATTCTTAGTCAACACCTTTTGAATCGTCATAATAAATAATGTGAGTCTACTTCCAGTTCGGATTTTGAATTCTACCGAAAAGAATCGGCATATTACATTTTTCAACTAAAGTAATTTTCTATTCAAGTGTAGTTTATTAGTAACCAGTAACAATGGCGGTCGCCGAAGATATAACAGCAAATACAAAATGAAACCATTTGGATAAAGCCGTGAATATAGCTCGTACCTACCTATCTTCATAATTTCAATTAAACACCGAGATATTGGGAATATCATTGATATTAAAATATAATTTATGCGTTCGAAAAGTTCTCAAAGTTTCCGTGAGGAGGCAAAATACGATAAATCGAGGTATGAATGAGATCGCGTAAGTTTTGACATATTTAGGAGAAGGCGCACTTGCTCTCTGATCGACTTACTCGAACCACAGAGCTAAAAATTATAAGACGTGAAGTAATTTCAAACAAAATATTTAATAATATAAAATTAAAATATATCAACTAAGTCAAACTTTACCTGGAACCGTTAGTTATGTAATCTATATATATTCAACGGTATTTTTTCAATGAAAACAAAAATTTTGAAATATTTTTATAATTTTCATTGTTAGAGCGGAAAATAAGCTTAAAAATGAAGTCAAACTTTAATTTTGATGAAGATACCGAGAGAAACAAGAGAATAAAAAACATAATTGGTGATTCAAGAAGAGTCAGTAGGAATATACTCTGAGATGCATAACTGTTAGGTTCAATACCCGAGCCGCGTAGTGTTTTACTGCAATTCTTTTGTCACACTTTTTCTTACCTTTAAAGTGACATGGTTGCTTTCAAGAAGCTCTTGTACAAGTTTCAAATATCTCCCTAGTGACCCATATTCGTTAATCCAAACTAAAAAATTAAAATTAATACCTAAATCCTCTACAAGTATTATACGAACAATTACTTACTAAAACATAGTACAACCTAATTTTTTGTATCTGACACTATACACGTAAAATAACGAATGGATTAATATTCATGCATTTTTAAAAAAGTAAAATGAGCAAAATGATTATTAGATGTAATTCATGAAGATCCGTTCAAACGGTTTAAGGCTAATTATCAGCTCTTTTTTAGTTGTTAAATGGATCTAAATAACTTGACTGGTCTATTCGACTCGAAATTGACTATACTGTTACTGATTTCAAAATAACATCGGTGCAATACCTTGATCTAATCCTGTAGCGTCATCTGGAATCAGCAGGATGTACAAATCCTCGTCCATAAACAGCAGAAGTATCGTATTGGGGCTCGTTTAAATAGTCTAAATGAGTAAATTGTCGGGGGTTTCTTAAAGTTGTTAATTTTCTCAATTACTAGCTTTCCGTCGCGGCTTCGCCGGTATAAAATCACTCAGTCATAATAATAATAACAAATAATAAATGCATCACACTCAATGGCCGAAATTATAGTCTTATAATCTAGTGCCGGGAGTCCGGACAACACAAACACAAATACCCTGACTACGACAAACATCAGTATAGCCAATATGTATGCCGTGAGCGGGAATCGAACCCGCGACCGTTAGCGCTTCAGTCATTTTACCACCGCGCCAACGTGTCTGTGGATATATGTATGGATAAATCAAAGTTTTATTTTCCAAAATAAGTGCAACCTGTCTAACACAGTATCAGCTCTATGGCTCACATATTCAATGAGATATCACCAACATATGTTATTGAACTTCGACCGAAGTTTACGAGTTGGTAATTTAAGATTCCATATGCATTAGTGAAGGTGGAAAATTGCATAAAATCTTTAACGGTCTTAAAACCAAGCAACTGCAGTTTATCTTCTCTTTCAAAAATAAATCTATCTAATCTATAGAATAATTGATATATTTGTTTATTTCATGGCGCTAAATTGGTTCTAGTATATACTATATATATACATATGTATATAACAAATTTAAAAAGTTACAGATTATTGCCTTAGTTCTACTTATTATTAAAAAAGTGGTACGTGGTATTATTTTAACATTATTTCATTAACCCATTTTCTTCAGAAATTATCGGAATACTCAAATTATATTCCACATTTCACCCACTTTAAAGTTTATTACTAACGTAAAATAATGTTCTTCTCCATCGTTCAATCTATATCTGCACTAAAATTCAACTAAACTAGTGCAGAGGTTACATGAAAACTACTTTTGCATTTGCAATTTTAATATTATTTTTATATTTTATCCAACCTTCATAAATATCATATACCTACAATGACTATTTCTATATGGATGTTAATAAGCAATAATGAGTCAACCCACAAGAAGATTTAAAATCCGGAGATATTGATTTATTCTGATGCATCAAGTATTTAACATTATTCCAAAATTTTCAAGTCATCTTACCTAAATAAGTACGAAAGTTTCTGAATTTAATGGTTCTGAATTTAATGTGTTCCATAGTTTGCAAAGTACAATAATTTAATATATCCTAAAAACTTATTATTAAGTCCGTGAAGTCCGTGTGGCTTGACAGAGTATTGCTTATGAGCATGATTTAGACGAATCAATAACCCGCATGATAACCTTCGGTCGCTTCTGACTAGGGGCACTGACGCCATGATGAGTATTCATTCCATCCATTGTCAGTGTCCTACCAACTATGTAATCTAATAGGTCATCGAGGTGGACACTTGTAGCGGGCAATGTTTACGCGAATGACGCGTTGTTGAGGACAATCATTATATATTTTAGACACTTGACACGTCAATTTTTTGTTGTTGTCAATTTTTATATAAGAACTGTCAGAAAATTATATAGACCAACCAGATAAAAACAAAGACATTTTCGGAGCGTTTTTCAATTTACCAATGTAGCCAAATAAAATAAGGCCACTTTCGAGGTTTAATGTAATTGATAAGAAACATAATTAAAATAAATTTCCAGTCAAAGTAAGTTAAATAAAAATATTTAAAACTCTATCTCAATTTAAGACAAAAAAGTTCAATAATCTATGAACTTATTTCTATATCCATTACTAAATATTTTGCTTAAACATTGTCTATTTAGATCTATCTTACATATTTTCTCTACTTTCATGAATCAACACATAAATACCGTAAATAATAATAAATGTATGAATAAGATCTCCGGCGTAAGTACAGTTACTTCATAATCATAATCATATCATCGTACCGTGGCGACATCGCGTGATTAATGAATTAGTTTAAAAAACCTTAGTAGGTTTTTTTTAAACTAATTCATTAATAGTTATCAAAACAATTTTGTATCACCAGCATTACAAAGTATAATAAACATATACTGCTTATAATTTAATTTATAAAAAATAATTTACAAAAAACCGAACCAAAATTTTGAGTATAATAAATAAAAAAATAATGTCTTAACAATATATCCTTAACTAAATTAAATTTTAACATCATCTGACTCACAACACGTAGCCTTTTTAAAGGATGTTAACACATAAAAATGTCATACTCTCTCGTGATTCTTGGAAGATCGCCCACCGCAACTTTTTTGCCTTTCAGTCGAGGGGAGACGCGCGTTCGTGCGTCTGAGATCAAAATGTGTCTATTGTTTAATCATACTTAAAGCATATTATTTACACTGCAATTCATGGCACGGCAAAATTTTTTGAAAGTATAACGAAGTTATACATTTTTATGGTCATGTATTTCCTAACACACCTCAGTACTTTGTTTTTTACTTGCTTACAATCTCCCTCAAGATATAATCGATCTCGGTACCAAGATGTCATACAAATTTTAGCTAATTTATTTTAAGCAATTAATCCATAAATATGTAATAGATAGACAATTATAGTATTATATATATTTTTGAATCGATACAGCTCAATTAAAATTAATGTAAACAATTGAACCATAGTTTAAAATCACTTCGTTCAAGACCACAATAATGCCATATTGTGTTGTGTACAAAAAGATATCTCACGTTTTAATGCTATAGAAAGGCTTCCAATAACCTCATTGTTGGGAATACAATGTAGTTTGATTATGTAATATTTCTGCATTTTCTGCTATTGTACATAATATACTTAAAGAATTTGAGTTTGCAACTTCCGTATTGTGAGCTATATATACCTATTTCAGAAAATGCGATTATTTTATTGATAAGTAAACGGGCCACGAATCGTGACGTCATGGCTTTTTGTTCGATTATAAAAAATCATATCATCGTACCACTTGGCGACATCACGTGTTTTTTACGATGCACGTCGTTCATTTTTACAACGCGAAACCAGAACTTTACACGGCGTCGTAATGAGGCACGGCGCGACGTCAGGACGTGGTTAGGTGTTTAAGCCGTAAATGTGAAGTCGACTGTGAAATCATTTGCAGACAATTGTAATATATACACGAGAAAGTACGTATACCTTTTGCTGGTACATTCGCTAAATCGAATAAAACGAGTCACAACTTACAACTAAATTATCAATAACCTGATGCCTTTCGCAGTTTCAATCACGTTTATGGTTTTCTACTGTTGCACTCCTATCAGCCGTAACGTGATGTAATATTGACTGTAACTTTACTCAATAAACAGCCTATCCAATGCTAAAATATTTTTTCTAATCGAATCAGTACTTTCAGTAATTACTCCCTGTATACAAACTTACAAACAAATTTTACCTTTTTTAATAATAGTATACATAGATATCACGAGTCTCGTAACGCTAGAAGACCCTTGTGCACGTAACCAATAGCATCACACCAACATAAAATTATATTAATCTCCTTAACGCTTAGTCGAGCAAAACGTGTGCTAAAAAAAATCAAAAAGTCGCTTATCCCGCATTATCCCATAGCGCCTTTATCCCTGCAAGATTCAACATATTTATACTGTGAAAACGGAATTGTAGTCGCAGGATTTGCGATGCTTAGTTCCGACGCTTATTGCTTCGAATCAGCTAAATAAACTAGCGTGGCTTCCATTTAGAATGCTGTGTTGAACCGAATGTATTAGATGGAATAAAGTTTATTTAGAAAACATCTTCTCTGTAAATTATACTAATAGAAGCAAAAGTTATTTGGCTGAATGTTCGAACTAGAGTTTACAGACACGTTTACTACATACGATCGTTATTACTCTTAAATATATTTAAAGTACATTTATCAATACATAATATCCAACCAACACCCAACAACAATTTGACAAATTGCATATTCGCATAAATTGCGACACAGAAGTTCACTGCAGATTTAGATAGATTATCTTGGCCGAAGCGCACTGCCTTTATTGGTAAAGCACTAGTGCGTCTAAGGGACTATAGCGATGAAGTTGTTAGTGTCTATTTAGCCTTAAGCGACCATAGCGCTGTAGTAGCATAGCGCGTGTAGATGTCTCTTTAGGAGAAAGTTTCGAAATACTGCACAAAGGACTCATAACTAGACGGCTTAACCAATTTTGATACATGATACCTCATTAGATTCGTCTTGATCGGATTGGGTTCATACAATTTGTAAAAATGGAAATGGTGGTCCAATTAGGCAGTCGGAGTTGTTTATTTTTGGTTCTTTATTTTTTTTTATTTGCAAAATAGTCTAACCGTGTACCCTACAAAGCAAATAAAAAATGACTTTTTACAGTTTTTTTACAAACACACTAATATAAAATCATCTCATTGAATTGATTTCCAAGAAGGTAAATTACATTACCTTATATTCAATAGAGTCAGATAACAAAACGAAAACGAAAAATAAAAAACCTAAAAGTATTTTTCTTCCCAATTACTTGGCATTAAATTTATTATCCATAAAAAATCTTTTATAAGTAACAAGGAAAACGAGGCACCGACTTGTTTAAGTGTATTACAAGACGAAGATTACTTGTTCATTGCACAGGATTTATGCTCGGTTAGTGCTACACGCTTAATTCATCGGATTAGCTTTACGCTACAATGGACTTTTCGTGTCTTACAATGGATTGATTTTAGAGAAAATATCTATATATTGATATCTTTATTATTTACCAGCCTTTGCCCGCAGTTATGCCTACATTAAGTTTGATTTTTTCGTACAAACTTTGAAACCCCATTTCACTCCTTTAGGGAGTGAATTTCGGATTGCTTTCTTAGCGGATGCTTGCGTCCTAATAACTATCTGCGTGCTAAATTTTAGCGCAATCTGTTGTGTGGTTTTAGCTTTGAGTTGATAGATCAGTCAGTCAGTAATGCTAAACATTAATACTTTGTATTGATGTGAAATATCTTTATTGATCCGTTTTAATTTTAAATATATTTTTTTTTATGTATTGTTGGAGTTGATCTTAGTCGGCCTCAATATAAGCTGAGTGGTTTTCCGTTTGATAAGATAAAAATTTGTGTTTTTTTATTCTGTAAATAAAAAGTTTGCGTTCAAATTTATCTTTCAAATTTGTGTGTAAATACAATAAAAAATTCCTATATGAATATCCATAAAATATAGTTCATTTATTCGTAATTATTGTATTATTATAGGAACTTTAGATTGTACTTGAAAGTTTAAATTAAACACATCTTAACATATACATTTTTATTAAAAATGTAACAAAACTATTCTCCAACTCAGACGTTAGGAACATTAAACACATACCAAAAATACTTATTCATCAATGACCATAGGATACCAATATATAATTAAACCTGTCAATCTAAATTAAACTCTATGTCATATTATTACGATTCAGTTTAGGAAAGCAAATGACAATACACCTTTCAACAAACCATCGGACGCAATACACGTAGTATTCCGTCTAAGTTGTAAACTCTAACTCGAACTTTACTGAATTCGCGTTCTCTGATTTGAACAGTGTCGTACTTCGGACCGTTTAGTTTCAAACTATTTCAATATCAAGTGAAATTATTTATTGATATATCTTCTGTTTGTAATTAATTATTTTCTATTTATACTATGATTATTATTATCTGCATGGTGGTCCATGGAATTTTGCATAGAAGCTTTAATTCCTTCGCATTTCATTTTCTCACCCACAAGTAGCATATGTCTAACTTCATACTAAAACTTATAAAACTGGTTCTAGGGATTAGCTATGAAAACGCAACAAACAATGGACAGACAGGCAGAAGTCTGGATAGGCAGATAAAATTACTTCCATTTTTTAATGTTTATCTATGTTAATGTTATAAATTAAGATTTTGTGTATGCACAATACGCTAACTTCAGGTTTAATATATGGTCTGATGTGTACTTTCCGTTAGGAATCTTATATTATTGCCTGAATAATTTTTTGGTGGAATGCCTATGTATAATTTTCCAATTTTTATATTTTTGCCAATGTTATAATTTTCAGCAGAAATGATCATATGTAACAAAACATCACCGTATAACTCACAGGAGCTAAGCAGTGGGCGAAAATTACATTAGTAAGTTTTACTCTCGTAAGTGATTTAAATAATGCTGTAACCTAGAAAAAGATATATCGTAAGTAGTTATTAAAGCTATTAAAAAATAAGGCACCAGATTTTTATTTTTCGTGAAAAGCTATGATATACAACTTATGTAAATATTTACGACTGAGAGCAAAACTTATAAATGTATTGTGATTCTCGTCGTAAATTTAAACATTAATAAAACTGGCAGTTATCGTTCAGCAACGGCGAAAATGTAAGGTTTGCTTATTTATTGAATATATATTGATAGAAAGTAATTAGTTGCATTCAGTTTTATATTTATAACAGACTCTGGAAACTTCGCCTTTGATGCAAATTAGAATGTTGACATAATAATTATAGAGTGGAACTTTTTGTGGCCATTAATATGATAGACAAAGTAGCGAAATAAATGGCAACCTAAATAAATTAATTACAGAAGATTATTCCTATTTAACTTTTTTTACGATATTACCAAGACTGGCTGATGTAAAGGAGCTTATAACTTGCGTCATTGCTACAGTCCAGCGTCCATTTGTTGAATAGGCTATTGTTCGTACAATAACAAGTTTGCATGAAACATCTCTCATTGAAAGCCGTGTATGAAAAAATGACAATTAATCACCAACGGAAAATGTGCTGGGATATGGGAATACGGTCCATTCGTTCCAGTGAACGAGTGATAAAATTGTACAATGGCGTCCTATTCAGATTTCCAGTTCGTACTGACCTATTTTATGTCCTACTAGCAGCTGTGTCCTGACTTTATCCGTGTGGATATATTTTTCAACTATCTTCGGGAGATAATTGGATGCTGATAAGAAATACTGTGTTAAGCCATACGTACGTTATTTTGAGATAATGGCGTTTAAAGATGTCAAACCTATTCTTAATCAATTAGTTTGAAGACGTATATATATATATATATATATATCAATCTTCTCGTTTTTATTTTGATAAAAGGTATAATTAATTAAAAACAGATTTATACATTTAATATGTTATCTAATAATAAGTGTTTCAAATATTTGATATTATTGTATAAATTGCAAAATATGGAACGCACTTGAATTTCGAGACATTAAATTAAGAAACTTTTTTCGTAGTTATTTAGCTTAGAGAATTTTAAGTTATTCTTAATAATTAAATAGGTGACGACTGTCTTTTGGGAATATTTCAGTCAACAGTCTCTTCCTTTTTTCGTGCTTAGTTGGTTACTTAAAATGCATTAGGAAGTGTGTAAGATGTTTGTCTCGCTAGTGTTTTTTTCTCCTCTGTTTGGGAACAAGTCGCAAGTGTTCTCCACACATTTATATATATGGGGAACTCAGATGCGGCAACTTTTTGGAAACTAACAGACGTCCTTTCGTTATCTTCATTCCTCTCATTCCTGGGAAAAGCCTTTATACATTGAACCCGAGGTATAAGTTGTTACCATGCTGATAACACCGTTCATAATAATTTGTTCAGTTTCTATCATTATAGATGCGTGGACGGCAAACGTATTAATGTTTTCTTCCTTTGTATCAATTACCTTCTATGACTAATTTTGCGTTTCATACCAAGCGGTTTTAGGTAAATAATTTCGAACAAAGTGAAATAAAATAAACTACTTAATTAAAATGAGTGATACTTATCATCGTTCAAATTGAAAATTGAATCAGCAGCTTAAGTGATTAAGAGATGATGTAATAAAATACTTAAGAAAAATTGCATAGGTCGTGCGGTAAAATGTTTACCCGCAGGGTAATGCTACTAGCTGGTTGGATACAAATAGTGGAACTACTTAATGTAAGACTTTGATTTATTTAAACTATGTAAAATATTTTATTTTTAACTGAGACTAATATATTTTTCATATAGATATGGAAGTTAATACTTATTAAAAGTAAATATTTATTGTCATTTTTCTATGAAACTGTAAAATATACTTTTAATTGCAATTTTTCTGCTATCCACTATTATAGTTTTTATATTTTACTCGAGTTAGCTTAGCTTCATTATATAAGTACGTAACTGTATCGCTAATAAGGTAGGCGTTAATGACTGTGACACAACGTGTCACTATTTTACTATGCACTCGTATTATTTTTAAATAAATAAATATTTAAAAAAATCATCTTATTATATATTAACCTTATATATAATGCTCACCATTCTCGTAGATACAAATGGAGATTTTAAAGACACACGAATCCATATTTAAGTAAAGTGTTACAATAAGATTCTCATTTGCCAATATTCGAAACACTCACTCACAATCCCGCATCTTCTCCACCCTACGTGACACTGGCGAAATAATCTAGCTCATATGACACAACAAGAAGCCATCAAAACAAAAATTGGATTGAATATTCCAAATAAAATTTCCATAAAAAAACCAAAACATATCAATCGCTAGTTACAAAGCTTAAGCACGAACTAAACAGTAGATAGCAAATACAACCATAAACACAGTAGATACACTTAAATGTCGCGTATTTTAACATGTAAACATGTCCACGATACCAGCAGCTTGTAACCATAATTTGAACTGAATATTCATCCACTCGCGTCGGATATAACGTCACGTGAATATATATCTTAGTTGGTTATCGGTTGGATTAGAATAAATTCTGTGATATCTGCAATATGGGTGATGTTACAATGTTGGACTAGATGAATACGTGAAGATGGAGCACGGATTACATTAGCGCATAATTCCGCAAACCAAGATGGCTCTGTGGATATGACGTTTCGATTTCAACGCACACTCATAAATTTGAGTCCGAACTTCTGGGTTTTCTTAGATTTTGAGCTCAGTGGTGAAAGTGAATATAGAAAACCAGATGTGTCAGGAGAAATTAGGTTATCGGGAGCTAATAATTTTTTCCTTTGCATCAGAGGCGCCTTTAGCATTGGAAAATTTACATCTTCTTAAAATACAATATAATAATTCGACGAGTGATAATGCAATATAGTTGTAAAATCATCAAAACATACACATAGATACAGCATTAGCAATATATTCCATAGAAGCAAAATCGTTTGAGCTTGTAAAATATTTTTTGCAAGGATTAATCTCGTAGGATTTCTGAATATGGATACCAAAAATACAATGTTCGGAAACATTGTGTCATGCAGCATTCGGGGAATTACTGAATGGATTTTAATAAAATTCGGCTCGATGATGGTTTAAAACTTAGTCAACGTATACGATTATTGATGCCAAAATATTAAGTGTAACCGCGGGTAACATAAGATTATTTTTCTCGAAATCACAGTCTGTTTTAAAACGCCTAAAATATTGGATTCTTTTTATATTCTTTAATATTTGTGACTAGTGTACAATCAGTGTCTATATTCTCCAAAGTTTTAGACGTCTTCTCATTGCTCCGAAATGTTGCGTATAACAAAGATTTTCTTTACATAGATGATATATTCTTTCCAGTTATGTTGATTTAAAAACTAAACTACTAAACTAATTTTGATGAAAATCCTATGGAACCAATCTGAAATTATACTTTTTAATAAAAAATTTTAATAAAAAAAATCGGTTAATCGGACTTCAGATGTAACAAATACTAAATAATAAAGCAAACACTATGATTTGAGAACCTCCTCCTTTTTAGAACTCGATTGAAAATAAGAAAATAATATATTATACACATAAAACGTTCGATGTATATAACATATTTCATTTTGCGATAATCAGGACGTAAACATGCTATTCTATAGCAAGTTTGGACCCACTAATATTTTAGAAACCCGTCAAAGAAGGGCATAGATGAGATGTGATCGATAAGCCCCAATTGTAACAACGGAATGACATACTCACTGCAACTAACTAAAGTACCAACTTCGAAAGACGAGGAGGTTCTATATTCGGCTTTTAGTAGTAGATATTTTTTATGATTGTTCATCGATTTCTTCGCTAATTTTTGATGGATTTTGAAAACCTTTTATGTTCGAAAGGGTATAGATCCAAAATAGTCCAATTGCCATCAGGTGAGGATATAATGATGGGATCCTGGGGAAATCGAGGGAACTCTTCAAATATTATAGGCACACCTATACCGATTTGGGTATTTTTGATAAAAACTCGTATATTTGCTCTCAGAAAGCCACGTTTGATGGAGTGGAACTGAACTGAAGAAGATCACAGATGGAAATCGGGACTACTCAATCACAAGTACTTCATTGATTGCCATTCAAAAACTTCAATATGATTTCTTAGCAATTTATATTCGTTATAAAGCATTTAGTAAACTGGAGCTGATAGTGCAACACCAGGAGAACTAGTCAATAATTAACAGCCCTGCATCGGGAAAAGCAATATGTTGTAAATGGTGATAAGCAGACATTGACATTGGGCTATTGTAAATTAGGTAAATCACAGACTGTCCATTACTACCTTACTACATTCGTAACTTAAAAGTTGATAATAAAAACTTAAAAAAAAATAAACTTACACGTAAAAGGTTTTACTTGGTACCGATTTTGAATGCTTTACTTGGCACCGAATTCAAAATGTTGCGAAACATATTTATTTTATACTTTTTAGTTTACTTGTTTCGTTTTCCAATTTTTTTTTTTTTTTTAAGTTAGTGTCTGCCACACAGCACCAGGGCGGGAGAGCGCTCTTTAGGCGAAGACGGCCTGTCTAGGCGGGCCAACCGTCAAGGCGTCATGGTATCATGCTCAAGCCATCCCGTGACGTCCTACGAAGACGATGAGGGCACCGCTGGGGTTTAGTGGGTAGTCTGGTGCACTCAGTTCCAGGAATCTCACATACCCGCCTGATCTCCCAGGCGAGATGCATAAAAGCATTCCACAGCGACGAAAAAAAAAAGTTTTAACTATAGAAAACAGCTGGAAAATAGACAGGCGGGACACCTGATATTAAGTGATCAGCGCCGCCCATTGACATTTGCAGCTCCAGAGAAGTCCCAAATGCTTTGTCATCTTAGAAAGGAATAAAAGATGAAATAGAATTGCAAGTAAGAAAACGAAAGAGTAAGGAGGTTTGGCTTTCGTCTATCTCACTCACCGTACCAAACGCAAGTAACTCCTTCACGCCGACCTTCTGTGACTCTCTGTGTGATAATTTTAACTGTCGAGTTCGATCCCCGCCCATGAAAAACATTTAGGACTACAAATATTCCTCGTGGTTTGTATTATATGAGTTTCTAGACTGCCGACACAGAATCATAGCATCTTAATGGGAGTCGTTGAAAGTGAAGTGTTATTTATTATTTATAATTTTATGTAAATATTGTAGCTAATATAACCTGAAAAGGAAGTGCTTAATTAAGACCAATGCTTACAAACAATTTAATGAATCAGATAATTTGGTAAGAACTTCGAAAATCAATGGTGATTTTGTTCGTGTAATGAAATGTAAACGTTGACATCTGAAACATTGTAATTAACAAATAATTTAGAAGGATATTTGGACGCTGATAAGCAATAATTCTGTTTGAAGAAGTATGTATACATCTTTTCTTTTCTATTTTGATAAAAAGTATAATTAATTAAAAGCAGATCGGTAAAGTAGTTTTATCTCATAATAAGTTTTTCAAAAGTATGAGATTATTGCATAATCCAAAATATGAACACACTTATTTAGTTTAGATAGCTTGAATTTTTTTTTATTCTGTTGAATATGTAGGGTAATATCAGAATACATCAATATCTTTAAATTAAGCATTTTGTGGGTTGACACATTATTGCTTATCAGCATCCATTTATATTATTATATTTAATCAATATATGATAAAGAGTCAATAAAAAGAAGTTCAAATAAAATCAATAATATATATTGACTTATGTATTTCATCAAAGAATTTAAAATATACAAACACGAATATTTTGTTTAAACTCTTTTTTTTAACTTTATTTTAAAAATATATTCTGTTCGAATAGACCTTTTTTAGCAGTTGTGAATCGTCAATTAAACTATATATTCATTTTAATCCATATATAATACGTGTGACCGCTCTGGTGAAGTGGTGCTGAATGTACCTCTAACGCCGACCCTTACGAGTTCGATCCCCACTCGGGACAGACATTAGTATATGTATAAATATTTGGTTCTAGGTCTAGGTGTTTGTCCTAATGGGTGTCCCCACCGAACTTTTAAGAGCACGTAAAGCTGTCGGTACCGGTTGTTATCATAATCACCTGATAATTATCGTTACTCGTAGAGAAATTATTCTAGTCTAAATGGAGTAACCATTGCTTGGCTTGCCTTCAGAGGTTGACGGGTTTGGTTGGTTGGTGAGTTAGGGGGAGAACAATTGCCACAATTTTTGCAACAAAGAAAAGGCACCTTTGACTTTCTGGACGACAAAAGCCATGATAGTTATATTATATATTATTAGATACAGATTGTGTTATTTGTTTAAGCATGTTGATTAGTCAAAACTTAAGCGTATGTTCCTATTACCGAAGAGGTGGATAAGGAGGGGCTTATTACTCGGCGTGATGGTATAAATTATTCATTCCGAAGTTAGTCGCGAGCAGGAACATTCATAGTAATGTTATTAGTATATGCGAAGTGCACTGATTTTCATGTTTAATAGCAATTACTATTTATATAATACTAGGCCCGCGCCCGGCACAGATAATCGAGACTTACTCAAATTTTATATTGACGAATTTTAACCCAAATTTTTACAACCATGCTTCTTATTATTAATTAAATTAGCTAATTCACACTTCAGCGAAGATGTGCGTATGGTCGTTGCTCTTTCACGTTAAAAGTATTCAACAGTTTTGGATAAAACTGTAAGGTTATAGCTTATACATTACAATAATATATACGCAGAAGCAGATCGGGGATTGAACCTGCGACCGTGAACGTTTTTGATGATTTGCAATCACCAATACCCCGGTCTGTCGTCAATGTAAACTAAATAATAGCAGAATTTTCTTACATTTGACTTTGCCTGCATATATTATAGCAAATTGTAGTTGATACGAATGTGAAACAGTTCTAGGAACATAGCGTGCGACCTACAAATTCCCTCGTGTAGCGTTACGCAGAGATTACAGTAGTGAGTCGGCATTACGTTTCAATGGCTTCCTATGCAATGAAAGAGGTTCAACTATACTTGGGTGCTCTACACACTAAACATGTTGCGACCATACGATTTCCATAAGATATCCACACAATTTTCTAAGACGAAAATTACGCTTATATGTTTTACTGTGAGACTTTAATAGAGATTTAGAAAAGTTATTTCTCTTACTGCTTTACACATGAAAAAATTTAGTGCATTATTTTAGTGAATAGATTGCAGGGATATTTCATATCGCTCTCGTGAGTACAACCTACAAATATAATTTTTGTCTAAAACGACGTCTTACATAAGCTATTTGAAACAAACGCAATTGCAAAGCGAAGCGAGTCGCGCCGCATCGGTAAAGCGAATTCGGCGATTTGTCTTACATGCGCGCGAATCTTCCCTCACTATTACTGTCATGTCAAAATGAGACGACGGCATCGCAACTTACTCGTCTAGAAATATCAAGCCGATTAATCTCGATCGCTACATTTCGTACCGCGCTGCACAACGCCACGCGTTTTTACGTCACATAGGCCAATCAACTGTTTCTTGTTCTCGCGCCGCACCGCATCGCATCGCGTTAGCTCACATTGGATGCAGGGAACAACCACACCGCGTCGGTCCGCACAGCTTTCGGTGTGCATCTGTATCTATATTTACACTAACTTATATATCTAGTATATATTAAGTTGTCCTAATTTAAATGTGAACGATTTATTATATTTGGATTGAGTAGCCCAATTTATAAAGACTTTCACAAAGAGCCTCATACCATCTGTGGGGTTAAACCGTCTACTCGCAATTACAGACGCTACAGTATAGTTTCATCTTTAATATTTGTACTAAACGCTGTTATATATTATAGTGAACATATATAGTCAATAACATCACCATACTTAGCATAAACGTCAAGGAATTTGACGAGTATCAAAATCGAACGCGGTTAGGTCCATACGTGAGTCAGCTACGCGATTACAGCACCACATCGAACCGCATGTAGTGTGCAATTAACCTTATGTGAAATTATCTTGGTTCTCTGAAATACTAAAACTAGAAATTTTTCATCATTATCACTAAATTCTAGAATTTATCCGTGATATTTCTGTTGTCTTACGTGACATCTTCCAGAAATGGTTACTCAAGAATTTCAGCTTACATTCCTGAAGTATTTTATTATATAAACCAAGTCGACATGTTATATCAAGAAAGATTTATAGAATTTATAGACGGTAGAAGTTTTTGTAGGCCGTCGTATGCCGGACGACCATTTCTCTCGTGGGTACGACACGCGGGCCACCTACTAGAAGCTAATTGTACCTATAACTATATATAATAACCTTTCAAGAACTAACAGTAAAAAAAATAAAAATAATAATAATTTAATATTTTTAAGACCACAAATACCTCGTTTGCCTATACATAGACATAATTTAACGCTTGTAAGTGTTCTGGATAATATATTACCAAAATATTTAGATAGTAGTCAAGATCTATACGACACTTATTCAATCCTGTATTGCGGAGCCGTGGCAGTGTGTAATGTTGCCTCTATTAAATTAACAAGTAACAAATATAAATTAACACCTTACACTGTCCCGGCTTGGCAAGCCAGGATTGAAAAGCGTATCTCTGCAACGAGAACTTTAATTGGCAAGCTTATAAGTTTTAAGGCGGGTAACAATCGTCCGAGAGTCATGCGATTTGTACATCAGGCGTTTGCGGAGACTAATATAAGATCCAGTGATTACATGACCTCAATCACTGATCGCATTGACTTCCTTAAACAGAAAATTTATGCATGGGCACAACGTATCAGACGATATAAAAAACGCATGAATCGATATCGTCAGAATAGCATGTTCCAGAAAGATCAACGGAGAGTATTCAGGAAATGGGAAAAATGCACTGATAGTGTGACTAGTAGTGTATTACCAACGCCAAATTTAATGTCAGATTTTTGGCGTGGTATTTGGTCGTGCCCTATTGGCCACACTGAAGGCGATTGGATGAGCGTTGTCGAGAGGAGTTGTGAATCACTACCGCAAATGGACCCAGTCATAATTAGCCCAAATGATGTAAGTTGTGCAATCCGTTCGACATCGAACTGGAAATGTCCTGGCCCGGATGGGTTGCACAATTTTTGGTTAAAGTGGTTCCGTAGTTCACACTCCATTTTGGCAACGCAATTCCAAGACGCCATTGTTTCAGGTTCATTACCGACGTTTATGACGACTGGTGCGACATTCCTGCTATACAAATCCGGATGTACCGCAGACCCAAAGAACTACCGTCCGATAACTTGTTTATCAACCATATATAAACTCCTTACATCCATTCTTGCCGCAAAAATTATAAAACATGTAACTGTTAACAATATTTTAGACCCGGCTCAGAATGGATGTAGGCCCGGTAGTCGCGGTACAAAAGAGCTTCTCCTCATAGACATGGCCATATGCCAACAGGTACGTCGAAACCGAAAAAATCTTGCTTCTGCTTGGATAGACTATAAGAAGGCTTATGATTCGGTGCCACATTCATGGCTCGTGAGAGTTATGGAGTTGTATAAGGTTGATGCAACTCTATGTTCTTTTCTCAATTCATGTATGAGGCAGTGGGTCACATTTCTTCGTCATCCAGGAACTGCTGATAATTTTGGGTCGACCGAGCCGATAAAGATTAAGCGGGGTATATTTCAAGGTGACAGTTTGAGTCCTTTGTGGTTCTGTCTGGCCCTGAATCCTCTTGGTACTTTATTGGAGGATTCAAGGTTAGGCTTTCGCCTTCGTAGAGAGAGCAAACCTATATCTCACCTGCTCTACATGGATGACCTCAAGCTATACGCATCAAAACGATCAGATCTAATACAACTATTAAAGATAACTGAATCCTTTGGTAGTTGCATAGGTATGGAGTTTGGTGTGGATAAATGCGCTATTATCCACGTAGAAAGAGGTAGAATTGTATCATCTGAGCATATCCATCTCACAAACAATTTGTTTCTCAGATCTCTCAACGTGGGCGAAACCTACAAATATCTTGGAATGTCAGAGGCGCTAGGTATTGACGGTGTAGCAATGAAACAGCTGGTGAGGGAACGTTTCTTTGGCCGACTGAAGAAAGTTATTAATAGTTTTTTATCTGGCGGAAATAAGGTGCGTGCCTTTAACAGTTGGGTCATGCCCCTGCTCGTCTACACCTTTGGCATTCTAAGATGGACTCAGACTGAACTGGATTCCCTGGACCGCCAGGTTCGTAAGCTGCTGACAGCATACCGAATGCATCATCCTCGCTCATCTGTGATGAGATTATACATTCCACGAAAACTTGGAGGTCGTGGTTTTCTTAGTGCTAAGAATCTTCACAATCGTGTGGTGTATAATCTCCGAGAGTACTTTCTTAATATGAGCGGGGATATGCACAAGGATGTTGTAGCAGTTGACAAGGGTTTTACTCCGCTGTCTTTAGGCAAAGAGAACTGGCGTAAACCCCTAGTAATGGGCACACTTGATCGTGTGGCCGTATGGAAGAGCAAAGAGCTACATGGAAGATTCTACAAAGCCCTGATGGGGCCGGATGTAGATCAGACAAGCTCTGTATCCTGGCTACAATACGGAAACCTCTTTGGGGAGACCGAAGGTTTTGTCTGTGCAATTATGGACGAAGTTATCAAGACGAACAACTACCGGAAGTATATTATGAAAGACGGAACCGTCGATGTATGCCGAGCATGTCATCGTCCTGGCGAGTCACTCAGACATATTATTTCCGGTTGTAGTCATCTTGCTAACGGAGAGTATTTGCACAGACACAATCAGGTAGCCAGGATACTACACCAACAACTTGCTCTTCTTTACGATCTCATAGACTTTGAGGTGCCCTACTATAGGTATAACCCGACGCCGGTTCTCGAAAATGGCCGTGCTTTACTCTACTGGGACCGGTCTGTTATCACTGACAGGTATATTCCAGCTAATAAACCTGATATAGTTATAGTGGACCGGTCAGCGCGCCGAGCAATAATTGTTGACATTACTGTTCCACATGACGATAATCTCCTGAAGGCTGAAAAAGAAAAAATTAGTAAATATTTAGATCTTGCCCACGAGATTACAGCCATGTGGAGAGTGGACTCAACAATTATTGTACCTGTTGTCGTCTCGGTTAACGGGCTATTAGCGAAGAGTTTCGACCAACATCTTCAGAAACTCTCGCTTGGTAGTTGGATCAAGGGCCGAATACAGAAGGCAGTATTACTTGAGACGGCACGTATAGTGAGGAGATTCCTCAACTTGGAGCCCTAACTGCCGGTGGCCTGGCTCACATTCTGCCACCGGTGGACAGCTATTTTTTATATTTTTAAATATTTTTTCTATTATGTATACAAAATGTATTTAAAAATGTATAAAATAAGGAAAAAGATACAATAAAAGAAAATTTAATATTTATTTCATGCATTTACAAATTGATTTTACAATTTTAGTTTCGAAATTACATATTACATGATTATGAATTGATTGAGTGTATATATTATTACTAGCTGTCCCTAGCGTGATACAATATAGCCTATAGCCATCCTCAATAAATAAACAATCTAACACTATAATTTTTCAACCAGTAATTTCTGAGATTAACGCTTTTAAACAAACAAACAAACTCTTCAGCTTTATAATATTAGTATAGATCTTTCTGTACCTACTACGTATACGTTATATGTAACAAAATATGATTCAATTTTTTTATCGCCAAATTGGGAACAGCCAGATTCAATAGACGCTCTAGTCCTCTGTCACACTAATCTCTCAAAAGAGTAGTAACAAATTGCGAATGAATTCGTCAAAAGATTAGTACGACATGGTTGTAAATCAACGGGTCCCTAATTAATTTTGTTGACAAAAACTAATTCGTTGGTTTAGTCTACAGCTATAATAAAATATTTTAAGGGTTAATTTAAGCCTTTCTACACAAATTAGATGATACTTACGAACTATGATTTTTAATTCGCAATGAGATTAATTTATCGATTTTAGGGTTTCGCAAACTGTTAAGTGCGAGTCGTGTTTTACAAATTTTTACATATTGGTATTCTCCCTTGTATTTTTTTCCATAAATACTAAAATAAAATAAACAAATTCGTCGGTTTAGTCTACAGCTATAATAAAACATTTTAAGGGTTAATTTATAATTTAAGCCTTTCTACACAAATTAGTTGATACTTAGGAACTTTGATTTTTAATTCTTAATTAGATTAATTAATAGTTTTAAGGCAAACAGTCAAGTGCGAGTCGTGTTGTACAAATTTTCAAATATTAGTATAGCGCCTGCCTTGTATCTTTTACAAAAGTATTAAATGATAATGCTTTATATTGTATATTGATACGGAACACTTCGTGTGAGTTCGACACGCACTTAACCGGTTATTATGAATGTAATTAACTGAATAACAACACCAATGGTAATTTTTATAAAGCTCTCTTGTTTATCTTTCATTTTAATTTATATGAAATGTTAATTAGTGTATATTTGGCCATTTACACGTATTTGTGCGTAAGTGTGCGTGCGCGTATGCGTCTGTGTTTATACATATATTATTGTATATGATTAAGGATGTGAAAAGCACTCTGCTATTTTTCATTAATTAAAATAACATTATAATATTGTACATTTATTTTTAAAAGAGTAACTAATGAGTTTCTCGCCGGCTCTTCTCAGTAGAGTCCACTTCCGAGCCGGTGGTAGCTATACATGGAACTGACATCACAATTCGTAAATGGACGATTCGAAAGAGCTTGTAAAGGCCTATTTCAATAAAATATATTTTGTGTTTGAGTTTGAGCAATCAAACGATCATTCGGGTCATCAGATGTAATAACCACCGCCCATGAACACTTCCTGCTGGAAGTGTTCATGGGCGTCGGTTATTAGATCTGATGATCTGATGGTGCTCCATAGGAGCTATAATTTGTGCCAGACGTGGTCAGTTTAAAAAAGGAAAGGAATATAAAGTCAGGGAAGAGATTAGAGGTTAGATTCTCTTACTCACCGTACGTAATCTATATTTATTTAATTACTTTAGCTCGATTTTCTATGAGAGTATCTCTTTCCCTGGTCAAGTGAGCCCGTATATGAGCTACTTGCTACCCTTCGCGATTTCACACGCGTTTATGGTTACTGCTTCGCTAGTATGAGTCATAGCGTGATGTTATATAGCCTAAAACCTTTCTAAATAAATGGGCTATCCAACGCAAGATTAAATTTCGAATCGGATCACTAAATTCAAAGATTACCCTTTGCATATTTATAATATTAGTATTGATAAGTGGGCTACAACTACAGCGGGCTCTACTAAAATAATATTGTAAAGTAAAGTAACAGCCAGTAACTGTCACACTGCTGGATAAAGGTCTCGTCTCCAATTGAGGAGAAGGTTAAGACCTTAATCCACCACGCTGCGCCACTGCGGGATGGCGAATAAACATGTGTTAGAATTTCTTTCGGCACATGCAAGTTTCCTCACGATGTTTTCGTCCACCGAGCACGAGATAAATTTAAACACAAATTTAGCACTTGAAAACTGCAACGGTGCTACCCGGAGTTTGAATCCGCGATCATCCGTTGAGATCGCCGTGATCACTAGGCCATCTAGGCAAAATAATATTAATATACCTAAATTACCTTACATATGGCTGTTCATTATTATGATAATTTTCAAGTGTCAAATTGCAATAGGTCTTGAGGTTGCATTAAATTCATATTCTGAGACCGTGTTGGCTGTCTAGTGTATTCATGGCGCGTTCTCAATTATAGAATGGTGGATAGAATACACCATGTATATCAGTGATTCGAGTTCAGTCGAGGTAACTTCGATAGTGAACTGTGCCAGGTTCAATTTTCATAGATTCACTTTATATTAAGAAATTAATTATGAATGCGAATGTTTGTGTGTGATGTTTGTTATTTTTAAACCATGTAACGGTTAAAATATTTATGATATCCGAAATGGATTTAAAATATAGTATTTTCTCATATTTTCACGATTAAATTATATTGTTATCTAAATAATGATATAAATAGTTTGAAAAAATACTTAAAAATGCACATTACGTATGTGAATGACAAAATAATAAAATTAAATCTAAATAATAATAAATAAAACTGAAACGCGATTACGGAGTTGAATTCTTATATAAAGAAAGCATTACATTTTATAACTCATTTAATACGACAAATTAAAGACTAAATTTAAACGCAATTCGATATCTAATTCCTTTTAAAACGAGCAGTCATTTCGGAGTGTATACATCAACGTTGTAGACTACCTGTATAAAGCCAGCCCCACACATAACAAATGTAAACACGAAAACAAACCACTGCAGCACATGTGGCTCAGCCTCGTAATGCGCGACGATTTATCATTTTTACGATGCTACTTGCCCGTATTAGCGTATCTGCAGAATTAACTGTATTACGTCATACCCCGTTTAGGTACGTTTTGGATATTTATTACAGTAATCATTTATAAAAATAGTTTATTTTTCTGTGAACAATAACCTCGTGTAGCACCGGCTGATGCAAGTTCGATTCGTGTATGTGATAAATATGCCGAGATGACCTAGTGGTTGTAGAACACGCTGCTCCCAAATGATGGCCACTGCTTCAAACCTAAGCTAGCACCGCTGACTTTTCAAATGCTAAATTTGTATTTAAATAATATCGAGCGAATCAGAGGGTGGTCAAGACACATCTTGAGGAAACCTGCATACGCCGGGAGAAATTCTGACACATGTATATCCGCCAATCCGCGGTAGAGCAGCGTGATGCATTAAGCTCAAAGCCTTCTCCAAGCTGTTAATACAACAACTTTACATAATAATATTAAGTTTAGATTACGACACTATATACTCAGTCGCAGGGAACTAGCCTAATAAGCCGTTAAATTAACAGCCTCGCCTCAACTAGCGGCCTAAACAATTTACAGCCATACCGTCAATTACAATATTTAATTAAGTGGCTGGTTGTCGCTTCGGCCATTCATAATAAGGTAACCATCTTACAAAAAAATTAAGAAGAAATATCTAACAGTAGAAAGTGTTTATTGTTTTAAAATATAACATTGTTATTGGGAAATTAAAACCGTATCGGCTTACCCCGACTTCACCTGTTACTCATCTGTTCTATCCCTAGCGTGTTTTTATAATTCCGGAGGCTCCGCTTGCTGTAACGACGCGCAGGCACCGTGTGATCTGTACCGGCCAACGTTGCAGAGGCGAGCATAGTTGCCTGCGTTTTGTTACGCAGCGTCGGAAACGTTAAAAACCCTAATTGATAAAAAGACTTACATGAATTTTAGCTACCATAATATCAAGGAACTGCATTTGTTGGAATAGTCTAGGCAAATAGTTAAATGACGAATAGGGAAATCGTTAAATGTTATCGATCCAAGTCATTTGCCTAGCTAAGTGATTAAATTGATGAATGTCATTAGGGCCGGTGGCGTAAAGTAACGAGGCTAGGTTTAAGTGAACGGCTTATTAAGCTAGTTGCCTCCAACATATACATTGAGTATACCATGTCTAGTGTTGTAGTCTAAATTTACCATAAGGCTTTTTAAGTTAACGCTAGATACATACGCAGTAAACGACCTATTAGAGAAAATACTCAAAATGGATTCTGCAATGGTAAGTATTTTCGTTCTGCACTTTTTTTAAAAAGGAACCGGTTTCAAAAGCAAATACGTTGGTAATTTCGTTTACATGAATGATATACTTATTCCAGTTAAATTTATTTTAAAACCAAACTAATGCGACGATTTTTATGAAAATTTTATAAGACTTATCTGAAAATATAAATCAAAACAAGAATTACCAAATCGTTCCAGGAGTTTTCAAGTAATCGTTTAACAAACATAAAAATATCCCCGACGATCTAGGAATCTTAATTTTTTAGTCTTTTAAAGTAATGTTACAGACTGTAAGTGTCCCACTGCTGCTGGCCTACCCTCCTACTAAGGAGAAGCTCAATCCACCACGCTGCTCCACTGCGGGTTGGCGGATAAACATGGCTCAGAATTTCTCCTGGTACATGCAGGCTTCCTCACGGTGTTTTTCTTCAACGCCAAGCTTGAAATAATTTAAATACAAATTTAACACTTGAAAATTCAGCGGTGCTAGCATGGGTTAGAACTCGCCATCATCGGTACAGATCGACGTGTTCTTACCACGAGGGCATCGGCTCGGTTTACTACTTTAAAACCTACTTTTTTAATGCGGTTAAAAATATGTCAAAGGATACAAACTCTAAATTAAAGAGCAGCTAGTTAAAATTAATACATTCACAATTAATTACCACAAATATTAAATTTATTCCAATAATAATACAATAGTTATATGTATATAATTAAAAATATACGAATTACAGCCGCAATTGAATTAATTTCATCATACGTGATAGCACTAATCGTATCGATAAGTGTCAAATACCCTTTTAAATGTGAGAATTACAAATGTTATTTAATTAAATTAATGTAATCAATGGCGGATGATTTTTAAGTTAATTATGTATTTAATTTAATTTATATAAAAACATTTTATATTTCAGAAACATATTTTGACGCTGATAAGCAAAAATATGTCAATCCACAAACTTCATTTTGATAAAATGTATTATGAAATAAACACAGATTGGTCTAATGAAAAGTTTTATCAAGTAATAAGTTTTTATAATAAATGAGATTATTTTATATTCCAAATTATGGCACATACTTCAATATTCGGCATATTTAATTAAAGAACTTTTTTACGTAAATACGTAAAAAATTACAGTAACATAAATATGTACTATAGATGACTTGGAAAATTATTGGATAATGTTAAATACATGATGCACTATCAAAGTACATCAATATCTCAGAATTCTTTTTGTGGGTTGACACATTATTGCTTATCAGCGTTCATTTTAACTGCATTTATTAATATGCACTTAACGAGTGCAAAATGGAATTTTCTCTTAGTGTGAAATGGAGTTACGGATTTTATTTTACTCCCTATGGAAGTGTATTTTAATAACGCTAATAGAACTACTTTTTAGTATATCCTAATCTTCGTACTCAAATTTTAAAATGACCGAATTTTCAAACAAATTTCCACTAGGTATTGAGACCTCTAAAATAATTTAACTTTATTTCAATGTTACATAAAAAAAATCAATTGGGACAAAAATAAAAGTGGGCTATGTAGGACAAGTACTAGATGGAAGAATATTACTTAATTATACATCACTTAATACACGATAAATATCGCCGCGATAACCTAAAACCAACTAGATAAAAAATGTTAATGGGTCTTCAGATAAAACACACCTTATATGTAAAAATTATTATAATAACAAAGTTACAAAATTCGTCTTGCCGATGCTCAGAACCGACTAAACACAATGTTTCACCATTCCACTATAACATTAGAGTGTAGAAACTCATCACGTGATCATTATCAATTGTCTTTCCGTGACTAAAATTAACAGAATATAATGCTTATAATACCGAACAATATTAATAAATGCTAACACAATGTATCCAAAAAACCACATTGTTGCTCACCCTTATTGCCAAAATATTCCAAAGAAACCATACATACATACATTCAAGATGTCCTATATCCCAACTTCCACTTACGATTAATATTTTAATATGTATGTATGTATCGAAACAAAACATGTATACATACAACATCACTTTAATAATAGCCAAACTAAACTCCAGTCTTCTGTTATAACGAAATGGTTTCCGATATTCCTTCAGCAAACTTTAAAGACGTTACCCAAACTTACTCTCGAACTAACTCACGTCCTGCACATCTTGTAAGAGTGATGACGGTACAAAAAGTCTTAGTTTGATACTGGGAAGTTTTAAGTGCATCCGGCTTGAACGGAGGACACTTGTAACGTGAAACAAGAGTGTATTTAGACGCTTGTAGGCAATACTGTATCAAGCCACACGGACTTTATTTTGAGGAAATGACGTCTAAAAATGTTCTTTTCTTATTTAATCTGTTTGAAGGAGCATATATCCATCTGTTATTTTCTATTTCGATTAAAGGTATATTGAATTAAAAGCAGATTGCTAATTTGATAATAAAAAGTTTTATCTAATAATATATATTCAAATGTATAAGATTATTATGTATTGCATAATATCAATACATTTCAATATTCGAAGTTTCTTTCCGTATTCATTTACTTTAGATGTCTTATTTTTAATAATGTTAAGTAGGTACGTGATGCATTATCTACATCAAAATCTCTGCACTTGTGATATTGTCCGTACCCAAAAGGTACCTATGACCATGTTAGTAAGCCTATATCGATATTTAAAGGGCTGTCTTCTAAACCGTAGAGGTATCCGATGGTAATATTTTAATGGTTAAAATATCAGAAAAAATAATAAAAATGTGCCAAGTCGGGTGTTAGTAGAAACGTATGTATTTATCTCGTCTTTACCGGTTTATTTAAGTATTTTCTAGAAATACCTCAATTTTTTTAATAAATAATATGACAATAAACAGTTTTACCTTTATTCTATGGCTACGTAGGGTACGGGTCCAGGACCCCCAGCATTATAAGGACCCCGAAATGGCCCCGACTGTGTTTTCTAATATGTTTAGTGAATACATTAGTTTCTTAGTTAACATTAAAGAATTTAAAGAAATTAACAATACGATATAACTTATTAACGATTTTTTATAGACGAGTAACCCAAAATAAAAATAGATTTTTAAATGATTAAAAATAAATATTTTCAATAAAAACGATTTTTTTACATGTGTTGTAATACCATCAGAAGTATATAATTTTTTTGACCAGCAACCATTGTGGGTGTCTCTAGAACACCCTCCCAAAGTTTCATCACAATACGATCAATGGTTAAAAACACATCGAGGACATACATATAAACATTGATACTAATTTATAAACATGAAAATATTTTATTCTCCACAAAAAGTAGTAAGAAAACGTAGTATTATGACTCTTAATTTGTGGCACTTGATTCTAAACTATTTAGTAGTAGATGTCGTCTTAAAGTTCACTTAAGCTAAGTTAATTAGAGCTTTTCTCAAAATCTTGCGATCATTATACGCGGCTTTGTTAACTTTGTTTGTTTTTTTTTTATGTATAAAACTCTCATTTCTCGGAATTAATGGTAGCAGTGGTAGGGTACTGAATTTTATGGTTCCACCACAAGTGGTTAACGGGCACGAAGTCATTGACGTTGGTGATTCAAACTTCCAGGCAGTCATGTACATGAAATACCTGGGCCTCGTCCTTGATGGTCGCTGGAGGTTTGAAGAGCATTTCAAGCTCCTTGCTCCCCGGATGGAGAATGCACAGACTGCTGCCTAGTCTTGGGGGCTGCGGAAGGAGATATGCCGTCTTTACGCCGACGCCGTTTGTCTTCTCCAAGCAACGCATTTATGACTCCTTTAGTGGTTGGCTGCTCCTTTGGGCGGTGGTGATCACTTATCATCAGTTTATTTTATTTTATTTTTTATATTAAAAGCAACCTTACACAATATGGAGATTTTTTTACATACTATATATAGTTTTATAACCTGTTAGTTGATCTGGACGCAATATTAGATTTATGATAACATTTTCAAAAAAATTCCAATAATCGGCATTGAAACAGCAAGACAGAATAAAGTCGGTTTCCTCTCACAAGAAGAACACATGTACAAGGATATCTACAGGCTGTTACTTTACGGATATCTCATGTATTTCCAAAAATAATATCGAAAACAATCAAAACCACGATACAGCGACGAATCAGGCTCATAACACACATGTTATCTGAACAAGAAATCAAAAATATGAAACAAAGCGGAAACAACCAATAAAGAAGACCTTTAACTAACTCAATTCGACGAAATTCGCTGCAATTCCACCGAAATTAACCGTGTAGTTTCATTTTTCCCAACATTTGAACTTGTAATAACGGTACGAAACCGCAACGACCGAAAGACCACAATTTTATGGACTATGAACAGCGTCGAGCCAAAACTGTTATGGCCCCTTGTAGACGATTTAAATTTCATACTCAGTGTCCTATATTTAGGGTTCCGTGTCTTCTACGTAAAAACGTCTTATTTTTTTGTTTTCGCAGGAGACTTCTTCGAAAAGTTACCTGATTCCTGGGAAGGAGATCGCGTTATGTGGAGATTTATACCCTCATGCCTTACGCCTTCCTCAGCATGGAAAATAGAGAGGCCTCGGGATAGCTTGCGCATGTGCATCCGCTGCTCCTCCTGCCCTTGATCGTAGCTAGTGGAACTCGTCTCAGGAAGGCAAAGTGTGGTCTTGTCCTTCCTGCACCCCCTGCTGGTGCGTACGGCAGTTCGACGTCTTATGAAGATTTCTTTGTCGTTACGTGATATTTCATTGCTTTGAGATTTTTGTAAAATTATAAGGCCCCGACTAGAAACCTAATTTTATAATGATACTTAATTTATTTGACCACATTATTCCACATCTCTCTTATTTTTAATATGAAATAATTAAAATGTATTAATTAATTTAAATTGTTTAAAATGCGAAGCCATTTTTATTACTAAAATAAATACTCAGAAAGTAATCTTAATTCAAACGGAACAGTAAATTCTAAATATACAGAACTTATGTTACAAACAACGATTCGTCCTTACCGGTTTTAATATGTGAAACATACTTGTAAGAGCACACGATTTTCTGACCTCCTTTAGTGTTTATAACAAAGCGTATGATTTCTCTATTCTTGTTAGTTTTTAAAATATAAATAACTTTTTACTAAGAGTTGAAGTGAGACGTATTTAAGTTAAAGTTGTATACGTATATTTAAATATATTTTCGGCACTTTTATATTTTTAGTTTACATAAATATTGAATATGTACTTAAGCAATGTGACTTAAACTTTTTTATTCCTTTAATGTTTAAATTGAATAATTACGCTAAAGTATATACATACATACATATTAATAAATTCAAATTATCTTAATTAGTTAGCTTCTTAGCTGAATGAAATCTATACTAATATTATAAAGAGGTAAAATCTGTATGTGAAACTACTGATCTGAACAGAAAAAAATATTTTTACGTTGGATAGCCTGTTTATTGGGGAAGGCGAGTCAAAGATAAAAGTAAAGTAACAGCCTGTAAATGTTCCACTGCTGGGCAAAGGCCTCCTGTCCTATTAAGAACGTTTAGAGCTTAATCCATTACGCTACTCCACTGCGGGGCGGATATGATTGTGTCAGAATTTCTCCCGGCCATGCAGGTTTCCTCACGATGAGGCACGATGATCACCGAGCTCGAGATGTATTTAAACACAAATTTAGTACTTGAAAACTTAGCGGTGCCAGCCGAGATTTGGACCCACGATCATCGGTTAAGATCGACGTGTTCTAAACTCCATCCAGGCCTTCTCGGCTATTAGACACAGGTGCGAAACCATAAACGGAAGCGAGTAAAACCGCGAGAGTCAGCGAGTTTTTCATAAAAATGTTATAACAGCTTTCAGCAAAAAAAAAAAAATTTCGTCGCACGTAGAATTCCGCAATCTTGCTACGAAAATGAAAACTTTAATTTCTTATACGAAATAAGTAAAATAAATGTCGCAATTTTCGCCCACTGTATTACACATTAAAATTTAAAACAAAAGTGTTCCGTAGCTGAGAATGCACAATATGCATCTTTCACACCCGCGGCGGATGTGACATGTTATTTAAGTTTTTTGTTGAAAATACGAAAATGAAAGCACGTGGCATAATAGGAAATCTGCCGGATGAAATGTTGAATGCGACCATTCGTATTGCAGATAGAAATGTGAAATCATCTGTGTGTTTTCGACCGACTTCAAAAAAGTAGGAGGTTCTCGATTTGTAGCGTTATTATCTTTGTTTCCTCAAAACTCCTCAATTTATTGACCGATTTTGAAAATTCTGCTTTTTATTTAAACGGTATACTTTTATTTTGGTTTCACGGGATTTTTAATGAAACTATTAGAGTTCGGTTTTTGAATCTAAATAACTTAAACGAGTTTGCCACCTAACTAAAAGTTAATGCGTATTTTTTCCTTTAAATAGTACTAATTACTTCATTAAAAAGTAAAGGAAGTTACTTTTTCTATAGATCGTCTATACTAACATGGAGCGATAAATACCCGATGAAAAAAAATAGTAATGAGGTACTATTTTATAATGACAAATTACAAGTACGAGTACAAATTATATGGTAAAATTTTATTTTAAAATACGATCTATCTTCACATTTCACATTAGATACATTGTACATTAGAAAAAGTAAAGAAATATATATCGATTAGTTTTCTTTAGGTGAAAATTATATTTGTAAGTTTTACTCTCGTAACTGATATAAAACAACTGTATAACCTGGTACCAGATACGTTGTAAATAGTTACGAACAGAGTTACAATCAATTCTTTCAAGTGTAAAGCAATGGCAAACGATTAATGTAAATTTTGATGAAATTCTGAGAGCAAAACTTATAAGTGCAATTCTCGCCTTATATAAAACATGTAAATAAACTTAGTGATATTATAGATGGTACTCTAAAATAAAACAGATGCATAGGCAGAGATTCAACAAATGATCAGTAACAAAATCCATTTGGAGCTCTTAGGGAACTAAATACTAAAAAAGACATTATAAAATTTCGTCGTACAATAAATGTTTAGACCAGAACATTAAAATTGTAAACGTTATTTCTGTTCAATGTACTGTGCTTAGACTTCGTAACGCGAGCTGAAATTTAATTCCTATCTAAAATAAAACGGATAGAAAGACAGAGAGACGACGTATGATCAGTAACAGAATCCCTTTGGAACCATCAAGGAACTAAATACTGAAAACGACATCCTTATAAAATTTTGTAGCACAATAAATATTTAGCCTAGAACATTAAATTTGTAAACGTTATTTCTGTTCAATGTACTGTGCTTAGATTTCGTAACGCGAGCTGAAATTCAAAAGTTAGAAAACTAGTTTCAATATCTATTCCGCTAAGTTTCTGAATAACGTTTACGGAATAGCGTTGACAAAACTGTTTCACGACATTCCAGCGAGTCCACCTAGTGTGTGCCGTACCATGTGTTCGATATTAAATTATTCATAACTACATAGTGACCGCGTAAAATTCGTCTGCGTAAAATTATTTACCCCTACCTTTTTATTATCATTTTCTTCCCTATTTCAACCCCTTATAGCTCTTTTTCGGATTAAAAAGTAATTTATCGTTTTTTTAGATCCTAGAGTATCTCTGTTCCAAATTTCATATATTACATAGACATTTTAGGTTCCTGTATTTCTATTAAATTTGTACACTATGCCAAATCTTACACTGGTCTGACATATATACATATATAAGATTTTAAGGAGTTACTTTACATTAATATCTATAGATATAAAATCGATATAGATTTTTTCATGTATCCATGATAGTATATTTTATGTCGCGACATGGATACAAATAATATCTTATGCGATTGTGACTTTTTGTCTTTTCATAATCCATCAGGGGTTGGTAGACAAGCATGTGTAACAATTTATCGATATTCTAAGTATAATTCTTCACCGCTTATGTAACTGAATTTAAAAACAAATTAAGTGCTTAAAACTGGTTCATTTAAATTCTCGTGTTCTATTCATCGCGCTATATCATGTCAACGACTAATTTTTTCCCGATTAATAAATATGATACACATTTTCAATATGAAAATTGATCTCCAGACATGTTTGTTCGTCCACTTCCAAATTAAACGGCTTTGCGTAGAAATTTTATTACCAGAAATTTCTTACAGTATGGTTTTATAAATTTTTTAAAATAAAAAATATAAAAAATACCTATAGGAAATGTGATATGATAACAAATAGTAGGGGCAATCGTATTCCGAAGAGACCAAGCATAGTTTTCGTCGAAGTAGCTTATTTTGCGTCACTTTTGTATGCAATTGAGATCCCTGGCCAAGAATATACGTTGGGCTATTGGAAATATCTAAATGGCTTTTGAACAATAGTTCAAGGAATTACATAGAAAACGTATGAAACTGTTTGAGGAAGTTGACAAAACTACAGTTAAATTCACAGAATATCTTGGAACAATGCAGTCGTTGATTAGTTTCTACTTTCTTGTACTCGTATGAAATTAAAAAAAAGTAATTAAGTAAAATTCAGTTTATTGAATTCAACGAACATATCCATTTTGTCACTCCTGAATATTTTTTTATTTCGAATTTTGACTATTTTTTGCGTGACGTCTGCAAACTTTACTGGGGTACGGTCTACCTGCAGCCAACTGACTATAACTCGTATACGGGCTGGCTCGACCCGGGCAGTATCTCACTCTCACAAAAGATCAACCTGAAGTAGCTAATATAAGAGAGTCGGAAGCCAAATACTTCTTCATTCCTTTCCTTACTTCCTATTCCTCTTGATCCTTCTTTCTTCAGCAGGAAAAGTATCTTTTCTATGTATCTCTTTTCATATTGGTGAAAATGCGATTTTATTTGTATTGATAATACTACAGCTCATCTGTAACTATTTACTAAGTAGATAGAGATGACAATTGTTTAACAAACATCGAAAAAATATATTGAAATTTTTAGCCTTTACCTATTTGGACGCTGATAAGCAATACTATGTCAACAAATGGGCTTTATTTTTGAGCGTCTAAAGATGTCTCTTTTTTGAGAAATTTGTTATAAGTTTTTTAAATATATTCGATTATTGAATTCACATTTCAATATTCGATACATTAAATTAAAGGACTTTTTTCCTTACTCAACTAGTTAGGTGACTTGAATAATGTTCATACATCAATAAGAATACATCAATATCTCCGAATTCGACTTTTTGTGGGTTGACATATTATTGCTTGTTAACTGAACTGTTGTAATACCTAAGTGTGCACTTTTTTCAATAGCAATAAACTGAACTCTTTACTCATTGTGTTTTTAAATGACTAGTTAGTAATATATTCGGTTTTTTTTTTAACTCTCGTTCAAATTATGTTGCAATTGAAAATCATATAAGAATAGATTTTTTATGGCACATTGCTATTGTTGAATTGTATACGAAATCATATTGTACTTCAAGGCTGTTCACAGCTAACACCTTTTCACTTGGTTGCTTGGCGGCCATTGATAAGTATAGTCGTAGCAACAATGTTTGTAACTATGTATAATTTTTTTTTTTTGCATTAAAGAGTTCATTTACCGTGAAAGGTTATTAAACATCATTTTTTCTAATAATTTTTTGTCGAATTTTTAAATTAAAAACCTTTTAATTGGGTTGTATTTAATTATTTTCAACAGACTTCAAAATACATTTTTTTTTCATAATTTAAAGGCTTTCGGTTTGGTGAAGAATTTTCATACTAGTAATAATATGTTTTTTTTTTAATAAATAAATCAAAATAATAGCAATAAATATGTCGCTATATTGAACAAATTTATGTTTTTTACATTTAATCGACTTCAAAAGTTGTAGACAATATTTTTTAGATTAATTATTGTAGGAGTTATTTCTTTTTTAGTAGTAAGGGACAGATTGTGAATTACCTAAGTTACAATAACCTTATGTCAACAGCTTATCATCATTTACAAAATATTGCTTCTTCCGATGCAGTGCTGTTAATTATTGAGAAGTTCTCCTGACGTTTCACCATAAGCTTATCATCATTTACAAAATATTGCTTCTTCCGATGCAGTGCTGTTAATTATTGAGAAGATCTCCTGACGTTTCACCATAAGCTTATCATCATTTACAAAATATTGCTTCTTCCGATGCAGTGCTGTTAATTATTGAGAAGTTCTCCTGACGTTTCATCATAACCTTATCATCATTTACAAAATATTGCTTCTTCCGATGCAGTGCTGTTAATTATTGAGAAGTTCTCCTGACGTTTCACCATAAGCTTATCATCATTTACAAAATATTGCTTCTTCCGATGCAGTGCTGTTAATTATTGAGAAGTTCTCCTGACGTTTCATCATAACCTTATCATCATTTACAAAATATTGCTTCTTCCGATGCAGTGCTGTTAATTATTGAGAAGTTCTCCTGACGTTTCATCATAACCTTATCATCATTTACAAAATATTGCTTCTTCCGATGCAGTGCTGTTAATTATTGAGAAGTTCTCCTGACGTTTCACCATAAGCTCCACCTTACCATATGCATTTATGAGGATAAATTGATTAATAATCATATTAAAATAATCTGATTGTTAAAAATATGACAGTTCGCAACGAGTGCATGTAGTTACAAACAGCCGCATCGCGCCGCTTCGCATCGCTTTGAAATCGCATGTCATCGCTTCTCAATCGCATTCGCATTAAATCGCCGCCAAAGGATGTCGCCTTAAATAAATGACAAATTACGTGATAATTTACGACTATGTCCTAAATCACGCTTGCATTGTGTTCACTTGAAATTCATAAAGGGGCGACCTTTTTACATACACTTTAATATTTTTCTTCTTATCGTTCGTTCTTGAGAAAATAAAAGTCTATTTATCATTAAACGTGTTTCATAAAATATAATAAAATTTAAACGAAATATTGAATAATTTCACTTTCAATTATTATATTTTCAAGGACATTTTTTTAAAGTGCATAGGCAAGGGCTTGACGCTAATTGGACGCTGATAAGCAATACTGTGTCAAGCCACACGGACTTCATTTTGAGAAAATGGCGTCTAAAGATGTCAAACCTATTCTTAACAAATATGTTTGAAGAAGTATATATTCATCTTTTCTTTTATTTTTTGATAAAAGGTATAATGAACTAAATTTAGACTTATATATTGAATATAATATCTATTAAAAAGTTATTAATATATTTGAGATTATTTTATAAATTGCAAAATATGGAACGCACTAGAAATACGGAACAATTAATTAAGAAACTTTTTTACGTACTTATTTAGTATATATGACTTCATTTTTTTTAAATATTGTTAAATAGGTGATGCAGTATCAAAATACATCAATATCTCCGAATTTGACTTTTTGTGGGTTGACACATTATTGCTTATCAGCATCCAATTAAGCCTAATACTTTGGTTTCCTAGGATTACGGCCCCGTATTATTATATCCGTTTACGTTGTCCTAGGAAACCAAAGCATAAGCAATTTTTCTTTTTGTATTGATGTCTACCTTGTTAAGCGCTGGCCTACAAAATGCCTATTTTCTCTTCCCTTAAAGGCTCCCAAATTATAACTGGCAGGAAACACTGACGCTGGAAGGGTATTACATATCTTAGCGGTCATTATCACGAACGTGGGCGTGAATCGTTTCGTTTGCGTTGGTGGAACATCGACTAAATAGGAATAGCACTGTTGATTCAGTGGCTTCGAAGATAATCAATCACAAAACTACTTTGCTATAATCCGTAAATTAATATACAGCTGTCTGGTATCATGCAATATGAGCACCACCACCCCTCCTACATAAGCAAACGCACATGCAGCAAAGCAGGCAATCGTAACACACCCTCTCACATTTGCACACACACTTGCAGCACAAGCGGGCAAGCACCGCCCACACTCCCACATATGCACACGCACATGCAGCTCTGTTTGAGAAGAGGAGATTCTCAATTCATGATGCATGTTTTTTTTGTTTTTAATGTTTTCTACATTCACAGAATTCAGATATTTATTAGTCGATTTTATTTTTTTCTAATTTAAAGTGTATACTTTCCAGTTAGTCCCGTAGAATATTTAGGTTTATATCAAAATTAGTTTGATTTTAAAATCAATACAAGTGAAATAAATTTTTCATTGACGTATTACGTACATTGTTTTAGAAGTCGCATTTTGTTTAATGTGTTGTTATTTATTCATACAGATTTACCACTTCTATTGCGATAGCCAGTCTGTGAACAATTGTCTATGTCTTCAAGCAATCCAATCTTCAATTATTGGATAATTTGCTTGCCCTTATTGGATGCTGCCATCAGAGATAAGTGACGAATTATTGTCGATATGTATTATTTATACAATAATTGTTATCATTGTCCATAATGTGACTTAAAATAATAATCAGGTAGATATATAGAGAACAGGCAGAAGAATTGATTGCATTACATTAATTCAGGCAATTTTTTTTAGGTTTTTCTATTAGGGTTCCGTACCCAAAGAGTTACAATAAGACTAAGCCGCTGTCCATCTTTCTGTTAGTGAGATGTATCTAATAAACTGTAATGGGAAACTGTAACTGTAATTGGGGAGCCAAGATGAAATTTTTACATTTTGCTTCTATTGTCGCTATAATCACAAATAATTAAAACCGGTCAAGTGTGAGTCGAATTTGACTAATTGTTACATATTGTTACAGCGCCACTTTTGTTTATTTTTCAAAAGTATTTAGTTAACAGAGAATATACTTTATAGTACACCGCTTGCAATAATTTTTACAAATATTTTAACACTAAACTGTTAGTGTACAAATAGGCGGTCTTATCGCTAAGTAGCGATTTCTACCAGACAACATTTGATTTCTTATACAAAGAAACGGAACCCTTCTTGTGTGGTCCCGACTCGCACTTGACCAATTTTTATAACATTAATTTAATTTCAAACGGCCTACTGATATCTATTACATTATTGTATTACTTTTCTAATATTTTAACATTGCAACTCTATACGGTATCTGTTTCAGTTGTAAAAACCAAAAGTAAAATTCGCGTAACCTTTTTGTAATTTGTGTTATGTAGCTGTAAACTGTAACAAACTTTGTAATATTAATATAGGCTAAGCGTATGATGTGCAACTCAATATTGTATTAAATAGACGAGGAGTTGGGGCCGCCGGCATATAAGATATATACAGTAGATTACAATCGTATATTTGTCACTATGTATTTGTTCATAATTTACATAAGCTACGCTAGGTTACGTTACAAAAACAATGCAGCATTGCAAGAAGCTGCTTCGCCTACTTACCTGTAGCGCAGCATACGAAACTATGTACTTGTTCATAATTTACATAAGTTACTCTGCGTTCTATCACAAGGACTACGCTGCATTGCAGGGAGCTGCTTCGCCTACTTACCTGTAGCGCAGCATACGAAACTATGTACTTGTTCATAATTTACATAAGTTACTCTGCGTTCTATCACAAGGACTACGCTGCATTGCAGGAAGCTGCTTCGCCTACTTACCTGTAGCGCAGCATACGAAACTATGTACTTGTTCATAATTTACATAAGTTACTCTGCGTTCTATCACAAGGACTACGCTGCATTGCAGGAAGCTGCTTCGCCTACTTACCTGTAGCGCAGCATACGAAACTATGTACTTGTTCATAATTTAAATAAGTTACTCTGCGTTCTATCACAAGGACTACGCTGCATTGCAGGAAGCTGCTTCACCTACTTACCTGTAGCGCGACATACGCAGCTATTTGCTTGTTTATGATTTACATAAGTTGCGCTGCGCTACATTACAAGGTCTACGCTGCCTTGACCATAAAGATGCGTGGATTTAATGTACGCACAATTTCATACTGGATGTTTAATAAATTAGTCATTCGTAAAAAAAGAATATATTATCGAGTTGAGAGAGAGAGGTGGTGACTTCCTTATTAATGTTTTTTTTTGTATTGATGATTGAAAAGTGCTCGTAAGAGTTTAAAATTGTGTCGCCTACTCGCCTGTGGCGCAGCATACACAGTTATTTACTTATTCATTATTTATATATCGCGCTACGTTGCGCTGCAAACCTCTATGGCGCATACGTCGAAGCATATACTTCAACTCGAATACTAGCTGGCTTGACTGAGACTGTGCCTTACACTCACAGAAGATCAGCGTGAAGTAGCTAATATCTGTGTAGCTAAGCGTGAGAGTGCCGGAACCCGACTCCCTCCCGTATTCTTATTCTTATTTCCTATTCCCTCACATCCCTTTTTTAAGTTGACGATAAATTTGTAGCTCCTCTGATACTTCAAATGTCCATAAGTGGCTGTGATCACTTAATTATACTCGCCTGGTCGTTTGCCAGCTATTTTATATAAAAATATGTATACATCTTTTTTCATATTTTAAAAATGATACTCTTCGCTACAATTCATGCAACTAAATTCAAAATTTATTTTATTCAAATACACTTTTAAAGCACTATTGAATTGTCAATTTTCAAATCAGTCCTTTTAATATAAGCTACCATGGATTCAGAATATAGTTTCTACCAAGAACCGACAAGAAACTTGATAGTTACTCTTTCAAAATATAGTACTATCAATTACAGCTTAAATATATCTCATGTTTCTCAGCATACGAAAAGCCGTAACCTTTCATACAAAGTTAGAACGTAGGAAGAACAATAAAATACAAAGTTACATTTAAAGCGATACATCACATCGAACTGATATTGGAAATATTGAATTCAAAGTCATAAACCCGCGCCTGACAAACTAGTATGAACTCATTCCCTCTGTTGATCCCTCACAAATAAAAGACTTTTTATTACTCCTCACTATAGACGTTATTATCGCTTTTGTTGCTTTTGATGGTACTATTTACAAAACTTATCGTTTTCTTAGATTTTCACGATTGTTATTCATTGAAATAAAACTATTTTAAACGGATTTAAATCGCGTATAATTATTTTTATCATCCCGACGTTTCGAGCACTTTGCAACGTTCGTGGTCACGGGTAGACTAAGGTGACATTTGTCTATTTGAGGTATAGTTTCTTAAGAAACCGTTGGTGGTAGTTGTAAATAATATTTTCTAAAACCTCAAACAGACAAATGTCACCTTAGTCTACCCGCCACCACGAACGTTGCAAAGTGCTCGAAACGTCGGGATGATAAAAAAAAAATAATATACGCGATTTAAATCCGTTTAAAATAGTTTTATTTCAACTATTTACAAAACTTATTTATGATTTTCGGATGACGAACAATATGCTATATTTCTCATGCGCTTTACAAATGAATTGAAAATTGATTTATACTAATATTATTATAAAAAGGTAAGTTTGTATCTTTAAAAGTACTAATCCGATAAATTAAAAAATATTTTTGCGTCGGATAGCCCGTTTATTGAGGAAGGTTACAGGCTATATAACATCACGATACGAGTTAGATGAACGAAACAGTAACCATAAACGTGATTGCACCCGCGAAGGGAAGCTACTTCGAAACACATTTTTTTAATAATTATATTTATAAGAACAATTTTGATAGGCAATTTTTGGTATGGAATTTACTGTAGTGATATTGTCCGATTCAAGTTTTTACGCTAGATGGCTTCGTTTCTGCGGTTAGACTAGAAATAGAGCAGGATAAAAACGTAATAAAAAACCGTTTAAATAAAGCGATACGTCTGTTAGGAGAAAATTACATTTATAAGTTTTATTCTCGTAATTGACATAAAACAAGTAGCCTCGTAACAATTACCTAGGTAGCCTTACAAGAGATGTGGATGTCAAAAAGACACTGATAATAAATTCCTTTATGTGTAAAGCAGTGAAAAACTTATGTAAATCTTTATGAAAGTCTGAGAGCACTTATGTGTGTAATTTTCATCTAAAATTTTCATAAATTGTTTATAATTTAGGTATTTTACATCTGTAAAAATTTATTGATACCATGTTTCAGAGCTAGTTTTAATAAATTACGAAAATAATATTTATGTAATCCTCGCTTAAGATTTACGGAAATTATTTAACATTGTTTTTAATATACCTTAAATAATATACTGTTACTGTTGATATTATGACTTTAATATACTAAAATTAACCTTCAATAAATAAGTTTTGAACGAGACTAATTTAATATGCTTATATAATCTGTGTAATGCTAATACCTTGACGCGCTTCACGGTTGTTATACTTAAGAAAATGTCTACCATCTCTTCTTGCACCTTCCTAGTGTTTATATAAAATAAACACAATATCGTCGAAGTGTAACATTTTGTTTTATTTTTGAACCATATTCTAATATTTACTAGACTATCTGTAGTATAATAACTCTGGTTATTATAGTTGAGCTGTGATAGCGTAGTGGTTAGAACACATTGATCTCAACCGTTGATCGCGGTTTCAAACTTCGGCTAGCACCGCTGAGTTTTTAGTTGTGTTTTAATTCATCTTGACCTCGGTGAAGGAAAACATCGGGAGGAAACCTAAATTTGCTGACAGAAATTCCGACACATGTATCCGTCAACCCGGAGTGGAGCAGCGTGTTGAATTATGCTCTAAATCTTCCCTTAATAGATTACCCAGCAGTGTGACGTTTACAGGCCTACCTTTACCTTACATTACCTTACATTTTTACTTTTTCAGAGTTATTTTATACCAGTTACGAAAATACTTATAAGTGACATTCTTCTTTAACAAACTTACTTTAACACAGCGATTAATAAATAAACTAAAAATCCATAATATGCATTATCCCTAACTATCTTCAGCACGTTCGGTTCGGCTATGAAGTACTTCGCGGTAACTTTCTTTATTATATCGACATGATCTATAAGTATCATTTCTCGGGTAAGTTTCCTGTTTAACTCCTTCAAACTTCTACATCGTATTATAAAAGTTACTGGTTTCGTTGCAAAAAGGCGAAATCGGTAAGATATTATGTACTTCGTCAACTCTTTTAATCTCGTAAATAAGGATTTAATCGGAATGAATAAAATAAAAAAGGTGTTCGTTAAACATAGAAAAAAATAATCGACTAAGTTCTTAAGGCGTCTTCTCTGTCACTCTTACCTTTTTTTTTTTGATTACGCAGGGTAAATCTTCATAGATACCCGACTCCTGGGGGGGAGACCGGGTTATGTGAGATTGTACTCACTAAAACCCCCTGCGATGGCCGCCACAGCACGGAAAACGGAGAGGCTACGGGATCGCTTTCGCAGGCACGTCCGCGGCCTCTCCCGTGCGTTGCTCCGCTCGTGGCTTGCGGAGCCCTTCTCAGGAGGGCAAAGATGGTCTCGCCCTCCCCGCACCCCTCGCTGGTGCGTACACCGGCAGTCCGGGGCCATACCGGACTGCGGTCCTCCTCTCGGCCGTATGAAAACGGATGCGTGAGACCCCCATCTCACGCACCCACGGCCGGAGGGAGTGCCCTACTTATTCCGCCCCGGGCACTGGGGCTTAGAGGCCGTGAAGGCGACCCGCAGGTCGCCTCCACCGGGCGGGATCGGCCCTCTCCAGAGCCCGCCCCGCAGTCTCTTTCTGGACCATGACGGTCTCACAGAAGTTGACTACGGCCTACCACGCCGATTCCCTGCGTAGCATCGCCGACACGACTGCTCGCAGGGAGAGATTTCGCCCGATTTGCTGGACCAAGACTTGCCTTTCCGCGGTCCCTGTCACTCTTACCTATATGACGTTTTGCTAACTTATCAGACATTGTTCAAATTCGCTGAGGTGCGGACGTGTCCACCACCAAAATATTTGCACAATATTGTTAAAGCAACAGTAAAAGCCCACAAAACTGCACTATTTAATGTATTGTCATTGTTTTTATTATTAAACATTTTAAATAAATGACATTTAATTATTATTCATAACGTATTTGTTTTAACAATTATTGATATTGTATTGTTAGCGTTTCGCGGGACAAGGATAGCAATATATGAATCGAAGCTACGCCACAACTATCTCCCTCTGATGTTTAATACTTTTAGCGGGGTAGTATTTGCAGTGATCTCGTTAGACGTAGGAAAATGTCAATTTTGGACGTTATTAGCTCTGGGTATTGTATTGGATTGTATTTCGGAACACATCCATAATAACACGCAATTAACGAAAACCATAGAAGCGATACTATATCAAAAACGTCACAGCACAGACCCACACAAACTCGTATCATATAATACTTTAGCCGCCATTCGTGGTTTCACGCGCGTTTATGGTTACTGTTTCGCTCCTGTGATCTGTAGCGTGTTTTTATATAGTTTATAGCCTTATAAATTATCCGACGCAATAAGAATTTTTAAAATCGGACTAATCGTTACCCCTCACATACAGACTTACAAACAAAATTTACCTCTTTATAATATTAGAAACATCGAGTATGATATGGACGGTGATAAGCAATATTGTGTCAAGCCACACGGACTTCATTTTGAGAAAATGGCGTCTAAATATATCAAACTTATTCTTAACAAATATGTTTGAAGAAGTATTTATACAATCAATATTGTATAAATACTTCTGGAAACAATTTTCCAGTCAGTTGTTGTCCAGCTTTCCTTTTCTTTATGAATAAAAGGTATAATTAATTAAAAGCAGATTGATATATTTAAAATAAAAAGTTTCTCAAATATTTGAGATTTTTGTAAAATCGCAAAATATGGAACGCACTTGGAAATCGAAACAATTAATTAAGAGACTTTTATCCCTTATTATTAAATTTATATGACTTGAATTTTTTTAATAATGTTAAATAGGTGATGCAGTATCAAAATAAATCAATATCTCTGAATTTGAATTTTTGTGGGTTGACACATTATTGCTTATCAGCATCCATATAAAACAAATAAAAATAGACAAAACCAAAACTTTAGTAAGTCGATCAGCATATTTGATTTTTCTCTTATCTTTATCAGTAAAACAATTTTCGAAACAGCTTTTTAATATAGATAGATAAAGACGTTGAATTGCAACTTTAACCTCAAATGTTCAATGATTATTACGGTAGAAATTCGACCAACCGACGAACTCTGGTAATATAATCAATACTATACCAAGCGATATCTCAGCTTACTGTCTATTAGCTTATCGCGCGACCTAACATTTTACTTCCTTGTAAGGAACTATTGTAGTCATGAAAGATTTCAGTTTTCAGATTACAAGGAAAGTATCCATTACCGTTGAAGCCATTTTGACTAGTTTCGAACCGATGTGTACTCGCATGTATTTATATGATTGGGTAGGAGATGATTTTTTATAAAGATATAATAAGTCCTGGTAGGTATAATATATAGTTATAAGGCAATTACACTTATAAGTTTCGTCATAGTCTTTCACAAACATTTGAATAAGCTTTTTCTCATCGCTTTACACGTGAGAGAATTTTCTGTGACTCATTTTTGATATTCACCGCTATCGTAACTACTTAAGACGTATCTGTTGCTAGATTACAGAGTTTTATATTGCTCTCGAATGAATTGAACTTGAATACCAATAAAAACTTTTTGAAAAAAAAAACCAAACCGACTTTACACCGAAACAAGTAACCTAAAAAGTAATAATTATTTTTATTATATTTTCTACCACATTTTGAAGTCGGTGCCAGATAAAACCTTTTACGTTTTATATACTCTTTAAAAAAAATTGAAAATCGGTCCACGTACAGCCGAACATAGAACCTCCTCCTTTTTCGAAATCGGTTAAAAATACTGAACCGATTTTCAATGAAAATTCTATGGAACAAAACACGAATTAGAGATATTAGTCCAACCGTTGAACAATGAGGAAACGTACATTAAAAAAATATATTTAAAAAGTCTCCGATGAACTGAGAACTTCCTCCGTTTATTGAAATTAATTTAAGTAGAAATAATTTTTTTAAAACCTTCGTCAAACAAGATTAATGGCCAACCTATAATCCAACTTTAACCATCTGTTGTTTAACCGCAAATAAACCACATACGTAATGTATGTACCAATATTTATCTAGTGGACGAAAAATATGTATTCCAATATACATAAAACAATAAAGTAACAATTGAATAAAAATAAAACTCTTGTATTATATTTCAATTTTTGTCAAAGAGGAATGTCGGATGTAATTTTTTTAACTTTATATATTGCATTTAATTGCCTTTTTGTAATATGCGATGCACATTTATTTAATTATCTACACTAATTTTATAAAGAGGAAGGATTTAATTGTTTATTTGCATTGATTAGACTGCGGCACTTCTAGATCGATCTTTTTGCGTTGGTTTGCCCGTTTATTGTTAAAAGTTATAGGCTATATTACATCACGCTATGACTCGTAGGAGCGAAGCAGAGCGAAAAATTTGAGTGAAATCGTAAGGGTGGTTAGACTCTTTTTTATTTATCAAATTAACAAAATATACATGGCTAGATACATAGCATTAAGTCAACCACAGATGATTGCCCTTCATTGTAAGAATTTATTAATATAATATTAAGTAAATAAATTGAATAATTACATACACGTATATATATCACGCCAAAATTGCAAATGTGTTAAATAGGAAAACGTAGTATATAAGAAATTTATTTCTTAATTGACAGAGTAACTATTTCAATGTGTAAATAGTGAAACCGACTAAAATGAAATCAAAAATCAAAATCAAAATTTGCTTTATTCAAGTAGGCTTTTACAAGCACTTTTGAATCGTCAATACAAAAACAAAAGAAAACTAAACACTAATTAATTAATTAATTTACCACAATGAAACACCTCATTTACTAACAGAAGTTAAATTTCCCCCGATGTCAAGATATCACCGCTGCATATGAGCATTTGCAGCATTGGAGCACCAATAAAGCATAAATCGGGATAGGAAACGAGAGGTCTCTCACTTACGTAGTCTATTCGTACGTAATGAAACATATGTTTTTCATCATTTGCATAATTTCCCAAAAACAAACATCGAAACGTAAACAAGCGGCGACGCTGTATTGCAGCATATTAATAAGCTTTTATTGAATAATTCAATTGATGTCGTACTGACGAGCATGTTCCATTATTTCAATTTTAAATGAAAATCACAAAATTATTCTTCATAAATAGCATAGGTAGAGGATAATTACTAGGCTCCTTTAAATATTATTTGGAGCGTTTGTACTTATAAAATATAGGTAAAAGTCACATATTTATTTAGCAAAATCCCTGTTCTATCTTTTTTCGAATAAATGTCAAACGAGCAGTACATTTGATGGTAATGATAACGTTGTTGCCTTGCCAGCCTAAAAAGTTAGGAGTTAGACTTCCAGCTCTTGTCACTCATCATATGAAATGCAGCAATATTAGCTACTTCACGCCGATCATCTGTAAGAGTGAGGTTTGATCAGCCTGTATACGAGCTAGATTTATTAGGCTAAAGATAGGCTCTAGGCTCAGTGAGATTTGTATAAAAGATATGCATTAGATAGCCCATTTATAAAGTTCCTTTGGATATCATTCATGACTTTCTGTACTTGCCAGATTACTTGACGTGTACGGTTTTGACTCAGTTATAGCATTATGTATTACATGCCTAAGCCTTACTCTTGTATCAAGATGTATATAGTTAATAATTATCACCTTTTCTTTCTATATATTCATGACCCTAAATTTGGCGCACGGCCTACAAAAATAAATTTTGAATGCGAATATGAAGAACAGGAATGGCGCTAGGATTAATAAAAACATATCGTGTTGTTTGGGGTCAAAATGTGTGTAGAAAATTAGATTTTTATTTCATCTGTCAAAAAAAAGTATAGCCAAAAATAAATTTTGGTAAGTTCTGTAAAAGTGCTGGATCAATTTAATTACTCAAAAACTTGTAGTTTATATTGATTTTAAATTTACATGTACATTTATTTTCATTTAATTGTCAAATAATTTGAAATTTCAACTTTCCCTTTTCATCGAAATTATTTAAGATTTCATGTCAGATTAAAATACATAAAAATAATTAAATATATTGTAAACACTTTTTCGCAACAAACGAAATCAACATATTCAAGGTTGATTTAGCTAGAACGAAACGCTAATAATACACTAGTTACCGCAAACGATTTTCCTCGATTACCTCAGTCTTGTTAAAGCGATGGTGAAATGCATTGTTATAATGTTATAATGGCAATTCTTTTTTTTCCCTGGTTTTAAGGAAACTTACGACGTCTCTTATTTTAGAAAAATCTACCTTAATAAAACGTATTAAAAATATAATGTATTAAAAAAACGATTTTTTTTTTCAATTTTTGTCTGTCTGTCTGTTTCTTGCGGCTAATCTCTGACACGGCTGAACCAAAATTAAGGGGACCTACATTCTCACACCTAACAGTAGCCGATTTAAGTAGGGACGTTAAACATATAAAAATAATTTTCGTCAAATTAACGCGGGTAATCCGCGGGGCACAGCTGGTATAAATTAAAGTCGCTTCCAAATGTCTGTACGCATAGATATTTTATATCAAAGTATTTTAATGCGATTTACATCAATAAATACAAAGATTCAAAGGGAGATTTTACACGTATAATATAATAGACAAGGATTTTTAATGTGATGTCGTAAAAAACTATATTTCATCCTTACGAAGCTGGGTCGTTAGTACCATATAAATTCCACGCACACAATTAGAAAGAATTTTAAAATATAAAAATATTCTTTTATGATTTCTTTAGGAAGGAGATCTGCACTCTGACTAATCTATATTTAGATTTACATATGACACTTTGAGAAATGTTATTCTAACTACAGTGTAATTACAATGTAGTCAAACTAAATCCTAATTTATATAATGAATTTAATGTTAAATTTAATTTAGTATGAAGGTACTACAAAATCCGATTAATTAAAAATTTTCGACATATGTTATAAACTGATTCGAATACATTTTGGAGAAAAATAACGTTAACTAATTAATATAAAAAAATGAAATACTTTATTCCTTAATTATTTAAAGCCTGTTTATAAAAATATGTTAACTTTTTTAAAATATTTTATTTTTACAACCAAATAGAACGATATTACGTTATAAATTCGTAATTGCATTTTCCGTTAATTTAAAACGTTGTGAAGGTAATTAAATTGTTACGGAAACGATAACAACGATAATAAAATTATGTTCGCGGTCCGTCGTTATTTTATTATGCCTGTTACGATCATTGGACGTTAGGGTTCGTCTAGATCTAGCGGTTGTAATAAATGCACGCGTGCAGCTCGCAAGCAATTCACTAGCGGATCCCACATGGCGCATTCGTCATATCTAGGCTCACCCTGAGTGTTCGTTCAGGTCTGGTGAACGCGTCGATCGCGCGCAGCACGTGAGCCGATCGCGAGCTGCGTGCATTTTATGTACACGCGCCGCTCTTGTGCTTTGATTGCTTTCGCTCACGCCTCGATTCAAGGGAACTGCATGCATGCATCGCGCGCGTTTTTTTTACTAACTTTACGAGAGTTGCGCTACAGACGCGCAGCAAAAAATTGCAGTATCTACACCTGTGAACTACACGGCAAATATCAGCGGCTCGCAAGGTGCTCGCGAGCGGAGCATTGATCAGATCTGGACGCACCCTTACATACATGTGTTGATGTCATTTTAGTGTTCCATAAAAAATACTATAGGGACAATAATAATTAATTTTAGGTGCCCAATGCACCTGGATCAGGAGTCACTTATTTTTTAATATAATCAGACATTGTTGGCTTACTTAGACGAAGATTTTACTTTTATTATATATAAGTAAACATATATTTAAGTAAACCGTTATTTGGGAGGCCTTTGTACGCGGTACTTTTATTGCCACGTGTACATTATGTTATACAGTTCTATAATAGAACTTATATACGTTCTATTTTGAGGACCAAAAATATCCCAACCATTGTCTCTCGTGCGCTGGCCTTTAGTGATTACCCCCTACATACAAACACACAAACCAATTTTTTATATTTATAACATTGGTATAGATATTTTGAGAGCGGTAAATATTTTGAAAAATTGTATACAAAATTGGAACTCGATCAAAAATGATTATTTATGAGATACAGCGTTCTTTAATATTCCCAAGTGTTACGTGACAACGCATATGCTCGCATATGTTATGAGCCATCTATTTAAAATAAATACCTTGACAACCGCTCCCATCTGTACAGATCTTGAAAATTTCAGTGAAACTACCCACTGATTTAGTAATTTGAATATCTTGCTTTGATTATATTATTTATCTATTAAACATTTTCAACTAAATATACGGACTCAAATAAAAGTTTTATTTATCTCTGTTTTGATATCGATGTAACAAAAACTATATTGAACAATAATTGTACAATACAAAATGCATACAAATGTTTCAGCAGAATAAATTTTTTAAGCTAGATTGATGCACCTATATATTTCAATGACCTACTTCATGATCCTCTGTTCCACGATATCTTTTCAATCGTACTGAACAAAAAAAATTTACATTGTTGTTTTCTGGGTTATAGAAAGCCTAAAGAAAATTAAATTGCGGATAAACATGTAAAAACGGATTCGTTTTATTTTTGATTCCGAAAACAATTGTGATACGAATTCGGTTTAAATATTTTAAAATAAATGGAAAACGACATTTATAGTCGTAAAAAATTCTTATACCCGAATTAGTAAAAGAAAAAAAAATCCATTAAATTCTATAAAACTTATCTCAAAGACTGCAATTAGCTACCAATAAGTTGTACAGTTTCAAGCACTCGTTACTCTTAATGAGAAATTTTCACTTAAACTAAGGCTGAGTAATTTTTAAGGCCGTCTATTTGCAGCCGACGTCTTTTCCTTTAATGTTAATTATCCACGCCTTCAAACTATTCATTTGTCATTTATCTATAAATTAATAAAAACAACTTAAAATTTACATAAAATAAAATGATTTGATAAGGTTTTTATTACTTTTTTTAAGTAATTTATTCATAGCTTGTATAAAAAGATAATTACTTTTCATGTAATTTTTTATTATATATAAACCACACTATAATTTACTTATATTTTATGGTATCCACCATTTCATCAGTGCTTACATTACCTTAAGCATTTACAACAACTATTGTAAAATAAAAACGAATAACAAAGAAGTTAACACCAGTGCGAAGTACCGATGTATGAATAATAAAAAAATATATCAATTAAACTGACCAGATTGAGGGAAGAAGATGGTGGCTTGGGCCCCACATGATATTAGTGGCTTATGTCTACAAGAACAAGCGCCTCTAACGCAATGTTCCGCAACAGGGTACATGTTCTTATCCTTGGTTACGCAACTTTTTAGTGCTACTTCATACAGTATATCATATACAGGAGCAGATCTATATCCTGGTGATGATCAAATGCGATCATCTCTAAATATACCATTTGATCAACCTTCAAGTAACGAGGACACTGAAAGTGTAAGACGAGACTATCAATCTGAACCAGGATATGAATTAGTTGATGACCAACAAATGAAAAAAATGGACGAAGAAACATCAAGAATGAAAAAAGAGATAGAAGAATACTATGATTTTATAATAGTTGGTGCTGGATCGGCTGGCTGCGTACTCGCACATCGGCTGTCAGAAGTACCAGGGTGGAAAGTATGTCTGAAAGGACGTCATTAATTTTGGTTCAATCGTGAAAGTGCTGACACTTCGATATATTTATCGTGGTAGATTCGTTTTCTTAACGTTCATAAAGAGAAGGTAAATTTCTATTTTAAATAAAAACATTTTGATTTTGATTGACTGTTAAAATAGCATCAATGCTATATGATAATTGTTCTTCTTCTCATACATTTCTGAAATATTTTTATAGCATAAGTAATGCATTCATTTTTTGGCCGGCACTTTCACTTTGGACCAAAATACATGCAAGGTGAATTATTTACTTAAAGTATTTATAGATTGCGTTAATTATTTCAAAGGAACTTAATTAAATTCTAAACATTGTTTTGAATACTAAATATTTAATTTAACAAAAAGAAGGAAACCAAAAAGTACCCTTTATGATTTGTATCATTACACGACATACAATGACTTCTATTCTAACAATTATTACGAAACTAACATTATATCCCCCTACCAATTGCTACATTATTTCTTGTTCTTGAGAACTAAATGTTGAGTAACAATGCTCTTTGAGATACAAGTTAGTCTATTCAATAGAACACGCGGATCTTAATGAAGGTCGCAGGCTCATAAACGACTGAATACCAAGTTATTCTAGTCCTAAATTTGAATTTACAACCTAATTTATCTAGCTTGATTGTGAAGAAAAACATCGTTAAAAGAGGAACATGCAAAGACATACTACGCTTAATTAAACTTCGAATCCATTACAGTCATAAAGGAGAATCTCGTTAGATCCCTTCCCTTAATTTTATTAAATATTAGCTTTAAGCTATTCACATATGATATGTAATTAAATACCAACAAAATTTCAACCGGCAGGCGGCGTATCCTTATCAAAAGAATCAATTTGATAATATGAAAAAAAATAATTACGTAGTAATTCCGTAATCTTTATTGAAATAAAATTGATTGTTAATGTTAATAATGACCACGATTTATAAATAATAAACTAGTAAATATTGTTCTTAGTCATGTTTATTGACATTTTTGTTTACAGATACTATTAATTGAAGCTGGTTCTGAGGAGCCAGATGTCACTATGGTGCCGAGCTTTGCACCATTACTCAGAGAATCTAGTATCGATTGGATGTACTCAACTCAACCAGAAGAATTAACGTGCAGGGCTTATAAGGGACAAACGTGTTTTTGGCCAAGGTGAACATAGCTACTTGTATAATATTTTTCTTTACTTTATTTATTTATTTTGTAGTAAGACTTACATCTGCAATTACAGTCAAATCCTTTATTGGGCCAGGAAGCTGCATGTTTCAAACTATAGTTTTAAGTTAAGCCTTTAATGCTCTGACTCTGTAACTCTTCTTTCTCAAGATTCGATAAAATCATACAATTACAAAAGAGTCACCTCTTCCTCTTTTCATCTTCGATTTGGTAGAAAAATAACTAGTTAATGGGTGACGCATATCCAGACTTGCATGCATATCTATGTTTGGACAAGGCTCCTTCAAAAATAAAATTAAAATATTAAAATGTTGTCTGTTTGTTCAGAGGTAAAACAATGGGAGGTTCTAGCGCCATCAATTATATTATATATATGAGAGGCAACAAGCTTGACTACGACGAATGGGCAGAATTGGGCAATCCAGGCTGGAGTTACGATGAGGTGACGTCTATATTACATATTATTTTAAAAATTTGTTTCATAAAGTGCAACAAATATCAGAGATATTTTTTTTTTATTTTATTTTTTTACAGTTCAATTAATTTCATTTTGAGACATACTTATATTTTCGCTGTTATGGAATAAACACATAATATTTTATTACAGGTTCTTCCATACTTTAAGAAAGCTGAAAACAATCGAAATATAGAAGGTAATAATACTAAATATCATGGAGTTGGTGGACCTCTTAATGTGGAAAGATATCCCTATACTGATGAAGATACTCTTATGCTAATAGAAGCTTTTCATGAAAGGGGATTGCCAATAAAAGATTTAACGCTACCAGATAATATCGGAGTAAACTTAGCTCAATCCACTTCAAAAGATGGTCGTAGATTTTCGGCAAATTTAGCATATATTAGACCAATAAGAAACGTGCGACCAAATCTTACTATAATTAAAAATGCATTTGTTACAAAATTAATTATAGACCCAAACACTAAGGCAGCTCAAGGGTTAATTTATTTTAAAGATAATAAATATAAGAATGTATATGCCACGAAGGAAGTAATAGTTAGTGCAGGTTCATTAAATTCTCCTAAACTACTTATGTTATCCGGGATAGGGCCTAAAGAGGATTTACAAAAGCTTAACATACCAGTTTTAGCTGATTTGAAGGTCGGTCATAATTTACAAGACCACGTTACTACGGAAGGTCTCTCAATAGTTTTTTCTAATAAGAGTACATCAACACTAATAAGTGATTCTGAATTATTCGGTTTAGTTAATGATTATAGAAAACAGGACCCATATAGTTATGGACCTTTATCCACTACAAGCACTCTGAATGCAATTGCATTTATTAAAACGAAATATTCACCCGTTAATGCACCAGATATACAATATCATTTCGATGCCAGAGATGTGAATGAGTTTAACGCCGATCCACAGACATATATACCGACTAATATATTCCCTCTGTTTTACCGCAATGGTGTTGGAGTAAGAACACTTTTACTTACACCAAAAAGCAGAGGAAAAGTGGCATTAAATCAAACAGATCCAGTTTTTGGACAGCCGTTGTTGTATTCAGGATTCTTTCAAGTTAAAAATGATTTAGATACATTAGTTGAAGGAATGAGATTTGCCCTAACGTTAGAAGAAACGGAAGCGTTTAAACGTAGCGGCGCTAGAATTGATAGAACTCCATTAAAAGGTTGTGAAGAATTTGAATGGGGATCTTATGACTACTTTGTTTGTATGTATGTACAATACACAGCTGTAATTTTCCATCCCGTGGGAACTTGTAAGATGGGCCCGTCTTGGGACAAAGATGCTGTTGTCGATTCAAGATTACGAGTCTATGGAATTAAAAATTTGAGAGTCGTTGATGCTTCTATTATGCCTAAAATAATAAGAGGTAACACAAATGCTCCTGTTATAATGATTGCTGAAAAAACTTCAGATATGATCAAAGAAGATTGGAGGTGTATTTTTTCAACTGATTGTGAAAATAATTTGTAATTGGTTAAAATAAACATATATTGCGATAATAGAATTGTATTTCGTCTTAATAGATTATACATTTTATTATTTTCTTGGTGTTGTCGGGTGAACTTTTAAAACCTTATATGTTTTTATTTTATGATTCTTTGAAAACATTGGTATGAAAGTAAGAATAAAGAATTAAAGAACCTCTTTTATTAACAATATTTTATTTTCTCTTAATTTTTTAAATTATATAAAAAAAGTTTTTAAATGTAAAAATGAGGGTCATGGGGGTTATGACTCCCCCCTGGGTTGGGTCCAAGACCTAGGTAGAGCACTAATTATAATTGTTAAACATGATGATGATTAACATGATTGAAGAACGTTTAACCGGACTGGCACTTCTCCACATCCATAAAAACGTACCCATCGAAGTAGAAGAAGTGATTACTTTCTACCTGTATCGATACAGGTAAAAAATTATCACTATTCATCATTATCATTATCAAATTTAAATTATTACTTCTTGGAACTTGACCACAACTAGGTGACCCCCCTGGCGGCGAAGCTGGATCCGCCATTGATTACAGTAGAAGCATCGTTTTCGTATTTTCACACGAAACCCACTTTATCTGATTACCACGAAATTTAGAACTTTTTCATCTTTAGCTATACGTGACATTGGCGAAATAACATGTGTCTAATTGTCACAACCAAAAGCCATTAACCAAAGAATTGAATTGAATTGAATCTTTAGCAATAAGGCAAAGGCCTCCTCTTCCTTTAAGGAAAAGTCTTAGAGCTTAATCCACCACGCTGCTCCACTGCGGTTTAGCGGATATACATAGGTCAGAATTTTTCGAGCACATACAGGTATCCTCACGATATTTTCCTCCACCTTTGAGCTTGAGATAAATTTATTATTTGAAAACTCAGCGGTGCTAGCCGTGGTGCAAACCCGCGATCATCGGTTGAGATCGACGTGTTTGCATCACTAGGCCATCTCGGCTCGGATGACATAATTACAGCTAATTATGATAACGTACGTGGCGTGTGAAAATCATCGACCCGAACGCTTTTATTATGAACGCTGGCGTATTATGTATAACAGATTTGCCTACAGGGCAGACTTTTTTAAAAAAGGGATGTCACAACCAAAATACGTAATTTCGTTCATTACGATGACATATTCTTTCCAGTTATTTTGATTAAAAAAATTCTGAACCCATTTTGATGAAAATTCCATAGAATTTTCATCATAAAGTATATAACTAGACTATACAATAATAAAAGCAATATAAAAGGTAAACTACCATTTATCTCGATTAGACCCGTTATATTCAATTTGAATAGTATAAATCGCGAAAGTTAAAAATATATGAATACAACATATATTATAATTTTACAAAAATACTCATTTTCAATTTTATAATATTTAATTTAGACTGCACATAGTTGATACCTACATATATTCATACAAATCTTTGTAAATAAGAACATTTAATTTTCTTAGAATTAAATCACTCGAACAAAACCGCGCTCAATAACTAGTAGTGCATTTCCTTATAATTATAATCAGAAATAAATTCACCGTATTGCATTATTAACCTCACTATTCAAGTGCACCCACTTCTTTCACTCACCACGAAGTTTAATCATTCTAAGTCTAGCGTTCACGCGAAGAACACAAACACTAAAATTACAAAATCAATATGAGAAATGTATAATAAATACGTGTAGTGATTCTGTGAAAATGGAAAGTTGGAGGCCTTTGGACGTGACCACCATATGTACGGAGCAGCACGCGCCCTTGACGCAATGCTCATCCACGGGGCTTATGTTTTTAACCCTTGTGTCCCAGCTATTCGGTGGCGTCTCTTATAGTGTACCTGAAAACCCATATTCATCGTTTATAAGTCCAGCCAGTTATGGGACTTATAACTACCCCTTACAAGCCTATAGGTCTGATTATAATATCGAATCGTATCATCCAGTTCCATCGTATCAAGGGAATAGTCTGTACCAATTAAGATCCCCTAATCCTTATACTCAAAGAACTACGTCCACTGATTATAGTTACAAGAATACATTTTCGAAATTCGATTCCCAACCGCCGATTTTTGATTTTGAATTCTTGAAAAATTCCTTCGGAGATTCTGATACAGCTGATTCTATGAAAATGACTGTTGAAACTGAGAAGAAGAGAAGTAAAAGAGAAAGAAGGTCGAGAAAGAGAAGACGGGCAGAAGAATATGATTTTATAATAGTTGGCGCTGGTTCCGCCGGATGTGTTCTTGCGAATCGTCTGTCTGAAGTAAAAAAATGGAAGGTATGTACGTTTTTTTATACCAACTTAAAAAAAGGATATTATTTCGTAGTGTATTTATATTTTATGTTTGTTATCTTATAATTTGTCATTTATTAACCGAATAAATAATTAATTTTATATTCATACAATTATAGAAATTTCAACGAAATGGGTTCAGTAATTTGATTTTAAAATTAAAATAATTGGTATAAGTGAGTTGATCAAGTTAACAAATTGGGTTTTTTTTTTTAAATCGGTTTCTGTTTTTTACTAAAAAAAAGTTTTTGAGTATTCTTTCATAATGTTAAAATAATTAAATATGTATATAGTTCGTCACATTATTTTTGCATAATACAGTTCTAAACCTATAAAAAAGTTACAACTCGGTAATGCTATAATAAGTATGACATAATCAATTAATAATCTTAGGGATTGAACACACCCACACAACTAGACGACGAAAAGCAATTCTAACTAATATTATAAATGACCAAGACCACAAAAAGTGACATTCGAAGATATTAATGTACCATCATAATGCGTCACGTATTTAACATTATTAAGAAAAATTCAAGCTGTCTAAACAAGAAAGGTATGGAAAACGTTTCTTTATTTAATGTTTTGAATAATCAAGTGTGTTCTATATTCAATAAATAAACTATCTAACACAAAAAAAAAATTTCATTTCGAACCAGTTGTTCCTGAGATAAGCCTGTTCAAACAAACAAACAAAGTCTTCAGCTTTATACTATGTGCGTGATATGTATGTGAACATTTGCGTTAATTAGAAAAGAAATAAAGAAGTAACAATTTTAAAAACAATAATATATGAAACGGATTAAATTAGGAAACTAAGATTATTAATTAAAAAAATATATAATAATTGCTAAAAATATCTACATTAAGGCCAACGAATCCGCGTGCAGATCTAGTTAAACATAAATGCAGCAAGCGTACATGCTCTGCTGTGTTATTAAAAATAATAAATAATTTACAGCCAAAATCACCTTTTACTAATAACCTAGGTTGACCTTGTAACATATCTAACAATTTATGAGAAATCATTTGGAATGGGACTGAGAATTTGAAACAGCGGAGTAATTACGTTATACTATAGCAATAAAAATAATACATTCTGACATTTGAGTTATGCTCAAAGTAATTATGTATAACTATCGCTATTAGATCATGCTATATTCTGTCTGTTAATTTCTTACGATAAAGTCCCATTTAATTGTCAAGAATTAGAAATCAAAAATCCCCAGGTTCAAAACAACAACCTATTCTTTGGCCCAGCCTTATCTCGTTTATGCGGTATCGGTTGCCCAATCATGTGGCGCCATTTGCTCCTTTCTTTTGCATTATTCTCAGACCCATTTCTGAGAACCATCTCTCTCGTGTCTTAACTAACCTTTTTCAACCATGTTTGTAGTCTACCGATCTCCTTCTTCTTTGTAGTCGTGAAAATGCACTTTATCTTGTACTTCTGGTCTTCAAGCACTCGACTGTGAATCATATATATCTGTTCAAAATAATAATCAAAATTACGAATTACTTACATATATAAATAATGTCCCCTGTAACACTGTATGGTTGTATTAATATTGTTATGCCATTAACAAATTCAAATTCAAAATATACTGTATTCAAAAAGGCCTTCTTCTTCTTTATTTTGTTTTGTGGCTTTTAGTTGTGCCAATTGTGCACATATTATTTCGCCAATGTCACGTGGAGAAAAAGGCCTTTAAAACACTTTTGAATCGTCAAGTTACAATTTAATCTTTTAAATATAAAGCTACCTCCGATTCGTAAACTAGATTCTACCGAGAAGAACTGGCAAGAAAGTCGATAGGTATCTTTTTTAAAAAAAATCAGAGTGTATTCTCAATTACAACTTATTACAATATTGTAATATCCCAATAAAAATCGTTTGAAATAAATATATTGTTTATTTGATCTTGTACAGTGTAATATACTGTATTAACTAAAGATTTCTTCGCGTAGGGTATAAATTTAGAAGGTGGCAAATGTAAAACATATGCATAACTATATAAAAATGTAATATCGTGTGTTCGTTCCTTTATCGTGAGAGCGAAGTCTATTTCTTTAATAAAGTATTAAATCTTAACAATACGTAATCAGCGCTGTAATATTGTGAGAACTACCGTTTCGATTGTTTATGAACATTTATGTCTAACTTCAATCCGTGGCATCACCTGCCTTTGTGGTATTTTTTTAATAAAAATATGAGTTGCATGGCCAACGAGCATGCGGGACTCCTGATGTGATCACGGTCGCTCATAGACATTTGCAGCACCAGAGGACCTACAAATGCGTTGCCAGCTTAAAAAGCAATAGGGATGAAATGTAATCGGTAGTTAAGAAAGGAATAGGAGAGGGAACGAAGCTACTGGTTTCCTCACTCACTATACCAAATCCAACTATTACATTTATAAGTTTTGCTCCCAAACTTTCATAAATATTTACGTAAGTTATTTCTTATTGCTAGTGCCCTATTTTTGACAGCGCTTAACTTTCGTAACAACGACGAAGTTAGATTAACGAGATTTATGTTATTAGTAAGATTACAGCTAAAGCTAACATAGGTAATTTTCGCCCAATAGATAAATATAATGAGACAGTGTTAAGTAATAATGATTTAAAACCTTATTATGTAAAACGTTTATGATAATATTCCTTTTAAAAAATCATTCTATAAATAAACAAAACATTTACAGAATGATTATAAAAGAATAACTATTCAGCGACGGTTTGCAGAAACTCCTTAAATTAGTATTGCCTTTGCAAAAACTTCTGAATGATAATAAACTTGATATAGAAACACTAGAAGAGACAATATTCATTTTAGAGTGGTAGAGATAAGCATGAAATACAGTCAGGACTACGTAGTCACAAAAAATTAACGTGAAATAACTAAAATAGTTGCATTTCTTAAGATAGGTGGGAAACCCGAAAACCTAACCCACGCCTCCTTCTTGTTTTTTTCTTCCTATTCAGGGGAATGAGGGATGAAGAATCATCTCTTATTCCTTTTAAATTGGCGATGCATTTGTGAATCCTCTGGTGACTCTTATACTCATTTGATTAAAACACTCTTAAAAAAATATAATTTTATTTTTTATGTCTTTATACTTGTGGCAACCGCTCTAGTGTAGTGGTACCTCTAATGACGGCGTTGCGTGCTCGATCCTTGCTCGGGGCACATATTTATATTTGCATAAATATTTGTTCGTAGGTCTGAGTATCCTTGTGGCTCTTCCCACTGTTCCGGAGAGCATGTAAAGCTGACGGTCTCGGTTGTTATTACTCTTAGTAGGGAGATTATTCTAGTCTAAATGGTAGTGACCATTTAGTTTACCCTCAATGGCTGCATAGACGAGATGACAATAGCTGTTTAAAAATCAGTAACTTGTCTATATCTAGAGTTTATTACTCTATAGCAGACCCCAGTATAACCGAAAAAAATGCTAAGAATAAGAATTAACCAAATCGGTCTAACCGTTTTCGGGTAATCTAAAAACATAACTTAAAAAAAATTCCTAAAAACCCAAAACACATGACTGCCTAAATATTGCTAACAACAAGTAAACACGTAGTACGCTCCTTTTAGGTTAACCTAAGTTTGAAGAATATTAAAATCGGTTCAGCAGCTTCGTAATTACGAGTTAACATATATTAAAATTGATGTATGTCACATACATACAGTCTAAACACATGACCCTCTTTTTTTACTTCGTCGTCAAATTCAAGCATAAGTATTCAAAGTAAAACGTTTCTTCCAGCACAAGGTATCCACGGCAAAACTAAAACAATGACAGCGAATCCCAAAGCGAAAAACTTTCACAATCGCTTTCTGTTGTTAGTTCTTGGCGCTGTTCCGCGCTGGTAATACAGTCTTAATAGAGAAACGTTTTAAGATCTATAAACTAGCGGTTGATCGTAACTTTGCCTATGTAAATCAGTTGAACAGTTAAATAACCTGACCTAACTTTAGAAATAAATCTACAAGCCTTTTATAAAAATAGTGGCCGAAGGAGCAGGCGGAACACCTGATGTTAAATGATCATGAACATTTGCAGCACCAGAGGATCTATAAATGCGTTGCCAGCTTAAAAAGGAATAAACCCCTTATAACGTACGGGAATAAGGAAAGGAATGGGGGAGAGTGTTGGGCTTCTGGTTCTCTCACTCGAAACACAGCTACTTCAAGCCTATCTTCCGTGAGAGTGAGGTAGTCCCGAGCGAGCCCATATACGAGCTGTAGTCAATGAGCTACAGCAAGGCGCTGAGCAGTAGTCTTTATAAATCCATACCAATATTAGAAATGCGAAAGTAATTCTGTCTGTTTCGTTTTCACGCCTAATTTTAATGAACTTTAGTAAAGATAGATTGAACCTTTGATAAAGATTTAGGCTACTTTGTATCACATAAATAAAATGTGAAAGGAGTAACAAAGGGAGTGAAATTTCTTACGCAAAATAATTTGCGGAATCTATTTCATTAGTTAATGCCTTATGCATTACCCAGCTATTAAAGTACTAAGCTCTGAATACTGCATTCTTGTAGTTTTTGTTATTATAATGTTACAATAATATAATATGTAAAGCAAAAACTTCCTACGCCTTTTACGAAAACTGCGCGGATGGACAGACGAATGAGAGAGGAATGTTAATATTTTTTTTCTAATTATGTATTAAAAATACATAAAAATATTTTTTTAAAAATTACACACACTACCATGAATTTATCACTACACTCATATATACTCTTTTGTTTATTATTAAAATCTGTGGTCAAATTGAGAATAGATCAACTGTATTCAATCTTGAAAATTTATTTAAAACAGTAACTTATTATTAAAATCAAAAGTCATGCTAAGGATTTGTATCGAAGATATACATTTAGAAATTTTTCCGAAATCCAAAATGTGTTCAGAGAATCTCAATAATTGTATCTTTGTATGTAGTAACGTGAAGAAACCTAGTAATAATAACTAGTCATGTATTAGATCGGTCTGCCGATTGCACCGCGTGTTATATGCATGAGCGACAATCAAGTGCAACGTATTTTGTTTCGTTACGGTCAAAAATCGGTTCATAGCTACAATATTTGTATCTTATGTATGTTTTTATCAATTTCGAAAAGTTTGCGAGTGCTTCTTTTAATCCACTCCAAAAATCTTAAATCTATATGTACATATGTTTGTATTTTAACGACTTTTTATAAAAACTACTTATTCGATTTGGATGGAATTTTCGTTATTTGAAAGAATATATTTAAAGGAATGTTTCAGTATATAACTCATTTGGATAAAATAAGGATCTTTGGAGATAGATAATAGAAGTATTTAATAACTAACAGCAAATGACCCACTAAGACTGAGGATGTATGTCTATTTATACAACAATTATGTTTGAAGTCGGTTATATTTTTTTACGAAAACTATTTGCTATCGCTCTGAAATGATATTAAAAAAAGAATATATAAATATTACAAAAAAAACTTTTGCATATTTGTCTTTTTTAAAATAATGACATTTTTGTTTTTTTGATTATCAGCAACTGAGTTGTGACTGCGCTAACGGGCGCGGATTAGATGTCCGCGTATAAAATTTTTTTATATTGTGATAATTTCTATAGTCACGTAGTTTACCTTAATACCTTATTTAATTACTTATAAGTAAATCTATACCAACCCATTAGTACAAATATTTTCAAATCGATATCAAGAAAGACAAATTGGTTATTTACAATCTATAAATCCAGTTTTTGAAGCCAAATAATCGATTAGCAACGCCATCTATTGTCAAGTAACGAAATTCCAGTCCGAACAATTATTTAAACTAATATTATAAAGAAGAAATACTTGATTGTATGTTTACATTAAATGGGCTCCAAAACTACTACACCGATTTGAAAAATTATTTTCCGTGGATTAGACCGTTTATTGATGAATGTTATAGGCTATATTACATCACGCTACAATTCGTAGAAGCGAAGCAGTAACAATAAACGCGTGTGAAACCGGCGACTAGTTGTGTAATAAATATCTCTTGGTAAAATGTAAATCCATTCAATGTATGTAATCTTGATCGAATGCAGCCTTTAATATCGACAGATAACTATAAAATGCAACTATGTTCGCGTGATGAAAACACATAAACACGCCTCACCCGATTTCCACGTATGCAAGTATAATAATCATTGGCTCAATCTGAATGTAAAACTGTAATTTCAACAAAAGTATCTTTTGTTTCGTTTACACCTTATCTCATTCATTTCTTAATCGACTTAAAAATGTAGATTTTACGTTGAGCTGTATAAATTTTACATGATATTATCTTCGCCGATTGTGAAACGATTTCCATTATTTATTATAAAGTGGGATACTACCAACCGAAATCAGTTTTATTCTTAAAGTTTTTAAACTTTTGTAAGTCATTTTACTCGTACGTTGCAATACCTCTATTAGAAATAAACCGCAAGCAATACAAAGTTAAGAAATATCTAAATTAGAATAGCTATACTATTTTTTATTAGTTAAATGACAAACATATCGAGCTCAAATCGATATTACAAAATCCAACAATTGTCGATTAGTCATGCCTAAAAATTATTAGCAACGCCATCTTTTGTCGAGAAACAAAAACTTTCTCGCTTATACTTAAGGTGAACTGATTGAAATTTCATTATTTAGTTGAAATATATTGAAATGCCTGACCTAGTTTTTATTCGTTAATATTACAAATACATCAAGTCCAAATCGATATTAAGAAAGACAAATACGATTGTTCAAAACATATTAGCAACACCATCTATTGTCGAGAAACGAAAACTCTTTCTTTATAATGAAGATAAATTTCAGTTACTTAACTTATTTAATTCATTGTTATATTCTGCGGAGACCTTGAAACTTTTTTTTTATTGTATGTCAAATTGTGACGCAACGGTGTGACAAATAGTGATCGTTTTATCATTACAATTGAATGCTTAAAAAACGTTTTATCGATAGAATTAGAAAAAAATTATCTACGTAAATAGAAACTGTAATATGTTTCACTAACATTGAAGCTATAGGTGTAAATTGATATTTTCGGTTTTAGAATTAAAAAAATATATTACCTCTAAAACGACTAGTGCGATTGTGTTAGAATAGCGTTCAACAAAACCTGTTTTTGCTTTTTATTGAAACCCGTCGAAAAAGAGGGGTGTTATAAGTTTGACCTCTCTGTATATTCATGTGTCTGTATGTGGCACCGTAGCTCCTAAACGTCTGAACCGATTTGGTCCGATTTCTTTCATTTGAAAGAGATCTCTAGCGATGGTTCTTAGACATATTTTACCAAAATCGTTCCAGCCTCAATTAATAGATTGTCGGGGTTTTTTTTAAATTTTCAAGTTCAATTGGATGCTGATAAGCAATAATGTGTCAACCCACAAAAAGTCAAATTCGGAGATACTGATGTATTTTGATACTGCATCACCTATATAACATTATTTAAAAAAATTCAAGTCATATAAACTAAATAAGTACGGAAAAAAAATCTTTTAATTAATTGTTTGGATTTCCAAGTGTGTTCCATATTTTGCAATTTATACAATAATCTTAAATATTTGAAAAACTTCTCATTATAATATGATAATATATTAAATATATCAATCTGTTTTAATTCATTATACCTTTTATCAAAAAAGAAAAGAAAAGATGGAGATATATTTCTTCAAACAGATTCATTAAGAATAGGTTAGACATCTTTGGACGCCATTTTCTCAAAATACAGTCCGTGTTGCTTGTCACAGTATTGCTTATCAGCGTCCAATTAAGCATGTCGTTAGCTACTTTAGCGTATTATAAAACTGAAAATTAATTCTGACTTAAAATATTATTTTTGTATGGCAATGTTAGCCACAGGTATTGCAGAAGAATTCGAGTATAGCCGCATGACTCAGCAAATTCAAAAATTATTTAATCGAAAACATTAACATAAAGTTTGCTCAATTACATTAATTCACGTATAATTTTCAATCCGCATTGTAATTGAGCGCATTTATTACACATTGATTAATTAAAACAACGTAATTGTTTCGTAATTAATTTTCGGTCGATACAATTTAAATCCATGTATAAGTAGGTATTATATAACATAAATGTCATATTTCATATTTTGTGATTTATACTAATATTATGAAGAGGTAAAATTTGTTTGTATCTGAAACTACTGATTCGATTTTTAAAATATTTCTGCTTTAAATAGCACATAAGCAATAATATGACAGGCCACACGATTTATTTTAAGAAAATGGCGTCTAAAGATGTAAAGAATATTCTTAATGAATTTGTTTGATGAAGTATACATATATCTTTCTTTTCTATTTTAATAAAAGGTAAAGTTAAATAAAATAAGATTGGTATAATTATAAAATTTATCTCATAAATTTTTTTTATATATCTGATTATTGTTATAATTGCAAATATAGAACGCACTTGAAATTCAAAACATTTAAGAAACTTTTTTCCATGCTTATTCAGTTTAAATTCACTTGAAATTCTTTTGAATAATGTTAAATAGATGTCTCATTGTCAAAAGATATCAATATCTTCAAATTTGATTTTTCGTGGGATGACACATTATTGCTTATCAGCATCCATATTACATCACGCAACAATTCATAGAAGCGAAACAGTAATCATAAACGCGAGTGACACCGCGAGAGGCAGTTAGTATCATACTCGTATGAACGAAAATGCATGATTTCGTATGTCGATAGCTTGATTCGCAAATCAGTAAATTCAATATCAGTAAAGTATACGGAGTAACTGTAAACTGGCACGTTTGAATTATCCACTAACTTCTAAAAACAGGTGGCTCTCCGACTAATTTAACGCAGCTTTACCGATTTGGGTTATCTTCTATTTACTTCTTCTTTCTAACCGACTACCAACAAAGGAGATAGTTCTCAATTCGACGCGGATTTTTGTGTTTATTTATACTTTTCTATTAATCCCACAGTCGATAGGTTTTAAAATTAAAATAACTAGTACAAGTATATCAATCAAATAAACGAAATTACATACCTATTCCGCTCTTAAAGTCGGTCCTTTTTCAAAAAGTCTTGTTGATAAAAATATGAATTTAATTACGGCTTTCATTAAAACCACGTTAATTTAAATATGTATCATTGTTACGTCATGATTTTTTTTTAATTCGATATTTGAAAACGAATTATGTTTCACTTTTATCAAGCAACGATAACCATTGTAAGCCGTTGATATGTGTATAAAATACACGTAGAAATACACGTAACATGTGTAAAAACACGTAACGTTACCATAACAGACGCTATAATCATAAAACACATGAAATCATGATAGCACCGTTGTAAATGGTACACATAGAATGAAATTTAAACGAAGTCATACACTGTTGTACGGTGAATTTTACAAGTTTCGATTTTTTTTTGTGTTAATTTGATTTGGATATCTGATTTTTCGTGAAGTTTTACGACACGTTATGACATGTTTGATTTATATATATATTAAAGCTTGTGAGAGATTATCGCACGTACAAAACGTCAATTTTAGATGTCACTTTTGAATAGAAATACTTGTGTCTGATAAATTATGACACGTTACAAATATAACCATTTGATACATACTTTGCTTCTACTTAAGTGTAAATCAGTCCATAATAATAATTCTAATAATCCTATACGAGTCACCAACCATTAAGGCCCTCTATTTCTCTGAAAAACCTTATTCCTAACTTCCAAGAGTACAGGTGCCTTTTAATAGGCGTTATCATAGCGTCTATCTGTTTCCCACGTCTATAACCTAGACTCAAACTATACCTATTTATTTCTAAACCTAGGTTCCTAATACTGAAACTCAGATATTTCGTTGTTTTGCCGTTATTATGTCTTACAAAAATTCTCACTCTAAAAAGACCTATATTTTTTAGATAATAAACAATTCAACTTGTAACGTACTTCACTGCTAATGTATATTTTTTTGCAATTTACGTAGTCACGCTTGGTTACGATGTGGTAATTAGTGATACGTATTATCGGAATATGATTGTGAACTAGGGTATCGAATTGTAGGGATCGGTAGGGACACTATTTAATAGCCAACTGTTAGCAAAGAATAACCTATAAGCGGTAAATGTGTAAAACAGCAACTGTCTATAGTAATAAATAGCAAAAACCCGTTAATAAAAGACTTAGTGTTATATCTTGTACGAGTACGGAAATTTACATGGATGTATCCTACTCACATTTGAGTGATTCCTTTGCTCATTCATCTCAGTAGACGACGCATTCCAAACTGGTGGTGATTTACGTTGTACTAAAATATTAATTTATTTCATAACTGACAATTCGTATCGTTAATGGCCTTAAAAATCTTATAACGAGGAAGGCAAAAAATTATTCCAATTTTTGCATTCAGGTATTATTAAGGATTTACGTAAGTTATTTATCATTACACCTGATAGAATTTATAGTCAGTGCCACATTTTTTACATTTACAGCTTTCGTAACTACTTACGTATCTGTTACTAGGTTACAGAGTTATAAATGTAATTCTTACCCTATATTTCGAATTTGATTTTATAAAATATAAACGAAATTCTCAATTAGAAGTTATCTAAAAAAAAGTTTTATTTGGGTGATAAAAAAACAGCAAAACGAAAATTTTGAAAGTAGAAAACTTAATTTAGCGCCCCACGTCCGCTCGATGGTAATTTATTCAATTTTAATAGTTCCGACTCAATCAAACTTTTCGTTTACAAATTGAAATACTCATTTTTCATATTAATTGTTGCTGTTACATTTAGTTCCGAGTTTAAATGGAATTTTTTTGTTGGAAAAACTTGTTTTTTTTTTTGTGACGAGTTAACATGTTATTTGGGTCACTTTGAACTACTAATTTGGAACGAATTAAATGAATTAAATTACAGTCATTAATTTAATTGTCATTACCAAGGTAACGATCCGGCGCACAGGCAAAATCTAGATCAACTTAGTTGAAAATTTTCATTTTTTCTATTTACAAAAAAGTTTAATTAGGTTAATTAATATATATTTTATATACCTTCCGTGCAAATTATCTAAATGATGGTGAAGACCGCACTGAAATCCAGAAAACAGACAGATCCGGAAAACGTCTTTGTTTATGCTACATAAAAAATACCTATAAAGTAAAAAAAAAAAATAGGACTACATTTACAGGTAGTCTTATTAAACGGTTTTTTTTACTAACTACAAAATTTATAAAAATACTACCACAGCGTAATAATACACGTGAATGCTAACCGGTCGAGGGTTCAAATCTGCACAAGTATTGCAGTTTTTAAATACCGTAGAATCTAGCCACTAGCTACAATGTCAAACGAATATAATTTGCCTAGTCTTGTTTTATTTTAAGAGTGTTATGAAAATTTTCAAACAAATCTTCATTCTCTTTATATAAATACATAAACCACTAGCAGAAAATGTAACACACTAAAGTCACTACCAATTATCAAAAGAACGTTGTTCATATTAAAAACCTGGTAAATACCAAAATTTTAAGTCTTTTTTTTTATTTAAGTATTTTTTCACTTTATATATAAACCCTTTATTATTATTCTCTAAGTAATCGGTATAAAGTTTTTATTATAATACTATGTTAGTTTTATTATTCTAATTATTTTTTATAAAATAATCTAAAATACAACATTTTGTAATAATACCAATTTCAATTCAAATTTAACTAGCCCAAAAAATAATTTAAAGTAAAGAAAAGTTACAGCCCACATAAATGTCCCACAGCTGGGAAAAGGCCTTCTCTCCTATTAAGGAGAATGTATGGAGCTTAATCCGCCACGCTGCTCCACTGTAGGTTGACTTATAAATTATTTCTCTCGGCACATGGAGGTTTTCTCACGCTGTTTTTATTTACCGCCGATTTCAAGATAAATTCATCAAAAACAAATTTAGCACTTGAAAACTCATTAAAATTTGCTATTAGTTTTAGTACATAATTAACATTAATGTTTCAGGTGTTGCTCATAGAGGCTGGTCCTGAGGAGCCAGATGTCACAATGGTGCCAGCTTTCCCACCTGTACTAGGAAGATCTAGTATCGACTGGAATTACAGGACTCAACCAGAAAAACTAACATGCAGATCAATCAGAGGACAAACATGTGCCTGGACAAGGTAGTAGCTTTAATTATGAAAAATAGTTTCTAAGTAATCTAGGCTAGATTCTTTGATATCTCATAGAATATAGAAAATAGTAATTAATACACATTTCATTTAATATGAATGATGTCAACATTAATTACATAATTATTATAATTAGTGACATTTAAATATATTATTTATAAGTCCACTATTATTAGTATGTCGTCTAAGTACACAAAATTGCATAACTTGCTTTGGAAGTCGGTTCCTTTTTAAATATTAGGTATTTTTCGTCATAACGTAAAAAATAAAATTATCTTAAAAGTATAACAGTGTAATTGCTATATGTATCTCATTACACTTATAATTTTTGATAACAAATAATACCTTAGATTTCAAATAACTGTAATTAGGCGTAATTATTCGTAATTATTACATCGAAACTGAAACAAGTACAACGATAAGCAAACCTTCAACGTAACCGCGGATATGTAACTTCCTTAGGATGCTATCTTAAAAGTATCCATCTCTATTAGTTCCTTTTGACTTCGCCCGCGTGTATTTTGGAAATTGATACAAGTAATTCAGAGAATTGGTAAAATATTACGTTTTGTGGTTCGTCTTTTGTTATTAGCATCAAAAGTATGTGTATTAAGTTTTAAGTAAACGAGGCCATGGAATAAGATTTTCTGTGCAAACATTTTGACACGTTTTCAGCTTATTATGCATGCTAACAACCTAAAAGGTACCAACTGCTAATATTTCAAGCTTGTATCCATATCTCTGAAGAATCAGTCAATCAGGACAAGTGATTATCTATGTATAAATAGATAGATAGATTCCTAAAAAATATTTACTGTTAATGGTACTGATGTATGTGATCTGCAGACTTGTCTAGCAAAAGGGTTGTTGGTGTCAATTCATGTCATTTCTATGAATCTAATATGAATAGAATAGAATGTGTACCTTTAATTACATTATTCGTAACCAAATTTCGATTTATAATTAAAGGATTACATTACTTGGAACTACTACCTACTTTAGAATAGTTTCCATTTGATTTGTATCTCATTTCTATGAGACTACACTGAGAGTATAATATTGATCGATATTAGACCAATTATACGACTATAAAAATGTGAAGACGAAGAAATCTTGTGAGTATGTATGATTGGTCTAATGTTCTAAACACATTTTGAGAAAACCTTACGGTTTAACCTATAAATCAGAATAACATTTATTTTATTAACATACCATGCGAGCAGAAGATAGTAATGAATTATTTAAATCTGTTTACAATCGACGCAGACATCGCGTAAAAGACGCACACAAAAATATCAGCATACTTTTTTGCATGAGTTAAAATTTACGATTGGAAAGTAATAAATTTACTCTAAAACATACAAAAATCGTATTTATATAAAACCGCGTTCAAGTGCTTTGTACAAGCTAAATATATTTGCACGTTCTCGTACCCACGAAAAGGGCCCATTAAGGGTTAGGTTCAGCGAAGATAAATCACAAGTTCACGATTGCTACAACTCAGCGGTCGAGTAATGGCTTTTCTTGAGCCGTAAACTATATAGTATATAATATTCATGAAGGATCAAAGTGATTGGAGTGATAAGTGAATACCAAACATTTAGATTTGATTAGAGAAGGTTAGGTTTAGGTATTACAATTTAAATGTTTATGAACACACAGGAGTGTCTTTAAATTATTGGAGGCCCATTAGGGCAAATTAGGAAAAAGTGGCGTCTATCTTTTTCAAAGCATTATTTTGTTACAATATTTTATAGAGGAAATAGGCAAAATTTTAGATTTATAATGTCATGTTTATTTCTTTACGTTCACGTTAAATGAATAGACTAATAATATTCACAGAAACTCTATATTGATTGAAGGAGACTTTCCTTCAAATTTTAAGAGAGGCAAAATCATCAATCTCTTTTCCATAATCTGTTAGGAACTATAGGGCCTTCTTTGATCGCGGGACAAGTGCTCAGAGTGCTCAGCGGGAAAGATGGACGTGTCAACACAAGCCGTAGAAATTCAGGAGAAATCTCCGATAGAATTTTTTTCTTTTTTACTGACTAATGTCTTATACTGGCACTTTTATCATTTTGACAGCAAGTTCTAAGGCATTGATTATATTTTTAACAGACATTGGATTCACACATTTTTTATTGTTACACGTATTTTTTTTTTATTTTTACTAGATTCGTTATAAAATTTTTGAAAAAAAAAGAGTACCAATCCTTTTTTCTCATACCATTAAATTTATAGCAAGATGTATTCACCGACGCCTACTCTATATTTAAAACTGAGTAATTCATGAAGTATTATTTATTTATTTATTTATTGAAATAATTAGAACGGACAATATCCAATTACACTAATTATTAATTATTAAATTAAGAAAATTATATAAATGCACAAACAAAACACTAATTACATACACTAAATACAAAGCAGAATGAAACTAATAATAATTATATAGCGCACTTGATTTTAGAGTGTCAATTTAAAAACATAGTACAATTATATCGTTCACAAAACTGCAAACATTGATTGACAACAATGTTCCAATGATCTGCAAATATGTCACAGTGAGGGGTCTCTGTCAAAAGGGTGTTCAATGCAGACAGTGTGCGCGGTAAGGGAGATCGAGCACGGGATACTGTGCGGCAAGAGGGGATAAAGAAGAGCTTACGGCGGCGACATTGTCGTAGACTAAAATTATTAGGCGCAAATAAACAACACAACTTGTTATGTAGCTCAATGCAATCTATTCTACCAGTGAGAACCTTACAATTATAATTGTTCTTCATTGGAACATACTACTTTATTAAAAAAATGAAAATATTAATAATATGATAAGAAACATAGTCTAAGATATCAATACTAATATTATATGTAAATATGAAATTAACTGTCTTTCCGTCTGTTTGATACCTTTTTACACCAAAATCGCTAAACCATTTATGATTTATTAGTACTCGTATATACTAATAGATATAGGTCGGACCTTAAGAACTGACAAAGTCTACTTTTCGCCCGAAAGAAAACTTGAAGAGCGTGAAAAAGGGAGTAAAAATTTGTATGTTTGTTTGGAAAACCTATATCTTAAAGAAATAAGCAATTCAAAATAAGTATATATTTTAGGCAGACGAAATCGCGAAGACTGGCGAGCTATAATTTTTACCAAGATAGAATTGCTTTCATAATACATTTGTTAACAATTTTAATTGCATTTTACAGAGGCAAAACTATGGGAGGATCCAGTGCAGTAAACTATTTGGTATATATGAGGGGTAATAAACGTGACTACGACAACTGGGCAGAGCTCGGCAACCATGGATGGAGTTATAGAGAAGTGACTTAACCATTTTTTAAATTTATTTATCTATTTGGCACCTCAAGGAGAAAATAACGACATATTGGACTATAATAATATATGTTTAAAAGTAAACTATTAAAGTGGTTATCAAGTTGGATAGAATCCTGGTCAATTCTAGTTACGTAATTCCATAAACTAATTCATATTAATTTTCAGGTCCTACCATACTTCAAGAAATCTGAAAACAATAGAGATATTGAATCTCATGATAAATACTTTCACTCAGTTGGTGGTCCGTTAAATGTGGAGAGATTTTCTTATGTTGATGATGCTACAATGATGTTAGTAGAAGCTTTCAAAGAAAAAGGTGTACCGATTACAGATTTGACCAAAGCAGATAATATTGGAACGGATATCGGACTATCTACTTCTAAAGATGGACGGAGAGTGTCAACAAATATTGCCTTTATAAAACCTATAAGAAATGTGAGGCCAAACTTGCATATTGCTGTAAATGCGTTTGTTACCAAAATAGTTATAGACCCTCATACAAAAACAGCTCATGGAGTTACTTATATCAAACACGGCATAGAGCATTATGTATATGCTAAAAAAGAAGTAATTCTCAGTAGCGGTTCGATAAACTCCCCAAAACTACTTATGCTTTCTGGTATAGGACCTAAACACCATCTGGAAAGTTTGGGCATACCAGTATTAGTTGATCTGAACGTAGGTCAAAATTTGCAAGATCATGCAACTACTGAAGCGTTGATTATGTCTCTGTCAAACAAAACTTCAACATTAGTAAACGAAGATGAATTATTGAGTGAAGTATATAAATATAAACAGCAGTATCCAAAAAAGAATGGTCCCTTATCGACAACTAGCACTTTAAATGGTATTGCATTTATTAAAACGAAATATGAATATGATAATGTACCGGATATTCAATTCCACTTTGATGGTAGAAATGTCGAAGAATTTTACTCAGATCCCACAACGTATTTGGCAACAAATATATTTCCTCTAGCTTTCTATAATGGTCTTGCGGCTAGGCCTCTTTTACTAGTACCGAAAAGTAAAGGTTTCATTTTATTGAATCACACTGATCCAATATTTGGACCACCTTTAATTTACCCAAGATTTTTCACGGTTCAAGAAGATTTGGACGTTTTAATAGAAGGTATGCGATATGCTGTTAGCTTGGAAGAGACGCAGGCGTTTAAACAAAGCGGTGCAAGTTACGTTAAAATTCCAGTGGAGGGTTGTACTCAGTACATTTGGGGAACATATGATTATTTCGCCTGTTTACTCATAGAATATACTGGTACAATCTATCACCCAGTCGGAACATGTAAGATGGGCCCCCAATGGGATAAGGACGCAGTTGTTGATCCTAATTTACGAGTGTATGGCATAAAAAAACTAAGAGTGATTGACTCTTCCATAATGCCAGTTATAGTTCGAGGTAATACGAATGCTCCGACAATTATGATTGCAGAGAAAGCATCCGATATTATTAAGCAGCACTGGTTATCATAACTTTAATAGGATATAATTAAATGTAGTAAAATTGTAAATAGTAATAGGTTACTAAATTATGTAACATAATAATCATTATAAAAAGGAGGCTATGCTTCTGTTAGTTATATACAAGACAGTAATTTGTTTTCACACATACTTAATTATAAAGTTAATTATTCATTATCGAAATACCGGTTGGCCACGTAAAAGCAACAGAACAATGGGTCAATAACGCACAACACCTTTGCAATTATGTGTAATGTTTATATACAAAATAGCTTTTTTTTTAATTTCTTATTATCTATTATTATCTAGTATTTTATGTTGTTTTTCATATATTCTGCTTTATGAACATTGTATTAAAGTGTGTGTTTAAATAAAGATGTGTTGATTATACTTTTTGTATTCATAAAAAATGCGCATGCTTACAAAAAAATATACGAAATTAAATATATCTATAAATCCACTTGCGAAAGCCCCAAAAATTATAAATTTCTTCTAATCCGATCGCTACCAAACTTCACATAATCACCTGCTGATCAAATCTAATGATTACTTTAAAATATTATCAAAGTCGCTCAAGTGGTTTTGAAATCCATACATGAACATATAAACATATCCATCCATGAACATATAAATACGTCGATTTTACATATATATACATATTTCACAATTTATTTTTTAAATTTATTAAACGCTCGCTATTAAAATAGCATATTTTTTAACAATGAAAATTGTCAGTTACTATGTTTTGAAACTGGCTAATAAAATAGTAGAGGCGCTTAAATAAAATTAATTAAATTGTGAAACATGTAACAAAAGTGTTGACCTAATTTGAGTTAAATCTGTGTCAGCTCGTAAATATTCGTTCAAATATTTTCTAGGACGAGTATGTAACCAGAACAATGAATTTAAATAGAAGCTAAAATTTAAATAAAAAAGTTTACAGGTAAAGTTATATGGCGAGAATTACAATTAAATCATTAACTGTCGTAAGCGACATAAAACAACTCTGTAACCTAGTAATAGAAAAGTCTTGAGAAGTAATGTCAAAAATAAGGCACTGAGTAAATACTTTCAGGTAAACCAATGACAAATATCTTATGTAAATCTTTGTGAAAATCTGAGGTAAAACTTATAAATGTAATTTTTGCCTAAGAAATAAATAATGTAAGATATTTATTACATACCACATATATTAAATAACCAAAGTCATGTTATGAGATTATGTAATGTCACCATGCAGTTCCATTATACTCCACGAAGATTTTTTAATGTAACACATACAAATATACAAAAAGACAATGAGACACATTGTACATACGGATTCATATAACAACATATAGACAACGTTATTTATTAGTACTTATAAGTAAACTTATTTTATTTATATAAAACATTTTTGATACAAATGCTTCCCTTAGTTTTAGAAAGAGTTAATTGAGTATTTACAGTACAGCGACATCTATGGGCATGAGCGTTAACTGTCTCAAACAATAAATCATCAATGAAAGCTAAACAATAAATCGATAGTTTTTATAAAATAGTTCAGAGTTATAGATATAGATGGCAGCTGAAGTGTCTTTAAAATCGATCATATATTTAAAATAATTATTATGTTACACTATGTGAAGGGACCCCAACAAAATAGTAGAGGGTACCCTACTTTTATTTTGTTCTCGTAACGGAAATCGAAAAAGAAACCCGATTTTCCTATCGAGATCTATCGAGAATATCGATTCTATCTATGTAGTTTCTTGCCGGTTCTTGGTAGCTTTTCCTTAATTTAAGTACTTTTTTGTTTGTTTTAACGATTAAAAAAAAGCGCTTTTAAAAGCCTACTTGAATAAAGTATTTTTTTATTTTGATTTTGATTTCTGCGGGGCAGATCAAGTTATGTGACGATTTATACCCACTAAAACCCCTGCGATGGCCTTACTCAACGCGAGAAGTGGAGAAGCCGCAGGATGGCTTTCGCATGGGCATCCGTAGCCCCTCCCGTGCGACGCTCCGCTCATGGCTGGCGGAGCTTGTCTCCGAGAAAAACGTATAGTCTTGCCCTCCTCGCACACCTCGCTGGTGCGTACGGCAGTTCAAGGCTATCCCTGCTGCCGTCCTTCTCGTGGCCGTATGTAAAACGGATGCGCGAGACCTCCATCTCACACACCCACGGCCCCAGGGTACGGCCCTATTTATTCTGCCCCGCGCGCTGGTGAGACTAGACAGGGTACCCTACCTAGATTATCTTTCTTTGCTTGTTAACCATTCTATCCTAATTTATAATTTGTACAAGCATTGGAACGTTTAAACAGATTGTAGCTTTCTGGATTGACTACGAAATCCTAATAAATAAATAAAAGCAATGAATTATTTTTACCAAATATTTTTTAAAAAAAGGGAAACCGACTTCAAACTGGAATAATACTTATTCCAGTTATTTTGATTTCAAAACTATAGACCCGATTTTGATTAAAATTCTATGGGACCAAACCAATATGGGAACTAAAAATATACTAAACAAAAAAATAATTTTGGAGGTCGGCTAAACATATCGTGTTACGAAAATTCCAATAAAGGGTCGAGGACATTAAATAGAACCTTGAAATCTATGATAAGAAATGTCACAATTTCAACATCCAACTTAGCCAAGAAATTTTTCACCGGAACTAATAAATGAAGTAAATAAGTCAAAAAAATCTACCATAAGATAATTATACTATTTCTTGGCTAATCGTTGACCTTCAAGGGATTGACTGAATTATTTCAACGTAACGTAACACGTTGCGGTTCGAGCATTCGTTTGGTCATTTTTTTAATAACGAATAACACTCTACGGCCCCAGTTAAGATCTCATGACCTTATATCGGGGTCCGGAAACACACACAGCACAAACACAAACACCCAGACCACGACAAACATCTGTATGACCAATACAGACGTTTGCTCGAGCGGGAACCGAACCTGCGACCGATTGAACTTCAGTCAGATGCAGTGACCACAGCGCCAACCCATAGTTAGGCATTTCCTGTAACTTCCGCGCCCGTTTATTATTTATTCATACACTTTTATGAGTAATGAAATTAAAGTAAATATTATTTAAAAAAAAAGTAGCCTTAGTTAGTCTTTATAACATTAACTATCTACGAGTGAAAGTCCCGTCAGAATCGGTCCAGCTGTTTTAAATATTAGCCGGAACAAACATACGGACAAACTGACAACAAAAAATTTAAAAATTATTTTGTTGTTTATGTGAGTACTCTAATACTTTCATATACATTTAGTGAAAAGCTGTTAATTTGAAATTACAAACAGACACTTCAATTTTATTTATTTGTATGGAAATATGAATATGGATTAAGTTTAGGAGAACATGTTCCGGTAAGTTCCTAATAAAATTTGCCTGCAAGTTTCTTTCTTTGTTAAGTTAGCACTTTTACATAGGCAACTGTATTCTATCGTGAAGAGACAAAAAACTTTAATGTTATATACAACTTTTGTGAATACACCATGAGCACATAAATTATACGGCTCCGTTCACACCTCTTTGCAAACCATTGCCAAGGGTTTGCGGCTAATTCAACAATGGCAACCTAAACTACTGAAAAGATTTTGATAAAACATGCTAGTATCGTAGTTTATACGTCAAAATATCTTATAGGCGGCTTATTATATAAACTAGCTGGTGCTCACAACTTTGTCTGCGATGTATGTGATGTCTACGTCATAGCAGCTTCAAGCATGCCAAGTCCTGTTTGAAAATTGACAAAATTTCATACAAACTTACATCCCCTTTTAATACTAACCATTAATCAAAATCCTTTCTCAGTTGATACCTACATCATTACACCTACCTGCATGTCAAATTTCAGCTCCATTCGTTCAGTGGATTGGGCTGTGCGTTGATAGATCACTATGTCAGTCAGTCAATCACCTTTGAGCTATATATGTATATTTAGATACTACGTAAAGTCACTAGCGGAAACCACTTCAAATGTAACACTCAAGTTACAAATATGTTACGGAAATTAAGAAGACATTTATACTTTGTAGCCACAAAATTGTAAAGAAAGTAGAGAACAACAAACAGCAAGATATGCTTCACGTGGCTCGGAAAGTTTTGAGAATACACTTAAAATAGTCTAAGAGCCCGCGAATGCCAGACGTTCTCTATTTTATAAAAACTGAATGTTTCTAATATACTACAGATATAAATGGGCATTTCGGGATTGCTATGCAATTTGGATCACAATAGCTTTGGCTGATAATGAATAGCAAAGGTGTACAAAATAGCAACCGAAATTTACAAAAGGATAAAGCCTAATTCATACTGCCATACTAATATCACTGTCCTATGTCTGTCTGTCTATCTGCTTGAAACGTTTTACCATTAAAACATCTAAACCATTAAAACGATTCTAATTTATAAACTGAAGAGTTAGATTGGGCCTTAGATAAGAACATAGGCTACTTTATATTGCGAAAATAAATAAAACATGAAATGTATGAAACATTTCATGTTTTATTTGGCGAAGAAAGTTTCTACGTAAACGAAGTCATGGGGTGCATAGGTATATATCAATAAAAATCCATGTTTGTATGTTTGTCTTTGTTCCGAAAACATTAATCGAATTGTGTTAAAATTTTGGTACGCTGAGGACACTCAGAAGGGCCAAACACTATATACATACTTTAAATGGCATTCCATCAAATGGAATCAGCTAACTATTTCTCAATTTTCTTCAAAATAGTATAAGAAATATATAATATGTTACTACGTATGTTGGAGGTGCTGACGAACTTTCAGCTTTTATAAAATAGGGAAGGTCTGGCATTCATGGGTTCTTGCTCTAAAATTACTGCATATGTATAGAAATGAAGTACAAACTGTAAACATACATCAAGATTCAAGATATACAATGCATTTTGTAAGATTTAACTTTTACATAATCTTTTTTTGCTTCAAAAATGTAAACTTTATGATGAATACATTCACCATGAGCTATTTGAAATTATCCGTTGTGGAATCTTGCTCAATATCTTGGCTTATTTTATTAAAGATGACGAACATTATGTGAGAACTAGATGACCCCATATTTCAACCTACAGCCTTTGTTCTCTCTCAGGCTTAAGACTATCTCTGTACCAAACTTCATTTAAATCGGTTTAGTAGTTTAGGCGTGATTGCGTAACATACAGACAGAGTTATTTTCGATTTTTAATATAGTAAGGATTTACTCAAGGTATATATAGGTAGTTCTGTTTTCAACTTAAAGCCTGGTGCACTAGCCTCGATCACTTATTTTTACACTGCAATAAACACTTTCTTGCTTATTAAAATATAAAATTAATTATATTTTGGCTTCAATAACAGTCCTACAAAAACGTGCTTACACAATCAAAAATCCAAATGTTTAATTTCTTGCATCTGTATCAGACCTCATTCGATCAGAGAATTCCATTGAGAACAGAACTTAAGTTCTGTTCTAATAAGTGATTATTTTTCACTAGTAGTACCTTTTAAGAACATTTTAACAATTAGTAATAAAGTTATTAGTCATTACAAAATTATCAGTGTTTATGTGATGTGGTGGGTTTATACAATAGACTTGTTAGAACGTTGCCTAAATCAACAAATTTTTATGCATATTGTTGAAAATACTTAATCCTGAAAGAATCGTTCAAATAATATCGTCTTGTCTGGTGATTAACTTACTCGTATTATTTTTGTAATATTTACTCTCGTAATTAATATAAAACAACTCTGGCAACAGTTGGTACCTAGGTAACCTTACAAAAGCTTTGGCTGTCAATAATAAGGTACGGACAGTGTATTCTTTCAGTTTTAAAGTCAATTACAAACAAATCATGTAAGTCTTTATAAGAATTTGACAGCAAAACTTAAAAGTGCCTAATACCTATAGAAGTGAAAGTTCTTAGGAGACGATTAAATAAACAATAAGTGATCAATAATTGAAAATAATAAGGACGCGCCACACTTAGACACATTTCGTTCCACGAAAGAAAGGTATGACATAGAGAGAAAGAGAGATATATATACTTTTAAGAAGTGCTTTACGCGCCATTTTTTTATGTTTTACACATATAGCTAACGCGGTGAATTCCGCCTACAGGCGATTCAAATATGGCTTCCTGGGTGCCATTAAATTTGACAGGGGTGTGTTTGGAAAAACAAGCACCTTTGGCCCAATGTTCGTCAACTGGATTTATGTTTTTGGCGTTAGTAATGAAACTCTTTGGAGGTGTGTCATATAGTCTTCCACGTAAAACAAGGACAGGTGCTATTGAAACCCTAAACTCAGATGACTTAACACCAGTTCTATATCAGGATTCAAATGATTATTCCGAATCTGAATATTCGTTTCCGTATACTAGTGAAAGTGAAAATGACTATGGTAATTTCAAAACTTTATCCAAAAATCCATTTTCCCATGAATTTTCGGATCAGCCGGTATTTAAATCGGATTACTTTCAAAATTTTGGTGATTATAATTCAAAAGAAGAAGTAACAAGAGATGTGAAAAGGGACAATAAAGGAGTTAAAAGAGTTAAAAAGAGAAGAATTGAAGAATATGATTTCATTATTGTTGGTGCTGGATCAGCTGGGTGTGTTGTAGCTAATCGTTTATCAGAAATAAAGGAATGGAAGGTACGTATTTCTCCATATTGATTATTTCGTGTAACTCCACGTTGGGAAATAATATGTAAATTTAAACATTACCTGTATCAAAATTTCAACACTGCGGGGATTTAACCCGGCTTCCTGCATTTCTCCACTTATACTAATATTATAAAGAGGTAAAATTTATTTATAGCTATGTATGTTTGTATATAAGGGATAATCTTCGAAACTATTAATCTGATATCAAAATATCTTTTTGTACTGGATAGCCCGTTCATTGACGATGGTTATAGGCTCTATTATATCACTCTACGACTCCGAAACCGCAAAAAAACAGCTAGTATATTATTATTCCAGTAGTAGGCTACATAACAGAACAACCTTTAGTTTACCCACGTGTCGAACGAATATATTCCAACACGCACCCTTGTATCGCATTTGTTCAACAATAAATACCCACAATGAGTGTGATATATTCTGTGGTTCTTTAGCCTCTTTTAAAAAACAAATTCTTACATTGTAAATATTTAGCTAAGTAGTTTTTTCTCTCTAATTTCATTATAGCAGTTGTATTATTATTTTTAGTTATATATAAATGTCTAGTTTCGCTTTAGTTATTTAAAATTTTAAATCAAAATTTTGATTGTACGCCACATGATACTTATATATATACGCATGCTGTGTTCATATCCAGAAGGTTACAATCTATGTTCATGTTTATATTAAGTCCATGTTTATATTTTATTTTAATCATTGTAACCAGTTTTATGAACCAATAAAAAAAAGAATGGTTTTCTACTTATAGTATCTAATGTCTGAAATTATCACACGAAATCTAGAAATTATTTTGAATATAAGACAACTACGTTATTTCTAATGTCCCTTTTTTATGTCGGACGACCGTTGAAATTTAGTTTACTGTCTGGTTCGCAAAATACAAACAATAAGTTAAAAAACTTTTAATAGAATAATGAACTGTATGCGTATATAATACGGCCTTATGGGTAACTTTCATGACCTTTGTGGATAGACTTTGTGGAGACCTTCACCCGAAAGTCCGGCAACGCTCCCTTATGTCCCATAATGTTGTAAATGTCCATGAGCATACACTAACCATTTAACATCAGGTGGAACTATCTGCTCGTTAGTCTTTTTTAAAATATATATCAAAATGGGAATAAAGTAATCACTTTTAGACTAACTCAGTACAAAAATCTGTAATTAATATTAACGATATTGAATTTTAAAAATTGCAAAAACATCTCACTGATTTACATTCGTTTCTTCTCAGGTCTGTGGTTTTACTTTTCCGAAAAGGTTGAAGATTTATTTAAGCAATCATATTTTATAACCTTAAAAATGTTACTTTTATACTATTTATCATTAAAATCTATACCCATTTCAAACTTTGACGAGCTTCGTGATAGGACTTGTTGGAATATACTCTGTCATACTCAGTTAATACCTGGTGACTAGGCAACGTCGTCCAACATGATCGGCATTCGGTGCCGAATTCCATTAGCGTATAACATATATATAAATAAATAAAAAAATAACGCATCACACTTAACGAAGCCTCATGATCTTGTGTCGGGGGTCCGGAAACACTCACAACACTAACACAAACACCCAGACCACGACAAACATCTGTATGGCCAATACACACGTTTGCCGTGAGCGGGGATCGAACCCGCGACCGTTAGCGCTTTAGTCAGTTACAATGACCATTGCGCCAACGCGTCTGTCATATATAGCTATATATATATATAGTCCAATACCGTTAAACGAACAATTCCTGTGTATTTGTATGTTTATATAGATGTAATCTGAATCTCGGACAGCTCCAACAATATTCATGAAATTTAGTATGCACTATGCAGGAGTTTCAGAGGCAATAAATCGATCTAGCTAGGTTTCCTTTAAAAAAAACATCGTTTTATCCGTATTTTCAGGCAATAAAAACTTCTACAATATAAATAGAATAAGAAAGTAAATCTATACTAATATTATAAAGCTGAATAGATTGTTTGTTTGTTTGAATGTGCTAATCTCAGGAACTACTGGTTCGAATTGAAAAATTATTTTGTGTTATATAGTATATTTATTAAGGAAGGCTATAGGCTATATTACACCACGCTATGACTCAAAGGAGCGAAGCATACCATAAACGCGAGTGAAACTGCAAGGGACAGCTAGTTAAATACAATTTCCAAAAACACGATTTATCAAAAATAAGCTGAACAAGGCCAATACAAATAATAGGACGGGTACTAATATTGGATTTAATTTCAAAGACCTTTTTAATTTTGACTATGATTTTTATTATTATACTAAATACGGCAACGTGCACAATTAAGTCCATTCATTGTTGCTTTGGTACTTGACATACATTTTTCAATCTGTCATTTTAACAAACGCATCGACCGTGAATTAGTGTGATGCAATTCGAAACGAATTCGGTTCGCCATTTTTTTATTCCGTGCAAGTTTTTATTTGTGAGAAATAGCACTGTGATTGAAAATAAAACTTGTTAAAAATAAATTTAAAAAAATATTTTATAAACTATATTGAAATCTAGCGGCCGCGGTTTCGACATAGAACTTTCATACAAACTTCCCACCCACGTTTTACCCGCTTAGGGGTTGAAAATATCGTGTTAAAAAATTCCGTCTTAGTGAGAACATACACCCTTAAAAGAACCTCCATGCAAAATTTTAACGGCTACCACTCGTAATTTCCAAGATTTTTGAATGTAAGTGACTTTTCGCTTTTTATATATAGATAAATCGAACAAACTAGGATAGTTAGTAATCCATCTTTTGACTTTCCTATTGGAAATAATGGAAAGAATTATTTTCCTATTGGAAAAAATTGATATCTAATCTTAACCCTATTGGTGCTATTTTATTGCATTCTTCATTAACGCATCCAATCGGAAACATTCTTATAATCAATAAATGCAGTTTTTGAAATTCGAATTATCAGAATACTTTAGATCAATTGCACACCGAATTCAGTATCGCGCGGCATTATATAAGAAACCTAACATATAAGGTTCAATACAAAAATCAACAGCCGCTTGAATCGCTAAATTATCGCGCTATCTCGCCCAGCTTTTAGGTGTATACTGAACCTAATAAACATCATTTAGAGTATACAAATATAATTCATTGACACTCTTCACTCATAATCATATTGTCTATGTTAAAAAGAAACACATATACATTTAACCACAGAAACAATAATAATAATTCTTAATTTTAATTGCTTATTTTTTTTGTGTTTAATTTTTTCGATTATTTTCGGAAATATGTAAGATTTTTTATTTTCATCTAATTTTAGTCTAGGAGATAAGTTTGATCATATTTTTTATTAATAAAAACGTACAGTACCAAAATTTTCGCTTGTCCCAGCTTGAAAAGGTTAACTATTGATTGTAACTAAAATATTTCAAACGTAAATAATATCCTTTATTTCCTGGACTAAAAGTTAAGTGTATAGAAAATCTTAAATGTTCTAAAATAAAAAAAAATGTACAAATGAATTTTATGAAAAGAAATATGTACAGTTGTGGTATTTTTCTAGAAACAAACTTTCACGCTCATATCCGTATCCAAAAATTTGAGAAAAATTTTATCTACATTTTTGAAAATATTTTAATTACGGGAGAACCCGAAAGTGTACATGTGAATTTTTTTGAATTTTATTTTTTTTATTTAGGACTTATTGCGATCCAAAACTTCTAGCGTAAATAATCAAAATCGCAGAAATGTACATGTAAACCATTAAAAATCAATATAAACTACAAGTTTTTGAGTAATTAAATTACTTTTAGAGACTCTCCAAAACTTATTTTTGGCTATATAATTTTTTTAACAGATGAAAAAAAATTCTAATGTTGTACATGTAGATATTTTCACCCCAGACAACACCATATAGCCTTTTTTACTCCTAGCGCCATTCCTGTTCTTCATCTTCGAATCCAAAAACTATTTTTGATGTATGTATACTCCTTCAAACATATTTGTTAAGAATAGGTTTGACATCTTTAAAACGGCATTTTCTCAAAATTAAGTGCGTGTGGCTTGACATATTATTGCTTATATATCCATATATAATCTGAATCTCGGAAACGGCTCTAATGATTTTCACGAAATTTAACGATAAATCGATCTTGTTAAGTTTCATTTTTAGGAAACGTCATTTTATCCGTGTTTTCAGGCAACAAAATGGCAACAGTATGATTAGAATACGAAAGTAAATTTTGTAACTATCTACAAGCTAATAATATTGTAATAGTGAATAGAATAAAATTTCAAAAATTACAATTTAACATATAAAAAAACTGATCATCAAGACACTTATAGTTTTTTTTTCTTACTTGTCCTATTTGGTAATAATATCCGGTACGCTAATCACGAATTTTCGAACATTATTTGGACGCTGATAAGCAATACTGTGTCAAGCCACACGGACTTCGTTTTGAGAAAATAAATTTGTTTGAACACGTATATATCCATCTTTTCTATTCTATTTTAATAAAATGATATATTGAATCAAAAGCAGATAGATGTATTTAATACGTTATCTAATAATAAGTTTTTAAATATTTGAAATTATTTTATAAATTGCAAAATATGGAACGCACCTGAAATTCAAAACATTGAGTTAAGAATTTTTTTTTCTATACTTATTTACTTTAGATTACTTGAAATTTTTTTGAATAATGTTAAATAGGTGACGTAGTATCAAAATACATTATTATCTCCAAATTTGACTTTTTGTGGGTTGACACATTATTGCTTATCAGCATCCATTTATCATAATAAATTTACATTATAAAAAATAATTATTCAGTTCGATCATTCGGCCGACAATTTCTCATCTCTAGTTCTTTTCATAGCTAGAAATACGCCATTTTTGTCTGCTAAATAAGACAATTAAAGAAAAATAGACTAGAGTTGACTTGGTAAAAGCAATGTCTTCAACAAACATGTTACCAGATAGCAATTTCTCAATAATAGTATGCTTTCGTGTGTCGCATGTCTATCTGCACCTTTATCGCAGATTCGCCCGCAGCCATTGCAGCTAACATTACGAAGGAAGTGCGAATAGCACTCGAATCGAATTACATCGAATAATCCTATTCGATTCAAAGTTTAGAATTTCAAATATTTCAGAAAAATCGGATTATTCATCCATTCTATTTACTTCATTGATATGTACTAATCGACTATTTATTCCATAAGTTCTGAACGGACGTTGCAACTTGAGTTTAGTTATTTTCAATATCGACTTGGTTAGTTGTGCTAGTTTCTCGATTAATATAAACTTACCGAGTTTCAACGGAAACTTATTCCGATTGAAACATAGTTCGAAGTTGTTAAAGTAATCTTTGCTTACATACATATGATTCGTTATAAAAACTGTTTAACAAATCTTTAAATTATCGGACATATCTATATCTACACATATTATAAAACAATGTCTCTTTGCGTCGTCTGTACGATTCGATCTTTTCAACTACGCAACAGATTTTAGTGCGACTTTCACAAAAAGCCGAGCGATTCAAGAATAACGTTTATTTTTTTAATACATGCATATCATAGTAGAGAAAAGCCGAAAACTTCAAAGAGTTGTATGTATGATGTAATATTATAACAACCTTTTTCAATAAACGGGCTAATAAACGTAAAAATATTTTTTAATATCAATTATAATCAACTCATCTTTTCAATCAAATTAATTTTACCTCTTTATAATGTTGGTATTGATTCATAACTAATGAGATTTCTTTGCGTAAAATTTTTTTTCAGATACTGCTATTAGAAGCTGGCGGTGAAGAGCCTGATGTCACAAGTGTTCCCGCGTTCGCAACTGCTCTGGGCAGCTCGAGCATCGATTGGAGATACACAACTCAACCAGAAAAATTGACCTGCCGCTCTTTACGAGGCCAGACTTGTACTTGGACGAGGTAAATGTGTAGGAATCACTTTTCAGGGTTCCGTACCCATGAGCGGGAACAGACACTATTACTAAGCCTCCGCTGTTCGTCCTTCGTCCGTCCTTCCTTGTTATTATTTCCTTCTTTGTTATACGATGGTACGGAACCCTTCGTATATAAACATCACTTTCGATTTATGAAAATAACAAGCAAATTAATAGGTCAACTGATGTTAAATGATCTCGCTCATGAACATTTGTAACGGAAAAGTCATAAATATGTTGACAGCTTAAAAAGGATTTAGAGAAATACGTTGTAAAGGAAGAAATGGAATGTTTGAAATTGTTTTGTGATGATTAATATAATTTTACGCAATCTTTAAAATGCAATACCAATTTTACCGACTGGCTTTAAAAAAAACTACCTACTATATTCAACTGAAAGATTTTTGGTGTTATGTTATATTTTCGCGATTTTTGAATTACATGACTTACATACATTTGATCAGAGTCCGATGGCAATCTGCTAGAGAATAGATCTTCTTTTAAAAATTGCTATTGAAAAAAATTGCATATTTTTACCCTTTGCTTAACTAACACCCACTACATTATATAAATTTTAATTATCTATCGAGGGCAAAGGATTTTAACCCATAGTTTTGTAGAAGTCAGTCACATTATTAAGCTTTAAAAATCATATATTTTAATTCACTCTAAACGTGAACGTGCAGTGATCATTACAATTGATTGCAATACTAACAGTCCGGGGTTCGATTACCGTTCACGACAAATATTCACGACGTAGTTTTGTGGAATCGTAGAATGATGACTGTTGAATGTGGAGCGTTTATTTATTTGTTTCTTTATATTAATGAAATATTAAATCAATATTTTATATTTTTTGTTGTAGTGGTAAAACCATGGGCGGATCAAGTGCAATTAACTACTTGGTCTATATGAGAGGTAATAAATGCGATTATGACAACTGGGCTGAGATGGGTAACTACGGCTGGAGCTATGATGAGGTTAGGTATTTTACTTCCACATAAATTACACTAGTCAACAAAAAAACAACTTTTACATGTAACATAAGAACTTTTGTCTAATTATGTTTAGGAGAATGATAAGGATACTTGAAATAAAATTAAAATGCTTCAAATACGAAGAGTTTTTTTGTAAAACTATTTTATAACATTTTAGAAATTTTGAATTTTTATGAACAAAAAGAAGTTATTTTGATTTATTGCTACATTAATATGAATTTACTTTTATGATTTTCGTCTGTATTTTGCTTCAGGAATGTCGCGTTTAATGTCCAACAGTAATCCGCTAACATACGTGGGCTCCACTTGCCCTAAAATCGTTTTTCTATGGTGGAAATGTCTTGATGAAATCTTTCACCGTGTCCATCGCTGTTGGCGCCCACATTTTTAGGAAAAAAGTCTAGATGTGTATGTAGATGTATTTTCAGTGACATATTACAGCCCAAAGCCTTATGCATAGATAAAAGCTCCGCGATAATACATTTATAGTCACTTGATCGACGATTTCCTAGAAAATTGGAAGTTACTTTCATAAAAGATTCCCAAGCTGATTTTTCTAAATTACTAAGCTTTTTTCATATATCATCTTTCATCAATTGCCTAATTTGGGGGCCAACAAATATGCAATATCTTTTATTTTTGCATCACTCAGCTTAGGAAATTTTTCTTTTAAATATAAAAAGCCGTCACCATTCTTATCCATAGCTTTTACAAAGTTCTTCATAAGCCCAAGCTCTTGCCCCAAAATACTTTCTCAGGCTGGAATGGTGGGTTCTTAATATTTTTTTGTCCTGGAGTAAAAGCCTTATGGGGCAGTCTTGCTTAACATAAAGATTTTTTCGGTCTCTGCTATCCCACTCACAAATAAAACAACAGTATTTTGTATACCCAAGTTGTAATCCTGAAATAAGGGCAATCATCTTCAAATCTCTACAAAATTTCCAGTTGTGTTTGTTATACTGATTTTTTCCAAATAAATGTAATAGTTTCATAAGACTCTTTCTTTCTTTTCTTTTTTGTCCAATGGCAAAACCAAAATACTGTTCATATAACTTAGTTACTATGGTGTCAAATTCCTTCGCTGAGTTTTGAAAGTAACGTCACCACAAATGTAACAAAACTTATCAGGAACATTTTTACACTTTCTTAACATTATTTAAGAATCACTCAACCCAAAAAAAAATAGAATAAAATACTATACTCTCCAAAGAAACAAATTCCATGATTGCGAAATTAAAACAAAAGCGGTTAAATTTTTACTTTGTGGGTATTAGCTGTAACACGAAAACCAGATCTGATGGAATCAAAATAAATATGGTTATAAAATGAGGGTAGGTAGGCAATTTAAAATTAGCCAGCAAATATCTTGTTACAAAATTTTGTTGACCAGTGTTATTTGACACTTTCCGTTAATATAAGACGATAGATATCTTCATTAGTATTTTATACACGACCAAAATCTCTAATTAAGAATAAAACTCAAATAAAATTATGAAGGCTACATTGAAATAGATACACATTTATACACTTAAACATCACTTACGAGTTATCAACCAGAAAACAATAGTTTCTTTAAGATCTGAAATCACTATACTATAAATAATGCGAGCAACGTAATAAATTAATTAATGTTATCGTTCCTCAATTTCAGGTTTTACCCTATTTCAAGAAATCTGAAAACAACCGTGAATCTGAATCCAGGAACACGTATTTTCACTCAGTCAACGGACCGCTTACTGTTGAGAGATACCCTTACACAGACATAAACACAATCATGCTTGTAGCCGCTTTAAAAGAAAAAGGACTACCATTAAAAGACTTAAACCAAGAAGATAATTATGGAACAGATATAGGCCTTTCAACTTCCAAAGATGGTCGTAGAGTGTCAACAAATATTGCTTTTATCAAACCTATTAGAAATAAACGTAACAATTTACATATAATTACAAATGCACATGTAATAACAGTAAATATAGATTCAAAAACCAAAATAGCTAATGGAGTCACTTATATCAAAAATGGAAAACATTATACAGTATACACAAAGAAAGAAGTAATTATTAGCAGTGGTGCAATTAGCTCTCCTAAAATACTTATGTTATCTGGTATAGGACCTAAACATGAATTGCAAAGTTTGAATATCCCCGTTCTCTCAGAACTAAGCGTTGGACAAAATTTACAAGATCATGTAACTACAAACGCACTAGTTATGTCTCTCTGGAACAAAACGTCAACAACAATTACTAAGCCACAGATGCTGCAAAAAATCAGTAAATATTATAAGCAACAACCTAAGAAAAATGGTCCTTTAAGTTCTACGAGCGTTCTAAACAGCATTGCTTTCATTAAAACTAAATATGCCAAAGAGGACGTACCAGATATTCAAATTCATTTTAACGGTCGTAATGTAGATGACTTTTATGCTGATCCTACGACTTATTTAGCTGCTGATTTTCTTCCATTACCTTTTTATAATGGCATTGGTGCGAGGCCACTTTTACTCGTGCCAAAAAGTAAAGGATATCTCCTATTAAATAAAACAAACCCTGTTTATGGACAACCTTTGATATATCCAAGATTTTTCACAGTTAAAGAGGACGTTGATGTATTGGTGGAAGGAATGCGATATGTTGTTAGTTTGGAAAACACAAAAGTTTTTAAATACTTTGGTGCTAAATATGTTAGAACACCAGTAGAAGGTTGTAAAGAATATGTTTGGGGTAGTTACGATTATTATGTCTGTTTACTTACTCATTACACGACAACAATATTCCATCCTGTTGGAACGTGTAAAATGGGACCAGAATGGGATGAAAATGCGGTTGTAGATCCCAGATTAAGAGTATATGGAATACATAACTTGAGAGTGGTTGATGCATCAATCATGCCAGTAATAGTGAGGGGTAATACAAATGCACCAACAATAATGATTGGTGAAAAAGCATCAGATATGATTAAGGAAGATTGGTTACGAGACTATTAATTTTTATATGACATACAATGACCTTCTTCATCTTATGGATTTATTCCATTTCAAGTAAATGAGTAGTAGTAGTATATAGGACTTGTTCTATTGAACTTGTGAACAGAATAAATTTGTACAGAAAAATTACACACATCTGTCAAATTGCGAGTAAACGAAGCAGTTTAGTTTGTTTTTTTTTTTTTTTAAACCATGGTCATTATAAAAGTGACTAGCACCTGCACGCGGCTTCGCCTACCTATACTTTGGGATTCGATAAATGCAATCCTTAAATCTGCTAAAATATATGAGATTAATAAATTCTTATATATGAAAAGGAATTGAATAAAACTCGGTTGTTTAAATGGTTGTGATGTTCAATATATTTTCTATAGAAACGTATAAACAAGTAGATTTTACCACAGACGTAAATTGAAACACTTCACTCCAAGTGTACTTTTAACTAAAAATGCTTGACGGAATGGAAGAAATATCATACATCAGCAACGAAACAAAAGGACACTTTGAATATTTCGAATCCTACATCTATTGTGAGAGTGGAGTAAAACAAGAAAGTTTCGAACAAAGACCCACGGAATAATTTCTCCGGCTGAATCATCTCGAAGGAATACGAAGACATTTGTGAATGTGGCCATTAAAATACATAAGAATAAAACCTAAATTACCTTACAGTGTATCTGATATTTGATTATGAATGTGTATAATAATGCTGAAGTAATTATTGATAGCTGTAAATATTTCGTTTTTGTTACTTGTATATTTTTTATTTTGGGTAGATTTTAAAATAAAGTACTTTAAAAATTTTCGATTCTTATTTTTTATGTAGAATTACTTAAACTCCTATTTTTAATGCTTCACCTTAAAAATTAACATGGACATTGAACATAGAGCCAAAAAGTTTTATACTCTAAAAACCTCTTCATTTCTCAAAATAAAAAAGGTTCTTTTATGTGTATCTTTCTTTCTATATTTATCTATCTTTGGTCCAAAATCCGGGTTACCACGGTATATAATATTTGTCAAATTGTCAACTGAGTAAATTCCGCGTTGTACCTGCAAAGTACACTTCCGTAGATTGTTATTATCATATTTATGGATCTTTCTGTATCATCAACATTAATATTTGAACATTTTATTATATTTGAAAAGATAGACAAGACGATCCGATCGATGGTTTCCCCCGCATTTATGTGCCCACTTACCAGGTCTGTTGTTTATTGTTGCTGCTCCTCTCTCCTTAAAGATTTAGAAAACACTAAGAAGTGTGAACCTTCCAAAATTAATAGGCTATCTAACGATAAGATTTTTTTTATTGAAACGGTAAATATCTTAAGATCAGCGCATTCTAACATTCGTCAGCTTTATTAATTTATTTATTTTCTTTTTCATTTACATTTTATAATTCACCCCAGAAATATAATAGGAATAATACTCTGCAAATTGTTAATATGAGGCCAATATTTTAGTATACTAGTCTTATGGCTATTATCAATTCATGTAAGGTTCGACAAATTAATGTAGATTAGCTCACGGAGCTAATTTATATATCTATACATTTTTTTTATCTTTTTGTATCGGCGGATAATAATAACCGCGGAACTAATGGCTCAAATCAAGACCCATCTGCCGTTGCTACACACCCATTATCTGCCTCCATAAACCGCTGAAACGCAAACAATCCGAACCAAGACTTTGTCCTTGCACTGAAATCAGAGCAAATGTACCCGTCTCCCTCCAATCAGAAGTATATAAAAGAGATACAAAATAGAACTTTAACAAACAGGAATATAAATTTTTATACTTTCCTTAAAGTCCATTAAAATGCTATAAACACATTTGTTAAGTATTTAATAATTGTCGAATGGTGCTGTGGAGATATCCCACATATTTATTTGTATATTTTATTACATTATACATATGTACTTATTCGTATACTACATATACTAAGTGAATCGATGTATTATTCTCTTGTCGTAGTTTATTGATAACATTACATTTTCATTATTCTCTTTTGAGGAGAAAAAATGATATGATATGGAGTCTTAATTTTGAAAACAACCACTATTAAAGGGACATTAAAATATGCTGTTTTAGCTTTTTGTGAAGTGAAGCTTTTTTTAAATAATATAAAGACAAATCTAAATATATATGTATATGTATAACTCAAAGGCGACTGACGGACTGACTGACATAGTGATATATCAACGGACAGCCCGAACCTCTGGACGGATCGGGCTGAAATTTGGCATGCTGGTGTTATGACGCATCCCCTAACAAAGAATTTTTATAAATTCCAGTGAATTCTACAAAATATAAACATCAAATAAGTAGGAAAAAATCTTGCCATCTGCGAGCTATTCTGGCGTGCGCTGAAAAACCGTTAGAGTTACACCTATGCAATTTACAATGAAAATGTTTATCTTAAATATTTCTACAAAAATCCATAACAGCATACATCTATCATTTATGTGTAACGTCAAAACTAATCCTGTACAAACGAAGTCGCGAGCACCAGCTAGTTAAATATATGGCTTTCCTAAAAAACATAATTATATCTGCACTGATCTGGCTAATTATCTTTTTACTCGGCTGCGCGACGAAATGGAGGGAGGGACGCAACGTGATTGTCAGCCTATGTATGTATGTATGTATGTAGGTTTGTACCTTTGTGGCACTATTTAGACCAAACGCGTCGGCCGATTTTGATAAATGAGATGTCGTTTAATTCATCGTGACGGTGGGAATGTCAAAGTAATAATAAAAATTTGGATAAATCAAAATGGCCGATTTTGGAAAATCAACGAACTAAGTATATTAAGTGGGGTATCGTGGAAAAGGTGTTATAAATTTTCAGGTTTCTTATATCGTTTTTCAATCAGAATTTCTGTTTAGGATCTATATCGATTTAAAGTTGATTAGTAACGATTATCACTTATTGGCTATTAGACAGATTGTTAAGAAGTTGTTGTCGTTTGTAATTGTCAAGACGAGGCTTTCATGAAATCTATGAAAAAATAGGTTACCTAAAATATCCATATAAAAAGTCAGTTAGCTTTAATTAATACACCTGAACGACGTCAGGGCCGCAGATAGTTACGAAATAAAACAAGATGGCTTCCTAATTACCCTAAAAAAATATACCTGCACGTAGATTTTTTTTCTTTAAAAAAGAGACATTTCTTCCTTTTTCTTGGAACGTCACGTCATTTGAAGCTGTAAATCTTAGCGGCTAACGAGATAAAACGTAACAATGCACCGCGCTCGTGACTCTAATTGTATACTCTTGTTAGGGTTTGACAGAGATTAATATGATGCTAATACTAGAAGCGTCTGCTTTTTATAATAAACTCGCATTCGCTTGCGGCTTCACACGTATTGTTGTAGACTAGCTGGTGCTCGCGAGTTCGACTGCGATGTCTGAGATGCCTATGTCGTAGTAGCCCTATGCATGCAAAGTCTCAACCCCATCGGTTTAAAATTGACAAAGTTTCATTCAAACATTCATTCCCTATTCTATCCCCTTGGGGGTAGAATTTATCAAAATCCATTCTTAGCGGATGCCTACGTCATAACATCTACCTGCATGCCAAATTTCAGTCTGATCCGTCTAGTGGTTTACTGTGCGTTGATAGATCACTATGTCAGTCGGATCGGGAATTTGCATGCATATACATAGCTACTATAACGTAGACATCACAGATATCGCAGACGAAGTCGCGAGCACGAGCAGGTATTAATAAACACATTTTCATTAGACTTGCTAGGTAGAGTCTAGTAAAACTACCTCATCTAGTGAACAAAAATATTGCAACTCGATGACTTATTCCACCCAGTGTCACGTTAACTTTGACTTGAAACACTAACTCCTATTAATGCGATTTCGAACAGTTTTTGTGTTCCACCCGCTGTTGTACTCGTGATAAATCTCTACAAAGTAGTCTTTACGGATTTGTTTCATTACGAACCTTTGTTTGTCTTTGAGTGTTTTTTTTATTTTTTTTATCGAACAATGATCTCTTTGGTGTGTTATGAATATTTTTCACCGAAACTGACGTTAAAAGGGAGGTTCTAAATTCGTCGGAGATATTTTTATGTTTGTTTTTAGTTTTAAAATCAAAATATCTGGAATAACTTGATCATTGTCTTTATAAAAGAATTATGTATTTTGTTTTTGAAGACGGTTTTTTAGAGTCTTGTATAATATTTTAACGTTGAGAATATGAAGTATTAGTCAATGAAATGCACCATTCGATACTTCAAAGAAATAGTGCGGTAAAAGATGGTACTATCTTGATGAAATACTTTCTAAACTTTTCTTTACTTTTATTTAAAAAAAAAGTTAAATCGTTATTCTTATCTTTTTCGTTAATAACTATCAACGCCACACGGCACATCTATACTAATATTATAAAGCTAAAGAGTTTGTTTGTTTGAATGCGCTAATCTCAGGAACTACTGGTTCGAATTTAAAAATTATTTTTGTGTTAGATAGTTTATTTATTGAGGAAGGCTATAGGCTATATTATATCACTCTACAACTCATAGTAGCGAAACAGTAACTATAAACACGAGTTAAACCGCAAAGGACAGCTAGTACCTACATACGAGTATGTATACACACATATACAAAAAAACACTATGCACGTTTTTGAAGTTAAGGTAAATTTATAAACAAAACAGTAATATAATTGATAATATATTTTGATGTAATGTATACATTACTGACGTGTGTTGGTACAAATGGTTACTAGTTAGGATTATTCGTATCGCTTAATTGAAACATATATACAATGCTGTCTCGATTAGTTCATGCAAATGTTATTAGGTTACCATATTGAGGGATAAGGACTGGTCCGGATTGGGCGAACCCCAAAATATTAGTATATAAATATGAAGGTACATACTTACATATATTTTAATGCGGAAATATCTCTGTCTGTTTGGTCCGTATTCAAAAATTTTGATAATTTTTAGTATAGATTGAATCTTGGAGAAGGATCGAAGATCGAAGGAGGAAGGATTGATCCTTGTTGTCGCGAAAGTAGAACGTCGGGAATGATATAAGAGATGATTTGTCGATCCTTGTCTAGCCTTATTAAATGATAGGCCTTGTCAAGATAAACACTGACTGCCTTACTACAAAAGATTTAAACAGACGTTAAACGCGCGTCTAAGACAGTTTTAAGTTAAACATGCTTTAGACATAGATTAATATACGTTTAAATGAGTTTAATAGATGTTTAAAACCTATTTTTGCTGTCAAATGTAACGTATAACATTTTATCAATAAGTTTTTTTATGAGTTTATTCGCTGTTAAGCAATTTAGATAATATTTTAAGCAATGTTTAAATCTTAAACACTGTTTAGCTAGACAGGTGTTCAACATGGTTTTAATGCGTCTTTTGTAGTATGACAGTGAAACTCTTAAGGTATGATAAATACAGCGCGAATATTTAGTTATTTATTATTGAAAAATGTATCCTAATTGTACTAGTTTAAGATCATTTTTTCGATGGTCATTTTTTGCTGTTTGAGAGCGGAGTCATGTAAGTACGCGATGACCTTATACAAGCTTTGAAATGAACGGATAATTTAAGGGGGATTATTTGAACTACTTAGTCCCCCTCCCTACATAGATCTAGCAACATTATCCAAAGGAATTTTACCGTGATCGTTTTGGCGGTCGCCAATGTGTTCAATACCTTATAGGATTTTCTATTTTAAAGCCGTATTGAATAAATGTATTTCATAACTAAAGGTCTCATACGTTGATATCACAGGTTTGTGTAACTGTCGCCTAGCTCAACGATATTATATTACTAAATATTCAAACGCGTAACTATACTAACCATATATCGATCCGAGGCACGTGGCAAATTCTTTGGATGGGACCTCCAAGTAAAAATCGTCACGTTCTAACTTAATGAACCATTTAAGAAGTTACCCAAAACTATTAATAATATTATGTGTATTTTAATTAAATATCTGATAAGATTTATTTTCAAGAGCATAGGTTTAAACAAATATACAAAGAAATAAAAATTTACTTTTAATTATTAGATTTTTATCAATATAATTGCATTCATACTATTTAATATTAAAAATCTGTAAACGAAAGTCGTTCGAAGTGGTCAGCATTCTGGGTGGCAAAATCCATGAGCATTTAACATATTTAGACGTATATAAACTAGTGATCGCCTAGCGGTATTCGACCGTAGTTAATTAAATTTTCAACCGATTTCAAGATTGACCACAGATAATCCATTCTTAATTCGACCACAGACTTTAACAATAAACAAAAGAGTATGTTTGTGTGTGTCAAATAGTGTGGGTAATTTTTTTTATTTTTTTATTTTATATATTTTTCATGCATACTTACAAAAAATATAGCGTTCTACACTCCTTCCCTATATAACTATAAGTGTGTAAAATTTCATACTCCTCTGTCCGCGCAGTTCGTAATAAAGGGTACAAAGTTTTTGCTTTACGTATTTATTATATGGACGCTGATAAGCAATAATGTGTCAATCCACAAAAGTTCAAATAAGGAGATATTCATATATTTTGATACTGATACATATAATAACATTATTTTAAAAATTGAAGTCATATAAACTAAAGAAGAACGGAAAAAAGTATCTTAATTAATTGGTTGGAATTTTAAGTGCGTTCCATATTTTACAATTTATACAATAATCTCAAATATTTGAAAAACTTTTTATTACATATTACATTAAATATATCATTCTGATTTTAAATCATTACACCTTTTATCAAAATATAAAAGAAAAGGTGGATATATACTTCTTCAAACAGATTTATTAAGAATAAGTTTGACATCTTTAAGCGCCATTTCTCAAAATGAAGTCCGTGTGGCTTGACGCAGTATTGCTTATCAGCATCCATATAATCTACGATTAATCCTTCAATTTAGTAATACTAACACAACAGGTAATGTTTATTCGCATTCTGTGTGTAGCTACTATCTGGTGTTATAATGTCAAATAATATAATAAGATTGGCTGCTTGATTTTGGTATTCAGCATTATGATATATATTGAATGTAGGTACATATACATATATACTTAATAAATTAGATGAAATTTATATATGTATAACTACTAGTGACTCGTATTGACTTCTTACGAGTGCTGTATAGTTTTTTACGACATCACAGTACAAATCTTTAAAATTCTTAGTTATTCCCTTATGTGGATGCTAATAAGCAATAATGTGTTAACCCACAAAAAGTCAAACTCGGAGATATTGATGTATTTTAATAATTGGTTATCTATTTAACATTATTCAAAACAATTTCAAGTCATTTAAACTAAAGAATAGTGGAAAATGTTTCTTAATTGATTGCTCAGAGTTTCGAGTGCGTTCCATATTTTGCAATTCATACAACAATCTCAAATATTTGAAAAACTTATTTTTAGATAATACTTTTCAATATACTAATCTGTTTCAATTCATTATATCTTTTATCAAAAAATAAAACAGAAGTTGGATATATTCGTCTTCAAACACATTTATTAGGAATAGGTTTAACATCTTTAGACGCCATTTTCTCAACGTGAAGTCCATGTGAGTTGACATAGTATTGCTTATCAGCGTCCATATAATATGCATATTTTATACTTCAAAACTGTCCTCTTAAATTATTCTTTTTTATTATGAAAATCCATTTCGTACTTTAAAAGACATAAGCATACAGACCGATTTTGTTTTATGCTATGTAAATATACGCGCAAAAACGTCTAAAAGGATTTTACAATAATATAGTATTATAACATATTAAAACGTAAATATGGTTTAACATAAAATATAGATAGTGACACAGCTAATCTAAAAAAAAACTTTGAAGATACACGCCACAAAGTGTAAAAAACTATCTGACTCGAATCGACAACTTAAATTCGCGCGTAATAGAATGTCACTATTTTCGTTTAACTTAGCGAAGGAAACTCGGATAGAATGTATTGTTTCCTATGAATTTTAAATTTATAAGCCGCCTTGGATATTTTATTAAAGATTTCACGAGGCATTAGCTGACGGAGCACGGTTTAAAGAATTACTAAGCCAATTACTATTTAAATAAATGGTAAGACCGACCGAGTTAGAATTTCGTGCCGTTTTTTCTCTTTCTTTTAGAACGATACGTTTATATTTTATTAAGGAAAATTGGATTTATTTTTCGTTAGATATTATTAGTATTGATTTCATTATTTATATCGTGTTTGTCTTGCTAACTCAGTAGGCAAAAATATACCTATGTATATTGTTGTATGTCTATTTTTCTTTACGTCCTTATTTGGTAACAATACCCAGAACAAAAATCACGATTTTTCGAATACTTTTATCTAAATGAAACAAGTAAAGAAACATAGACTATAGGTATACGTTGACTATTTAGTCGTAATTTTAAAATAATAATATATAAAATTTTTAGGCGTTTTGTTATATGTACTCATTATTTTTTAAGGCATAGTTTGAGCTAAATGAAATATAATCATAGTAGCGAAAATTAAATTTTGACGAGCTCTGGTTTAATTTTGACTAATTTCGGAGGAATGTGTATTATTATAACTGTCTGTTGATAGAACAGTTCTAAAAATAAAATTTCAGCATTCTACTCCTAATTTATATAAATTTTTATGAGAAACATACATCAACTAATGCAACCAAGTCACACAACTAATATTTTAGATTCAACGATAGTCAATTATCCAAACGAATATATTTCCGAGAAAAAATTTAAAAAAAAATTAAAAATCCTTTCAACATTTAAAGATTACACGGAACACTACTTTATTTCGTTCTAATTCAAACCCCGCGGAAGTTCGTTGAATAAAGGCGAGATGCAACTTCGATATGAAATTTAAATGAACCCAGGTACCCTAATTCTACATCCTTTTGTCATTCACTGCGGTCGACAATTCTAGAATTAATGTAAATGATGAATACCTAAGTTATTCTGAGTCAAGTTGGGAATTGAGTAAAATTTTATTCTTTGTTGAAAATTGTTGTTAAATTACGATATAAAGGATAACGTCCGGAATTTAGTATAATTATTTACATATATAAATAATAAAGTCATCTGCAGTACCCAATTTGATTTAAATCGTTACATCACGGGCGGATGTTTTCGAGCGTCGTTAGAGATAACTTTTGTTTTGAGTATTCCTCAAGGACTTGTTAGTTTTCCGAACTTAAAAGCGTTATACAAGTTAATTTAAAACAACTATCATGATTATTAGTGCATAAGACGTTATAAAATACTTAGGTAGCTTTGTATAAAACAACTCAAAAATGAATTATACTATTTATGTAATGAATATTTTTATTTGAAATTTTAAAATGTTTATAAAATGTAAACACATCTCATTCAAACTGAGATGACATTAAAACCTAAATGGATCCAATCATATTAACCTTTATGCCTTTATTCTATTTTGATTGGTAAATTCATCAATGTAATTCATTTTTGTTTATGTATTGACGATTCAAAAGTGCTTAAAAAAGCCTACTTGAATTAAGTATATTTTAATTTTGAGTTTACCAATAGTAATCACTCAGTTCATCTCGAATATCTCCGCAACACATCTACGTCACTGATACATATCTACAACAGCGATTACATCTCCATCCCTCTATGAGACGGCTATCAACAGTCTAATAGAGATGTGAACATCGCTAGCACTTTGTTTGCTCTCCCCACCTATTTGCGTCTAACCCGAGACCATTGCGCACAAATGCATTTTAGTGATAGTGATTTTAATATCGATAAAAATCGTTTTTGTATATAACGTAACTTCTATTCAATTTTATTTTGTTATAAAAAATTATCAGGCACGACGTCATATGTAAATTGATCAAATATCGACATAAGCAACAACAGAGGAGCTACAATAAATTGCCAGCTTAAAAAAGAATGGGGTATGAAAGAGATTAGGCAATAAGGAAAGAAATGGGGAGATATTATGCCTCCGACTCTCACTCACCGCACGAAAAGCAGCTATATTAGCTTTTCGCCGATCATTGCGAGAACAAGGTCCTGTCCCGATCGAGCCAAACTGTAGGTATATGAACTATTGTTAGTTGCCACGCAAGAAAAACCTGACGACAAAAAAAAAAGAACTGTTGTTAGTGGATTACAGCTAGGCTGCACCTTAGTATAACTGTCTTTTTCTTACATGCAGATCAAATTGTAGCCTACAGGACAAGACTTAAAACATTAAATATATATGATTATTATATTTAAGGATTTATTATCTTAAAAGCAAAATGTATTAAAATATAATCAATATATTCTTACATTAGAAGACTAGCGTACACATTGTTAACTTATATTAGATTTTTTTATACTTAAAATACTTAATCTTACTTAATAATAATTTTTTTATGATTTTTCTTTTTATTTTATTAACAAAATCCAAGCCTAAATTTTATAGCCCTTATAAACATTTCATAATAATATTAAATCACTGAACGTCTAACCAACTGTGCAGGCAAACAAAGCTTTTTGAGTGTAGCGTAATGCGCGTATTTCAGATCATTAGACTTAATTGAATCAAACTATGCATGTATTAAATCAACAGGAAAATAGACAAACATTACCGTACAACGAAAACACTCACGCCCAAATTATTTATTTACAAGATTAGTTTAAATATTCAGTATAAAAATATAAAATTTATATTTAAATTCGATTATATAAAATTCGTTTATACACTAATATATTAAAAGTTCAGAAAATCGAAATTACAACACTTTTATATTGAATAACGACTTATTTATTAACATAAATATTTTTCTTGTTAAATAAATGTTGACTATCGATATATCGTACTGCCCCTCACTATTTCACAGAGAAGACACCTTAATAGTCCACCACTTTGCTCAATTTTACACTGCGACCCCACTACTTTATCTATGTCAACCCCCTGGTGGCTACTTGTTTTCTTTGAAACTTAAAGATGATTTTTTACAACCCTTAATTGTGATAATAAAATCTTTTATCAAACTTCGACCTCAATTTTAATGCATTGTCTCTGGAAGGCTGGTTTTAATGGAATGTTTTTTGTATGTAGACACTGATAAGCAATACTGTGTCAAGCCCCGTGGACTTCATTTTGATAAAATGGCGTCTAAAGTTGTCAAACCTATTCTTAACAAATTTGTATGAAGACGTTTATATCCATCTTCTCTTTTCTATTTTGATAAAACGTATAATGAAATAGAAGCAGATTGGAATAATAAAAAGTTTTAACCAATAATAAATTGTACAAATATATTATTATATTATTGCATATTGCAAAATATTGAGCACACTTCAATATTCGAAACATTTAATTAAGGAACATTTTTCCATACATATTTAGTGTAAATGACTTGAAAAATATTTGATTAACGTTAAATACATGTTGCATTATCAGAATTCTTCAATATCTCTGAATCAGATTTTTTGTGGGTTGACACATTATTACTTATCAGCATCCATATACATATCTATCTACTAATATAATAAAGAGAGAGCAAATTTTGTATGTGCAAAGTTAACATCGGAACTATGTATGTGTGTCTTTTTATGGCACTGTAGCTCCTAAAGGGATGAACCGATTAGGATACGGTTTTTTATTTGAAAGAGGGTCTTCTAGCGATGGTTCTTAGACATGTTTTACCAAAATTAGCCCAGCCTCAATGAATATGTAGATTGACTGAAGCGCTTACGGTCGCGGGTTCGATCCCGTCTGTATTGGCCATACGTATGTTTGTTGTGGTCTGGGTGTCTGTGTTAGTGTTGAGTGTGTTTTCCGGACTCCCGACACAAGACCATGAGATCTCAATGGGAGCCGTTAAGTGTGATGCGTTTATTTATTTATAAAAGCTATGGTACCATTTAAAGAGAAAAATTCTATATAGTCAAAGGCTCCAATTTAAGTAAATTTTATTTAAACAGAATCTACATAAAAGTGAACGAAACAGCGAGCATATATATAAAGGAGCAGCGATTTTTGTATGTGCGAAGTAAACTACGTAGCCACTAAACTTGTTATAAAAATTATTGTAGCATTTTTATATGTATTTATTTAGATGATCATTGGAGAAGTTTTAAAATAATTATTTATTTTAAAACAATCCATATTCACAAAAAAAGAAAAAGCTAACAAAATAAATAAAGCTAAAAGGTTCTTTTTTTTATTTAAACTTACTAATTTCGGGGACTAACAGTTTTATTTGAAAAAATATTTACGTGTTTAGGTTACTAAGGGCCAAAACACATAAGCAAGATGCGACGTCATGTAGCGTTACGACGCCGAAACGTCATTTTTTTTTTAGTTTGATTTAAATGAAAAATCGTATTTTTTGTATGAAAAGTGAAAATATTAATCTCGAGATTATAAAAGTATTTTGAAATATAAGAATTCAAAGAACTTAAACCGGTCTTAGAGGCTATTTAAACAAAAATAATATTTAAGACTTTGGAAGTTTAGACTTTGTTTATACTTTGAGTGTTGATTTTGTTACGAGCCTAGTTCTATAAAACTTTTGCTTTTAGTTTTGATCAAATTGCTAATACTTGTGAAATGGCAAGCACTCAAACGTTACTTAGTTTTAATTTTGCTATTAAACTCACGCGAGCTCTGTCCACGTTCTGCTTAGTTATTCAACACTAAAATGCTACTTACAATTGGACGCTGATAAGCAATACTGTGTCAAGCCACACGAACTTCGTTTTTAGAAAATGACGTCCAAAGATGACAAACCTATTCTTAATACATTTGTTTGAGTAAGTATTTATACATATTTTCTTTTCTTCTTTGATAAAAGTTAGTATGAATTTAGAGGAGGTTGGTGTATTTAATATATTATCTATTAAAAAGTTTTTAAGTATATGAGATTGTTCTATAAATTACAAAAATTGAACGACCTTGAAATTCAAAACAATTAATTAAGAAACTTTTTTCCCTACTTATTTAGTTTATATAACTTCTTTTATTGAATAACGTTACATAGATGATGCAGTATCAAAATACATCAATATCTTCAAATTTTACTTTTTGTGGGTTGACACATTATTGCTTATCAGCATCCAATTAAGAAACGAGTTTTTATGCGAAAAGTGAACAAAATAGTTGGTCAATATAGAAGGTTGAATAAACAAATGATCACTGTCGCCAATGGATTTTCATCTTTCATAGCAAAACAAAAAGTCAAAAGAAATTTTAAAAGGATTAGGCTTCCGGCTCTCTTTTAAGTATAACCTTTAAAATATTATTTCATTTGGCGTAAAAAATCTAATGATGTTATTCTATCTATTTGTTTAAACATAACTATCATAACATACATAACTAATAAACACTCGATGGATAACTTTTTTTAGGGTTCCGTACCTTAAAAGGAAAAACGGAACCCTTATAGGATCACTTTGTTGTCCGTCTGTCTGTCTGTCTGTCTGTCTGTCTGTCTGTCTGTCTGTCTGTCGGGATGTCAACCCTTTTTTCTCAGAAATGCATAGACGTATCATGTTGAAATTAATATCATATACTCAAGTCTATGATGACATGCGGCCGTGAAAATATTAAAGTTCTAAGTCAACGCAATCAAAAGATAATGGAAAATATGTCGTGTATTTTGACCATTTTAGCGTTTTCGCAAGGGAATCAAAACCTATAGGTTACTTCCCATTGACCTAGCACGATGAAATTTGGCAAGAAGTAAGATCTTATGGTACAAATAAAGGAAAAAATCTGAAAACTGTAAATTTTTGTATGTATGTTTGTCTGTTTGTAAGTTTGTCTTTCAACCTTTTTCTCAGAAACGCGTGAAGGTAACAAATTTTTATTAACGTCAAGTACTCAGAGTTGTAATTACTAAGAGCTGTGAAAAAATCAAACTTCTAAGTTAACGCAATCAAAAGATACGGTCATTTATATCACATATTTTAAGTATGATAGCGTTTTTAACGTTTTCGCAAGGGAATCAAAACCTATAGGGTACTTCCCATTGACCAAGCATTATGAAATTTGGCCAGGAGCAAGGTCCTTTAGTATACATAAAGGAAAAAATCCGAAAACTGTAAATTTCTGTTCGTGTGTCTGTCAGTCTGTACATCTGTCTTTCAACCTTTTCTCAGGAACGCGTAAATGTATCAAGTTGTAAATTGATCAAGCGGAAAATATATTAATCTTAGAATTAAAATTATATGTACTTGTAACAAATTAACATAGAAGTTGACCATGGTCAAAAAAACAATTTTACAAACACTGAGAAGAAATTTGTATCAATACGAAAACATTAAAAAGCAGCAAACCTTTATAAACAACGCAATGCAATCTATATATCGCAGCTAACAAAATGATAGCGCGATGCAGCGTACAACTAATGCCATCTATTACAACATTATGACATTAACTGTGATATAATTCTGCTCGATTAATAAAAATTTTTATTTTAATTATTATTTAAACGCGCTAAAAATTATAAAATAAACTTTTAATTTAAAAGTTTTAACGTCGATTTATAACGTCATTACGTAATTAACATTCAATATAAGAGCTTCACGCGATTTGATTTAAGTACTCGTATTGACTTAGTACGAAAATTTTAAAATTAAATTGAAACAGATCGAGTTATTTAATTTACTTATTTATCTACACATATAAGTCTTCTGGTTATTAGTAATATAATTAGTTATTTATAAATAAACAATTAGTTTTGTTCGAATTAAGGACTAATTATTTTCGTCTTGGCAACACTAATATACATTTTGATATTTTGATTGATAATGTAAATCTAAATATTTTACGAACGTAGTGCAGGGGTAGTGGAGTGTAGTAGAATATAAATAAAAATAAAACGAGAATAAAATACAATATAATTATGTTGTTAATATCAAAGTCAACAAGTTAGTTCATTGAAATTGTCAAGAGATGGCGCTAGGTGTATCCTGAATCGCGCTATAACTATTTTTTTTTAAAGTATAAGGTGTATTAGTACTTAAAATAAAATTTTGTGTTTCCATGGATTGCAACGATGATCGTGTTTTAAATTAAAGTGCTCCTAAGTAGTTTCAAAATAGTTTTTGGGACGTGATCCATATTTACATAATATTTGATTATATTTAAGCGACTTCTAAAAAGGAGTGTTTTCAATTCGACGTTGTATTTAATTTTTTTTTATGTTTGTTCGCCGATTACGCCGCCATTTGGGTACCGATTTTCAAATTTTTTTTTGTTTGAAAACGTATACTTCCAAGGTGGTCCCAATGCCTTCAGGTCAGGATCAGATGATGGGATCCTGGAGAAATTGAGGGAACTCCTCAAATATTATAGGCAAGCGTATACCGATTTAGGTATTTTTGATAGTAACTTATGTTGGAACTGATGATGAAGACCACAAATGGCGTAGATGGGTTAGTCTTATATAGATTTCTATAGGTTTGTACGGAACCCTCGGTGCGCGAGTCCTACTCGCACTTGACCAGTTTTTTTTAACTTAAAGGCGAATTTGCTTTACGGTTTTGTAAGCAATAATTTGGAATTAAGTCATAGCGTCATGTTTATACTTCAACAAGCTACCTAACACTTTTTCCAAATCGAATAACTATTCAGATATTATCGCGTTCACACAAACAAACTCTTCAAGTTAATAAACTACTAGTTAACTTCCGCTCGCGACTACGCCCGCGTATATTGTTAAAAAAGCCTATGTGTTATTCTGATGTATAATCTATGTAACTATAAAGTTTCATTAACATCAGTTCAGTACTTTTTGAATGAAAGAGAAACAAACATCAATAGATTATAGCGCATTGATGAATATTACTTTCATATAAAGCTCAAAATATGTATTTAATTCTATAATTATTAACCTAAATGTAACTTATAACTTTGACGCGATTCAATATTGAGGTTACAGAAGTACAAATCAGAGTATAATTTCTCCCTTTGATCTTCTATTAAAGTTTATACAAAATAATTACGCGATCCGAATTTCCGTTCATTCAACCCGTAACGAAGTAAATTTGAGGGAATCCGTAAATTCGAGAACTCAGTGAGTTGTCTCACCCGATGAGTCTTGGTAAACGGCTATTTTATAAGAAATTTTCGAGTCTTATAGATTAATTTTGCAAATGAGTAATTTGAATATTCATTCCTCACGCCGTCTTTACGGTTATTTTAACGAGATTTCAATAAGTTATTTTAATTTATATTTTACGTTCTTTATTGAGTTGATTATTTTTATTCGGATTTCGGATTAAAGATTGTTTGAGAGATTTGTTTTATATTTTTTGCTGTATTTTTTTGTTTATATCTTCTTTAATGGTTATAAAACCAATACATGGTTTTTAAAGTATCGTTTTGCAAATGTATGTTTGTAATGAAGTTTTAACGTTAAATATTTACGTTTATTGTCGTATATATTGTCCTTTTTAATTAATAAGAAAATAAAAATTATTATGCCTGTAAAATAAAACAAAATGAACATAAAATAATAAGTCCATAATAATTCCATAATTAGTTAAATAAAAAAAAATCATGAATACACATACAATCTTGAAAATCATTTAAAAATTTATATCTTAAATATTAAATAATAATACATAAAATATTTTTACAAACGAATCAATTTCTCATATCCGCTATAATAATATTAGACGTATATTCTCAAGCGTCATATAATTCAAAGCATTCCAAAACTAGTTAACAAAATTATTAACAGCTCAAACTACATAACCCTAGCTTATATCCAGCTACTTATGATGGTTTTATTAATAGATTATAACTACTTCGGACGCTTTGAACGCTTCTATACTAACTAAACGAGAGATTTAGAACCGACGACAAGAGTATATAACTCTTGTTATGGTGTACGTAGTTTCCATTATGATACTCAAAATTTGGACGCTGATAAACAATAATGTGTCAAGCCACACGGACTTCATTTTGAGATAATGTCGTTTAAAGATGTCAAACCTATTTATTCCGAGTCAATTTGTTTGAAGAAGAATATATCCATCTTTCTTATAAATTTTGATAAAATGTATAATAAATTAAAAGCAGATTAGTATAATAAAAAAATATATAATTATAAGTTTTAAATATATAGGATTGAAAATATGGACTCGCTTGTAATTTGAAATGTTAAATTAAGAAAGTTTTTCGGTACTTATTTAGTTTAGATGACTTTTTTTTATTAATGTTAAATACGTGATGTGTAATCAGTATACATCACTACCTCCGAATTTTACTTTTTGTGGGTCGACATATTATTGCTTATCAGCGTCCAATTAAGTATGTAGAAAAGTAAGTAGATTTCTACTATTTTTATTTAGGTGCAATTTATTAAATAGATTTTTGTGATAAATAGTATAATATAAAATCGTTTGTTGTGTTCGGATAACTGTGAATGAAAGGTACTATAGTTGAAGTTGGAGGTCACGTCACGTCACGTCGTTGGAGTGACAGCTCATTCTGTGGTTCCAATAGTATAAAATTAAAATAAAATACATAGATCAATTAAACAGTTTTTATTATAGTGGCTAATTGTGAGTGTGACAATTTTTCGTGTAAAAACTATAGTGGAAAGAAACCATTACATTAATTAACAATTATAATACTAAAATAATTCGAGCTAAGTGTTACAATATACCCACGTAACTTTAAAGTGACAAAAAATAAAATTTTTATTCTAAATCTCTACTAGTGATTAAATAGTGTGTGTCCAAACTTAGTAACTACAACCTTTCATGTTAATTAAATGAATTATTTATTAATAAAAATTTGCAAAATAATTAACAACGCCATCTAGTAATCATCTGTAACACTGCATAGTATCATATATCAATTATAATGGGAAATAAGTGCAAGCACTGTGGCAAATTCCTTGCTACAACAGATGGCGTTAAATGCTTAAAATGTGCTTCCCGCTATCACCGAGTCTGTCTTAATATCAGCCCAGACACTAAAATAAACGGAAAATGGATATGCCGTGATTGCAAATCGAGTCCTAAATTATGTACACCCGTTCAGGCTCCTTCCCATCATCCCGAGGATGCCGTGGATGATACTTTCGCGGATGCCAACCTTGGCGAAGGCACGACGGCAGCACTGTTGCAGGAGATACGATTATTAAGAAAAGAGATGGCATCTGTATCCCGGGAAATGACTTTTTTTCGGGAAGAGGTCTCTCGGCTTAACTCGACAATGTCGGAATTCAATAGTCGCCTTACTACCGTAGAAAGTAGAATTTCAGCTTTGGAGAAAGATGACATAAACAATCAAAGTCAAATTGAAGAAAGTACTAAAGCGGAAATATCGCGCTTGCGTATGCAAATGAATGATAGGGAGCAGGAACATCTAGCAACAGATTTCGAGTTAGCTGGCATCATGGAAAAGCCTGGAGAGAATGTCAACAGCATAGTGCTGTTATCTGCTAGAAAAGTCGGCATCGATCTCACCGAACAAGACATCGTGAGTGCAGAGCGATCGGGACCTCGGCGATCCGTGGCGGCTGACGGCGAGCGAATGCGCCCGCGTCCCATCGTGGTGCGGGTGACGCGCCGCTCACTGCGCGACGACCTGCTACGGGCAGCGCGGGTGAGGCGCAGTGTTGACACGTCCGGCGTCATTGATGGCGAGCCGAGACGATACTTCATTAACGAGCGGCTCACACCTTACAATCGTTACCTTTTGTTTAGGGCAAAAGAGGAAGGTAACAAGAGGGGCTGGCGTTTTGTGTGGACGAGAGGGGGGAAAATATTTGTTCGACGGAACACTGACACACCTATCTATCGAATTCGTGTAGACACAGATATAAAAAAGTTTTTTTACAACAGTATAGATTAGTTAGTTTAATTTTATACAAATATACTGAGCGCTCAGTCAATGTTGTGAGACGCAATATTCGCTATTTTTCTTTGTTTACTTTAGTCCTTAATTACGAATTACTTTTAACATTATCACTTTATTTTATATTCGTATATAGTTGCTTTGTTTATGTTATCAGTGGGATGCCCAAGTTTTTATTACACAGTTCATCATACTTATGCCAATATTCTTATTATACTTATACAATACATTATACATCATCGCTATTCCATTTTTACTTTATTATATTGATTTTTACTGGATATACATATACACACGTATTTATAATTATATACTTTAACATGAATATATTTTCATATTTCGACATTATTGAGTTACTTAGAAAAGTTTATATGTTCGATGCCTGGGTTACGTAAGTTAAGAATTGGTTTTTTGAATCCAGGATCTCTGGGGACACGACATGACGAATTCATGTTGGCTATTAACCGCCATGATGTAGACATTCTGGCCTTAAATGAAACTTGGTTGAGAGAGGGTGAGGAAGGGCGAGCACCAAATATCCCGGGATATCGTTTGCGCCACAAGCCGCGTCCTGCTGAAGTGCGTGGCCGTGGTGGTGGTGTGGGCTACTACATTAGACGAGGAATAACAGCACGAACCCTCATTCAACCTTCAACATCTCCGGACATAGAACAAATGTGGCTTAGTGTGAGCGTGGGGGGGAAAAAGTTAGTGATCGGCACTGCATATCGACCTCCTTGGCTAAATCCACGTATTTTCTTTGAAGGCCTTACGGAAATGTTTACTACACTTCCTGTTTATGACCATGTAGTTCTGATGGGTGATTTTAATATTAATTTTTACGAATCTGATAATTACTGTACACGTACGCTATGTGAGTTCTTAATGTACACGAATCTCAAACAGATTGTTAATAAGCCTACTCACTTTACAACTCACAGTGAGACATTAATAGATCTAGTCTGTGTAGATGGTAACACTAGTGAAGTATGGGTAGACTATACAAGTGAGCTTAGCAGTCATGCGTTCTTATCTTTTGAATTTAATATACGCAAATATAAACCTAAGCCTCTTCGAAAATCTTATAGAAAAATTAGTAGCATTAATGAAAATGATCTCAAAAACTATTTAACAAATTTCAATCAACAATGTCTTAATATATATGACGTCAATAGTCTTGTTACTCAATTTAATAGTATTTTATTATCTGTTTTCGATTCCTTAGCACCCATGTTATGTGGACTTTTTAAAGAGTCCCAATATCCGTGGATTACTTACAACATCAATGAAATGATTCGTACTCGAAATGAGGCACACATAAGATCGCGACATACTCAAAAAGACACTCACATAGCATACTATAAGGATTTGAAGTCCGAAGTTGAAATGGCAATTCATAGAGAGAAGAGTGCATATTTTACTCAATTCATAAATAATAACGCTAAGAGACCGAAGTACATGTGGAAGCATTTAAAGAATATTTTAGCATATAAGAAAAAACGGGATACCACGTGTCTACCAGATCATTTGTCAGAACCGAATAATCTTAATAGATTTTTTCTAACCTTGCCCGGAAATGGTGACGTGGCATCTAGTGATATACATTACTACACTAATAATAGACATTTCTCAAATTGCTTTGTTCTAAAACAGGTAGATGAGATAACAATTTTAAAAACTCTACGGAGTATTAAATCTAAAGCGATAGGAGCTGATGGTATTTCTATAGATATGATTTTATGTGGTTTGCCGTATATTTCGGATACCATTGTAAATATAGTAAATACATCTATACGGACTTGTACCTTTCCTGAACTATGGCAGAAAGCAATTGTAAAACCCGTTCCCAAAGTTAATAACCCCCAAAATATAAGTGATTTCCGGCCCATTAGTATTCTACCCACCCTATCAAAAGTTTTAGAAAAAGTTGTGTGTTCTCAACTTACACAATATTTAGAAAGTTGTGACATTCTTCCATGTGTTCAGTCAGGATTCAGAAAAGGTAGAAGTACTACTACAGCTCTAGCTAACGTAGTTGACGATATATTAAGAGCACAAGATTCCGGAGAAGGCACCATTTTGGTACTTCTCGACTTTTCACGTGCATTTGACACTATAAATTTAACATTATTATTAGCCAAGCTCCATTATTACGGATTTAGCACAGACACTATTAGATGGTTTGACAGTTATCTCAATAATAGATCACAGGTCGTAGAAGTAACTCGGGAGGATGGGTCTAAATGTGTTTCCAGTAGTAGAGCTACCACAAGAGGGGTGCCACAAGGCTCGATCCTTGGGCCTGTGCTCTTTTCTCTCTATTGTGCCGACATCATCAATTCCATTAAACACTGTAATTATCATATTTACGCCGATGACGTACAATTATACATATCTTTTAAACCTACAGACTTACACATAGCTTTAAATAAAATCAATGAAGACTTAATAAGAATTACTGCATGGTCCAATTCAAAATGTTTAACGTTAAATCCGAAGAAAACCAAATTCATGATTTTGGGCACGCCAACTCAGATACGGAAAATTGCAATCTTATCACCAACTATAAAACTAAATAACATTGAGGTCGAACGTGTCACAGAAACACGCAATCTGGGAGTTGTAATGGATGAGAATCTACGATTCGATAAACACATTATGCTCTCTGTTAGTTACTGTTTTTATCGTTTAAAACTATTATATCAAATACGAAAATATATAACCCCTAAAGTAAGAATAGATTTATGCGAGGCTCTTGTACTGTCAAAATTAAACTATGCTGACATTGTAACAGGTCCCAGGTTGCTTGTGCGTACTAAGAATCTTATCCAAAAAGTACAAAATGCCTGTGCTAGATACTGCTTTAACATTCCACCACGCTCACATGTTACGCCATTTTTGAACTCTGCTAAGATGTTGAAGATGGACTATCGCAGACAATTACATTTCGCGACTTTATTGTTCGGGATAGTGAATTACAAAATGCCTCCATACCTCTATCACAAATTAAAATGGGCTTGCGAACAGAGGCTAACACACGAAACACGAGCCTCGTCATACTCGTTGATCATGCCATTATATAAGACCGCAGCCTTTCGAGGTAGTTTTATTTACACGGCGACAAAGTGCTGGAACAACCTGCCGCCACCTTTTCGAAACCTAAAAACAATAAATGTATTTAGAAACAAATTTAAATTGCATTTAATGAATTTACAAACTCAGTCTTAATTAAACATATTATACATTATGTGTGCCGTGTGTTGGTCGTGTGTAAATTCTTACCTTATTGATATGGCCACTTGGCAAGGTGGCGGTGCTTATGACTATCAGCAATTTCAGAACTTTTGTCATACATTATGCTGGTTGCTCGATGTATCTTTTCATTGTTTTATTGAAATCCAAATCTAAAATGCAATTATAATTTATCATATGATATTTACTAAGTTAATTTCCGCAGACGGAAGCCAATAGCCCCATTAAATAACACAATAATGTCACTCACAAAATCATTTTATAATGATACTAAGAAATTATATTTTTCAACTTACCCACTGTAGCTTTTATGTCTTAGGTATATTTATTCTAGTTTTCAATAATATTCTTTGTTAGGTTATTTGCTCTTAGCTATTATACACTGCAACTCCGGTTAAACAGTTAACAATTTACTAATTTTAAGTTTAGACTAGTATTAATTATTGTAAGTTATGGAATCACACATTTCTAATTTTTATTTTTTATTAATTTATGACGAAATTTCTCACTACCTGCGACGTGACGTGCGTAGTGACTGGCAGCCACAGAATACCAGTGTTGAAACTCATGACAATGATTTTTCAACATAAGCTGAGTGGCCTACCAATTTAGGCATCACGTTCTCGTTGTTCTTTTTTTAAAACTGTTTTTTATATGTAAACTGTGTATGTCTAAATAAAGATTTTTTTGATTTTTTTTTGATTTGATTTGAATTTTGTTTTTAAAATATTTAAAATTGTAGGTAGACATTTTTGTATTTTAATAAAACAATGTAATATAATGGTTTAAGTATGCAGGAAATATTACCTAGTTGATCAAATTTTGTTCTCAAATAAATATTTTAGTAGTAAAGATTTTTGATTTGTCCTTCGTAAATAAATGTATGAATTTAAAATTTAAACAAAATAACAAAAAAATAAAATTATGTAAAGATAGTCGTGGATAACATGCAGCCAGATAATTTAATTTTATATTTTAGACCCATAAAATAGTGTTAAACACAAATTTAGCCCTTTAAAATTCAGTCAGTCAGGGTTTGAACCCGCGATTATCAGTTGAGATCGACGTGGTCTAACCCCTAGGCAGTCTCGGCTCTTTTTGTGTTTAAATTTATCTCGAGCTTGGCGGTGAAGGAAAACATCGCGAGGAAACATGTATATCCGCTAACCCGCAGTGGAGCAGCGTGGTAGGTTAAGCTCAAAACCTTCTCCTTAATAAGAGAGGAGACCTTTGCCCAGCAGTGGGATATTAACAGGCTATTACTTTACTTTACTTTTTATTTAAAATAGTGTTAAAATTTCTTATTTAAATAAAAAATTCTAAACAGATTTCAGAATATCTATTAATCAAGGCAAATACATTTAAAACAATGAGGGTAGATTAAAGAAGTTGATTCAACGATAATCTCGCGTTCAAATCCGAATAACAAGCCCCTGTGTGTTTAAAATTCATCCCGTGCGCTGCGATTCGTTCATTGAAAGGAAAAATATCGATAGGAAATTGCATGTTTCGGAATTAATAGCTTTGTGGATTAAGGCTCAAATTTTCCTCTATAAAATTTTTAGGGTTCACCGCCCGATGGGTGCAAACGAGGCGCTATTTCTTAGCTTCCGCTTATTTGTATGTTAGCGAAGTGGATCACGTGAGCCGTATTAGGTAGAGAGATGAAATTTTCATAGTTTGTATTAATATTGCCGCTATAACATCAAATAATCAAATACCAAAATGGCCGCCATGAAAAATTAAAATAAAAACGATTATGCTGTTATTTAGTCAACGTGTTCAGTCCATACAGTTTCATATATATTTATCCATATTTCATACAATGGTACGGAACCCTTAACCGATTTTAATGGACTGTTTTAATTATACTTTTACCAATTTTTATGATTGTCAAAAATTAGGACATTACATACATTTTCTCTTTTAAATAATATTTGCATTAAATAATTATCTGATACTCGGTTCCGTCACACAAGAACTTTCATACCACTTTCCAGCCCCGGTTTTACCCCCTTAGGAGACGCGAATTTTCCAAAATTCCGACTTAGTAAGTAACTATGTCCTAAAAAGAACCACGTTAATTTGAAACTTTTAGTTTTCTTGTTGTTTCTGGGATTCCGTGATGAGTGAGTGAGTGACCTTTTATATATATAGATTGCAGACTAAGTTACTATAAATAGATCGAAGCACTCGAAACGCATGAATCTTTGAGTACCAAATTTTCTAAATGATTTAACTCCTCGTCTCTTCGCCTTCACTAGTGATAGCTGGTGCATTTCTCGCTCACTCTGAGATCGGGATTGCGAAGGAAATGCAGGCATTCTTGCTACGATTCCACGCGGACAAGATTTGTACAGTAAATATTCGTGAACTCGTGAATTGTTAATGTTATTTTGTTTTGTTTTCTGTTATGTTATATAACACTTATTTATAGATATTCAATACTAAATTTCCCATTTATTATTCTTATTTTTAACAGAATTCAAGAAGCAGATTCTGTATTCGTTCCATGTGTGTAAGTTTGTACGCGTATTTCGCAAAAACTACTAATCCAGTTCGGATAAGTAGTATTTTTTACTATTTAACTACATATTTTTCAGGAAAGATTTTAGTATATGTTATCTCTGGGGTTGTAGTCCCTAGGTTACTTGTAATTATGAATATATTTTTGAGAGTGAAGACGAGCGATCTATCCTAGAGAGAGGGAGCGTACTGCCGATATATAATAATAACTAACCGATCAACGACAATAGACAAAATACAGTATTATTAACTTTTATGGTATATTCCTAACAGTATAAAAACATATAAGATTCTAATCAATATCTTAGGTGATAAATAATGAAAATCTTCGATAACCGACCATTGTTGAGAACGTATGTATACAATACAGTTACGTTTGTTAGTCGATAATATTTTTCTACGAAGACAATTATTAAAGACGCCGTTAATTTAAATTCTACATTTATAAAATAGCCTATTTAAACAGCGTAAAAGAGGTCAATGTTAATGAAATAACGCTTTCATCAATTCAGTTCTGTCAATAAAAAATTTAAATAAAAGCGGGTTCCGTTGTTCAGTTTTAATGGTTTCTTTAAATCGACCAGGATTAATATCTTGCAAATTGAGCTAAAGCAATAAATATTCAGGAGTTTCTTTTAATCTCACTCGCTCTTAACACCGGGCCGTTTCTCTTGAGTTAAGTCGCAGTAAACTTTGAAATGAGGCCTGTTCATTCTTGAGACTACAAAAAGATTTACTTTTACGGTATAATAAATTCCGTTAAAATCAAGTCGTGATATAAGTAAGTTACTACGGATGAGATCGCTATTTTATGGATAGATGGTTCATATCTTGCTTGGTGATTTTGAATCGATTTTAAAAAAGGCTCTTCATTATGCTGATTTTTATGTGACCATTACACAATGTGGTAACCATTTGTGAACTGATATTAATGATTTTTTAATAAAAAAATATGGTAAACGAGTAGACAGAACCGACAGAGGAACTACAAATGCATTGCCAGCTTAAAAAGGAAGACCACGACAAACATCCGTATGACCAATAGTCGTTTGCCGTGAGCGGGGATCGAACCCGCGACTGTTAGCGCTTCAGTCATTTGCAGTGACCACTGCGCCAACGTGTCCGTACTATAAAAGGGAAGTGATAATTTAAGCCTCCTCGTAGTTCATCACCGCACCATCAATCAAAAAAATGATTCATATATATAACAATCTTTCTTCTGAAAAGCTGTAAATAAAATATTACGATATATTTTATTGTTGATAAATGAAACTTCTTCGAAATATAAGACCAAAACCGGACAAAAGGCTGTGACTCCGGAAGGCTTTTGCTGGACAAATAAAGATATTAGCCAAATTCAAAAGGACATCAGTCGTCCAATTAAAGGAAGTAATTTGAACTGTATCACTTAAACTACAAGGTCGCTTTTTATATAAAGATAGTGTGATACTTGTATTGCGAAGATGATAAAATCACAGTCAGAAAAATCTGGAGACGTGAGTGAGAAATGATATAAAAACGGTCAGATTGTTGACTTTTAACATCAAAGTAAACTGGAATATTGGGAATTAATCCGCATTTAAAGGAACAATAAAAAATACTTTTTTTTTTATTAGTGAAAAGATTTATAAAAACTCAATATCTTGACTTGAATCAAAGTAGATATTTAATCTAGGAAAATAAGTAATGTAGATTCAACAGCGTGAAGTATTTTTCTGCGCTTTATACAGTGTTCCTAGTTGAAAATCTATAATAATATATAAAGCTGAAGTGTTTGTTTGTTTATTTGTTTGATTGTTTGCTTGAACGCGCTAATCTCAGGAAATACTGGTCCAATTTGAAAAATTCGTTCAGTGTTAGATAGAGGAGCGGAGCACAAATGAAGAATGTTTCAAAATCGGGGCATATTTTCCTATTGAGAGAGCTTACGCTGCGTGCGCTGCGTAAACGGTTAAAGTTTCGCAAAAATTATGTATAACAGAATTGTTCCACTTTAAAAGTTCTAAAAAAAAGTCCACGACAGCATATGTCTATCTTTTAAAGTCAGCTCACTATAACCTTTTTTATGCTAACCAAATTTGTTCTAAAATAATGCATTATTAGCCCAAAGTAACTATTCCACGCGGACGAAGTCGCGAGCGGAAGCTAGTATACACATAAAATTGAATACATTTATTAGACACTAGCTGTTTCTTACGGTTTCACTCGCGTTTATGGTTACTGCTTCGCTCCTATGAGCTGTAGCGTGATGTAATATAGCCTATAGCCTTCCTCAATAAATAAACTATCTAACACAAAAATAATTTTTCAATTCGAACCAATAGTTCCTGATATTAGCACGTTCAAACAAACTCTTCAGCTTTATAATACTAATATAAATTACATGTTCAATTGTTCATATTATTCATTACTTACATTTTGAAATTAGATAACACTATGATGTTAACACTGAGAACCCTCACGAAGGGGAACAAAAAATTCGCGCACTCGCCGCCGGAGGGCACGCGATACAGTCAGCTCGTGACCACAACGGATGCAACTTCGTCGAATCATCGGAAGACAACAAAAGGTATTATAACGATCAGATATAAGACGCGTTATTTAAAATGATGATATGACACGGCCTTTGTTCTGGTTATGAAGCTTGTCACACATGATTTTTGTGTCCAAAGCATATTATGGCATAATCCGGATTTGTTTAAATTCACAAAAATATTCACTTTTTTGAGAGAAATAGTGATAAATATAATATTTACACGCGAAAGATAGATTAACTTATAACATCTTGTTCCCGACTTCACGAGTCCTTTCCGGCGCAAGGTATTCGTTTTTATAATAAAATCCACAGAAATGTTTGCAGTTTTCGATGAATAGATTTAATTTCTAATTTCTCTATACAAGATTACGTCGACGATAAAGATCTTGTCATTAGTATATGATGAATTTTATTCAGGATGTTTAATCAATTTGTAATTCATAAAAAATTGTATCGACAAAATTTTAAAAGAGTTTATTTTATTATTTTTAGCGCGTTTCAATAAAATCTTGTTTAAAAAAAATTACTTTAAATTTATTTTTTGTATTGACGACTTAAAAGTGCTCGTGAGAGCCTACTTGAGAGAGTATATTTTGAGGTTTTTTTTTTTAATTTTTGAATCGGACGATCGTCTAAATCTCATATTTCTGTCTGGACGGTACGGCATGGACGCCACCAACTGTAAGTCAAGTACTATGCACATAACCTTCTCGCAAATGCAAACAAGAAGCAAACAAGGCTTTATTGGAATTGAAGGAACTATATGACAGCGCATACAATACAACAATCGAAAAAAGAGTTTTATGTATTAGATATTATGATGATACATTTTCATACATTTTTTAACCTTCTACGCGACGCATATGTAATTATGTTTGTATGTATATATGGACGCTGATAAGCAATACTGTGTCAAGCCACACGGACTTCATTTTGAGAAAATAGCGTCTAAATATTATGTCAAACCTATTTTAAGTAAATTTGTTTGAAGACGTTTTTATCCATTTTTTCTTTTCTATTTTGATAAAAGGTATTATGAATTAAAATCAGATTGATATTTTTAGTGTGTTATCTAATTATAAGTTTTTTAAATGTTTGAGATTATTTCATAAATTGAAAAATATGAAACGCACTTGAAATTCATAACATTGAATTAGAAACTTTTTTCCGTACTTATTTCGTTTCGATGACTTGAATTTTTTTTTTAATTATGTTGAATATGTGACGCAGTATCAAAATACATCAATATCTCAAAATTTTACTTTTTGTGGGTTGACGCATTATTGCTTATCAGCATCCATATGTGGGTTTGTAATTTTATGGCACTATTTACACTAAACTCGTCAACGGGTTCTGGTAAATGACACGTCATTTGATTTATCATGACGGCATAAATGTAGAAAGCATACGCCATAATGTAAAAAATCAAAATCAAAATAAAAAAAAATACTTTATTCAAGTAGGCTCTCACGAGCACTTTGGAATCGTCAATACATGAAAAAACAAAAAAAATTACATCAAATAATGAAGCTACCACCGGTTCGGAACGTAGATTCTACCGAGAAGAACCGGCAAGAAACTCGATAGTTACTCTTTTAAAATATCGTCAATACATCACAACACAGTTTATGATTACAAATTGATTATTTATCCTGTACGAAATTCAGCATATACTAAGCCCACGCATCTTTATCGTCAACGTAATCTTGTACAGAGTAATATGCTTTAGCTATTAGAGAAAAAAAGGAAATTCGAAGAAGTGTATCAAATAGGGTATCATTGAATAGGTATTTAAAATTATAATTAGGTTTTTAAAAACGTTTTTCAATAATAATTATCGTTAAGGATCTATAAAGATTTAAAATTGGTTAGTCGGTACTCATAGGCTTTTATGATATTGATACGGTACTTCTGACTGCAGATGGTACGCAGTCAGGCTTTTAATTTTTTAAATTAATTAAACTTGGTACATATACTCACCTGATGCAAGCATTACATAACCGTCTTACACGATATTTGAAAATAGAAAGATGTTCTACAATAGTTCTTAATGCATAATATTTTACGAAGTTATGCGACGTCCACACATACGAATATGTAAACAAGTGGAGTAACATCTTTGCCAACATTAAGTGTTTAAGTTATATGTACACAAACAGTAAGTTACTCTACTTGCTGAAAGCGATACAAAAAAAAAAGTTAAATTATACTTGCATTCAGAATCTAGGTTAAAGTAATAAGCATATCAGAAACACTGGAAAATGTTAAACATTTACTCCGTTGTAAAATAACATAGCTAAGTAAAATCAGGGACTTCAGTAATTAAGCGAAATGAAAACTTTGCCTTCATCAACGGTGTTCGTTTGTTTTTATAAAAAGTAATATTTTAATCTTGAAAATGAACAGTTGTTTTACGTTCACCGTAATATTCAATACTAATACTATTTCAAAGGTATTTTTACTGGAGATACCTACTTATTGGACATTATTGTCCATAAAGACTGAGTATTCCTGTTGCATCCTATTCCCATCCATCGCTTAATCCTTTTTAACCCTTAAATCCCACTGTGGTTTTTAAATAAAAGAAAAAAAATGTATGCATCATATTTATTAAGAACACTTATTTTATTTTCTGAATTACGTTGCGATGTTACCATTATAAAATAGTAATAATTACAAACTTGTTTTTCTGCCTTTTTACCCGACTGCGTGACGTAAGGGAGGGTAATGTGTGTATCAGTCTATATATGTATATATACATATATGTATGTATTTATGCATGTCTATATGTGGATTTGTACCTTTTCGACACTATTCACCGTGTATAAATGACACGTCCTTTAATTCGTCATAATGACGCGAATGTCATAGAAAGTATAATAATTTTGAAAAATCAAAATTTCCGATTTTTAACACCATAATGTGAAAAAGAAGAAAATCGACGAAATGTGGTATGTGTGGTATCGTTAAGGTATTTAAAAATCATTTTTGGGTTTATTATATCATTTTTCAATGGAAACTACCGTTTAGAATCTATAATGAAGTTAGTTAGTAACGATTCTCTATGGTCTTGTTACGCAGTGAGGTTTTTGTTTTTTTTTTTTTTTTAATTACGCTTACATTTTTCGAAAGAAAAAGAGGTTAAACTTGCAACACATTGGCTCCATAAGACAAATTCTTATGAATATGTGTAGCGCGAAATTGTAAACGGGTCTCCTCTATTTGACTCTACTGCTTGCATTGTCCGGTAATTCAAAATTCGCGGGTTTTCTTACAAGAGTCAAAGAAAAATCAGCCTTTTTGTTGAACGCCATTGTTAGAAGTCAACCTTAATATGAGTGCTTAATTAAGCAGAAACTCGGCATTAAACGTAAACAAATTCATTCCTAATAGTAGAAAAATAAATAGTAAATATAAAAATCTAAACTGTAGGTTAAAAGTTCGAATGTGTGATTTAAATATTTTATTTGAATTCATCTATACTAATATCATAAAAACGTAAAGTTCGATCGTAAGATTGTAAGTTTGTATTTATGGGGTAAACGTGGAGTTGGGCGGAGGCGCCATTCTTGGCTGAAAAATCTGCGGGACTGGTTTGGCTGCAGTACCACAACACTGTTTCGAGCAGCGGCTTCGAAAGTGAAAATAGCCATGATGTTGTCCAACCTCCGATAGGAGTGGAACCTTAAGAAGAAGAAGAAGAATTTATGGGGTAATCTCTAACTACCAATCCGATTTCAAAAATTACTTTAGCGTTAGATAGGCCGTTTATTGAGGATGGTTATAGGCCATATTGCATCACGGCCTGACTCATAGGAGCGAAGTAGCAACCATAAACGGGAATGAAACCGCAAAGGACAGCTAGTATACCATAAAAGATTAACATAGTCTGATACATATAAACGATTGAATAAAAAAAAGATCCAAACAAATATATCAAACTCGCTCGTTAAAATAAATCACTACCCAATACTAACCAATTTTCAAGTCGTATCAATGAACGTTGCGGCGACGATGCACATTTAAATTGATTTATTTACAAAAATCAGAAGGCTGAAATGTAAAAATCCTAAAATATACGCAAAAAAAGGTTACAGCCACCAATCCGGATGCGCGCAATTAACTCGTTTATACCGGATGAAACTGGATTTTAAAACGTTTTATAGACAATCATGACAGGAGTTTTACGGCTGCATTAAAACCTACAGCCGCCGCGTCACGTGTATTAATTTTAGTACCTGGAATAAAGGCGATTAAATTGCCTCTTTGTATCATCGTATTCTAAGTTAATATGAAAAATCTTTCTCTCAACCAGTATTCAGAGGAAGCACTTAAACCTAAGCTGAATTGTGTCATAATTCTCAATCTTTGTTCATTAATGCTTATAGAAAATAGTTTATAATAATTAATCGTAGACAATGAGATTTATATCTTGATCTGTAAAATGAATACTTGCGCGGTAGATAAAGTTGGCAAAGTCATCAAAATATCAGCAGCACTAACCATTGTGTAGTCAAGCTGTTTTCGCAGGAAAAATCTTTGATAGACATCCTATTTCTGAAAGGTAAATCAAGTTATGTGAAATTTCTAGTAGTTAAAGCCCTTGCGATGGCCATCATTAGCATTGAAACGGTGAAGACGCGGAATCGCTAGCGCATTCATCCGATGCTATTTTCGTTGTAGTAACTCACCATTGAAAATTGTCGTCTCTAATGAGGCTACAAACGCTCATTCTTACTAGACAGGTTTGCCTATCAGGTGTGTAGGAGCGTGTGTGGAAGACGTCACTTTTTTTTACTTTAATAAGCGCCCGGGCTAATTCGAAAATAAATTGGACAGACATGTTGCCAAAGTTAACATTTGACTGAGGCGCTAACGGTCGCGGGTTTGATCCGCGCTCTCAGCAAATGTCTATATTGGCCATACAGATGTTTATCATGATCTGGCTTTATGTTTGTGTTTTGTGTTTCTGGACCCCCAACACAGGATCATGAGGTCCTAATGGGGGATAAATTGAGATAGTCGAAATGCGTCTTCAGCAAAGTATATACATATTCAGACAACATTATAGTCCATTGCTTCCGTGAAAATCTGTCACATCAACTCTTACAGCACTCATAAATAATTAATAAATTTAAATACTTAATTAGTTCATAAAAGAAAAAGATTTATCCATTCTGGTAACATACATTCAATAAATTTAATTATTAAAATGTTAATATTTAAAACATCCGTGTAAATTGGAAAGAGTATTTTTTAACAGTACAATTTGTATTTAAATTTACAATTTATATTTTTAAAAAATCGTAAGGAACATGATAGACAAATTCAGTGAAGCAACATATCAGTTTAATCTTATACTCCTCAAAACCAGACATGAGTTCACTGACGTGCAAGAAACATTTTTCGGTACTTATTTAGTTTAGATGACTTGAATTTTTTTTTAATAATGTTAAATATATGACGCATTGACATAATACAACAATATTTTTGAATTCGAAATTCTTTTTGTGAGTTGACACAATATTGCATATCAGCGTCCACATATCCTATAAGTACAGTCACTTAATTTTTGGTAATTTGAACGCGCGAATCACAGGAACTAGCACTCCTATTATGTAAATTATTTTATGTTAAGTGACCTATCTATTAAAAAAGCTTATAGGCTATAAAACATCACGCTATGGTCCATAGAATCGAAGCAGTAACCATAAATGTAAGAAAAGCTGTTAGTGAAAAATAATCAAAGAAAAACATCAAATATTCACAATAGATACTAAATACCGATTAGTACCAAATAAAACCGGATAAAGCCGGTTATAATAAAGATGATACGCTTAATTAAAATACGACAAAATGTAAAATTCATCGCGTATTCCGAATGTATCAAAGGTATCGTATAATAAAACGATGATCGTGCGTCACGTTACGAATACATAAGTGATTCGATCGATTTGCGAGTCATCTTACGGACAGGAATTAAACTTTTCCGCCAGTCATTGGATGGGGGAAATGTATTTTTGTAAAGAAACGTATATTGTATTCGATGTTTTTATGGAGTTTGTTTTGTTTACAGTAACTGCCCGTTAATGTTGCGTAACTAGATAAATGCCTCTTCTCATATTAATGGGAAGGATATGAACTTAATCCACCACGCTGTTTCAATGCGGATATATATGTCTCAGAATTGGGTGAAGTCCTGAGACATGCAGATTGCCCCGCAATGTTTTCCTTTACACCGAGCACGTGATGAATTTAAACGCAAAAGTACTAACTAAAAGGGTTCTTCGTATCGGAGTTCGACTGCAATTTTTTAAGTAAAATTTGTACATAGTACAAAGTAAATTGGCTGTAGAAGATGCAGAGGAAGACAAAAATAAAGTTTTTGTTGCCAAAACAAACGTGCGACGTATTTTTTCCAAAGGCTTATCACTCGTTAAGACTTGAATTCTTTTGGCAGCCTACATGGTACTATTATTTTAAGTTTCTTTGATTTTTTTTTAAATACTTTATTGACCAACAAACAAAAGTTGGAACAAAAGGCGGACTTATTGCCTGAAGGCATTCTCTGGCAGTCAACCTTTAGGCCAAACAGAAAGTCATGAAGGCGGTAACAATAAATTTACAATAAATACGATAATAATGATAGTGCAACAAAAACATAGATAAGATATATATATATATATATATATATATATATATATATATATATATATATATATATATATATATATATATATATATATATATATATATATATGCATGAGAATTGATTTTATCAGTCTTGAATAAAATTTGAAATCAATTTCAATAGTTACTATATACTAAATACCGAGATGGCCTAGTGGTTAGAACCTATCTCAACCGACGGTCGCTGGTTCAAACTCCAGCAAGCACCGATGACTTTCCAAGTGCTAAATTTGTGTTTAAATTCATCTTGAGCTCGGTGGTGTAGGAAAACACCGTGAGGAAACCTGCATATGCCTGGAGTAATTCTGACTCATGTTTATCCGCCAACCTGCAGTGGAGCAGCGTGGTGGATTAAGCTCTCAACCTTTTCCTTAATGGGACATTTATAGGTTGTTACTTTACTTTTTAATTTAGATACTAAAATCATACGTTTCATTTTGAAGTTAGTCGATAAAATTGGATGAAATTTATTAGTTTTGAGCGACTTTTTCATATGGAGGTAGTATATTTAAATATGCGGTAGTCAAAACAGACTACCGGTGATTTCGGAAACCCAATAAATCCTCAGCCACCTGTCGGTCGCGACTTTTATTAAAAAACTTTTAAGAATTTAATTCCGCGTCCGACTTCGTCTCTTTTGCAAATTAATTCTGAATATCCTAAATTATTCACTTATCGTCGAAAGTTCGAAACTATTTTAATTATATTATGAAATAGTATGAGGATCTTTTTCTTCATTTAAAAATATAATTATATCAGCCAGAATCTTGATAGATTTAATATATATATCTATATAAACTGTAATTATGCGAAATTTCATACTTTTTCATCCGCGCAATGTTTAATATGTATGTATATATATAGATGTAACACCAAAAATATTTTTTCTATAATATCAACCTCAAATACATAAAAAAGCACATAGGTAAGCCAAAAAATCGACGTTTTATTTATTTATCAAAAGATTTCAACGAGAATAACAAAATTCTAACCCACAACAACACAAACACTATTCAACACTTATAGTACTTTACAAGATCAACTTAACACGGTGAGTTCCGTCGAATCCATTTTACTGATTAGTCTCACTCTCCGACGATTATATAGTTTCGTTGCGACCGTTTAGTTTGAACTAATATGTTATCAATTAGGATTAGTTTCAGTAAACTGCTTTATCACGTTCTAGTTAAACCTGGTACCTTTGATATAATTTGTATGATACAGTGTCCACGTATTGATGTTGAAGATAGATTTAGTTTTCTTTGGCTAAGATGCCGGGATATATTTTGAATCTGTTCTGAAATATAATCTAGTTTTTTTCCTTATAAAATGGCGCGTATCTGCGTTACTTGTGCGCAAAATATACTGCCAATGTCACGTATGTTGAAGAAGTGTAATCCAGCGTTCTGGTCAGAGGTAATATTAATATCACTTAAAAGTACAAATTGACATTTTTATACCTTTAACGATCACGTAAGTTGGTGTATCGGAGTTTATTCGTGACGTCATTAAAATGATCAATCGAGTCAGCTAGATATAAAAATATATAGAATACATGCATCTGTACTAGACGAGAATATTACTTGTAAGTTTTACTCACAAACTTTTATAGACTAAAATTATTTACACCTGAAATAATTTTCTATCGGCGCCTTATTGATTGGCAGCTTCGTCTCATTATCTAGGTAACTTTTACCAGGTTACAGGGATGTTTTATCAAAAGTTACAAATGTTGACTGACTGACTGACCGAGTGACATAGTGATTTATCAACGCACAGCCCAGACCACTTGACGGATCGGGCTAAAATTTGGCATGCAGGTAGATGTTATGACATATTTATCCGCAAAAAAAGGATTTTGATTAATTCTACCCCCAAGGCGATAAAATAGGATATGAAAGTTTGTATGCAACTTTATCCATTTTAAACCGATCGGGCTGAGACTTTGCAAGCATAAAGGTACTATGACTTCGGTATCACAGACATCGCAGAGGAAGTCGCGAACACGAGCTAGTAGTGAATAAGACAATCAGAAGCCTAAATCTCTCTCCCATTCCTTTCCTTATTTCCTATTCCCTTGTCCGTTATTCAATTTTAATCTGGAGCTATAGCTATGGTCCTGTAAATGTCCATGTTCGGCGGTCGCCACTTAATATCTGAGTTTCGGTCAGCAATGTACCAGCTATTACTATATAAAAGAGTATATGAGTGTATTAAACATAAACATCAAAGTAAATAAGTGTGTGTGAGTCAATGTGTTTGTAGGTGAAGGGACTGGTGATAAAATGTAATAACATTTTCTACACTATTATACTTGAACAGTTTCATATATTTCTGAAGGCAACCATAACAATTTTTCATATTGATGTATTCAAAGAACGTGAAAATATTACATTTGGAATTATCTTTTGTATGTAAAATCGAAATCTCGTATGATAATTCTTTACTAAAAGTTTTGTACCACTTTATTACCATTTATATTCGATGAGAATATAAAAAATAACTTAGAAATTTAGTGACTATGGAATAAGTTTATGTGCGTATTACGTGTAAAGAATTATGTATTACTTTTCAAGAGCACGTAAATCCTATTTTCTTTAGGTTCTTTTCATCAAGACACAGCATAAACTTATGTAATGTATACAAATATTTATTACTAGCTGGTCCCCGAGTCTTCGTCTGCATAGAAACCTTAAACCCCCAACTTCACCAATTCACGTTTAGTTTTCACAACAAAAAGTACCGTACGCCCAAGGCCAATAGATATTTATATTGTCAGTGGGCCTAATTCCATCTGTCAGGTTAAACTCGTAATTACGGACGCTACAGAAAATTTGACCTGACACTGTAGCATCAAATCAAAATCATATATGTATGGGTTTGTGGCACTATATCGACCAACGAATGGACCGATTTTGATAAAGGAGACATTGTTTGATTCCTCATGACGGCGCGAATAGAAAGCACAAAAATTAGCAAAATTCAAAATGGCCGATTTTGGATGCCATAATGTAAAAAAGAAAAATGTACATGAACTATGTCAAGGGGAGGTTTTGTTAAATAGATATTTAAAGATCATTTCTAGGTTTCTCATATTGTTTTTCAATCAGAATTTCCGTTTAGAATCTACAACGATTTGAAGTTAGTTAGTAATTATTCTCACTTATAGGCTTTTAGACATAACTGATATTATATACAGTATACGGTACTGCTGACTGCAGACAGTCTTGTGACGCAGTCGGGGTTTGTTTTTTTTTTAATTAATTTATCTTGATTTAAATTTTCATTTTTATATTATCACTATGTTACTTTCAAAGCTGATCTTAATATATTGTTTTCACGCCTAAGCCGCTGAGCCAAGTTAGATGGAACTTTCATGAAGCAAATAGTCTACATTGTGCGAAAATAGAACATAAAGGGGGTGAAATAGAGTATGAGAATTTCTATGCAGACTAAGTCGCTGATACCAACAAGTCTTTATATAATAACAAAAATACTCCCAACATCAACCATTTAAGGGTAAAAATACGATATAAAATATCGCTTTAATACCACCGATTAATATTTTTAAAAGGGTTCCAAGTAAATTGGCTACAATATAACCGAACGCAAGACGCAAACAAGCAAACAGCTTTAACTCAAAACGGTCATAAAATAAAGCACTTATCCCTTCTAAATTACCGAAACCTCTATAAATTCTATATGCCAACGTATGGCAGTAAAGTAAAGCATACCTCTGCGGTACTTTGCATATTGACCGTCCAATACTTTTATTATTTTTTTCTTTATATAAAACTAGCTTACACGGATTCTCTAACGCTTATGGTTACCGCGTCTGTAACTTTTCTCAAGAGTAACTTACAAACAAATTTTACCTGTTTACAATATTAGTATAGGTATAGATATCGGGCACAAAAATATTCATTCTTTTGAAAGAAATAGGGATAAACACAATATCAACACGAGAAAGAAAGATAAACTTATAACACCTATTTTTCGACTTCACAAAGAAAATGTTTCTTTTCTGGGGCAAGGCATTCGTTTTTATAATCCCCAGAAATGTTTGCAGTTTTCGATAAATAGAAATCATATAATAAAAAGACTCTAATAGCTAAAGCATATTACTCTATACAAGATTACGTTGACGATAAAGATGCGTGGGCTTAGTATATGCTGAATATCGTGCAGGATAAATAATCAATTTGTAATCATAAACTGTATTGTATTGATAAAATTTTAAAAAAGTAACTATCGAGTTTCTTGCCTCTTCTTCTCAGTAGAATTTACGTTCCGAACCGGTGGTAGCTTCATTATTGATGTAATTTTTTTTTCATTTACCGACGATTCAAAAGTGCTCGTGAGAGCCTACTTGAATAAAGTATTTTTTTATTTTAATTTTTGATTTTGGCAAAGAAGCAGGCGGAACACCTGGTGTTATGTCATCACTGATGCCAGTAAACATTTGCAGTACCAGCGCCACAAACTTAAAAGGACATGATAAATGAAAGAATAAGAATTAGGTGTTGAAAAAAAATAATAGACGCCGTTTTGCAGTAGTGCTACCGAATATACCCCTAACACTGACGATTTCTGGTAATATTTGTTCGTAGGTCTGGGTATTTGTCATTCTGGATCTTCCCACCGTGTCCCGAAGAAAAGGAAAAGCTATCGTTCCTGGTCTTTAACACCTGATACTGATCGATACTCTTAATAGGAAGATTATTCTAGTCTAAATGGTTAATGTATTGCCCTTATAGTTTGCGGAGCTAACAATCGCAATCTATAAAAATCAGCAACATGTCAATATCTTGACAAATAATAAGCAGATCATGGTCTAACCCAGTAAAATGTTAGGCAGATGTCTGATAGCAAATAAAATATAAAGAAAAAGTCATGCTGTACTTTTACAATGTTGACTCTCATAATGAGACGTAAATAATAGAATTGACGCGCAATCAGCCTTTCTGTTTTCATTTTATTTATTCAAACTGAAATTGTAAGCACTAAACTATTTATTTGTTAACTTTACACGGCTAAACTGTTGCACCGATTTTAATGAAATTTAAATTTATTACGCCTAAAACTGTAGGGAAGAATTCGATAGAATATTTTGAATCTATCGAAAGTAGTTTTTGCTTGCGGGTCCACTCGCTCTAAGTTTGAATTATGCATACATATTTTATAAAAGAGCCGAGATGGCCTAGTGGATATAACACGATTTTTAAGTGCTAAATTAGTGTTTAAATTCATCTCAAGCTCGGCGGTGAAGGAAAACATCACGAGGAAACCTGCATGTGCCGGGAGAAATTCTGACACATGTATATCCGCCAACCCGCAGTTGAGCAGCGTGGTAGATTAAGCTCTAAACCTTGTCCTTAATAGGAGAGGAGGCCTTTGCCCAGCTGTGGGATATTTACAGGCTGTTACTTTACTTATTTTACTATACATATTTTGAAGATCCGTGGCATCCCTTTAACGGTTGAATTCTTAAAAACCCGTTGAATGGAAATGCCTAAATCATATAAACATCTTTGTGCCAATATTCAACCCAATATGTTCAACGACTTGCAATGCGTTGATACATAATCATTCACAATTCTATTACTAAAAACTTACTCTAAATTCTAACCTATTATATATTATACAACTGTTCATTCCTTGCAGTTTCACTCGCGTTTATCGAGTCGTAGCGACATGTAATATAGCCTATAGCCTTCTTCAATAAATAAATTATCTAATACAAAAATCATTTTCAATTCAAACAAGTACTTCCTGAGATTAACGCGTTTAAACAAACAAACTCTTCAGCTTTATAATATTAGTATACATGAATAGTATAAATAAAATAAAATTATACTGCAAATTAACTACATCACTTTCTTTACAATCCAAACAAATGTCCAACCAATTCAATGTGACGCGACCCCAAAGGTTTGGTAAAAACATTCAGAATATTTGAAGAGTTATATACTTTCTTCAACATTACTCGTGTATCGTGATACATAACTATTTATAGCGGTGAAGAAATTTACCTTCCAATTGATCATAATACTATTTATTTAGGTTCGTAATAAATCGATTTTATATTTGAGATTGTACCAGTTTTATTTAGGGTTTGGGATGATGATCTAATAATCAACAAACAATTGCATGAGTACTAGTGATGTGCTGGATATCCGTATCCGTTTCCGCGGATATTCGAGGGAGAAGAAAGATTTGTATCCTTTTCTATTTGGTGGATCTTTTACTTAATCAATTTTCAATAAATAGATTTTATAGAAAATTAATATATCAGTGTCATACTAAAAAAAAACTTTTAAAAAATAAACCGACTTCGAAAACCAAAAAAAAAGCAAAAAATAAATATTTCCTACAGCATTTTGAAGTCGGTGTCCGTAAATAACACGTAACAGATTTTACTTGGCGCCAAGATCAAGCTTTTCGGTGCGCAGGGCATTGTAACGAGCATAATTAGCTTAGCCATCATATTGAAGTAATCGAATCGCAACACGTAAAATACTTGTTTTTGAGTGATTCCAGTGGCCATCTGTGGTGTACATCCTCAGTTCCACTTCACCAAATGTAACTTTTCAAGAGCAAATGCACAAGTTTATATTAAAAATACCTAAATCGATAAAGATGTATTTATAATATTTGAAGAGTTCTATTGATTTCTCCAGGATCCCGGGATCAAGTACCGATTTGATGACTTTGGGGCCAAATGGGAAATAATTTCCATTAAGCGCGGAGAAATCGATAAAAAAGAACATTAAACAATAATACATATAGGCCATAGCAACATAAAATCTTTTTGAAATCAATAAAATAATAAAATCAGCCAAGTGCGTGTCAGGCCACGCACAATGTAGGGTTCCGTAGTTGACAGAATTGTCAAGATCGGTCAAGCAATCTTCGAGTACCTATTTTCGTAAAAAAGTTTACGACGAACTGGGAATTTCCTTTTTGAAGTCAGTTTATACAATATACGTACTTACAATTTTAAACCTCTTATTATTATAAAATTAATTTTAATTTTTCTTTAAGAAGAGAATAAGAGATAGGTACGTAATCCGTATCTATTAGCACCTATGAAATCTATGGAGATTTGGTTGAAAACTTCATAAGCGCGATTCAGAATCACTCGCAATATGTTTTATTGAGACATTATTTTATACCTTATTTTATATTCTATTTTAATTTAAACTTATTTAAATATTTATTTATTTATTCATTTAAATTCATATATTACTTTAAAATTATTAATATTTACATAATGTGATGCTTTAAAAAGTGAAATATTCATTTTTACTTAGATCATCTATAACTCGATAACCATAAGAACCCACATAGCCATGATAATTTTCCTTTTAAATTCATTATATGTACCACTATCGTGAATTTTTTCATATTTTTAGACGCAGCAGTTTAGTGAGTAGAGAAACAGTTCGTCGTTCGGAAAAATGGTTTTCCCACACCTAACATTTTTAAAAGACCTATCTAACGATACCCCACAACATGGGATAAATGAGAAAAAAAAATTTTGGTCTCTCTTAACACATAGGGAAGACACCCTGAAAAAAAATATTTATAAGATTTTATTGTACGACTTTCTCGGCGTAATTCATATGTATACTCATACCGAATTACAGCTTTCTGGTATTAAGGGATTCGAAGCAAAGCCGCGGACAGACAGACAGACAGACAGACAGACAGACAAACGGACATGGCGAAACTATAAGGGTTCCGTTTTTTACTACGGAACCCTAAAAAAAGACCTACGCAATGCAAGTTGTTACATGTCTTGCTTATGACTTTCCAGTAACAAACTTAGTAGTCAGTATTTTAGTAATAAGAAAGTTAAGACTCGTAGTAGTACGCTAGTACGAGTTTTGATAGTTTTCGAGAACGTAATTTTCGATCCGTATTCTTCCATACATTAGACATATATAATATAGATTCATTTCTAGAATAGGAAAAGAGAGCTTCACCTGTAATTCCATTTATATCGTTTTATGTTAATCAATTAATCTGGTTATTTGGATGCTGATAAACAGTCAGAAAGTGGAGATATTAATGTATTTTGATAACACTTCACCTATTTAACATTACTCAAAAAAAATTCCAAGACATCTAAACTAAATAAGTACGGAAAAAGTTTCTTTTACTTGTACTCATCTGTTTTTAATTCATTATACCTTTTATCAAAATAGAAAAGCAAAGATGGATATATATACTTCTTCTAACAAATGTATTAAGAATAAGTTTGACACCTTCGACGCCATTTTCCCAAAATGAAGTCCGTGTGGCTTGACAAAGTATTGCTTATCAGCATCCATTTAGGAACTACAATTAAATGTAGTATCTCAATAAGCCCTCCAATCTTTCTTTCATACATTGACTAGACGCGCCAAAAATCTGGCTAGAGGTACAGTCAGTCGATGTATGCAAAATCAGTCAAAAAATAACGATTTAAAGTTATCTTATCGAAAATTATCTCAACTCGTACTGGGAGTATAAAGCTTGTCACGGAAGCATGCGTAAAAGATCCCATGGCGCCCTACTAGGATGATATGGGCGTCCCTAGTTTTTTTTTTGGTAATTTTGTCAGAATTTGTACGCTTGTGGAAAAAGCAAATAATCGAGCTTAAAATTAAATGTGATAATTTATAATGCTATCTTGATGTGTTAGAAAAACTGTGTTTACTAAAGCTTACTTGCATATTCATATTACAAAGTAATAACTATGTGAAATATCTTGTATTTAATTTAAAATTATGAATAAGTTCCTTTTTAAAGTACTTTACGAAGTCTATATTGTGTTGCTATCGGAAAATTTCAATTAATTAATTAAATAAAAGCATGGACGAGTTTCGCGAGTCACCGTAAAGTTGAACTTCAGCTTTAAGGCGAGCGTAGCAGAGAGAGTTTTACTTGCAAAATTGCATTAAAATTTATTGAAAATTGAAGAAACTATAAGTTAATAAATGGACAGACATGGAAAGATTGCAACGGTCATATTATTTTTGTCTGTTGAACACTAAAATGCTTTTAAAAATAAAGAATTGTACTGTTGCTACTCATTAATTTTGGTTAAAATTACGTATTGTTTGGAAACTCCTAAAATTGTATGTACCCCTTGATGAAAATTCATAAACATGACTCTCAAGAGCTTAATTATCCATGTACTTTTTTACCAGAAGAAGAGACCCTTGCAAACATTGTCCAGCAGTAAATTCACAAGATACTACTAAGTGATACCAAAAATTGTGACACAGCGGAAATAGAACTTATATCTTCCTACATTCATCCAGGTGCTCAATCAACTGACCTGTAAGCCCTAACACTCGCGAGATCGAAATATTATTCTTATGAAAAATATATCTTATGATAATTATGAAAAATAAATAGTAAAATTTTTACAAATCCCTCCTAATGTTTTAAAAATCCGTATTATAATTAACTCTTAAACGAAACTTTGCTATTTACCCGACTGCGCGACGCAAGGGTAATGTGTTTATCAGTCTATGTGTGTATGTATGTATGGTTTGTACCTTTGTGGCACTATTTAGACCAAACGCATGACCGATTTTAATAAATGACACGTTATTTGATTTATCATAACTTCATGAATGTCATAGAAAGTATGATAATTTTAAAAAATCAAAATGTCCGATTTTGGAAGCCAAAATGTAAAAAAGAAAATAATTAAAATTGACGAGCGACGACAACGAAAAAAAAATATTTTTAGTTTTCTTATATCATTATTCAATCAGAATTACCGTTTAGAATCTATAACAATTTCAAGTTGAAAAGTAACGATTCTCTATGGTCTTACGTAGTCGGGTTTTTGATTTTTTTTTTTATTATTTACTTGTTCAAATTATTTATTTATTATTTCTTGTTATTATTTACTCGCATTATCCTGCCTTTCCTAATGTATACCAACTATTTCTACACGATACCGCGACGTGTACAACTTCATCAGTCATAAACTTGATCGTTAAAACGTCCGGGCGAGTTTAATTTGCATATTTCGCTAGATGCAAGTGGAACCTAAACTTTCTGATTCCTCTAAATTTAAGATCTGTGACTTGAATTAGATGGACTTAGATCTCGGTTTAAGCGCTAGTTACGACTAAACCTTGTTTAATTAAACGTTTAAATGCTATGAAGTAACGTTAACTTTAAGTTAGCTTAATGCTAACTTTATAAAATGACAGGAGTGATTGGCGTTACACATTGTTACATATATTCAGTTGTTGTTTTAAGTATTCGTTCGTAAAAAACATTCTGTAAATCTGGATAAAGGTATTATTAAAAACTGGTCAAGTGCGAGTAGGACTCGCGCACCGAGGGTTCCGTACAAACTTATAGAAATCTATATAAGACTAACCCATCTACGCCATTTGTGGTCTTCATCATCAGTTCCAACATAAGTTACTATCAAAAATACCTAAATCGGTATACGCTTGCCTATAATATTTGAGGAGTTCCCTCAATTTCTCCAGGATCCCATCATCTGATCCTGACCTGAAGACAATGGGACCACCTTGGAAGTATACCTTTTCAAACAAAAAAAAATTTTGAAAATCGGTACCCAAATGGCGGCGTAATCGGCGAACAAACATAAAAAAATAAATAAATACAAGGTCGAATTGAAAACACTCCTTTTTAGAAGTCGCTTAAATATTATGTAAATATTGATCACGTCCCAAAAACTATTTTGAAACTACTTAGGAGCACTTTAATTTAAAACACGATCATGGATGCAATACATGGAAATACAAAATTTTATTTTAAGTACTAATACACCTTATACTTTCAAAAAAAAAGTTATAGCGCGATTCAGGATACACCTAGCGCCATCTCTTAACAATTTCAATGAACTAACTTGTTGACTTTGACATTAACAACATAATTATATTATATTTTATTCTCGTTTTATTTTTATTTATATTCTACTACACTCCACTACCCCTGCACTACGTTCGTAAAATATTTAGATTTACATTATCAATCAAAATATCGAAATATATATTAGTGTTGCCAAGACGAAAATAATTAGTCCTTAATTCGAACAAAACTAATTGTTTATTTATAAATAACTAATTATATTACTAATAACCAGAAGACTTATATGTGTAGATAAATAAGTAAATTAAATAACTCGATCTGTTTGAATTTAATTTTAAAATTTTCGTACTAAGTCAATACGAGTACTTAAATCAAATCGCGTGAAGCTCTTATATTGAATGTTAATTACGTAATGACGTTATAAATCGACGATAAAACTTTTAAATGAAAAGTTTATTTTATAATTTTTAGCGCGTTTAAATAATAATTAAAATAAAAATTTTTATTAATCGAGCAGAATTATATCACAGTTAATGTCATAATGTTGTAATAGATGGCATTAGCTGTACGCTGCATCGCGCTATCATTTTGTTAGCTGCGATATATAGATTGCATTGCGTTGTTTATAAAGGTTTGCTGCTTTTTAATGTTTTCGTATTGATACAAATTTATTCTCAGTCTTTGTAAAATTGTTTTTTTGACCATGGTCAACTTCTATGTTAATTTGTTACAAGTACATATAATTTTAATTCTAAGATTAATATATTTTTCGCTTGATCAATTTACAACTTGATAGATTTACGCGTTCCTGAGAAAAAGGTTGAAAGACAGACGTACAGACTGACAGACACACGAACAGAAATTTACAGTTTTCGGATTCTTTCCTTTATGTATACTAAAGGACCTTGCTCCTGGCCAAATTTCATAATGCTTGGTCAATGGGAAGTACCCTATAGGTTTTGATTCCCTTGCGAAAACGTTAAAAACGCTATCATACTTAAAATATGTGATATAAATGACCGTATCTTTTGATTGCGTTAACTTAGAAGTTTGATTTTTTCACAGCTCTTAGTAATTACAACTCTGAGTACTTGACGTTGATAAAAATTTGTTACCTTCACGCGTTTCTGAGAAAAAGGTTGAAAGACAAACTTACAAACAGACAAACATACATACAAAAATTTACAGTTTTCAGATTTTTTCCTTTATTTGTACCATAAGATCTTACTTCTTGCCAAATTTCATCGTGCTAGGTCAATGGGAAGTACCCTATAGGTTTTGATTCCCTTGCGAAAACGCTAAAATGGTCAAAATATACGACATATTTTCCATTATCTTTTGATTGCGTTGACTTAGAACTTTAATATTTTCACGGCCGCATGTCATCGTAGACTTGAATATATGATATTAATTTCAACATGATACGTTTATGCATTTCTGAGAAAAAAGGGTTGACATCCCGACAGACAGACAGACAGACAGACAGACAGACAGACGGACAACAAAGTGATCCTATAAGGGTTCCGTTTTTCCTTTTAAGGTACGGAACCCTAAAAATCTGCTATTATTAAAAAGATGGTTAAGAGCTTAATCCAACCCCCCACCCCCGCTAATACGTCTAATTATAGCAGGCGATTTTACCTTTCCTCGCCTCGCCTACTGCCATTCAGGCTGCGGTGATGTGCAAATGGTATGGGAGCCTCAGAATGATATTCTGCGTCGAGGATAGCCATTGCAGGGATTTTACTTGGTAAAAATATCTCAGTCTCCTACAAACCGGAAAATTACATATATTTACGTAGATTTTCGATTATTACACATCGATCGAATCACGAGTCGCGAGGTGTTCAAACGTCGCTTCGGGATCATGAGAATAATTAATATATGCGATTGAAATCTTACAAGCCGGGCTTTTAAGATTGCCTCAGCAGATTTTTATACAAAAATTAAAAAGTTTAATTTATGTGTGATTCAGTAAGCATAACAGCAAACATTCAAGGTCATACATCTCACAGATTTACACTCAAACATATCGCACACAGTCAAACACATACAGACAGTCGTTACGTGAGTGGTTCATTGTTACTAGAATTATACTCACACAACTAAAAACAAACACACACAATGTTAATATCTTTAACATAATAAGAGGAAAAGTTACACCATCGTATAAATTTTTACTCACGTATTCAACACAAATTTGCTCAAAGGCGATGGAGTGGAAGACTTAAATTGCTTTTGGAATATAATACAACTATTAGTATTCTACAGGTTAACGTTATACATAGTAGGCGATGGAAGTAATTCTTGTAATACTACAGAATAAATATTAGCGGCTTACGAGAAAATATACATTGAGAGATTTTATCTACGTATTAATACGTGAAGCAAAAACGAGAATTGCGCGAATGGAGGAGTGTGTTTCGCACATTTATAGTTTATATAGAAAAGAAGAGAGCAATGCTAATATTTTTTTTTATATTATGACTAAAAGTTTATAAAATTAAAAAAAAACATTCCCACCGTGTATCTCACAAACATACGCTATGTTATATTCTGTTGTATATTGTTAAAGTGTGTAGTCAATCTTGAATTCTGTTGAAAATTTAATGAACTACGATCGAATTCTAACCGCTAGGCGACCATTTGTTATAGTAATATTAGGTCATTCAAAGCGAACGCGATTACGAAGCGATGACAGGCGAATTCAATGCGATGCGATGCAACGCCTTGACCTACATGTGCTCGAATCGTCCCGCACTGTCACTGACATGTCAAAATATAACGACAGCACTGCAACTCGTTCGCGCGACAATATCAAGCCAACTGATCGCATGCGCTAAATGTCCCGCCAGTCCGCACCGCGTCCTTTAATGAGTAAGCCACTGTTTATTGTTTTCACAACGCGCCGCGTCGCGTTCGCTCGCGTTGAACGCCAGGTATCTTTTAACGACGTCGGATCACGAGGTAGCAATGTGGTTACATTTTTACCGTAACAAGATATCTGAAGATAAATTTTTAATAGAACAATATTTCTATCGTCACAAAGATCAAAAAGCCAAAACACATTTTATGTTTATTCGTGCGCGTATCATACCTAAAGAAGCCACAGGGATATTCATAGCAGTGATGGCTTATCGGATCTGACACGGTATTCTTTGGGGAAAGATTTGCCATGGGGTATTCCGATGGGTGTATATATTTATAAAGTATATAAGTTTATTAGTATTACTCCATTGTACGAAGTATATGTAGTTTTTGTTATCGCAAGATATTTTAGTACGTACTATTTTTACCCAACTGACTGAAGAAAAATGGTGATGTTTTTCGCGTGAATATATGACGCTACTGTATGGGACACTATGGACCACGTAGCACGTTATAAGTATGACAGGTGGACAGCGAAAACTATAAAGTGGAAGCGAAAACTATAAACGGGAAAAGAAAAGTAGGCAGACCGAAAACAAGATGGGCTGATGATTTGGTAGATATAGCAGGAAATTATTGGCAGAATATAGCAATTGATAGGGACCATTGGAAAAAACTGGAGGAGGCCTTCACCTGAGGAGGGGCTCATACCCAAATATTTATTATTATTTTTTTATTATTATTATATGGGAGACTAAATTGCACTGAGTATTTTAAGAGACATTTAACCAATTACAAATATATTTTACTATATAATAAAATCTACATCTAGAGTAGTCCCATATTTATTCAAGATCTAGTAAAAACTATATTTAGTAAGAATGAAACTCATCAGTAAATCTCTCGCAAATATTACAAAAATTATGAACAGTATATTTTACGAGTACGATACGAGTTTCTATTACCTCATAAAAAAAATTACAAAAGTTTTAAAGTAAAGAGACGGCTAATTAATAACACAGCACAATGTTAAAATCCTTATAATTTTTTACTCATTCTTAACAACAGTATAATCGAGTTTTTTCATCTCAAATATTTCAAAGCCAAACAAAACGGGATATTAAGGCGAAGACACTTCGAGGCGACCTCACATAAATTTCCCGGTAGCTTCGCTAAGATTGGTTAAGCCAATCAACCACTGAACGTAGCTGTATATAGCGAACAATATTTGTTGGCTAAGAAACAAAATATTTTTAAGAGGTTAGTTTTCGTTTTCTTAGCAAATTTTCTCGGTTAAACCGTGTTCTGCTCACTGAATTTTACACAGAGCCATTAGATGATCTCACAACTATAATCACTGAGAGCAAGTCAGTAACAAATTAGGCTATAATAATTTCCCTAATAAAAGTATCGCGATTGGCTTAAAAATAACGGAATCAACAACTTTAAAATCAATATTTGTAGACATATAAATTTCCTGCATAAGCAGAGCTTTCATATGCATTTAATTTAAAGCAGTTAATTTGAAATAATAGTGTCTGTTACACTTGAAATTTATTTAATTGTATAAATAACATGAATTGATAGCGTTTGACATAATTGGATGCTGATAAGCAATAATGTGTCAACCCACAAAAAGTCAAATTCTGAGATATTGATGTATTTTGATACTGCATCACCTATTTAACATTATTCAAAAAAATGTAAGGTCATATAAACTAAAAAAGTACGGAAAAAGTTTCCTAATTAATTATTTTGAATTTCAAGTGCGTTCCATATTTTGCAATTTTTAGAATAATCTTATCTATTTGAAAAACTTTTTATTTAGAATATATTAAATATATCAATCTGCTTTTTATTAATTATACTTACTATATACTTCTTCAAACATATTTGTTAAGAATGGGTTTGACATCTTTAGACGCCATTTTCTCAAAATGAAGTCCGTGTGGCTTGACACATTATTGCATATCAGCGTCCAATTGACCTCTATTAAAAATACTTAATGTATCGAAACAAAAAGTATGCTAACGATACAAAATACCATTAATATAAAACAAAAAAACTGTTATAGCTTCATATCGCAATATATTTAGTCAAAATGCTGAATATTCAGTGGGTAGGTAACCTTACAGTATATAGAAACGTACAGAGACTAACGCGGCTTTAAGTAACGCATTACTTGCAAACGGTTTTCACTCGTGGGTGAAGAATCTGAAAGCATTAATATTTCAGGTGGCGCTCTTTGTTCTATTCAACCGACCAAGTCTGAATAGAGCAAGGTAATTTATAATTATTATTATGAATTTAATTTTTTTTTTAAGCGACAAAAAAAGGTGGAGATTCTATATCTGTTTAGGTGTATATTTTAAATGTTATTTAACCGATTTCATCGCCGATTTTGAATGTGTATATCATATGGATGCTGATAATCAATAATGTGTCAACCCACAAAATGTCAAATTCTGATATATTGATGTATTTTGATACTGCATCACCTATTTAACATTATTCAATAAAAAATAAAGTCATATAAACTAGTACTTATTTAGTTTATTTTATAGAAAAAGATTCTAAATTTATTGTTTCGAACTCCAAGTGCGTGCCATATTTTGCAATTTATACAATAATCACAAATATTTGAAAAACTTTTTATTAGATCATATATGAAATATATCAATGTGCTTTTAATTAATTATACCTTTTATCAAAAAATAAAAGAAAAGATGGATATACACTTCTTCAAACATATTCGTTAAAAATAGTTTTGACAACTTTAGACGCCATTTTCTCAAAATAAAGGTTGTTGGGCTTGACACAGTATTGCATATCAGCGCCCATATATAGATGCTGATAAGCAATAATGTGTCAACCCAAAAAAAGTTAAATTCGAAGATATTAATGTATGTTAATAATGTGTCATGTACGGAAAAAAAGTTTTTTAATTTAATGTTTCGAATATTAAAGTATGTGCAATATTTTGTATTATTCAATAATATTAAATATTTAAAAATCTTATTATTAGATTAAAAAAAAAATAAATTATACCAATCTGCTTTTAATTCATTATACCTTTTATCAAAATAGAAAAGAGAAAATGGATATATACAAATTCAAACAAATTTGTTAAGAATACGCCATTTTCTCAAAATGAAGTTCTTGTGGCTTGACGTAGTATTGCTTCTTATCGTCCATATATCATAGTATTTTCATCAAAATCGGTTCAATTTGGTTTTGAATGTAAAATAACTGGTGTGCTCATATTTTACGTTAGTATTTTCCCTTTTGTTATTTGATGTTAAAAGTTTAATATAACTTCCCCGGGTATTAAAAAAACAATTTAAATTACCAGTAACGTTTTTCACAAATCCGCATACAATTTAATATATTGTAATCAGTTTATTTCTTACACAGAGTGTAGACACACCTCATCTCAATCCGTCTGAAGCGCACACTCGCTAACTAATCCACCAAACAGTATTAGGCATGCCGATTCAGTAAGAATAAGTAAACCGATCTAATTAGACACCAGTCTCATTGTAGGTGCTGGGAATAGTAAGTATATTTGGATGCTAATACGCAATAATGTGTCAAAACACATAAAATCGAATCCGGAGATATTAATGTATTCTGATAATACGTCACGTATTTAACATTATTTAAAAAAAATCAAGTGATTTAAATTAATTAAGCGCGTAAAAAAATTAAATCAATGTTACGAATTTTGATGTGAATATAACTTTTTGCAATATGCAATAATCTAAAATATTTAAATAACTTTTCATTGTACTCTGCATTTAATTGACTATACCTCTTATTGGCATAAAAAATGGAAACATACTTTTTGAAACAAATTTATTTAGAATAGTTTTGACATCTTTAAACGCCATATTCTCAAAATGAAGTACGAGGGCTTGACGTAGTATTTCTTATTAGCGTCCATTTGAAATGTATTGAAAGGTATTTATTGCCTTAAACACATCTTACTTAAAGTATAACATCTTAAAATTAATGTAAAGATAAATGAAATTTTATTGAATAAAATGTAATATAAGTTTATAAGGAACACAGACAGTGCCGTTCACACATATAAAACTTATTCCAGAATTATAATTTACGTAGCGAGTAAAACAGCGATCGGTCACTGAGATATCGATGGGAAGTAGTGCCGGATTTACCCTAAGTGTCGCCCTGGAGCAGTAAAAAAAGCACTCTAAAAATTAAGAAATAGTTTAGTAAAGAGTAGAAAATTGAAAAAAAAAACTCTCACATCCCAATTTTTTTTTGCTCTGGTCACTGGCCCCTAGTGCCTCTATAGCAAATCCAGCGACACTACAGTACAGTGATCATAAAGTAGCCGACCGCAGTCCAAATCCGGGCTGCGCTTTTTGTGCGAACCTTAAGTAAGCAACAGAAGAAACATCAAACTTAGTCTTCTTTGATTTAGTTTCTATTACAAAATTAACTTATCTATTATACTAATAATAAAATTCTAGCGGGTCGCTGTCTGTACATGGAAGATATATAAAAAAAAATCTTACTGGGGGCCTTTACCAACGCAATAGAACCCAAAACAAAGATTTTTAGAATTCTTATCTGTTTGTCTGTTTGTCTGTTTATCTGTTTATCTGTGCGTTTGTGCACGCTAATCTCAGAAACGGCTAATCCGATTTTGATGCGGTTTTCACTAATATATTGTGGTAAGCTTCACTTAACATTTAGGGGTTGTTTCATCTGAATCGGTTCATAAATAAAAAAGTTATGTCAATTTAAGGGTTCACGTCGAACAATATTTTGTACTTTTCACTAAATGCATGAAAGTATATACAGTACTTGTATCAAAAAATACATTTTTAAATTTTTGTCTGTCAGTCTGTCTGTCTATCTGTTTGTTCCGACTAATCTTTACAACGGTTGAACCAATTTTGATGGTACTTTTTCTTGCAGTTAGCAAATGTTATAAAGAGTGACTTAGGCTGACTTCTATTTTAGATATTTTTATTCGATACGTACAAAAAAATCTAACGGGTAACATGACAGATATATAAAAAAATATATTATTGGAGGTCTTTACCTGCGCAATAGAACCCAAAACAACAATTTGTTAGATATTTGTTTGTTTATCTGTGAGTTTGTGTCCGCTAATCTCAGAAACGGCTTATCCGATTTAGATGTGGTTTTCATTAATATATTGCAGTAAGCTTCACTTAACATTTAGTGATTGTTTCATTTCAATCGGTTCATAAATAAAAAAGTTATGTAAATTTAAGGGTTCACATAGAACATTATTTGTATTTTCACTAAATGCATGAGTATATACAGTACTTACATCAAAAAATCCAATTTTTTAATTTTTTGTCTGTCAGTCTGTTTCCTACAACTAATCTCTGAAACAGCTGAATCAAATTTGATGGGACTTTCACTTGCAGTTAGGGGATGTCCATTAATCACGTGAGGCGCAGAGGAGGGAGAGGGGGTGGCAGAAAAAAAATTATGAAATATCACAAAGTCTAAAAAGTTCTTAAAAACATTACTTGATTATTGAACAGCCCCTATACCTAGCTAATATTATAAGGATTAACTTAGACTACTTTTATTTAAAAAAAAATATATTTATATTTTTATATATATGAATAAGTAAAAAAAAGATAATTCTCTTAATATTTTGTTATTGCGTAATGGCGATAACAGAATATTGTAGAACCCAAAAAAATAGTGAACAATTTCTGATTTAAAAAGGGAAGGTTATACAACTACACATATAAGTGGATGCTGATAAGCAATAATGTGTCAATCCAGTTAACATTATCCCAACAAATTTCAAGTCATCTAAACTAAATAAGTATGGAAAAAAGTTTCTTAACTCAATGTTTCGTATTTCAGGTGCGTTCCATATTTTGCAATTTATAAAATATTCTCAAATATTTAACTTATTATAAAACATATTAAATAAATCTATCTGCTTTTGATTCAATATACATTTTATCAAAATAGAAAAAAAAGATGAATATATGTATACGTCTTCAAACTAATTTATTAAGAATAGGTTTGAAATCTTTAGACGCCATTTTCTCAAAACGAAGTCCGTGTGGCTTGACACAGTATTGCTTATCAGCGTCCAAATATAAATTGTGTGTCCGTTTGTAATTTTAAATAAATGCGTATGAAAGTATACACGGTACTGACAACAAAATTAATAACTTTAAAATTTTTGTCCGTCTATCTGTCACTCAGTTTGTTACGGCTAATATCTAAAACAGCTGGACCTATTTTGACGAAACTTTCACTGAACACAAAGCTAGAAACAAAATTGAAACCAATGAAATAGTGAACGACATCTAATTCAAATAGAGAAGATATATGTATATTATATAAATATAATAATTTGGAAAATAATATATTTACTGGGTAATTTTTTTACTGGATATGATAGATCAAATCTGAAACTATAAGCAATAGCGAAAAATAATTACAGGAATAACAGAGCCGATTTTAATAAAAACTAAAACCAAAACATTAGTTTTTTAAAAAATTAGTTCTCCTAGCCAGAAACGAACACGTTGATTTTGGAAAAAATTAACATTCTGTATGATTGCATCTGATACTGTCACATATTATAAGAATCAACTTCAGAGGTATTAGTATATAGTTAACTGCAACAAAAAGAAAGGGCAATTTTTTACAAAATTCTATCAAATTCATACATTAATTAAATCTTTTGTAATTCTTCAAAAATACGATCATACCTAGAAGTGAAATTTTAAAATTATAACGGGGTGTTGTAACGCTAATAGCGGGTGAGTACAATAGCCGAGTCCAGTGAAATGTAGATTTTCAATAACTTGATTCATCTTTTTAGGAATTATCAAAACCTACTTAGGTAACGAAGTAGGTGACGGGGACCAAAACAAACATCACATTCTATCAACTTTGTATAGCTCACATAGAAAAAATAGACAAACATAAAAGAAGTTACTGTGAGTTATTCATTTTATATATTTTTGATTGTATTCTTTACACTCTTCCTTACTTTAGTAGGTGACTAGCATTTTGATGCAAATAAACAAATCGTTCGAAGTAATGCAGACTTTTTTTCTAAACTTACCGGGAGCCATGATTTAACCCACATATTTGATTATGTATATTTGATATATATAGAATCGATTACTTAACTTCTATTTCATGTATAAATTTAATGTTATTTTGTTAAAAAATAAATCTTTTCCTTTAATTTGTCTCTTACTATTACTTTCCAAAAGTTGATTCTTACAAGTGACACTATTAGGTAGGTGGTGCAATAATACAGAATGTATTTTTTTTTAATTAGTGGGTTCAATTCCTGGTCAGGAGAATCATGAAATCAAAAAAACTTATGATGCAGTTTTAGATTTCTCAAAATCGGACACGAGACTCCTTTAAGTATTTTTCGGGATTCCTTAAAGTTCCGGATATGGCCTATCAATCCCAGTTAAAAAAAGTCACACGATATATAATACAAGGAGAACCTCGGCGGGAATATACTGTTATACAGTCGAAATTTTAAAGACTAGCACAAAACACTTTTCTTCAACATTTATAGTGAAAACCGTGGAATGCGTGGTCTGCTTATAAATACAACCAGAAAGTTCCCAAATCCAAAGTAAAAAGCTCCTTTCTTAAGTAGCACCGCAGACTATTATAACCTTGCTTTGCAGGAGACATGCCAAGCATTCTGTAATCCACGCGAACGAAGTCGCGGGCACAGCTAGTGTTACATAATAGTTGTCGAGAATTAAATTATTGAGTTCAAACAAATTTAATAAGAATAGGTTTAACATCTTTAGATTGTCTCAAAATAAGACCGTGTGGCTTGACGTAGTATTGCTTCTCATTGTCCATATATAATAGCATTTTCATCAAAATCGGTTCAGTCATTTAGTTTTGAATATAAAATAATTGGTAATTGTACTCATATTTTGCGGTAGTATTTTCCCTTTATAATATAACTTCCCCGGGTATTAAAAAACCAATTTAAATTACCAATAACGTTTTTCACAAATCGAATCGAAAGTGTCTGTTTATAGTTGGCAGGTATTCAAAATCAATGTTGCCAAAATCCAGGAGCTTATTTACGTGTACATTTATATTATAACATCATCAGGAAAATTATTATGAAAATCGGTTCATGAAAATGTATCCGTCTAACTTCTGCATCATAAACCCGGGTATAATGGCACACTTATATTTGTTTAATATGTATTGCTTACGAGTGACATTTGGAAGGTAATTCAGACGGATAACGACTCATAATGCGATCCCGGACTCCCGGAAGGTGTTCGTTTGTTTATTATGATTGTTCATACTGAGACACTATATTACATTCAACCGATTTAAAAATAGGGAGGCTTTCAATTCGTATTATGTTTAAAAAACTCATTGTAGTTTTTTTTATGTTTGTTGTCTCAGAACTCCGATTTTTGTAAACGATTTTGAAAATACGTTTTTTCATGCTTTCATGATAAGTCCCATAATTTTTTTGATCAAAATCGTTTAAGTAGTTTTATTTTAAAATCTAAAAACCTGGAATAAGTATGTCATGCAAGTAAACGAATTTATGTCATTTGCTTTTGAAGTCAGTTGGTTTTTTTTTAAGTCTAAATTATTTTATTAAGCACACGTAAATGATTAGTAAATTATTCGTATCTACATAGCCTGAACATCAGCATGCAAAGACAGATCAATGTCTTCAATTAAACTACGACGGGAGATATTCTTGCTTCGATGCATGTATTCGCTCTTAGCTGATCATATTACGGTCTACTGTGGAGTATTTGTAGAATTCCTAATGATTTGTAGACGCTTACAGTAGATGCACTATATATTATATGGACGCTGATACGCAATTCTGTTTCAAGCCACGGACTTTATTCTGAGAATATGGCGTTGATAAATGTCAAACTTATTCTTAGTAAATTTGTTTGAAGAAGTATAAATATATTTTTTAAATTTTCGAGATTTATGCTATTCATAGTTAATATCGGATCGGGCGATAATAACTAATGGTAGTACTACCTTTTTTATTGCCCGACGTTTCGACGAAGTTGCAGTCGTCGTGGTCACGAGCTGACTGCTGACTGTGAGTCAGCTGGTGACCACGTAATATTAAATATGAAAAGTATAAATATATCTCTTCCCTTTTGCTTCGGTAATAGGTGTAATAAATTAAAAGCTTTTATTTACAAATAAATTAAAAATATATATGAAATTATTACACATTGCAAAATATGGAACCCACTTTAATATTCAAACCATTGAATTAATAAACTCTTTTCCGTACTTATTTAGTTTTGGATGAACTCGAAACACTTTTGAATAATGTTTAAATACACAACGCATTATCAGAACACTTCAATTTTGTTATGGCGGACGACCATCTAAAACCTGTAGAATGTAAAGAAAATTTCACCCAAATCAAATATGTGATTTTTAAGAATAGAAATAAAAAAAAAAGGCATGACACTCAACTGCCCCCATTAGTGTCTTATGATCTTGTGTCTGGGGTCCGGAAACGTCCACGGCAAACATCCATATGACCAATACAGATTTAGCGCTTCAGTTAGTTACAGTGACCACTGCGCCAACCTGTCTCTGAGCAGCCGAAACCTCCTTTTATTAAAGTCGGTTAGAGATAAGTCAATCAATCTACAAAACATATTGAAGGTCAAATCTATCTGTACATATAAAATCACTTGTCCTGACTGATTCATCAACGCGTAGTCTAAACTGCTGGGGCTACGAACTTGAAATTTTGGCAGTAGGTGGCTTTTAGGTTGTAGGCATCCACTAAGAAAGGGTTTTTTGAATATTCACTCCTAAGAGGATGTAAAGAGGTAAAAACGTTTGTGTGCAAAATCTTATTCCGTAACTTAAAATTTAATACACTTACTTCTGGATGATAATAATAAAATATAAAATAGAAAACGGGTACTATTATTCCGCACTAGGGTGCAAGGAGGTAGTAAATTTTGTATGGAAAAATGTATTTTTTGGCCGATTGATCCTTAATATCAGCACAAATATTACTGAGACAGAATACCTAATTATATGTATCCCAGAATTTCAAAATCATTCCTTATAATGACGCTATTAAATTAGCCGCGAATGACTGCTCTCTGTTAAATAAAACTAAACTTTTCGTTTATTATATTTTTTTCCAACGAGAATAAATATGAACGGACACCATATTAAAGGGTGGGATTATTCAAAACCGGACCAGCGTATTGCTCTCCTGAGGCCGAAACGTTAATTTTACCTCTATCATAACAATTTCTGATTGTTATTACTTTTACAATTGTCTCATTTTGAATATTTGAAAATTGAAACATATTTCAAATTTATTCGTAGTTTTCGGATTATTAAATTTTGTTTTAACTAACATTAACTTTGACTTCTGTAGTAAAAGAAAATTTTACACATTATTAATTTATATGTCCCTTTTTACGAAAATTCCGCGAATGGAGGAGTATGAAACCGCACACATAGAGTTTATATAGAGAAAGATTGCAGAATGGTAACGTTTTTTATACTTATGCATAAAATACATTAAATCAATAAAACAAAAACACTACACACACTACACACACACAAATACATGGTTGTCACGCACACGTATATACACTATTTTGTTTATTGTTAAAGTGATCATAATAATTTAAATTAATTATCCTAGAATATCTACCACTGTACAACCATTACTTTCTATTAATAATTGAACAAATTTTAATGTGCGTGTATAAGTGGATATCTAGATAGATCACATATTGACCCGGTGAGTAGTATTGCTACTGGGAAGAAAAACGTCTCTTGACTTCAGTAGTATTTACGTATACTTTAGTTTATTTATTTATTTATTTTTATGTACAAAAATCCACCGAGTTTAATGTTACTTACTACTAATACTCGTACTATCTATAAATTTTTTTATTAATAACAACAGTAATTTCAATTTTTAAATAATTCACTACGGACAGAAAAATGTGAGGAAGATTGTGTATTGATATATATAACAAGGTATAGGTATAAGCCGTTATATGAGTAAAAATAATTAAAGAGACACTTAAATGTGCCAAAAAATAAAACACTTCAAAATTTAAATTTCATTACTTCATTAAAATAATTATCATGTTAATTACAATAATTTTAAAATCTATTTAAGAGAACAGTAAAGATGGTGACAAAACTGAATATTCATAATGAGGCTCTCATTTGCAAAATTAATCCTTAGTCGTGGAATTACTTAGACAGACTGCTCACTGGGCAACCTCGCTGCGGTATTCATACTCTGGCAGCCGATGTAATGAGTAACCAGGATTTAGGCGTTATAAAATTACCGAAGCGACTTAGACAGACTGCTCACTGGGCAACCTCGCTGCGGTATTCATACTCTGGCAGCCGATGTCATGAGTAACCAGGATTTAGGCGCTATAAAATTACCGAAGCGACTTAGACAGACTGCTCACTGGGCAACCTCGCTGCGGTATTCATACTCTGGCAGCCGATGTCACGAGTAACCAGGATTTAGGCGTTATAAAATTACCGAAGCGACTTAGACAGATTGCTCACTGGGCAACCTCGCTGCGGTATTCATACTCTGGCAGCCGATGTAATGAGTAACCAGGATTTAGGCGTTATAAAATTACCGAAGCGACTTAGACAGACTGCTCACTGGGCAACCTCGCTGCGGTATTCATACTCTGGCAGCCGATGCGTAATGAGTAACCAGGATTTAGGCGTTTAAAATTAACTTTCGTATAACACATGCATGGCTACAGTATCTAATACGGTTCATTAACACGTAATTTGTATGTAAAACTAGCTGTCGCTCGCGACTTGGTCTGCGATGTCTGTGATGTCTACGTCATAGTAGCTATATGCATGCAAAGTCTCAGCCCGATCGGTTTAAAATTGACAAAGTTTAATATAAACTTTCATCCCCTATTTTATCACCTTGGAGGTAGAATTAATCAAAATCCTTTCTTAACGGATGCCTACGTGCCAAGATCTACCTGCATGCCAAGTTCTAGCCCGATCTGTCGAGTGGTTTGGGCTATGCGTTGACAGATCACTATGTGAGTCAGTCCTTTGAGTTATATATATTTAAATACTTCAAAATCGGAATATACTTCAAAAACGCTCTAAGAAGTTAATGGACTGTAAATCATGCGTTTCATTCGCATAATACATCTAGTTGCTGCGTCTGGTACGATGAGAATGAAGACACACAAGTGACTTTGCGTTGTCTTACTATGGTTGCGCATAACCAATTGAATTAAATTTATGCTTACGACAATCAAAAATCCTTGGCTGCCTGCACAAGTTCCAATGAGCCATCATACGTTGAGTTGGCTGCCGTAATCTGGCAGCCGGAACCAAGCAACTCTGAGTGAACCTCGCTTCTTACATAACAGCCGATTTGCTTTTATTCTCACTGAATTTACTGTTTTCAAGTTTAAACTCGATACAATTTACTTCGTTATGAGGTTATGAATAAACAGAAACTTCGGCCCGTAATGATTTTGTATAAAGTTTAATTAAACTGATTGAAAGAAATAAAAAATATCAGTTTTTCAAACTTGTTAATTATTGTGGCAGATTTGATCAAAATAATATTATAAATAGTACCTGGATTTATCTTAATCAATTGTGTTTTTTGGAATTAATATTAGATTATTATAATAGTAGTAAAATACATACCAGCAGTTCTTCATTGCCTGTAAATACGGATCAAAATATGTTGTCTTTTTTTATTTAACGTAGCTAGATCGATTTTTCGCCCTCGAAACTGCTGGAGCCGTCTTCGAGATTCAGATTATACAGATTATATCTATAATATAAAAATAAATAACTAAATGTGTTGCTAAGCGCTAATCTCGAAAGCAGTTGAACCGATTTCGTTAATTCTTTTTTTATATTCCTTGAAGTAAGAGGATGGTTCGAACGATGAGAAAAATATGAAAAATTGTCTGAAAAAGTCTAAAAAATATATAAAAATATAGAATCGACTGTTAGACGGTATGCAATTCGCCGGGTTAGTTAGTATTATACAAATAGGTATATAAGAATTGCTCGCTTAAAAGTTTTAGATGAAAGTTTGTTAGTAGGTATGCAATTTGTTACTTCATAACGTTATAACAAGTGCTATTTAAATGAAACCCCGAATATTATCCCACATATACCCTGGATTAAGGAGCAGTTTCCCCGTTGCGTCGCGGTACGTTACAACGTGGTACAATGGTATGATTTTAGATTTTAATACCAAAGAAAAAGTCCCTATCAGACGTCGCATCATAATTTTTAACCAACTCCAAAACAGGAGGAGGTTCTCAATTTTTCGGAGACTTTTTTATGTATGTTTAACGATTACCCAAGAACGGCTTAACCGATTTGGTTATTTCTTCTTTTTTTTGAAAGGATTTAAAATATAAATAACGGGAATAAGTATGTCATTTAAGTAAATTACGTATTTTGCTTTTAAATCGATTCTTCTATATATGTTATAGATTATCATGACGCAACATCGCAACGTATACATATATACTCGTATATAACAATAAAATCTCGAATATCATTTATAAATACCTTTGTTTGGACGTAATAAAACCCATACGCTTACGGTTCTTAATTTTATTTAGCAAGACCACAAATGTGTACTTTACAAAAATTAAATGGCGAAAAAGAAGAAAAAGAGGAGGTCGAGTGGGGCCCGTCCACGCCTTTTATACTCGGGCCCCCGTCACGCGTAGACACGACGTCACGCTTGGTCATTGGTCCGCGCCGCAAGTCTGCAACCGCCGCATCGGTTGCAACAGGCTCCCGGGGGATTGACGCCGTCAATTGGTTGGTAAAGGGCAAAGACTGTTGTATGCCCTTCTTATAGTCCCCCTTTTTGTCCGCACATCCGCCACTCTGCTGACTCCGTCACCGTCCGGATGAATATTGACTACTCGTCCCAGTAGCCACAACATAGGAGGTTGAGTGGCATCCTTCACCAGGACTAAATCGCCCACCATTAATTGACCGCTACTCTTACACCACTTCGTCCTTTGCTGGAGCGTGGAAATATACTCCGTGCAGTACCGCTGCCAGAAATGCTGCCGAAGATACTCTAGTCTTTGGTGACGCTGCAGCCTGAGGACGTTTTTCTCATTAATATGTGAATAGGGCACAGCTGTGAGTGGCCGTCCAATAAGGAAATGAGACGGTGAAAGGTAGGATAGGTCAGAAGGATCGGATGAAAGAGAAGTTAAAGGTCTGGAGTTCAATATAGCCTCTATTTGAGTCAAACAGGTAGACATTTCCTCATAAGTTAAATGTGCTTGTTTGAGGGTTCTGCGTAAGTGAAATTTAACCGATTTGACTGCAGCCTCCCACAAGCCGCCAAAATGAGGGGAATAAGGTGGAATAAATTTAAAATTAATGCCTTCTTGAATTAATTTACTTTCCATGCTAGAACCATAAGTTTTAAAAAGTCTAGTGAGTTCATTAAAAGAGCCTACAAAAGTAGTCGCATTATCGCAGTAAATAGTTCGTGGCTTGCCACGACGTGCCATGAAGCGGTTAAGTGCTGCGAGGAAAGCCTCCTTACTGAGGTCCCCAACAAGCTCGAGATGAATCGCCTTCACTGCAAAGCATACAAAGACACAAATATAAGACTTGATAAGACGTGTGCCCCTTCCCTTTCGATCGGCTATCAACACTGGTCCGGCGTAATCTACACCAGTATTAAGAAAAGGAAATATTAGGTTAGTTCGATCGCTAGGCAAATCACCCATTACTGGCTGAATAGATAATGATTTGAATCTAGCACATTTTACACAAGAATGTACTACACTTTTTGCAAGATTTCTACCGCCAAGAACCCAGTAAGTTAAACGAATGTTTGCTAATAAAAGAAGGGGACCGGCGTGCATTAAGTTTTTATGATACATTTCAAATATAAGTTTTGTTAATCTGTGTTTATTATCTAATAATATAGGATGTTTGATGTCATATTCATAATTAGAATTCTTTAAACGACCGCCTACCCGAATTATGTCTTTATTATCTAAGAATGGAGAAAGAGAACATAATTTGCTACGTTTAGGTAAAGTATGTCTTAGTTTAAGTAAACTGTATTCATTATTAAACATTTGTAACTGAGCATGTTTGATTAATTTTATTTTAGCAGATTGTAATTCTTTATATGTTAATGGTGTATATATTTTATTTTTATTTTTAATGTTGTAAATAAATCTTTGTATATAGGAAAATATTCTAATTAATTTATTGAAATTTGATATTTTATTAATTAATGAATTTATTACTGTTTGACTATTTACGTCTATTTTAATATTTTCGTTCCCTGAATGTAACGATGTTTGAAAGTTTTGACAATTAGGTGACTCTGGAAAGTCTATGTTGCTACTGTGTAAAAATTCAGGGCCTGACCACCACAAATTTGAACTGCTGAGGGTATCAGCCCTCGCCCCGCGGGAAACAAGGTCTGCCGGATTATGCTTAGTCGGAACGTAACACCACGTTCCATCAACTGTATTGTCCTGTATCTCACTAATTCTGTTTTTAACGAAACGCTCAAGGCGACAAGGAGACGATGATAACCAGCCTAATACAATGGTTGAGTCGCACCAATAATAGCAGTGGTTAAATTTTAATTTAATAGAAGTGAGTACCTTGCTACAGAGTTTTACGCCTAAGAGAGCTCCACAGAGCTCTAGACGCGGTATGGTCATGGATTTTATGGGAGCTACTTTATTTTTTGATGCGAGAAGACGAACTTGGGTGAATCCGTCACTGCGAACTACTCTGACATATACGCAACTGCCATATGCGAGCTCCGACGCATCTGTAAAGGTATGGAGTTCGATTATAATATTATTATCGCACGAAATCCAACGAGGTATTTTGAGTAAATTTAAATGAGAGAAAGAAGTAATTAAATTGAGAAATAAATTTTTAATGTCTAACGGTACATGTTCGTCCCAGGTTAGTTTAAGAGTCCATAGCCTTTGAACGAGCAATTTTGCTTGCAAAACGCATGGACCAACAATGCCCATGGGATCAAAAACCTGACTGACTATGGAAAGTATGTTGCGTTTTGTAATATTTTTTGGAATTGTGATGTTAATTAAAAAATGTAAATAATCAGAGGAAGAGTCCCAGTATAAACCTAAAGTTTTAGATGGAGTGATATTATTTAAATTAAGAGCTTTTTCACTATCAAATTTCCTATTTGTAATTGAATCTAATATCTCCGGAGAATTTGATTGCCATTTATGGAGAACAAATTTAGCTGAACTCAAGGTTTCGGTTAAGCCTTTACATAGACTGATAACATTTTCTATACTGTCACCCCCGCCTAAATAGTCATCTACATAAAAATCATGCCTGATGGCGTCTTGAACAGCTTCATCGGTACACTCCTCAGCAAGAGAAACCAGACATCTTGTCGCTAGATATGGAGCTGATGAAGTTCCATAGGTGACAGTGTTCAACGTATATGTTTTAAGCGGTTCATATGGCTGAAACCGGAAAATTATTTGTTGTAGTGAACGCTGGCTTTCGTCTAGAATAATAGTACGATACATTTTTTCAATGTCGCACGAAACGATGAATTTATGTTTACGAAATCGTAGTAGAATGGATAATAAATCGTCTTGAACTGTAGGGCCTACCTTTTGTATGTCATTGAGAGATTTTCCCGACGTTGAAGGGGCTGACGCATCAAAAACAACGCGCAACTTCGTGGTAGTACTTGCTTCGCGTACGACACTATGATGAGGTAAAAAGTAATATTTTTTATTTTCGTCCATATTACATTGGTTTTCTTTCATATGTCCCAATTCTAAATATTCTTTTAAAAATTCGTTATATCTCTGTTTTAAAATTAAATTTTTCGAAAGTCTACGTTCTAAAGATATAAAACGGCGTTTAGCCATTGTGTACGAGTCCCCTAAAACATCAGGTGAATCTCTCAATGGCATAGAAACAATGAAGCGACCGTCATCGGTACGTCGCGTCGTATCTTTAAAATATTGTTCGCATGACTTCTCTTCTTGTGACATGCAATTATTAGAAGTAACTGAGTCAAGTTCCCAAAACCGAGCCATTTGCGACTCCATATCTTTAGTTGAAGTAAAATTACACATTGGCGTGTTTTTGCTACTTTTAAAAGGAAAATATAAACAGCCAGAAATTAACCAACCAAATTTAGAGTTATGAAATTTTGGTTTATTATTACCTAAGTTAATTGTTTCGATACCTAGAACATCCCAAAATACCTCCGCTCCAACTAAAATATCTATAGTCGAGGGAACATTAAATGATGGATCAGCTAATCGAATATCTCTAGGTATTGATAAGTATTTTTTGTCAAAATAGGTTGAAGGCATCGTTTTTGTTATTTCGGGCAAAACGTAACAAGAAACCTTTATTTTATAATTACCGAAATAAGCCTCAATATTTAAATCGCAAATCTCTGTAGCAATGGTAATGTAACCGTTAATACCTGAGACAGAGGAGCTTACGTTACGCCTTGAAAGACCGAGCTTCTCGCACAAATTCTGGGATATAAAGTTTGATGTGCTACCATTGTCCAAAAGGAGACGGGCCGTATGGATGTTGCCTTGCATATCGCGCACTCGCACCAAAGCTGTGGATAACAACACAAGAGATTGTTTATATGTTGTACTTACAGTGCAGTCATTAGTTTTACTCGAAAGTGAAACATGATTTTCGAGTAATGTCGAGGAGGAATTTGGGTTATTAGCTACTGTATTATTTATTGACTCCCTATGTATCAAAGTGTTATGCTTGTATTTACAATATTTGCACCCAGATAAAGTACAATTTCGAACCGAATGTCCTGGACGCAAACAATTTCTACATACTTTAAATTCGTTTACCTTTGTGAAACGTGATTCAATGTCCAAATCGCGAAATGATTGGCATGAAAATAAATAATGTGATTGGGAACATAAAGGGCATGTAATATTATTTTTTGTTTTATTATTATTATTGTTAATATTATTATTAGAAACAACGAATGTTTTATTTTTATTTAATTCCATGCGAACTGATTTATTATGGTTTAATTTAGGCGCGTTTATAGTTTCTAATAAATCTGATCTGTTTGATAAATATTTTATAAATTGTTGCAATGAAGGCGAACCGTTAATGCCGTTTCTAAACTCCTCCCACTGTCTATTTGTATTAAAATCTAATTTTTGAGTCATTATATATATAATTACGGTATCCCAATGATCAGTGGGTTCTCCCAGAGACGCGAGTGCACGTAAATTTTTATTTATAACGTCGATCATGTGCCGAAGGGATTGGCTAGATTCTTTATTAATTATTTCAATATTAAATAATGCTTGCATATGGTTATTAATTAATAGCCGTGGGTTATCGAATCTGTCTGAAATTAATTGCCACGCTATTGGATAGTTTGAAGAGGTTAGGTCTAAGCTTTGAATAATTATGGCTGCATTACCCTTTAAAGCCGCTCGCAAATAATGAAATTTATTAATATTGTTAATACTATTATTATTGTGTATTAATGAAAGATACGTATCTCTAAATTCGAGCCAGTGTTGATAGTCGCCGTTGAAATGGGGCAAATCAATCTTCGGTAGCCTTACGAAGTCGTGCCTGTGTTCCGTTGAGGCACTTGTTGGAGACCCGCAGCGAGAAGAACCACCGTCATATTTGTCGGAAGCTAGCATGGTGCGTGCCACAGAAATGCACTTAAAATACATGTTTTCGAAATGCTCCCGATCCGCAAATATATCGGTCTCCGATGCCTCGTCGCACAACACTTCGATTTCGCCCTGCAATGTATCATAATCACTGTATAATGCGTCTATTTTTGTTAAACGGCACTTTAACTCAGCTATTTGAACGGTGGACAAATTTTCATTGCCACTGATTAAATTAATAAAATTAGAAAACTGCGTAAGCTTAGCTTTAATGGTGCTGCGTTTTTTAACAAGCTCTTTAAACGATGACATTATAAATTCGAATGCGTTTAATGCACAACCGCTATAACGGCACTAATGAATTGCACGTGGACGCACGATCTAAGATAAGCAAAAACCGGTCCGGCCGGCAATTCAAGGGCAGGCGCGATGAATAGAAAGGGCAATAAACTATAATGAATAGGCTAGATTATGAATGGAAATGATAATAGGTGAATGAATTTGTTTATTATAAAAAGAAAATACTACGCAGATTATGCGTATAGATTTTTATAACTTTAATAAAATTAGCAAAAAAAAAGCACACCTAACCGAATGAATGAATTTGTTAATTATAAAAAGAAAATACTACGCAAATTATGCGTATAAATTTTTATAACTTTAATAAAATTAGCAAAAAAAAAAAGCACACCTAACCGAAAAACAGCTAAATGTTTGATTCGTTAGGAGCTATATTGCATGGAAATAATTGGATAAAAAGATAAGAAAGGATTGGAACGGACTCACTCCACGTGGTTGACTATCCTCTGTCCTCTAAGCGTCCTTTAAGGCTGGCGAACGTGAGGCTCACGATGAATGATGATGGTTCCACGGTGTGATTCGCTGATTCCACGAAGTATGATGAATATGTGGCGCTTATAAAATTAAACAAAAGTTCTCGAAGGACCACTATGTTTGGACGTAATAAAACCCATACGCTTACGGTTCTTAATTTTATTTAGCAAGACCACAAATGTGTACTTTACAAAAATTAAATGGCGAAAAAGAAGAAAAAGAGGAGGTCGAGTGGGGCCCGTCCACGCCTTTTATACTCGGGCCCCCGTCACGCGTAGACACGACGTCACGCTTGGTCATTGGTCCGCGCCGCAAGTCTGCAACCGCCGCATCGGTTGCAACAACCTTTTCACATATCAGAGGACAATTAATAACCAAATTAATTACATAAATTTATAGTTAAACATAACTTTTTTAATAATTAAAAAGAGATTAATTGTGACGCCAATTAAAAGACATACATTCGAATTTCAAACAAGACAATGAAAGACTTGGCACGGAGATGAAAAAGATTACAGGGAATGACGTAAATGACGTCAAGTTTCGCGCTGGCCAATTGGGATATCTATATTATAAAAACAATGATTGGACGCTGATAAGCAATCCTATTTCGAGCCACACGGGCTCCATTTTGAGAAAATGGCGTTTAAGCATGCCAAACCATTTTCTAATAAATTTGGTTAAAGGCGGATACATCTATTTTGTTCTTTGCTATTTTGACAAAAAGTGTGATGAACTAGTGTTATTAGTGTCCATGCGCGTTAGAATACATTCTTAGTAACATTCCATGAATAACTGGACGCTGATAAGCAATACTGTGTCAAGCCACACAGACTTCATTTTGAGAAAATAGCGTCTAAAGATGTCAAACCTATTCTTAATGAATTTGAAGAAGTTTATATCCATCTGTTCTTTTTTATTATGATAAAAGCTATAATTAATTAAAAACAGATAGATATATTTAATGTGTTATCTAATGATAAGGTTTTCAAATATTTGATATTACTGTATAAATTGCAAAATATGGAACATACTAGAAATTTGAAACATTAAATTAAGAATTTTTTTTATGTACTTATTTAGTTTAGATGTCTTGAAAATATTTTGAATAATGTTAAATACGTACGCATTATCAGAATACATCAATATCTTCGAATTCGACATTTTGTGGGTTGACACATTATTGCTTATCAGAATCTAACTACATTCATAAAATGTGTAAAAAATATATAATTTTAAAACAAAATGTAAAATCGGCGCTATCCTTTCGTATCACGTTTTCGGTGGTGTTAGGGTGAGGAAATGTTTAAAAATTTTAAACAAACGGTCTTATTTAATATTTGTTTTCGTAGAATAATACAGCTGATTTAAAACAGAACTGTTGTTGTTTACAGGGACAAATGATTCCACGAATCGCAGGTGTTTTTAAAGAGTTTTTCTACTTTTCTCCTAAGATTTTCATAACATCCTCATATATTATATAAAATAAAACCTTCCTTGATAATTGAAATAGCTAAAACCCCATCCAAATTGGACCAGTAGTTTTTGAAAGAGTTGCAGACGTATAAACTTACATACGAGTTGAATACAGAACCTCCTTATTTAGAATCAGTTAAAAACGTAACGATTAGAATATTTTCATAATATAAAATCAAATACTAAAATTTATCAAAATTAATTCAACAGTTTAGGCGTGAAACAGACAGGCAGGCAGAGAAAGTTATTTCCATATTTATAAATAATAATAGGTAAAATTTTGGGTAATATAGTAAGTCTAAAGCTCATGACATCATTCCCAAACAAAACTCTCGTAACGAATTCCCCTAGTTTATACCAAAAAAGTAGTTCAAAATTTTCTGAACATGAGTAATAGTGGGTATTAAGTGCAGTCGCATTTACACGCCGCTTTGTCTAATTACACTGTTACAGCAGAGACGTGCGGGAGCCTGCACAGTGGGTGTAGGCCGAGAGGCGATTGCCGATTTTGTTAACATTTCAAGTTATTTGATTTTTTTATTAACAAATAAAGTTTTGGCGGTCGCCAAAACTTATACATTTGTGTATGTAACTCGCATAACTCTAGAACAATTAGTCAAAAATGTTTAGATTTTTCTTATTAAGACTATTATTACATCGTTTTGTGAGTTTAAATCGGTTTTTCAGCATTCATCATCAGTAATTAGACTTTAATATTTAAAATATAAAATATCCTTTATCTAACTACTTTGTAGTTTCCGTAACAAAATAAAAAAATATGCATATCATCAAGCCTTCTTTAAATAATTAGTCAAATAAATAAACCAAAACAGGAAGAAAATTAATAAATCATTAAAATAAAAACTCTCAATTTTCTCCACTAATATTATAAATGCTAAACTAGCTCTGTCTATTTCTTACGTTTTTACGTTTAAACCTTTAAAATAATTATGATAAATAATGGTATAAACATAAATTTGAAGAACTAAGAGAGTAAATAGGGAGTGGAAGTTGTACAGAGTACCCACAATTACCTCCTGCACTACAAGCCCTCGGCAATCAACTGCGCACGATAGCATTTTAGACTGCAAGCGCTTTGCGATTCATTCGACCTTTACTTAAACAGTCAAGAGCATTTAAGCAAATTATACTACGGCTCTCATACAAATGTGTACATTAAAACTAATATTTGCATGGAATTTTTTGTCACATATTAATAATTGAAGCTAAATTAAAAGGTTCTAATAGGGATATGTAAGATACATTTACAAGGTTATAGAAATATCTTATTCTAATTAATTTATATATTACAAATGAATATTAAAATTACTTAAAACCGAAACGTTGACAGCGTATATTAACGATTATTTTTGTCTGACAGATGTGTTTAACCACACAACCTAATCTGCATTGGAAATCAAATAAAAATCAGGTATTTTTTAAAGATTTTTAATGCGAAAACAAAAAAAAATGTTCTATTTAAAAAAGTATTGTACCATAAAACACAATCGCCTCCCGCACTACAAGCCCTCGGCAATCAACTGAGCACGATAGCATTTCAGACTCATGCATCGACCTTTACTTAAACAGTCGAGAGCATTTAAGCAAATTATGCTACAACTCTCATACAAATGCGTACATTAAAACTTTTCAAGACGCGATGTGAAATGTAAACGTCGTTCTGTAATTTGTTTTTAAGTTTTAATGATACCATTAATATTATTTTAACAACTTATAAAAGTTTAAATTTAAAAAGTTTGTATTGACTTGTAGTTTTAGTTGACTTTTTGATGTAAATATCTGTGGACGTTCGAAGTGATGTTTTTTATTAATTGAATGTATAGAATGTATAATGTACATAAATTAGTTTTTGATGTAAAATATAACAGAACTGAGTACATAGAAAAACGATCTCAGCTATCGCGGGTTATTTGCTGTTAGTTTTTGAAGAGTTTCTTTGTTGATACCCGAATATGTTTATCAGATCTTAATATATTATATGCTAAAACCTCCCTTGAAAATATGCATTTTAATAGCGGAAGCCCCATCTTCGAAGCAGTCGTTTTTGGGAAAATTGCGAACAAAAGCATTTGTTTGTTTCAAATCTTATGACCGATTGACGAAACATTATTTACCTTTCGAAGTGTTTTAGTATTTATCTTCACAGAGCCAACCCATAATCAAGTTTTCACATTGTTTTCTCGCTGGGGAATACAGGCACAGGCGGATATATAGGAGTCCTGGTGACGACTGTCCCAGACGACTAAAACCAAGCGGTGGCCTTATACTCTTAGTAGGGCGCCACGGGATCGCTGATACATGCTACCATGACGAACCGACGAACCAAGATTTCACCAGGACCTTTTGCACCACGCTACGCAAGTCCAATATTATTCAAGTCCTTCCCCACCTTAAAACAAAATCCTGTCTCCACCACTTTTCGGCTCTATAATATTAGAATGAATAAAAATATAAATATCCCACCATCTAACCCTAATGTCCTCACTATAAAGCATTTACGGGCAAAATAAATATACATAATAGTTTACCGATAACTGCAAATTGCAATAGGCATTAGAAGGCACGTTGTACATCAAACTGGCATCGATAAAAGCAACAAAGCTGACGTCAGACCAAACGCGATATTGACATGGAAGTGACGCAAGACCATTCGTCATGCTCGGCTGATGTGAAATCAAATAGCGGTTAAACATTTTAGGACTACCTTCATTGTTATGTAATATTTTTTACTAGCTACCACTCGCGGTTTCATTCGTGTTTATGGTCTGTTTCGCTCTATTTTTGTGATTTAATTAATTGATTTAATAGACTCTATAATATTTCTCAATAAATGGGCTGTTAAACGCAAAAGATTTTTTTATGAGTCGGATCAATAGTTTTAGATTACCTTTTACATACAAAGTTACAAACAAACTTTACCTCTTTATAATATTATTATTAACTAGCTTTTGCCTGCGACTTCGTCCGCGTTTTCGTCGTTTTCGTAAAAAAGTAGGGTATGTCCTTCCTCAGGGTTCAGTGGTTTTGATGTGACAGACAGATCGTATTTTGGTAGGGAAATATAATATGTCAGTCCACAATACTTGATTTCTATGATTTTTTTTTATTGAATAGGTAATAATGTTAACTTTTTTAAATTAGGGATGAGTGTCAACCATAAAAGATAAACTTATACTGTTGCGGGATATTTTTTAGAAAATTTTATGTACAATATTTCTGTCATACATGATTTCAATGTAACTTTAACCATTGAAGCTGCATACGTGACGGAAGCTTAAAAATTGGAGTAACGTCTCCCGTTTTCCCAAAGTTTACCTTCACTACTCTGCTCCTATTGATTGTAACGTCATAAAAAGTATACTATAACCTGCCCAGGAGTATGAAGAATAATTGTACTAAGTTTCGTTAAAATCCATCGAGTAGATTTTGTTTCTATAAGGAACACACATACAGACAGACAGACAGACAGACAAACAGACAGACAGACAGACAAAAATTTTACTGATTGCATTTTTGGCATCACTATCGATCACTAATCACCCCCTGATAGGTATTTTGAAAATATATTTCATGTACAGAATTGACCTCTCTACAGATTTATTATAAGTATAGATGATCACTTAATATTTACTGGGGCCTAGCTACATCGTTTAGCAGCAGTAGTTACGAGAGTATAAATTACAGGTGTAATTTACGGAAAATATCTTTTCAGTTAACATATTGTGTGTATATATTGTAAGGAGACGCGATTAGTAAACGAGTACTGACTGTAATATAAACGCGCGAGCTGGCTGATGACACTTTTAAAATAGATGACAATTCGTGGAACGGGCATTCATTATTATAAGAAAGCATTGGGAATATGTTATACAACTACAATATTGTTACTTCCAGTGAATAATTAAATATTAAAATTGTTTGAATAGTATTTTTCAGCCATCCTTTCAATATGGATTCTGCTAACGCTGGTAAAATATCCAGCACACTGGACCTTATGTAAAAATAACATCTAAAGCTATGTCACATAATGCGAAATATCTCTTTGTCTACACATTTCACTTGGTTGTTGATACAGCCAATGGTTTGATAAATCAAGTGTGTCCGAACCTTAATAAAATTCACGCGTCAAGTGATGCGAAATATTGACAAGTAAATGATTATCTCCCTTTAACGACAGACGCGTTGGCGCAACTGACTAAAGCGCTAAAGGTCGCGGTTTCGATCCCCGCTCACGGCAAACGTGTGTATTAGCCATACGGATGTTTGTCGTGGTCTGTGTGTTTGTGTTAGTGTTGTGAGTGTTTCCGAACCCCCGACACAAGGTCATGAGATCTTAATGGGGGCCGTTGAGTGTGATGCGTTATTTATTTAAAAATATGTATTAAAAAAACAATACTTTTAACAAACTTTCTTGCGTTATTTTTAGCGCTATTCTTTGTCAATAAAAGCTTTTTAACTATCAACGAGACTTGTTTGTCTAGTTTTTTTAATACATATTTTTAAGTAAATAACGCATCACACTCAACGGCCCCCAATAAGATCGCGTGACCTTGTGTCGGGGGTCTGGAAACACTCGCAACACTAACACCCAGACCACGACAAACATGCGTATGGCCAATACAGACGTTTGTCGTGAGCGGGGTCGAAACCGCGACCTATCTATAACTATCGAGTTTCTTGCCGGTTCTTCTCGGTAGAATCTGCGTTCCGAACCGGTGGTAGCTTCATTAGTTATGTTTTTTTTTGTTATTTTCATGTATGACGATTCAAAAGAGCCTACTTGAATAAAGTATTATTTTTGATTTTGTTAGCGTTTGAGTCAGTTGCAGTACCACTGCGCCTACGTGTCTGTCAAATTTAATTATTCGAATATTGAAGTGCGTTCCTTATTTTGCAATATGCAACCGTCTCATATATTTGAAAAACATAATATTAGACGTTTTTTTTTATTATAACAATCTACTTTTAATTCACTATATCTTATATCAAAATAGAAAAGAAAAGATGGATATATATAATTACATACTTCTTCGAAAACATTTTTGAAGAATATGTTTGACACCTTTAGATGCAATTTTCAACATGATGTCCGTGATGCTTGACATAGTATTTCTTAACAGCGTCAAAACATACTTCTTAGTTCTTGGTTCACGTTACAAGTGTCCTCCGTTCTAGCTGAAATTCACTTAAAACTTCCCAGTATCAAACTAAGACTTGCTTATAAGCATCTACATATGCTCAGTGCACACCCTTCAGTAGTCGGGTAATCATCATAGATTATACATTCGAAAATAAACAGAACTATACCTTCGCTTCTCGTGTAGTCGAATAAAATCTAATTTAGAATACTGTAAAAGTATTTCGCTTCTTACGACCAATTAACCATTTAAAATTATATTTTTAAAAGAGTCTTCACAACTTAATAAAAATAAAACGCATAAATTTAAATAAAGTTACATACCTTAATTGGGTATCTTATATTAAGTTGTAAAGTAAATAAAAAAAAAAAACTTCAATTAACGCTTATTTTAAACCGAAAATAAACACTGTAACTTCTTTAGCACCAATTAGTAAAGTCAAAAGCGGGAGCTGATGTTTTCAATATTTCATTAAAGCTTTGAAAATACACGCTAATTGCCAAACAAAAATACACTTTCCCTCCGTTCAATAAAGTCTAATTTAATGTCCGTTATGCGGTGAAAAAGTTGGAAAACAATACATACAGCAACTAGCTCGAACTGGCTTTAATATTTTGCCTCGAAATCCAGTGACATTTCCTTTAGAATTTTTTAACGTCGGCTCTTTAAAAGTGAATAGAGTTGACTTTTATGTCGCTTCGAAAAAATGTATTGATCATTTTAAGATGATAAATTAAACAAAGCTGCCTTTAAGCCAATAAAAGCTTCATATTAGTTAACGTTCGCAAGAGCGATCGATAATGTTTGTTTGTGGACCGTGGTTAGACTTGATAATGTACTGGTTATGTGCGTGTACTTTTGTGTGTGTTTTACAATTAAGCGAACAATCAAAACAATTAGTATAATTGTAAATAATACTGCGTAATTTAACCAATTTTCATTACATTAGAATGGAATCAATGACAATTATATTTTCAAATAGATTAAAACAAATATAGTATCGGTAGAAACCTAAAAATATTAGTAATGTAATGGATGAATAATAGAAAATGTATACATTAATTTGAAAATCAAAGCTAATAGGGGCGGCAAGAAATCAAAAAATAATTATATTTTAAAATTTCAACCATAACATGATCTGCATGAATAGGTGTTATCTGACATCTGAAAGTGCGAACTTACTTCGTAACATGCAAGGATTACATATTAAATTCTCTTTGACCTTTACGTTGATTGTACATTTAAAATCTATTACCTATCGAATTGTTATATTAGTTAATTTATGAACTATTCTTTTGCCTTATTTTTTTACTTTTCAATTAAGTATCTATATATATTAATACATGAAGCATAGACTTTGCGCCCATCCCGTTTTACAAACATTTGCGCAAATGGAGGAGTATGAAATTTCGCGCACTTGTAGTTTATATAGTTAAGGAGAAAGGAATGCTTATATTTCTTTTAATTATGCATAAAAGATACATGAAATCAATAAAACAAAAAAATTACACACACTACCATGTATTTAACACACACACGCATATAATGATATGTACTCATTTGTTAATTGTGAAAGTCTATAGTCAAATCTATTTAAGATTATCTCTAGTCAATCTTGAAATTGAAAATTTAATGAACCGCGCTCGAATTTCGACCGCTAGACGACGACTAGCATTATATAAGGATTCTTCCAATATCTGAGGAAACTATAAACGAACGAAAAAATAAACTATACTAGGTCATCGACATGGATAAGACGTCGAAGTTTTGAGAGAATCCTCATTTCTTCGGATAAGATTCCCTATTTAGGAAGGCGGTTTCGACGAACTTTGGTCTTACTGGATATTATGCCGCGCAGACGTAGTTAAATAGACGAGATTTATTCAAATAAACGTTAATTAAACGTATTTGAGTAATAATAAATGTACTACACTTTCTTAATTATTATTACTTTTAATTACAAAGTTAAGTGCAGAAAATAAAACATTAAGCAAAATATTTTAAGTAACATCTTTCAATAACTCTTCTTTCTTTTCTAATTCTTCTTTATCTAATTCCTCAGAAGTTTCTGCTCTTCTTACGCTGTAATAGTAAAAAATACTCTACTTCTCTTCTTAATTTTTTGTAAAATTTGGTCAAAGGGTTTTTTTTCTTACTTCTTACCAGGAAAACATACACAGCCAAAAATAAAGAGCTGAATCCATCACGCTGCTCCACTTATTTCATGATCCTCTAAAGAATAGACAAAATTGATAGATCCAATTCTATCTACTTTATTTAAACTAAGAGTAGCTGCAACTTTAAGTCTTTGAGTTCATCTTTATGTCTTCCAAAGTTTACTTGTTTGTCACAAGATTTTATAGCTTTTACAGTTTTCGCAGACTACAGACTCCCCATCGGCTGATAGTAGTCGGGTTCTTAATCAACATGAAGACGTGCGCTAGTGCCAATGAGATTGTATAACTGGATGCTGATAAGCAATAATGTGGCAACCCACAAAAAGTCGAATTTGGAGATATTGATATATTTTGATACTGCATCATCTTTTTAACAATATTAAAAAAAATCAAGTCATCTAAACTAAATAAGTATGAAAAAAAGTTTCTTAACACAATGCTTCGAATTTCAGGTGCGTTCCATATTTTGCACTTTTTAAAATAATCTTAAACATTTAAAAACCTATTATTAGATAACATATTAAATAAATCTATCTGCTTTTGATTCATTATACATTTTATCAAAATAGAAAAGAAAAGATGAATATATGTACATATACGTCTTCAAACAAATTTATTAAGAATATCTTTGACATCATTAGGTACCATTTTCTCAAAATGAAGTCCGTGTGGCTTACCACATTATTGCTTATCAGCATCCAACTGTGGATAGGTTAAAAGATTTGTTGTTATGTTGGATTTTAGCACCCAGATTGTTTTACTTTAGACCAAATTGCCTAACAACAAGCTAGCGACTGAGTCTAGCAGCTCTACTACGTCATACTATAATTAAATTCGAGCTTGACAAAGTTGGAACTTATCTATAGTTATGAAGTATTATTCGCTAGAACATTATTGCGATTTGGTATTGGTAAATAATGTTGATCATCTATACATTTGCCTTCAAATTCAGCTGTCAGACAATTATTTTCGGGCATAGATTATTCAGTAGACTCTTACTTCTGCACGCTCGTCGATTCTTTTGTTGGCAGAATTATACGAACGAATAAATCTAAGGATTACAGATGTCTCCAGTCTGCGGTGACTCTCAAAATCTCCTTCAATATAGCCGAATGTTTTATGACTGTTTGAGTGAATATGGCTTTTATAAAGTTTCAAGGCGTTTTATAATCCCTTCATCTATATTGTAACACTGTAATGATGTATATACGTATTTTTGTTTGACTATTTTTTTAAGATATATATTTTTATAAGATTAATATTGGTGTGCTTCAAAATTAAAGTCAAAATTATTTCATTGAATTCGATGGTCTATGGGTACTAGGTCAATATATTCGATATTTTTTATTCTAAGATATTAAAAAATACTACACCGTTACAAGTGAATGAACAAGACATCCAATTACCTTTAGAGATCTAGCTAGATTTTTAGTGACTTTCTAGCTCAACAAAAGAGAAAATAAATAGGGAAGCCACGCTTTGATCTTTAACTTGATTTAAAATTAAAAATGTATTTAATTTTCATAACGTTTTAAATAAAATACTTTTGAAAAAACACTGACTTCAAAAACGAAACAAGTATGTATACTTTAAAAGCAAAAAGATTAATATTTTCTTCAATATTTTGAAGTCGGTGCCAGGTGAAACTGTGTTATTTACTGGCGCCGACTACATATATTTTAAAGTACAATAAATGAAGGTATTAACGAGACTATGGTACCTTTATTTATTGTACTATAAAAATGAAAACAATAAATAGCAATTCCCCAAAAAATATTTTTTCATTTAAAACATTCTCATGAAACATAACACGTTTTTATCTACAGTCCATATTTTGTCAAGTCAAAGCAACTAAACACAAGTAGTAACTACGTCTGCTGGTAAAATTATATTCTTTTAGGTATACTAGTTCCCCGCAGCTTCACCGTATACTTAGGAATTTGATAACTAACAAAATTTCAACCCTCTTTATAACCTCTTAGGTAATGAATTTCAAAAATCCTTTTTAAGTGCACACTTACGATATTTAAGGTACGTTTTTGTAAAAATTCATGTTTCTAGACCCGTCTGTACTTTCAGAGTGCTCCACTCCACTCTGAAAGTGCACACTTTCGAAAAAAAAAAGAATTTTCAAAAATTTTTAAGGAAGTAACGAACATAAAAAACATATACTATGAATTGAAAACTTCCTCCTTTTTTAAAACAAAAGATTTCATGACAGAATTTAAATAACAGATACTCTAAGACAAAGTGCTTGTTTTGCAATGATTTATCGTGTCTCACCTTCCGTTGTCTAGACACAGGGTCGTGTGTGGCACTGTGGCAGCTCGAGATGTACTTTGTATCTTAAATGAAATGCGCTTGAAGAATAATAAAACCTGGCAGACAGGTTGGTTCGGTGGTCATTGCTACTAAACCGTGTGCTAACGGTCGCGGCTTTAATCCCCGCTTGTGGCATACGTCTGTGCTGTCCACACGTCCCTGTGATGATGTCGTGGTCTGGGTGTTTGTGTTGTGTTGCGTGTATTTCCGGACCAGCGACACAGGATCATGTGATCGTAATGGGGACCGTTAATAAACAAAACTTTCAATTATTTGTATGCTTGTTTCGTTTGGTAGTTTAACTTCCAAATTTAAGTGTCAAAATATTACCGTTTCTTCTGTTACAGTAGTACAAAATCACCAACCAAAAACAACCACTAGACCATATTGGAAAAACGTGATGGTTTAAGCGTACCCTTGTCCTTTTTAAAAGTGAAGGTATTTAGGCAACAGCCTCTTATAGTATCAGCTGAGATGGCCTAGTGGTTAGAACACGTCGATCTCAACCGAAGATCGCTGGTTCAAAACCCGGCTAGCACCGCTCATTTTTAAGGTGCTAAATTTGTGTTTAAATTCATCTCGAGCTCGGTGGTGAATAAAAACATCGTGAAGAAACCTGTACGTGCCGGGAGAAATTCTGACACATATATGGACGCTGATAAGCAATACTGTGTCAAGCCACACGGACTTCATTTTGAGAAAATGGCGTCTAAACATGTCAAACATATTCTTAATAAATTTATTTGAAGTCTTATACATTCATTTTTTCTTTTCTATTTTGATAAAATGTATAATGAATGAAAAGCAGATAGATTTATTTAATATGTTATCTAATAATAAGTTTTTAAATATTTGAGATTATTTTATAAATTGCAAAATATGGAACGCACCTGAAATTCGAAGCATTGAGTTAAGAAACTTTTTTTCATACTTATTTAGTTTAGATGACTTGAAATTTATTTTGAATAATGTTAAATAGGTGACGCAGTATCAAAATACATCAATATCTCCAAATTTGACTTTTTGTGGGTTGACACATTATTGCTTATCAGCATCCATATATCCGCCAACCCTCAGGGGAGCGACGTGGTGGAGTAAGCTCTAAACCTTCTCCTTAATAGGAGGGAAGGCCTTTGCCCAGGAGTGGGATATTTACGGGCTGTTACTTAACTTGCTTTACTCTTATAGTACAGTACATTCATATTCTTATAGGATCACTTTGTCCGTTTAATTATTCATATTTAATTTTTACGTGATAATGCACTCCTACACAATTCTACGATAAATTTCTGCTCTGATACCCTAATATTTTTGATTGTAATGGTGCGGCCATGACCTGAAACAAAAGAAAAAAAGATAAAACGACAGTCAGACTCACATCACGAGTTCTGCACGCCCGGAGGATACGTTTTGACAATTGATTTTTTTCGTTTTAGTAAAGAAATCAGAAATCAACTGTCGAAATGTTGCACAACAGTTACCAATTTTTACTTACTTTTATTACCCTGCTGACTGCTAAGTAATCTTTTTATCATATTTGGACGCTGATAGGGAATACTCTGTTAAGCCAGACAGACTTAATTTTGATAAAATGGCGTCTAAAGATGTCAAACTCAAACCTAATTAATTTGTTTAAAGCAGCATATGTCCATATTGTCTTTTCGATTTTGATAAAGATATAATGAATTAAAAGCAGAAAGTATTATCTAATAATAAGTTTTTCATATATATGAGAATATTACATATTGCAATATACAAACACACTTCAATATCCGAAATAATTAAATACGAAACTTCCATCCGTACTCATTTAGTTTAGATGACTTGATTTTTTTATATTGTTAAATACGTGACGCAGAATCAGAATACATCAATATCTCCGAATTTGACTTTTTGCGGGTTGACACATTATTGCTTAGCACCCATTTATATGTCAATGTGACACATAATTGCAACAGTATCCCGGATATATTTTCCTTCGATCCCTCACAATGGTCTCGTTGTGATATATCAAAGCCCAAACGAACCGTTCGCGTGCGAATCGAATTGCCATAGGAATGTAGGTCGAGCGAATTTACGGATTATTGTACACAGACGTCGCCTTTAAGTCCGAAAATTCTTATATGGATGCTGATAAGCAATAATGTGTCAACCCACGAAAAGTCAAATTCGAAGATACTGATACTCGTTTTCTAATATTGCGTCATTTATTTAACATTATTCTAAAAATTTGAAGTCATCTAAACTGAATAAGTACGGAGAAAAGTTTTTAAATTTAATATTTCGAATATTAAAGTGTGTTTAGAATATGCAATAATCTTATATATTTTAAAACTTATTATTAGATAAAACTTTTTTATTACACCAGTCTGCTTTTAATTCGTTATACCTTCAAATATAAAATAGAAAAGGAAAGATGAATATATTCTTGAAACAAACATTAAAAATAGGTTTGACATAGTATTGCTTATCAGCGACCACATTACCACCAAAAACCTGTTAAATAAAAAGTATTATTAAAATTGGTTGACAATATTTCACTTATAACATCTGCATGATCCAGCTTTGCACGGCATTTACAAAAAAGAAATTTAAAGTACATATTAAAAAATCCTTAGTAGCTAAAGCATATTATTCTGTTCAAGATTATATAGATGATAAACATGCTTGGATTTAGTATACTCTGGATTCACACAGGGTATTTAATATATTTATAACTCATAAATGTATGTACCCATCGTAAAACTTTTAAAAAGAGTAACTATCGAGTTTCTTGCCGGTTCTTCTCGGTAGAATCTACATTCCGAACCGGTGGTAAATTAATTAAGTAGTGTTTAGTTTTCTTTTGTTTTTGTATTGACGATTCAAAAGTGCTTGTAAAAGCCTACATGAATAAAGCATATTTTAATTTTGATTTTGATTAATTTTTTTGGTAAATCGTTTTTTAGGAAATTATTTATCGATACGAATTACATACTGATGAAATATTAGTATTTTTCGAGATTCGTATATATCGATACCTCCCACGTAAGTTATTGTAAGCCACAAAATTGCCGTTAGCGTTTTTACTGAATACTACACGAATTTGCATTGCTTAATGCATTCAAAGTGAAATAATACCAAAAATCTTTTTTTTTTTTCAAGGAAAGTTACAACAAATTACGCCTGAAAAAAAGGCGTATTTTGTTGTAACTTAAACTGTAAACTAAAACGGATTAAAAGTGCTCTACTGTAAAATTGTAATTTTGGGCTTACAACAACTTACGTGGGAGGTATCGATATACATACTAGTTGTCTCTTGCTGTTTCACTTGCGTTTACTGTTACTGCCTCTCGCCTATGAGTCTTAGCGTGATGTTATACTGCCTATAGCCTTCCTCGATAAATAAACTATCTAACACAAAAAGATTTTTTCAATTCGCACTAGTAGTTCCTGAGATTAGCGCGATCAAATAAACCTTTAAATTTATAGAAAGTGGATATACAAAGGAGTCTCTGAACTGATTTTGATAAAAGAGTTAAAACTACATCATTAGTTTTTTTTTTTTAATTACTTTATAGTCAGGTGTTAAACCAACTGAATAAAAGCCTGTATAATTGCACTACCTGATAGGGACCGTTAGGGATTAACTTTAAAAAAAGTAATGACGTACAACGAGCACCCCGTAGATTTACCTAATAAGGGAGAAAGAAAAGAATTATTAGTTGCCAATGTTTTACGCCTATGAAAAACAAAATCACATTAATCTATTAGAAATGTTGCTGACAATATAAAAATATCTACAACATATTACGTTATAGCTAAAAGATGTAAATGAATACTATTTCCAAATAACACTAGTATTTTATGGTACCTAATTCTTTTTTCCATTACCAATGTTCTTAGGTCTCCAAAACCAAGCTTGTGATAAGGGTACGACGCTAGATCACGAACAAACCCCGACTTTTACTTTACTAAATGGCTATTATTTACCCCCAACCCAAGTGGAAGGCTATATGTTTGACGCTTTCGTCTAAGAACCTATTACTGATATTATAGCTTTCAACCAATGGATCAACCTCAATTTACGTTTTTTTTAAACGTAGTGTAAAGATGATTCTTAGATAATAAATGTTATTACTGTGACGAGTTTACAATCGTGGTAGAATCTAGCTGTAGGCTACTGACTACAGCTTGCATACAACCTAACTCGATCACTCGATGAGTGAGCCAGGAACCTTTTTTTTTTTTGTTCACGCAGGGGAAATCTTCGAAAAGATATCCGATGCCTGGGGGGGAGATCGGGTTATGTGGCGATTTATACCCACTAAAACCCCTGCAATGGCCTTTCTCAGCACGGAAATGGAGAGGCCTCGGGATCGCTTGCGCATGCACATCCGCTGCCCCTCCCGTGCGACGCTCCGCTCGTGGCTGGCGGAGATCGTGTCAGGAGAGCAAAGTGTATCTTGCCCTCCCCGCGAGCCAGGAACCTAACTCCCACATTTTTCTTTTCTTTCTCTTACACACTTCCCTCTCCTTACTTGTTTTGAACTACACAATTAAATTATACTTTTAAAAAGTTTTAAATCCCCAAAAAGTCAACAAAAACAAAATTCGTAAAGAAACAACCACACATGTCATTCGTCTAACCCAGTACAAAAAGTGAAACCCGAAACCGACGGCCCATTAAGCAACTTTATAACCCAACATATTTCATGCTTCGCCAGAACAGTCGTTCATAAATCGCTTGACGATTGATACATAGACGGAAGAACTGTTTATGCTCAGGCGGGGCTGCCCGTGAAATTGAATGTGTCCACTGGTTTTGTACGAGCGTATAATACAACGTGTGCTTGGATTTAGGTAATGAGTTAGATGAAATGGATATGACATGATTATATTTTTAATTTATAAAATATACAAAGCACCTAGAGTGAATTATAATTATAAGTTTTAGTTTCGCAATTGATATAAGCTACTCTGTAACATAATCATGTAAACACTATAATGAAAGTTGTGAGTGAAGAGTGAAGTGAAGTGTTGAGATGCCCGATTGAATTTGCAGATCTTAACTAAAGATCGTAGTTTTACATTAATAATTTATTCCAGCCTTTTTAAAGAGTAAAATAAAAAAGTAAAATAACAGCCAGTAAATGTCCCACTGCTGGGCAAGGGCCTAATCTCCTATTAAAGAAGATCGTTTAGAGCTTTAATCCACCACGCTGCTCCACAGCGGTTTGGCGGATATACATATGTCAGAATTTCTCCCTGCACATGCAGGTTTCCTCACGATGTTTTTCTTGACCGCCGAGCTCGAGATGAATTTAAACACAAATCTAGCCCTTAAAAATCAGCGGTGCTAACCGGGGTTTGAACCCACGATCATCGGTTGAGATAGACATTTTCTAACCACTAGGCCATCTCGGCTCTATTCAAAGAGTATATTCGGTATTCTATTCAAAATCAAAATTAAAAAAGTACTTTATTCAAGTAGGCTTTTAAAACTTTTGAATCGTCAAAACAAACAAAAAGTACTTAAATTAAGGAAAAGCTACCACCGGTTCGGAATGTAGATTCTACCGAGAAGAACCGGCAAGAAACTCGATAGGTACCCTTTTAAAATGGTGTTATTAAGTATATACATTTAAAAATTACAAATGTTTATATAAACCATCCTGTATGAAATCCAGCTATATATAATCTAAATCTTATGGATTATTAAGTTACGCAAATTGATTATTATATGACCCTTGCATACCTTGAGAACATCCACTAAATATGCATGATAAAAAGAGCAGGAAAATTTATAAAATAGTGTTTTCTCATCTTATCATTTTATATTTAGGCAAATATAATAGTTTTATTTTAAATCACGTACAGGATATCATTCGAACTTTAACAGAACCAGCAAGAACCTGTTACCATAACTACATGAAAATTAAAAAAAAAATCAAGTTGTTAATAATAATACCTATATGAAAATTTAAGGCATTACGTAAATCCATTTGTCTCTTCCAGAAAATTTCTATAATCGTATGTTTTTTGGGATAAAGCGATTTTGGGTTAAAGCATGTGCCGTTTCACATTCATCATCTGCCATGTTTGTTATTGTGGAAGGGCTTAACGGAACTAACAAAATACACAAATTTCAATCCAATACCAAGGTGATAGGAGCGATTTTCGACCAGCAAAGTGCGAAATTACGCTCGCGTTCGGTAAAACGTAAATTAATTTTCACCTAAATAGTGTAACTAGCGTATATGAGTATTTACAGGGAAATGCTTGCGGAAATTCTCCAATGCCTTCTAAATCGCTTATATGTTTTAAGCGGGATATTTTGGGGAACGTTTTACACTAGATGATTCTTTGTATAAAGCTCTGGACGTTATATTGTATATCGCACAATAAATTATGAAATGAGAATAAAAGTAGATCATAAAATTTGTATATATTTCTATCGATTCTTTGTATTGTAAACCCATTTATGGTTTTACTCATTTAAAAAAAAATCTCCATCAATTTTTATTGTTTAAATATTACTTTAATTCTTTGACGAATTTGATATTAATTTTACGGTTATATATTAACTAACTAACTAGCCCTTGCGGTGTCACTCGTGTTTATGGTTACTGCTTCGCTTCTATAAGTCATAGCGTGATATAATACATATACATAACACAAAAATCATTTTTCAATTCAAACCAGTCCTGAGATTTGCGCGTTCAAACAAACTCTTCAGCTTTACAATATTAGTATAGATCAAGTACGCTTCTTATCTTAAGAATAATATTATTTGTAGGAAAAATCTATCTCAAATTATATAATAATATATTATTTAAGATTTGTCATGTTAAATAAGTAAACATGCTTTCTTTTGTCTTACCTTCAAGGTCTAAAGATCAAGTTTAAACAATGATTTACCGTGAACCGTTAACCGATTCCTATAAATTCATCCCAAGAATCCGGTCTTTGTACATGGGTACACGACCCTTTACAGGCTTGAAATATTTATTTATATATATTTACATATTATATACATGTCTACCGCTCTTCGTCGGTCGTGAAGAGATGTATATTGCATATTGCGGTAGAGCCGAAGTGTAACTCACGTACTATTGTTGGATGCTGATAAGCAGTAATGTGTCAAACCACAAAAAGTGAAATTGAGAGATATTGATGTATTCTGATAATGCGTTAACTATTTAACACTAATAAAAAATTAAAGTCACCGTAACTAAATGAGTATGGAACAAAGTTTCTTAACGTAATGTTTCGGGTTGTAAGTGCGTTCCATATTTTGCAATTTATACAATAATCTCATATATTTGACAACTTATTTTTAGATGTTTTTTTTTTTTGTAGTATACCAATCTGCTTTCAATTCATTATACCTTTTATGGAAATTGAAAAAAAAAAGATGGATATACATATACTTCTTCAAAGCAATTTATTCAGAATCGGTTTGACATCTTTAGATTTTCTCAAAATGGAGTATGTGTGGCTTGAGATAGTATTGCTTATCAGCGTCGTATTTAGACTTATAAATTTGCTATCTCACTTTCATAAATATTAACATAAGTTGTTTGTCATTGTCTATACCGAAATAATTTTCCTATCAGTGCCTTTATTATTGATATGCACAGCTTTCGTAAGGCTCCATAGGTAGCTGGTACCAGGTTACAGAGTTATTTTATATCTATTACATAAGTGAAACTTACAAATATAGTCTTCCCATAATGCTGACTCAATTGTGGCAGTACCATCCATTCTCACAAAGATGATACTGCCCTAAAATGGTGAGAACGCGTAGGAATACAATAGTATATAACGTAAAAGTATGTGAATCTGCTTGAGACATTAATACCAGGTGGTATTAATATTTTAAAATTACAATATTAATCTGTCTGTCTTTGTGAATCTCCTCAGCTCGGCTCAGAGAGTACAAAAAAGTTAGTCCCGGTTGTTATCCCGATCAGGTATAGTTCAAGTAATTGTTACCTTTGGTTAAAAAATTATCTTAGTCAAGCTACTCACAAACAAACTAATTCTGACGCGAATAGATTATCTTCACGTATGTTGAATAAAGTCTAGCTCGCAAGCAGTATAAAATAATCGTTCTAGTATAGTCCTAACATACTGTTGAACATTAAATCGTTAAATCCAAACTTTTATAAGCTTCGCTGTTTCTAGTCTTTTAAATCAAATTTAATACAAAAAATATTATGAAATAATTATGTTCTCCACAACCAATGATAGTTTATACCTGTATAAATAACACGAATATTCCTATAATATAATTATTCAAAGGCCAAAAGAGTATTTACACAGCGTCTATTCTACATATTCGCCTTTGATATCAAAATTAGCGTAAAGACTACCAAAAGGCACGATAACATCCCGAAGGGTTCGAGGTGAAATGGACAAAGATTATTTTGACAGATCCAAACTGTTTCTGATCTAGGTCGTTTGTGTTTGTTATCTGTCTCGTAAGAAATCTACATTGGTATTATAATAAATTAACCTTAATTAAATATTTTACGAAAGCGTAAATTATAATTGGTAAATGAAATAATAATTTTTTATTAGAAAATTTATTATCCCATTTTGCATTGAAGTTAGTCAGATCAGCTAGTAATGTAATAAGTAACTCTCGTAGTGAAGAGGAATCAAATAATCTATATATATTAATACGTAAAGTAAAAGGTTGAACCCTTTTTTACGAAAATTGTACAATTTGACAGAAATTTCGCATACTTATATTATATAAAAAGAATGTATGCAGAATGCCACCATTTTTTTAATGATGCGAAAAAAACATATGCACAACCATATATTTGACACATTTATTGTTAAAGTCTTTGGTCAAAGTGCGAATAGATTATTTTGTAATTCATGTATACACATACCGACTTGGTAAGACACTGCCTTGCCCCCAGATTATTATACTTTAGTATATTCATTGTCATAGTAATAAGTGAAAAACCGCTTACTCATTCTACAAATATAAATCCAAATCTAAATTAATTATGGTCAAATTTCGACCAATGAGCGACCACTGGTATTTTTAAATCCATTAAACGATTTCACCTACAGAGTGTGACAAAGAAACGTGCGTACCTTCATAGACATATAGAATTTACATTTTAATTTTTACTTAAAACTTCTCAATAAATCACTGAGACTTAAAGAAACCGACTTTAAAAGCAAAATACGCAATTTCGTTTACTAAAATGACATATATGATTCTAATTTTACTTAATTTGATTTATATTCAAAACGAATGAACCGATTTTGCTAAAACATTTATTTCAATCGAAAAATATACCCTTTCAATTTAAACAAAATCGGTTAAGAAATGACATAATTCCAAGGTTACAAACAATAAAAAAAACACTTACATAATGTATTAAGAACTCTCTTTTTGAAGCCGCTTGAAAAACACATACGAAATTAATAGTAAACTTACTCGAGAAGACAATCCACAGCTTTATAGTTTCATTTATAAGCGTATTTTTGACATTTCCAATTTATCTCTTGCTCAGTGTAAAAACCCTTCAGTAAGTCGTGAATATGTCATAGAAACGATGAAAGCATGAATCAACTCGACAAAGTCGGTAAACCGTGTTGATTTATAGTAATAGAGAAGGCATATAGAAAGGGACTGGAACATTTTTTGTAATAGAATATTTCGTATCGTTTTCTAACTTTATATGAATTCCTTAAGTTAATAATTTAAAGCTAAACTAAGTTAGACTGACTGATTATTCCAAAAATCTCACAAACTGCTAAAGCTAAGGTTTATGACAGAGTCATATCGCTCTTTACAATAATATAAAGAGCTAATATTTTAAAACGCCTCTTTTTAGGTTTTAATGAAGATTTTAAGCATGGTTAGGTTAGGCAAGGTAAGTTTTTTAATCACCCTAATATACAAATAAATCTATATATAAATTTCCTCTTATATCATTAAAAACAAATATTATAGATAATATAATTTCCAACGAAATATATAAATTTATACAATACGTAAATTGCTTTCCTCTTAGAAATAAAACGAGTAGCAACGATAACAAGATTTCTTGGAAAATTCTGAATTGTTATAACACCAACAGAATATTTATTATACGTTCAAATGACGTCAAGATTAGTTAAATTCTATTTTAAACTTTCCGTTTTTCCGTCTTAATTCCAATCATAATTATAACTATTAAAATCAAGTATTATAAAATTTGTATTTCATAATGTTATTAAAATAAAAAAGTCCAGGTTTTATTTAATCCGTTTGTTAAACCAACAATATTATTATTTTTTATTTAAATGCTAGAACACTAAAATTATATATGGATGCTGATAAGCAATACTATGTCAAGCCACATGCACTTAATTTAGAGAAAATGTTGTTTAAACATGTCAAACCCACAGTTAATAAATTTGTTTGAAGAAGTATATATTATCTTTTTTTTTCTATTTTGCTAAAAATTATAATTAACTAAAAGCAGATTGAACAGTGAAGGGTTTTATCTAATAATATATTTTTAAATATATGAGATTATTGCATAATCCAAATAAAATCAAAATTAGCTTTATTCAAGTAGGTTTTTACAAGCGCTTTTCAATCGTCAATTCAGAAACAAAAAGAAAGCAAAAAACTAATTAATTAATTTACCCGGTTCGGAATGTAAATTCTACCGAGAAGAACCGGCAAGAAACTCAATAGTTACTCTTTTAAAAAGTTTTACAATGGGTACATATGTATGTACATACATTTATGAGTTACAAATATATTAAATACCCTGTGTGAATCCAGCTTATACTAAATCCAAGCACCTTTATCATCTATATAATCTTGAACAGAATAATATCCTTTAGTTACTAAGGATTTTTTAATATGTACTTTAAATTTTTTATTTGTAAACTGTAACACTTTCTGCTGAATTTTATTATAAAAACGAATACCTTGCCCCAAGAAGGTAACATCGACTTTGCGGAGTGGAACACACTTCACTATTATGAACAGTACGATAAGAAACTTTATTTCACACTTATTTAGTTCAGATGACTTGAAAATATTACGAATAATGTTAAATACGTAATGCATCATGACAATATGGATGCTGATAAGCAATAATGTGTCAACCCACAAAAACTCAAATTCGGAGATATTGATATATTTTGATACTACATCACCTATTTAACATTATTCAAAAAAAATGCTCATCATTATCAGCGTCCATATATCGATATCTCTAAATTTAACGTTTTGTGGATTGACACATTATTGCTAATCAGTATCAATGTATTCTCATCATCATGCCACGACTCATAGAGCGAAGCAATAACCATAAACAAGTGTGGAACGGCGAGACACAGGTAGTAGTGAAATAAAATTCTGCGTCTAATTCTATATAATATCTCTTAATCCGCGTCATATTTGTATAAACAACCATTTATCATTGGACAAGCCTTAACACAATATTTACTAGAATTGTGTTCACAAGACTTAGGTAATGTAAACATTTAAAAACCGTTCGGATTCACACATGAAGCCTTTCGTTCCATCGTACGAGGTAACACTATGTAATTTTTAATCCCTACTTATATAAAAAGAAAAAAGGCGTTATAATATATAATAATCCTTCGTGGGCTACTTCGACTCGCACTTGGCTGGTTTTTCTTACTTCTTCTATAGGTAATAGAAATACACATTTTGTGAATATTTCAACTCCCTACCTATTATAAAAAAGGTTCATATTTATATATATGTTCATATATCGCCCTGCGGCGACGAGTGCGCGAGTTTTCTTCGCCTACCCTCACAATATTAATATTGTCTTTACCGTTATTATAATGCTGGGAGCACACCACACTAACACAATCGGTTCGCGCGGTGCACCAGTCAGCTCGTGACCACGGCGAATGTAACTTCGTCGAAACGTCGGGCAATAAAAAGGTATTACTACCATTAGTTATCGCGATAAGACCCGTTATATTAAATATGAATAGTATAAATCGCGAAAGTTTAAAATATATAATTATAAAAAAGGTATTGATTGCTGATTTAATAAATGAGGTATAATTTGTTTGTAAGTTTGTGTTTATGTAAATTTGTATGTAGTGGGTAATCTCTGAAACTACTGATCAAATTTGAAAAAAATATTTGTGCGTTGGAATGCCCTTTACATGAAAAAGGTTATAAGCTATATTACATCACGCTACGACTCATTGGAGCAAAGCAGTACCCATGAACGCTAACAGACAGACGGTCAGAGTACAGACAGACGGATGAAAATTCTTAAAAATCCCCGAAAATCTATTCATTGAGACCATTTCACCAAACCCCAACCCGATACTTCTGCTGAGAGTTGATGAGGAGCTATGTATTCTTCTGATTCCAGATGTAACTTCAGATCAAGGTTAACCGTTAGAAATTGCTCAGATCCTTTCCACAACGACAAACGTACTGATAACCTTCAAATGAATCATCTCGAGTACATCACCTTTCAAACAAAAAAAAAATGGATCCATTCATAGGAAGTTACCATGACAGACACACAGATGCCGAAGATCCCCCCCCCTCCCCCCGTAAAACAAACAACGCCCCCTTCCCCCCACCCCCTCCACAAGTGGGGCACGCCTCTTTGGTTGGGAATCCATAACCTAGACTATAACCCTCTTCAAATTAATCGTTTAATTTCAGTACACTCTGTATAAACGTTGTACCTTTGATACGTAAACATCACAAAGGTTTTACGATTCGCGAAACAGTGGACTTTGTCTGAAAAATTGTACAAATATTTGCTTTTTACAAAACATGTATGATTGCCGTCCTTTGCATCTGAGTAATTAATTACGTGTAACCGCTAATGCTACCCGTGAAACGTAACTTTTTAAATGTTTTAATAAAGACTGACGGTTGTGGTCACATAGAATAATTAAAATTATAACAGCAAAGAAAAAAATGTAATTTTTGAGATTTAAGGATGGGACAGAAAAAGTAAATTAATTGAAAAAACAAAACAAGAGAGTCGGCAGTACTGTATCAATATCTGTTCTCGTTACTAACCAACTTTAAATCGTTATACATCTCTAACGATAATTCTGACTGAAAAACGGTACGAGAAACCTTAAAGTGATTTTTAAATACCTATTCAACGTTATCTCACTTGATATATTTCGATTTTAATATCTTTTTCTCATTATGGCGTCCAAAATCGGACATTTTGATTTTTTTTTACAAATTTTTATGCTTTCGATGACATAATTAGGTAAAATTAATATGGCATCACCCCAAAGTCTTGTCATTGGTTGAATTATATTTGTACGGACAATGATTAAAACATATAAAATTTTCTATAATATTTTTTATCCCAATAACAAAGGTTCTTTGTGTATGTGTAGTTTTTGTGTGTGCAATAAAGTTTAAATAAATAAAATAATAAAATAAAGGTTAACATACTGCTTATTTTTTGCTGTGAGTACTTAAAATTAAGTTTATTATTATTTCATAATGGATTTTATGTAAAACTATTAAGTTTTTCACTCGCCAAGTAACTTTTTTAATTTTGACTAAGACTGTGTTAGAACTTCAGCGAAGATACGTATTATTATTCTATACGTCTCGTTCTGAGATTTACAGTGATCGAATACGAATAAATAAACAATCTCAAGGTCACTTGGAGCAAACAAGTTCAAGGTCAACGTTGGTCAAGGTTAAATACCTACTTGCTCGTATAATATCTAAATTTTTCCCGCCCACTGAAATTTCCTTTGTTCGAGAAGGTTCGGTGAATTTTTATCGTCACAATCTGACAACAACAAAACAACAAATCATCTGTGGTATTTTTTCTAATAAAGTTAATATGCTGGAAAAGGAAAGCTGTATAACCAATTGACTTTCGCTAGGGGCTTCATACACGTGGTATGTTGATAAAAATATATCCAATATATGTTGATAACGTCAAACTTGGCCTATTCGTAGGAGACTAGCCACAGACAGACACACAGTTACACATATACACACCTCGAACTCATAACACTCCTCTTTCGGGTCAAGGGTTAATTAACTAGTCCCCACGCTTCTGAAACCTTGGCCAGAAGCTAGCGTCACCAAAAATATCGTTCAAAATTTTCGAGCAATCAAACCTTTCCAAAAAAATGTCTCCAACATCGGAATCTCTTTAAAAAGAGATCAATTTATCATTCCGTGTAGCTTCATCGGCTCCACGGCAGACGATAGCGTACAGATTAAAAAGAACAAGTCATGTGAAAGCGCTATTTCGAAACTTTTATTTTCACCAGTACCATATTGTACGAGGCAAACACGGTATGACATTTGAACGAATACGTGACGGAACTCCTCATAACGGTTGTATGAAAAATAACTTTAAAAATCGTAAAACGTTTCGTTGTATTTGAATTTTTGGTCAAAAGGTATTTGGTACCTTTTTCGGTTTGTTGTTAGCTTGTACGCTGATACTATATGATGTACGGATATAAAGGAAGAGTTAGATTTAGGGCTAGTTTATACAGCTTTTTACCCGACTGCTCGACGCAAAGGAGAGTGATGGGATTATCCGTCTACGTATGTATGTACATTGTGGTACTATTTAGACTGAACGCGTAAGCTGATTTTGATAAATGATATGTTCGTTCGTTTCGATTTATCAAAACGGCGCGAATGTCATACAAAGCATAAGAATTTGAAAAAATTAACGTAGCCGATTTTAGACAGCGTAATGTGAAAAAGAAAAAAATTAGATTAGCGAACTATATCAAGTAGGATATCGTTTAATAGGTATTTAAAAAAAATTCAATCAGAATCACCGTTTAGAATCTATAACGATTTAAAGTTCGTTAGTAACGATTCTCAGCTGTAAGCTTTTGGACAGAATCGCTGACTACAGATGGTCTGGTTGATTTTGTTAATAATTATATTTTTGACAAGACTGCTCAATAATACCTTTTTTATAGAGAATAGCTGCCAACTTAAAAAAGAATAAAGGAAAGGATAGACTTCGGGCTCTTCCACTTTAGCGTACCTAGCGCAGTTACATTAGCCATCTCACGTTATCTTCTGTGAGAGTGACCCCAGTCGAGCCAGCCCATTATAGTCAATAAGTTACAGCTAGGCTCTACCTAAATTGAATACTTTGTTAAGTTTATTATTAATATACAAATTATGTGGATCAATTTCTTTACACAAATATTACTTTTGACAAATCTGTTGCCAACGTAAAAAGGAGTGAAGAATGAAGCAGAATTGCAAGTAATCTAGGCTTCCGATTCTCTTACTCACCTACAGCTACTACATTCCGATTTTACGCGAGTGTGTGTCGAGTCAGTCCATACGCACTTTAGACAGGGATTACAGCTCGTAAAATTTTCAAATTCGTATTCCTAAAAAAAAATCCAACGAAGGCCAGGTATTTGGTCAACCAATATTGTCAATTGTACTATATTAGCATTAATTAAATAGGTATATTTTTTTCATTATTTTTTACTTATTTTTTATTATTTTAATGAATGTAATCTTATATTTTGTATTTGAATGTGCGATTTCGTGCCAGTTACATTTTTACTCTCCGTTTATATAATACAAATCTCTGTGTGACATTGGCGAAATAATATGTGCACAATTGGCACAACTAAAAGCCACAAAACAAAATAAAGAAATAATATACAATACAAAGTGGCAATGCCGCCAGTGTTTTAGGCAGTTTGCCTCTCAGCAATGACATCGATAGATTTCTAGATTCTATATAGTTCTTAATACTTTTATTAATATTTTTGTATAACTAACTTTGTAATTCTATTTTTAGATTGAATATATTACGTAACTCTTGTATGCAAAGTTAAATTTAAATCATGTTTGAATTTATTACCGTTGTTTTACCGTTCTAATATAACAAAGTGAAAAGTTGTTTGTTGCGCAAAAACAGTGGATACTAATCCAATTAATTTTCACAAAGTGATAGTTTATAGTCTGCTAATGATCAGACCATGTAACATATGAATATAAAGTTAATTTCAATTTTCTAAATTTCATTGTTATTTAATTTTATTTTCAATAAACACACGGAATATTCGTGATGAAATCAAAATCGATGTGTATCAATATTATTAAAAAAAAAGAGTAAATAAATTCAAATTTTAAAATAAAAAAGCATAACACAATGTCTACTTTGCCTATATTATTTTTAAATAAAAAAATAAACGAAAACTTTTATTAGTCCGTATTCAAATTAAATTGGAATAAATCACAAATTGTACGTTGTAGACAAAATCTTTGTCCTAATTCACAAATGGAATCGTGCATGGATGTAGCCTGATCTCTAGGCTAAGCGTATACTGGGATGCAGACACAGTTCCCCGCAGCGCACCACAGAGCAAACAAAAAACTGCCAATACCTGCGACGCAGACACGTATAACGTAAACCTACACTGACGACGTTCTAAGCTGAGAAGAACGCGGACGAATTGAAACTACATACCTACCTTCTTAATACGAGAGGAGGCCTTTGCCCAGCTGTGTGACATTACCAGATTTTATGTAGAATTGTAGTTGTTCAACGTACAAAGTAGATAATGGGAACTGCAAAATAATTCGCACGCTACCATTAAAATTTTCGGATGCCAACATCTATCTCAATTCAATATTCAGTAAGCCAAAATAACCAATATATACTAATATTATAAAGGTAACGAGTTTGTTGGTTTGTTTAAACGCGCTCACCTCAGGAACTACTGATTCGAATTGAAATTATTTTTATGTTAGATAGTTTATTTATTGAAGAAGACTATAGGCTATATCACATAAGTAATGATAAAGGCGAGTGAAACTGCAATAATCAACTAGTCTATACTAATATTATAAAGCTATCAGTTTGTTTGTTTGTTTGCACGCGCTAATCTCAGGAACTACTGGTTCGAATTAAAAAACTCTTTTTTTTCGAAAGGGTATTTATTAAGGAAGGCTATACGCTAATTACATCACGCTACGACATAGGAGCGAAGCAGTGACCATAAACGCGAGTGAAAACGAAGGGACAGCTAGTTTTAACTACACACAATTGTAAATACTAATACGTCGACTGCCATATCCTGACAATTCTATACAACACCTCAGTACACGCTCATCCTAAAAACACAATGCGCAGTACAATAGTACGCCCGCTTTCATTGTTAACTGCATGTTTGCTTGTTCAATTGACGTTTACTTTAGTTACTCGCGCGAGTTCCGAGCGAGTTTGTCTTGAATGCTCCCTGGTTTGTGGATTCATTGCTTGCGGCTTAATTCGTAATTAATTTGTAGTATATTGTAATGCGCCATTTTAATCTTTTAAAATATTTTTGCGTATAGATAATGGGTCTGAAATACCTTTGTATGTGAATGTATGTGTGAAACTCTTATGTTAATATTCGGTTATGTTTTATTGATCTTTATTATTATTTTATACTGGCTGTCCCTGGCGCTTTCACTCACGTTTATGATTACTAATTTCCTCCTGAGTCGTATTGTGATGTTATATAGCCCATAGCCTTCCTCAATACATAAACTATCGAACACAAATATAATTTTTCAATTCGGTAGTGGTTCCTGAGATTAGCGCGTTCAAACAAACAAACTCTTCAGCTTTATAACATTAGTATTGATATAATATCAGCAATAATTTAAACACAAAATATTCATTAACGTTTTGCTCACCCTGCAATTTCATTTTATCATTTTATTGAAATTTGATTTGGAATATATTAGTTAAAAATACACTTATTAAAATAAGGTGAAATAGGCAGTTGATAAAATTTTAAAAACATTAACACACTTTTTAAACCGACTTCCAAAAAAAGAGGTTACAATTTATCGGGGACTTTTTTATGTATATTCATCGATAACTCGAAAACGGCTAGATCAATTTCGTTACCTTTTTAGTTTTAGTTTTAGGCTTAGTTTTATTTTTGTATTATTTTTGTTTTACGGTGACCACTGAAAACCAGCGTTGGAGTTGATCTCGGTTAGCTTCAACACAAGCTGAGTGGTTTCCCGTTTGACAGGACCATATTCTTATGTAGGTATGTTTTCTGTTAATAAAAAGTTTTCTTTCTTTCTTTCTTTACCTTTTTGGTTTTGGTTTTGTTTGAAAGGGTACAAAATTACGTATTTTGCTTTAAAATCGGTTTCTCTTTTTAAAAAAGTCTTGTTAACATCACAAATTTATTATATAAAATAATCAACTTAAGTACAATCTGATTTAAACACACACAGTTTTATCTTAGGTGAAAATATAAAAATCTCAAAAGACGACGATCGAAAAACAACAAAATTACGAACTTAACGCATAAAAGGAATACGTATTAATAAAAATGTCACCGTTCAAAGGAACGCACGGTGGATTTCAATTTGGAGGGTAGTTGAAAATACATTGGTTGTAAAATTACGTAGTCAGGCTGAACCGCAATCGATATTGAATGAAAACAAAGAACTGAACGCTTCCTTTTACCACCGTCCGGATATTACGGTTAGGGTGGTGTAACACTTGAAATTGCAATTAGGTATTCATTTTTTATCATATCTCTGAATCTGGGAGTCAAGCAACTTTGCGCCCTATCGACCGGTAGAGTGTACGAGAATAATTGATTGCATTGTCATGTCAAATGTTAAATGATAACAATCGTTTATTCTTATTTCAAGTAACTGGTCTGCTAAGATTTGTGTGTTTCATTTTTGTCAGATGTTTTAGCAGAGTTGCATCTATCATGATCATGAACTGACTGATACTAATAATCGATTACGTACAATAGGATAGTTGGAAAAATCTTTTTTTTTTATAAAAATAACTGCCAAACGAGCAGGCGAGACACCTGATATTAAATGTTAATGATTTGAAAATTTGCAGAAGCAGAGGAGCCACAAATTCGTTATTTACTTCACGTCGATCTTTTGTGAGATTGAAGTACTGCCTCGATCGAGCTAGCCCATACATGTAATCAGTTTTTATGTATAAGGCTTAAATCTGTCTCAATTTTTATGTGCGAGTTTGTGCAATGAAGTTTTTATAACAATCTAGGTCTTAATTCTAATGCTGATAATAAGTCTTTAATATTCAAATTAGAACATACACCTCACAATTAGGATTCGAAATCTAAACAACAAACTGGCGATTAACAAAAGCACCTATAAAACTTTAAAATTCCCTCAAAAACTTCTAAAACTACGGACACATCTTGTTACCAGTAAAGTACATAAGTCGATTTTTCCAGTAAACCTCGGAATGGATGTTACCATTTCTGACAATGAGTTTTTAAAATTTCACTGCTGCGAGCGACCCGCAAAAAGAACATTAGTCCAGCGAAATAAAAGGTCACTTCTAAATTTTTTTTTAGTTTGCCAAAAAAAATTAGGAACGGTTTTCAGTGAAACAGTTCTTGTATCATTCATTATGGTTTATGGTGTCACGTTGAATGAGATTTAAAATGTTTCTGTTATGTTATAAAACTTAACAAATAATTCCATTATTTCCTAATTTAGTTACCAATAAGGGAAGATTGTTACAACGCGTAAGTGTAAGCCACTAACTACGTCTCGTATACGGGCTGACTCGACCAGGAAAGTACAACACTCTCAAAGAAAAGCTCTCGTGGCTTGTGGCTGCGTTTACAATAAGGAAAAGAGCGGAAAGACTATTACAACCTTCTCTTCTAATGTATACTTTATCTCTTTATACCTTAGTTATTTTTAATCTATACTAATATTATAAAGAAGTAAAGTTTGTTTGTAAGTGAAGGGTAATCTCTGAAACTTCAGATCCGTTTTGAAGGATGATTCGTAATGATGAATTCGTTAATTCATTTTCTTCCGATTATCCCCCTGATTATGTACAGTTAAATAACGCGATAATTTTTTATTTTTTTTATTTGTGTAATATAATTTTTGTTTAAGATCGTTACTAAAATTTATTTGGTTTATTATGTTTAACGAAATTTAAAAAAAAAAATTACTTAATACCTCAGTATATACTTAATACGCGGCTCCGATTATTCCCCTTTGGGGAGCTGCTTTGGGGTGGCTAAACGGAATCATCAGATGTAAAAAATCAATTTTACGTTGAATAACCTGTTTATTGAGAATGACTATAGACTATAATACATCAGGCTACGACTCATACTCCGTGAGGCAACTCGTTTTAAATAAAGAACGCAATTGCTGCTATTCTGATGCTGCACATGTTCATAAAGAGGGGTGGTCATTTAAACCGTGGGTACAATTCGTAGAAAATCATTTAACGTCTTTCACGATTTTTACCTGACTTCCAAAAAAGGAGGAGATTCTCTATTCGTCTGGGACTTTTTTTATGGATGTTCACTGACTACTTCGCGCTTGTGGCTGATTTAAAATTTTTATTTTGTTTCAAAGAGTAAGTGAATAACAGGAAAAAGGTCTTCATAATGTTGTATAAGACATTCATTTCATGCCTTTTATTTCATTTGTATCTGTTAGGTTTGTTTCTGAAGTCGGTTTAATTTCTAGAAAAAAATTATTATACTGATTCAATTCACAAATTATTCAAGCAAAAGCCCAGTATAATCTTCGAATAAATAAAACACCATTTTGCGTCACGACTCTTCTTATCCATCTTTAAAAAGATTCTCCAAAAATACAACGTCATCCAAGTTTACTCGTACAAAGCGTAACACAGTACACGAAGTACAAAATTTTAGTTATTATTAAATTTTACAAAATACGAACATATTTTAAACATTTTCAACCGAAGTATTCTCAGCATCTTTCACGTCTAGAATTTTCCACATCTCTCATATGTATGTGTACACTAGAATGTCTAGTTTCATAGATTCTTTGAGGAAATAAAATTTGCAAGTTCAGTTGTGATGTTGGCAATGCTTAAGGATCTTTACGCGCTCTCTGGCAATACCTTGCCATGGCTCGGATATTATGTCGCAGAATCAGTACACTCCACAGGTTAGAGACATACAGACTGGCAGTTTCGCGAATGGAATTCTTGTTTGAATTGTTTATTAAAAGAAAAAAATGTAGAAACTTGAAAACCATTATCTATTTTAAATCTATACTAATATTATAAAGCTGAATAGTTTGTTTGTTTCTTTGTTTGAACGCGCATATCTCAGAAACTACTGGTTCGAATTGAAAAATTCAATAGGCTATATTACATCACACTACGACTTATAGGGTTGAAACAGTAACCATAAACAGGTAGTTATTTTAATACATCAACATTTTTGATAAAGAAATAAATAGTTTGAGAGTCATTTCTTTACTAAATTACTGGCGATGGCGCTTCAAGTATGATATGAATACAGATTATAATATTCGCATACAATGTTGACGTCACATGGCTTATAACATTTTGGTAAGGTTACGAATCTAATGACACTTCAAAATCGTTCACGCAGTTTAGGAGGTCACAATGGGATGGACTCACATACCCACATATATAAATACATACGCGCGCAAACTTTATCCTTCTAGGTTCGTCGCGTAAAATGTTTGTCATTTTTTTAGCAGTGTGTAATAACTGCAAAATCCTTGAGAATGAAGCGCCGTTGCCGAGGGATTTCTTAAAGAACAAAATGTTAGGGGACAGTCATCGCCTGATATATCGCGTATATACTTTGATATCATAACACCCGATCGCTCATAGTTCCTTTAATGTTCAGGAAACTTCTTATATGCACTTAACTCTTATTGCACTGAAAGATACTGAGTTTGAAACTACTTTTAGTTTCTACTCGACTGACAGCTCCTACATACAATCGACAACCGGATAGTCTATGTATAAGTTTGTACTACCATCGTACAAGATATAAGACTATTTATTTTTGGAATACTTTTATAAAGGAAACAAGAAAAAAATATAGGAATGCTGATAAGCAATAATGTGTCAACCCACAATAAGTGATGTATTTTGATAATGCGTCATATATTTAATATTATTAAAAAAATAACAAGTCGTCTAAACTAAATAAGTACGGAAAAAGTTTCTTAATTTAAAGTTTCGAATATTGAAGTGTTCTCAATATTTTGCAATATGCAATAGTCTAATATATTTGCAAAACTTATTATGAGATAAAGCTTTTTATTATACCAGTCCGCGTTTAATTAATTACAAGAATTAATCACGAAAAGAAAAGATATATACTTCTTCAAACAAATTTATTATGAATAGGTTTGACATATTTAGACACCATTGAAAATGAAGTCCACGTGGCTTGACATAGTATTGCTTATCAACGTCCATATGTATTATCAGTTTGATACTATTTAGTAAACCAACAAATATTAAAAAAAACCATATTGTATCCAAACGTTTTTACTTTTAATGTTATAATATAAAAGTAATAATATTACAATTTTTTTATTGCTTAACCGCCTTAAAGATTTTTGTAAAGTTACCTAAATATCTATTACTAGGCAGAGTTGTTTTATATCAATTACGAAAATAAAACTCAAATGAGTAATTTTCTACAAAACAACACAGAAAAACTGGGTCACTGTGTGCGTGTTACACACACGTAAAATCAACAAATACAGAATGTAGTAAGTATTAAGTTGTAGTTATATCACACATAGAGGCTGTAATCTCGCGATAACACCACCCCTACACGTTCAATCTCAGGTGGATTGATTCCAATGTAAACATTTGCCAAACTACTTGAGAGGACAAACTCCTTAGGACATTGAAAGGGTCTGTACTTGGGCTTATTGACTCCTCGCTAATTAAATACAAACGAATGTATATTGAACTTATATTGGTTTTATAACTTACCATAGCTTGGGCTTAATATTTTATATTCGTATAAGAATATTACTGTTTTTTTATGTATTTATTTAAACATTATCTAATCTGTTCGTTGATTTTTTGTAAATATAAGGAACTTCTGTGTTTTAATGATTCTACAGTCAAACCACATTGTGCGGTGAAAACATGTACGCCATATGACGTCACGTCCTGAAAATCTACAACTTCCATCGTAAAACATCATTTGGATGCTGACAAGCAATATTATATCAACATTATTCTAGCAATACGTCACGTATTTAACATTATAATATATATAAATAAGTACGGAAAAAAGTTTCTTAATGTTTCGAATAATGAAGTGTGTTCCATATTTTGTAATTGACAATAATGTTATATATTTCAAACACTTATTAGTAAATAAAAGTTTTTAATCTGCTTTTAATTAATTCTACATTGTCGCAAAATAGAAGAGAAAAGATGGTTACATACTTCTGTAAACACAGTTGTACAGAATGTGTTTGACATCTTTAGACGCCATATTCTCAAAATGAATTCCATGCGGTTTGACATAAAAATTAAAAATGAAAAATCACATTATATCTACGATTTATTATTGATTCAAAGTGGCGCTGAAAAATTATGCAATTTTTCATTTAACCATAAATCTACTAATTTTCACTTATGCTATGTTAAAACTTCACTCATAATGTTTTATATTTTCTTAGTAGATTAAAATTCTTAGTCACCTGTGAATTATACTGTTACTGTGTTATTCATTAAAGACAACATTTTATGACTTACAAAAAAAAATTCAAAATATAATCTATAAATATATAAAATATAGCTGAATATTCAACGAGATTATTTCTGGGCGAGTGATTTGAATATAAACATAACCATTTCCCTCCTTTCATTCTTTGAGAAACATTTTAAGCCGTCAGTTCCGGTAATATTTAAATTTTGTCTTCGCATTTTCGTTATTGACGGGCGATTCAGGGGAAAAACGTTTTATGTAAGTCCTTCTGAAATGTAAGTTACCTTAGAGTGATTTTAAATAAGTACAAGATCTTATAAATATGGCAAGATTAATTCCGACGTTTAAACTTGAAAACGTAACAACCTATGTGAGAACCCCTACTCTTGAACAATAGAACGGAGCTTCAGCCAACCCTGGGCAACCGGATATTCGATACTGTTCCAAGCCCTAAGCTAGCCTCAGTTATTCGTTTCTGGTTCATGCTTGGTCCAGCCTTGATCAACCAAGCAGGCTATTCTATCCTTGCCCAAACCCAAGCAAACCTTGGCCCAGTACACCAAGCTTAGTATAGTTATTATCTCAGACTTTAACCAAGCTTAGGCCGACGCAGGTGTGCAGCTCTGGGCCAAACTTGTATTGGCGTAGGATTAAGCGAATGCTGGACTCATCGTCATTTCCTACATGGAAAACAGACGGACAAAATTACTATTACATTTGTAATATTACTCAAAATTATTATCTTACTACAAATAAAAATGTGATAAAAACACTTTCAACTTCAGAATAAAAAGTAAGAACATTAATCTTGACGTGCTGAAAGGAAACAGTCAGTTTGCGAAAAACTTCACTAAGACTTGCTGGTTTCGTAAAAATGAAGTTCAAACAAAACGCAAACACAGAAGTTTCTTTACATATCTAATATATAAAATTATGTTTGTTCATTGGTATCTTATGCACTGCATTATTCTTTGCACTTTCGAAAATGTCTTAGGCGAGAATTACTCTTCTAATTTTTTCTCTTAGTACCCGAAGGAATTTCCTGTCAGTCTCGTAAAGTTACTTAGTTCATATATGTATGTTACTAGTCTATCTGCTATCAATATTTCTGTAGGTATAGTACATTAAAACATTAAAAAGGAACCGATTTCAAAAACGAATTTCAAGTCAGTCAGTAAAATCTTTTACGTGTTATTTACTCCTATACATACGTACATAGAATACCTCCTTCTTTTTCGTAGTCGGTTCGAAACAAAGTTACAAACAAATTTCCTAGAAAAACACGATAAACTCTTAAACCCCAAACTAAAAATGTCCACTATAAAAATGTACTGACAAAAAAGCATCAAGTTCTTCATGTAATATAGATGACTGAGGTAGCATTTTGGACATAGATGGATTGAATATTACTTCTTTATGAGACAGACTAGCTACGCGCCGCAGTTTCATTATTATTATAAATATAAAGTACAATATGAAAAGAGCTATGCTCGGAGTTTTTCTACGCGATCAAATTAGAAATGAGGAGATCCGTAGAGGTACCGTAGTAACCGACAAAGCTTAACGCATTGCCAAGCTGAAGTGGCATTGCACAGAGCATATATTATGTAAGTCGAAGAACCAATGGGCGGGGGGCATCAAGATACTGGAATGGCGACTTCGCACCGGGAGGTGCAGTGCTGGTAGACCCCCACCAGATGAACTGAATCAGAAGAGTCGATGATTTTATATTTCAAATAAATAATCATTAAGACTTTTAAAAAAAGAAATCGACTTCAAAAACAAACAAAATACGTAATTTAGTATACTTCTATGAAATAGTTATTCCAGTTATTTCGATTTTCAAACCAAACTGTTTAACCGATTTTGATAACCATTTAATGGGATCAATCTGAAAGGATCCTTTAAAGAATTTTCAAAATCGATTAAGAAATGTCGGAGTTCTGAGGTAAAAAACATTTAAAAACATACGAATTGAGAATTTCCTCCTTTTTGCGCATCGTAACTTTTTACAATGAACGTCGTAGACTTACACCACTCGATGTCGTATCGTTTCATGGTGTCTTAACGTGCTGCGACTCGACGTCAAGTCTTCAAAACGTGTTTTGGCCCGTAATCCAATATAAAATCTATCTACATTGTGAAGTTTACGCAAATCTATGCAGCCGTCATCTAAGACCTGTATTTCTACAATGAGAAATTAGTTCTAAAGAAAGCTTAGCTTAGCTTAATTTACTCTCTAGCTTATATAATTTCTCCATACAAATTATGAATCCTGTTTTACCCCTTTAGGGAGTGTAATTTAATGTAAGGATTCTAGCGATACCACACGTATCTAAATAAGTTAAGGCGTCTTAAATTACAGTAGCATGGCAAAACTAACATAAAATACGTACATATATAAATCCTAAAACATAACATAAATTTTTTGGGCAGTGACGTTAAAGCACGTACCTAAAATTCTTGAAATTCTTGTTGCACAAAGTTACAAGTTTCAACTAATCCAATAAGTCTATATCTATGTATAAATTTAAGTGTCTGTTTGTAATTTTAAATTAACAGCTTTTCATTAAATGTATATTAAATTAAATACGATACTTGTATGAAAGAAACTATTAAAAAATTTTTTGTCTCTCTGTCTGTCTGTCTGTTTGTCAGTTTTTTCCGACTAATCTCTGAAACGGTTGGCCCGATATTGATGGGCCTTTCATTCACAGATAGCTAATGTTAAAAGAGGTAACTTAGGTTATATTTTTGTAGAAATTTAATTTATTTTAATTTTTCGTAGACAAAGTCGTGGGCACTAGCTCGTTCTAAATATAAAATGAAAAACAAACAAAGCACAAACAAACAGAATATACTGACATTTGCAGTAAAAGGAAAAGATGAATGCACCTTTCGCGAGCACGACTTCTGATGTCCAAGATAACCTGGTAAATGTTTTTAACTGACTAAATAGAAGAGGACATTCTTACTTTATACAATTTAGTTTTTGTATAGAAATAAAATATCATCAACGGATGTAAATCTATTTAAAAATGTTTTATAATCCGACTGCCTAAGAAAGGTTGTATGTTTTAAACATAAGGATATATGGACGCTAATAAGCAATACTGTGTCAAGCAATACGGACTTCATTTTGAGAAAATGGCGTCTAAAGATGCCAAACCTGTTCTTAATAAATTTGTTTGAATAAGTATTTATCTATATTTTCTTTTCTTTTTTGATACAAGGTTTAATGAATTAAAATCAGGTTGATATATTTAATATTTTATCCAATTTTTTTTTGGAATGACCTTGAAATTCAAAACAAGAAACTTTTTTCCGTACTTATTTAGGTTAAATGACTTTATTTTTTATTTAATAATGTTAAATAGGTGACGTAGTGTCAAAATACATCAATATCTCCGAATTTTACTTTTTGCCGGTTGACACATTATTGCTTATCAGCACCCATATATATGTTGTTTTTAGATAGTTAAATATTTTTTTTTTTTTATATTATCTACTTAAGTCTTATATCAGTGTATAGTAATCGTAAAAATCTAAATTAAAAATACTGGTTTTTGTTATGAATTAAGAATTGTTTTTACTAGTACTACTCTTTCCTAAAGTATGTTTCGTTACTATTTATACTGTTATTCTAAACTATTAACACTTTTATACGCCGATATATATTTTACATTGTTGTAACTACTTGAACTTAATTTTAATATTATGGAGATTGAGACCTTGAAATAACTTTATCATATTTTCTACTTAATTATTTTGTATTCATGCAATACGTCACACGTTGTAAAATTGTATGTACTTATATTACACTATACTAGTGACTCGCCCCGGCTTCGCATTGCTGCAATGTTGATTTTATTACTAGTCTATGAAATTTTCGACTTATATCTACTATAAAATACATATTACATATAATACAGATAAACATCCAAGACAGTTAAAAACGTGTAAGCGTACAGATAGCGAAACTAACTTTGTTTTATACTATGTAAAAATTTAAAATATAAACGACATTTTAATAAAGAATAAGCAAAAGCTTCTTTCATATTATTTGAATCTTCTATATTCTTTATGCAATATCAAAATTCCTTTTAAAGTTTTCCGAAATAAAATGTCTAACTAAAATGCAGTTACCAATTCCTCTTTGAAACTCTAACGTAACGTTAAAAGTCACGGCATCGCGTGTCTAACAGCAATGAAACAGTTTGAATCAGCTTTTTTATTAATAACCAGTACCCATAACACCTCGTTTGTACTGTAAAAGTAAATTGGATAGCCTTAATGTATTAACGTACATAAATTATTAGCTTTGGGTATTTTGTGCACGACATGGCGAGCACAACTGTTGTATTATAGTAAATTAGCGAAGCCACTAACATTATCAGTTGTTTTTGTTTTAGAAAATAACTGACAAACGAGCAAGAACATGATGTTAGGTGATCACCGCCGCCCATACACATTCGCAACACAAATGCGTTGACAGCGTTAAAAGGAATTAGTGGTAAAGAGAACTGTAAGTAACGAAAGAAATACATGATGGACTTCCAGCTCTCTTACTCGTCGTACGCCGCCGATCACTTATTCATTCACGCCGATCTTCTGTGCTATTAAGGTATTGCTTTAATCAAGTCTTCCCTAATACGAGCTGTAGTCAGTAGGCTACAGCTCCGCTATACATACATTTTATATGGCTTAACGGATGTTAAAGTAAACATTATCCTCCCGTTTACAGCATAATGTGGATTGGTATAATAGGCCTCATACTTTCGCATATAGACAAATAAATGACGCATAATTTTCATTTATTTAAGTTAATTTAGTACAGCACCCAACCAAATGAATTTCTTATATGCTTATATTATCTAATAAAGAGCTACAGACGTCACGGACTCGTCAAAAGTAGAATTTAAAATGGCCATAATAAAATATAAGATATTGGCGAAATAACCGACCTTTCAAGCACCTCACGAAATCGTTGGAACATCGTAACAATCGAAAAAAAACCGTTAAAGACAATAATTCAAACCCTACATAAATGTCTACTCATATTAGTTTTAATACAATGTAATTAAAAATACATTAAAATATATATAATAAAATGAGAAATAGTAGCGGACATTAAATTTATTTTTTCTCCACGCGGCTACTTTAAGAACTGGGGCGTGAATCGCTTCAGAGCCAAAGCAGAGCGCGGGTAGCTAAACAACCCTCAGAAACTCATGCTACACTGACATGCTTTCATATATTTCCTTAAAAAGGGCCATACTTTATATGAGATAAAAATGTACGTTTCTTTTTGCATATACTATTTTGGTCCCAGTGTAAAGGTGATGATAAAGTGGAATATTTACCTGTAACGAAAAATTAGCACCCGCTGTATTTATATTTAATTTTTCTGTTTATTATTTTATTTGTTTTATTGTTTATTATACACAAATATACAATTCAGTATGATTTGTCTTTACAAGTGTATACAACATCGTGTGTTTTTAATCCAAAAGTTTACAACCCTACAACAATGTGAACCATGAAAAATCTGTTTCTACTGCTACCCACCCATATATGCGAATATCTTGTAAAAAACTTCAAGCTCTAAAATCCGATGATTAAGATTGTGCATTATTTATCTGTAAGTAAAATAGTAGTAAGTATTACAATTTTATTAAGTAATTAAATTAATATATATATATATATATATATATTGCACGCTTAGTATTTAAATTATCGAATAAAAAATCTTTGTATGATAAGTTAGCTAAGTTAGTTTATAAAATATTAATAACTATTCGATCGACATTTAGAGACATTAAAGGCTAAATACATGTCCTAAGTCCCATGTGTAAAACGTTTGTTCGTATTGTACCCAAAAATTTGAAATTTGGATTCGGTCGCTTTTATACTAAGCGTGCGATAAGAATTTGTTACCGAAATTCTTTTTAATTAAAAGTTTAATATTAAAATAAATGGTATTAGATGGCAGCACTGTGACTGTTCGCGGTTGAGGGTATTAAAAAAAGCTTACGGTGTGGGTTGTTATTCTTTAAATATAAAGAATAAATGTGTTACAAAATATAATGAGATATTAATTAATTACATCTGAGATAACCAAAATACAACAATTAGTAAAGTAAGTAAGTAACAGCCTGTAAATGTCCCACTGCTGGGCAAAGGCCTCCTCTATTAAGGAGAAGGTTTAGAGCTTAATCCACCACGCTGCTCCACGGCGGCTTTGCGGATATACATGTGTCAGAATTTCTCCCAGCACATGCAAGTTTCCTCACGATGTTTTCCTTCACCACTGAGCTCGAGATGAATTTAAACACTAATTTAGCACTTGAAAAATCAGTGGTGCTAGCCGGGTTTGAACCCGCGATCATCGGTTGAGATCGACACTCTATCGTTCTAACCACTAGACCATCTCGGCTCTCACAACAATTATGCAAAAGGAAATCCTGTGGAAGGACTTAAAACATATATAAAAGGATTAATATTTATTCTTTCAACACAAAAAATATTGTATAAATAACTTCTCGATACAGCCCTATCTCCATGAATAATTCTGTATACTCATTTTATCATAGGGCTTTATACTAAAATTAATTTTTAATTTATCAGTAATAAACACACGTCTTATATCTTTAAATTAAGGAAATCAATAAGTCACCTGCGTTTTATTACATGAGGATATTCTTCTAAGGAAATCTGCAAAATCTCGGTATTTCCCAAAAACGCTAATATCATAAGCGAGACAGTGTTAAATGGTCTAACTTGATATAAATATAATTTATGACGTAATAACTGTGTTCCCGTCGCCTAATAAATAACTTTTACGCTCGCGTTCCCACGGTTTTCGATAATATCAACGACACTTTCCATTATTACAAACCGGAAATAAAGTAGATGAAAAAACTACTACTACATAGTACATTGGTGCAAAGTAGCTTCAAAACGAACAGATAGCACTATATTGATAGATGGCATGGATGAAAAGATAACTAACTGTCTTACTACAAAAAATTTAAACACACGTTAAACGCGTGTCTATAAAATCCTGTACTACAAATCCGCATCTAACGATAGTTTCTAGTTAAACAGGGATTAGACTTAGTTTAATTATGTATAAACATACGCTTAGGTATTTTTAATATGGACGCTGATAAGCAATAATGTGTCAAGCCAAACGGACTTCGTTTTGAGAAAATGGCGTCTAAAGATGTCAAACCTTAATAAATTTGTTTGAAGTCGTGTATATTCATTTTTTCTTTTCTATTTTGATAAAATGTATAATGAATCAAAAGTAGATAGGTTTATTTAATATTATGTTATCTAATAATAAGTTTTTAAATATTTGATAATATTTTATAAATTGCAAAATATGGAACGCACCTGAAATTCAAAACATTGAGTTAAGAAACTTTTTTCCATACTTATTTAGTTTAGATGACTTGAATTTTTTTTGAATAATGTTACATAGGTAACGTAGTATCAAAATACATCAATATCTACAAATTTGACTTTTTGTGGGTTGACACATTATTGATTATCAGCATTCATAATTATATGCCTAAAACCTATTTTAGCTGTCAAATATAACGTCTGACATTATATTAATAAGTTTCTTTATAATTTGACACGCAGTATAGCAATTTTGACAACATTTTAAGCAATGTCTAATTTTTAAGCACTGTTTAGCTAGACACGTGTTGAATATGGTTTTAATTTATCTTTTGTAGTAAAGCAGTAGGTAATTTAAATACTTATTATATTTGTCAAATAGTATCGCTAAGCTTTATTCATTGAAACGTCCTTGATATATTTCCGCACCCTTTATCTGTCTTGCAGTCTATAATTTAAACATATGCAGTTGTAAGACAAAACCTTCTTAGCATGGAAAAGAGATTAGTTTTTATATCACCTATCCTTAGAGATTATATTTATATATTTTGTAGTAACATTGTCGATTTTGAATCATTTGATTAAAGGTCTGATACTGACGCTTAAAACGACCCACTCAGTGATGCTTTTACGTTTGTATAAATTAAGAGCAAAATTGATAATAACCTCAATCTTTTCTCAGTCCTCTAATCAATTTAATTCAAATTCAACTTAAATCGAATCTGATTAAACGATCATATAAATATTTATATGAGACCATCCTAAAAGCAAACGAAGATTGAAGTATTGAGAATTAAATATCTTATTCTTGAAAATCTGCTAAAAATAGATAATTACAAAAGCAAAGACAACGAAGCATCATTTGTTAAAGTTTCAAGCGCAGATAACAAAAATACGAAGCCGTTTCATGATATAAAATTAAATTGCAAGAACTAATGGTTCTAACACCGAGTCGCTTTTATCCGGAGGAATTAAAATCTGCAAGCACAAACGTAATCGTTAAATTACTTTAGTCAGCTAATTCTATGCCAGCTTAGTTATTCTTATACCGGTTAATATAGTGGATTTTATGTTTGACTAGTTTTTCCCACAATTTTGTAAAAATGAATACAAAATCACAAAATAGGTATAAATAAAATAGGATAAAATAGTATTGGAAATTGTCATTTTAAAATGGTAAAAAGTTTAATTATAAAAAAAAGTAAGATTAAAAAAATAAAACAATGTCTTTTGATAACCTGGACACACTGCTATATGTCCGCCAAACGAGCAGAAATTAGTAAGATATAATTTTATCATTAATCTATAGTCAAGAGCACGACAATCTGCTTTCAAACCATCATTCTTTACAAAAATTAATACAGATAACAAAAAATTTAAATTTGAAAAGAACTCCGACCATTTGCTCATTGAGACCATTTCAACGCGATACTTTTGCTGCAACTTAGTAAAAAGTTGTGTATCCAGCTGATTCCAGATCTTGCTGCCGCATCAAGGCAAGGTTACGGAACTATAATACAACCAGAAAAAAGTCACCTCTTCAGTCTAATTCTTAAACGTTTGAACAGATCTTCATAAACTATCACTACGATCCATCACGATTCTATCAGCTCACAAAAAACACATTAAAATTCGATGCCAAAGACAGACACACAGATACATGAGAGATACAAACGTCAAAGTTATAACAGCTACCTTCTTGGGTCGGGAGTTAAAAATACATGAGACATAAACTACCCGTATCACTCAAATTATCTTGATCCAATTGTGTTTCCGTCGTGGAATGTCACAGAAGGTTTTTCGAATTTAAATTTAGCTCATTTTTACTCGCACGAAACATTCTCGAGAAAAGGCTAAATAAAAATTCGTATTTCCCTTTTTACATTTATATACAAAAATTAGATTCGAATTGAAGATGGCTTTAAGTAATACTGATGGAAATTGTTTTAAGATCGAATGTGTGGCGAGTTTGTTTCTATTACCTGCCACAATGAGGAAAAAGTCAAAAGTACTTACTTTTGGGCAAACAAAATACAACTACGTTGGGAAGTTGCGTCGTTGCTCGTTGCGACGTCGTCAAAAGTAAACGTAGTAAAGTGGTAAAATAATAGACAGTAAATGTCTTACTGCGCGGTAAAAACTTCCTCACTTAATAAGGAAAAGGTTTAAAGTTGCTGATCTCGACCGATGATCGCGGGTTCAAACCTCGGCTAGCCCACTGATTTTTCAAGTGCTAAATTCGTGTTTAAATTCATCTGGAGCAGGTGAAGGACGGTGAAGGAAAACATTGTAAGGAAACCTGCGTGTGCCAGGAAAAATTCTGACACATGTATATCCGCCAACCCGCAGTGGAGAAGCCTCCCAGAAGTTAATTCTTATAAGTAACACTGTCAGGTGGTGCAAGAATATAAGGTGCGATTTTCATTTTTTTTAATTGATGGGTTCGATCCCTTCCTAGGAAAATTAATTTTTCAAAGACCTATGATGCAGTTTTAATTTTCATCAAAATCGCCAAGAGATCTTTAAAGCATATCGACAGACACGTTGGCTCAGCGGACACTGCAACTGACTGAAGCGCTAACAGTCGCAGGCTCGCTCCCCGCTCACGGCAAACGTCTGTATTGACCATATAGATGTTTGTCATGATCTGGGTGCTTGTGTTTGTGTTGTGTATGTTTCCGGACCCCCGAGACAAGACCATGAGATCTTAATGGAGGCCGTTGAGTGTGATGTATTATTTATTATTCATTTTTTGATATTCTTTACAGTTTCGGATTTGGCCCACCACGCCCAATTCAAAAACTCACCTGTATACTTTCATACGCATTGATTGAAAAGTTATTAATATGAAATTACACACAGGCACTTCAATTTTATTTTGTTTAATAAAATATTATTTAAAAAAATAGCAGTTAAAATATAACTCAGGATAAAATTCCATATAAACCATAGTGTTTCATAAACGCCGATCGATCTGTTAAAGGCGTAGTCACGTATATTTACTGACTCTATATTCAAACCCGCGTGTGTCAACGTTACTCGTGTGAATCAACACAGAATATTTTCAGATTAGGATATTGATTTATTAACTCACTTTATAAATTTGGAAATAATCAATACAGTTATATTTATTGGTTGATGTGTGAAGTGTCTGATTCGTAGTCTGTGTCAATGTCACGTCGTGAAACATTACGACGTCGCGTCGTATACATCTGAGTCACAGCGGAAGGCTGATTTGCTTACGATCACGCGTTTAGTCCTTGCGCATAAAAATATTTTTATATACTGTATATTTGTTTATTATATTCTGTGCGCTTCGTTATCCCTAGAATCACAAAGCGACGTCTCTTCTTAATTATTTGTTTAATTTTAAATTATAAATCTCATCATCGTACCACGATACGACGTCGAATCCTGATTCTTTTTCACGTCGTAATCCATCGCATCTTAGTTATGCATTTTGGTGTGTAATACACAACAGGGAACAAGACACTTTTACGATTTCTGTTGTATGTTTTATTACTACAAAAAATTATTTATTACTATCATTATTCATAAGCTTCTCGTATCATAATCACATCCGAGTTAACTTCAGCGTTGCAGGTGCAATCACGTGTAAATTGATAGCAGAAATTATGCTCCAATTAGAACATACATTATCGTTTCGTGGATTAGCGCACAAAATATTACGGTAATTTTAACCAATCATAACTTAAACTCTAAGTAAGCTAATTTAAAATGAATGATATAAACCTTTTTTGCTGTTTGTTCTTAATGTATTTGACAAAAACAATATTTATAACTAAAATTTTTTAAAAGACGAATCCGACTTCAAAATGCAAAATAAAGAAAGGAAAAATTTCGTTTACCAGAACGTCACAATTATAACAGTTATTTTGATTTAAAAACCAAAGTACAGAACTGATTTCGACGAAATTTCTGAGAGGCCAATCTGAAAGCATATTCTTTCAAATGTAATTTTCAAAATACGCTATGATATGATGGAATAATGAGGTAAAAACTTATTTTTAAAATATGCTACCAATTGAGAATCACCTCATTTTTTCAAGTCAAAAATTAAAAGAAATAATACTAACTAAACCTAAACATAATCTTATTCTCGCGACTCGGTCGGTCTCCCTTCCTAACAGTTTATCTTTCAACAAAAACCACCTCTAAGACTTTCCATTTGATTTTGGGCCTGTTACTTTCTTAAAATCATCTTTCCGTCGCTTTATCTGTCTTCCTTGACTTCCTCTGCTATCTCTTGGGTATCACTTAGTCATATTTTTGATCTATTCCTCTTTATTTTCTCTCAACATATGTCCCGTTCAATTCAATTTTCTGCATATTATGTACATATTTTCAAACTTATGTTTTCCTTTAATCTTTTTAACTGTATTCTTTTTCTTCTCAATTATATCTCCTGACATGTCTTAACTAAAAATTAAAGCAATGATTTCGAACTTTTCACATATTTTGTTGAAGTTGTAATTAATTGAAAATTTACAAAGTGCATGCCATATTACAAATTAGTAAAATTATACATGAAATTGGAAGTGGAATAATTACTTATTTAGCTTCTATTGAATTATTAATAATACATTAAAATGGTCCGTAAACAACAGTCCGTGAACATATTTTACATTCTTATTTAAAACGGAATGTTTCAAACATCGTGTCAATCCTGGCCATAAAACAGCGGATCTGCCTTATCCGAAGAAACAAACAATGCAATAAAGACTTTATTGTCTCGGAAACGTATCGCCGTCAGGCTGATTTCTTAGTAGAGACTGTAATTTTCTTGATTTAATAACACGCCGGGGAAATGATGGTGTGGAATCGATTTTTTGTATTCGTGCTTCTGACTGTGGATACTTTATGATTTCCCTCTTAATCTTTTTGTGTTATGTATATACACACGAGATATTTTCGTCAATGGATTTAGTGATCTATATTTTTATTGAAAATCAAAAATATTTCGCGATTACAATATTTCCTTTAATAACTTTTTAAAAAATGGTGAAAGAAAAGATACTTCAAAACCATAAATAATAAAAAGTTTCAAAAAAATAACGAATGGTTACTCAAAATAAAATTTTGAAGCTGAAATAACGAAATCAAAATTAAAATAAAAAAAAATTGAGTTTCGTACTTTTTCGAAATTTTTAAAAATCTTGAGCGAGCCCTACTGTTTTTTCGTACTAATTTTTAAAAAGGTTTTTAAAAATATGATAAATTAACTTTTACACGAGATTCGAATATAAAAAATGGCGCTTCCCTGTGCCATCCTAATATAGCAAGTAGCAATTCAAAGATAACATTCAAGATTCCAATCAAGCAAACAACAAAACAAGACAAACGAAGCTTCAAAAGACCGAACCTCTCCTAATTCGAACGAATGAACGAACGACAGTCTTCATCGAATCTTATAATGAACGACACTGGCAGACGAAACGAAATTCGATTAATTTGCATAAATGAGATATTCATTTTAGACATGAAACTAGTAATGATTGGAGAAGATAATTGACCATTTAAAAGAAAATTAGAAGCCTTCATTACTAACTGTACTTATGTTTTTATTTATTTAAAATGTTTTTTGAAATGCTTACAAAAATCATATTTAAAATACATTTATAAATATTATATAAAATATAGAAAAGGTTACATTTTAAGTTGCTGGTTGGTAAAGTGGAAGAATTTTTTTTTCACTCTGCTTGTAAAAGTAAAGGTTTAAAGCTTCGTCAGAATATCTCCCGACACATGTAGGTTTCCTCACGATGTGTTTTTTATTTTACCGTCGAGACACTGTATAAGCTGTAGGAAATTAGGAACAGCTTAAATGTAAATGAAAGCTGTATTTATTAAAAAAAAAAACTATTTTTAGATTACAGGCATCTAAAACACAATATTTCGAATCAAAATCATAAAGCGTTTTGGAAATGTTGCTAAATTATTATATAACTTTAACACAAAAATTTGTATATTTTATAAGAATTCTAGAACTTGGAACTAATATAAACTAAAATGTGTAATAAGAAAATAGTTTTTATATTGTCATCAAAATCATATTTAAAAATAAACAAACACATCCACAGAATATACCTCCATGTTCAAAACCAAACCGCGTCGGCTAGGTAATTAATATCATTGGAATGGATTGTTTTTGATTAAAGTTGCCAGCTGTCCTTGTCGCACTCTATCATCCTACCATCTTCCATCTCTATCTAGCCGTGAAAGAGCAATTTGATTGACGCTATTGCATCGAACTGGCTAGTATTTACTTTCTGAAATGTAATTTGTCTTTTCATTTGAACCCTTTGTTTGAAGTTCATAACTTTCTTTAAGATATTTGTTGTATAAACAAAATTTCGCTCGTTAATAGTTAACTAGACAAATTAAATGATTTATTATCGTATGCATTTTAATTAAATAAATAAATTCGATATAGTTATTAAGTATACAGCTCTCTTACTCAGCGTACAAAATGTAACTGTATTAAAAACTTTACGCCGATTTTCTGCCGTGAAATACTTCCCGGATAGACCCGAAGTGGGCTACAACTAAGCTTTATCACAATAGATACGAAGATTTCTCGGTCATCATAATATTATTGAGCACGCGTGGTATTAAATTGACCGAACTCTAATTCACCTTTTCGCCACAAGACGCAAAAAAAGGTTGAGAATCCAGCTGTTTTTATAGACTTTGATGTCACAAAATGGTGATAGAATAATTATGTTTTTAAATCATAGATTATGAATCACACAATTATCTTATATACATATAAAATATGAATTGCTGATCGTTTGTCTCGCTAAAAATTGAGAAAGGCTAGACCGATTTGGCTAATTTTGATCTTGAAATATTTGTGTAAATTCAGAGAAGGCTTAAACGGCGCGAAATATAAATAATAATTAAAGGAAATTATTCCTAGCTATGAAACATTTCATATCTTTTTTCTTTATAGAAATAAAAAATTGTAACTTAGTTGTTAATTATTTATAGGTGCTTTCAGAAATCTGTTATGTGGGAATAAAAAAAAAATCAATTCTACCTCAGAAATAAAAACAACGTGTGTTGCATTTAAAGTACTTATAAAATTTCCATCAAGGCTTGACCACATTTTACACAAATATATGTAGGTGATACTAAGTTCACTTGGCCATCTATTGTAGTATGAAACTAAATTTTAATTACAAACTTACCTAACTCGTTTTACAAATATTTTGAATTCGTTAACTTCAATACTAAGCGTATATACACTATATAACATTATAATAAACAAGCATTTAAAACAGACATAATGACGCTAAATCAGCCCTCCTTAAAAAATTCCCAAAAATGCTATTAAGTTAAACGAGACTCATCTATGAACAAAGTTTGCTGATAAAACTGGACGTCAAACATCGATATGAAGCTGTTTGTTTCGTCACTTTAATGAGATTTAGATAATATCGCGATATTTCGAAAGTTATATTAAATAAGTTATTTTTCTTCAATATCTAAACTGATCTCATTAAAAAGTTTTCGAGACAAAAACTTCGATCATGATATCGGCGGTATCCACAGGTGCTATTTGAATATTTAATTATAATTTGATGCTGATAAGCAAAATTGTTTCAACCCACTATACGTCAAATTCGGAGATATCGATCATATATTTAACACTAGCTGTGCCCGCGACTTCGTTCGCGTGGATTACAGAATGCTTGGCATGTTTCCTGCAAAGCAAGGTTATAATAGTCTGCGGTACTGCTCCAGAAAGGAGCTTCTTACTTTGGATTTGGGAACTTTCTGGTTGTATTTATAAGCAGACACTAACTCAGATACGGTATTCCTCCACGGTTTTCACTATAAATGTTGAAGAAAAGAGTTTGGTGTTTGTCTTTAAAATTTCGACTGTAAAACATTATGTTCTCGCCGAGGTTCTCCTTGTATTATATATCGGGTGACCTTTTTTAACTGGGCTTGATAGGCCAAATCTGAAACTATAAGGAATCACCTAAAATACTAAAGGAGTCTCGTGTCCGATTTTGAGACATCTAAAACTGCATCATAAGTTTTTTTGATTTCATGATTCTGCTGGCCAGGAATGGAGCCCACTAATTTTGAAAAAAAAAATTAATTCTGTATTATTGCACCACCTCATAATGTCACTTGTAAGGATCAACTTTTGGGAAGTAATAGTAAGCGACAAATTAAAGGAAAAGATTTATTTTTTTACAAAATTACATTAAATCTTTACATTAATTAGAAGTTAAGTAATCGATTCTACACAGACATAATCAAATATGTGGGTAAATCACGGGTCCCGGTAAGTTTAGAAAGAAAGTCTGCATTACTTCGAACGATTTGTTTATAGGTTGCATCAAAATGCTAGTCACCTACTAAAGTAAGGAAGAGTGTTAACAATACAATCGAAAATATATAAAATGAATAACTCACAGTAACTTCCTTTATGTTTGTCTATTTTTTCTATGTGACCTATACAAATTGATAGAATGTGACGTTTGGTTTGGTCCCCCTCACCTACTCCGTTACCTAGGTAGGTTTAGATAATTCTTAAAAAGATGAATCAATTTGTTGAAAATTTACATTTCACTGGACTCGGCTATTGTACTCACCCGCTATTAGCGTTACAACATCCCGTTGCTAAGGATTTAATTAATGTAAGAATTTGATAGAATTTTGTAAAAAAAAATAGCTTTTTCTTTTTGTTTCAGTTTACTGTATAGTATTACCTCACTATAGTTGATCTTTATAATGTGTGAAGGTATCAGATGGTGCAATACTACAGAATGTTATTTGTTTGCAAAATCAACGTGTTCGTTTCTGGCTAGGAAAACTTATTTTTCAAAAATCTAATGATGCAGTTTTAGTTTTAATCAAAATCGGCTCTGTGACTTAAATTATTTTTCGCTTTTGCTTATAGTTTCGGTTTTGTTCTATCATATCCAGTAAAAAAATTACCCAGTATATATATATTATTTTTTAAAATGATTATATTAATATAATATACATCTTCCCTATTTGAATCAGATATTATTCACTATTTTATTGGTTTCAATTTTGTTCCTTATAAAATTGGCTTTCTGCTAGTGAAAGTTTTATCAAAATCGGTCCAGCTGTTTCAGATATTAGCCGAAACAAACCGAGTGACAGATAGACGGACAAAAATTTTAAAATACCAATTTTGTTGTAAGTACCGTGTATACTTTCATATGCATTTATTTTATTACAAACAGACACATCAATTTTTATTTATTTGTATAGATGTATACCTCCCCTTCTTAAATCGGAAAATGTTCACTATTTTATTGGTTTCTCTAATATTTTGTTATCGTGTAATTCTCTTTTTTACTTATTGATTAAAATAAATATATTTTTTTAATTTAAGTAGCCTAATTTAATCCTCATAATATTAGCTATAGGGGCTGCTGTAATGTTTTAAGAACTTTTTAGACTTTGTGATATTTTGTGATTGTTTTCTTCCATTCCCACTCCCTTCTCTGGGCCTCACGTGATTAATGGACATCCTCTAACTGCGAGTGAAAGTCCCATCAAATTTGATTCAGCTGTTCCAGAGATTAGTCGTAAGAAACAGAGTGACAGTACTTGATGTAAGTACTTTCATGCATCTAGTGAAAATCACAAAATAATGTTCGACGTGACCCCATAACTTGACATATCTTTTTTAGCGGGCACAAACGCACAGATAAACAGACAAACAGACAAAAATTCTAACAAATTTTGTTTTGGGTTCTATTGCGTAGGTAAAGGCCTCCAATATTTTTTTTCATATATCTTACATGTACAGACAGCGACCCGTTAGAATTTTTTTCATATATATATTTAAAAATATCTAAAATAGAAGTAACCCCAAGTCACTCCTTATAACATTTGCTAACTGCAAAAAGTACCATCAGAACCGGTTAAGTCGTTTCAGAGATTAGTCGGAACAAACAGATAGACAGACAGACTGACAGACAAAATTTTTAAAAATGTATTTTTTATGTAAGTACTGTATATACTTTCATGTATTTAGTTATAAACACAAAAAAAAAAGTTCAACGTGATTCCTTTTTTATTTATGGACCGATTGACATGAAACAAACCCTAAATGTTAAGTGAAGCTTACTACGATATATTAGTGAAAACCGCATCTAAATCGGATAAGCCGTTTCTGAGATTAGCGTGCACAAACGCACAGATAAACAGACAAACAGACAAACCGATAAGAATTCTAAAAATCATTGTTTTGGGTTCTATTGCGTTGGTAAAGGCCCCCAATAATATTTTTTTTCAAATATCTTCCATGTACAGACAGCGACCCGCTAGAATTTTATTATTAGTATAGATATAGATTATTATATATATTTATATAATATATACATTCCCTGTTTGAATCAGATATTCTTCACTATTTCATTAGTTTCAATTTTGTTTACACGTAACGCTTTTTTGATTTTTTAATTTAAAATGATCTAAAATAAAAGTAGCCTAAGTTACTCTTTATAACATTGGCTTTCTGCTAGTGAAGGTTTCGTCAAAATCGGTCCAGACGTTTCAGATATTAGCCGGAACAAACTGACGGACAGATAGAGAGACAAACATTTTAAAAATGGTGTTTTTGATGTAAGTACCTCCTCTTCTTGAATCGGAAATTGTTCACTATTTTATTGGTTTCTACAATATTTTGTTTTCGCGTAATTCCCCTTTTCACTTATTCATTACAATAAATATTTTTTTTAGTAAAAGTAGCCTAAATTAATCCTTATAATATTAACTATAGGGGTTGTCCATTAATCACGTAATGTTTTAAAGACCTTTTTAGACTTTTTCATATTTTGTGATTTTTTTCTTTGATCCCCTCTCCCTCCTCTACAGCCCTAGCCCCTAATTGCGAGTGAAAGTCCCATCAAATTCGATTTAGCCGTTTCAGAGATTAGTCGTAAGAAACAGACTGACAGATAAAAAATTAAAAAATGGTTTTTTGATGTAAATACCGTATATATGTACTTTCAAGCATTTAGTGAAAAGCACAAAATAATGCTTGACGTGACCCCTTAAATTAACATGTCTTTTTAGAGAGCACAAACGCACAGATAAACTGACAAACAGACAAAAATTCTAACAATTATTGTTTTGGGTTCTATTACGTTGGTAAAGAACCTCAATAATATTTTTTTTCATATATCTTCCATGTACAGACAGCGACCCGTTAGAATTTTATTATATGTATAGATTTTAAAATATCTATAATAGAAGTAAGCCTAAATCACTCCTTATAACATTTGATAACTGCGAGTGAGAGTACCATCAAAATCGGTTTAGCTGTTTCAAAGATTAGTCGAAACAAACAAATAGACAGACAGACTGAGAGACAAAAAAATAAAAAATGTATTTTTTTATGTAAGTACTGTATATACTTTCATGCATTTAGTGAAAAGCACAAAATAATGTTCGACGTGACCCCTTAAATTTACATATATTTTTTAACGGGCACAAACGCAGATACAAACAGATAAACAGATAAGAATTCTAAAAATCATTGTTTTGGGTTCTATTGCGTTGGTAAAGGCCCCCAATAATATTTTTTTTTCATATTTCTTCCATGTACAGACAGCGACCCGTTAGAATTTTATTATATGTATAGATAAAAAAATATCTAAAATAGAAGTAAGCCTAACTGCCTAAGTCACTCCTTATAACATTTGATAACTGCTCACAGTTAAAGTAAAAGTACCATCAAAATCGGTTCAGCCGTTTCAGAGATTGGTCGGAACAAACAGATAGGCGGACAGACTGACGGACAAAAAATTAAAAAATGTATTTTCAGGCATTTAGTGAAAAGCGCAAAAAAATGTTCGACGTGATTCCTTAAATTGACATAACTTTTTTATTTATGAACCGATTGACATGAAACAAACACTAAATGTTAAGTGAAGCTAACTACAATATATTAGTGAAAACCGCATCTAAATCGGATAAGCCGTTTCTGAGATTAGCGTGCACAAACGCACAGATAAACAGACAAACAGACAAACAGACAAACAGACAAACAGACAAACAGATAAGAATTCTAAAAATCATTGTTTTGGGTTCTATTGCGTTGGTAAAGGCCCCTAGTAATATTTTTTTTCATATATCTTCCATGTACAGACATCGACCCGCTAGAATTTTATTATTAGTATAGATATATAGATTACTCAACTATTTTTAAAGTAATCTAAACTAATTTTGTACGCAAAAAGTTTCGAATATTGAAGTGTTCTCAACATTTTGCAATATTCAATAATCTAATATATTTGAATAACGTATTAGATAAAACTTTTTATTTTACCGATTCGGTGTTTCATTAATTACATTTTTTTATCAAAATAGAATAGAAAAGATTTTTGTCTTCAAACAAATTTGTTAAAAATAGGTATGACATATACGCCATTTTCTCAAAACGAAGTCCATGTGGCTTTACATAGTATTGCTCATCAGCGTCCAATTACGATTATAAGACTCTATAGACAACTTTTCTGTTTTCGATAGAAAATATATAATACATAAGAAATTTTATAACTGTAGATATGTTACGTACATACTAAGTCTGTATCTGTATATAGCATTTTAATGGAATGCTTTCGGAATGAAAATTTCGGTTATGAAATCTCTGTCCTATAGTATAATTAAAGAAGTCGGTGGAGTAAACGGTGTTTTGGCCAATCCTATATCGGATAGAGCCAGAGCGCTGTACAAATTTGTGAGGCTCGGTTTGTCAATGAGATAAATGTGCCTATTTTAAGAGAATGTATAGAGTTACATAGTTGTTTTTTTTTTTAGTAAAAAACTCTTTAAATAAAGATAAAAAGTCTGTACCCATTTCCAAATTTGACAAGCTCGTCAATTGACGTGTTGGCCGAAAGATAGTCTCGCTTTTGTTGCTAGGAAACGTCGTTCAAAATGGTCGACATTCTGGGTGCTTGGTATAATTACGTCCCTCTCGATTGCAATCAATGTTACAAACTTAGGTAAGTTTCATTAAAATTAATTATAAAATTATTGAGTTATATAAATCACACAAATAAACAGACGTTAACACGGATTATTTTTTTTTTGTTTAAATATTTGTTTAGACATCATATAATTACAGTTTTATTATATAAATAAAAGATTATTTACAAAGAAAATAATACAAAATATATTTCAGTAATATTTTTATTTTCTCAAAGCTCGTTAGAATTTTCATCATCCTCGGTGGGCTGTATGGTGAAACGCGAAGACGGTTGAGTCTTTAATTCTTGCGGCTCTTCGATGGAGGGGATCCGATACGCCATCAACGCTGCCCCATAGTTACCTGCTCCGGTATCCCAGAATACTATCTATAAACAATTTTTTTTATATATTTGTTAACTGGGCATGTGTTGGACATTTTAGCAGAATCGGTTTTTAAAAGTAAATACTGAATTATTTAAGGCATCATTTATGAAAAAGAAATAAAATATATAATAGCTAGCAAACAAACAGGCCCAGAGGAGCTACAAATGCGTTACCAGCTTAAAGAGGAATAATAGATTTAAGATCCGGCTCTCTCACTCACCTACAAAACACAGCTATTTTAGCTACTTTATGATCTTCTTTGAGAGTGAGGTACTGCCCCGCTCGAGCCGGTTAGTGGACTACGCTAGGATCTAACTCAGTAAACATTTCCATATTATATTTTGATATCTCAATTTCATTAAATTACAGTAAAGTAACGCTATCTGTATTAATAAGCTATGCAAATTTTATTAATAGTCTGTCAAATCTTACAAATGTAATTCTCAAGTAAAAGTTAAATTTCAAAATGTGAAGTAATATCATAGTTAATACACGTAATAACATTATTAAGTAATAAAAGACAAACTTTCACAAATGCAAGTAGCAAGCCAATAATCTTCTATTAAACTACATCAAAAACTGTGAGTTCGACCAAGATACTAAGAGATTATTGCTAGAACTACAAAGAAACTTTACTATAGTATCGTCAGGCAATAATATTTCATATATATAGACAGAGACGTAACTATACCATCTGAGACCCGTGGCAAATTCTTTGGATGGGGCCTCCGAGTAAAAATCGTCACGTTATAACATAATTTTGATGAACCAGTTTCAAAGTTACCCAAAACTATTAATAATATTGTGTGTATTTTAGTTAAATATCTAATAAGTTTTATTTTCAAGAGCATAGGTTTGTACACATTTATAATTAAATAACAATTTACTTTTAATAAGATTTTTATAAATTAAAATTCTTTTAAGCCGAGGCCCTCTCGGGTACGGCGCCCGTGGCTTTTTGCCAGCCCTACCAGGGTGGCATAGTTACGCCACTGACTATAGATATGTTACGTTTAAACCGTTTAAAGATAAAAATCTTTGCACTTTGACAACAGGACTTATAACTAGTAGCTAGACAACGCATATATGTCATTTTGGAGGCCAAAATTTATAATATATAATTCAAAAGTGACTGAGTGACTGACATCTATTAACGCACAGCCCAAACCACTGGACGGATCGGGCTAAAATTTGGCATGCAGGTACATGTTATGACGTAGGTATCCTCTAAGAAAGGATTTTGATTAATTCTACCCCTAAGGGGATACAATAGGAGATGAAAGTTTGTATGTAACTTTGTCTATTTTAAACCGATCGGACAGAGATTTTGCATGCATAAAGCTACCTAAGAAAGGATTTTGATAGATTCCAGTGAATTGTACAAAACATAAGTGTCAAATAAATAGGAAAACATCTGCGTCGTGCGCTGCAAAAAACGGTTAGAGTTACACCTATGTAATGTACAATGAAAATGTTTATCTTAAATATTCCTATAAAAAAGTCCGTGACAGCATACATCTATCCTTTATGTGTAGTAAACTACGAGTAATCTTGCGCAGACGAAGTCGCGAGCACCAGCTAGTATAAGAGCAGAGATGGCCTAGTTATTAGGACACTTCGATCTCAACCGATGATCGCGGGTTTAAACTCCGGCTAGTACCATTGAGTTTTCAAGTGCTATATATATGTTTCAATTCATCTCGTGCTCGGTGAAGGAAAACATCGTGTAAATCCATGTGACGGGAAATTCTGACACATGTTTATCCGCCAACCCGCAGCTCTAAACCTTCTCCATAATAGGATAGCAGGCTTCTGCCCAGCAGTGGGACATTTACAGGCCACTACTAAATATAATACGCTAAACGAAAATGAAAGGTTAAATATATTATCCATCGCAGTTCGAATCGTTAATTAAAATATGAACACATCTTTAGTTATAAATTATCATTGTCGCCAGGTGTAGTCCTTTAAAGAAGTTCCACATTGGATTTATTTCCATTTTATTTAATCATGCAAAAATCTTTACATCCTCTGTTCTTTTATTTTTTTAGTGGTTAAATTATATATCAATTTAAAAATACAGATGATCAAATAATACAATCAGGGGGCCTCATTCCGTCTGCCGACTTAAACCGTATAGTTTTGATATTTGTACAATATCTAAGCTAACATTTATATATTACCGTTGGCAAATATCAAAGCTGTAACTTTACCGTAGCGCCCATAATTGCGAATAAACGATTAAACCCATGACTGTAAACCAAACATGACTATAATAATATCTTTGATTATTTATAATAAATGTCTATATTTATAACCAAACCAATCATTTTTCTTTTTAAAACAATAAGCACTCTGAGCGAAAATTTACGCAAAATTAAAAATTACGTTTGTACTAATAATGTGTGTGTGTGAAGTAATAAGCTCGTATTTAGTGCTTATTATAGTAAAGAAAAGTCCAGAATTTCAAAGATTTGTAATGTAATGTCGTAAAAACAACATTACCCCTTGCGAAATCGGGACGGGTTTCTAGTTAAAAATAAATTTGAATTTTTTATCTCATTTACTTTTCCTAGGATCACTATACAGATAATAATACAAAAAAACCTACAATCGAAACATCCTCTAAAAATTAGTAATTAGTGAAAGAAATCAAAAAATAAAACCATGTAAAACACGTATTCAAAACTATTTAAAATAACTCACTTGTTCATCAATAAGGTATCTCACATAATAGAGCTCATTATGTTTATCGAATCCAAGTTCCTCAGCGATTTGTTGACCTCGACTCGTTGTGAAGATACCCGCAATGGCCGGTACATTAGCGCTCGCACTGAGAGCTATCGCCGCTTTTAACATTTCTTTAGCTATACCTATTTACAGAAAACTTAAATAATAATATAAAGTTGTTTTATTTGATGTGGACACTGAAAAAATATAACTTAATTTTTTTTTTCATATTTGGCGTAATTGTACTTTTTTTAAAGAAAATAGTTGGCAAACGAGCAGGCGGGACACCTGAAGTGATCACCGCCTATGGACATTTGCAGCACCGAAGAAATAAATAATACATTACCGTATTTACACACATAGTACATAGTAGTATATATAGTACATTAGTAATGTATTTAACTGTAAAATAAGCTATGGAATAGCAGAAGGGGGTTAAACTTCCGACTACCGATCAAGCTAGCCCTAACACGTGAAGACCTACCTTAGTTAATTATTATAGTAGTCATACAACTGTTTCCTTTCTGGAGCAAGGTATTCCTGTATATAATAAAATCGCCCATAATTTTTCTTACAGTTATCAATGAATAGATTTAAATCATGTATTAAAGAGTCCCTAATAGTCAAAGCATATTATTCTATACAAGATTTTGTTAACGATAAAAATACGTGAATTAAGCATACGCTGATTTACATACAGAATGTTTAATAAATTTACTATTCATAAAAATATGAATTGACCAAATTTTAAAAGAGTAACTATCGAGTTTCTTGCCGATTCTTCTCAGTAGAATCTATATTACAAACCGGTGGTTCTTTATTAATAAAAATACCTTTATTAAGTATTGACTATTCAAAAATGCTCCACAGCCTGCTAAAATAAAGTATATTGTGATGCAGAATAATTTCTGGCAAATTATAAAAGAACATGAAATTAGAAAAACCAAAAAGGATTTTAAATAATCTTAAGTTTATCGTTCGTTTTGTCATTAAAAATTTATCTCACCTCTGTGACGGTATCTCGCCTTCAAAGCCAGCACGTAAATCTTGAAATAGCGCTTCACACCAAGTTTATCAAACAAGTCGACGGGTTTCTCTATCTCTTTGTAGAACGTCATCACGGCCGTGTATTTCTCGTTGTACGTTATCTTGACACGGCTGAATGTTCGGGAGAATGCACCTGATATAAAAGTTTCATTGAAAATTAAATTGACAAAATTTAAGTTTATCTAAATATACTTTTTCATGTAGTCGTTAATTATCTATAATAATTAAAACTCATTTAAGCTTTAAGATTTTTCTGTAATCCTTATATAAATGAAAATTTTTTTCTAATTAAAGCACCTTAATTTTACCTTATTGTAAAATTATCTGGGAAACGTGTAAGCAATTCACTTACAGAGAGAGATAACTTCCCAAGAATACTTGTAGCGCTAGAGGAATGAAAATGCATTTCTGTCTTAAATGTGGTAAGGCTTCTGGTTCTCTTAAACTAGATTCTTTATAAGAATGTGGTATTACCCTGGGCGAAGCAGCCCACATACGAGCTATAGCCACTGAGCTAAAACCATGTCCTATCACAATCAGTAATAGGAAATATAACCCATTTCTGTCAAAATAAAACCTTACCATTTCATCGTTCGTGATAGTAGACATTTATTCGCGTGAGAAAGAAAATTGGTAACCTTGACGCTGGTAAACGTTCACCTTCGACCCTGATGATACCTAATAAGCGCATTGTCGACCTCATAGTACGGCATTTGCTATATGTAAATTCATTCACGCCTACCCAATTTTCATAGCATCACCGCACCAATATCATGGCGTACCAGCCCACCTTTTACTCGTCCCTATCCGCGATAACAACAACTTTCTTTAATATAGACGTACCCTATAGACTACTTTGAATCCAATTTATGTACAAATTGTTTGTTCCAAGTCAAACTTTTAGAGCGTTTTTGTTTTATATTATAAATGTTAAAATAACTCTGCAGATACTCTAACTATATAACTCGTCCGTCTGTTTGTTACGCTTTCAAGGTCAAGCCAACTAACCAAATTTAGTAAATTTTGGTATATTTGATACCTTCAATCTGGCCCTTGAATAAATATATTTCCACGTATTCCTTTTGTCCCGAAAATAAAAGGTAAAAGAGGCGAAAAGGGGGTTAAAATTATCAACGTAAACAAAATTGTGAGGACCAACTAGTACTAATACAATGCAATCGGCCGAGATTAAAATGTTGCTAAATCATACACATAAACCACCATTTATCCATTCGGAATTTCAAGTTCTAGCGAAAAGAACTAACAAGAAACTTATCGGTTATTCTAGGATGAATTTCTTAAAATAATTTTAACTTATACATTTTGACAATTGTCAAAATTTTCCGGATAACCGTCTATAGTTTGTTATTGGTCTACAATTCTGTGTCTACTTTATACACATAACGAACAGATCGTATCGGCCAGATCGAATATTAAGAATTAAACAATCGTCCGCAAGAACAAAATCTATACAACCGAAACTGCAAAGAATAGCTTGTGTGATATTAAAAATATTATTTCAAAAAACTATTATTTTTATCATTTTAAATACAACACTCCCTTCTCCTAACTTGCACCAAACGTAAAATCCTAAAGCTGAATCGGAATTTCTTTTACGTATGCAGTAAAAAGTTAGGCTCGGAGCAGTCAAGGAACCCGCACGTAATGTTACGGTCGACACAGGAATCGACTTCTATACGAATCGATACAATTGTTACGATAATATATTGCGAATAGTTGCAGGGTTGGAACGGTTTTTATAAACGCACTAGCTGGTGCTCACGACTTTGTCTGCGATGTCTGTCATGCCATAGTAGCTTTATGCATACCAAGTCTCAGCCGGATCGGTTTAAAATTGACAAAGTTTTATACAAACTTTCATGCCTCATTTTATCTCCTTGGGGGAAGAATTAATCAAAATCCTTTCTTAGCGGATGATTACGTCATAACATCTACCTGCTTGCCAAGTTCCAGCCCGATCGGTCCAGTGGTTTAGGGTGTGCGTTGATAGATCACTATATCAGTCAGTCAGTCACATTTGAATTATATATATTTAGAATTGTTAATATCCCATGACATTTCATCCTTAAGGAATTTGTTTTTCCTTTTAGATTTCCCATATTCCCATAAACGCGAATTTTAATCTACTTCGAAAAACGATAAGGTTTATTTCTATAATGATGACTACGATTGCCTGCATGACTACGATTTACTCAAAAACTACTAATCGGATTTCGATGGAATGTAGATTTTCACGGAAGTTGGGTGCCTATATATTGGGATCTGCTGAAGATGTTCAGATATAAACAAAGGAACTCTTCAATAAGTAACAATGACCCAAGACGGTTGCGATCCTTTGTATACAACAACAGAACCGTAATAAGTAGAGTTTTATTTTTTTTTTATTATTTATACAGCCACTATAAAAACTAATAATAAAAAACACCAGTCAAGTTCGAGTCGAACTTTAAAATTTTTTACATATTCTTATAGCCTCTACTTTATTTATTTTATGATATTTATTTAAATACATAGTTTGTTTTTTGTTTGATATATCTCGTATTTTACACGGTACCCCTCGTGTGCAAGTATGAAGCACTTGACCGGTTTATATAACATACAAATAAAATCTAAGTCCTGCTGTTTCGTAACTATTGATTTATCTTCAAACTATCCGTAAATAAACTCGTCCGTTCTATCTTTAAACCGAACTAAAACGTAAGAATGGTTACTTATCGATGGAACATAAAGGAAATCCATTTTTAGTATCGAAAGGAATTTATTTAAAGGTACCCAATCTCATGAGATAAGAGCTGTATCACTAAAACTTCGGGTTATGCTAAGAGGCTCCCGAGTCTCTTCTAAAATAAACTAACATTCTTTTATACACGTTGTACAGTACTGAAATCGAGGTAACTCTACTAGATCTTAACCTTACCTAAAATATATTTTTCCTGGTAAAGCATTTTGGTAAATACTTCATGATGAATAAATATTGACGAAATGATAATTATGCTAATTTTCAACTTCAAAAAGGAGGATTCTCAATTCTTCTCCGTTATTGCTTAACCGGTTTTGAAAGTTCTTTTTTTACTGGCATACTCTCTAATTCGTTCCTTATAATTTTTATCATCGGTTTAGTTATAAGTTTTTAAATCAAAATAACCGGAGTAACTATATCGTTTAAGTAAAATATTTACATATTTTGTTTTTTAAAGTCAGTTTGCATTTATTTAAAAACTCTTTTTTATATAAATAGCTAGCAAACAAGCAAGCAGGAACCTGTTTAATGATCACCGCCGCCTATAAACATTTACTGCACAATTGCATTGCCAGCTTAAAACGGAATGAAAAAGGGGAATTCGGAAGTAAGGGAAGGGATAGAGGAAGCGGTAAGACTTCCTGTTCTCTCACTCACTGTACGAAACGCACTTATTTTTGCTGCTTTATGCCGATTAACTGCGACTGGTACTGCCCCGGTCGAGCGAGTATGCGAGCTGTAGTCACCCAGCTACAACTAGTCTAGCTAACCTAGAATTATAAACGGTACCGTAAAAAGAAAAACATCAACTTACTCTTCTCCTGTATCCTCATGATGAGAACTCCTATAAGTTTGTCGGTGCCTTCCTTCACAGCAGCTATCGACATCTTGTCCTTCATCCAGATCCTGACGTTGTGGATGAACTCGTCCGTGCCCTCTTTATCATCGGCTATTTTGAGAGATCTATATGTTAACTGCAAAATATAAAAATGAACTATGCTAACAATATACATAGATAAACATATAATGCAAGACATTGTATACTCAAAAGTATTGTATATTGCCAAAGCGACCAGCCGTTGCTAAAAACACAAAAATAATGTTGATCCGATCGTTACCAAACGCTGTAGAATTATCTGAAGACATTTTAGAGTTCATACGAAACATGCATACATCGATTTTTTCTAAACAAATATAATTTTCATACGATGCGTAAATAAACACGTGATAGTTTAATGGGTTCTGAGTAAGTCACAGTGTCACATATCTCTATTTTAAAGAGGCTTTTCGTCATTTACTCGAATAGTCCTTATAGGCAAAGGAGTATTTTGAGTACGTTAAACAGTCATAATTTAGTATTAACTCCAATATCATATCTCTTGAGATTTTTAATTGTTTAGAAATAGCAATAAAATTTGTAGTTGATAACAACAGTAATCAAAATCACAAATTATCTTTCTAAAAATCGGTTAAAACATCTCTCTGTTCGTCAAACTTCGCCATCTTCTTTATATGACCTAACCCTTAATACTTTGATAATGTTCATAAGAATTACGTCATTCTTTAAGCTGTACCGTATTAAGTTAATGAGGATATACCCGAGACATAAACAACGAAATGATCTTAAAGTCTAACTGCAAAGTACCGAGCCTAGGAAATATGAACCGCGGAGTGGCTATAAATTAACTCGGAATGTACTAAAGAACTTAAGTTTTATACACGCTGATATTATGTTGAAAAGGGTCGCATTTCTGTAAAGTAAATGGTTATAACTTTCAAGATCTTTAAGCTAATGTCTCTTAGTTTTAAGCCCGGCCGCACACTTTAAGAAGTTTTAAAAAAAATTCTTATGCGTTCACTCTGCTCATACATTTTACATTAGACTAGCTGCCCCTCGAGGTTTCACTCGAGTTTATGGTTACTGCTTCGCTTCTATGATTCGTAGCGTGATGTAATATAGCCTATTGCGATCCTCAATAAATAAAGTAATTAACACAAAAATATTTTCAATTCGAACAAGTAGCTCCTGAGGTCAGCGCGTTCAAACAAACAAACGAACAAACGAGCTCTTTTCAGCTTTATAATATTAGTATAGTTTGCACAGTTAGGAAGACTAAAACCGATTAAGTCAATGGAATGGGTCAAAAATAACTATGACAAATATCTGGCAAAGATATTTCTCCAACAGGGCTCTGTGTCCGTGTCAATATATCTAATCAGATATATGATTTAATAACCCGATTCTAGTTGGATATTTAAATCGTCCAATTCTTAATTGTCATCTGGTCTGTGTCAGAATATTTCTAACAGTTTCGTACAATGTGAGGCTAAGTTTACCATATAGTTTTAGTATAGTAATTTAATTAATTACTTTCTTCATTCTTTCCTAATACCTTTCTTACCTGTGTCGTAGTTTTAATAGAATTATGAATATATTTTTGAACTATTATTTATTAGACATACGGATAACCATATGTACTTGAACTATATGATATTATATACAATAATTAATACCGGATCAATTTAAATCTATTTGGACGTTTAAAAGTAAAGCAATGAAAAATCATAAAGATAGGTTAGGCTTAGTTTATAATTTCTTAGAATTAAGTAAAAAATTGAAATTTTCACAAAACATTCGATAGTGAAATCGATTTTATAATTGTTGAACCGCAAGAAAATCCAGGGCGTAACATCACGAAAGCAACACGAAACCTTTCAAAAGTTTCATTGTTACCTAATATTGGGTAAGAATAATTAGGTGAAAATGAACGAGCGATATTTATCGACGAATACATTAATATTCTCCTTAATCGCGACGCGGTTGCAATATTTCGCAACGAAATTTATTAACTCCTACCCATAAAGACGTGTGTTATAAGTTTGACGTGTGTTTCTGTGTGTCTGTGGCATCGTAGCTCCCTAAGGATTTGACTAATTTTGATGTAGGTTATTTTGTTTGAAAGCTGATGTCATCGGGATGGTTCTAAAATATAATATATTAAGATCTGTTAAAACGTTTCAAGGTTTTCAGGTCTTTTCTAACGTCGTATAAAATAGATATATATATATATATATATTATTATATATATATTTTATATATCAATAATAACATCTGGATTGGATACATAACTCTTCAACAATTTACAGCAAAAGAATCGCGTTGGATCTCGTTCAAAATGTTCTAAATAAGCATATTGCTAGTTTTTTTTTTTTAATTTTCAATTTTATGTTATAATTTATTTCTAATTTTTTGGATTGGGGATGGCTTGACTAATGGTATTTCCGTGACTAGGGAGAAGGATTTCACTTGGATCAACCCAAGTGAAATCTAATAGTACATTTAAATTGAAATCAGTTCAATTTCGCGGATGTTGCTTGTAAAATTTTTTAAATTAGGTAGGTAGGTACTTGAAACCAATATATATTACAAAAAAATCAACTATTTCATCTTTTAATAAGACGCATATTTTTTTGTTAAAAAAATATTACTATATTCGTATATTTTATTAAATGATAAATTAAAGTAGCAACAGAATATTATCTAAACATTTCACAGAACTGTCTGGCAAGATGCTTCCTACGGAATAGCCTTAATATAAACGAATCGAAAAATTTGATATTTTATTTTATGGCGTCGGACCTAAATATAATCAGAAGTGACAGCAGATGAGCCAGCAATAAATGTTCACTACTCTCTATCGACAACGTCTGACGATATTAGGTATGACTCGAGTTAACATATTTTATTATTTATTTTTTATGAAAATAAGCAACGAGCAGGCGAGTTAAGTGATGTTAATTGATAATTGATAAGGCGAAGTTAAGTGATCACCGCCGTTCAAAAACATCTGCAGCACAAAATCTGCAAAACTCCCATCCTCTCGAAAATGAAACTGATTTAATCCATGCGAATAAGGGCTCTTAGCTAGTAAGTGAACAAGCATGTCACAATGTCGATCACGCTTTAATTCAATCAGATCGAGGAAATCCTTCATTCGCGAGCTCAACAAAGGAACAATGGAACAACCTCAATTTGAAAACGCATTTTTCAATGGACGATCCTGAAAATAATTTAATTAACCGGACCGAAAAAGATTTGAGAAATTGAAAAGCTATATCGAATTTTTAAAGGTTTATTAAAAATTTCAAAGATATCTCGAATTTTTTAAACGAAATAATACGGTTTTCATTGAGAAATGAATTGGTGTTGATATTTTAATTTCATTCAATTCATATTTGTACTTTTTAAATATCGTGTATTATTATGTACCTTATATATGGACGCTACTAAGCAATACTATGTCAAGCCACACGGACTTCATTTTTAAAAAAGACGTCTAATGGTGTCAAACCAAATCTTAAAAAATTTGTTTAAAAAAGTATCCATCTTTTTTTCTTTTCTGTTTCCATAAAAGATAGAGATAATTAAAAACATATTGTAATAAAAAAAAACTTTTATTTAATATTTTAGTAAGTTTTTCAAATATGTGAGATTATTGTATAAATTGCAAAATGTGGAATGTACTTGAAATTCGAAACATTAAATGTTAATGTTATTAGAAACTTTATTGCGTACTTATTTAGTTTAGATGACTTTAAAATATTACGGATAACGTTAAATAGGTCACGCATTATCAAAATACATCACCTCTGAACTTGACTTTTCGTGAGTTGACACAGTGGTTTATCAGCATTCATATATACATAACCTTCTTCAAAAATCGGATTATCTTTAGTGAAACAAAATATATTTAAACCGACACTCAATTCCTGTGATTAACGCATTAGTACAAAGTTACTAACGAAATGTTCATCTTTATGTATCTCGCTGTATATCTCACTTTGTCAGATTAGGTTAAAGGATAACGTTAAAGATTACTACGTCGCTTCCACGTAACGTAGCGTGTAGTTTTATAGCCAACGATCTTGATAAATAATCCGTTATTTTGTAGTTGTATGAATGTATACATAACGCTGAAGCTTGCGGGTTCCATCGTTGCTTTGATATTTATTTTTGAATAAATATTTGTTTCTAGACTTTTCCTTGTGGTTCTTTCCATCGTGTCTCGAACAGCACGTAAATCTATCGGGCCTGGTTGTTATTACCTGATAATGATCGTTACTCTTAGTAGAGAGTTTATCCTAAACTAAATGGTTACTGGTTTGGCCTTAGTGGTTGCGGATGTCTTATGCCAATTGCACTGTTTAAAAATCGGTATCTTGTCAATATCTGTCAATTAACAATCAAGCTCTGGTAATCGTCAACATAAATTGGGCCAATGAACAGTTTTTTTTAATCAGACCGGTAGATATAATATCAATGAACTCATACGTAAAAAGAAGCTTTTTAGCTTTTTAATAAAAGTACAGAGCAATTATATTAACATCAGAGAAATAATCTCATTTAATCAGTAACGTTTTTTCGCAACGCCCACAATCTTTTCAATTACAAATACTGTTGACTATTCGAAATTCTCAGTTAACAGTTGCTGCTTTCGGTGTTTAATTGCAAATAATTGCTGACGAATATTGCTGATAATAACAACACAAACTACGCTTTAAAGAGGCTGGTGTAATTCAATTAATCGTACCTACTTCTTTCAATACCAACGATCTACATCTAGCAGAAACGGGTTAAATTGCACACTTCTACGACTATTTCAGATTTGATTTTGCACAAAAGTCGTCCTCAGAATTAGTTCTTGTTTTCTTAAATTACAAATTGAATATACCTACTTAATTTCGTATGTAAGTTTTTAACGTTTTCAAAAGATTTCGTGGTGAGTATTGCGTGAAAATTATAATAGGCAAACTGGTCTACTCGAGTATGTTGCGAATTTTAGGCCAGAATTACATTTGTAAGTTTTACTCTTGTAACATTAAAAATAACTCTGTTACCTGTTAACAGTTACGTAGGTTCCTTAACGTAAGCTGTGAATTTCAATAAAAAAATACCAAACTTCCTGTTCTTTCAGGTGTAAAAGCAATGGTATACAATTTATAAAAATCTTATATTGTTATAAGTACATAACTAAAACTTACTAGTGTAATTCTCGCCTTAATATCTTTGTAGCAATACCTTTTTAAACACGAATATTCCCGCCGATTAAACAATAATTCATTCATAAATACGTATATATGCTGTTCATTTTGCATTTCGATTGCACGAATAATACGATGTCTAATAATGAGGCAGTTACGTCGGCGTGGAATGTGAAATTAGGACTAATCATTGGCGTAATAGCTTTTAGCTCTATGAATATCCAAACTGCATATCATGTAGGTGTTAATAATAAAATTATTACTTGGTTTTATGCTCGAAATCTACATAATACATAAAATTCGGACAAACGGATGGAACGATTTTGAAGAATCTTTCGGGCAATCTTGAAAATAGCCCAGCGAGTGATCTCGTGAAGTTTGCTAGCTATAGAATCAATGGTTTTCGTTTTGACTTTTTGGCAAAGGTAAAAATGAATATTATAAAGCTAAACAGTTTATTGCTAAATGTATAAGACAATTACTACTTCGAGAAGGAATAGAAGGATTTCGAGAAGAATTATAAGGATAAACTTTTAGGAGGAGAAGATGGCAAACGAAAGAATAGAATACTAAAAAAAATTTAAATACCTTCAAATGAGGTATTTAAAAAGACGGCCTTTAAAAAGAGAAAGGTTTTTAATTTTTTTAATTATTTGTAATCTTTGGTTCCACTACAAATGGAAACTTTAAAAAGATCTAAGCTGTAGTCCACTGACGACAACTTGCATACGGTCTGACGTGATCGGAGCAGTACCACACTCACAGAAGATCATACAAAATTTAGCTGAGTTAATTACGGTGCGTAACAGAGCGAGTACAATATCACACAATAATCTCAGAAATATTTAAACGGAAACCGCGGTCTTACGTTAATATCACTTAATCCACTGGACCACGTCGACATAAAATATATTAACACTTAAATAACCTAATAAACCTTTTACAAGATTGTTTTTTCGCTTACCCTTAAAGAACCTTAATTAAACAAATTGAGATTTTGTTACGAACGATCCGTTTCTTTTTTTTATTCTGTCAGCTATTTAATTAAACACTGAAAAATCCACTCCGGCATTTTACTGATTGCTTTTCATAATTTTATGGTATTTATTTTAACTCTTAATAAGCGATTTTAAATATCAAGAAAAATTATCTCGTTTAGAATCTTTTTTTAAATGTATACCTTTTAGAGTTCCGTAACCGAATCGTACGAACGGTATTACTACGCCTCCACTGTCTGTCCGTCTGTTTGTCTGTCTGTCAGCAGGCTGTATCTCACGAACCTAAATAATTTGAAATGTTCACAGATTAAAACCGATGAAGTGTGGTGCGAGTTGAACTTAACCAATTAATATATATTGATTCGACACCTCTCGTGTTTCTTTTACATAATATGTAAATAGTAGATAAATAGTGTTATATATTGTACGGTAGTTCGAAATCTTTCTTGCGCAAATTCATCTCGCAATTGGCCAATTTTTATTATAATGATTTAATGACGTATAATTTATCAAAATCGGTAAAGCCATTGAGCAGTGATGAGCGGACATATCATACATATGTATGTAAGTACATAAAGATCAAACACATTACCCTGCTAGTTGCCTTTGTCGCAGTTGATTAAAAATGACTTACCTCTTCAGATAAGTAATGATTTTTCAGCAAGTGCACTGCATCTTCGTACCGGGTGTCCTGCAGGTCTTCAAATCGCACCCCGCAAGGCACGCGGCCCCAGATAGAGGGCGCCTTTATCCTCTCCTCCAATAACTTCATTTTTTCAACTTCGGCTTCGGCACTTTTTGTCATTTTTACTCCTGTAAGATTCAAAATCGAAGTATTTTTATTCAAAATAGGAATTTACATTCTCTGTTTGATAGTCAAGAAAATGAATCTACCACGGTTTCGGAAAATATTACCTCAGGCCTGAGAAGAAACCGCGAAAGAAACTCAGCGGGACTTTTTTTTGTAAATATTTATAACCACGTCAAGATTGATTACAATACGTAAAATATATTGAGACATCCTGGAAGCGATCGCATTATTCCCAAGGGTGGCATCATTTATGAAATCTTTAATATTATAATAACCTCTAACACATAATCGTTTCTTTAAATTTTTTTTAACTTTGCTATAGAAGCATTTTGAACGTTTTTTGGGATCCTGTTGTGAAATCTTATACATCTCCCAACAAAAGAATTACTTACTCAACGTAGTCGAGTAGCAGGTACAATGAGTTTGTTCTTGTTCTTCGTATTGATATGATGGATATCACATTTTTTTAAACTTGTCAATGTATCTATGTAAATACATGAATAGTTACTAAATCCAAATATGAATGACTAAATTAATAGTCTTTATTGTACACCAAACAAAACATACAGAGAAATTAATACAAAAAAGTAGCCATGTACAAGCAGTAGCCTTATTGCTAAAACAGATCTTTCTAGGCGACCTTTGATAGAGGATAGAAATAGGATGGTAGAGGTACACATAGAATATACGAGTAAATTAGAAAAAATACAAATACCTACATATATAAAATACATAAACTAAATATCATATTTATATACAATATAAATACAAATATATAAGAATATATTTTATACATATCTAAATACAAACAGTATAAAAATTTATACTAGACAAACTGTTAGATTTAAAAATTTTCAGCATAAAGTACTAAACAAATTCTGTCTAACATCTTAGAATGTACATTACGTAAGCGCTTAATTTTTAAATCGTAACTTCTATCTCCTATATTTTTTTTAAACTAGTCAATACTCTCATTATTAGGCTTCTGGTCGGTAACTCACCATTAACTAGCTGTTACCCGGGACTTCGTCCACGATTGATAATTTCATGAGTATGGTATAGCATAATTGTTTTGCATTCAAATATAAGTAGACTAAATTACTCTTTATAATATCATCTATCTGCCAGTGAAAATCGCATCAAAATCGATCCAGCCGTCTCGGAAATTAGCCGGGACGAACAGTTACAGGACAGTTTGTTTTTACAACATGAATCGTATAAAAAATTATATTTAAGAAAAAGCTATCATTTTCACACTACAAATAGAAATTTTATTTATTTGTATAGATAATATAAAACATTCTTGAAACCCCCTATGACCTTTCGATACAAATCTCTTAATTGAATTAATGTCGCTGTATACCTAGACGTCTCCATATCTATTATCTAGGTATCTCGTTAACAATCTAGGAACCCAAACTTTCCGGAGCTTACCTTTGATCTAATCTGTAGCACCCTCTATATTCTACTACCTATCATCATATCATCCTTTGTAACTTATCTAATAAAACTTGATGTGGTAATTTCCTAAATTGATAATTGTTTTGTATTAAATACGATATTTAAAAAATTTGGTTTGTTATTATGTCAATGACAGCTGTGGTGACATGAAAACATTTGACACAGATAAAAAAGAAAATTTTATTTTTTTCTGAATTAGCAATGATATTTAGTTAGTATCATATAATGTAATTATTAAAATATTATAAGTATATGGACTTCAAAGATTATATATTCATACTAATATTATAATTATGAAAATAACTCTATAGATATAAATATAAGGACCTTGGAAAAAGGAAAACGTTACTTCGTCGGAAAAATTAAAGTGGGCGAAATAGTAAAACTAGAATTTCTACGAAGATAAAGTTGGAAGAACCAAATAGTAGACAGGTATTTATATATTTCTTATATCAGCGTTTCCTAACATTTGTCAACCCAAGGATCCCTTTTTAATTAAGCAAAATTTCAGGAACCCTTTAATAAACACGGAAATAAATTTCGGACAACATATTTTAGTACTGCAAAAAAAATAACTTTTTCATTAACATAATGTATCTATTAATGTGAAGGTTGGTGCTATCGGTTATAATTTGTTTTTGATATAAATAAGAGCAGAAAATGTCTTTTTAATGAGGTATGTGGGTGACAAATTTATTTATTCAATACCCATAACTACGACAAAGACCCCCATACACATAAATATACTTGCGAACCCACGAGGGTCTGCGGACCACAGATTAAGAAACCATGTCTTAGATAGTTCACTCGTTTTGTCTCCATCACTACATACGCTGTATAAATAATATATGATATAAGATGCTCCACATGCACCGCAATAAAGTAATGCGCTTTCTCATACAGATTAAAAAATTTTATTACTTGCATATATTTATATTTTAAATGTTAAATTGTATAAAATAATCGTAGTATTAAATATACTTTACGACATAATATGACAATTGCTTTTCCCTCGCTTGCGCCATTTTGTTTCGCATTCAAAATGCCTAGATCAACATCTAATAATTTATTTTTTTTAATGTCACTGCGTGATAAAATGTGTATTAAAAATAAATTAAAAAACATTACCACTTTCAATTTTTTTAACAAGTTTTAAAAATTATTAAACTTAATCTTTTCTCCAACATTAAAAATAAGTAATTAATATAAGATATCGTTTCTATAAAAACAAAAATAGATTGTTAAAGAAGACGTATTATCAAATTTTAATATTATTATGTGAATAGTATAAAATTTGTATTATTTTACAAAAAAGATTCCTCAAGTTATGATAACAAAGAGCATATTTTAAATGTTAATGTAATAATTTCAAAAACGCGTTTCGCCTTTGTGTTAAAAAATTCTTCATTAGATGTTTCATGGAATATTTTTCACATTAATCTCTTTTTCGTGTGTACTAAAACGATCTCACATACCAAAACAATATTACTTTTACTATGATTTATAAATAATACCTGTTTTATCGATGAAGCGGAACCCCAAGGTCGTATACAAGTTTAAAAAAAGTTGCAGAAATGTCAGTAAAATGGCGGCATAAGATAACTCAATCGACCTTCTTAACAAAGAAAAGAAATTAATTGATTGACTTTCTTTTTATTTTTGTATGTTATGTGATATCTCAGTTTTTGAAACTGATTTCAATAATTCTTTTAATTTCCATATAATTCCATATGGATTTGTTTATGATCCCATAGAATCAACCAAGTTTAAAAATGGAATTCCTCAACGGGGAACGCGAACTCATCTGAAACATATAGTCATTGTAAACAATAGGAACATTTTTTTACGATCGACCGTTCTATAAAAGCCATACGTTATACGTTATAAAAGTTATACGTTATTATAAAAAAAATAAACATCTATATAAAAAAAAATCATTGCCGAATATATGTAAGCACCTCACTTTGGACGGCATCTATTTGATTGAGAAAATGGTGTCTAAAGATGTCAAACCTGATTTTAATAAATATGTTTGAAGAAGTATATATCCACCTTTTCTTTTATTTTTTGTTAAAAGGTATAATGAATTAATGGCAGATAAATATGTTTAATATATTATCTTATAAAAAGTTTTTCAAATATTTGAGATTATAGCAAGAATTGTATGGAACGCACTTTAGCAATGAATTAAGAAACTTATTTAGTTTATGCGACATCTTTTTCTGGTTAAAGTTAAATAGGCGATCAAGTATCAAAATACATAAATATCTCCGAATTCGACATTTTGTGGGTTGACATATTATTGCTTATCAGCATCCAAATGTGAAAATAAAATCTAGAAACTAAACTCATTCTTTTTCCACATCTAAATTCCTTTCTTACATGAAATATTTTATCAGCAATATTTTAAACTATTCCGGTTTACACAAATGGATTTTTTTTTCGGATTTTTATAAGGTTTAGAGGTTTTCAATCCTTCTTTTGTTCGAAAAAAACCGGAGTCGAATTCGAATTTTATCGCTTTAAAAATTCATCTGATTTCCAAGTATTGCGCAGCGTTTCAGTGAGGTTTTATAGTTTTTCGGTCTAGCTGAATTAAATACTTCTGATATATATGTTCTGATATATATATTACACCTATATAATTATTAAAAGTATATGTGTATATGTAAAAAAATCACAGTATGTATAAATGAGGTAAAACGTGTGGTGTTATTGTCATGGGTGACTTGCTAACAGATTCGACTTCGGTGCAAAAAAAGGTCACTTCTATAAAAACAATAAAAAAATATATATGGAATATCGTTATAATTTATAATTATAATGTCCCTAATGTTCATCCTAACAGTCTGTCAATATGAATATTCAACGTGCGATAGTGAAAATATGTAAATAAAATAAAAACAATATTGATCGACTTCCTATTCCTTAGTAATCCTCAAATAAAAATAAAAATCACCCAAACAATACATTTTTATTATGTCGTATCCCATAAATGTAATACAAAATGATATCCGCGTATCGTTGTCTTAGATTTTCGCGATTATTATTCATTGAAATGAAACTATTTTAAACGGATTTAAATCGCGTATATTAATTATTTTTATCATCCCGACGTTTCGAGCACTTTGTAGCGTTCGTGGTCACGGGTAGACTGACGGGAAGGTCACGTGACGGGATGATAAAAAATAATTAATATACGCGATTTAAATCCGTTTAAAATAGTTTCATTTCAATGATATCCGCATTTTAAGATGAAAGTAAAGTTAAGGAAAACTGAATTCAACATGGCGTTCGTAACTAATTTGTGGGCTCCCTTATCTAAAGAGGAATCTTGGATACAGGTGACGTTTGATTAAATAAAGGGACAACCTTCGACCCTACGTTTACTTATCCGATAGGATTGTCTACACAAACGTTATTTCAGGTGACTCTTAAAGATACCATTCACGTTAGGACAGAAACACAGACACGCAAAAATATGGAATGGTCTTTCAAGCAAAAATCTTTGTTAAAATTTAAATCGGAGCACTTAATATTCATGCTAATAGGTGACGCGTCAGATTTTTCGATTTGTCATACTATAAAGAACGTGAAAATATTCTTTCTCGTTTAAAAAAAATTAAAAAAGCTGTTTTTTTTATTCGCCCTAAAATCACATACACACAAACATACGCGAGTCACAGGACTTATCATAATTGTTATGTCCTAAATTACGAATTACGATTATCACAAATTCAAAAATTTTACATGCGACTATAAAACGGATTTTGAGAGGAATTGCGTAGCTGTTATAACGTGAATGGCCCCATATGTTCATCTTAACATGCTTATTGATTTAATCATACTATTTTAATCAATCATACTCATATATACAGAACGATACAGATATACAAAGCGGACACAAAATAATTTGCTCTCTATGCGTGTGTCACGGATATCCATTCTATAATATCATTATATTGTAACGTCCCCAAAATATATATTCTATATTGTACCTTATGTTCATACTTTTATGGTATATTACAAACGGTGAAATATTTTTAGGAAAAAAATTGTTAAATATTTTATTACACACACACACGCACAAGAAAATCACACACATACTGAACAGACCACTTTACGCGTAGAATCAAATTACCACTTTGAAATCGTTGTACCATCTCATAATTAATAAACTTTAAAATGATCTTAATTTATTGTGTATGTTTTTTTAATGTTTATCACCTCAGAACTCCGTTATTTATTAATCGATTTTTAAAAATCCTTTAAGGAGTATACTTCCAGGTTGATGCCATAAAATTTTTATCGCTTAAGTATTTTGGTTTTTACCTCACAATAACATGAATATGAACCTCAAAGTTATTCAAAAACCGCGATTAAAACGATGATTGAATTAATTACAATATCAGTGAGCGATTAGATTTGACATAATTAGCAATATTGAACCATTGGCCGCTTAATAGATATTCGAGAGATTCCGATCATGCTGAATGCAATATGAGTTATGTTGATTACTATTATAATTATTATTTGAATTTGTGGAATAGTACTTTGATTTCTCGGCAAATATACCTACATACAATTTCAAAAAATATTTGTTAGTTAAATTGAAACGTACTACTTGAAATGATACGCGGGACTTTGTTTTTACAACCTATTTTGTTAACAATTGACAATTAAATTTCATTCTATGACTTTGAAGCTTTTAGCTATTATCAAAACTTTATACTAAAAAAAGTATACGTATACACTTGCTACAATAAATCAAAAGATTTTGATATATTATTTGAAACTATTTGCAAAAAACATCAATCTCTAAATAAAAATAAAAAAACATTTAGTGTAATACATCGCTTACCTTAACACATCAGCCACTAAAAACAATCATCAAAAGACCAGACCACAAACATACGTTTCTCATTGCACTAATTAATTAACAAACTCTTAAAGACCGGTAAAATCGGTAAAGACGAACAAACACTAGCGGTAATTGCCGTACCAATTACGTCGCCTTTACCGAAAACTCAAATACATAAAGGAAAACATACGAAACGTGTTTTCCGTTGCAGAAAAAACCTGCCAAAACGCTGCCAAATACCGACTGGCACGGTTTACTCGTCGAAGTAACCGAATAAAAACGGAAAAAATAAATCAATATGTTTATGGTGAAGGTAAAAGTTTTGTACGGTGGTTCGATTCACACGACAAGTACGATCTCGCGTGTTCAAGATTTGAAAAGGAAACAGATTGATTCATAGCTTTGCTTATAAAAATTATGCTTAAAATTTGCTACGGTAGAATATACATAGACGCGCAAAATTTTAGCTTTCTTTTGACTTTGCTGTTGACGAATAAAAAAAATCCATTGGAATATAAAAGCAATTGTACCTACCATTCTTTTTTGACCCGACTACGCAACACAAGGGAGGCTAATGTGTTTATCAATCTATGAATATATGTATGCATGTGAGTTTTTACTTTAGTAGCACTTTTTAGATCAAACGCATGGGCCGATTTTTTTAATTGACACGTCGTTTAACTCGTCTTGATGGCGCGAATGTCATAGAAAGCATGAAAATTTGGAAAAATCAAAATAGCCGATTTTGGACGTGAAAATGTTGAAAACAAAATGTAAATCGTCGAACTATGTCACGTGGGATATCGTTGAATAGATATTTAAAAATTCATTTAGGTTTCTCATATCGTTTCTCAATCAGAATTACCGTTTAGGACCCACATCGATTTAAAGTTGGTTCGTAACGATTCTCAGTGCAGATAGTCTTATAACGCAGTCGGGTTTTGACTTTTTAAATTAATAACTTGTACACTAATAATATTTCGGCAAATGAAACTTATTATTATAATATTGGGACTTTAAACCGAACACTTAATGCTATATGTTAGTTATATATACATATAAACAGAAAATGAACGATATAGATCGTGAAAACACAGATCTGAAATTGACTAAACCAATAATTTACAATTTAGGTACAATAGATATGAAATCAGCACTAGAATCAATTAGGCGTCAACGATTAATCACGGAAGCATTCGCGTTGCACATTCATCACACGGGTGATTGTCGATCAATCTTATATGCGATTCGGTCATTTGCCGACCGAAATACTTAGCTGGCTGACGTTATTTAGTACACAGATGTACTTATACATGTTATGTTTATAATCTATGATAAAACGAAATGTATCAAAGACACTAAATTAAAAAGGTTTATTGAGAATACTGTAGGAAGTACCTAGATGATTAGTGTTTTTTTTTTAATTTTTTTGGTAAATTCTTTTGTTTTTTTATGTCATAGTTAAAAATATTTTGAAGATCATCATAGACAATTTTTTATTTTAAAAATAAGGTTCGTCTATTTAAATTTTAATCTAGCTTGTAATGTACTTCTGTCCGTTCAATCATCTGTCTTGTAGAGTCTTTATTATTTTAGACAATTGTCAGGGAACTGTTAATTTTATTTGTATTTGAGACAGTCTTCAGTGTTTTAGATATATTTGTTATAGTGGCAAAGTTAGCTAATTGTTTGAGATGGTTTATCACAAAATATTTAAGATAGTCTTCTGTGTGTAAGATAGGATTCATTGTGAAGACAATCGCTGTCCGCCTGACAATCACCAATGGCTGACTGAATGTATACTGTATATAACACTTGGAATTATAAAATACTAATTGGATGCTGATAAGCAATAATGTGTCAACCCACAAAAAGTCAAATTTGGAGATATTGATGTATTTTGGTACAACGTCACCTATATAACATTATTCAAAAAAATTGAAATCATCTAAACTAAATAAGAATGGAAAAAAGTTTTTTTACTCAATGTTTCGAATTTCAGGTGCATTCCATATTTCGCAATTTATAAAATAACCTCAAATATTTCAATATTTATTATTAGTTAACATAATAAATAAACCTATGTACTTTTGATTCATTATACATTTTATCAAAATAATGGAAATGGATATATACGTCTTCAAATAATTTTATTAAGAATAGGTTTGACATGTTTAGACGTCATTTTCTCAAAATGAAGTCCATGTGGCTTGGCACAGTATTGCATATCAGCATCCAATTATAGTGCCGAATGTAATATACAGTTATATGTAAATCAAAATTAAAGATAGTCAGCGAGAATTTTTAGTTTTTTTGTTGGTATCACTGATTTTAAAAATAACTTATTGCAATAGAGCTTAACTGTAGCCTACTGACAACAGCTCGTATACGAACTGGCTCGACCGGAGCAGTAGCTGCATTTCGTACGGTGACGGAGAGCGCCAGAAGGTGAACCACCTCCCCCTTCCTTACCTCACTATAAATTTTCTTACACTTTATGCTTTTATTGTAAACCTATTCCTTTTTTGAGCTGGCAACCCATTTGTTCCTCTAGTGCTGCAAATGTCCATAGGTGGAGATGATTACTTAACATCAGATGCTTGCCAGATATTTTAACTATAAATTTAATAAAAGAGTTACGGCGAGTCGTTTCATTTTGACTAAACAGTAATAGTGCTAGTAAGCCGCCGTATCCCATTACCACTTTGAATTCGCCTGTCATCGCTTCGCAAACTATTCGTTTTAAATCGCCTACGTAACACTTCGCCTTGATGAATAAAAACTATCAAAAGTACTAATAATCACCTCAATATATTTAGATATAACATATTACAATTAATGGCATTTAAATTCTATTAGCGATACATGATATCGATGAAACATATCATTAATATATTTTAAACCTATAAATGAAATGGCGTGTAGAAATCAGTTAGCGCATAAATTATCATTTAGTACGAGATCGCCAGTTATTATTAATGGCTGCCTCGGATGAAAGGAGGATTTATGTTCTGACTAATCTACATAATGCTCTGATTTTGGTCTATATAAATCTAAGGCCTAAGGATAATAACTTTCAATAACAACGTTGATTCATTTCTCAATTATCTATGAATATCTCGCAGCTTTTATTGATTTTAGCTAATCTAACCTCAAGGAACTGCATTTAAATGAATAGGCTAGACAAGAAGTTACACATAAGCAATCCAAATCATTTGCTTAGTTGTTTAATTAAATGACTGAATATAATTCAGGCCGCAAGTTAAACGGTGCCGTATAGCAAAATGGCTAGACTGTTAGTTTAATGAATGATTCAGCTAGTTGGCTTTGATAGATATGCAAATATAAAAAAGGTTGAAAATTTTGTTTGTTTTAATACGCTTATCTCTGTCAGCAAATATCGGTTGTAAAGCAAGGAAACAATATGAATACGTGTCTTTGCTGATAAGAAAATGAAAACATAAAAAAAATTAAAGCGACCGCAGATTGCACTAATGAATACAGCGATTAAATTCAAAAAAATTTACAGGATAACGCCGTGTCCGTACCTAAAGTCGAATTACGTCCCATCCATAAATCAAGCAACATAAATATTAATGTAGATGTCACGAATGACTCGCCATTAACATATCATATTCCCGTCATGTAGGACCGGCCTTAACGTGACTTTTGTACGAAAATCTCATTTCACCTAAAACGCTGGGACATTTTAAAGTCCGAGGTGCATTTTAGTGGACCTCGAAAATGTTCGTACATTTAGTGTTGTATTTTAGAGAATGGGGTCTTTATTTTAGAAAATAGTTATTATATCATATTCTAGAACGACGGAAAAGATTACAAATATAAGAATATATCGCGGTATAAAAAAAGTAGAAAAAAAGATCAGCTGATTTTCCAGTGTAACAATCATCTTCCAAATTCTGTCCATTTTCAATATTAAATCAATAAAGGATGAAGAATATAAAACTATAGGAAATCTAAGAATATTCTTCTATAGGTACAGTCTATTCTTTTTTCCTTTTCTTATTTAGCAGACAAATATAGTGTACTTCTTAACACATAAGGGCTAGATATGAGAAATTATCGATCGAATGATTGAACTGATGAACATTTTTTATAATAAAAAAAAATACAATGAAAAATAATGTTCGAAAACTCTTGATTTTTATTCCGGATTGTTACCAAATAAGCAAGTGTAGAAAAATCGACACGGTCGAATGCATCTCAGCGATCCCGTGACGCTCCAAGAGAGGCGTGGTAATGTTGGTTTTTAGTGGGTAGTCGGTTCAACAAAGTAAAGAAGTAAAGTAACAGCCTGTAAATATCCCACTACTGGGCAAAGGCCTCCTCTCCTATTAAGGAGAAGGTTTTAGAGCTTAATCCACCACGCTGCTTCACTGCGGGTTGGCGGATATACATGTGTCAGAATGTCTTCTGACACATGCAGGTTTCCTCACGATGTTTTCCTTCACCGCCGAGCTCGAGATGAATTTAAACACTAATTTAGCACTTGAAAAATCAGTGGTGCTAGCCGGGTTTGAACCCGCGATCATCGGTTGAGATCGACATGTTCTAACCACTAGGCCATCTCGGCTCTTTAACAAAAGTAAAGAAAAAAAGACTATAGCCATAATCGATGTGAAATTCATCCAAACCGTCTCATTTCACTGGCATCCGGTATATCAGTATGCATGAAGAAACATATAGTTCGTCCAAAATTAATTTATGATATGTAGAACAATAAATATTTGTTTAGCTGTTACCGTAATTCCAAAAACGAAGGATTGTTTATTGAAATCCGTCAAACTATTTAGGCTGTAGAACGTGGCAATGAATTAAACATATAAATCAATACATCAATATATAAATACCCATGCTATTGTTGATAGGACGTTCGAAAAACAGAACCCTCTTTCAGCAATCGGTTACAAAAAAAAATTAAGAAAATCTGTCATAAAAAATGATGACACTTAATCGGTAGATAATCAATCCGCGTGGAACAACGTCTTAGTTTAAATTCCGAATCCGTATCCTAAACTCGTGTTTAGGATAAATTATTTCATTAAAACAATAGTGGCATGAAATTAATAATTATCTAACGGGTATTTAGATGCTGATAAGCAATAATGTGTTAAACCACAAAAGTGAAATTCGGAGATATTGATGTATTTTGATACTGTATCACCTATTTAACATTATTCAATAAAAAATGAAGACATATTTAAACTAAATAAGTACGGAAAAAAGTTTTTTAATTAATTGTTTCAATGTCGTTCCATATTTTGTATGTTATACAATAATCTCTTATATTTAAAAAAACTTTTTATTAGACAATATATTAAATATATCAACCTGCTTTTAATTCATTTAAAAAATAAAAGAAAATATGGATAAATACTTATTCAAACTTTTTTTTTAAGAATAGGTTTGGCATCATTACACGCCATTTTCTCAAAATGACGTCCGTGTGGCTTAACACAGTATTGCTTATCGGCATCCATTTCACGGTATTACACATTTCTTTCCTCTATAATAGAATTTAAAACTATCAACCGGCGAACGGTCTCGCTTGATCGTGTTCAGTTTTCCGCTTGTCCATCGCACGCATTCTTTACTCAGCCGAGTACACACGTCTAAACGACGTACGCCGAAGTGTATTGGATAAAGTATAGTTTATACACTAGGAAAATTTCTTATATTTTGTTTAGAGGAGTTTTACATTTTTAACCGACTGCGTGATGCAAAAGAGGGTAATGTGTTTATCAAGTCTATGTAAAATACTATCTATGTATGTGGGATTGTACATTTGTGGCACTATTAAGACCAAACCCATGGACCGATTTTGATAAACACACGTCGTTTAATTCGTCATGACTGCGCGAATGTCACAGAAAGAATAACTATGAAAAACATAATGGCGGATTTTGGACGCTACAATGTAAAAATAAAAAGTCAAGTGGCGTATTGTTAAATCAAAAAATCATTTTTAGGTTTCTCATATCAATTTTCCATCAAAATTATCGTTTAGGATATATATATACGAGTATATCTGTGGTCTTGTTATGCAGTCGGGAATTAGATTTTTTTTAATTAATTAAACTTGTTAGCTTACTCTCTTTGTTCGTAATATTTAATCTTCGTTATTCGTGTATTATTGTATGAGCTTCTTTGTTGCATCATAATTTCGAAATTCCTAAACCGATGTAGTAGCAATCATATGACAGCACTAAAATCTTTATATTATCTTGGTTACCATGGACTAGGTGAAAACTAGGTAATAGTATTTTTTTAATTTTCATCATTTATACGCATTAGCCCACTGTTAGAAATAGGCCTCTCAAAATCCAAGCTATTACGCACGATTTTCGTCGTCTCTCATCCATTTCTTACCAGCCAATTTGCACAGATCTCTACAATCTTTTATGAAAATAGCTGGCAAACGAGCAGATAGGTCACCTTATATTAAGTAATCACATCGACCAGTAAACATTTACAGCACCTTTGACTACACAACAAAAAAGCATTACCGGCTTCAAATAAAGAATATGGTAAGAAGATACTAACTCCCTTCGCATGGAAGTACGGGAAGGAATAGCAAGGGAAATTAGTAAACAACCTAGGTTAAGGGAGCCGGAAGCCTACTTTCTTTAACTTCCCTAGCTAGCTAGCAAGCCTTAGGACGCCCTAAATTACATTTGCCAATTCGCGATCTTGACTCAAGAACTTATCTTAATCTCGTTTTGCTTTCAATTAAATATTAATTTATATTGAACGAATGAATGAACGATATACTTTTGACATTACATGTGTATATACATGGTACCTCCTTATATTCATTCAATATTTTCATTCAGAGGATGCGCATCTAACTGATGCGTCTCAGTGTATGAAAATATAGAGAATTTTATTTACCAGTTTATCTCAAACTTGGCACTTGGCCCAGTGTAAAGCAGGCACTATGTGGTGTATTTAATAGGGCTGGCGACGTTTAAGAAATACAAAGAAGGTAAATGATTTACGTTCATAGCAAGTCTCTAAGACAAGAAAACCAAAATCAATTAATTTAAAAAATATATTTTTGTATTTGAATTACCAAAACCATTCATATTTAATATAACAGGTCTTATCGCGTGACCACGACCACGACCACGTGACCACGAGTCAGCTCGTGACCACGGCGAATGTAATTTCGTCGAAACGTCGGGCAATAAAAAGGTATTACTACTATTAGTTATCGCGATAAGACCCGTTATATTAAATATGAATAGTATAAATCGCGAAAGTTTAAAATATATAATTACCAAAACCATTTTTAAACATGTATTTTTGTCCTTAATGTATTTTAAATATTTTGGAATGCTAATTGATTTTATTAAACATAATAAAAACAAAAAATAGCTGGCTAATTAAACTATTTTGTTTTTTAAGTCAAGTTACCTACATATATTTAATATTTTTTTTGTACTTGTAGTCTAGTCCGTTAATAAACGTTTAATATTATTAGATTTATTTAGAATATAACTTTTAGATAACGAAAACGACCTTTTTGACTGAACTACATATAGAATATTACCATAGAAAGCTTGTTTGTTTCTAGTCTAAGTCAAATTACTGCTGCGTAAAATTAATCAATGAGTCAGCACAATAAGTCAACAAAAACGTAATAATAATTATAAACGCATCACACTCCACGGCCCCCATTAAGATCTCATGACCTTGTGTCGGGGGTCCGGAAACACTTACAACACTAACACAAACACCCAGACCACGACAAACATCTGTATGGCCAATACACATGTTTGCCGTGAGCGGGGATCGAACCCGCGACCGTTAGCGCTTTAGTCAGTTGCAGTGACCATTGCGCCAACGTGTCTGTCAAACGTAAAATTTAGTCAAATGAAAAGAAAGGATGTTTAATTTTTTTTTTTTATAATTAAAAGTTTAAATTGTATATTTTCTTACAATACAAAACGGATTTAAAAAATAATAAAATGTGTTTTTACATTTTTAACTGACAAAGTTGGAACGATATTGAAGAAAAATTACTCCATCAAAACAGTATTTACCCTCTTGACAAAAGTCTATAAATGCTTACGCACGCCGAAGGATGTTATTTCTTTTCAAGCGCCGGGTGTATACAAGATACATTGTAGCTGAGGCAGTTCTTATATTGGCCAAACTAAAGGTACCATAGCAGATAAGGTCAAAGAACACATAGCGGCGGTGAAAAACACACAGAGAGATTAATCTGCAGTGGCTGAACATCTTTTAAACTCGGGAACAAACCATTTGATTGAGCTTCATGGCCCAAAGGTTCTCTCGACGGACAAAAATTATAATTACCGCTTAGTACGGGAAGCAATTGAAATTTAAAAACACAAACTTTCAATCGCGATGAATGATTAAAATTGTCGTCCGCTTGGAACCCGGTGATATATAAATTAAACAAAAGTGAAGTACCTCGAACAATGTTTGCGCGAACCGATTGTGTTAGTGTATTGTGCTCCCAGCATTATTATAACGGTAGGGACAATTTTCATATTGTGAAGGTAGGTGAAGAAATTTTGCGCAGTCGCCGCCGGTGAGCGCGCGGTACACCAGTCAGCTCGTGACCACGACGGATGCAACTTTGCCAAACGTCGGACAATAAAAAAGGTATTACAACCATTAGTTATATTAAATATGAGTGGAAAATGAATTTTATATCTTATTATTATTAATTTATTGACTCTTTATAACTATAAGGTTTATATTTCAATCTTTTAAACAAACTTCAATCAACTCCAGTTTTCCGCCTGTCCGGCGCATGTTGTCTCACTCAGCCGAATACACACATACGTGTCCTCGGTCCGCTAAAGTGTATGAAAATAAAGAAAGTTTTATTTCCTAGTTTATTTAAAACTTGGCACTAAGCCAAGTGTAAAACGTGGTCATATATCGTAGGGCTGCCGTTTAAATAACTATATAATTGTTATTTGAAACCTTATTCTTGGGATCAATGTTATTTGGTGTTGTTATTTTATTAGAATATAGTATGACCAGCAAAAAAATGCACGTTGGAACATAAAACGATCTTAATACCTTAAGGCATTCTCTACCAGTCAACCTTTATGTGGAACATATATTTATGAATAAGTATATAGTTTTTGCAAAACCCAAAACAAGTATAAAAAAAGCTTATTCTTATTATTTTTAATTTATTTATAATTTTATTGTTTGCGACCTCAGGACTCCGTTATTTGTTAACCGATTTTGATTTTATTTTTATTAGATTTTTTTTTTATACGAGTCCCATAGATTTTTTTATCGATTCAGTAATTTGGATGACCAAGTCAAAGTAAACGAATTGCATATTTTGCTTTCGAATTAGGTTCCTTTTTTAAGTCTTAGTTTTAAAATCAAAATCACAATATTTTTATTCAAAATAGGAATTTACATTCTCTTTTTGAACGTCAAGAAAATGAATCTACCACGGTTTCGGAAAAGTATATAGTAAGTATATTTTATTTTTAAGAACCTTTTTGTATTATCAACAAATTCCATTATCAACTCACATTCCTAGAACCTAATTTTATTATCAAAAGAACGTAAAAATTGGATACAGAAGGTAAAACAAAAATATCGAGTTATATACACAACATTAAATCATATGTGAATGTAGAAAAAGGATCTGCAACATAATACCATTCCCTCTATACACATCACGAGAAAATATCCTTTTTTCCACTGAAACATATTTAATTTAACACAAACAGGGTTTTATGAAAAAGTATAACGAATTTCCTGTACTCTTAAATATACGGGTTTCTATTGCCAAATAAAAAATGTTAGTAAGATGGGAAAGTGAAGGAAAAGTCTTTACTGTGTAGGTTATAATTTTTACTTGCCTGCCGTAGGGTGGTTATGTTTTCCGAGCATATATATTTATATTCGGTATCTCTACAGCCTAAACTGTTTGACGGATTTCAACATATGAAGTAACATTAAATTCGTCTCAGTTGTGGGAGTGAAATAGGCTTTATTATTTCCCGGAATTTCCGGTGAAACGGAAATTACACAAGAAACAGCGAAATCCAATACCACCATCCAACTTTTGTTATACTTTCTTCAGAGATTCGTGTCTGTAATTTTGTCAATATTAATACAAAAAGCACTCACTCTCGGTTAAGATATGCAAAATCAATTGACTATTTATGTCTTTTTTCAAACGTTTAGCTTGCCTTGTTTGAGTCTTGTGTGTGTAAAAATTAAGTCATTGAAATTTTACTTACTTCCTGTTGATCAATTTATAGTAAATTTGGGGCACACTGGGCTAAGGTCTCCTCTCCTATTAAGGAGAAGGTTTAGAGCCTAATCCATCACGGCGCTCCACAGGGGGTTGGCGGATATACATATGTCAGAATTTCTCCGGGCACTTGCAGGTTTCCTCGCGATGTTCTCCTTCACCGCCGAGCTCGAGATGAATTTAAATACAAATTTAGCACTTGAAAAGTCAGCGGTGCTAGCCGGGGTTTGACCCGCGATCATCGGTTGAGATCAACGTGTTCTAACCACTAGACCATCGTATGATTTAAGTACCACTTTAAATCAAATATGGTAGTTACTACAAAATATGGGATTCCATTTTCTTATAAGTCCTTTAATATGAATCTATAACCGGTCTTAGCTAGTAAAATATAGTACTACGTCAAAATTGTCCAATCCAAGATGGCGATAGAAACAATAATGGCGAATCACAGCGTTTAGAAAATGCATTAAAATTTCAATAGTTACTAGTGAAGCTAATTGAGTTTGGAGTCATTTGATTTTACTCGTAATGTAAATCCTAATAAGCGGAGTAACGAGATTCTGACTATGGAGTCAAACGATGGACATTGGAACTATTCAACGGTTAAAAGCAACCTCATCGTGTTTAGATTTATTCCGTAAATTTTAACAGTTTGTTAATATTATACTTAATATACCTAAGAATTAAACAACAATATGTAAGTATCGATTTTTTTGTCCATTCTTCTCGTTAGAATCTACATTCCGAATCGGTGGTAACTTCCCGTTAATATAAATACTAGCTTTTTTTGCTTTTATTCAAAAGGGCTTGTATGAGCGTACTCGAATAAAATAGATTTTAATTTTGAATAACATCAGTCGTTAATTTAGTATAACAGGAGAAAGGGCCAACATTGAAACGGACTATTACTCAGTACGAGTAACCTTATATCGTTTAAATTCCAACTATTATACATGTACCATTACGACCGTGTTCCGGGTCAAACGGCCGTATAAATTCTCTATTACAATACCTGTTACAACACTCTCACTATCATATTTCACTTAGTTATAAAACGAGCACAATCGGATAACGTAACACACACTAAAATGCTGCAAAACCTCCATATACATACATATGAACGTTTTGCAGCATTTTAGTACCACATTTAAAAAATAATATTCTTTTTTAATATTGTACGTGCTATTCAAGTATCTTGTAATTTTTAAACTGCTTAATAACAGCGCCTGGCGTTTAAACGTTATCTATGAAAACAATATCACGTATTTCCTTAGACCAAATTAAAGAGCGATTTTGACATAGTAAAGTTGACTAGGCTTCTATTTTCTAAGACGAACTCCGCCAGCTACGAGCGGAGCGTCGTACGGGAGGGGCAGCGGATGCGCATGCGCAAGCGATCCCGAGGCCTCTCCATCTCCGTGCTGAGAAAGTCTATCGCAGGGGTTTTAGTGAGTATAAATCGTACATAACACATAACCTGATCTCCCCCCCCCCCCCCCCCAGGAATCAGGTATCGTTTCGAAGATTTCCCCTACGTAAAAAAAAAAATTGTATTTTAAAATCCGCCATATTGTGTCCGCTATGTACACGTTTGTGTTTATAATACCTATCAGCAAAATATATTTCTGTCAAAATTATACAAAAGTATATTTGCAAATAATATTAAATTAATTATTTAAGCTCAATATTTTCTATAGTTTATTAACTTTATCGTTACCTTGCAACCTCGGAAGTTAAATTTAGATTCCACAGTAAAGTTCGTGCCTATCTGTTATTTATTCAAAATACAATTTTTATGAACAACTAGCTGTCTCGGCTGACTTCGTACCGCCTAAGAATCGATACATATTGTGTTTAACTTACCTATGTATATAATATATGGAAGCTGATAAGCAATAATGTGTCAACCCACAAAAAGTCATATTCGGAGATATTGATTTATTTAGGTACTACATCACCTATTTAACATTATTTAAAAAAATGTTGTCATATTAATTACGTAAGTGCGGAAAAAAGTTTCGTAATTAATTGGATCGAATTTCATGTGCGTTTCATTTTTTGTAATTAATACAATAATCTCAAATATTTAACTAACTTTTTATTAGATAATATATTAAATGTATCAGTCTGATTTAAATTCATTATATATTTTATCAAAAAATAAAATAAAAGATGGATATATACTTCTTTAAACATATTTGTTAAGAATAGGTTTGACATCTTTAGACGCCATTTTCTCAAAATGAAGTCCGTGTGGCTTGACACAAATTGCTTATCAGCGTCCATATATTGTAGGCCTTTCCATACAAAATGAACGAGAATTTTATTTATTTTTTTGCCGTTTTATTGATTAAGCTGAAATAGGGGCGCAAACGAAAATAAAATCATAAAAATCGATCCAGCCGTTCTTGAGTTAACTAACCAGACTATATTTTATATATATAGATTTTGATAATGACCAATTAAAATGTGTCTTATCTCGAGCTAGCACATTGTGCTGTTTTGTATAAGAATATGACGATATCAAGGTTCATACGTTTAGCTTTAATACGTTAAAAATCTTGTCCGCATGAAATGGTGGCAAGAATCCTAGCAGCATTTTCGCTTTAAAGCGCAAATCCTATTTTTAGTTGCATATGATACATGACACCGGAAATAGAAAACACGGATCGAGTTTTAAACTGTGCGACGTTTCCCGTAGCATGAAAAGGTGATTGATCTATTTGATATGGAAATTCATTTTGTTATTCTGATTCTAAGTTATTCCGTTAACTATAATTAAGATAGAATTTGTTTATAGAGAAAAAAAAACTATGTACTTTTCTTTTTTTCTTCGGCTTCAAGGTTCTGTCTCCTGCAAACATGACAATGACATTCCACATATAAAGTTGGTTATTAGGTAAGACAATGGTCTTCCCGAGATAAATGTAACTAAAGCAAAACCAGCTTTATATTATTTCCTATTTTCTTTGTCCAAAACAAAATATTTTCAACGTAATGAAACATGAATTCGCACATTCAAAGCCGCTAGTAAAACCAAGTTGAAAATACATAATGAGAGTATTACGCTTCGTGTAGTGACCACACGTCAATTTAAGGGTAAGCAAGATTGGTTCGCAGTATGTGATCAGAAAACTACGGCTTTATACTGAGGCAATTCGGACGGGTCGTTCGTTCGGACGATCGTTTTATGCGCCCCCTGTGTATAAGGCGTTGGATAGAGTGACCATGTTGTTTAAAAACTTTTGAGAAATAATTAATTATAATAATAAAATTCCCATTCATTTTTCTCGCTCGCTAGAAAATTCTTTTAGTTGCCTCACTCATAACAAGTAACGCATCGTTAATTATTAAATAAAATAAATTAAAAAATAAATAACTAAAGCATTAATTATTACTTTACTTTAATTTTCAGTAAGATATAATATAATAATATTCAAGAAAACCTTATATTTGGATCCCAAAAATGTACGGCTCGTAATTGGCTTATGGCCGATATGAGTGACCACTTCTATTTGGCCTGCGTAAATCGTGCGTTGTCATATAGCTTCATATAATGTTGTATCATAACAGCAAACGATATATTATATAAATGATTATTTATATATTATATATATAAATCATTGTTAAGACACTATAATGCTATGATGTGCAAGTATTTACCATCAGCAGACGAGACTACTAGGTAATATTCGCATTTTCACGGTGAATGCGACCGAGGCATAATTTTTTTTTTTAATTTCGCCGTTCGTTGAAGACGAAATGTCTGACTTCTTAAAAGGAGAAGGTTCTCATTAAAAAAACAGAAAAGATATACGTTCATTTTCAATTACATATGATCGTTGTTAAGATCGAGTTAGTAGTCTCGTTTTAATTTAAAATAACTGGAATTAGTGTGTAATCCAAATAGACGAAATTACGTATGTCGCTGTTGAAGTTGATTTTAAAAATCAATTCTTAGTTACAATATAAAGTAAGACTGTCCAATATGTATAGCAAAACGTCCAACCCCTTAATCGATGGTTGGTATGTCGACTACTCCACTGAAGGACCCCTATAAATATTTATGTACGAACATTCACGATGATAAAGTTGATATTAATATCTTTCTGGAAAATACTCCGTAAATACATTTAAAGCGATGGCAATTTTTCTATGTATTATTTTACAATGTTTAAATTTAAAATGTTAGGATATTTTTTATAAATGCGATTAGGTACTCACTGTTACAATTTCATGCATATACCGCTAATTCGATTTTAATAAAAAAAATTGATAAGTCGAATACAGGTATTAAAGGGCAAAATGGAAATGTACGTGTTGACCGGGTTGACCGAGTAAAAAATGTTTAAATTTAAATACACAGGAATTTTTTTTCGACTTACTGTCATAAATTCGAAAATCAACGAAAGTTGTTTCAATTTTATAATCTATTTTTATTTTTTTAATAATAAATATTTCCCTAATACCATTAATTTATTATTTAACATTAACAGTTTAATTTAACCAATGGTTTTATCATTTTTTGCATATTGAGCATATCGGAACATTTAAATCTCATATGACGTACAATGTACAAATACTTTCCAACGTCATTAATTACTTTTTACATATGTTTATGGACAAAAAAGCCTAACCCTTCAGGGAATATTCCATATAAAAATGTATCCCATTGCATTTAAACTGTTAACTATTAAGTAAAAACTTAATTTACGTCGAAAACAACATGAGTATTATTCTAGAGTTGAAATTCGGTCTCGTACTTTTTGTCTGTGTCTCTCTTTACTTTTGGTCTGTACACACTGGCAATACTAACAGTGTAAAAGTAGGTGCGTGTCGGTGTACAGTGAATTGTTTATTAAGACCCTAAAATATTATTTATTGCTAAAGGAACAAAAATTATTTAATAAATGTTGTAATTTTTAATGCACAAAATAAAGTTTACTATATTTTTTTTATTTTTTTTGTGTTTTATTATTATCTTATTTATTTCAAAAACATATTTCATTTTTGTTACACTGATTATAATCAAAACGACTTACGACATTTTATCATCGTTCGAACAACATAGCGGGAAAATTTAAGCCAAACAAAAAAAGATCCGCCATCTTGACCAATCATTTTACATATTATAAGTACTCGCACGAATATAATAGAAATTCAACAACCCATAGCCAATTACGAAGACAATCAGGGATTTTATTAGGTACAAAATGTTGCCGCTTGTTACGTTGGCTCACGTCCAAGCCAGAATTGCTTCGCCTTATACGTTACTAAGACCACTACAGGCTAAGAACACAAAATGAACGACCTATATAAGCTAGTGAATTTTGTTAATCTAATTAGAAATACTTAAATCCTAACAACAAAAGCCAGTCTGCAATATACATGCGAGAAAAGAATGCTTAATCTTTTAAGAAACTAGGGTTGTTTAGATACGACTAAAGCCCGATATTTAAAATTTTACTAATTATTTTTGTTTTAAATAAAAATAGCTTAGTTCAAAGAGATAAAATACCATAAAATAATTTAGTTTTGCCTTTTTTATTATATATATATATTATTGGGGTTTCAGTCATATCTAAGTATAATACTTTTAATTATTTTTAAAATTTATATATTTTTGATTTATTTTTCTTGTGCCCAAATGACCCGGTGAACAGAATACTTTGATCTCAACCGTGATAGTGGAAAATTCAAGAATTCAAATCCGGGTTTTGACACTTATATGCTTTCGAATGAATTGTATTTGTGTGTGTGTGTGTTAAAATTTAAATTCACCTTGTGCTTGATGATATAGCAAACCAATATAAGACGATTGAAATTCTGAGATGAATGTCTGCTAATTCGCGTTGAACAGCATCGCGGAATAATCTCCAACCCATATTACGGAAAAAGGCCGACGCACTTAGTCTTTTACAGACACTAAATTCACAATACAAACTTTTGTATAAAAATTATACATGCTTTTAATTTTCAACTTTATAAGCAATTTATGTAAAAACGTTTGATTATACACGTGAGAGGTAGCAGCAGAGTATTTTCAGAAGCAGGCCACGATGTCATCGAGGTAAAATTAATTTTGTACAAGCGTGAAACTCAATTACCACATTCTAATAATGTTACCTACCCTTGTTTAATAACGAATAATATTCTAAGCAATAAAATGTTTACAAGGGTTATAGTAACTTATTAAGTTTGAAGAAGTTCGTTTTTCATAAGGAGCTAACTTATCTATTTGGATATTCTGGTAGTATTAGTGAAAGTTGACAATAAATATCGTATTATTTACTTCCACTTTTACGTTTTCTTACACATTTAAATTAAGTATTTATATTTATGGAGATAGTATTTCAGATTTTATCTAAACTAGAGATAGTTCAACTATACTTAGGTATAATCATAGATTGAGATCTATTTTAAATAGTTTCGATATTATAATATAGTTTCTATAATAATTTCATCTGCTTATAAGTTATGTCTCGTCTTGCAATACAATGATCAAGAAATAGTCGCCATTCATGGGTTAAGTTATAACTGATGATCCCAAGTTGATATCTCGACTATCGCCGCTGAGTTTTCAAGTACTAAATATGTATTCAAATTCATTTCGTGTTCGGCGTTGAAGGAAAACATCGTGATGAATCCTCGACGTGTCAGGGAAAAATTTGACATATGAATCAAGCTCCTCATAAAAGGAAAGCTTTAGCCCAGCATTGGGGCAGTCACAGGCTGTTATAGTTAAAGTCACCATCCTTAAATGCGTAGCAGAAAGATTTTATTAAACCTATTAAAATATACCTATTCGGGATCCTATAATTGACCCTTTTTATGTTAATTTAGCATAAATATTGCTGAAAAAGATCAAAACAACACATTTGCGACTTTAATTACAAATTATAGCGAAGTACCGCAGCGTCAAGCCCTAATGTTGTCAAAATTCATCGAAGCATTACATGGAATAGCTTCATGCGCTACATTCCATCAGTCTAACTCAATAATACCTGTTTGCCGAGAATTACACTTATACGTTTTGCTCACGGACTTTAATAAAGACTTACATACGTTGTTTGATTTCTTTATACCTTAAAGAATTTACCGTCGGTGTCTATATTTTTTACATCAACGGCCCTTGTAAGATTATTTAAGCTAAAAAATTGAAATCTAAATTTTAATTTCTTGTATTGGAAATTTTTGTATAAATAAAGCCATAGTCAATTTATAAAGCTCGAAAAAGTTGTTTGATGTAATATTTTTTTTATTTTTTTTGGCAATAAAATTGTTATGTAAATGTTTTGTATTCAAACGGTTTTAAATCTTTTTAAAATATCAACGGGTAAAATTAAATGATAATCAATATTGAATACAGTTTTGAATAAACTGCGAATTGCTAGAATCTAATTGATCACTGTCTGTAATGTATCTAAATCCTACATTCCATTAAATAAACAAGTAATTTAAACATAAACATTTAATTCCAGGCGTACTAACTTTAAAAACTTAATTATCTAAGAATTTTAAAAAATAAAGTCTAATATACGTTGTCACCTTGCTGAAATGAAAGTAATTTTACATTAAAAATTATATTTAAGTGTTCCTCTTTGCATAATGCGGGCCTCACTTTTACACACGCTCGTGCCCCGTTTTCGGACAACCTAATTAAAATATTTCGCTTGCTAAAAAGTAAAAGTTCAGTGTCGACGTAATTATTGCTTTAAAAATGTTTTATATGAACGTTAAATTTTCGTAAATAACTGCTGTGGAAGATTTTCGTATAATTTTGGACTGGAAGAAAATAATTAAGTTGTTAATCATTGTTGCTGAAATCGTCCCTGATATGTAAATAAATAATTGAGATTAACTCTTTATCTTGTACTCTTATATTTTTTGGTTTAAAATAAGGTGAATGATTTTAAAGTTACTCATTAGTAATCTGAAGTTTTTCCAATAAAATCTCACTGGCCAAAATGTTTCTATTCGCCTGCATTAGGTTATTAAGGATTGCTTGAAATAAAATATACGCCATTAGTATTTGATCGCACAAATAATGAAAAAAAAACACTAAACTTTGTAAACCGACGAATATTCGTAGCTAAGAGTAGCAAACACAAAATCAAAAGTCAAAATCAAAAAAATGCTTTATTCAAGTAAAGCCTACTTGAATAAAGTAAAAACTTAAAAGCACTTTAGAATCGTAAAAACAAACAAAAAGTACTTAAATTAAGGAAAAGCTACCACCGGTTCGAAATGTAGATTCTACCGAGAAGAACCGGCAAGAAACTTGATAGAAACATTTAAAAACATTACAAATTACAAATGTTTATATTAAACATCGTGTATGAAATCCAGCTAAACTAAATCCATGCATTATTATCATGTATATAATCTTGTACAGAATAATATGCTTTAGCTATTAAAGACTTTTTAATATACAATTTAAACTTATTCATTCATTATTCAACAATTGTTCTATGTTATCAATATCAAACAACTTATTGAAATTTACTTGCAACAATTATAACATAAATCATTCTATAATTTTAGTCTTAAATTTTAAACACAAAGCTATTTTATTGCAACCGTCGTTAATTAAACTTCACAAAGCGATTTTTAATTTGTCGCATTTTACAGTACAAGAGGGATTAACAACGTTTTTTTACGATTGGTAATGACAAGTAATTACGAACCGTAAAAAAACAATTCAGCAGTTTACGGTCTCTTAAACTTTTATGAGTTGCTATCTTTCTACAGTGGTCTGTGCTGTGTCGTTAAAATAATTGAATGTTACTAGTTTTTACACTTATTGTTTTTTTTTTAAGAATTCAATTTTTCAAATTTAACATTCTGTTAACGAAAATTTTTAAAACGCATCAAACGTGCAGATTTCTTTCTCTTCTAATTATTATTAATGATTGTTTTTCTGATGCCTGCTACCAACTATAGCTTTTATTCACAGGATTTACTAGTCTAAGGCGAGAATTACATTTGCAAACTTTATTTTTGTAACTGATTTTGTCAACTCTGGAATCTAATAACAGATACGTCGTCATTGGTTACGAATGCTGAGTATGTCATAAAAAAGGTACTGACAGTAAATTTTTTAGGTGTAAAGCAATGACAGAAAACTTATAGAAATCTTTAAGAATGTCCAAGAGCAAAGGACTTACAAGTGTAATATTCTCACCTAAGATTTAGTATAAACTATTCTCAAAAAACTTTTTACTAAATATAGATTAAGATAAAATTCAAAAAGTTTTCTGTCAAAACACTTGTCAAATCCTAGCTGTCATCACACATTCATACAAGATTTATTTTAACAATATATATTGAAATAAAAATATAAATGAAGCAAACTTTTTAATGGACGATCAAGAAAAAACTAAAAGCCATAAAGAAGAAAATACAAATGAAGAACTAATTGATGCAAGTGAAAAGGTAACTAACAAGCTAATTATCCAAATCACGGATGACGCTGGTCCTTCAAGAGTTATTAACTTACCAGGATCTGTATCACAATGCTTAAAAAATAACACAAGACTCAAATCAGGTGTATCGAAATCTGAACATAACATACGACAAATTATAACAACTAAAGATGTTGCCAATGCATTGAGACTCACCTCATTAAGTTACGCAACGAGCCAAATGCAAAATACCGACTTGAAAGAACTTAAAATACCAATCCTAGAAAGCAATGACAAAGAAGATGATGATATAACATTAGTAGAATTAAAACGTTTTATGGCATCTTGTTTCAAACTGAATAAAGATGTAGTTAATGTAAATGAAACATCGAATATCAACATACATGCCGCAATTAGTACTATCACTGATGAATTGGTCCAAAACATTCCAGAAGTAAGTCTTGCTCAGGATGGAACTGTTAATAAAACAATAGTGACAAACACTAGCGATAGTAAACAACCTAAACCATTGGAAGGAAACAAAAAGAAACATTCAGACAGTTTATCGGAAAAATCAGATTTCGCTGTAACGCAAAGAGACTCTCTTTCAAGTATTGGCTCGAATGTTTGCAGAATTTGTATGACAAGAGGAAGGGAGAGGTAGCAATTTTAATTGTTATCATATGGTCTTACTTTTTTTTCCCTCTACTTTTTTTTCAAATCGGCTGATTAATGAAGTCTATATCTGATAATTATGTATTTATATAAAGCAACATCCATCTCAAAATCAAAATCAAAATATATTTTATTCAAGTAGGCTTTTACAAGCACTTTTGAATAGTCAATACAGAAAAGAAAACCAAAAATTAATTTAATGAATTTACAACCGGTATTTATTTATGCAACCAAAAGAATCCTTGAGAGTAATCCAGTAACATTTTAAACTAAAATAACCATGATACACAATTTAATAATCATTATCATTTGTTGCTAATAACAATACACGAAAATTATGTTTCGCTATCTGTTGACTTGCTGTAATTACGTCAATACTATTAAATAAGAATTTAATGAGAAAAATGAATTAACTTTATAAATTCAAGATTTTTCCAATGGAATTTTTCCTTACACCTTTCATACTTAGTAATTTTGAAACTTCAAATCGTTTAAAAATATTATGCTTTTTTAATATTTATCCTAAACGATTTCAAAATTTCTATTCCAAATCGATGTTTATTAAAAGCTAAAATACATCAACATAGTATTGTACCAGAAGTAACATAATTATCAGGGCTGCCAGGGTACGGAAGCTTCATTAAGACCCGTCGAATGAGTTTGAAATTGCGTTCGACATTACTGAATTATTTTCGACATGCTCGCCTAAAAGGGCTGTTTTGGAAACAATTTTAACTTACATTTAGGCACAAATTATATATATAAGGACACTTAGCAACTTAGTCACTAATATTTTGATAAAGACCTGTCAATGCTTAAAAACCTTTTGAAAAATTACTTTTTTATTAACACGGCTATTTAAATTACTATCGTCTACGATGAAAAATAGAAAAACAACAATAGAAAATATTAAATAAGTATTTATTTATCAATAATATTTTAAGGCGCTACTAACATAAAAATATTAAGTAAATAGAAGTTTCAAAATACCGCAAAAAATAAATTGCAATAGATTAAAAATACTGTCTCTTAAAAACCATTCAAAAAATTTCCTGCGTTCAGACGATAAAAAATTAGTAGAATGAAAACACACGATAGGAATATTTGATAAATCTAAAAAAATAGTAATTTTAGAACATTTAACGACTAACTGAAAAAGAATGAAGTGAAACATTTTAAAGTTGCCAAGAACGAAAATAAACATTCTTTTACTGTTTTTAATCTTACAGATTAATATCGCCCTGCAACTGCAAAGGGTCCTTGGCAAACGTCCATCTCTCCTGCCTGCAGAGGTGGCTTAATCAAATGGGTAGGAACCATTGTGAACTGTGCGGTTACAGGTGACCTTAATCTCTTATATTATTTGACTAGGTCTCCACTGGCTGTTTCTGTATTGCCTATTGCAAATATGTTACATACTAAGTGATAATGCGACTTTGTCTGAGTGAAAATACTATAAGCCTACTTACCTATCTTAAGCTCTTATAAGAGCATTATAGGGTGCTATATCTTTAACGTCCGTAATTCTGCTCATAGTTTAAATTTAAGTGAAACCGTACGATCAGGTGTTATCGATAAACGATGCTTAATAAGTTGCAACAACACCAATAACGTATTTAATATTGGTTACATTATGTACATAAAAATGTGCAATATCAAGATTCTGTCCTGTTAGGAATATCATAAAATTAAATAATATTGTATTTTGTCTATGGTACCTCGTTGATTAGTTACTGTTATATATGGACAGTACGCACCCTCCCTCTGTCTAGGATAGATTGCTCGTCGTCGCTCTCATAAACAGATTCATAATTACAAGTAAACTAGAGACTAGAACTTCAATGATACACAACATAGCCATAGTAAATGACACAAATATACTATAAAGATAGATAGATGATGCAATTCATCATCAGCAATTTACTGTTCTCTGTTATGAAGTTCTATTTTAGATACTTTCGAATTTAAAATGCAATCATATCACATATCTATAACCTATCATATAGAAAAAGAAACATCAATTCACAATCAGCGTAGATACAACAAAAAATATATTCGAATTACGAAATTCTTCAATTTTGAAGCCAATCATAAAGAAGCGCAAATATTAATACCACTGAAATATTTTAATTCCATTGGCTGATTTTAGTGTTACACGTTCATTTATAAATTATTGAAAATTTAATAAACCAATCCGATTAGCAGATTCGGTAATTAAACGGTGGAATGACTACTGAATTTATCTTCATTGCACAAAATGTGCCCTGAATGGGACAAATAATTGAATACCATGCAATGAATGCAAATAATACGGAGCAAATAAGAGTGGAACCAGCGCAGACGCGCGACTTTTTTACTACAGAAAGTTTATATATTTTAAACTTTCGCGATTCATATTTAATATAACGGGTCTTATCGTCTTGTTTAATGTCTAACGTTTCGACGAAGTTGTGTCCGTCGTGGTCACGAGCTGATTGTGTCAGTGTACTACCATTAGGTGTAATTTCTTTCTGTCACTTTTAAACGAAACATAAAAAAGAGATCTTACGAGAAAAATTGTTACTTAAAATTAAGTAGTGATTAAGTATGTGTCATTAAATTTTAATGCACTCGTGCATAATGTATTTATTATGTTACTGAAGATTCGTCTTATATGAATATACCTATTCACATAATTCATATGTATGTACGTAAATATGTCAAGCGTCATGCCGAAAATAAGTGGGTTAGGCTTTTTAGGGATGTTCAAAATGGACCGTTGAAATTACCAAACAGTTAGCGATTACAATATCTCTTTTAGTTTATACAAGAATGTAAGAAAAGGTCAAATCAATAATTCTAAACATAAAGTCTCGGTGTGAACAAAATTAGATTTTTGGTGCCCATTTTCTGTTATATAAAGATTTAAAGCAATATTTTCCTTGACACGTTTCATCGAGCACGTTTCAATAAACGTCGATCTGTTGAAATAAATAAAAATAAGAAAACTAGGGTCGTTGTGAATCTGTGTGTTATTGTGGGTCTTATTAATAACCAGCTGTCTCTCGGGATTTCTCCCGCGTTCGTAGTTACCGCTCCCCTTCTGTGGGCCGTAGCGTAATATAATATAGCCTATAACCTTTCGAAATAAACGTGCTATGTAACGCAAAAAAAAATGAAATGGGATTGCTAAGTAGTTAGATTATTATATTAATTACAAGCTGGTACCCACGACTTTGTCAACATGAAAACTTTTACTTCGCCCCCTGCGCTTTTTATGTTTGTTACACAGCATAGTATTTAGAGTAACTTTTACATAGTCCAATCTAAATATTCTAATATTTGTCAAAATTGAATCAGCGATTTAGACGTGAAAACATCAGAAACATATTGACAGGCAGACAGAGTGATTTTTGCGTTTATTGTATTAGTACGGATATTAAAAATATTTTATTTCTGTTAGTTGAAATCTTTATGACCAACCGTTAAAATAAAATTGATGTTTCGATGATTTATTCTGAACTAATATATGATATTACTAGCTGTACCTCGAGGTTTCACTCGCTTTCTATAACCCAACCCCCCCCCCCCCCCCCCCACCAAAGAACGAGCTATACGCAAAAATAATTTTCCAAATCGGATCATAAATACAAAAGTACAAACATACAAACTAAGAAACAAATTTTCCCTCTTTCAAACATTAGTATATTATATATGTCTCCAGAAATTTTGATTAATGAATTAAGTAATTATAGTACAATTTCACAACTCATCCAGACATTAACTTTCGTTTCCATGAATTTAATTTATACTTTAAATTAATTACAATTTATACCTATATAACTAACTAAGTGTATAAAATCTACTAAAATTTAATCCATACTTGCAACATTTTTCATCGTTGCTCCGCTCTTATTAGTCATACCGTGATATTATATAGCCTATAGTCTTCTTCGATAAATGAACTATCCAAAACAAAAAGGATTTTTCACTTCAAACCCTGAGATTAGTGCGTTCAAACAAACAAATAAACAAACTCTTCAGCTTGATAATATTAGTATACTCGTAGATTTAATGATACATTTAAGACTACATTCTTGTACGGTCTTTCATTTTAGATAACCTTCAAACCTCGTGCTCGAAACGAAACGCGATGACCAACGATAGAAAAAGACTATTAGCAATTTTAATTTAATGTAGCTTTCATACCCGACGTATTTTTTCTCACATAAACTATACGTATTGGGAGTCAGTGTTGTCATTGCGGACGCCACGTCGCTGCAGCCGCACCCCTACTACGCACATCACCGACCCAAGGTACCACCGAAATACCTACCACGCATTACCCACTTCGTTCACCCATCGTCCACGCATAAGCACGTGTCACTCAAACTAAACAAGGCTATATGGATGCTGTAATCAATAATGGGTCAACCCACAAAAAGTCTTTGACATTTACAACAAAGTATTTAACATTTTTCAAAAATGTTTGATGTCGTCTAACTAAATTACTACAATAAAATTCTAAATTTAATGTTTCGAATATTGAAGTGTTTTCCGAATTTTGAAACATTTAATAGACTCATGGTTTAAAAAAACTATTACACCAATCTGCTTTTAATTCATTATATCATTTATTAAAATAGAAAGGAACAAATGGTTATAAATTTCTTCAAACAAATTTATTAAGAATAAGTTTGACATATTTAGACGCCTTTTCTCAAAATAAACTTCATGTGGCTTGACATAGTATTCCTTATCAGCGTTCATATATTATCACACGCGACTGATTATGGCGATGAATTTATACGCGCTAAAAGAAGTTTCTTCTCCCTAATGAGTGTTTTATTATTTTCCGATTGTATCTCGTCTGCACTGGTATGAAAGCTTTTAAAACGTACCTCGCCAGTAATATTTCATTAGTAAAACTTATTTAATGGCCCCAATCGTAACAGTTGTCCGTAGATAACCGTTCGCTTGTTCCAATTTTAAAGATTGAATTTCGAAGAATTGTAAGTTTGTTTTTTTTTGTTTGTTTAAAATAATTTATTTATAGGAGAATTACTTTACAAATTTTTGCGAATGGTTCTACATAATTTTATAGACACGTCATGTGTAAAAATGCAATAAATGTATATAATGCAATCGACGCATATGGTCATAGCGATACTATATTGTAATATAATATCGCTATGACGATATGCGTCGATTTCATAGAAGTTCTTTCAACGCTACTCCCTATTCCAATAAGAAGTTGTCTCTAACTTTCTTACGCGTTTCTAGCATACCTATGTCTATATTCTATATTCTAGCATACTTATCGAAAATTTAATTTTTTTTTAGTTAATTTGTTAATCTTAAGAATAAGTTACGTTAAATTATTATTTTTTTCATTATATTAACTTGTATATCGTAAAATTTATTAAGTTAATTTAGTGAAAATAAACACTTTTGATAAATAAGAAACATGGAGTCTTAAAATTTAGAACATCGACGTCGTTCGAAAATAAAATCAAAGCCCAGTCAAAAGATAAATAGTGTACATTCAGAATAAAGGAACAAGAATGAGATACATCGGAAGAACAATCTTGCCTCCGTTGGAACGGACGTCTCTGTGAGTCAGATAAATCACATCAACTAATTGCGGGAAATCGAACTGATTACGGTTGAACCGAGACGGTCCATCGTGCAAGTTCGAGTATCCGAACTAAGTTCAGGGTTGCTAAATAAAAAATTGTTTTTTTTTTTAATTTGTTTATTAAATTCCAAATGCAATAACGTAATATTATTTGTCAAGGTGTTTTTATCGATATGAAATAGCTCATACACCTACTGCATTAAAATAAATGATTGATTTGCCATTTGTTATAGTATACGTATATAATGTTGTTCTACGAAATTTGAGTTAATAATTGAATATTTTTCAATAAAAACACTTATTTTGAGTATTAGTTATACTCAAAATAAGTGTTTTCATTGAAAAATATACAGTTTGAATTGATTACGTTTGCTATTACTAACGATGCGCTGTATTTGCACGGGTCATGTAGTTTTAATCACATTTGAGTTAAAAACTAATTCGAAAATCTTTAAAAAAAATACAAAGGTACTAGTGCTACACATTATATTTTTAATTGTATTGACTCTATAGATTAAAGTTATTGGTTTTTATTTTGTATATCATGTTATGATATTTAATTTGTTATTTAGTTATTTATTTATTTTATTCATAAAATAATATTGACCTTTTTCTCTTGCTCTGTGAGTCGAATGACATTAACTAATAAAGACTAATAAATTGTACTGAACATTTTATTGGTCGTAAAACCATTTACTTTGTATCGTGTTACAATGTTTTTGGGAAATAAAAGTGTAAATACTTAAATTCTGACAAAGAAAGTTGTATTCATAAGTACCAATATACTCGTATAAGTAAAATATATGAACAATTGTTTTACTGTTTATTCGTATTTTGTGCACTTCAATATTATTTATCCGATTGCATTAAAATTTTGTCAACAATAACCAATATATTTGCACTTGCGAGAAGGTTACAGGCATAACAAAATTAAGTTAAAAGTAGGTCGCGCGCGTATCATATCGGCCAGACAGAAAAATAAGTTTTAGACAGTTGTCCTGTAGACCGGCATAACAAAATCTACATTGACGCTAGCGAAACCGCAAGCTATAGTTTAAAAAAAAATAAAGGACTTGGCTGTACTTTGTAATACCTTTGCCTTTGCCCTGTAGGAAAAAATAAAGCGGAAAATGTCTAAAAAGAAAAAAAAAATAAAAATTACCCAAAAAAATTTTCCACTGGCAACCCTTAGAGATAAAATATCGGCGGTCGTTTCAATACCACTTTTAACCAGTTCCCGATTTTCCCCGGTCTGCTGGCGATCGAAACTCATTAAACACTTGAGTCTAGATGTTAAATAGTGCTAACCTCAGACCTAGATAATTTGTACACTATCTTTACTGTGGCTTGTGCTCGAATTTATTTCCTAATTTCAGACCCATATAAGGCTCAATAGATATTTTATAACTAAATATATGTTAGATTATTTCTACTATTCGACGTTAGTTATTCTATCTGTATCCATTCCCAACTATGTCAAATGAACTCTTTACTGGTAGCTAGACGACGACTATATGTCCGGTCTTCCAAAAGTGGAAGACATTTTGAGTTCCAAAATTCATGCGCTTATATTTATATAGTATCCGTAATTATTTAATATCATCATTACAGTCTAAAGGTAGATACAATCGCAATTTTGACAAGTACTATATTGGTCCATGCCTGTTGCCACATCGATTGACGCTCATAGTTATAGATGTCGTCAAACGTATATTCTGCTGTTATAAGTCTAATTAATAAAAAGGATTTAAGATGTTTTGACCGGACTGGTAGTTCCTAAAATTCAAATAAACACATATATTTATAGCTAGCCACTTCTCGCAGTTTCACTTACGTTGATTGTTACATCTTCGCTCCTGTGAGTCGTGGCATAATATTATATAATCTTACTCAATGAACAGGCTGATCAACGCAAAAATATTTTTTTTAAATGGTATCACCATTTTCAGAGATTATAACTAACATACACTCTTAAAAATCAATCCTTCTTTATACTATTAGCATTAATAATCAAAGATCAGAAAATCTATTTACTTAAAATAATGACGTCAAAAAACACAAATCCTCAACCTTTATCAAATTACACCCAGTCAGAGTCGAAAATATAGATTAAATATAGGCACAATTTTTTTTAGTTACCCAGCGATCCGCACGCCTCGTTACACAGTCCTTCAAGCGTTGCGGCTGTGGTTCTGCAATCCACGAAATAGAAGTCATCTACAGGTGAATATTATACGGTATAGTAAGTCCATAATGTTATAAATCTATGGATTTTCACGGGTCATTTCTTTTTGTCTTTATTTATTTTGAACGTTTCGAGTAACGGATTGATAATAAAGTGGGTAGGTAACTGCTCCTGAAGTTACACCTACATACACGAGTATTTATTATTATTGTTATTACTTAACATTTTGATTTATGGGAAATATTTTATTGACATTTAGGTACAAGTTTTAGAGTAAAACATATAATCAGTTTCAACCGCACATTCTATACCTTATTTTGTGCAGTATGGCGGGTTAAGCTCATAACTCCATATCCTTCTTTTTGATAAGGCAAAGGCATTTGTCCAGCAGTGGGACATTTACAGGCTGTTACTTTACACCTATCATCCATAATAATGATATTTTTTTATTCGTCGTATATATAGTACATATACTACTATAAGTACCTTCCATACCCAAATTTAAAATCGTTGTCACACTAATTCCAGACCATTTTACTTCGCGTACCATTTACGACCGCCCGGCCATCCGGCAATACTTCTTCGCATTTTTGTCCGCACTCTGAAATTTTTTTGTTACAATTTTTTCGAACGCTCGAATTGGTCCTTCGCTTTTAAAAGGCCATTTATGTCGTAACCGTTTTGTTTACGATTTAGATTCGATACAATCTAAATGATTCTCTCTGAATATATTGATTATATTTTTATTTTTAATTTTTTCTGTTTCATACAATCCTATAGGTATTCAATCACTCAATTTTCATATTATATTATCAAAAGCAAAATAATTACAAACCAAGTGTACATACTGTTAATCACCAATCATCCGAATTACTAATTATATATAGCCTACCCTAAATACACCCTCGATTGGCTTTTATTATTATTATCAAAAGCGATAAAATGTACTTACATTTTATCGCTTTTGATAATAATAATAATATCACTTGATAAATTACTAATAACAATACAATGTCAACTTTTGGCGTACAAAATAAATAATTGATAATTTCATTTAATATTTAGGTATATTTTTACCACTACATTAAAAAAGAGTTTTATAATTTTATAATATGCAAACAATTATTTCAAAATTAATTTAACTATTACATATTCTGAAGGTACTTTTAAATTTTGCTAATAGATTAATCTAGCTACCTAGTTAAATTAGCCATGATTAATTGTCTATCCTTCAACTAAACAGAGGCAATTAATCATCGCCCTAAATAACATTGTTACTTAGAAAATTAATGAAAAAGTAATACTACACCTACGTTAAATATCCAATATCGTACCGCCTTAATTTATTTTATAAAACGACTGTACTTAATGTAATAAAAGTTTTTATTTTAATTAAATTTTCATTAACTAATTAATCAAAATAGAAGAAAATTTAAAAGAGTATTAATTAATCTAAATAAAGTTAGTGAATTTGTGGTTACTATGCTACTAACATAGGGTGATATTTTGTTGCCTATTACCATACTCAACATATAGGCTATATAACACACATATTAACGCGTTCAAACAAACAAACAAACTCTTCAGCTACATCTAAAATTGTATTGATTCCTCTGAAATAGTAAGACGCAAAACATTTCATACCGTCCACACTGCGTACGTTAGGAATTTAATTAAGTATCGACAGGCGCATATTACATTTGTCCCATTATGTACGCACTTTTGAATAGACATTTTCTCATGACTTCATTTAAATTTTACATGAATGAAGCTCAATGTAATCTCGAAATGAAAAAGTATAATTAAATAGAACTTCTATTTCAAATTCCAATTCATATTGAACATTGAATGGATATAAAATCGTCACAATTTTAACAGAATAGCGACAGTTTAGACATTAATACATTTTTTATACAAATTTTGTTAATATGAGCGAGAAGATCGGAGATTTTGGTATGATTTTACGAATAAGAACGAGGATACGAATTATATAAATTTTTTAATACAAGTACAATTGCACGAATTATACCTGTATTAAAAATGTATACCTGGTTTGTATCATAACAGCTTCAACCACTTGACTCCATCCAAGGCCGAGCAGTTCGCATTGTTGCCGATCCCAAACTTACAGATGGTTTAGAACCTTTAAATGTACGAAGAGACGTTGACTCTCTGTGTATTTTTTAACGTCTCTACAATTCAGTGTTCTAAGGAACTCTTTAAACTTTGAACTTTGTGAGGAATCTGAGGTTTACCCAGAGCACTGTAATTTTGAGGCTTTTAAGCATTGAGAGTATTAACATCTTTTTACCAAAGACCGGCAACGCACTGTATGCTAGTTTGCTGCTTCTAAAAAAACCAGAGGCATTGTTGACATAAAGATTTACATGTATTTCTCGTGACACGTATAGGTTTTCTCACGATGTTCTCCTTCACCACCTAGCAAGAAATAAATATAAACATAAAACCAACTGAAAATTGAATCCGCAACCTTCGGTTACGAGCGACGTGTTTATGCACTGAGCTTCTTTAGCTGTTTCAGAATTTTTTGATACATAAAAAAACCCTTAAGTAGAGAGAAAAAGAGAGCATCACTGCCATCTTCTATTTGGACATCAAATACGTATGACAATTTAAACTCATCAATTTGTTCGTCTTTATTACTATATTGAACAAAATGTAAAAAAAAACACTTGACAGTTATTTCAATAATTTGCTTATTACATTCATAAATATTTTAAGGTTGTATTCATTAGAGCAAATTCTAGTTAAATAATTATTTAGTTAGTATCTTGACTAGGTTGAGTTTACACTTAAGACTCCTCCAACTGAACATTTATTTTTTCTTAGACTAATTAGCTCTTCTTCCCACTGGTTTTTATTTTATATATTTTTTTAACCGAGCTAGTGTCCGCGACTTCGTCTGCGCAGGATTAGTTATTCGAGTAGCTTATTTTTTTCTCCGAGGTCCTATTTATCTTTATACTTTATTATTTTTAGCATACGCTGCAAAAATGGATGGAGATACATGTAACTATATACTGCACTAGCGGCCCGCCCCGACTTCGCACGGGTACATACACACACACATACACCCTTTTTTGCGTCAGGTTTAAAAAAAAAAAGTAAAATTATAAAGGAAGTTTGAATTTTTTTAATGATTTTTTTTATTCATAGTTTTTATTACTGTACTCGCGACCTTTTATTTTATTACATTGACTCCCCCGTACCCCAGTGACGCTTACATGGAGCCTACATCGCATGCTGGCTAGCTGAGCGCGGTGAGCGGCAACCACGCGACTTTTTTCTAATATTTGCATTTTTAAACTCGTGATATCTTCCGAATGAAATGTCCGAATTGAATAATTCAAAAAGTTATAAAAAAGGTATTGAAGTCGTCCTGAATATAATTAATTTATTTTGATAAGGATTAATACCAAGGTACAAATAAAGAGCCTTTTCAAGCGGCGGCATATAAATTAAATTTTTAGAACAAAAAACCGCTTACTGTGACATAACTATAATAGTTAGACATATGCTGTCGCGACACTTTTTGTAGATAATGATGAGTTCTGCAAAGTCGTAGTAAATGATTTTGTTCTATCATCAATAGTTTTCGCAGCGCACGCGACGTAAGGAATTTTTCAGGTCATTTTTTTACACCTTGGGTTACATTATTAGAGTTTTAGTAAGGATCCCTAATTTTTTTTAAAATATAATATAGCCTATGTTACTCGGGCATAATGTAGCTTTCCACAGGTGAAAGAATTTTTGAAATCGGTCCAATAGTTTCGAAGCCTATTCATTACAAACAAACAAATCTTTCCTCTTTATAATATTAGTATAGATATAGATATAGATAAAAGTATTTTTTAAGTAGAAAATTGACAAAAAAATTATACGTTCTGCAAACTAAAGCAAGTTTTATGCTTGTTTGCTTGAACATATTCTTTTTAAGATTAATTTTACGGAGCCTTATTATCTATTAGCTCATCAAAGAACCTGTACTCGTACCAGCAACGTAGGACTTTTTAAAGAAAAAAACAACTCAAAAGTAAAATACTTAATTTGTGTTACGGTAACGACACACTTATGCTAGTTACTTCAATTTTAAACCAAAACTACTGAATTGATTTTGATAACAATTTTATTAGACCATTTTGAATATTACCGCTTTCAAATAAAAAGAAAATAAAGAATTTTCAAAATCGGTTTAGAAATGACGGAGTTCTATGAAAAAAATATCACGACGCATTAAGAATTAGTATTAGTATTTTTACTACTAGTAGTATTAAGAATTAGTAAAGTTATTCTAAAATATATCTATTCCTTCCGTAGTAGGGAATCCGTACACGTACAGCGCAAATACTCCTGAATGCATTATAATAAAACTCGATAAGGTAATAGCATGTTCCCTGTGTCAACATAAAGTATACGCTTTATCCCGGGAAATGAAGACTTTCCGGGGTTATTAAAAAAAATTATACACGACAACGCAACAGCTGGTTTAATAAAAATGAAGAAGGTAACACAAAACGTGAAAGCCTACATAAATGACTTTAAAAAAAATTAATGTCGACTTTTTGTAATATCTTTGTGCGCAAATCGGAAAATTGGAATTTGTCATAGTAATTTATTTATTTCATAACTTTTATGTATGTTCACCGATTACTTAAAAACGGCTTGACCGTTTTTGTTAATTATTTTTTTGGTTTGAAAGGTTTGTATACTTTCAGATTGATCCCATAGAAGCAATTGGTCAAAGTCATTTCAGTAATTTGGTTTGAATATCAAGTAAACATATCAAAATACGCCAAACTTTTGAAATCGGTTCCCCTATTTAAAAAAAAAGTCTTATTAAATTATACATACATACATACGTAGAGACGTCACGCTTAAACTGATCAAAATGGATTATTAAAATTACAAGTATGATCTTTCCTATCTTTATAGAAGAACATATATGTACTGTGAATAATCTTAAATAAATACATCCAAAATAGTCGTAATGACAAAATTACTTAGTTCATACCGTGTGTCATCATTTCCAAAATTCCAACGCTTCTCAACCCAACAATATTTTACCCCATGACCGCAAAAGGGCCTAGTCGCCCGCCAACCGCGCTAAATATGGCGGCACCCATTTGACGTGACAAGGCGAGCATATTGAATTTCTATATCGCTTCTGTCATTTATTAAATTACCGACGCTCTAAAATATACCTAACATTAATTTGTCTGACACTTACATAAACAATGTTGACTGAGGAAATAAACATTATCTGTTATTTACATAATAGTAACGGCTGGCAACGCGTTTTAATTAAACTTAAATAATGATATCCTTTATTTTTTGTATGATTGAAAATAAACATATAGGCGCATCATAAATCTATCGCACAGAATACATCGCCAAACGAAAAAAAAAAAACAATATTTTTTTTCTTATCTTACATTTTACTGTGCAAAAAGACTTCGTCCTTTGCGATTTTAAATTTAATCACAATAAAATTATCAAAATATGCGAAACGTTAAAAATTCTATTGAACAGATATTTTAAATTGAATTAGATAATTTTATTAATGGTTTTAAGGATACTTTTATGAGTCCATATTTAAATCTTATATTAAAGTTTTGTTTAACAAATTAAAAATTTTTTTTCACCCACCAACATTTCCTACCATTTCACAAAACATGTTTATTGCTCTAATACAAATCCGGAATAAACACGGGTGTTCGTTATTATCTATTTGTCCATAATGAAAAAGTTGTAACACATACACAAATTACATATATATTTTTAATACCTATATAATACGAGAATGAGTATGTTTAAAATGTTTATCATGACTACATCTACAGCCTTTATCAATTTTCCTTTATTAGTAAATGTACTTTGTACTCGTAATCAGTGTCCTAAATAGGGGGGTCCTAGCGATGCCATTGCCATGCCAGTTTGTCCATTTTATTCTAAGAACCAGATGAGATTAGTTTTGATTATCAAAAGGATGGTTAAAAAAATAAAAAACTGAAAAAATTCGAAAAATCAAAATTGGTATGAGAATTGTCAGTAAGGGTTGATACGAAATTCATCGGGTCACGGACTTCAGCAATAGAAAATAATATTAAATTATGCATCACATTTTTATTTACAGTCGGATTGCCTGATTTTCTGGCTACTCTCAACAGTGACCGCCGGTTTGCTGGCTGTGTGTATCGTTGGTACACAGTATTTCGTGATCGAGGGTAACAATTTTGGTAAGCCCGATGCCGTTAGAAAGAATGAAGGTTTGTTTGTTTTTTTTTTAATTTTTTTACGTACTAGCGAAAGCTTAAGTTTATACAGAAACTTGACTCGACAAAATTTACTAATCTCTACTATCTATATCTAATATTAAATCTGACCATTCAAAACTTGTTTTAACAAAAAGCGTAGTAGATGTAAAGGATATTTTTAACGGACACGATTAACTATTTTTAATAAAAAAAAATTATAGCATAAATATTTCTTCCTAGGTATATCTCATCGTATCACTGAAACAGCGATGGATTTCTTCATGGCAATAGTGCTATGTGGCTATTCAGTGACAGTATACTTCCTATGGAAAGACCACTACGTGATGTGGAATCGTTGGCGAAGGGCGAACGTCAACGTCCAATTGTTATTGACCCCTGACTCGAATCCTGTACCATTTCTTCCGAGGTCTAGATTTAACGTTGTTTGAATAAATTTTTTATTTTATTTAAAAGTTTTTTTTCTTATGACCAGTAAAATAATTAAAATAATTATAGCGAATAATGTAATACGAAAAATTAAAGAATTGTAAATAGTTTCAAAACATTCGACCCGTTGTTTCGGCGGCAGCCACCAACTAATAACAACGCTTTTAGTTAACGCAGCACGCTCATCATTTGTCAGTGGAACACAAATGCAAATACTACGTGAACGTTCTTCAACCATCTATCTGTCGTGTCGTGTCGAGGTTTATCGTCTTCAAAATCAATTCTGGAACTGACACTTGTTTTAAAAGAACCGACAACGATTATCGACGCTGAAACTTGGCGGCAATCGTCAATCGCTCGACATGTCATTTAGAATTTTGACACGCTCGTCAATTGATTTGTTCAATTTAATTCAATTCTTTGGTTATTGGCTTTTAGTAATTGATTTGTTGACCCAAAGTTACTCTCGCTTGTCATATTCACACGCTATCTAGTTATCAAAATGCACACTTGCAACTTATAAAATTACACACCTTATATGTAATAATATCATTGGTATTTATATTTGTATTATCATTTATTTAAATGAATAAAATTTTGTTGTTTATTTTTAAATAGTTGTGTTTCCATATTTTTATCAGTGTTGAAAAGAACTCAATTTCTAAACGTACCATAAACTGTTTAAAGCCGGCAACATTGTGCAACGGCAATCGGCGGCATTTATTTGTTGACAATTCTTGAAAGATTGCGAAATTATAACTTTTCAAAAACAGTACGAAATAACAATATACATAACACTTAAATAACTTATCACATATTTTTTAATTTTAATTAAAAACCATGAGTTTTTCATTTGGTCAAGCAACAACAACGTCTGGAAGTACCTTTGGTACTAATACGTCTTCAGGTATTTTCTAATTTTAATATTATGATCTTTACTATTATTGTAGACCTGTATTTATTTCAGAAATTAGAAACCATCTGTTTTAAGTTCAATTTTCTTCCTTTAAATAACTGCATGCCTTTAAAACTTTATCAATATAACCTTAAATTAAATATTCTGATTCCATTCATATAAAACGTTTATCTCTTATTCCTTTCACACTATTTTTATAAAAAACTCTGATAATTCCCTTTTAAACGTTACTATTTACAACCACAATTCTTAGATGTTGTCATAAATTAATATTATCTTAAGTAACATTCTGCTAAAAGTTTCTATAAGAGGAAATATATTTATCTACTCTTAATACAAATAGAGTTTAGCTTTTATTGTTGTAGTATTGGTTGCATAGATTTTTATCTTTAAATAATATTATATTCTCAGGGTCGCTATTTGGTGGTGGAGACACAAAACCATTTGCAGCAGGCACCGGTACTGTTTATAGCAATATTTTGAAAGTATTTATTATTGTAAACTTAGCTTTGCATTATATGAATGAAGTAGTCTGTAAAATAAAATTTTTAATTAGTTTGTCGAATTATAAACTTATGTATTTAAAATTTTTGTATATTTATTTAAACTTTATCAATATAACCTATAACTTTATTGATTTGTTGAATTATTTATTATATTACATATTTAAGGGATAATTTTTATTTATAAATTATTTCAGATAATAAAACAAATATCTTTGGAAGTCCTTCAAGCAGTACTCCAGCATTTGGAGGTTTTGCTCTTGGAGGTCAAACAACTGCCGTATCAAGCTTATGTAAGTAAAAATGATTGTTTTCAGTTTTTTTTTTATTCTAGGTAAATATTTTATCATTTTTATATTATAGGCAAATGTTGTGTAATTTTTTTGCCATAAACTGCCTTACTACAAAAGATTTAAACAGACGTTAAACGCGCGTCTAAGACAGTTTTGAGTTAAACATGCTTTAGACATAGATTAATATACGTTTAAGTGAGTTTAATAGATGTTTAAAACCTATTTTTGCTGTAAATTTAACGCATAACATTTTATCAATAAGTTTTTTAATGAGTTTATTTGCTGTTAAGCAATATAGATAATATTTTAAGCAATGTTTAAATCTTAAACACTGTTTAGCTAGACACGTGTTCGACATGGTTTTAATGCGTCTTTTGTAGTATGACAGAAAGAGTTTTTATTGAATGGCATCATCTATACTAATTCTGTGAAAAGGTAAAATTTGTTTGTATATTGGGTAATCACAGGAGCAAAGCAGTAACCAAAAATGTGAATTAAACTGTGAGGGGCTGCTCTATTATATAACTATGTTTCAATCTTCCAACACTAATAATTTCTATTATTTTTATTGTAATAAACAGATTCTACACTACTACTATATACTTTACCTTATAAAATAAATCATATAAAAATACATTATGTAGCCATATAAAAATAATGTACCTTTTACATGAGACATTTTAATTAGACCAGTATTATGTTTTATAAATTTAAATTATAAAAATAAAATCGTATTTAAATTTATTTTCAGTTTCAACCCCGTCAACTACAAATACAAATTCAGCGTTTGGTGCAAACAAACCTCTTTCGTTTGGAGGATTTACATCACCGCCAGTGCAAACTGTTGGCAGCCCTGGTTTCGGACAACCTAAACCAGTAAGAAGATAAATTTAATTATTACAGTTTTTTTATACATTATAGTAATCACTAATCCATAACATATAACAATCAACAGAACAGTATATTAGCAGATTAATGTTTTTTTTAGTCAAATTCTAAGTTTAAAAATGGTGAAGGATGTCTTTTTTTCTATAAATAGCTTACATAACTCCCTTTTTTCATAGTTATTTCTGGCATAATTATTCAAGTTTTCTCACAATGTTTTACTTAACAACTGAGTGTATTATTCTAACATTTAAAAGTTGAAAATTCACTTATTAGCTTCATTGTGCCTGTATTATAATTTAAACTATCAACCGTTTGATTTTCTTCTCTTCTCTATCCCTGCAGAGTACAAAATAAAGTTGCTTTCTTCACCATAAATTCAAGTATATATTTTTTTCTTTTGTATCAATATATAGTATACGACCAAAATCCCGAGTGTAAAACATTATTAGCGCTTTGTAGATAAAACATTGCATTTTTTAATTCACCTTAATACTGAGATATAAGTTTTAATATTATTATTCAATATTTCAGGCTAATACAACGGACAAACCTCAATCAGGATTCGGAACTAATCAACAGGCTCCCGCATTTGGTACACCCGCAACTCAAGGTAATTTTATTTTATTTTTATTTATTTAAGGCAAAGAGTATAACAAGTTATTAAAATAAAAAATCATACAAAATTACCTAAATAGTTTCCACAAGTACATAAAAATTAATATGAAAAATAATATTATTTTATTTGTGACACGGTTGAAATATATATATATATATATTTTGGGCAATATCTCACTAATTTAATTTCATTTTAACATAAATGCCGATTATAAATACATAGTTAAATTTGTTTAAAAATGTATAGATTTTCATTTAACTGTCTTAGGTTTACAATTTTTTTTTTCATCTATACTCATTAATCGAAATATTTGTTAAATACATTTTGAAAATTAAAGGCTGACAAAAGTAGTGTAAAAAGTTTGTAAAACTGATTAATTTCATTTTATACGAAATCGCTATTTTAAATTATATTTCACAACTAAAAAGTTAAACATGATTTTTATTACCCTTTGCCAGTATAGTGATTTAAAAAATATGATTTCCATTGAATTTTCAGCTTCAATGTTCGGTTCTTCCACCGGTTCTGGGTTCTCCTTTGGTAAAACTAGCGGTGGTTTTAATTTCAATACTCCCACTTCTGGATTTTCAGCACCACAAACAGCTGCGGTAAGTAAAATATATTATATTTCAAAATTTGTTTTAAAATACTTATTTCAGTCTGCATCTATTTTCAGTCTTTATATGGTGAGAATTACACATATAAGTTTTTCTCGGAGACTTTCATGAAATTAACATAAGTTGTTTGTAGGACCTTAATTTTGACACTCACAGCTTTCGTAACTACTACTTATGATGTTTCTGTTGTTAGGCTTTAGAGTTGTTTTATATCGCTCTCAAGAGTAAAACTTACAAATGTTATTCTGGTCTAAGTCTAATAATGGTATACAAAATCTACTTTAGCTGAGGATGTTAAAAGAAAATTAAAAATTAATGATTGTTCATATATGAATTCTGTCATACCTACTGCGATAAAACTTTGTCAACTTATTGTTAGCACTTACCCACATAATAAGAATAATAGACCAGTAATAGACTACTATGTCTACAGTACTATGTAACTTACAGTAGCCGCCTACTGCAAGTGACGTACATGTTAAAATAAGAAGTTTTACATGACCAATCAGAAATTAAAAAAAAATCTACATTTACTTGAGTGAAGCCTTGAGCGAAATCTTGTAAAAAATAAAAGATTAGCGTTTATATATCACCATTAAGCTCAATAATTAATAATGGTAAAACAATATTTAACAAATAAGTTATAATAGAATAAAATTAAATTTTCCTTTTCATATTATTGGTTACTGCTTCGCTGGTATGAGTGGTAACGTGATGTAATATATATATATATAGCCTGTAACCTTTGTCGATAAGCAGGCTATCCAGAACAAAAAATATTTTTTCAAAACAGATCATACTTTCAGAGATATGTATGTAGGTGATAAAAATTTATAAACATACAAACAAATTTTACCTCTTGATAATATTAGTATAGATAAGGACTATTCTTTTAACTAAATCTTTACACTAATTTCTTTAAAGCCAACAACTTCAGCTCCGACAACACAAGCCTTCAACCAGAACACAACAACGGCTGGACAACAACCAACACTGAGCTTCGGACAATCTGGCTTCGGTTCTAAACCGTTTAGCTTCAACGCTCCCACCACAGCCGCTTCTACTGCTGGAGGTATATTTGTTAAAATAATTTTTTTTCTAGTTTTTAACCACCCACCAAAAATAGGAGTTTAAATTTAATCTGTGTATGTCTGTGACATCGTAGATTCCTAATGAATGGACCAATCTTGATGCGTTTTTTTAACCAATTTCAAAAAGATGTCGGGTTTTTTTCTTTCACATTTTTAATATTTTCATATTTTCATTATAAATAACTTCAAACAATTCTCACCATCTCATCTAAATAATTATATGTTACACAATATATATTTAGCAATTATGAACTATTTCTATTATTATTTTCCTATGAAACAGTAAGAATATAATTTATTCTATAAGTAATTACATTTAAATGTCATTAAAGTCTAGTAAAATAAGTATATGGACACTGATAAGCAATACTGTGTCAAACCACACGGACTTTATTTTGAGAAAATGGTGTCTAAAGATGTCAAACATATTCTAAATTAATCTGTTTGAAGACGTATATATCCATCTTTTCGTTTCTGTTTTGATAAAAATTATAGTCTATTTTTTTTTTCGTTGTCTTATTTTGTCAACAAACACTTCTCAGAACAAAAATCACGGATTTTCGAACAATTACACATTTTAGTTCTGTATTAATGTTTTCCAACGATTAAAGAAACACTTCCGATATTAATAACACTAAAAACTGCTACTAACTAATGAAACACTTTATTTTTGATAAAATCGAAATATTTTACGACTCAGATTCAACAGATAAATTATGAACTACACAATTTGACACTTCGAAATTCTATTTTGTCCTTGAATCATAGAGATGTGACACTTTAATGAATTATTGAGATTGTGAACTGAACTGTTTTGAATGATAATAAAACATTCAACGTGAAACTTTTTAAAATAGTTTAAACCATTTAAACAATAATATTCAAGTTTTAAAAAGGCGTTTATTATATCTAAAAGAATGTTAATACTTAAAAACACTTTTAACAAGATAAATTTAAAACTTAAGGCAAGTGACCAAATTCGCTAGCGCGACTTAGCTGGAATTTTTATATTACTAAAAAGTTACTATATTATATATAGTTGTTTGTGAAATTAACATATTTGTAGTGTTTGCTAACATACTTTTGTTAGCACCATGTCTTTTATACTTAATATACTATTAGATGGATTGAAATAATTTTAGCGGGAAGGTAAAGTAGTAATTTTAACTTATTTATTAATAAGAAATTACAACTTTCTTAAATCTATACAAATAAATAAAATTGAATTGTCTGTTTGTAATTCAAAATTAACAACTTTTTTAACTATAAAATTGGAGGAGACAGAAATTAAAGCACAGCTATTATTGAAATTTAATAAGGAAAACTATGGAAAACGAGAAATAGACGAAATGGCACTACGTAAGAATATATTTGTTATACGACTTCCGCCTTACCATTGTGAATGGAATCCAATTAAGTTAGTATGGGCACAATTAAAATCACATGTTGGGAAAAATAACAAAACTTACAAAATGAGTTATCTAAATTTATTAATTAACCGACAGAAGAATCGAGCGAGAAATCAGTTACATCATCAATCAGTTACATCATTAGTCTTAATTAAAATTTAAAAAAAGGATTGTCTTGTTAATTTTTAAACTTTCTAAACGAATCGTTTAAATTTGTTTTTATAATTTAATATAATAACAATATTTTTTATAATATTTTATTATAAAATCATTCATTTTAATCATTCATTCAGTACTTTCACATCTCTATCTATTGTCTCTGGTTAGAAGGAGGACATATTTGTTTTGATGTTTGGACTACGGAAAAAAAATAGACTATAAAAACAGATTGATGTATTTAAGCTGTTATCTAATAATAAGTTTTTAATGTTTCAGAATATTTTATAAATTGCAAAATATGAAACACACTTGAAATTCGATACATTGAATTAAGAAACTTATCTCCGTACTTATTTAGTTTAGATGACTTGAATTTTTTTTGAATAATGTTAAATAGGTGACGCAGTATCAAAATACATCAATATCTCCAAATTCGACTTTTTGTAGATTGACACATTATTGCTTATCAGCATTCATATGATAATAATTTATAAAGTATAAAAAACTAAACTATGTAAATTGGAGAATAACACTCATAAAACGACTCAAATTACAGCACTCATCATGCTGATTACATTTTGATACCTCTTGATCTGATATTTTCTAAATGTGGTCAAAATTTTAAATTCAAATTATTTAAATATTTATTCTGTTCATATTTACAGGATCAAGTTTTGCGCCTACAACCGCGTTACCATCATTTTCATTTGCACCTGGTCAGAGTAATAATCAAACAACACAACAACAGCAACCAGCTTTCGGATCAACATTCACAACACAACAATCAACATTCGGCAGCACAACAACAACTCAATCAAGTTCATACTTTGGCAACACCCAACCAGCTCCAACTTTTGGAGCTCAAACAACAATTCCTAGCTTTGGAGCACCACAAACAAGTCAGCCAACTTTAAGCTTCGGAAATGTCCAAACAAGTCAACCAACAGCTTTCGGAGCGAATCAAACAACTCAACCAGCATTTGGTACGACTCCTACTACTCAGTCAGCTTTTGGAATGACTCCAACGAGTCAAACAGCCTTTGGAACAACAACAACTCAATCTGCATTTGGTACAGCAACTTCTCAACCAACATTTGGAACAACACCGACAAGTCAAACTGCTTTTGGTGCAACATCGACACCTCAATCAGCTTTCGGATCAACTCCTACAACCCAATCAGCTTTTGGAACGACTCCTACATCTCAATCAGCTTTTGGAACAACTCCTACATCTCAATCAGCTTTTGGATCAACTCCTACAACCCAATCGGCTTTCGGAACAACTCCTACATCTCAATCAGCATTTGGCACAACAACAGCTCAACCAGCGTTCGGAACAACAACAGCTCAACCAGCGTTTGGACTAGCAACAACTCAAACAACTCAAGCACTGAGTTTTCCTAAACCCCAAACGAGTCAACCACCCAACTTTGTTATACCAACAATAGCAAGTTCCGCTGCAAAGACTACAATTCAACCAACATTTGGTCAAACGAGTCAAGCAACAAGCTTTGGAACGACTGCTCAAACAACTCAAGTGGCTACTTTAAGCTTTGGTACTACCAGTCAAACGACTCAAGCGGCTAGTTTGACTACTACTAGTCAATCTGGATTCGGTTTTGGTGCCAAAACAACGAGTACTACGTCTAGTGGACTGTCTTTTGGTACAACAGCTTTGTCGTTTGGTAAAACAACTTCGACTGTTGCTACTTCTGGAATCAGTAAGTGTTTATTATATTTTTAAATGAAATATTTATTTAAATTTTTTTAATCAGTTAGTTAAAAAAGAGGTTTTAATTACATATTTTAGTAATATTTGCATGACATTAAGTATTGTCAATTTAATGTCAGAAAGTTCATTTGATTTTGTTCTCTATAATAATGAAAATCAAAATAGTGCTTTCTTTACACCAATTAACCTTTTTAACACTTGAAATATTGTCCATACTGCAAGTGGTGGTTGTTAAAGTAAGAACAAAAATTACATTTTCAATATATGTAGTAGTAATTTCTTAATTGCTGTAGTGTTTTTTTCTTTGAGTACTTGTACAAAAAGTTTCTTCAGTTTTCATTTACATACTGCTGAAATCGTTTAGATGAATTCTGGTGTACATATTGGACCTTGAAGGATTTTTGACGCGAAAATAAAACTTAAAAGGGGATTAAATAGGAAAAAGTGTATATGTAGACAAAGTCATGGAGACCAAAATTAGTTAATAAACAACTAATTCTATTAATTAATTTAACATATCGTAAAAGTTGATATGATTATCAATATTATAATTATCAATAATATGTTTCGCTCATACTATTTGACGTAAAAAATCTGTTCCAACTTTGATAAATTCGTCGATAGTGTGGGCTCAAAAAAAAATCATAACATTAAGAGGTCGGCTTACTGGGTGACAAAATTCACGAGTATATGACATATTTATATATATCTATACTAATATAGAGTTTGTCTATTTGAACGCGGTAATCTCAGGAACTGATGGTTCGAATTGAAAAATTCTTTTTGTGTTACATAGTTTATTCATTGAGGTAGGCTATAGGCTATATTACATCACGTTAGACTTATAGAAGCGAAGCAATAACCATAAACGCGAGTGAAACCGCAAGGGACAACTAGTATAATATTATTTATACATTTTCAGCATCAACTACAACGCCATCAGGTATAACAGCGTTAGGTAAATCAACTGCTACAACAATGCCTTCGTTGACAACTGCAACTACGTGAGTATAATTTATTTATCTATTATTATTATATATTAATTACAATCGTAATAATACAATTTCTTTAAATTGCGTGTCGCATTACCATAATTATGTTTAATATCACGTTATTGATAGTGCAATAATACATGTGTGTTTTTTTTTTCTAAATTAAATTCTTGGTTTAAAAATTATTAAAAAAAAATCAACTGATGTTGTTGTTTCATCATCCTCAAAGCTACTTTGAGTATATTTCACTTTTGCCGAAAAATATTTCGGATTTGGCCTCAAAAGGCCGCTAAAAAAAATCACCATGTATATTATAAACAAATATAATATTTTCCAGTACAACACCTGCCGGACCTCCCGCAGTGATATCATCTATAACATTCGCTCAATTAGAAGAGAGTATTAACAAGTGGACGTTAGAATTAGAAGAGCAAGAAAGCAGTTTCATCAACCAAGCAACACAGATCAATGCTTGGGATAGGTTACTGGTTGCTAATGGAGAGAAGGTTGGTTTAAATCCCTCAAGACTTAATACTAGCGTGACGTAATAGACCCTATAGCCTAACCTAATCTTCCTCAATAAACGGACTATCCAACATAAAAAGATTTTTTTAATTTTAAATAAAGATCAGTAGTTTCAGAGATTACCCCATACATAAAAAAATTACAAAGAAACTTTTTTATAATATTAGTAATAGTAAAGAAAACACCTGAATTGCACAAAAATATTACAAATATTATAGACCTATTGTGTAACCTTCCAAGTGAAAAGTTTTGAATCTGATAAGCAATTTTTTTTAATGGCTTTTGGTACTGCGGTATATGTCGCAATAATTCTGCCAATGTCAATATATACTACTTCTGTAACATTTTATTATATTATGTTAATGCACATGTGGATAAAATATGTTAAACATTGAAATATTAATTAAATCAAAATTAAACTTTTAAATATAAAAAAAAACTACTTTCATTATAGACTATTGTAGATTATGGACTTAATTGAGGAAAATGATATGCTATTTAAAATATTTATTCTTACACTAGCTGCCCCTTGCGATTTCAAATGCGTTGATGGTTACTTCGCTCATATGAGTCGTAGCTTGATGTAAAATAGCCACTTGCTCAATAAACAGGCTACCCAACATAAAAATATTTTTTTAATTGGATTGGTACTTTCAAATATTTCACCCTAGAAATAAACAAATCTTACTAAAGAAGAAAACTAATTAGGATCTTATACCTTTCAGATACTAGAACTCAATGATGCAGTGGAAACGGTCAAAAATGAGCAACAGAGCTTAGAACATGAGTTAGATTTCGTTCTCGCTCAACAGAAGGAATTAGAAGATCTTCTAGCGCCTCTCGAGAAGCAACTTCTAGAAGACAAGAGCGATAGAATGAGAGATCCAGAAAGAGAACACATGTTAGTACCTGTATATTAATATACATAACATATATTTCATTCACTGAGGATGCTGGAAAATTTACTGCCTTACTACAAAAGATTTAAACATATCGCTGCTTTTCAAGAATATCGATGCAACTAAAAATGATGAATTTTAGGGAATGGACTTTTTAAATTTCTTTATTAATGTTTTGCTGCATAGCTGCAAAATTTAAACGATCATTTGATATTATAACTTGATTGAGTTAAAGAAAATTCATCATCGCAACTCTTTTCATGATAAAACATCAAAGATTTATGGTCTTTTGTCATATTTAGTTCTATTTATTAGAATTTTCAGTTACTACAATATTCTTGCAAACCAGCTATATGTTAAATGCGTTTTATAAAAATCTACTACAATTGTGCGTCTACGACGGTTTTGACTTAAACGTGCTTTAGACATCAGATTAAAGTATGTATAAACAACTAAAACCCATTTCAGCCATAAAAAGTAACATATTACTAATAAGTTTTTCATGATTTCACTCGCAGTAAAGCAATTTAGAGAAGATTTTAAGCAATGTTTAATTTTTAAACTGTTTAGCTAGACACGTGTTGAATATAAAAAGAAAAGATGAATGGATATTTCTTAAAACAGATTTATTAACAATGGGCTTGATATTTTTAGATGGTATTTTCTCAAAATAAAATCCTTAAGTCCCTTTTCGCTTTAACATGGTTCTACCATGTCGATTGAAGATTTGCTTGACCGTGTCTGTTGGCTGTTAATGCAGTGTCTTAAAGCAAATGTTACATTTACTGACTTATTTGAGTTAGCTGTAATCCGCCATTGAAATAGCCATTTGGTAACATAATTTATTTATTTGTACCTAAATCGACAATAGGGATGTTAAGAACAGTCTTATCTATCGCATATCCATTTTGATGCCACTCTTCGTATTTTTCGCTTCCCCTTTAGTTTATTCCAGTTGTTTCTGGTAGAGTTGTTGTTTATATCTCGATTATATTTTCTTTCATTCATATATACTTCCAGATTTCAGAATATTTATCGAAATCGGTTCAGTAGTTTGGTTTTAAAATCAAAATAATTGGAATCAATATGTCGATCGAAAAATACGTTGTTTGCTTTTAAAGTCGAATCGACGGATTTTATTTACGAGTATTTTATTTTTGTTTCAGGTATACTCTAGCTGAAACTTTGGATACACAATTACGTCAAATGTCTGAAGATCTCAAGGAAGTTATAGAACATCTCAATGAAACGAACAGAAGTCAAGACAATAATGATCCCGTAAGTGTATATATGTTAAATTCAAAACCCTTACCACATCCAATAGTAACTAATCAGTCAAAAAAACCTGTTGCAAAAACATTAACCTATATACTAACAATTTATATTTATGCAATGAAATTGATTTGTAAAATTATAACAAGAGATCTTAATCCCGGTGGACCCTAAAAATGTTCAACATAAATTTTTATAATTAATACATATTTTTCTTTTTAATTTCAGATCGTTCAAATCGGCCGTATTCTGAACGCTCACATGTCGTCAATGCAATGGATAGACAGTTCCATAGCACAAATATCTACGAAACTCGATCAATTGAAGACTACTCATGACACTCTTAGGCGAGACAATGAGAGATCCTTCCAACTTACTTATAATTAATGACAATTTTTTTTATCACTAAGAAATTTGATAAAAACTGTTATTCAATTTGACAATTTTGTGAATTCCTTACAATAGAAGTTGTACAAAAAAACTAACTCATATTCTTAGTTTCAGAGAAAAATGCTTAGTTTATAAGAACATTTCTGTACCTAAAATTAGTGTTCATGAATGATTGTAAGACAATTTCTTTTTGCTTTTAGAAGTATTATATCTTTAAAAATTCCGTTAAATCCTCAATAAAATTTGTATTTCCTTTTTTTAAGTTATAGGTTAATCTTCATTAAATATTTGATCAAAATGTAAAAAGAAGTGTCATTTGTTAATGTTAATTTAAAATTAAAATAAATTTATACAAAATAAAATTTTATTTGTCCTATTTACATCACTTCTACTCATTAACATACATCGTTCAACGAAATTATTTTTAGATTTATTAATATACAATCCCAGTTATAAAAAATTGTAATTTGACATTTTCTTCAGTCTGAAGACATAATATGACTAACTTTTTATGGACGATGCTACAAATAGTTCTGTTATGAGATATTTGTTCTGCGCTCAAGAATATGGAGAATTTCTTAGCATCAACTCTACAGTAGCATACTTTTGTCATATCTTCGTTGCTTTGACTTTCTGTCTCAGAATCTGAATGATCAATTGGACCTGAAGTGTAAAAAAATGTGTAAATCAATATATGATATTGTATAACAATAAACATTTTATAAGCTCGTGGATTTTTCAACCAGAATGGACGACGTTGCCTAGCAACCAGCTAGTAACTAAGTATTGACAGGCGAGAGTATTTTGAGCTAACAAGACAATCTTACCCTGTCACAGTTGGAAATTAGTATAAATTTTTGACGTTAAGAAATAGATAAAATTGAAGAGTGTATTGTCAAAAAAAAACTATCCATTTGTTTAAGTTATTACTGACATTACAGAAGTAAAATGTAAAAATTCAAAATGTCCAAATTAATTATCGATACTCTTATTTCTAAGATAAATCATACCAATAAATTACCAATTTTTTTTTCTAATTTTTGTATTCTCCAACATTGAGACAAACAAATATAAAATTATTTTTTAAAAAGTCAACACAACAATTCAATTTTAGATATACATAATTAATCTAGCATTCTAATATTCACATAAAAAATACCTTCAAAAGCCTCAACTCTTAAATCCTTAAACCTTGTAGACACTTTGGCCATGTTTGTTTTTATCTGCAAAGTAAGTCTACCCTCTGCCGATGCTCTAATTACAACTTCTGGACTCATAACTCTCATTCGATCTATCGTGGTCCTTAATTGCTTCAATGCTGGTAACTCCATAGATATCTAAAATTAGGCATGTTTATAATTTACATTTGTTGACATAAAACTTTTTAATATTTGTTATAAGACTCAAATTATGACTTACAAATAACCTATTGTAAGTGATGCTGTAGGAACTCTTCTTAAAAAGGAATACATACATTTCACTTAATAAGAAACCATTAAAAATAAGAAATAAGCGTACAAAAAAAAACACTAAAGATTGTAGCACCTTAACAAAATAAGCACAATATGCATGGTCCATAGATTTAGAAATACCATTTATAAATATTTAATTATGAGAACACAAAATTATAAAACACAGAAATTATTTGTGCTTATTTAATATAAACACAGAATTTATTTTGTTACACATATTGCTAGGTGGATAGACCACGGGTCTATATATTGGGGGAATTACTATAATAATTAATAAATAATCCATAAACATAGAAAATTCTTCTCTTAAGGCCCTTTTCTTAATCCCATTATTATATTTAAGTTCATGGGTGATAATAATGACTTAAAACCAGGTAACCTTCTTGTTTGTTTTCTTGCTATTATTATGAAAGAAAGAACTGCTAGAATAAAAAGTACTATTTACATCGGGATGAGGAACTCTTGGTTCTTGAAACTCGCTCCACAGCTTTCTAGGTACTACTATCACAGGTATATCGTGAGTCACTTGTCTTGTTTGTTGTGACGTTGACGACGGCTGAAATTATAAACAATAGTTTTAACTATTTCATTTTTTATCATATCTCACATCAGATCAAATATAGTTGTATCTTATAGAATCCAAATTTTCATTTAATGATAAAAGTTATGGCCGTTTCTCATTTTATACTCTAAAAACAATCACAACTGTATAAGCTTGGCTGTACATGTCTTCTAAACAATTTTGACTACATTGTATAGATCAATTCAAGATGTCACATAATTTTGATATTTCAAGATGTAACTTTATTGGATTAGAAATGTCGTGTTAAGTTTACATATACAAAGAAAACCTTTTTTTTTTTAAATGTCAATCTTGTAGGCTCTTTCTTATAAAAACATCATTTATGAAAAATAATTTAGTTCAGTTTTTTTTACTTTTAAATATTGATTCTGGTAATGCTGGTAAAATGTACAACAAATTTCCAATTGTCAGCCCTTTATAACAATATGTAGCTTTACATATTTATCTTAATTTTGAATGAGTCTCATGATGTTACTGATAAAATAATGAAGTGAATATGGAAGCTTTTTCTATTATTATTTTTATCATTTTTAAGAATAGTGGTAACATATAAGACAAATTCCTTATATAATAAGCTATTATATGTAAAGCTTGTATATGACTATATAAAAATGATTGCAATATTTTATACATAATTTATATCGTAAGAGGAAAGACTTATAGACTTTTTAATTTTTTTACTTTGATGAATAAACTGAATTAAATAAATAAATATTAAAAATTAAAATGATAAGAAATAAATATTCTGCCAACTTGCCATTTCAATTTCCAATGTTAAACACGGACACTGCTTTTTGGTTAATTTCATTTTAAGGCACTTCGCCGATTTCAACATCATAAGGGATCTGGCCAAGTTCGCTGAAATTGTTAATTGTTCATACTTTATTTGTCTTCATACATTTTAGTACAAAAAAAATAAAAATAAAAAAGTCAATATATAAATGAAAGGTGACTAATGCTAATTTTATTTTCATTATTGTATGTGTATATAACAAGGTTATTTGAAAATGAAAATGTGAAATGTTAAATGATAAACATTAAGGAATATCTGTATCTAAAATTTGATAAATTATGCACCTATAAATATGAAACAAACCCGGAACCACTCTCATGCGGATTTCAAAATTAAAAGGAAATAAACAAATTGAGCAATTAACCAAAATGTATACTTTATTGTAATCTAGGCACCTGATGCAACTCCTAAGTAAATATCCTTATGTTCTTCATCAATTCCAATCATTTGATACTCAGAAAAAAACATAGTTTGAGGGATTTCACACCATAACACAGGTGGCACAGGACCACTATTATCTTCACTTACTATGAAATATAATTTATCATCAGACAACCTCAACACGCATTCCTTAGATAATTTGGATATAGTTGTCACAATATCTGAAAAATAATATAGTTTTAATTTAACATTTTTTCAATTTTACTCAAATAGTTAAAATCCATACTTGAAAATTCTCTCATGGGACCCGTATCTATCATAACAGCACGAAATTTCATGTTTCATAGAAAATTTAGATATGATTTACAATTATTATTATAATATTTAAAGATTTTATGTGCAAAATAAGAAAAACGACTTTCAAGTTGAAATAATTTTCACAGATTCGCGCGAAACTGTGTCGATTTCTATACTGTTAGTATTTGAAAATAAATTATTGTTTATGGTTCACATTATAAATTGATTATTATTGAACATTATTGAAAACACTAAACTTATAAAGAAAAAAAAACATTTTTCGAAACTATTATTGTAAATTATTTACCTATAAAAACAAGTATATTGTTTGATTGCAGTTATATTAAAAATGTTCTGTTTGGCAGCGCAACCAAGTGAAGTAATGTAAGTTTTCTCAACAAATTAAATAAAAAAAATCGTTATGTTCACATCACGTACACTATATTATAATACATAATATACACGTGCTAAAATATTGGATTAATAATCTAATAGATGCCAGGAAAAAAATCATCAACTGTATGATATTATGCCAGATCTTCATCGCAGCGACTTTAGTCGCCGAAATTAATGTATATTTTATTAAAATTGCTGTAAATAATTGCGCTCAACACTAACATAAATTTTAACACAAGTTAACAATCATTAAGTTGAAATTTACTTATTTGTATTGATCATATCTTGGCATTGAATTTTCTTACGTTAAGTTTTAAATAACCATTCATAAACTATTACTATTCTTAAAAGGCTTATATGTTGTGAGAGTCACACATATTATTATACGAAAACGTATCAGCATACCGTTGCGAATTTAATATTATCTTGCCACTAAATTGCAGGTATTATAATGATTAATAAAATTTTACACCGCTTCACGCATTGCACATTTTCACGATGTAATTCTATCATATAATCAAAAAACGAATATCAAATAACGAAGTCATCGCGTGGACGGATTTTTTAAGCGATTTTATTTCAAAATCTAAAAAAAATGCTGTTACCGCCGACTAAATTCGCTATCGAATCGAGAAGACCTGATGTAAGGCGTCGCAACCCATTACGAATTTAGTTACAATACTGACATTTTTTCATTAACTGGTTGTGGCAACATTTATTATACCATAGACAAAATATAACCGTACTTCCTACAAAGATGGCGCTTGACGTACCTGGCATACTGATAAGTTTATTTGCACTGGTATATGCTATCTCTTTCATAGGCCCTAAAATTTCGTATACTATGAAAAAGACGGATAATGTCCTCTTTTGATTGTAACGAATATTAACGAATTGTGGTTATTTTACTCAAAGATATTTATTTATTATTCTTATTTAATGTGCAATTTTAAACATAATTTATTATTGAATACTTTATATCGTTGTTTAATATTATATAATATCCCTTCATTTGTGAAGGATTTTTCTAATAAGAGGAATATATGGAGAATAATGCTAAGTCAAGGTATGTGTACAAATGTACGATCGATAATGTCGTCATTTCATAACCAAACAAGCTTCCTCATTTATTCCTCGTTTTAAAACAGCTTACCGATGAGTGAATACAGTGTGTGAATACATTATTGATGGAGTACACTTACAATAATCAAACTATAAGACACTATTATTATAATGAACATGGACTATGAAATTAAGGTTGCCGTTGCGTTAACGTTTTTCCTTCGAATTCGATCTTCAAATATTTAACGGACTTATGTTTTGAAAGATGATTTTTTAAAGTTGACAGACGTAGGTGTTTATTAAAAAATATTTATGCCTGAAGTGAATCGAACAAGTTACGCTCTACATTAATTTTTCTTGCTAGACCTATTCATAGCGATCATGTACGATGTAGTAATAGGTTCAATGTCGTCCATGATTATGCAATGAATTACTGTTTTATTATGTGGCTTATTCCTTTTTGTATTTTCATATTATTTCGATTTAAAAATAAGATTGAGTGGTTTGCGATGTTTACCTTTTTGCACTTCGACGCTAAAGTTAGGTTATAAACGTCTTGGTGCGAGGTTATTTTTAATCATTCTGATAATATTGAGCCGTGCCGCACTCAAAAACATTACGTTTAAGATTTCTTGATAATATTTTCACGTGTTATTTATATTGAAATTAAATTTCCATGTCTTTTGTGTTAAATATATAATAATTAGTTATATTTAGTCTAAGAATAAAATTTTACAATTAACATTTCTCTGAATATAAGTAGTCCCAATTATTTAAATTGCCACATGTCTGTTTTCAACTCTTATTTTTAATTTGATATTAATTTATTATATATAATCATTTATTTTCCTTTAAACAATCGTTTAAAGTTACTTTTTTATAACATTTAGAAGAAATTTTAAACCATGTTTTTTTACCTGCTACGCAAAAGATGTTTTTTTTTATTAAGTAAAATATTTCATATGTGTAATTGCTAAAAAGTAAACATTCTAAAATTAAAAATTGTAGATAGAAAAGAAAAAAAAAACATGTAAAATAAGGACCACATAGTATATTAATTATGACATGAATGAAATAATGATGGCTAAAATGCAGTATAGTTTAGTTTTTTAAATTATTTTTATTTTAAATCTGTAAAATAAAATAAAAATCAACAATTAAGTAAATCGATAAAAATTTTAAAAGGTTAAGGTGCAATTGAAGCAGTATAATTACTGGAAATTAGGAAAGCCTTATATGCAATATTAAGAAAGAAATAATATTTCCATAATAATGGAAAACAAGCCAAAGGTTGACTTAAAACTTTAAAATCTAAGTGAAATAGACAGTTGTGGTAGTAAGAAATAATTTTATGCATTAGGTACTTTTTAATAAAGTAACAAAAACTATTTTCTATAGCAGTAATTTCGATAAATTGTAATATCAGACTGTTATTTCCTTTCTAAATATATTAGTTTTTTAAACAAAAATAGAAACATTTATCTATGTTAAGTTACAAAAATCTTTTCTTAGCTTATCTATTACCACGACACATTATAGAACTTCATTATTATTCTGATCATGTAATAAAACAATTTCCACTTACCAAAGATTTATGACCAAGCAAACTTTTAAATCTTTGTATATTAATTTATAGTCAAAAACTAGTAACCAACTAAGTCAAAGTTTTGGCATTGCCTACGTATGTAAGGCATCTATAATAAATAATTTTATTATTAAAAGACAAAAATATTCATTTACCATAATCAGGGTCTAATCGTAAATTCAGAGAAACAGAATAAAACATATTTTTTATTCAATTACGTGCAAATTATAAGGTTAATTAAAATTTATTCCATTTAATTTTAGCATGGAAGAAGAAGGTACAAAATCATACCTGCAGTTTCAAATAGAAAGACTGAAGGCCCTACAAGCGAAGCTATCATCAGAAGCCGAAGAAGATTATGTTATTGTTAAGGAAGAAGAGTAAGTACCACCTTAATGGAATTTTAAATGTGTTTTTAACATTACAATGTTTTATGCTACAAGTTACAGTTTTTCCATGCGCTTTTGCTCTCCTCAAGTTTTATTTCTCCATTCAAAATTAGTAACGCCATTTCATTTTATTGGTTGAATTTTAAAAATTTGTTTTTTACGGATGCCTACATCATATGTGTGCCTTCCAACCTAATTCCTTCAGTGGTTTGTGTTGTGCGTTGATAAATGATCATCAATAGATGATCATATTTTATACAAAAATGATTTTATTAAACAAAAAAAGCTTTATCAGTCACAGTTTATTATTATAGATTTAATTAAAAATCCATCGTATGCACAAGTTTGAGAAAATTATATAATCATACATAAATTAGCGTTTATAGAAGGAGGAGACAGACGTGATAATTTGTAGAAAACTTAGCAATATAGCGATATTGTTTAAAAATTCAAAAAATTAGCAAACACAATAGACTCATTTTAACACATTAATTTATGCTTAGGGTAACAATTCTGTAAGAAAAATATTGAATAAACAATTACATATCGTATAAATATGTACCAAGTATTCTGGTATAATTAAATTGTATATATTAAATTGATTTTAGTATGATTTACATTAATACAATTTTTGTGTAGTGTATATCCATTTTCGATTATACTAAACATACACTGATTCGCTAAAAAACAAGACTTACAAAACAAGTTATTTATTCATACTGACAATTATCGCCTTACCTTTCTTATTATACTTCGTTTTTCTTAATTTAATTTATTTTGATAACGTAAAAAATCTATTCTGTAATGCTTTTAGGAATTAACACGTAGGTATGTTTTTTAACCATAGAGAATATGTGATGAAGAATTCTCGACTTGCTTCGATAAATTATTCAATCATTGTCATATAAATTATGTTCGAATCTGACGAAGAATTTAAAAATATATCGCAAGTAGTCAAACTTGTCGTCGGGCCACAAAAAGTATGTTATCTTAAACCTGGAAGTGGTCTATCCGGTGTATGGTTGCACCGAGAGTTGACGTCATTATACCAACACATTTATCTTAAAAGTATACATTTAATGTAGTCATTGGTTCTAAAATGCGTATTATTTGTAGAAATGTATAATTTTTATTTTATTTTGGTACTGTAAATAATATTATCATCATAATAATAAATATTGCCATTTTAATTAAACATAAATAATATAATAAAACATGTTAAAAATATCGTTTATATTTTAACAATATGCGTAGTTTGTAGGAAATACTTTTTTTTTTAATAATATCATATTATTAAAAGAAGAATGAAAACTATAAACTTTGGAATTCCACGGCCATTATAACACGGACCAGGGCGAGCCGGGTGGGACGACCATGCCGGTTCCCGCACTACCGCGCCCCGTCGTTTTCGTTCAGTCAGTCCGGCTCCGCACGCGTTACGGGCAGAGTGATTCGTCGTGTTCGCTGCCGATAAAATATAAAGGAAAAAAAAACTTTGTCTACACTTTTTGTTTTGGCGGCAAAACATTAATAATTTTACATAAAACATTCGCGTGTTTATTTCGGATGATAGTGAAATAGTTCGATGTTATAGTATGTTTTGTAATGATGATTCTAAGGTCAAGTAATGATAAGGGTGGTTAATTTCGTCATACGTTTTTTAATTAGTGTGTAAGCGATGCAATATCAAAGTAATGAAGAGGACGACTTACATTATCGGATTTTTGGTGAATCCTTCAATTTACCCTCCGAGAGCAATACCTCTGCCAGCCGGCGTAGAAAGTAAGTTTTGTTTTCATTTTATTTATTTACAATAAATTTTACTTAACAATTTTTCATAATTTGTTGACGTATGAAGTACAAATCATGCCAATAAAATTATCTTTTTCGAAATACACATTGAAGTGTAAGATTACAGATCTATGTGTAAGATATTATATTTTGTTCAGAATTATATGAATATCTAAATAAAATTTAATTTTATTAATTAACAACTAAATTTACATTTACTTATATTATCGTATAGTAAAAACCATTTTTTTCCTGTATCCAGATCGATATTCGCAAATAATTTAACAACATATTTTCGAATAAAAATATTTGTACTATGAAAATTATTAACTTATTATTGACCTTATGATGATTTAAGTCATATTAATTATTATCGATATTATTGGTATGAGAATGTGGAATATTTGCATACCTACTTACTCAGAGTTACCACGTGTATTGCCATTGTTCTTCATATGTTTTTTTCAACTCAGAATTACCTTTGATTTTCAAGTAAGTACTATGTGGAATACTATAGGTATTACACAGGTTTTTCTGTGATAGTAGATACTTTTAAAGTTCATAAGTAAATATTTTTAATAACCTAAGTTTCGTATTTTCGTGTTAATTATAACCATGTACTATATGTTAATATTCCTAATAAGTAATATTATTTTAATATATTACCAATAAATTATTAAGATTATGGACATTTAATATAGTTTAATAATAATAAACTGGACGCAAAATAAACTTAAAAGTCAAATTTCCGTTTCAAGAGATTAAGAACATAGAAAAGATCCGGTTTTCTTTTATTTTTTTCTGTATATAACTGCTGTAAAGATCTTTTTGATTAACAACTAACCAGGCCTAAAATAACAAATAAATAAGTATAGATGTTTTTTTTTAATTTCAAATTTAAGTTTGAATTCCTCAATGTTTCTTTGACAAACACGCCTAACATAACTCTTTTTTTTCATTTATATTGAACAAACACGAAAAGTTACAAAATTACGTGAATTTTTATGAGCCGCTTTATATGAACATCTGAAAATTTTGTTACCCTAAACATCTACACCTATGGGATAAATTCTCTGCCATTCCGCCTAGCGCCAAATGCAACGTAATATCCCATAGACTTTAAGTCTTAAGATATTCACCGGTTGTCTCAATAGCCAAATTTGAATAAGCCACGTGACCTTCAACTCGTCTGGGTAATCCTGCGTGCTATTATGGACCTTGAGGCATTCCAAGGTCCCGCGTACAATGCCTACTTAACTAGATAGCGGACGAAACCTTTACAGATGATAAACGTATAAAAAGCCGCCAAACGCGAGCCAGATACCGAGGGTTCTGTATCATTTGCATCCGACTCACGCTTGACCGATTTTTGTTATTTGTTGTTATACATTAAACTCGCACTAGAACTTAAGTTTAAGGTTTGTATGTATTAACGAGAAAACCGAATAAAACATTGATGTGACCCTTTGTTTTTTACTCAAGTATTGTTATTATCATACACATATTTTGTACAATTTTAAATCAGATACGGCTCTAAACATAAAGTTATTTAATGGATAGACGGAACACGACGTGACTTAAGCTTAGTTAGTACCCTTTGTATACGGATCCCTAAAACCGTACCCAAAGTTCTATCGCGTATTATGACACTTAGATCCTGACCGGAGTTTAGTAGAGTAATACCTAGTTTTAGTCACGTTTTTAAATAGTTCACTTATCTTAATCATCATCTAAAATTAAAGCGATTTTGTTTTTATCACGACTTATGTTGAATGAAAATCCAATGCTATAATTATTATTCATAGTTCACGTCTTTAGCCGATTATTAGAATTTTTGCGTTCCATCCGTATATTAAGAACGACGTCCTACCATTTGCAAAATATTACCATAATATCCCATAACTTATTTTTCTGTATTAAATTAAATTTGTATTCTTCAAGAATGATATAATACCCGTACTAAATTGCATACAAAACGAAATATAACTAAGTTAGTCTTGTACAGGTGTAATGCACCTAAGTCAAAGTTAAAGCGACGTCGGTGGCAACAGGTCGAATAGCAGTTCTGTAGCAGAAATTTTGATTAGCGGCGGCAATATACATCATAATTGCAAGAGTAACTTGAATATCGCAGCAACTTATTAAGTTATTTTGAAAATAAACGATTTTGATTATAAAATTAATTTAAGATTGATTTATGGAGCTTATTATTTCGCGAAAAGCTAAATTGTATGTTTCAGACGAGCTGCGCGACAGTAGACATGGTTATGTTTTTTTATGAATTTATCGGGCAAACGAGCGGGCAGGTTTCCTAGTAATCATGCATAAAAAAAGAACAAGAGAAAAAGGAACTTAGTCTTGTATTTCAAACTTATCTTGGTATAAGTGTAAGATTCTTTATACTTGCGAAGAATTTTTTGAATGATTGGACAGATTTTAACAATGAGATATCTATTCATATTTAATATAACGGGTCTTATCGCGATAACTAATAGTAGTAATACCTTTTTATTGCCCGACGTTTCGACGAAGTTACATTCGCCGACTGAGAGTCAGCTCGTGACCACTTAAATTCTTTAATCTTCAGTTAAATATGAATAGTATAAATTGCGAAAGTTTAAAATATATAATGAGATATCTTATTGACCGATATCGTCTAATTCGTTCAATTCGCCATAATTTACTTTCAGTTTTTCAAATCTACCAATTTTTAGATGTTTTATAAGTAACTTGTGAAGTTGTATATTTAACATCTAAGACGTGAATGAAGTCATCACTCATATTTCATTTATATACGATATTTGTCATGGTATTTCCGGTCTTATCTAAACGAGCTTTGACTACAATCCGCTCACAGAATTCATATAGTGTTAGTGTATAATTTGATGTAAATTGTACAGTCGGGTAGAATGTTTGAAAAGTTTACATTATTTAATTGTTCCATTGAAACTTTGGTTTCAAAATATGCTAACTTTGAGGGTAGTTGCAATATTTTTATTTGTCACCTCTCTGTTAAACAAACGATTACCCAATTGGAGGTATGTTATGCCAATGTTTAATGTAATTAACTCTTTATGTGTTTGTAGGTTAATATGTAATCGCAAAATATGGGGTAAGTATATGAAAAAAAAAGCTTTTGCAGTAAGGTTTTAATTTAAGCCAAATATTTAATTACATTCATTAAAAGCTATGCGCGTAGTCACCAAATAGTGTTTTTACTAACAAACTTTGCGACAAAGGAAACGCAATAGTTAGCCTGAATACGTGCTGTAGGGGTAAATTTTTTTTTTAGATTATGACTATATTTTTGAAATTTTTTTGTATGAAAATTTCGCATTCGGTAAACTAAATGATATTTTTTTCCTTATACCTTTGAAGTGGACAGTACGCCAAGGTATTAAAAATATCAAGCACATTAATCTAACCATTTGATTTATGTAATAATATGCGTGTGACATAACCAATTTCCTTGTAGGTATATTTTTTATAGACCTAAACATAATATCATGTCGGCCTTGGCTGATAAAAGCAAGTATTTCGGAAACGTTGCCTCTTAATTATACCATTTTTTCTGAAGCACCTTTACATCTGTACTAATCACGTGTCTTACGGATTTTCTCATCATCAATTCTTCAGAACTAAAACTAACAATTTGTTTCTAACTTCAAAATCGTCCATTATTTTATCGCTTATGAGATAAATGAAGACTTTTTTCGCACAAGTTCACGCCAGAAGGTCGCCCTAGAACATGGGTCAACAAATGGCGGACCGAGGTCCGGACTGGACCGCTGGCCTAATTTGTTCGACATTTAATAATAAATATTTTCTTACATTCAGTTTAAATTAAAAATTAACTTGTGTTACTTTTGCTAGTAAACGTTTCCAAAACGACATTAACTTGCATCAACTTTATTCCAAACGTCTTCATAAATACTGTTTTTATTTCATATTTAAGTTTATTATTTCATTTTAACTAGGTAAATATACGTGATAATGTAAAGGCCGGGTGGCCTTACAACCTTATCTGTAAAATGGTAGCAACGGACCGTGACAAGCATAATATTTTAAAAAATGGACTTCAAATGAAACTAATTGGCAATCCTTGGTCTAAAATTTGTAGGGTATAGGCTGTAAGTTCTCTGTGTCACATTGTTAATTATGCAAACGGTGATATTAGTCATTAGGGGACAGACCTGTGGATTTACTGTTGTAAATTTTGATTATTTCAAGAAGAAAGTTTCAAAGTACCTATTCTAAAACAAAAATATATATTCAAAAGTAATATGTTTTTACGATGATTGAACTCAAGATGTCTAAATGCCATATTTTGAAAAAGTAATGGCGAAACTATTTTACATTTATATATTATAAATGTATAATAATTATAATAATAAATAAGTAAGTACGGATTATATAATATATCATTTAATTGTTTTAATAATTAACGAGCCCATAGGATAAAGGCTGTTTTTGTATTATTAAATTAAAAGATGCATACTCTTCAATGCTAAAAATTAACAATATGTTAAAGAGGCATATATTTTCTCAAAACTATTTTAACAATTATTGCTGTACTCAATTACTGTCCTTTTCATGTGAGAACAAGTACAGACAAGTAGTGTTGACCGCGCAACCCCTCAAAGGTAAACGACCAACAGACGAGGGTGGCACCCCCAAGGGTTCGATGCCTTAATTGCCTCACGTGCATCGGCAGATGGCTGTCAAGGTGCGAGCCAGTGATGACCTTTGCTAACTTATCGATGATTTTCATTCTATCGATAAGGAAGATGTTACGTGTGTTTGCGTGTTTAGCTAGCAGCTGTTAGTGTCATGCAATGTTGCTTCGCTAACTTGTAACGAGTTGAATATTGTCATAAATAGCTTTCTCATAGATATTTACTGTTGTCATTTATTTTATAATAGGTTAATAAAATATAACCAAACAGCGCTTCGTTATTTTTGTATGGTACTTAATGAATGCTGTCATTTTATTTTATTGTTGATTTACACATTTTAGTGGTTAATTTTACATTATTAAAAAATATAAAAAATTCGGGTTTTAGATAAGATTTTTTTGCAAAAACTTGCTGTCACGTTTATCGATATCGATGCAATTCTACGCACATCCTTATCTAACTATTCTATGAATACCAAAGTAATTGGGGTGGTGGCAATGGCAGGACGCGACTTTCACACGATGCAACTGAACAACTGCAACTACGCGCGCTAGTCACTGTAATAACATTCATGTTTTATGCTCAATAAACATTCCTCTTATATTTTTTATATCGTTTGTTGACATTAGAAAAATGTTATGTTTAAAGGCTACTCTGTTAAACATCGTCGATCGACAGCCTTTTCGTTTTACGTGTTCATGCTTTTTATTGTTAGCGGTCAGGTGAAAATATACTATGCGAGGGGCAGTCGCGGGTTCACTCGCGTTAGTGATTACTGTTTTGTTCCTGTAAGTCGTAGCGTGATGTAATATAGCCTATAACCTTCCTCAATAAAAGGGCAATGCACATAGAATTTTGAAATTCAAATCGTGTCAATAGCTTCAGAGTTTACCCCTACATACAAAGTTAAAAACAAAGTTTACTTATTATGATATTAGTATAAATAGCAAAACTCTACACATATGTCATGATTTGGATATTAATTTATAATTATGATGATAACGTTCTCATTGCTGTGATATTTTGTATTTTTGTCATATATGACAAAAATTATGTCCTCAACTTTATATTCGTGGACATAAACATTCATATTGAATTATGTTGCAACATAATTTTAGCAAAACACTCACACAGTTCTGTTACATGTATCTATAGAGTAATTTTTATATAAGTTTCAAGCGTTAAATACATCAAAACTACTTATGTCTTAGTATGTGTGAAAATTTGTTTTTTACGATCATTGAACTCAAGTTAATGTTACATTGTGTAAATATAATAGCGAAATTATTTTCCATTTATAATATTAGTACGGATTATAGATAGATAGATAAATTCTTTTATTGCACACCACTCCAATGAAAAAAAATATTACCCAGGAACAAACATGATTGTTTAACAAGGCGGCCTTATCGCTTAGTAGCGATTTATTCCAGGCAACCTTAGGGTTAGAAATTTCATAGAAGAGATAGGTAGGTGGTGTATAAATAAACATACATACAACAACATACTAATACATGAGATGCAAATACATAATATACAATAAACTAATATATATATTAATATATAATTGTATATACATACATATAAATAATAAAATAAATATATACATATTATTAATTGAGTAGTATACATAATTTAATGGTTTTATTAATTAACGAGTCCATAATATATAGGCTATTTCAGTGTTATTCAAGGAATCTTCAAGCGTTCTTTCTATTGCGCAAATCGCTATTGCGACTGTTGTGATAGCAACAGTTAACTAAAAAGTAATAATATCGGTCCACGTGACTGACGGCACTAGTTTTTTTTTAATTTCATTGAATAGACCAGCTGTTTCGGGGTTCGTAAAATACACTTATAATATCTTAAGAAATCGGGGGAAGTTTTTGAGCCCATTCTACGAACAAAGTTGAATGCCTATTTCTTTTGTTGGCAGACATTCGCAATGGATGTTATAGTTAATACTTTTTGCGAACGACATGGGTATTCCCGAATGCGTGTCAAAGTTCGAATTGAGATTTATGAATAAAATCAACGAAAACTTTTTTTTTTGTTATATATAGGATAAGGGAAACGTAGAAATCTTTTACTGTTTTACATCAATCTGTTTGAAATAAAGATACCGCACTAAGTTTTTTTTACAATATTGATAGCCGTTTTAAATTTTTTAGCTTGACTCTTTAAATAAAGACAAACCATTCAATGCTTGATTGTACTAGAAACATGGGACACATTTGTAATATCATATCTTCTAGATACCATTTACGTTTATATCAATATCATAAAAACGTAAAATTTGTTTTGTAAGTTAATATGTAGGGGTTAATCTCTGAAACAATTGATCCGATTTAAAAATTTTTTGGCGTTGGATAGCCCGTTTATTGAGGAAGGTTATAGGCTTTATTACATCGCGCTACGACTCATAGGAGAGAAACGGTAATTATAAACGCGAGTGAAACCGCGAAGGACAGCTAGTAAATACTAACATAATTAAACAGGAAAAGTACAAAACTAAAACCCAACTACGACAAAAAACAAGGAACGACAGACGCAGCTAATCTGTACAAATAAATAAAATCGAACTCTTTGTAACTTTAAATTTACAGCTTTTAACTAAATGCATCTCGAAGTATAAGTACCGTATACTTACATCAAAAACAATTTTTAAAATTTTTGTCTGCCTGTCTAAACAGACAACAAGACAAGTTCAATTTAATTTCAATTAAAGCAGAACATATGTTCTGACTAGTCTTCGAAACGGTTGGAAATTCTCATATAAATGAAAATGAAATGAAAATGAAAAATATGTTTATTTGTCTGAAAACTGATCACTATTACAATAATTGTTGGAACCTTCTTTTAAGTATGACAATACCTGTGCCAGAAGGTTCCGCTCTTCCATACCATTGTTTCAACGTGATTAGTTTCGACTTTTACAAAACAGTTTAACAATATTTACTTTATTTCATATTTCTAAATTTTAATATAAAGGCGAGTGAAACCCCGGGGCGCAGCTTATTTTATAAATCTATAAAGTTTGGTGAGAATTATGTAACTCGTCTGATTTGAAAAGGCGCGTGCGCATCACCCGGTGTTTCCGTAAAGCTACCTCTATTGACAGCTGTGAGTGTCATTGTTTTTTTTTATCATACGTTTGTATTTGTAAGGCAACAGTCCAAACTTAAGCTGCATACATTGATGCAAGATGTGTCACAAGACAAATAAGACTAATCATGTTTATTGTTAACTTATTATTATATAATAAATGAATTGGTACGTATTTCAAATTATAGATTGTATTAAAACATATTTTGAATTACGTATATACTTTGTTACGACGTTGAATTATTATTAAGTTATATATCTTTTAACATCGATAAATTGACTTGAATTTCGTTTCTCATCGACCAATACTTGATATTTTATCTAAAAAAATTTCCGTCTACGTTATCAGAACCAAGTTTTTTACTACAAGATGTTAAGCACAAATCATTAATTAATTGATATGAATGCAAATGAAATAATAAATATTGTTAGGAATACCACACAATCACTTTAATTTACCGGATACTCTTTCATTATCTACGTTTTATGTTCATATAAACTGGAATAATTATACGTGCCGTCAAACTGCTCCCCTCTAGCACTTGCAAGGAAATTGCACTAGAATTACACGCTTACTTAGTGTTGCTAGTACTGATGAATAAATACTGTTATTTAAGGTCTATACTTTATCGTGTAATACGTACCGGCATTTGTAACTATTCTTAAAGTGATAATCATTTTCTATTTTTTGAATTAAGAAACATTTGGCATATATAATATATAATACATCGGTTTAATAATTTTTTTTTTGATTTGCTTAAAAATTTTTAAAAGTTTACCTTTTTTAGCGTATTGTCTTTTTGGTCTTTGTCAGAAGATTAAAATAAGTTTGGTCTAATATTTCAGTTTTTATTTATTTTCATGTCACAGCTTTTTTCAGCATTAGAGAGACTTGTTTTTACACACATACACAGTATAGTGTCGTAATGTTATTTCACATTTTTATACCTTTTAATGTTTTAATTACCTTTCATTATATTATATTATTCATTAAAATACCAGCATCAGATCATTTAATGTGTGTACTATTTCGATATATTATAAAATTAATTATAATCGAATATTAATAGTCGTAATTTTATCGATTCCATGACATAAACATGCAAACCACAACAAGAAAGTCTAAGGGCACCTTTTCAAGTAGATCATGCGGGTAAGTTCAATGCTATTAAATACTAGGTAGGGCTGCCATCAATTAAAAAATGTGTTTTGAAGTACTAAAATTATTTTATTTAATTTTGTTAAACTATTAAATAAACGATTTTTTTTCATTATCGTCTTTGTGGATGGTTTTTGATGGTTATTTCTCGCTCGATCTAATGTCTGGTAAATTTGACAGATGTACACGTAAATGATGTACACGATTGAGAAATATATACACAAGTATTATCGTTTCAAAAGACTTTTGGGCACTTTGAGAAATATTACTCCTAAAATTATTTTTTACTTTTATAAATATTACTTATACTAGCAGGTATTTCAATAAAAATACTTGACGACATAGGCAACCCTAGTTTGCAAGTACATTTCGCAAACCCCTATAACGATAATTTTTACAGTTTTAAGGAAACTTTACCACAGTTTCCTTTATGTATGGGGGCTTTTTGAATGCTTATCAAATGATTATGTTGCCAGCGAGCATATGGTAACCATATTTGAAATCGATTTTATGGATTTGAACCGGGCTCGACGCGTTCATAATTTTAATAGCGAATGTTGTTGTAATCCATATTTTAATTTCCTGTTATTTTTTGTATAAGAATAAATTAAAATATTAAAAAAACGAAGTTTATATTCTTCATTTGATTGGATGGTAATCAAAGCTAAATAAACACTTAACAACCATATATTACCTTCTTCGGAAATAATTGAGCTTATATTTTTTAATTTATGCACCAACAGAATGTAGAAGTTATGTATAAATCACTTAAAGCAAGGAGCTTTTTGTAATTCCATGCTTTATCACCATAAGTATCAATTACTCGGCTAAAGAGCATGTAATTGTGAGCTTCCATACAAATTAATTTAATTTATTCCTGTTTATAGTCATCAAGAGGCGTGACCGTCATATTGCACCTTTTTTACGCTCGGTCGATTCAGTGTTCTATGGGAAACATTTTAAATCCATTAACTATATAAACATAAGTTTTTTGGTGCTAAGTAAAGAATATAGGCGTCATTGCTATCTAGTCTTTACGAATAAGCTGATAAGTTATGTTAGCAATATAGAAAACAATATTTTGTAAATTAAATTTTTCTAAACATTTGAATTATTTTACTGCAATTTAAATGTTTTGTTCATTTATGAAATTTACAAATTAAAACTAAAACCAATGGCCTACACGTTCATAAACTCTTATGAAAATAATGTTAAATATATGTTAGATTTACTTACTTTTATTACAATTTACTATACTTTTTGTCTAAAACAGTTTTAATTGACTTAACAAAAAAAAACCTTTCTAAGTACAATTCTTAATTATCAATCGAGTAGTTTATACACAGAGCATTTTGAGCATTACCAAAATTACTACACGTATCCTTATCTCATACATCAAGTAACATTGCAACGTTTTCTCAATATAAAGATTGATTGAACGAGTGTAATTAAAGCTTCTTACATCAGGTATTTGGTTTTACGATGACAGTTTTTGCAGCAGTTGTAAGTAGCGTTATAATTGTTAACGTGAAATACTGTCAACGCTTAAGCACTTGACCTGCATTCAGCGTGAGAAACATCTTAAATTACTATTGATTTATCATCTTGAAACTTTGGAATATTTATTATACTTACTTTGGAAAAATATTAAAAAATTAAGGATAAAAAACTTATTACTTCCTATGTTATTTTGAGTCCGATAATTTTAGTGTAATTTTGTATTAACGTGCAATACAATGTTGAAATTTTGTTACAATCTTTTAGTCATTTTGGAAAAAAATAATAAGAAATGCACATAAAAATTGTATTGCTCTATGAATTCAATATTCCCACAAAACAAATCTTAATCATATATGTTGAAAATACTGATTGCAATTTATTGCACCTACAATTAATTTAGGGGTGTGAGTTTTGTACTCCCTACATAATGTGTATTGTGAGGTTCAAATGCTGTCATGTAGGTACAGGTAAATGTTGATTCCCACGATCACGATTTTAAAGAGGGGGCTTGCATATGATCGGACAAAGAGACAAGTCCGTGGATGCATGTCGCGGTATCTCAGACTGATTTCTGTGAGGATTTCACAAGGGATGACGCTAAGTTTGTTTTGATCCCGTTTGTTGACCCCAATGATTACATTGCTGAGATTAATTGAATCCTATTGTTCGGTTTATCATGTTGAGAACACGTTTGTTCGGGGTTTGTTTTGTGTTTAACTAAAATGTGATTATAAATTGACGCTGATAAGCAATACTGTGTCGAGCCACATGGACTTCATTTTGAGAAAATGGCGTCTAAACATGTCAAACCTATTCTTAACAAATATGTTTGAAGAAGTATATATCCATCTTTTATTTTATTTTTTGATAAAAGTTATAATGAATTTAAATAAGAGTGATATATTTAATTTATTATCTAATAAAAAGTTATTTAAATATTTGAGATTATTGTATAAATTGCAAAAAATGGAACGGACTTGAAATTCGAACCAATGAATTAAGAAACTTTTTTCCTTACTTATTTAATTTATATGACTACAATTTTTTTTAATAATGTTAAATAGATGATGCAGTATCAAAATACATAAATATCACCGAATTTGACTTTTTGTGGGTTGACACATTATTGCTTATCAGCATCCAAATAATGAATATCTAAGACAGAACTGCGTAGGATCAATAATCAGAAATAATATATACATAAAAAAAAACTCCCGACCAGACGTTTGAAGGTTTGAAGCTCCAGTTGTTAAAAGGATCTGAGCAACTTCTACTGGTCTAATGGACTCTAAATTTTTTATACAGTGAATGATATTAAAATTACATAGTGACCTAATACTGCAGCATCATCTGTTATAAGCTGGATCTCTCCGACTTACAGCAGAAGTTTCGCGTCGAGGCTAATGGAAATGGTCTCAAAGATTTGATTGTCGGATTTTTTAAAATTTATTCTTGTAAAATAATGGAACTATCATTGGTAATATTATGCATGAGACAAAACTATTGCGTTAATCAAAGTCGAATTTGTTAAATAGCAATTATAAATCAATGAACTACACTTTCTTAATAAGCCGTCATAAAAAATATGTCGTAAAGTAAAAGAATTTACATGGTGTGGTTATAATCGTGATCGAATACAACAGGTTGTTAATAACAAATACTTGGTTGGATTTCAAATAAAACGTACTATAAATGATGATTATGATATCATCTTATGTGTGTAGTTTTTGGCCGCACACAAGCCGCGTCTCTGCAATTTTATTTTGATTTGAAATATGCGTGGACATTAGGAGCTCCACACATCAAGGAGCCGACTGTATATTTTTGAGTATTTTAGATAACCGAGCCTCGACGTTTTTTAAAATTTTTAATAAAGATTTTATTTATTTACATGTAGTAGGTTCACGAATAAAAATAATATAAAATGAAAATAATAATTACACTTTAAGAAATAGGAATCTACTTAAAAAGCAAAACACACATTTTCGTTTACTTGGCAATTTTTTTCAGTTATTTTGATTTCAAAAACAACTTCTGAATTGTCACGACATCTTAGTGTGAAATTGACCCTAAGTGTCACACTTATACCCAGACTGTTGTAATAAGAAAATTTTAGCTATTTAAAGTTTCAGTATCCTCTATTCAACAGAGGCCATTAAGGGTTTGAATGAATCATTTTTAAAAGGTGTATTCATTTCAAGATCTTGCTAGTATTTGAGGAGCTATAGTGTAGGTCATTCTTTTAATATATTCTGTCGTCATTTATTTTCAAAACTCTGAAGATTCTTAAAGAATGGTAACATAAAAATTAGTTCGAACATTTTAATTACATTTCTTACATTTCGTCTTCATAGTTCTTTTGTTCTTATATTTCTGTAGCTGTTACCAACTGGTCTGTGGTCTTTGTTTTTAAAAGGACTGAAATACCTCTTGCAGTATTAGAGCTTAACTGTAGCCTATTGACTACAGCTCGTATAAGGGCTGACTCGACCGTGGCAGTACCTTACTCTGAAAGGAGATCGGCGTGAACTAGCTGATATCACTAATAAGAGTAATTCAGAATCAATTATTTTCATCTTATAACTTTATATTTTAATGATACATACAGAGTTATTACGTGTAGATTAATGAGGTTTATCTTCTCTCTTTCATCTTCCCTTACACTTTATTCCTCTTCCATTAATCTTTTTATTTTTATGGGTGGCGGTGGCCACATTTCATCAGGTGCTTGCTTGTTTGCTACTTATTTCATAAAAATACATATGAAGTATAATTTACATAAAGTCAATATCACGTGGCACGGTTAATGTAAAGTTACGATAACAACAGGAAATGCATACATCATCGGGTCTATAAACGGAAAATAATACATTGTATAAAAATAAAAAAGCGATTCAAGAATAAACTTTAATCGCTAATACATCGAATATAACCAGGATGTTATACCCTTTATCCAAAAAAGATACATTTTGTACTTTGATTAGGGTTCCGTGAAATATTTGTGTATAAGATTATATGATATTTATGAGGTTAAAAAAAAAAAATTAAAAATCTAGGTCTAATTTCGTTTTCAAACTATCTTGAATATTTCGAAAATTTGGTTAAATATTGACAAAAACTTGTTGGTAGTGAAGAGTTAAAAAACAACTAGATATAACTATTTTGCGCCAAATAGTGCATCATGGTTTATTTTACTGACAAGAGTCTAGACTAACTAAAGTAAAGACTAAGTAAATTTTGTTTGACTTAAGTTAGTACGAATCTATATACAAAAATGGTCATTCTTCTTTGAAAATTGATATACGTTCTAAAATATTTTCTATAGTAGATACAAGGTAGACGAGCATGTTCGTATGTTTTTGATATTTTGTACAGATGTTTACGTCACAACGTTTATTTATTTCTTACTATTAAACTACGAATGACTGTATATTTAAAAACAAAAAATAACCCTAATTATACGTATTTCAAAACTTAAAATATTTTCTACAGAACCCAACGTGTCGAACATAGGTTTTTTCCTAGGTTCATCGTAGCAGCTGCTCGACAATCATTGTGGGGGCCGCAGATGGCGCGTGTACTCCCGCATTTGAATTCGATCGATATTTCTGTATTATTTTATTACATAGTGTAGATATGCATTTATTATGTTTATATCCGAAGTTAAAAAAAATATCAAGTTTTTTTTAAATCTTATTTAAATTAAAGATTTCTTGGAATCTTAGTGTTTGCTAAAATAACACTAATATATTTTCTAATATAGTTTCTATACAATTTTTTAGATATCAACACTAATGGACATCGTGTTCTTTATACAAAATTGCAAGCAGTTGTATTTTTTTTGAACTATTTGAAACCCATTCGAGCAGTTTTTTTTACATAACCTCGGGACCATAGAATTAATTATTTCGCCGTTAATCAATTTTATCACAAAAGGGTCTATTAAAAATCGATAAATATATTAGCACAACAAAAAGCCGATTTTAGTACCGTTCGAAATCTAATTTCCGATAATTGGCACACGTTATCGCGTAAATTCGATTGACACGTGGGTCCCAGATGGCATATCACCTGCCCGAGGCTCGGGGCCTGATTCAGACTGCATTCTTCGCCACTCAACTACCGGTCGTTGCACTGCGATTTTTTGATTTTTCCAACTCGAATACGAAACTTTGTCCTTTAAAGGATACAAGCGGGACCCTTTAAAAAATTAATTAAATTGCCGCCAAACGTTTGGGAGCATTTAAAAATTTTAAGAATATTTTTTGTGTTGTATTTTCTTAAGTGTATTTGTGTTGTACCTTTAGTGTAACGAAATAAAATGGTAGCACCAGTATGTACTAACCGTTTCTTTATTAAGAGCTTTATTTTCGGAAACGTTAAAAATTATGGTTTCTCAAATAATGTACAATCATCATAGAACCCTTTGGTAAGATTTGTCTATTATTTCATCTAAAATAGCTAAGATTTTTTTTATTAAGATTGAAACCGACAAGGACACAGTTCTCCAAGAGCGGATTTGGTCTTTCAACCACGATTTATTGCAATATACGAGTAGAGTAGCGATAATATGATAAACTGTAACAATTTAGTCCCGTGGCGCTTGGCAGTTGGAACAATGACCTCATACAATAAACACAAGAGGCCCCTCGGCTGTGTGATTGCTTTGTGCCATATATCAGAAACAGCGTTCAAGTAAATATATAGAGCGTTATTTAAGGTATTATTAACAACTTCGAAAGCGTTCCGCTTGTCTTTATTACTATTTATCGGTAAAGGTACTTAGTTTTAAAGCAGGTGGTGTTTTGCACTAACTATTACTACATTATAAAAAAAAAACCTGCGATAAATTTATACGTCTATACTATTCCATGACCCGTAATTACATAAAATTCTTCTATGTTCCCACAATGACTAACTTTCAAAAGCAAATGGTTCATTAGCGCTTTCTCTAAACACCTTTCGGGCGCGTGCTGCTTCGTAATTATTGTAAGACGATAATAAGGGGAGGAAGTTGAAAAAAGAGAAAAAAAAACGACGCGGGGTTGAGAAATGTCAGGCCATGTGCGCGGGAGTCATTGTACGCCTTGAGACATTAATCTTAGGGGAAATGACCAGGTGAACAACCCCTAGACTTTGTTGTTCAACAATAAAAGTTTTTATTTATGTTGACTTTGAGGATTTGTCCGTCTACGTCGTATTCGCATTCTGAAAATTTTCTGGGGACGAGTTTATACCATAAAATATTTTTATTCATGTCCCGCCGTACCTACAGCGATCGTAATCACCGTGAGGGAACATCTGTCCCTTTATAATTCACCCCACTTTTGTACCTATCCTAATGTCCTTTGCATAATAAAAAAGCAATTACAATTGTTCCTTTGGTAATGAAACCACTGTTTTAAATTTGGTCAGGTTTGAAACACGTGAAACGAAGTTATTATTTTCGAGATAAGAGTATTGCTTCCCGAAAAGGCGGTCAAGTGATCCTTTTTCCTATCAGGCAAAAACATCACATGTGCTTTTAAATGTGTCATCGTACGGCATATGGTCTGCTGACGCGTCGCCTGGTTTCAACAAAAACCTGGAACCCCTCGTTTAGTAAACAAGTCGGAAGTTGCTACCAGATTTTTTGGTTTTCGCCTTTATCTGAAGTTTATCACTAGCCTTTAAAATATCGTGTCTTACCATTTATACAATAAAGATTAAATTTTACATCTTAATGTTACATTATTTCACATAAGAAATGAAACCTGTAAATAAAATAAATTGTGTTTTATTTTAGTATGAAAAGATAAAAAAATGTGGCATATTGTTTTTGTATAAAAATTTAAATAAATTACAAATGACCGTGACGGTGCGTGAGAAAGTCGTAATGAATATAAAAGACCATCATTTCGCATATTTCCCCTATTCTTCAAGCACCATTGTCGTCACCTCACGTGTGCACATTAGGTGCGTCTATTTGTCTATTCTCAAAGGGATACTGAACCTGTTTGAACCCTCGACGTATTTACTTTAGGCTTAGTCTCGTCTCATAGACAAGGCCTTATATCCTCGAAATATTTGAGAGATTAGATAATATGTCTTAACTTTTCACATTCTAGTAGACCTTTCTTACATTCATTTGAAAATTGCCTTATACATCAAGTTTTTAAAGATTTGTCTTTGATAAAATTCAAAAAGTAGTAGTTTCTTCAACTGTTCAGTCTGTTCAAGTAAATATAGAAATACTAAAGCTATAACTTTCATGTCGACAACTTGGATTAAAATAAAAAATACCTTGGATAAATTATCATGGCGACCAACTCAATATATGCCATCGTTTAACACAAAATCAACACGTACAATAATCAATTATGGATAATTTAATACTGATGTTCAATAACAAAGTTTTTATTGAAGAATATTGTTAACATAAAAGACGAGGAAATTGAGGATTGTACTGATAGTATGAAAGGAATTTTAATTAGCATTTAGCATGAAACATCAATAAACATTAAAATTAAATTAAAGGGGCCGAATGACCTTCATTATTACAAAGCAGGAGACACTTATAAAAAAAACTTAATTTTAAAATTTGGTTAATGAAAAAATGGTATACACATGCGGAAAAATATAATTAAATATTAGCAAAACGAAAATATACGGGTTTCGAGTACAAAAATGACCTAAGAGCATTTTGCACAAAAATGAAGTAGAGGTCCTATCTCCATTTTTTTAATAGTTTTCTTCAGAATGCTCTTTCAAATATTTCTCAATTTTCTATCGATGCCAAATGACAGATGATAACATTTTTGGAATAGTGCTAGGACCGCAAGCTTATTTTTTAAATTACACAGGTCGTTCTGGGCCTCGTGACTTCAACGATATGGCCAAATATTACAAAATATTAAGTAGGTACACTGTTAATCAATGAGTATTTTAACATGAGCTCAATAATGGCAATCACATTTCTCGTAGGTATTCGTGTTAAGTATTTAACTTTCAATGTAAATTTATACCTATAATAAAATCAATAAAGACCAAGCTTTACTCGTTATTGGTGCTTAAATTAAAACCCGGATCTATAAAATAGTACTTTTGTAAAATGTTTAAATGTTATATAGATACTATTAATAAAGCACATATCGATCATGTGTGAACGCGTAATATATCTATACATTTTCTATTATAAAAATATTATAATTAGTTATTACATCAAAAGGTACATGATTTATTATACTGCTATTTATCGATTGTTGATTTCGGTATTTATTTAAAATAAAATAACGATATGATACAAAAGAGAAACTTAACTATTTACAGATCGTAATAATTACAGAAAGAATGCTTATAGCGTTTTTTCTTTTAATTGAAATTTCAATACTCTGGGCGAAAAATGCGCCAGCCCTTCTGTCACCAGTGTAGAAAATTATTTTATTAATTTTATTTCTAAATATCAACCAGCTTTGCCTCCAATTTCTCTTCTGGTGGATTTCGTATCAACTTCCCTAAAGTAATGTCCTAATAAATAGTGAAAATAGTATTAAAAACCACTTAAGCATTTAAAAATATGAGTGACTAATTATAAACGTAGTACCTTTATACTTGATATCGATTTTATAGTAAGTTATATGTTAAAAGCTTATATATTATAGTTTTTATTAGCTCGTAAGAAACCTGTCTTGGTCTGAGGATGAAAATAATTATTTCCAATTCATTGGACGGATACTGTTACGTAAAATGCGTCGCCGGAGGCCGGCTAAGTGTTTTCTCATAAAGCAAAATCCGGTGTCATATTGTCTTTCAAGTACTTGTTTATAGACAAGATTTATTACGATAGTAACACACACACATACAAAGTGCGCTGTTTATTATACATATTCTTTATGGTTGGATGACTTTATCTAACAGTTTTAACAATATGACTAAGAATATGTACCGTAACGTAAAGTTTGCCGATTCGACTTTAGTTATTTTATTTAGTATTGCATCGGTAATATACACTTAAATTTTACCCCATTGAATACAATTTTGTGGTTTTTTTTTAGGTGATCTCATAAACGCTTGCCCTTTATAACAAGAGACTTAAATTTGTATGAGGAGTGCGTCATATTCGATTTTGATTTTAGGCTTCAGAAGAATTTTTAATGGGAAACCCCATCAAGAATGAGACTAGAAACTAAGTTTAAAAATATTACAAAGTGAATAACAAATTCTAAAACTTTAGTATTGATAATTTTTAAAACCACCTCACTTCATGCGTTTTACACACGCAAGAATCGTAGCCCTTTCTGATGTCAAGACAAACTTGTTATGTGTCATTTAGAAAGCTAATTTTACTGCGGTTTGTATTCGAGATTTTAGTTGCAAGTATGCATTAAGATATATCATACGTACTTATATTTCTTATATATTGTTAAATAATATTAAATACCTAGCAAGGAAGAACGATTAACTGAATAATCTTATTACTAATCGTCCTGTCAATCATTCAGTGTCATATTTTGAAAAGAACAAACTTAAAAGGTTTTTAAGATGTTAGACTGTAGAAAGAGAAAAGAGCTACTTATTGTAAATAAATAGTTGTTCGGGAACACAATCTTATTTCAGGGCGATGTTGCATACATACTTAGTAAATACAAGTAACTATTTTTAACTGCTAAAGAAGGAGTGTTATGTTTTAAATTGTAGCATGTACATAGTATATTAGTATTATAATCGAGAGACTGTTTATTGCATCCATTAACAAGAGCTAGACGTGTGTGATATCACAGAATCATATAGATTATTTAAATTTTATACGGGTTAATAAAATACGTCTTAAAAGAGAGTCTAGAAGGACTTCGTACCTTCCAGTTCCATCATATATTCTAGGTGTTAACTGTTAATGTTAAATCCAAAAACAAAGGTCTCGCAGAAGCGAGAGCCGAAAGCATAACCCCCTTTTTCATTACATTCTTTACTTGCTATTCACCTTCTCCACTCATTCCTTTTTAAGCTGGCAACACATTTGTCGCTCCTTTGGTGCTGCACTTACAAGAGCGACATCGATCATTCAACACCGGGTAGACGGCCTGCTCAATTGCTTCCTATTGCTTCCTTTATTAAAAAAAAAAATTATAAAATATTTTATTTTTCATGAAAACCCTAAATTGTCGCGTTTAGCCTTTTTTAAAAATGTATTGGGTTGAAATTTGTGCCATATTTTGTATCGTCATTAATAGTTAGTATCTTGGGATCTCATAATGTAAAGATTTTTATGTTATTCGTCCTTACTTTTATGTTTTAATTAACCATTTATAAAATGTCAAAACCAGGTAAAGTAATTTTAATAATTTAGAAAATATGTTTTCGGCTCGAATTTTGTTTAAGATTTGAAATTAAAATATTACAGTCCTATCTTAATTAATTAGCATTTGATTCATATTCAAATATTTATCTGTTACATACCATGGATATTAGAATTGTAACGATTTCTAAATATAATTGTAAACCAGATACGAACTCGTTTAAAAAAATGTGATTCATTGATACTAAATGCACATTGCATTTTTAACAAAGACAATCCAATACTAAGAAACAATACCTCTGGGAACATAAACAGGTTCCGTGGGTATTAAAATGGAAAAGAAAAAACAAAGAAACTTCATAAACGCCCACATGTAATCGATAAAGCTAGACGACTCGATTGAACTTAATCTTGATACGAGTATATTTTAAATAAATTTCATTGAATACAAAACTTTTTGATATATTATTAGGATTCTGAACATTTTAACAGACTCTACTTTAAGATAAATTGAAAGGTTATCTATTATTAGTAACACTGGTGTAGATTTAATTATGAATAAACAATTAATTTATGTATAAATATTAAAGTACATAAAAAACAAATTGTCTAAAGTGTCACGGTGTACACGTTATTCATTTGTAGAAAACATTTTTTTAATGATACTTATTCGTTAATCTCGTTTTAATTAAATAATTAAGTTTATTTTTAAATCTACTTTATATTAAAGAAAGCTACGACAAGAATATTTTCTTTCTAATTACGTATAGGACGTCTTAACAACTTTCCCGAAATGATTTCCAAATGTAACGGGACACTTGGAATTCCTTATAAAAACTTGTTTGAAGAGTCTTCAAGTGCTAATAGCTAAGCAGTCGAACGTTGCGACATAGGGGACATAAGACAGGAAACATGGAATATGCGTGAGTTAACTGGTCATTTCCTTAAAAAACCCCTCTATTTTGCTGATTTTGAAGTAAAAGAAACTGTTGTAATACTTGATAATTATCAATCGGTGCCAGCAATGCATGACTTGTTATTTATAAAAAGCTTTAGTATTACGTTAATGCATGTTTGTTATTTCGAAATTTCTGTACTGCGTTCAAAAATGAGGCAGATAAATATAGGAATAGGTTAAACATTATATTTTTAGCCTGCAAAATTCTTTCACTGGCCTAAAATTTATTTACAAATGTACAACTGGATTAAGAAAAAAAAAATATTGTCATTTTTAATTTCGTTTGTCGCAGAAAAAATTTAATTAATTTTGGTAAGGACTTAAGTTATTGTGGTAGTCCAATTTGTTAATGTTTCGGTTGGTAGATAATCGTACTATTTCCGTTCATATACAATCGCGGTTAAAATCACATGTCCGAGGGGTGGTCTGAAGACAGGTGGAAATGACCATAGATGAACTATCTACGAACTTCCTTACATTAATTAGAATTTATGCTACATTAATCCACCTTACGTTTGTTGCTAAGGATATTTCTACAATTATGTAATAATCCTTCCCTTCTACTTCCTTTTTAGTGGATTTTTGATACCTATTCTGATTAACAATTAATTATTCGTTTTTTCTTTATAAGAGTGTAGTTAAAGTATGTGTCTAATTCCACCTATCCTTTTAATAAGAGTCGTCATTTTATAAATGTGTGGGTAATATCATATCAGTTTCAATTGAAACTAGTTTGGAATGTGGATTCCGCCGAGAAGCGCAGGTAAAAACGTAGTACTTATTTTTTAAACTTATTGTAATATTGTTGAATTAATTCTGAATGCAAAAAATGTAGTTGAATTGTAAAACAAAAACATCTAAAGAGGATCATACAAAGACGATGACCAAGAAGTAAGGTAACCAAAATCGAGAATGTGAAAAAGCTCCTATTAAATCTTTATCAATATTTCTTAACCGAATTCGGTTTGCTATGTGAAAAAAGTTTTACTTATCGACATATCTGATTAGATTTTTCGGTATCTGGCAATGCCCTTAGGTTAGCTTCAAAGAAACTTTATCATTGTGTATACCACAGGAAGTTGATTTATGATCTTCGATTGCATAATTTCTAATTTAGTGTATGATGATAGAATTAAAGTATTTATTACCCTTACTTTTGTACTTATTTCGAATTTTGCGATAAATTCTGTCGTTTCTACTTCACTAACTCTTATTAAACGGTGTACATACAAATTGAATCTTCGTAACAATATAACATTATTATAAATTCAGAGAGTGATGCTGCAATGGTACTTGATAATGGACAGTAAACATTATGCTCTTAAAGCAGAGGTTTACATAATAGGTTCAAGTGATCTAATTCGTTAGTCTTAATTAGCAAATTAAGGAATTGGAAGAATTAGGAAGGATAAAGACCAGCATATTCCTATTCCTACCTATTTAAACCGTGAAAATCAAGGATCACTTGATTTTAAATTTGTATCGTGATTTTAATATGGTATTAGCATAAAACCATGTATAGCACTGAATCCTTAAAAATAAAAAGGAAATTAAGTAAACAAATAAATGTCAGCTGATAAACATTTGCAACATGTGACCTCTCGAATTTAGCAAAAACGAAGACGGCGGTGTGGAATTAGCACGGCATCCGTTCAAGGGACTTCTCATTTTTTGTTCAATTTTTTCGTTGGGTACATGAAAGTCCCGTTTTGCTTTAAATTACGGGAATTGGAAACCCATCGTAATAATTCGAACAAGGTTTGTAATATATTGTAACACGGGGTAACTGTTTTATTAGACGTTTTGCAGAATGAAAACAAAACGGCATAATAACTAATGAACATTTTTAGGAAAAACATGATAAGATTGTTTTGTTCTAAGTTTAACTTTTGTATACTAAAATAATATTTTCAACAGTAATTCGCACTTTAGTTAAGTGCACATGAATAGATTGTAATAAATGATGAAATACGCAGGGTATCATTGAAGCGAAGACGAAAATGGTTTTGATTGTATACCTTCAATTTCTTTTGTTCTAATTTTCTTGCTTCTTTTTTTAACCAAGCGACTGACCTATCCAACAAAGTTATAAAATCAACTTTCTTTGTCTATATATGTTGCCTACACCTGCTTGCCTTTGGCTGTGTTGCGTCACAAGTTCCCACTGGAGGGTATGATTTTATACCCAATTCTCTGTCCTTGTCACTCTGTTTTGTATTGTATATGTTGTCTCTTTCACTATACCGCGTCCCTTTAGGGGTTTTTGTATTCTTCACCCTTATTTAGTGCTGCGTATGCGTTCCGTGTGGGTGTGTGCGTTGGGTTTTTGTGTGAGTTAAGGAGAGAATTTTTCTATACACAGTGTAGTCCTGTCTTTCAATGAGTGTGCGAGGTAGAAATGTGTTAACGTCGGTTTTGGCGGGAAACAGAATTACTTGTTTTGTAACATCATCTTGTGTTTTATTATATGTGTAAAATGGATTTGAGTGGATAATGGAGATTATGAATCGTAGTTTTCGGCTATCGGCGTCGCATTTTGTTTTCGGATAATTCAACGTGATGTTATATGAGTAAGTGGATACGTTTTATATTCAATATCAATAGAAAATATAAATTAGTGTTAATTCAAATGTTGGTCATAAGTAATTCTTATTTGTATAGAAAATGTCATTGCTATTGATCCCACAAGTAACAACTACTTTTTCCTTGAAACTTGCTTTTTTTTAAATATTTATTGAATTATATTATGATAATAGCTCAATACTTAACAGCCTTTGTTTTATTAACATAAGTGAGCTCACTTCATGTATCACATTTGGGCTTTTAATTAAAACTACAATCAACGACCGTGTGACTTTTATTATCAAATCGAACTTCAATTACTATATTTAAATGTTACAAAAAACTTATAAAATATGGATCACATGTAAAAAATGATCAAAGATGTAGGTACATAAAAATTAAGTATTATTCAAAGTCCGGTTTCGTCATTTTCGACATTGTTATTGATTCGGGAGCGACTCGTCTGGCTCTGAGGCCTCTTGTAGAATATTATCAATGACATCATGATTCTAAGTCGAGAATGTAATATAATGATAGCCAAATAAAATTTAATACATATTGATATAACTTTAAAATTTATTTAACATTATTTCATTAAAATAATAAATTTTAAATATAAACCATGTATAATTTTAGTTAAAAACTTAAAAGTGATGTTTTTTATAAGTAATAATATTAAAATGTGAATGTTTTTTTTTAGAAAAAAAAAATGATGCAATATTCTGAAAGTCTTTCGAACTTGTGTCCGTATATAAAATTTTATTTCTAACTAGCGACGTACGTTGGCTTCGTGCGGGTACAATGTAGATTTTTACGACATCGAATTAAAAAACTTTAGAAATACTTGGCATTTTTCTACTATAATATGCATTTATAATATATTAAAACCATCCTATTGAATCACTCAGCTTATTCATGAAAACCGCACTATTATCCGTTGTGCAGTTTAAAAGATCTAAGCGAACAAACGTCGCGAAGCAATTTTGTTTTATACTATGTATTGATTAATGAAGATTAACTGTGACAAAAAAAAGTATTTGTCAATATTATCTAACATTGAAATAACCAAATTCAAACGAAGCAGGGAACCAAGGATCGTCTTTATATACAACAATTATAAAATTATTAATAAGACATATTACACACACGAACACCCATGACTCAATTCGCATAGTTATTGTCAACGTTTCCGCGTCTCAAGAATCGCGATGAATGAGAAATAACTCGTTTCCATCAGCTGATGGTCGTCGGTATGCATACATTATATTATTTTTATTTCCATTCTTACCTCATCGAAAGTATGGACGCGAAAGAATTAAACCTTAAACCGGAATGCCTTATTTTCCTACATATTCAAACTTGTTTCATGATATTAAAGAATGTTTATCTCCGTTATACGAATATAATACTTATTTTAATACTATATAAGGCTTATATTTATATATTGCTATATAAGTTTAAGGCCGGTATAAACTTGTCGGTCTTCTGGGAATTTTTATTCTATGTCTACAAATTGAATGAATGGCGCCAGGATTGAAGACACATTTGTGATAAATAGTGTTCTTAATGCTTTTAAGGTCGTAAATATTATTTTTTTCATTGTTTTGTATTTACCTGCATGGATAAAGAAGTAACCGCGATTAGTAAAACTTTAGCGTCGGATAATACAATAATGCTATGCCGGTATTGTTTTTATTTATAGTCTGTGAAATTGTTTTAATAATATAGGATTATGTTTGCTAGATTAGAAGTTGTATTAGAATTTAAGACAAGTTAACTGTAGATCCGAAAACATATAAAGAATTTACCTTGTTTATTTTAATATACATACACAACTGGACGATCTAATATTATTACTCGTATTATTCTTATTGAAAACTTAATTTAACTACGATTGATTATATTAATTGGGAGCGATTTGCTGTCTTCTTATGAGTTGTTAAGATTTTCATCAATTCAAATTAAAAAAAAATTCTTTTCTAAAAAAATATTATAATAAAATATAATTTTTTCTTTTTAAAGTAATGGAAGATAGAATTTTAAATGTAATAAAATTGTATTTTTGTCAACAGACGCAGCGGGTATGATTCAGAGTCGAGCGAGTATTCCGAGGACTCAGCGGCATACGAAGATGTGCCGGCTCCAACCAAAAGCTCTGGGCCGCGGAAGAATATCAATAGGGGGAGGTGGACGAAGGATGAGGTAGATTATATTTCAATATAATATTAGTTTCGAAAGAATTACACATTAGTGAACTGACGCTAAAATAAAGAATAAAATAATTTTTTAATATGAACAAAATTAAGTATATAATCTGATGTTAATTAATAGGAAAATATATTACCAAAATCGTATAGACCAATTAAGACAATTTCACAAGTCCTGACCTCAAAAACTACAAAAGACTGTTTTCACAAAATTACAGGACAAAACCCTCAAGATATACGTGAAGACGTACAACGAGAACTGGGAGCTGATAGCCGCTCAGTTCTCAGACAGGTCTGACGTCCAGTGCCAGCAGAGGTGGACGAAGGTTGTCAACCCTGAACTAGTCAAAGGCCCTTGGACGAAAGAGGTGAGTTTTAGATATACAGAATGATTCAATCAGAGAGGTCAGTAAGGAAATCTGAAAATGTGACAGAGAAATTTATTGAATGATTGTCTCCGATTTTGAAGTTAACCCTTACATGCATTTTTTTTATTTACCAGTAAATTCAAGGAAAATTACAGATCATGTAAAATGTTAACAGTCAAAGTATCCGTTTAATAAAATTTATGGTTGACGGTAGCTTTTGAAATAAGTGTTTCGTTTTTGATATACAAAGGGATAAGAAAAACTGTTGTTAAAGATTTACAGAAAAACTTTACACGGTTCGAGAATCGATCGTGGTTATTTAAACATTTTTTTTATTTATTTTGGTACTTGTTACAGAATATAATAGACTAGGTTGTAGGAGTAAATGTTTAAAATAGTGTTCAGTTTATAATAGTCAAGTTAGAGGATGTTCAAGTATTACGTAACGCAAATTTTTAAGATATTTTACGCCCCCTTCCCGTAGAACACTTCCTTAGAAATGCAAAAATCGGTGTAATACAAACAAAATGATACATTATACACACTTCGCCAATCAGTCTAATAGTGCAAAGGAAAATGAGTCACAGGTCAGTCACATGCACGCGTCTTGAATGCATCTTTCATTTCATTCATTCATTCACTGGGTTATACGACCTTCATTCTAATTGTTGTATTTCACGTGGAATCGTTCATTCGTGATATGTATAAAAAATGTTAATTTTTTTAATGAAAGGAAATTTTTATTTTGGAATTCAATATGAGTCTTATTTTTTATGCTGGTTTATTAAGGAAGTTAAAAATTATTTTACTTCGATTAAAAAAAAAACAAGTCATTACATATTAATGATATATATTTTTTGTAATAATCATATTCAAAATCATCACCTTCAAAGTTCAAATGTTACGTCATTGAAAATTTTAGATTCAAAATCTGATGTTTTAGTTTTTTATTTACGAAAACTTTACTACAAGAACATTTTTATTAGGTTTACAAAATTTTAAATAACAATATAGATAAAAATACTCCTGCCCAGTAAACGAACAAATATTTCAAATATGCAAAAAAAAGTTTTCGTCGAAATAAAAATTTCGTCATCGTCAGGGTACTCTTAAATCAAATTGCCATTAATGTCCGAAATAGGTCTACATTTATTTCTTATTTCTCAGATTTCATGAATGAAACCATTGTCATAATGTGCGTTGTGAATTCTAAATAACTATTCACACTTGTCATCGCCACCGTTTAATAGGTCTCGTGTTGGGTCAGCGAGTGATATCATACAAGTATTAGATAAACTGAAAGATTTAATCGAAATATTTTTTTAATAAACATTGAAGAGAATGAAATATTGTGAGTTAAACAAGAAAAAATATTAAGATAAAAATAAATTAATAAAACAATAAATAAAAAAGCAGTTTCTATTTAAATAAATATGTTTTTTTTTATAAGTAATGGTAATACATAAGTATAATTGAACATATATAAACTATATTAGAATAAAATCTTGAAAGTACTTTTAATAAAAACATTAAAAACTCAAACATAATGCCTAATCTACATTTAATACGACAGCTATTTCTATAATATTATAAAACACTTACGCCGTCTAAACCCACCTTTAGTTTATTACTTTAATTTAAATATTGTCGTAAAAGCAGATGTTGATATCATCTGTTAAAATGAACGGATACCGACAATTTATTGAACATCATGCAATATGAATAGGATTTACGTCTTTATTAACAAAACATAATGGTTATAGTTCTTTGAAATATTCATATCAGCTTAGGCTAGATATACACTGGTATACATCCACCAAACAGCAGTGCAGGAGCGTAGTGGATTTAGCTCAAAAATTACCTTAATAATATATATTACTAATAGAAGAAGAGGCTTGTGCCCAGCTGTGGGACATTTACAGGCTGTTACTTTACACTATGTGATTCATCATAAGCATAACTATATCATGCATTTAGGATGCGTTCCGAAATACGATCTAGCATTCTGAAAACTAACTAATGACATCTGAAATTGACATTTTACGCGTCTTATTCTACGTTTGCGCCATCTAATTCTAATTCGAACGTTTGATCCCATTTGATGCGGTGGGTTCGTTTTCTAAATATCGGAATCTGTGTCTTATTGTCATCAGTTAAGTATGAATTTACTTTGGATACAGAAAAACCTCATACAGACAATCGGTGTAAAGGAGCTAGTATAGTTGCATTTCGCGCGGTGTGTGAGAGAACTAGAAGCCCAACCCCTGCCCCATTCCTTTCCATACTTCCATGCATCCCTTATTTCTTTTTAAGTTGGTAACGCATTTGTAACTCCGCTGGTGTTTTACAGTGGTGATTACTTGCCGATGACAGCTTGCCTATTGGCCAGCTATTTTTTTTATATAAAGAAATACTCAATATTTTCCGGGACATACCCTTAGTATTATTAAACAAATTAGAGTGGAGTGTCGTGATCCGTTGCTAAATATATAAAATCAACAGGAGACACCACAACACGATAGTGTATGTGTGGCCTTACTTTTATTTGCATCGCGTTATGAATGAGAAGAGATTAAGTACTGGTAGGTGGCCTGACACAAAAAAGGACACAGATAAAAATTTTATGAATATACTTAGACCATGAATATAGATCTCAAATTGACATTTTAATTGAAACGTTTTTATCGTATTTAATATTTGTATAAATTATTGATTTGTCTTTAATTAACTAAGGCTTTGTATTTATAAAAAAAAATCTCGCTTCGTGGTTATTAAAACTAGACAGATAAATAAAGTTAATGTTACTCAATAAAAAAGATTAACGAATAAAAAAAATGGTTTGAAAGATTATTATTAGATTAATGTATATGACGACATCTATCTGTTTTGGTATAGCCATCTATGGACCACGGTAAGATTAAGAACTCTGACACTTGACATACTTTTTAACTTGGAACATTCTCGAAGTTTTCTAGTCTCTTATGTGATGGTCTCTTATTTTTAATTTTAATTTGGGAGCACGGCAGCGACCCGCCAAGTCATAGGTTCTAAATTTTATTTTTTCTAATAAGTAATGACATTTCATTCGATGCTCCATAACACTCTGCGTGTTATAGAGAATCGAAGTGACTTCTCACATATTTAATTTGTAAAAACATAATAACAAAACAAAAAATCTATGAGCACATTTGAAACTTATGCATTTATATTTTTTGTTTAATTTATGCTTTTATATTTTTTGATTTTTATATTTATTTATAGTCAAAGTTTCCAATATTATTTATTGATGTATATAACATTTGCTAAATTATATCACAAATATGTGATAATTAATTATTGCATAATAAAGGATTAGCTTCGCTCGTCCATTATAAACAGAATTTTGTTTGAAACGCAAATAAGGTTATTAAAAACCGTATCTTGTTATTCCATTTATAATCTTCTCATGTTCATCCATAAAATGAGTAAAATATTATTTTTTAGTAAATTTGATAATTTGACAGGACATTATGTAAATTAGACAATCTATACCTATGTATGTATATAAAAATAACGAAGATAAATCGTTGTGGTCATTTAGGTCAAAAACGTGACTTTTGGAAATATCAAATCAAAATCAAAAAATACTTTATTCAAGCAGGCTCTCACGAGCACTTTTGAATCGTCAATACATGAAAAAACAAAAAAAAAATACATCAAATAATGAAGCTACCACCGGTTCGGAACGTAGATTCTACCGAGAAGAACCGACAAGAAACTCGATAGTTACTCTTTTAAAATATTGTCAATACATCACAACACAGTTTATGATTACAAATTGACCATTTATCCTGTACGAAATCCAGCATATACATATATATCGTTCGCTTAGTATTAAAATGGCCGAATTCTAAATCTGTGTGATAGAGTTAGCTAAGTTAGTTATTTATAAAACTTTAGTTTCATATAATTCTGTGACTCATAATCAATGATTTTGGAAAAAAAAAACCATTTTGTGACATTAAAGTCTAAATGAAAGGCAGAATTCCCAAGTGTAAAATGATTTTTACGTTTTGTGCCGAAAAATCTGAATTTTTGATTTCGCTTTCTTTGATACAAAGTTTGCGATAGCACGCGGTTTCCAATATGTTATAGATAACAATGAGTATTGGCGTAGTGATACTACATACTATTTGATTAATTATGAGCGTATAACGGCAACTCAAATTTTTATTCAAGAAGAAAGTTCTGAAGTATTATAGAAATAAAATGTTAAACCATTACAAAATTGTAGTTAAGAAGTCTTAATCCCTACTTTATTGATACGGTTCGAATTTCAATAAATATATTATGTATTCCCAGTGATTTGTTTTAAAATAACTTTAACAGATATGCAGAGTTAGTTGGACGGTTAACTTTGCTTTTATAATATTGACATGGTGACAATGGAAACGCTTCTATTAAGATTTATAATTAATTAATTATAACGTAAAATTGACAGACTTCTGACATCATTATTTGATAGCCTTCGGTCATTACCTATATTTTAACATGTAATATTTACGTAACCTACAAAATTAATCTTACTTTGTACATATCTTACATTATTTGAATGAAAATTATCATTTTATGAACGAAACACAGATATTACTTTGCTAAATAATTTTTGTGTGTAATATTAAATACATAAGTAAATATTTAAAGTAATAATACATGTTAAAAAAAAAACTCAATGTTTATTTTTTTTATTACATAAAACTTACATTAGATTAACTGAGATATTTAAATATTATAATTGAGTAATACATAGCAAACAAAATTTGAATAATGTTTATGTTTCTGTTATTACTGTACAATTCAATTTTAAAATGCTGAATCAGTATGTTTTACTTTCACAGACTGTAATGGCTCGACGGATTGAGTGATAAGAATAGAAGAGTCTTATTTATTATTTTAGTATTAAAATTATATGGAAAAACCTATACAAAATTATTTAGTTGACTACAAATGATTTCCTATTTCTTGTTGCCGTAAATGGTACTATCATAAACCATTTGTACCATATATTTATATCTGTCTGAATTTGAATGGAATGTTGACTAAGGTGTGACACTCGGAAATTTTGATTCGTTTATGAAAATAATATTCTTATAGAAAAAATATCTCCTACATTTTCTACGGGGTTTTTCCAATATTATAATATCATACTTCATGCAAAGTTAAGGAAATATGTATAATTTGTATTAAAATAGATAAATACATTTAAGATTAGCAGTAATATATAAATAAACATTTATTTATTATTGCTACAATGCCAAAGTTATGTTATTTATAAATACTTTTGGGTTGCCATTAACAATTTTGTTGCAAACCAATTTAATCATTTTAAAAGTTATTTTTGAGATAACATCTATAATACTTATAATGATTTAAATATAGAAATCGTCACAAACACAGTGTGTGACACACAGAAAAACTAATTATCAAATTAAAAATTCATACACATGGGTGTGAATGGTTATAAATAAATTAATGTACTAAAAAAACTTTAACAATTTGCTCATCAAACAAACACGAGTAAACTCTCGTGTTAAGCATATTTAGAGCGTGACTTAGATCGACCTTGGTTTTTTGCCTGTTTGTCTGTCACAGTAATGACTCTTAACCGATTAGTAGGGGACATATGCACTGAGACTATTGAGGCAATTAGGTTTCGGATTAGTAATTGAGAAATTGGTATTGGGTTACTACAAATATACATAATGTCTTAAATGTTTTGTTTTAAACAAGAATAATTGTTGAAGAAAGAAGAAGAAAATGTGTGATGGATCAACATATTCCAGTGGAAAATATACATTATTTTATAGATCAAACAAATTTATGTTTTGATATTAACGCTTAAATGCTTGCCTTTAACCGGTAAAAACGAGTCTCTTATTTCGATGCATATATTTATTTTAATACTGTTTATTGAGCAAATTAGTGACGTCCCAAAAACTGAATTTATTTATTGTTAGTAAAATAGAAATGTATAGAATATCAAGTGCAACACATGTTACACAAGATCTAAACAAGTCAAATTATAAAGATGATATAATCAACATTCGTGACCGCGTTCTCAAGTACTCGGGGATCATAAACCGACCAGGATGTTCCAAGGACACCAATTAACATTGTAAGGAAGTTTTTGTTCCGTAACATTGATAAGACACGTGTATTGAAAATCTATTATAGGCATGACTAAATTGGTAGAGCAATTTTAGCACGAGAGATCTATCGATTTGGAGCTTGATATGGAATTTATAATAATAATAAATTCAGAATTTATTACGAAAATAATTAGAAATAAATAAAGATAGAAAAATATGTGCACACTACAATGTTTGTGAGGAAAATAAAGTTATATACAAAAATTACCAATAACTTCAATTTAAGTGTAAGAAAAAAACAACATTTATATAAATTTGTTATACGATTTTCGTCTACAATTCTGTAAAATGTTAAGCTTCTTAATTACTTAAAAAGGATGATGATTATAATTAGTTTCACAAATGGTCCGGATGTTGAATTATAATTGCTTAAAGTAAAAACTAGTAATTAGATATTATTAATAGTAAATTGGCGATATTATTAACTAAATAAAAGTAAAGTGGTTTTATCGTGAGTGTATTTCTCACAGTGCGTAAATCAAAATTATCAGCTTCAAGGGCGAAAAAATACAGCATAATTTACATTTGCACAGACAGTATTATGCATCAATAATAAATCTCATTTTAAGTACATGAAGTAAGAATATATATCATTTAAAACGATATATTAATTTATTCAAAATGGTGTCTATGAAAAATTATGCAGTATTTTCTCTTCCTTTTAAATAATATTTTTCTTTTCATCTTATTTCGACAGACGCAGTGTTAGAACTTCATTAACGTTATAACAATTTGCATTATATTTCCATTCACGAAGACATTAAATTAATACATTAAAAACGTTGCCATAATTTTATCGAAAAATAGTCCAAAAAAGAAAACATCTATATAAGAATACAGATTATTAAAATACAAAATGTTTGTTGTTCGACAAGTATTTTCAAATACTCGGCGCTCAGCTGATTCAACGGATTTTTTTTTCGTGATATTTTTTACAATACTGGATTACCTTGCGAAATAACGACTTCTCATATTGTAAGGATAGCATATTCTTTTGTTTTTTTATCGCATTGACCATTGATAATTTGAAAATTGCTTTTTTTGTTATACGTTTATGTGATTTTGATGTTCATGTATGTTTGAAATTGGTGCGTAACGAATGAGCGAGATATTATACCTGAAATAAGAGAATGTTGATGGAATTGCTCTTTTTCCAATATTGTTTAATCTAAATCAGTAACAATTCTATGCTTATGGCATTTTTGAACATTTCAGAGTATTAATAAGTTGATACTTAATAAATAAGAGAGTTGTAAGATTGTGATGAAAATTCAATGGGATCAATCTGGAGGTATACCTTTCTAAATAAAAATCGATTTAGCCGTTTTCAAATAATTGGTGAACATAAAGCCCCCGACGAGTTGAGAACCTGCTCCTTTTTTTTTGAAGTCGCTTAAAATAGGTTTAATGGTTCCAAAGTTTACTTCGCACGTACAAAATTCATTCTCTGTGTTATATTAATCAGCGACCAGAGACTAATTTTAATACTTATTTATTTGATATTTTAGGGTCATATTATTTTGTGTATTAATTGCGTATATTTTTATTTTCTAGGAGGATGAGAAAGTAATGGAGTTAGTAGCTAAGTACGGTCCCAAGAAATGGACGCTAATTGCAAGGCATCTCAAGGGCAGGATAGGAAAACAGTGCAGGTAATATTATTTTATGTTAAATAATAATTAATTTTAAAACAAGATAAAAGAATAAAATAAAAGCATTCATATCGTTTGTAACATTTTTAACGATGCAGAACATATTTATTTTTCACACCGTTATGTTATTTTTAAAACGCTCCAATATCCATCATTTAATTAAATGAATATTATTAAACGGAAGACATGGCTTTATGCCTTACAATTTAATTGAATATGAGTAAAAATTACAAAAGACTTGGCTGTACGGTGTAATACCTTTGCCTTTTCCCTCTAAGGAAAGAAAAAAGTGAAAAAAAATTTAAATGAATATAACTTAAATCTGAAGTACATTTAAAGTATGTATCACACTGTAGATTCCTAATTTAGAATTTTCCAAAACCTAACGTATTGCTCTATTTTATATATGAAATTCCTGAACCTGACATTATCTGTTAATCAATATTTAAGTTTTCATAAGTAGATTACAAAAATTTTAATTTTATTAACCAATAAATTAGTAATGCATGCATTATTTCCTTGAATAAATAATTAATTAGTCGTATTTCAATTTCAGAGAGCGCTGGCATAATCATCTAAATCCATCTATAAAGAAAACCGCTTGGACGGAACATGAAGATAGAATTATATATCAAGCACACAAACAACTTGGCAACCAGTGGGCCAAAATAGCCAAGTTACTACCGGGCAGGTAAATATTATTATACAGATTTTAACTGGGCATGTATTGGACTGGGATTTACTAGCATTAGCAGAATCGATATTGAAAATTAAAAAGCTCAATTAAAAAAAAGTCACATAATTTATGAAATATAATTTAAAAAGTTTTTGATTTAGTTTATTACAACTGTAATTTCTAGAATTTAATTGATTGAGAAATTTTATAGGAATCTTTTTTTATTCTTGCTATTTTTTCCATTAACAAAATTGTATTATAATTATGTACTTATGTATTAAAATATTGTCAATTTCCTTATTCCAGGACGGATAACGCGATAAAGAACCACTGGAATTCAACAATGAGAAGAAAGTATGAACCCGAACTGCTGGACAGCTTCGAGAATATTCGCAAGAAACAGCGAGCCAACAACAAGAGATTCGATGTAAATGAAGATCGTAGAGAGAAAGTCACTGTCGCTTATAATGATGTTAGTTTGCTTGCACGCTTGTTTTATTATTTTTTTTTATGTTGGCTAATAATAGTAATGGTCCGCCGAGACTTTGATTTTTTACAAAATAATCAAGACTTTTTAAAATAAGAATTTGATAAAAGCAAAATACGTTTTACGTTTACTTGTATGATACACATTGATTTATAAATCAAACGATTGAAACGATTTTGATAAATGAAAAGAAATTTCATAATTTTAAAATCGGTTAAGAAGTTAGAGTTTTAAGGTACCAAACATTAAAAGAAAACAGAGTACCTCATCATTTTTGAAGTCCGTTGATAAAAAAAATCGTTTGGTAGAGGGTATTTTTTTGACTGAGCAAAAAAGAGGAGCTTTGCAAATTCGTCTGAGATTTTTTTTAATTAGTTACAATATTTATTATTACACATTTTTGGAGTTTATCACTTTACATGACTTATCACTGGGTTTTAGTATATAAAAGAAACAATTTAGTTTAATTTTTGTTTTTATTGTGTTGCGCTTTGTTGTTTAACATTAATGTGTTATGTAAATAACCATGTTTTGTTTATTTTTGGGCTTTTTACTTGCCCAGTTACAAATTTCTTCTGTCTACTTCACAATAAAATCTTAATTGTTTTAAAGCGTAAAATGGTTTAGAATTATATAATTTTTAATTATTTTAACCTTATTTCAACTACATTTGTTTTTATCAGGATAGTGGATTGTGGATTATAATGTAAAAAAAATAAAATTTTTTAAACATACATTTAAAGTACATAAATGGATGCTGATATGCAATAACGTGTCAACCCACAAAAAGTGAAAATCGGAAATATTGGTGTATTTTGATACTGCATCACCTATTTAACATTATTCAATAAAAAATAAAGTCGTATAAACTAAATAAGTACGGAAAAAGGGATCTTAATTAATTGTTTCGAAATTCCAGGTCGTTCCTTATTTTGTAATTTATACAATAATTTTATATTCTTAAAACCTTTTTATTGGATAATATATTAAATATTTCAACCTATTTTTAATTAATTACAGCTTTAATCAAAAAAAGAAAAGAAAATATGGATAAATACTTATTCAAACAAACTTATTAAGAATAGGTTTGATATCTTTAGACGCCATTTTCTCAAAATGAAGTTCGGGTGGCTTGACACAGTATTGCATATCAGCGTCCAAATATAGTACACATCACTTGCTTAGTTCGAATTCAAAAATTCATATTGGTAAATCGCTAAAAACATTTTGCACTTAGGAATTTGGCGATTTATTTAGACTTTTATCTCATGAGATGTTGATAGAACAGTTTTTTTTAATCATATATTATGTACCTCAGTATTATGTGAAACTAGACTACATATATAGCAAATTAGTTAACTGGTTTCAAGCACATTTTTTAAGTCGAGAACCTTACCACTAAATGTGAGATATACTTTTAAGTTCAATATTGATAAAATACTAAAACAAATAATTTCTATTTCCAGTCGAATTGGACAGATCCATTCAACGAATCGACACAAAGCAACTCTTCCAACACAAGCCAGCCTTCCAAACAAGTATTACACTTTAGACAGTTATTAAAGGATCAATTGAACAACTTACAACATCAAACGTCAAGGAAATCTCCCGATAGAGGAGGTTTAGTCGCTGCAGATACTGTGGAAATTGTTGAATCACCTTTCAAGTGAGTTGTAAACTAAATATAAATATACTCCAAAACGTCTTTTAAACTTAGGTATATTGGTTCAGTTGTAATGTTTTAATTGGATGTGGTAGGCTAAATCTGAAATGAGCGTTTTTCTTTAGTTTGTTGTATACTATTACTTCCCACAAGTGGAACCTTTTATGTGATACTATTAGAATCTGCAATAATACAGTGTTTTTTTTTTTACTAAATCAGTGCATACAGATTTTTAACGTCAAATAGTATGGACGTAACATATCTATAGTAATAAATAATCATTGTAGAATCATGTTATTTTCGTATACACTTACAAGTATTTCTACAATTTTTCACAGGTTCGTAAACATCGATACGCTTCCAATGAACTCTCCTATTAAGAACTTCCTAAGTCAAGCTTCATCAGTTGATAACAACGACCAAAATACAGGTAAACAACCATTCGAATATATGTAAACACATTAAACTAAGATAAACTGAGTTTAAAATTTTAGCAAATCATTCTGTTGAGTAAAAGTACTAAAAATATCTATATTATAATATATTTTTTTGCTGCAATGAATAAAAAAAGTAGTTACTTTATTATAATTATTATGAAATTTCTTGGTAATATTCTTTAAAATTTCAACATGTACATAAATGTGTATAGAAATCAATATTTGTATATATTTTTTCTGTGCTCCAAACCATTGATCGGATTGTGATGAAACTTTAGTAGAAAGTTCTGTGGACACCGTATATAATTTAGTAGAGTATATAAATTCAATGCATGCCGAGTACTTGTTATATATAATAATTTGTTTAATTATATTTTCAGTAACATATTCGGTGCAAGATTCCACAAAAGAAATAGTAGTACCATCCGTGTATTCTCCTAAGAAATGCGATACAAACAGTCCACCGCCGATATTGAGACGAGGCAAGATTAGAAAGCAGCATATGTTAACCCCTAATCCTAATGTGAGTCGGTATCGATGTTTTATTATTTCTTTTATATTAATGACATGCAGAAATTGCAGTAAAAGTTATATGTTTAATTAGTTGGCTGGAATAATTATTTGGAACAGCTTAGTTCTTTGAAAAATTATGGGTTCTTTCATAAAAACTTTCACCTATATTATCCCCCTTTAAGTTATATTTTTGAAACAAAAAGTAGCCTATGCCCTCCCCAAACTTTCCTTTAATCTGTACTAAAATTATCAATATTGATTCAGTGGTTTAGGTGTAAGATACTAAATGAATAAACAGATGGTCAGACAGAGTTATTTTCATATTTATAATATTATTTTAAGAATTGCATCCGAAGCTAACTAGCACCTTTATATTCACTAATGTGTATTTTGTATTTATATGCAATGAGGTATAAATAAATAAATAATAATCTTTTTATTTTTCAGGTGTGGTCAGAAACGATATCGAAAGCTCTAGAAGGTGCGACACCAATAAAAGCTCTACCGTTCAGTCCATCTCAATTCCTTAATTCACCCGCGGGGTTATCATTCCCTGCGTTTGATTCTACACCCTTAAGACAGGCTAGTAAGGTAATTATAAAAATTTACTTATTTATAGTCTAGCATTAGTCTCTTCACTATAGCTAATGTACGGGATTGAAAGGGGCAGTACCTCACTCTTACAGAAGATCAAGCATTTTGTATCATGCTTGAGAAAGCCAGAATCCAAATCTCCTCCCCCATTCTTTTCCTAACTTTCTTATACCCTTTCATTCTTTATTTCTTTTAAAATTGGAACCATATTAGTGTTTCCTCTAGTGCTACAAATGACTATGTGCGGGTGATAACTTAGGATCAGGTGTCCTGCCTGCGCATTTTTCAGCTAATTTGTTTATATAAATAATACTAAAACGTTTTAACTTTTTAAAAATATTCTTGTATAAAATTTATAGTAATTTAAATAAATTAACTGAAATGTTTATAAATTTTCAGGAATTAGGAGCAAGTCCGCTATTGCATACGCCTACACCAGCCAATATTACGCCTGGAGGTAGTCAGCTTAAAAGTAATACACCAAAGTAAGTTTAAAACCATATATTTTCGTAATCATATATTTAACTCGAAAACTACCATTTTTCGGTTTGAAACAACCAGTAATAATTTTCTCCATATAGTTTATAACACTTAGATTATCTCCTTCAGTTTTATTTTCGCGACACAAATTAACCTATGTGGTCCAAGATCCAATATGTATATACTTAATTCATCAAAATTAGTTTATATATATATTCTTTATTGCACTAGAAAAGACATTACAGAAAATAATAAAGTAGAAAAAAACTTACGCAAAGGCGGACTTATCTCTAAAAGAGATCTCTTCCAGTCAACCTATGGAGGTGAGTGATAAGAGTCATAAAGCGGACAATACAGTGCATATTAGAAGAAGATAGATTTAATAATAAAATGGATAACTTACTTTAAAATTAAAACATTCAGACAGTTACTCTCACATTTATAATATTAATGTAGATAAAACTTATTTTTATATTACTGTAAGCCTCAATTTAAATAAATATTTATGATTTCTGCAGAACACCAACACCATTCAAAATAGCGATGGCCGAAATAGGCAAGAAGTCAGGATTGAAATATGAGCCGTCTAGTCCCGGTTTATTAGTGGAAGACATCACCGAGATGATACAAAGAGAGGGAAATTCTGAAAGCACAGTGCAATTGAATGATTCCATGTTATCTTCTACTGCGGATCAGGATGTTAACTTACAGGTATGTGTATTGTTTTAATAAAATGTTAGATTTCAGTCTAAGAATAGTTGGATGCTGATAAGCAATAATGTGTCAACCCACAAAGTCAAATTTTAAGATATTGATGTATTTTGATACTACGTCACCTATTTAACATTATCCAAACAAATTTCAAGTCATCTAAACTAAATAAGTATGGAAAAAAGTTTCTTGACTCAATGTTTCGTATTTCAGGTGCGTTCCATATTTTGCAATTTATAAAATAATCTCAAATATTAAAAAACTTATTATAATATAACATATTAAATAAATTTATCTGCTTTTGATTCAATATACATTTTATCAAAATAGAAAAAAAAGATGAATATATACGTCTTCAAACTAATTTATTAAGAATAGGTTTGACATCTTTAGACGCCATTTTTTTAAAACGAAGTCCGTGTGGCTTGACACAGTATTGCTTATCAGCGTCCAGTTGTAAGAACTGAAAAAAAATGTTCACTCATATTACAGTAAGGACTATTTTTTTGTATATAAAATAATTATATCTAATTTGGCTGTCCTAGGCTAGGTAGTAGGTTTATTTGTTTTAAATCCTTAAACGAAAAACGAAGAGCCGAGATGGCCACTAGGCCACCACTAGGTGAGAATAGGAAGAGTTTTCAAGTGCTAAATGTGTGTTTAAATTCATCTCGAGCTCGGCGATGAGTGGTAACACCGTGAGGAAACCTACATGTGCGAAAAAATTCTCACATGCGTATCCGCGCCGTGTTGGATTAAGCTCCTCAATAGAGAAGGTCCTTGCCCAGCAGTGGGATATTTACTGGCTGTTTACTTTGAAACGCTTAAGACATTAGACTGTACTACTCGCACTCCAGGTGAACGACTCGGGCATCGGCAGCGGGCGGCGCGGCAAGGAGAACGTGCCGGCGCGGCGCGCGCGCAAGGCGCTGGCGCACAGCTGGGGCGCCGCCACCAGCACGCCGCACGCGCGCGCGCCGCCCGTGCCCGACGTGTCCTTCATCGTCGAGACGCCGGTGAGCGCGCCAGCCCAATCCTCTTCCAATGAGAGCACCCAACCTTCCATCCCTAGTGGACTCTAAATGAGAGTGCCCAGTCCCGTGCCTCATATCGCTCAGTACTAAAGTTACCAAAATCAAAAATCCTCATTTTTGGGAAATTACAAAAAACTTTTGTTCAGAATTTAGCGATTTATTTAGACTTTAATGTCACAAGATTTTGATAGAACTGTTTTTTTTTAATCACATATTCTAAAACACAGAATTATGGAAAACTAAACTAAACGTAAAAATAGCTCTTTATATTAAATATCACATAAATACATTATTAAAAAATTCTTCCAACATAATATAGTTATACAGAAATATGCTATAAATCGTTAATACTGTTTAGATATTACTTTAATTATAAAGAATATGCAGAAAAATATTATTGCAGTAATTATGTAGTGCAATATATTATGCTAATAAAAAGCATATTAATTTAATAAAAATCCAAGGATAATTTTCGATTTAAAATTATCGTTATTTTTGTAATTTCAAACACCTCAAATTCAAAGATTTTTTACAAAAAGTCAATAATCATTACTTTAAATTGTTACAGAGTAAAACACTAGCCGGCGACAGCTCAGTGCTCTTCTCACCGCCTTCAATAGTAAAACACTCACTTCTAGAAGAATCTACGAGCCTCCATAGCCTAATGAGCGCAGAGAATACACCAGAACCGATAAAATACGAAGAAATGGAAATCGAAACTATCACAGAAAAAACTAAGGTACAACACAGGTCATTACTCCATACTAATCCCTTACCTAACACCCTCGATCCTAACTTAATACTTTACGACGATTACGAAACTACACAGACGGACATGCAACCGAATCCTAATATATTTAGAAATATTACTAATATAGAATCCCCTAGAAGCTTTGCTAGATTGAACGCGGATAGACTTAGGACTATAACATCGTCGAACGAGCTAGCATGTGATAATATTAACATCAATAATATTAATACTATTAATAACGGTAATAGTTCTTTAATAGCTCCTAAAGAAGTATTAGCGAGTGCGTTAGCGGATCATATTTATAAAGTGACCAATCAGAAGCCGTCTACGTCACGTATAGACGAAATACTGACCAATAAAATGAATAGACCGAGCGATTTCGAAAAGGAAAATCAATGGTGGCAAGTTGAGAAGGATACGGATGACTTGTATAATGATTATTATATGTTCACTAATATGTAGTACATAATTGAGCAGTATTATACGATAATCGTTTTTGTAGAAAAATATAACCGACTTCAAATTTATTATATACGAAAGATTTGCTTGCACATATGTATTTAAATAGCGAAAACCTCATTCAAATCAGATCAGTAGTTTTTGAGATAATCGCCATCATGCAAACGTATGGGTCGAATACGGAACCAACATTTTTGGAAGTCGGTTAAAATACGTTAAATAACGTTTAAATGACGGTTGTGATTTATTTAATACGAAATCTTTGATTTCGAATGTACTGGTCAATGACTATTCGTAAAATGGAATAAAATATTCGTTTTAGAATTATGAGCGGGGATTTTCTAAGTTCTTCTGATTTCTATGGAAATTATGAATGACTTAATTGAGGTCTGTAAAGACTTTCGAATTATACTGAAGTATTATTTGATTTGTGTATTAACAATACATTTCGAAGTTTATTTGTATATATGGAGTAATCGAACTGTTAGGGATAAAAATTACAAATTAATGTTAAAATAATATTAATCATATTTTTACGACAATAATATAATATAATAGAATTACAAAATGTCTTGTAATACTTTGACGTTAAATCCATATTTAAATAATATCAATATTTAAAAAAAAACGGTATTATTATTGGAAATTAAAAAAAAAAAACAACAAAAATCAACACTTAAAATTATATTTTAAACTAAACCTTAAATATTTTTTTTAATATTAAATCATGTCAGAATTTTTTTAATAAAAAATAACGTAAGGTCCATTGAATTAAAAAAAAATAAAGCTTAATAAAAGTACGCACGCATTTAGTATTAGCCGGTAACAAATTAACAATCATCTAAAAGATATTTTAAAATCATTTTTATCGTACTTCGAAGGATAATTTTTATGGATAAACTGAATAACTTGTTGTTAACTTTCTGTCCAATGTGTAAAAACTTTTTGATAATTTAACTTTAATAATAATATAGAATAAGTGCACCAAATTGAAGAGATTAGGGCGTAGGCTACCAAAGATGAATCTTCATCAAATGAATATTTGTTTCTGAATTCTAATATATAAATTAGTTTTTAATTATTTTTTTTTTACGTTTAAAACTTATACCTCAAGTTTACCATGCACCAAATTGTTTTAGTGTTACTAGTTTTAATTTGATTTATTTCAAGTATTAATTATTATAGGTTAGGGATAATGTTTTATAACTAAAGATATTTTACGTTCGTACTAATTGACGTTAAAAATCTGTGTCCATTTCCAATATTGACAAGATCGTCAATTGAATTGGACCAATGATATTCTCTCCTGTCATATCTCAGTCGCTTGTTGCTAGGCAACGTCGTCCAAAATGGCCGTTATTCAGCCATCCAAAAACCACGAGCTTATAACATCTGTAGTTATAAAATATCATTGAGGTTAGGGACTGTTTTCGATAGATTTTACGCGAAAGTATTGAAACGTAGTTAAAACATGTTCAAACGGATATTCAGGTTGAATACTAACTATCCCCGTTAGGAGACCTATCCTATCCCTGTATTTATTTATTTTAAATGTCTATTAAATAATTTTTTGCTTTGTAATTTGCATATGAACTTTTTTTTTTGTCACTAATTTATCCGATTCGACGGCGAGGTCGTGTGTAATGTAATTACGAAGCTATTTATTATCTGTCACATTTTTTTTGTTATAGTAATCGCAATTTTAATATAAATCGGCAGCTACTTAAGAGTACTTTATTTGAAATAAAGAAATGACATTTCCTTTTGCCCTATTTCCCGCCATTTTGCTACCATTCCCGCCCTTTCCTTACAATATTGACAGGCCAGTGTTGAATCTACATTTTTTAATATTTATATTTAAAAACGTATTTATTTTCTTGTTGAATAATTGTTTATTCTTTTGTTAATAATTTTATGTTTTTTTTTTTAAATTGTTTTTTAATTTATTCTGTAGTCGTAGTTTTTGTATGGCAACATTTTTTTTTATGAACGATGTGTTTTTCTGTTTTGTAGTTTAGTAGCTGTCAATATTGTTAATTCCATTCCACAGTCCAAATGAAATCCGATGTCATTTTTTATTTCAATAAATGTATTTATTCACTAATTATGTTTGTTTATTTTTACCCGTCGCTTTCTGTAGTACATTTCATTATTTGTATGTACATTTTTAACTAGAGAATGATTGTATGATGAAAAAGTGGGTATAGACAAATAGAAACTGTTTTATAATTTTAAATAAGCTGTGAAATTTGAATGAAATGGTTTATAGATTTGTATAACACTTCCCTTAAAAATGCATGTATGCATGCATGTTAAACTGTAGATATTATTAGTGTTTATTTGTTGTTTATATCTTTCGAAAGTGTCGTATACATATTCAATTTATTTGGCGTGTAAAAAGTAACGAAAATGACAAAACTCAGAAAATTTTACAAAAAAACGGCCTAAAATTTGAAAAATGCAGCCAAAAAAAAAGGATGATAAAATATTAAACAAGCTTAGATATTACTAAGCGTTTCACGAACCACGAGATAATTTCCAGTAATTTCATACACATCTTTAATTGAATGATGCATTTGTCAGTTTTTGTGAAAAAAAGTACTAATAAAACTCATAAAGTTTTGAAAACATCATCATTGTATACACTACCATGATATTTGGCGCCAATGTGGTGAAATTTTTTTATTTTTTTTGTTTGAATGGGTTTTAAAATAAAAGCTTCTTAATAGCGTATTATTAATTAATAGTAATGGAATCAAGATCTTGTAAAGAAACATGAAAAAATAGTCCATCATTTCCATAAATTATTTTTTAGAAACTTTTAATATGAAGCTATAAAGGAATCAAAAAATTTCCTTGAGCAAAAGGATACAAAAATTTCCACTTGAACAAATAATTCCAAAATTGTCCCCCAAAATATAATCTTTTATATAGTCTATTTTTCTTTTCTTGTCTCATTTGGTAACAATACTTCGAACAAAAATCACGAATTTTCGCACAATTTCTTTACATTATAATTTTTTCATCATAAAAAAATATTCAGTTTAATCATTCAATCCATAATTTCTTATCTAAAAGTAAAGAAAAATAGAGTATACCTACTTATATGACAAATATTGTGAATATCAATCTTTATACAAAAATTTGGTCACTATTTAATCCTATATGTTAAAAAAGCCAACAATAATATCAGAATAAGCAAAAAGGTATACTAAGTAGGGATTTATACGTTATAGATTCGAAGGCTATCAGGTGAACCCTTGGTTGTGAAGAAATCGGCAGTTCGTTCCATCAGATTCGACCAGGATGTACCAGAAGATACGAATAACGAGAGACCTCTTATATTGGTTTGTATATAATCCTATTTTATTTATTTTCTACTAGCTGGTGCCCGCGACTTCGTTTGCGAAAAATTAAAATAAATAAAATTTCTAAAAAAAGTAGCCAATTACTTATAACATTAGCTATCTTCGAGTGAAAGTCCCATCAGAATAGGTCCAGCCGTTTCAGAGATTAGCTGAAACAAACAGATGGACAGACAAACAGACAAAAAAAATGTTTTGATGGAAGTATCGTATCCTGTAAGTCGTAGTTTGGTGTAATATAGTCTATAACTTTCCTCGATTAACATATTCAACGATTTTTTTTTTACAAATTGGATCAGTAGTTTCAGAGATTATCTATTACATATAAACTTACAAACAAATTTTATCTCCTTATAATATTAGTATAGATATCAAAATGATATAGAAACATTTCATGAACTGGGCGTGGATAGTGAAATCTGAAACTATGAGGAATAGTAAAAAATACTTTTAAAAAGTCTTGCAGCAGATTTTGATGACAACTAAAACAACATCAACAGTTTTCTGAAAAATTATAGGAATCGAACCCGGTGCTTTTGATTAAAAAACACGTCAAATTGGACCATCTGGTAGTGTCATTTAAAAGTCCAATTTCTGGGAAGTAATATTATACGGCAATCTAAACGAAATTCATACATATTTAACCTTAAGTCGTAAATTATTTTAAGAAATTATCTGAACTGAAAAATAAAAATGTGAAAAGTTTTAAATGGTACCATTTGCCTTTCAGACTGACAACAAATGGGAGACGTTTGCATGCGGTAAGACTCAAGATCAACTAGATTTAACGATGTTAGCTCATCAGTATTTAAGGAAAACTGCGTTAAAACCACGTTCTCTTAACTTTTAATACCTATTGGTATGATTATTTTATAAATATGGAGTGTAAGAGTTGTAACTAATACAAAACAATTGTGTAACCTAGTAACCGTTACTTATGTAACGTTATGAAAGTTGTTGAGTGGCAAATAAGGCACTGAAACTCTTTCAGGTGTAAAGCAATATCTAATTTATGTAATTCATTATGAAAGTCTAAGAGCAAAACGTATAATTCTCGCTTTAATATAAGATTTCCTGAAAATTAGTTTAAATAATACGGCGTTACTAGAGCTAGTTGGTAATTGAAGAAACGCGCGATCAACAAAGTCTATAATTTATGTATAACAACAATTTTAAATTAAGTCATATAATATTAGAAAAAATCATCATTTTCGCACAAATTTTTGAATAAGTTTATAATTTATACAGGATTCGTAGCATACTTCACTTCATTAAATATGCTAATTTCAGACATTACCTTCTAGCGACACTAGCGCCATCTATTGAATGCATTTCGGTATATACTATTTTGATTTAATCAGTGATATTTTGTAATTATTGTCTATAATCATTAAATATCATTGTTAAACACCAATATTTGCATTAAATATATAAGAATTGTAATGCAATTGACGGCATTTTGTTTTAAACATATCGAAAAATGTTGCCATTTAAATAAAATCGTACGTTTTTTTTATTAATAAAATAACAGCATAAATAATTTAATTCAACAAAGCAAATAAAATGTATTGATTTTATTGTTACATAAGAATTATTACCTTTTCCATTTAGTATGTCTTTAAGAATATATGGTCAAACGTGATTTAAATTAATCGAATTTTCAAAAAACTTTTTTTTTTAAATATAAAAATGATTGATTGTGAAAACTCCATTATAAAACTATAAAAAGATTGCTTAGAAAAATAGACTGTATGGAATAAGGTTAATATTGCTTTTAAGAGGTATATAATAATATTAGAAAATAATTTACACTAAAAAAGTAAAAAAACGGAGTCTAGGCTCTGAGTGATTTTGTAAATAAATATAGTGTGATTTTTTTAGTTTTTAAATATTAATTAAAAACAATCCATAGCTTTGTTAAGTGTATAATTTAGGAAATCGTTACAAAAATATGTTATTTAAAAACTTTTTTCAAAATTTATTTTGTCGAGTCAATACAGAAATCTTTTTTGAATTTTTTTCGGATTTTATTCTTCGAAATAATATAATCATGAAACGAAATTACAAACGAAATCGAAATAATTAAAAAACATTAACTGGGATCCAAAATATAATTAAAAATAATTTGTATGTAATTAACAATGTTATATTCATATGGCTTTCCATAGAATAATTTTCTTACAATTATTTGAATAACTACTAATAAGTTAAGTGTTGTTCATATACATTTGTCTGTGTGTTTGTAAAACGTTTGTTTGATAGTTTTTGTGATAGTTTTGCTATACATTTTATTTTGCATTTCCGATATGTTTTTTAATAACTTTGTATTTAAAGTTTTTTGTGAGATTTTATTTTTTTGATGTTCGAATGAAGAGTATAATATATAGAAACTTTTTAACAGTAATTATTTTCGAGAAAAAAAAACTTTTAATCTATGCTCGAAATAAAGTTTTTAAAATTGTAATATTTATGGATTATGTTTCGGTTAAAAAAAGGTTTCTTTAAGAGTTTAGTAACATTTGAAAGAAAAATGCCGTTTCGATTTTGGTAATGTTGGTTTTATAAATAGATATACTCGGTTTAAGTTTAGTTCGTTAAGAGTAAATTATGTGTAGAAAGATTTAATTATAGTTTTTTAAGGCAAAGTTTTACATTGTGACAAGAATATTGTATGTTATTGTAAATAGTTTTTTTAAGGATGTGGAAATAAAGGATTGAGTATATGTGTTTTTTATTTCTTTTACAGATAAAAAAATAACAATAATTTTTACAATAACCCATTAAAGTGTGAAATCAATTAACATAATAAGTATCCCATTACTGGGCAAAGATAACTTTATTATTGAGAGGGATAATTAATTATGATAATATTTATTCAAATATTTGTATGTTTTACGCTTTAATTAAATGAATGATATGAATGTTATATATTACGTAATTATTCAGCAACATATAATTTTATCCTCTATATCAAGCTTGCAGCGATCTGCGGTATTATCTGGTGAAAATTTTTATTTATTTATTTATGGCCAGCCAAAAGAAATGACATTAACTATGTAATTAAAAATTTCGCATTCAAAATCAAAATTAAAAAAATACTTTATTCAAGTAGGCTTTTAAAAGCACTTTTGAGTCGTCAAAACAAACAAAAGTTACTTAAGTCAAGGAAAAGCTACCACCAGTTCGGAATGTAGATTCTACCGAAAAGAACCGGCAAGAAACTCGATGGGTACTCTTTTAAAATTATGTTTTTAAGTATATACATTTAAAAATTACAAATGTATATATTGAACATTTTTAACTGTATGAAATCCATATATACTAAATCCATGCATTATTATCATCCATATAATCTTGTTCAGAATAATATACTTTGGCTTCTTACGCATTTGTAATAATACTGTCTATATAATCCGGGTTCGCTGAGGCTAATGTAGATTTTGTAATGGACGACCGTTTTAAAGATTTCCAAGTTTTTCTAGTCCTTAGCAAAAATACCCTATACAATTTAATAAGTAATTCGTCTATGTATGAAAATATATAATATGATTCTCAGAAATCGTTCCTACGACTTTCTTGGAATTTAGTATGCTTTGGGTATCGGGGGTGGTAAATCGAACTAGCTGGCTTAAACGCCGTTTTAACGGTATTTTCAGGCAATGAAAATCGCTATAATATCATTAGAATACAATATAGTTACCAATCAACGCGATTTATCAAAAAAGTTTCAACGTGTATTCAAAATTTCGCGGTACTCGGTTGATGTGTGAAAACGTCAGAAACAAACATATTCACTTTCGCATTTATGTAATTATTCTGCTGTTATGTAACTTTAACACATATTGAAATATGCTTGCATCAATTTGAACAACACGCTAATTAAATCAAGATCAGAATGTAAACATGAACGTTATAGTAAATTATTTGTAAATAAATCTTAAGCGTAAGAGATTAATTAAGTGCGTGATACGTAGTAAGTCAAACGCCGTGAATAACTGCCGTCTGCTTCCCCCTAAAACCCATTAGCATGAAGCTGGATTTAGTTGCCGATGTAAAGCTAATATGGATACTTGCGTGCACGAGATAGCGGATAGCGGAAGCAGTAAGTAATAGCCAAATCACATTATTAAACTGTCTTATATGCCTTTTTTTGTAGTGGCAATATTAGGAGAAAATGGTTTAGTCTAATCAACAATTCTTTTCCCGCGAGTTTTTAATAAGAAATCCTAAGTATATATTAAAAATTTAATTTTTTAAGTATACCTAGGGCCGACGCCTTTTTGACTCGTCGTGCGCTTTGTGACTTTGCACGTATGGACGGGGCAGGCTTGCCACGTAACGTGACGTCGCATCTTGAAGTGTGACTTCTTGTTTTATTTTAAATGAAGAATTATATCATATACATTTTTAAATAAAAATAGCTAGCAAACAAGAAGGCGGAACACCTGATGTTAAGTGATCACCGGCGCCCATGGGCATCTGTAGTACCAGATTAGCCACAAATGCGTTGCTAGCTTAAAAAGTAACACTTAAAGGTTGAAAAGAAAATAGGAACTGAGGAAAGGAATTTGGACGAGGTTTAGGTTTTCGGCTCATTCACTTACCCTATGAAACGTTGCTATATTAGCTGCTTCACGCCGATCTTCTGTAAGAGTAGGGTACTGCGCAGTCGAGCCAGCCCGTGCACGAGGTGCAGTTAATGGGCTACAACTAGGCTCGACTTCAGAAGAGATAAAAATCATGACAATTTTAATTATTGATATTGACACCCCTCTCAAACTCTTGACTAATTCACAAAGCTTAAAAACAATTTTGTTGAATTAAAAAAAAAATATTTGAAATTAAATGTTACTTCTGAAAATATTTGACGAGAAAATTCATTTTATTTTAAATGTTTACAAAATCGATAAAACATATCGATCACTTAAACGCTTTTGCCATCACTAAGGCTAAATCCCGAACTATCATAGTGAGACCTATCAAACGATTTCAAACTGTTTGCCGTTGAAGATAAAGTTTTAATTAGATATCACTCAACCCCTATCCAAATTGGACGAACATTGGCCGTAGCAATTAAGATTGCATGTCTCCAAATTTAGTTTGAGCCTGGCTCCAATTTATCGGTCCGTTTGCTCACGATAGTTCTAAGTTGCTTCCAGCAAAGAAAGTCTGCGTCTAATTTGAAAGGCATTTCGTAAGCATCCAATTTATTAAGCTTTCATTTAGTAGTTACATTTGTTAAATAAAACATTTTAACATATTTATTATTTTATTGTACACCGTTTACAAACAAGAAAATACGTAAGAAAATAGAAACAAAAATAACTGTGTCTAAAATTCTACTTTTGTTCAAATGAGTTATATTCATTTAAAGTCTCTAATAGCTAAAGCTAAAGCATATTACTCTATACAAGATTACGTTGACGATAAAGATGCGTGAGCTTAGTATATGCTGAATTTCGTACAGGATAAATAATCAATTTGTAATCATAAACTGTGTTGTGATGTATTGACAATATTTTAAAAGAGTAACTATCGAGTTTCTTGCCGGTTCTTCTCGGTAGAATCTACGTTCCGAACCGGTGGTAGCTTCATTATTTGATGTAATTTTTTTTTTTGTTTTTTCATGTATTGACGATTCAAAAGTGCTCGTGGGAGCCTACTTGAATAAAGTATTTTTTGATTTTGATTGATTTTGATTTTGATTTAGTTATTATTGTACGATAAAAAAGTAAGTGGTTTAAAAAATACAGTGACTTTCAAGAATTTAATAAGCATGCCTTCTTTATATGCATACTTTATAACATTTATAGGGCTATTTGCCAAAACAAAGTTACGACGTCATGATTTTTCATGCACGTCGTAGGTTCTCACGACGCGATGCGATGTTGTAACGATTTAAGTCGTTTATGTATTTTCGCCAATGGTATTACATAACTACAGACGTTAAAAGCTTCTTTAGATGAAGTTATCTAGCAACCAGCTAGCGACTGAGTATGAAAGGCCAGAGTGTCTTTGAACCAATAATTTCGTCAATTTATAGGCTGATCTAGGTTGGAAATGAGTATAGATTTTTAACGTCAAATAGTATGCAACAGATATCTAAAAAAATTATAAAGTAACATGAGTTTTGGCCCAAATTTAAAACAATTATCATTGCTATTCTGTATAAAGCTTAAATTAATAATTATTGAGCTTATTTTTATGAAACATTTCTATCGTTACTTCGTAAGTAATTACAATTTACTATCCATAAACAATGCGAGAGGTTTACGTTAATTCAATTTATCAGACGTCAACCGACAAACATAAGACTCCAAGATGGCGAATAATTCGTAAATGGCAGCTGAAAGCGAAACATCAATCCATAAGGCGTTACCAATAACAGCATTTAATCTCGACCTACACTTATGAGTCACTCTAACGCCAGTGAGTCCATGGTTTTAAAGAAATGTGGACATTTACTGATTTTATTAAACTACGATACTGTTCCTCTGCAGTCAGTACAGTATAAATACTTTATTTATATTCATCATTTAGTGTCTCTTTTTTTGTTATTTAATACATTCTGTATACATAATATAAAAAATTGTAATTCATCGGAGTGTGAGCCAGGCCACCGGCAGTTAGGCTGAGAAACCTCCTCACTATACGTGCCGTCTCAAGCAATACTGTTTATCATAATTAGCCTCCATTTTAGAGATTACTATGAGATCCTCGTAAAGAAAGAAATATGTTTTAATCGTAGCAATCATGTAAATATTATATTTATTTTAATGACGGTTTGGTTGAAATTACTCAAATTTTTGAGGCGGACACCAATATATTAAAACAATTTTTCAATGTGTACCCGTGTACGTATAGTCGCCCCACTTTACAAGCTCAAATAGAGTCTTCACTTTAATTGGCGGCTTCGATACAGTGACAAGGCAAATGGAAATTACGATCGGGCTAAATATAATCAATCCTTTACGTAACACTCTACACGTGTTGTTAATTTGGTTCATTTCATATTATTTTTATTAACTTTGCCCGCGACAATTTATGCCGTGATTTGAATTATGTACCTACATCACATGTGACTTGTGCGCATCTCATAGTATTTCCATGAAATTTATATTGAAACATTAAAACTTTAACAATTTTGACGTTTTGAACATTTTAGGGATCATGGTCATTTGTCATTCAAGAAAATTATATTTTCATTTAGTATTTCCAATTATAAATCTTGCTAACGTTTTCGCTTACTAATGATTTCATAAAGATTAGCTAATTCTAAGTTTAAGGTAAATTTTTGTACGCAATTTTCTAAATTATAGTATAGGAATTATTTACAGTTATTAAAAAATAAAAATATGAAACTTTCTATGAAAACAAATATTATTAAATAATATGTTTGTCACTTTGTTTTCAAATGGGTTGAAATCATAAAATGCTAATTATAAGAAATTTAACAATGAGAATAAAAGTAACTGCTTTTAATTAAATCATATTTTATTTAATACTAACAATAATACAATAATAAATAATAATCACATCCAGTGGTAGTTAAATTAAATATTAAGTAAAAAATCAATAAATCCATTTCGTATTTTCAGTAATATTCTCGTTTTATTTACAATATTCGCGGATATTATGAAATGGTATGTGCATATTTTTTTTTATTAGAAATAGTTCATTACATCAACAATAATGCTAGAACAAGTAATCACTAGTGATGTGCCACATATCCGTATCCGTATGCCCGAATATTCGAGGGAGAAGAAAGATCCGTATCCGTTATTTTTTGGCGGATCTTTTACCTTATTAATTTTCAATAAATATATGAAATTTTATATACACTTATACCCAGTGTCATACTAAATTATGAACAAAATAAAAGAAAGATCAACGCAATAGAAGTCGTAATATGTTTTGCCTATCACAGTGAAGTTTTTAAGTAAGAAAATTAAGATCCGTATCTGTATCCGCGGATCTTGACATCAAATATCCGTATTCAGATCCGTATCAGCGGATATATATATATACGATTCGGCAAATCACTAATAATCATAATCAGTGTTCACCAGCGGTAGTTGAAGTTGGCCAGTCCGCCGAACTGGCGCGGCATGCCCGCGGCGCGCCCGTACGTGCCCTGCAGCGAGAAGTCTCCGTTCCTGCCCACCGGCCAGCGCCCGCCCGCCGCCGCGTTGTACTGCGGACCAGAGGTCTATGAGAAGGCTTGTTTGGTTTCATTACATAGCTATGTTTTAAGGTTATATCCATGGTACTGCTTCGCTTCTAACTCCGCATACTGATTGTAGCGTAACATTATAAAGTCGCCACGACAAGTACAAGTACATCGCACGTAGGCGCCAGTTTCAGGGCAGCAAATTTGGCAAACTCGTTATGCTTAAATATTTTTATTGCGCATAGTTTCAAAATTTTGCGGTCTAGGAATAATGTATGCCTTTCTACTCGATGGCAGCAGTGTGAAAAAAGTATGAATCTAGAAATATAACTATGGGTTTAGGTCATATATGACCAATAGTTGTCGATCAATTTTAACAAAATAAATAGCGTAGTTGTGGAATGTTTATTTCGACTGTACTAAAGAAGGATCAGGGTTAGAACATTTGGTTTTGCACGCGGGGGCAAATATGGCCTATTCTTTCTGTAAACATTTCATTACTTACTTCGACTAATTTTTATTAATCTGTAAAATTTGAATTTTGAAAAAACTAAATTCCTAGTTGGTTTTGTTTAATCGCTTATATCTAGATGCAAAGATTAACTTACAGAAGTCCCTCCATGGATTTGTCGGCTGATGTCAAAGGAAGCGGCCGCGTTGGGGTTCTTCCAGTTCAGGCCTCCGCCCAGGTGAGAGGACGCGCCCTGCGGGCCCAGCACGCGCGTGCCGTACGCCTGCCCCGTCAGCGTGCCGCGGTGGTCGTTGAAGATCTGGTGCTCGTAGCCGCCCTTAACCTGCAGAACATGTAAAAATATATTCAAAACTATCGAACGAATTAAAGAACACCACTTACCAATCTTAATCATCAATCGCTCAATGAAGAAAGGCAAAATAAGTAGATATTAATTTCGTCGAACATGTCAAAGTATTCTTTCATCAGGATGTTTATTCAATTTTTTAAATAAAAGTATTTGTTCTCAATCTCCAAGGACTAGCTTAGTTTCATTTTTCGACTCGTAGCTCCCGAGGCACTTGAAGTAAAAACACGAGTCTTTTGTGGTAATAAAATCGTATTCGAGTTTAAATATAGTTGTATAAATTGTTTCGACGTATGTAAATTATGTTTTTATTTTAATAGAATTCAGTCTGTGAAGACTTGTCGAAGTCTGTAAACACAATGTCCTTACGAATAGCCCGGCGTCGTTCGCTCCGAGAGTGCCGAACACGCGGCCGTCGCCGATGTTCTTGTCGAACGTGACGTACCATTCGTGATAACTGCAGATAAATAATTAAATTAATTAATTGATCATTTAATTAACATTGTAACAAATGTAGATATTTCGTTATTGACTTATGTGTCGATAAGTACGTCGGGTTGCAGCTGATAGTCTTCAGCTGCGACCGCAACCACGAGGAAAACCGCAGGTAGGAGGAGTATATAGAATCTGCATATTGCCTGTAAATATTATTAATATATATTTTTAAGTATCTAAGTATGTATCTTAACTAACATAAGCAGTGTATATTACAATTTTTATATTTACTTAAAATTAAATTAGGCGATAAACAAATAAAAAAAATACTTTTAACGGAAGATTTATCGAAAGTAAAAAGTAATAATATCTTTAAATTCTAAACAATGCTTTCATCCTGTTGGAACCAGCATTCATACATGGTCCAGATAAACGGGACTTTTGCAGCGTTCCTTGAACTACCAACCGATGTTCTTCCCCGCGTACCTTCATCTTAACTAATTTAATAACATTGATAAGAGGTTAATTTCTCGCTTATCACTTGTAGGCAAAATTTATTAATCTGACTTCATTAATGACGACATAATATTAAAAACAAAATGTAAATATACATATATTTACCACTTCGTAATTAATGAATACAGTATTGTATTACAATATTGTATTCATTAATAAATGGAATATTGAATTATGAAATTATTGAATAATAAAACTAATTAAATATACGTATCACACTAAACGGTCCTTATTAGGATCTTATGATCCTGTGTCCAGACCCGCGCCGTCCATACGTGCAAAGTCGTGCAACACACGACGGCGCAAAGAAACCTTAACCTTAAGAAAAATTCCATATGAAAAAAATACTTTAAGAAAAACCAATTTAACTCTTCCTTATGGTTTTAAAACGGTACGAGTACCTACCTATTCAACGATATTCTATTTGATACATAACATACGTACATAGACTGATAACCACGTTACCCTCCTTTGCGTAGCGCAGTCGGATAAAAAAGGCGCATATTAGACAGTCGCACGACGGCGCCGATTAGGCTTGGTGCGGGCCTGTGTGTCCGAGGTCCGGAACCACACACGACACAGACACCACGACCACGGCAAACATCCGTATGACCAATACAGACGTTTGCCGTGAAATTGAATCACACTGAAGAACTTTTCTAACTATTTGACAGGTGATTAATTGAATGGATAGATTAATAGATAATTTCGCGTAATATTTTTAATTTGAGGTCGAGTACAAATAATTGCTTTCATGTACGTTATTTACTTTTAGGATCAAGCATTTAAGGTTTTAGTTCTGAGTTAATTAGAGATCGAACTTAAATAAATAATTATTTTAAACGCTAGTTAATATTAGCGATTTGCTGGATCGCTGGATACGGATCCAAATACGGATATGTGTCAAGATCCGCGGATACCAATACGGATACGAATCTTAACTTTCTCACTTAAAAACTTACTACTAATTTAACTATGTTACTTGAAACAATAGTTGACGTCACTTGACACTGCATGATAGGCAAAACATGTTACGCATGCATTGGATGGTCTTTCTTTTGTTGATAATTTAGTATGACACTGGGTATAAAAGAAATTAAAAAGTAACGGATACGGATACGGATCCTTCTTCACCCACGAATATGCGAGGATACCGATACGGATATCCGACACATCTCATATACATAATTATGTTTACCATAAAGTGCTAGTAATACATATATTTACCACTCAGCAGGCCCGCGCCGTCCATACGCGCAAAGTCGTGCGATGCACGACGGCGCCGAGTCAAAAAGGCGCCGGGCCTATACTTAAAAATTTCAAATTTTTAATATTTACATTGGGTTTCGTATAAAAAATTTTGCGGAAAGGACTAGTTGATTGGACTAAACCATTTTTTACCAATATCGCTACTACAAAAAAGGCGCATATAAGACAGTTGCACGACGGCGCCGATTAGGCTTGGCACGGGCCTGCCACTCAGTTAATTAATATTTTATAATTATGTACTAATGTATGTTCATATGTTTGATAACATTTGAATTACAATGAATAAAGGTTTTTTAATTGGATGCTGATAAGCAATAATGTGTCAACCCACAAAAAGTCAAATTCGGAAATATTCATGTATTCTGTTACTGCATCACCTATATAACAATGTTAAAAAAAATTGAAGTCTATAGTCTATAGATATATACTAAATAAGTACGGAAAAAAGTTTCTTAATTAATTGGTTCGAATTTCAAGTGCGTTCCATATTTTGCAATTTATACAATAACCTCAAATATTCAAAAAACTTTTTATTAGATAATACATTAAATATATAAGTCTGAATTTAATTAATTATACCTTTTATCAAAAAATAAAAGAAAAGATGGATATATACTTCTTCAAACAAATTTGTTTAAAATGGGTTTGACATCTTTAGACGCCATTTTCTCAAAATGAAGTCCGTGTGGCTTGACACAGTATTGCATATCAGCGTCCAATTATTTATAATGAAACTCTATTCATGATGCAACAAAATGTCGACAGGCCCGTAATGAATATAAGACAAATACGTAATTATAAAAAAAATGAGATTTTTTTTTTAATATTACTTCTTTTAAGCTAGAATTAATGTGCTTTATAACTGATAAAGCAAGGTTAAAACTCCTGATTTTGTACACTAAAGGTGTCACAATGTGTGAACACTAATTTCTCATAATCTACTCTATTTATTTCTGCAAAAAGAAATATTCAAGTAATGTTTTTTTTTTCAATAAGGTTCGATTCCCGAGCTGTATTGAGTTTTTCTGTAAACCATTTAATCTTATTTCTGTGTAAAGCTGTGTAAGCCTAATGGCTACTGTTTTCACGTACATAAGTATGAAGAATACTTGTAACAGAGACTACAATGTGCCGGGTATACATTACTGGTGACGTAGCTATAGCATGAAATTTTATACTTAGGTTTGTTTTTTTACTATAATCGTGCAGTGTAACAGTCAGACAAAAGATTACTTTAGTTAGTTTAACTTAGAAAAAGTTAGTTTCTTAACTTGTATTACATTTTCATAAAAAACCTTTTTTTATCATATAAATTCATTATATGGTACTACTTGTACTAAAATTAGGAACTGTAAGAAGTACTTAGATTGTATAAATGTGTGTTTATTTGTTCTTCCATAGCTTGTCAGTGCGTAAGGTATCATGGATACAACCATACATAAGTAGTGTAATAGCGATTTTTTATACGACACTTTAAGTTATATCATTATAAGGATCTCATAAGAGTCGAAATTCAACCATAAAAATTTTACATCTATTCTCAATTGACCACAGACTAAAAATAAACAAAAGATAATAATATGCATCACAATCATAAGTCAACGGATAAGTATTCAGATTATTGACACTATGACTTTGAAAAAAAGCAATTCACGATGCAAAGCATGGTTGTACTTTATTAGTGTTTCTGAAAAGGATTGCAGTTTGTTTTGTGCTATTGTATAGTCTATTTTTCTTAACTTGTCCTATTTGGTAACAGAAAAGCGAAAAACACGAATTTTCGATTATTAATTTTCATTTTAATCTTTCATTGTGAAAAATGATTCAGTTTAATCATTATATTGATAATTTCTCATCTCTAGCTCTCATGCGTGGTTAGAAGTACGACACATTTTTCTGCTAAATAAGATAAGTAAGAAGAATAGACTATACATTCATTTGTTTTATTCGTTTGAAACAACTTACTTTTCATGAATGGTTAAATTTCTTAAAATATCGTAGCTTAGGATCGGTATAAAACATTATTAAATGTAGGTATTATTAGTTTGTTCCTATAATTAAACGCATTTATCTACAAGTGTTGATATGATTTTTCAAAGAATTTCGTGCAATTATACATTTCTTGGCATGGTGCACTTATAGATTACATTAATTGAAGTTTAAGCGTTTATCAAACAACCATAAAGGTAACGATCGCAATAAAACAAATGAAAATTAACTAAAACATATATTTTATTTAATACCAACAATAATACTAGAATAAATAATAGCGATCAGCATTCACCAGCGGTAGTTGAAGTTGGCGAGACCGCCGTACTCCCGCCGCATGCCCGCGGCGCGTCCGTACGTTCCTTGCAAGGAGAAGTCGCCATTCTTACCTACCGGCCATCTGCCGCCCGCCGCGGCATTATACTATGGACAAAAACATCTATGAAATTGACTCATGATATTTTAAGACTCACAGGATCATTTGATAGTCCAGAAAATGGAATTTCGTCAAACATATTAGCTTAAGAATTATTTTGTTATTTTCTTAAAAATCGTATATTATGTAGGGAAAAAAGACTTACAGAAGTTCCTCCATGAATTTGTTTGCTGATATCTAAAGAAGCAGCCGCGTTCGGGTTCTTCCAGTTCAGTCCACCGCCGAAATGAGAAGACCCGCCCTCAGCCCCTAGCACGCGCATGCCGTGCGCTTGCCCCGTCAGCGTGCCGCGGTGGTCGTTGAAGATCTGGTGCTCGTAGCCGCCCTTACCCTGCAGAAGATATAAACACATTTTCAAAACTTTCGAAAGAAATAAAGAAAATATCTAACAATCTTAATCATCAATCGCTCAAGGAAGAAAGAATATAATCTGTAGACATTTGTGAAAGAGTTACTTTCTTTTCCTATAAAAATTTCGTCTGTAACATTTCAAAATATTCCCTCGGCAGGAAGTTAATTCAATTTATTAAGTAAAAAGTATTTGTTCTCAATCTCCAAGGAGTTAGTTATATTTTTCTAAGTTTTTAACTTTACGAGTGTCGACTCGCAGCTCCCGAGGCGCTTACGATAAAAATGTGAGCATAATGGTCACTTAAATTTTATCTTCTCTCGTTTTATCATTTCATCTTAATAGAATTCACAATAGTCTGTGAAGACTTGTCGCAGTCTGTAAACACAAAGTCCTTACGAATAGCCCGGCGTCGTTCGCTCCGAGAGTGCCGAACACGCGGCCGTCGCCGATGTTCTTGTCGAACGTGACGTCTCGGCGCTGTCTCGCCGCGACGTTGCTCACATACCATTCCGGGTACCTGTAAAAATAATATTAAGGTTACAGATTAAGTTTTTAGTCAATGGTAATATACTCTACGTTTAATATCTTATTTAAAACATAATAAGAGAGTACATGAAATAAATAAGATAAAGTTTATAAGCTTTAGGATGTATTAATAATGCTCGAATTATCGTTACCCTAATTAATGTTTTGTCGTTTAACTTACGGGTTAACGAGTACGTCGGGTTGCATTTGATAGTCTTGCGCTGCGACCGCAACAATGAGGAAAACCGCAGGAAGAGTGTATAGAATCTGCATTTTGCCTGTAAACAAATTTAATTTTGTAAATAATTAGTCAACAAAACAAATCAGTCACAAATTGTTGTTCTATTAGTTCATTAAATAAAAATGAATATAAAAAATAATATTTTCTCTTGGTCCTTTGTGCCAGGATTTTTTTTAGCACGTTAAGGAAATTTGGAAATACAATCGTACCTTTTAATATAAGATTTATTTAAAGTAGTAAAGAGTACTAAGATGTTTGAAATCTTCGTAGTAAATAATACTTTCATTGATTCGGAACCAGTATTTATACATGGTCCAGTCAGATGACAATTCCGCAGCATTCCTTCGCTACTGACCGATGTTCTTCCCCGGGTACATTGATCTGAATTAATTTCATTACAGATAAGCGGTTCTTCCTTCTCTTATCAGAGCTATAAAGTATATTATGTCACAGTTTGTTCATGATCTTGACACGTATGTTATCAATATGCGTATGTGAAATGAGGTTAATTGGTCAGTCGTAACAATTTCTTGTTACAAAACGTAAAATACACACATTCACATCCACATTCTTTTTTTTTTCTTATAGTATGGCGTGCATCCGCGCTACTTATGCGCAAAATATTCATCCACATTCCATTCGTTTGTTTTTTTTTTTTTTTTTTTTTAACTTAATTTATAGATATAAAGATGTTAATGATAATTATATATTGTAGTGCGTATTTAAATAATTGAAATTTCTAATGTCGCGTTTCGATTACTTTTAATCATGAATGAAATTTAATGAATCATGTGTGAATCAGACTTTTACTAGACGTGTACTTACAATATTGTTTATTTATAACACTTTACTATGTTAGTAATTGATAAAAAATAATATGGAAATAATTGATAATATATTGTTATATAAATTTAAAAAAAAATGCCGAATATCTATGTATATATGAACCCATCACTGAAAACCCATCGTTCTGAAAACGATTGTACTTATTTGGTTAATTATTATTTGTTATTGTAACTCTAAGAAAACGGTTTGTTTGAAAGAAAATGTTTGACAAAATTTACGAAAAAAATTGCGTCATAAAATCTCCATATGAAAAAGTAAGGTCATTACACCCGTGTACATTAATACGTACACCGGGGGTACTGGTTGTTAATAAAATATATTAATTGATTAAAGCATTTAGTAGAGAAGCAATAGGTACAAAGAGGGAACAATCGCCTTAATGAATCTAACGCATAAAAAATCACTAATTGCCATCGTACAGAAGATGAAATAAAATCATGTTCAATATGTCTAGCTAAACAGTGTTTAAAATTTAACAATGTTTAAAAGCTTGTTTAAATTTCTTAACTGCGAGTAAAATAATGAAAAACATATTAATTATATGTCACACCTCACATTTGGGCGCTGATAAGCAATACTGTGTCAAGCCACATGAACATCATTTTGAGAAAATGGCGTCTAAACGTGTCAAACCTATTCTTTATAAATATGTTTGTAGAAGTATATATCCATCTTTTCTTTTATTTTTTAATAAAAGGTATAATGATTTAAACTCAGATTGATATATTTAACATATTATCTAATAATAAGTGTTTCAAATATTTGAGATTATTGTACAAATTGCAAATTATAAGACGCACTTGAAATTCAAAACAATAAATTAAGAAACTTTTTCTCGTACTTTTTTACTTTTATGTGACTCGAAAAGTTTTTAATAATGTTAAATAGGTAATGCAGTATCAAAATACATCAATATATTCGAATTTGACTTTTTGTGAGTTGACACATTATTGCTTATCAGCATCCATTTCATAACCTACGATACGATACGAGATACGGATTTTTATAAACGCGCGTTTAACGTATGTTTAAATCAGCAAAGGTTTGTAAAAGAAGTTATTTCTTGTTTTTTTTTTCTATTTTTTATATATACTATCAAATCAAATCCGTTGAAACCGTGAGGACCTGGGGCGAGGAAGTAAAGAGCTGTCTTCCGGCCTCGTCAAAACTACAGGTGACCGAAGGGCTAGCGGCTACCTTGGCCAGCATATCAGTCTGACCATTCAAAAAGTAATGTAGCATTTTGAACTCCTTGCCTCACTATGACTCGACAGTTACTTAGTCTTAGTATAGTTATTTTTATTTTCATAATTTCATTTTTAATAGAATTATTTGTTTATATTAATACTTAAAGTTATAAAATAATATATGCTTAATCAATGTTTATATTTTAATTTTTAAAGTGGATAAAGTCAGAAGTGAAGTAACTGTCAAGTTTAAAAGTTTTTATTTCATTTCCCCGCGCAATGCATCGTGAAAGGACGTCATTTGACGGCCGCTATAAGTTGGGGATAAGTCTTCTTTTTGTAGAACTAACAAGTCGTCCCATTTCGCGCTTCGATGGAACGGGCTCGTCTGGGTAAAGATTGTGGTGCAATGATTTCTTACACTTATATATTGTCCTTTAAAATTATTTTAAATCGATTATAATCGTATTTGGATATTTGTATTTAAATATTGGATTAATTTGTATTACAATTCAATAATTACAAGGATTTGAATTGATTTTTTTTTAATATTTGGTTTTTAACAATTATCTAATTAAAGTCAGGAGTGTATAAAATTTTTCTTAAAATACTTATGGTTAATGTGGAATTGTAGGTGAAGTTAAATACCTACCGGGACCTTAATTCCTTAATACATAAAACGAAAACATAGGCAAATATTTAGTTTATATCAATAGCAAATTTCTTAATTATAATTAAAATGAAACATAATTTCAATTTGAATTTACAGTAAAGTATCAACGGAAAACAAATGTATTAATATTTATAATATATAAATATTATAACAACACAGTTAAGTACTATGAGTGCGCTAATCTTAGACATTACTTCAATATAGATGTTATTTGTCATTAAATTTCTAATCACATTAAATACTTTTTTCAACCGATTAATAGCTGTGCAATTTTCGTGGAGGAACTCTTGGTACTGGTACATTTGACGACATCATTTGTGTGCGTTTACGATAACGTTTGAATGTGTGAATTAATGTGATATGGTTTGAGACATTGAGATATTATTCTTGGTATGTGTATTGTAAGATTACGAATTTTTACAAATCTCCTTGAGCCCAGTGTGCCACAGGATCCTGTCGTATTTTCATGAAGTTCAGTTTCTCGCTCTATAACAAACTCGTCTTCAGCGGAGTATTTCATTATAAACTTTACAAATTATATCCCGCTCCTGTCTCCGAGACTCTGTTTATACGAGATTTTCAAGAAATGGACTGAATTTTATGGAACTTAATAAAAAGACAGTATCGTTTACTTATGACATGAGAGTGTTACACGTATTATTATTTTTATTTTATTGCGGAACTTGATTTAGATAACTTATATAAATTACGTTTTTTTTTTACGAAACTAAATTTTAATATTGTATTACAAATATAATACGATTTATTGTACTTAAATTACTAATAATATAATATAAACTTAACAAACGAAAATACATCGAAAAATGTTAATTATTTTGTATTTTAATACATAAGTCGTTTTAATTGTGTATTAAAACGATTTTTTACCGTTACTAAAGCTGTTCGTATCGTTTTACGTTTTATTACCGTAATGTATCATGAGTTTTATCTCTTAGGCTTGTGATGAGAACGGTCACTGAGCGAAATAAACGTTGGTTATAACAACGTAGTGGGAAGAAATAAGGCGAGAAAGTATTGCTCTCAGATTTGCATAAAGATTTACCGATATATAGTCTATATTTTTTACGTGTCTTAATAAGACAAGCAAAAGATAAATATGGCGTATTCCTAGCCACACATAAGAATCAAGAGTTAAGTAAGAAATTATCGATTGAATAATTGAACTGAATCTTTGTTTATGATGCAAAATTATAATGAAAAAAAAAATGTTTGAATATTCGTGATCTTCGTTCGAGGTATTGTTTCTAAATAAGGACAAGTATAGAAAAATAAAAAATACGTTGTTTGTTCTAGATCAATTACGATGGTAATATTTGCTAATGTAGTTTTCGCTATAGATGAGAATAGTCTTGTAAATCTTTCATACGAACTTACATAAAATCAACATTAAATAGTTTGCTTTTACACCTGAAACATAATGTATTCTTGAGGTGACTTACTCTATACTATATATATCCGTATAAAAATTAAACTTACATATTTCTAGAGCGGTACATTGTAATTTATTTTAACATTTTTCGTTTTAATAAAAAAAAAAAACTTTAATTGGCTCGTCAGACCTTATTGAAATTTTGTAATCTTTATTAAGGCATTATCGTTATCGTTTTGTTATATATGTGAAGAAGTTTCGTTTTGTTATAATATCTGTCATTTAAATTTATTTTATTGCTATCAAGGTTACAAGGTTACTTAGGTTCAACATATAAAAACGCAGTTAACAATCTGCGTAGATACAACATGGGTTTAAAATGCATGACATAGAGGGTGTCAACTGAAAAGTTTAATTCAGTTTTTTACTTTTAAATATCAATTCTGCTAACGTTGTTAAAATGTCCAATAAATGCCCAGTTGATATCTGTATACAAAATACTAGCTGATGCTCGCGACTTCGTCTGCGTTGTCTGATGCCTACGTCGTAATTAATCAAAATCCTTTCTATATCATAAGCAGATATCTACGTCATATTATCTACCTGCGTGCCAAATTTCAGCCCGATCCGTCCTATAATTTGGGCTGTGCATTCATAGATCATATGTCAGTCAGTCACCTTTGAGTTATATATATTTAGATATGTCGGACGAAATAAAAGCCTTTTTAGAAGTCAATTAAAAATTGGAGTAACAGTGCATTGATCTTAAAAATCCCCGCCTGAATGAGGAACACTATGAACATTTGTCGAAAATACCGACATTAGTTCGTCACGAGCGGGGAAGCTTTTCAGTTTGTTTTGTTTATTCGTGCCGTTCAAGGATAATTCTTATTTTGCGTCTTACGTACAAGGCTATTATAATATTGAAAAGGAAAATTGAAACGAATAACAATAAAATGCGTAATTGTTATGAAATGTTTGCTTAACTATAGTTTTCATTGTATAGATGGAATCATTAGTAATATATTTTTAGTGTATTTTTGTACGAATGTTACGAAAAGTATTTGAATTTAGAATTATATTACTATCTTGAAGTTAAAAAAAAAATACAAAAACGACTTTCTCAATTCGTAAAATCGTAGTTAAATTTTTATCAAAATCGGTTCAGTAGTTTGGTTTTTAAATCAAATTAATTGAATAAATAATACAAATAGTTAAATTTATGTATTTAATTTGGTAGCTTTTTTTAAATACGTATTAATTATAAAATAGTATACCTTCTTAGCCTATCGGATAAGTAAGTAGTTAAAAAAAATAACTCTTAATCTCTATAACGTGAATTTCATTTAACGTTATAATTATAATTCGTGGAAAACATTCTAAGAATAATATTAGTCATAATTGTATGCGCGCAAAATCTTGGAACATCTGTAACATAAATTAAGCCAATAACAAGTGACGTCAAAATTTAAAAAAGTCCTAATTTCTCAGATCTTGTTAATCATCTCAATTTAATGCAAATTCACAAAAAAGAACCCATCAATTTGCAGTTTGACTTCCTAAAAACCGGATTTATCGATAGACATCTTCACTTAAACCATAATTAATGCTGACGTCACTTTTACCGTTTTTCCTGATTAGTAATTGACGAAGAATGGCTGTCAATTAGTTAGACCTTATCCTACATTAAGCGAAATTCTTAGTAACTTGAAATGAATATATTTTTCGCAGGGTTTTTTTTTGCAGTGGGTATAAATATCCACGTAACCCGATCTCCTCCCAGGAATCGGGTATCTTTCGAAAATGTCCCATGCGTGAACAAAAAAAAAGATATGATTAATAGAATATGATGAATTCATTATATATAATTATGTATATTTAAATTCAACTGAAAATTGTCATAAAACAACATTAATTTAATAATTTCCAAATAAATAAATCATCATTCTTAGCGGCGTTATCGGTAAAAACTATTAACTTGTCTATGGATTACAGAAGTGAGCTCTTTCATTTTGTCGAGTATTACTAGGATGAGGCTTAAGAACTCAATATTATTCTTGAAAGGCTTACTAAGATACGTAATTGAGTGAACAATTTTAATTACCTTCGAGGAAGTATCTAACTTCCTCGAAGGTAATTAAAATTGGTAAAGGTAATAATAATAACTATATATACAAAACCGGTTCTTATTCAAGAAACGTGTTAAACGAAAAAACATTTAACGATTTTGTTTTTGCTTCACTGTAAAAACGCTATGTCGCTAATATTATAAAGAGGAAAGATTTGTTTGTTTGTTTGTAATGAATAGGCTTCGAAACTATTGGACCGATTTCAAAAATTCTTTCACCTTTGGAAAGCTACATTATCCCCGAGTAACATAGGCTATATTATATTTAAAAAAAAATTAGGGATCCTAACTAAAACTCTATTAATGTAACCCAAGGTGTAAAAAAATGACCTGAAAATTTCTTACGTCGAGTGCGCTGCGAAAACTATTGATGATAGAATAAAATCATTTACTACGACTTTGCAGAACTCATCATTATCTACAAAAAGTGTCGCGACAGCATATGTCTAAATATTATAATTATTTCACAGTAAGCGGTTTTTTGTTCTATAAATTTAATTTATATGCCGCCGCTTGAAAAGGCTCTTTATTTGTACCTTGGTATTAATCCTTATCAAAATAAATAAATTACTTTATATCCAGGAAGGCTTCAATACCTTTTTATAACTTTTTGAATTATTCAATTCGGACATTTCATTCGGAAGATATCACGAGTTTAAAAATGCAAGTATTAGAAAAAAGTCGCGTGGTTAATAAAAACTATGAAAAAAAAAAATTCATAAAAAAAAATTCAAACTTCCTTTTTAATTTTACTTTTTTTTTAAACCCGACGCAAAAATGAAGGGTGTATGTGTGTGTGTGTGTGTGTGTGTGTATGTACCCGTGCAAAGCCTGGGCGGGTCGCTAGTAATTTATACGAGCGTTAAACTTTGTATCATTAAATTGCAAGTAAAGGATAACAACCGCGATAGATGGCGCTGAATTTTGTTCCTACTAAATTTTAAAACACAAACGTACAGTTTTGTTAATTCAACTAATAAAAACTTGTAAAACATGACTCGATAATGTGAATCCTTGGAGCGCGAGTCCAATCACGATTCTTTATTGTTTATTTTTGTATAAAGCACGATATTTTCGCCAATCGTGAAATAATTAATCTCTTCTAATTGATACATTAATTATTATAGTATATGATCAAGATCGAAATGCGCTAGAAAACGAAGCTCTTAAGGACGACAGCATATCACTCGCGTAATAATAATTTATACATATATATTTAAATAAAATCTATACATATATACATATACATATAATTTTTTTTGGAAATTTCACCCCTAAGGGGAATTAAATGAAAGTCCGTCATTTTCAAAGTAAGAAAGATGAAATTTAATACGGTTACTTCTTATTAGAAATAAATGCACATGTACATCAAATGAAGGTATTTTTTAATTTTATTCTAAAAGGGGTGAATTAGGGGTTGTAAGTTTATATATAGTCCGGGCAAGGCCGCTAGTCAATCACAATCGTGGAAAAAAGCACTTATACAATTAAATTGTGGAATGAATTGCCGCATGCGGTATTTCCGGACAGATACGACTTGCAGACCTTCAAGAAAAGAGCGTACTCCTTTTTAAAAGGCCGGCAACGCATTTCGTAGCTCCTCTGGTGCTGCTAATGTCTATGGGCGGCAGTATTCACTTTTCATCAGGTGATCTGTCAGCTCGTTTGCCCCCTATCCTATAAAGAAAACTTATTTCACCAGAGCAAACAACTTCATAGTTTCGTTGAAATTTTAAGCAATAAATTGTAACAGGGCGATACAGACTTGCACATTCAAAGGTAAGGTATTTAACCGTCATCTTTTAGTATTTGTTGCTTTTCTTTTTTATTTAAAGTAGCTGACAAACGAGCATGCGGGACACCTGATGTTAAATGATAACCGCCACCCATGGACATGTTCAGCACTAGAGGAGTATAAAGAATAAGGAAAGATAGTGAATGTGAGCTACAGAATGGAACGGAGAGGGTTTAAGGCTTCCAGCTCTCACTCTTCATACGAAATGCGTCTATATTAGCTACTTCACACTAATATTCTGTGAGAGTGAGCTACTGTCTAAATTTTGTGTAGTGTACTTCAGTACTTCGTTCCCAAGGAGTTCCAAAGTAGTCACTTTGGATTTCAATATTCTAACAACGAAGAGAAAATAAAATAAAAATATATGATCCTAATTTGAAGTTAAATTAAATTTTCGTTTCAGTGAACGTTTTCAATTTCTCTAATATCTCCATTAAGGGATTTAAGATTTTAAGGGCTATTGTGGGTTTTATTACGTCTGAAACCATGGACCTTGGGATTAAAATGAAATATTGGTTTTTAAGTAAGGGATTTATTTGCTAAGTATAATATTTACATGTGATATAATTTTATTTTTTATTATAATTAAGGTTTTACAAGCTTTTACATTATTTTTTGTCATCTTAATTTATTATAAAAATTACTTCATTATTTAATATACTTAATTAATTACGTCCGGGAATTGTGATAACTTTAAAATATAGTATTTTGATTATGATTACCTAGAAAATTCGTTAATGAATATCATATGTTGTTCCTGACAAACTCTGGCTCCATTTTTGTCCATTTTCTTTTCATTGATGTATTTTGTATATCATTAGTGCACGAAATCCCACCGCAAATTCCGTATATTATTACTAGTATTTATTTAAAATAAAATTTACATGAATAATTAGGTATAGTAGTGAAAAAAAAAATCTAAAAGATATTACTTCTCGTCTTATTGGCTCCGCTGGTGATAGGAAGGCTGGCGCATTTTTCGCCCAGAGAATCGGAATTGCGATTCAAAGGGGAAACGCTGCTAATTCTTGCCACCATTCCGCGCGTACATGATTTATACACTTTTACGATTTTTATATAGTTAAGTTTCCTTTTTTTGTATATGTTATATTGTAATTTTATTTTCAATAAATGAAAGACCCCTACAACACACACACAGACACAATGTTGCATTCAGCATATATTAATTATGAATTGTATAAATCGCGAAAGTTTAGAATATACAAATGAAAGACTTTAATAAAAAACGATATAGGAGACCATATTCTTCCAAGGTTGCCTATAAAAATTTGCCCTAACCTAACCTATTTTAGGTGTTTTGCCTCATGTTCGTTATTTTAAAAAAACTTACTTATAAAGGTTAGTTAGTACTAATCTCTATAAGTGTTATTGATTGGTGAAGAGTTTTGAATAAAACTTATAGATGTAAATGAATGAAACTTATGTAGCATCATCTATATATATATATATATATATATATATATATATATATATATATATATATATATATATATATATGTATATATATATAGCTGACATATTTACTGACTGATTTATCAACGCAGAGCTTAAACCGCTGGGTTGAAACATGAAATTTTACACAAACGTTCTTTAAATGTCGTAAGTGAGAATTCAGAAAGGATTTTTTAAAAATCCGTCCCCTAAGGGGTTAAAAAGTTTGTTAGGTATCCTAACTATCGACGAGTCACCTTCCGACTTACACAGGTACTGAACGGTCACGGTTGCTTTGGAGAGTACCTGTGTAGGATCGGACGCGAGGCGACGGCGGTTTGCCACCACTGCGGGGCGTTCCAAGACGATGCCCAACACACGCTGGAGGCGTGTCCCGCGTGGACCGCGGAAAGGCAAGTCTTAGTCCAGCAAATCGGGCGAAATCTCTCCCTGCGAGCAGTGGTGTCGGTGATGCTATGCAGGGAATCGGCGTGGGAGGCCGTAGTCAACTTCTGTGAGACCGTCATGGTCCAGAAGGAGACTGCGGGGCGGGCTCGGGAGAGGGCCGATCCCGCCCGGCGGAGGCGACCTGCGGGTCGCCTTCACGGCCTCCAAGCCCCAGTGCCCGGGGCGGAATAAATAGGGCACTCCCTCCGGCCGTGGGTGCGTGAGATGGGGGTTTCACGCAGCCGTTTTCATACAGCCGAGAGGAGGACCGCAGTCCGGTATGGCCCCGGACTGCCGGTGTACGCACCAGCGAGGGGTGCGGGGAGGGCGAGACCATCTTTGCCCTCCTGAGAAGGGCTCCGCAAGCCACGAGCGGAGCAACGCACGGGAGAGGCCGCGGACGTGCCTGCGAAAGCGATCCCGTAGCCTCTCCGTTTTCCATGCTGTGGCGGCCATCGCAGTGGGTTTTAGTGAGTACAATCTCACATAACCCGGTCTCCCCCCCAGGAGTCGGGTATCTATGAAGATTTACCCTGCGTAAACAAAAAAAAAAGTATCCTAACTATACGCTGGCGAAGCGACGGGGATCTGCTAGTGTATTATGTAAACAATAATTCCTCTTTTAAAGTTACCATCTTATTCCCGGGTATGTGATAAAATATTAATGCAAATCAAGCAAACACTTAAAGGCTTAGTGCTTATCCGGATTTGCATTTGCGAGTTCCGTTAATTCCACGGTTAATCCGCTAGACCATCTTCGCTTAGAAATATATATTTACACTAATATCGTAATGAGTGTGTCTGTAGGGAATTATATCTGTTGCTAGATCGGGTCTGAAAATTTATTAGAAAGCTATACTATTAGTTATAATTGTATAGGATAACTAATTGTTTTAATACCTTTTTCTATTGTCCGACGTTTAAATATTAAAAGTATAAAATATAATTATAATTATTATATGTGTTCTAAATCCAGCATAGCTTGTGTTCTAAAGCTAGTCGGGGTTTGAAATCGCGATTATCGGTTGAGAACGACATTTCGTTTATACGAAAAAATTTTTTAATAAAAATGTCTGGAAAACGTTTACAGCACATAGAATTAAAAAAAGGAAGTAAGGAAATGAAATGGGGGTGGGAGTTCTAGCTCTCTCACGTGAGAAACGCAGCATCGCCTATGAGCTCCTCCATGCCGATTTTCCTTGAGAGTGAGGTACTTTCCCGATCGAGCCAACCTGTATACGAGCTGTAGTCAGTGGGTTATAGCCAGGCTCTAACTCAGTTAAACTATTTTATAGCAGTAAAGTCAACGCTCTGATCAAATAAATGAAGTATTCTACTATTCCCAATTAGCCGTTTATGGATATTATAGATACAAAAAAAAATAAAAACACCTCATTCTATTTAAATAAGAAGACGAATAACAGTAAAGATTTATATTTCAGGATAATTAAGGTATTAAAGATCTTCGTTTGGAATGACAGAAAATATGCAAAAAACGTTTTCTTTGAATCACATTTTAAATTCTTCGGGTGCATCAGCCCTCCCGTTAAATTTAATCTATATACACATCGCACACTTGGTTTTAGTGACCGGATTTAAGGTTTTTGGGACACAAAACGCAATAAACGTATTTGAATATCCCAAAATATTGGTAGAATAGTGTTTGTTTCTTTTCTCAAATCATAGATTACGAACCACAGATTTAATGAAACAAATTTTAATTACTAACATATTTCAATTTCTAGCGTCTCGTTTCACACAGACTTTGAATTTCGATGATATAATATTTGCTATCTATACCATCATACAAAATAAAACTATGTGCTTTTTAAACGCTATTGTCAAAGACACAAAAGAGACACTATTAAAATAAATAAAAGTTAACCGTTCGTGTACTGTGTCCGACTTGCACTTGACTGGTTTTTGTTATTTGTTAATATAAGGTACTTCATATAGTTTTTGTTATTTGTTAATTTAAGGTATATAAACTTTATTAATAAAATACAAGTACGTATAAAAGCTGAGATAGCCTAGTTGTTATCCCAACTGGCACCACTGAGTTTTCAAGTGCTAAATTTGTTTTTAAATTCATCTCGCGCGCAGCGGTGAAGAATAACATCGTGAGGAAACCTGCATGTGCCGGGAGAAATTCTGACACAAGTATCCGCGAACCCGCAGTGGAGCAGCGCGTTGGATTAAGTTCAAAAATCCTTAATAATGATACTATCCTATCCTAAATAGTGAAAAGGCTTTTGTTCGCCAGTGATACATTTACTTTACTAGGTACGTATAAGTTATCTGAAGTTGGAAATAGGTAATTGAACGTTTTAATCAATATATTAAATGAAAAATGCAAAAGGCCTGTGTGAGCTAAACAAAATGAAAGGCTCCTGTCCCAAAGGTCGTTAGCCTCCGAATCAATCGCATGGAACAAATATTACGTACGAATTATGTTTTAAGCGCAGGAAATGTTTTTATTTATTGAAATCAAATCGTTTGAGCCGTCATTAACTTTTTCATGCAGTATTTTTTTCATATGTGAAAATTCCATTTTGTAAAATTAAATTTATAGTAATCATAATTATTTGTTAACAAAAATATATACGAAAGGATTAATATATGGACGCTGATACGCAATACTGTGTCAAGCTACACGGACTTCGTTTTGAGAAAATGGCGTCTAAAGATGTCAAACCTATTCTTAATAAATTTGTTTGTAGTAGTATATATCTATCTTTTCCTTTCTTTTTTGATAAATGGTATAATGAATTAAAAGCTGATTGATATATTTAATGTTTTATCTAATAAAAAGTTTTTTTAAATATTTGAGATAATTGAAACACTTGAAATTTGAATCACTTAATAAGGAAAATATTTTCCGAACTTATTGTGTATCTATATGACTTATTTTTTTTTATTATTTAAAATAGATGATGCAGTATCAAAGTACATCAATATCCTCGAATTTCACTTTTTGTGGGTTGAGACATTATTGCTTATCAGCGTCCATATGTATTTATATAGCGTAAATATTTATTTTGAAATATATTTTTATATAATAAAATTGTCTTTTTCAAGCACTGTTGTTAAAAAAAAAATCCTTTGACTCGCAGTCACGGAGAAACGCTGTGGTCTGTACCTAAGTACGTAATGGATATTTCGTGTAAAGGAATTGAAAATGAAAAGTCATAGTTTTGTGCGATAGTAACTGAAAATATAAATTATTTTTAACTAACAACTATATTTTGAACAATACGATGTTATAGTAGAACAGACGACCGCTCTGGTGTAGTGGTGTTGAATGTACCTTTAACGCCGACGGTTTCGGGTTCGATCCCCACTCGGGGCAGATATTTATAGTTGTATAAATATTTGTTCCTAGGTCTGGGTGTTTGTCCTTGTGGGTTTCCCCACCGTGCTTCGGAGAGCACGTAAAGCTGTCGGTCCCGGTCGTTATCACAATCACCTGATAATGATCGTTACTCTTAGTAGGGAAATTATTCTAGTCTAAATGGTTACTGGCTTGCCATCGGGGGATGCGGAGGTCAGATGGCAGTCGCTCTGTGTAAAAATCGGTAACTCGTCAATATCTGGACTAGAATAGGAAGCAGACCCTGGTATAACGGGGAAAAATGCTAGGTAGATGATGATGATGACGATGTTATAGTAGAAGTAATTCTCAGTAATCTCGTGATGTTTTTAGCACATTTTTAGATCCCTCTTTCCCCCTGGTGATACGTAGTGAGGTTTTTGTACTAAATATACGATATCTTTAATAACTCTTTGTGATATTTGATGATTTTTTCCCCAGACTCCCCTCCCCCCTTTGGGCCTCACGTGATTGATGGACAGCCTCTAAAATACAATTTTTAAGATTTTTTAAAAACTGTGGTTTAATTTTTGTTTCTACAAAAAGTATTTTTGATTGAATTTGAGTCTGAAATAGTGTATTTTTAACTAGCTTTTACTTGCAACTTAGTTCTCGTCATCCCTGATGTCTTCATCCAAACTTTAAATCCTCGTGTTAACCATTTAGAGATACATTTTGGAAAGTCATTACTTAGCGGATGTATACATCAGCGCAATTCGTTCAATGGTTCACGCCGAGCGTTGTTAGCTTACTCAGTCAGTAACGGTTGACATTTTTAACCAACTTAAGAAAAGGAAGAGGTTCTCAATTAGTAGCGCAATTTGAAATCCCATTCCCATAGAAATTTCATCAAAGTATATTCATTTTTACTTTAAAATCGAAATAATCGAAATTGTGTATTTTGTTTTTAAGTCGGTCCTTTATTTAAAAGTCTTTTTATAAATACAGAAGATAAAAATACAATAATTACTTTTAAATGTTCCTTTGATCTAGTGCCATTTCTTCTTAAGAAAATGTATAGGAACGTAATCCATCACGCTGTTTCATTGCGGGGTGGCAAACATATTACATACAATATATGTATATGTATCAATATTTTTCCAACATACGTTTTGCATTTAAAAAATTGACTTGATTTAGTGTACTTGACTGTATTGAATTGGCTGACAGTTGGACGATGATAAGCAATACTGTGTCAAGCCACACGGACTTCGTTTTGAGAAAATGGCGTCAAAAGATGTCAAACCTATTCTTAATAAATTTGTTTATAGACGTATGTATTCATCTTTTCTTTTCTATTTTGATAAAATGTATCATGAATCAAAATATGTTATCTAATAATAAGTTTTTAAATATTTGAGATTTATAAATTGCAAAATATGGAACGCACTTGAAATTATTTCACTTTTTTTCGTACTTATTTAGTTTATATAACTCGAAATTATTTTGAATAATGTTAAATTATCAAAATACATCCATATCTCCGAATTTGACTTTTTATGGGTTGACACATTGCTTATCAGCATCCAGTTGTGATCGACGTATTCAATCTACTGGATCATCACAGCAATTTTTAATTATCAGGTCAATGTCCTTAGTTAGGGACTTTTCGTTACTGGTAATTTTGCGGTCCCGCAGTGACTCGTGTGCAGTGCAGTTGTAAATCTATTTTGAGACAAGGAGGATGGCTTTCGCGTATGTTGACCCTTAAGGACGGCGCAGATGTGGGGCCGTCCCCAACGTATTTTTACCCTACAATTAGATTACTCATAACATCATCACATACGATGATCCACGGGATCGTAAAATTAGTGTAAGTCTTCTAAAGATCTATGGACAATGATAGATAATTCAAAATTTACTATTTTAGATTTAGATTGCGATTATGGTGGGGTTTCTAATATTACGTTTATTAATACTAATATTTTTAAGCAAGGGTTAATCTCTATAACTGCTGATTCGATTTGAAAAATTATATTTATGTTGAATAGCTTGAGGATTGAGGAAGGTTGTAGGCTATATTACATCACACTACCACGCATAAAAGCGAAGCAAGAACCAAAACAACATAAAGCAGCGAAAGCTTTGTTTACTACAAAAAAGACTTCGGTAATTAGTTTTGTTCTAGTTATTAAATTTTCGTTAGACCTTCTTGCGCTGTAATGAACTCAAAATATTTGATAGATTAATAACATAGATATATGTATAAGCAAGCATTAAATGTGGTTTTAGCATTACGTTGTATGAAATTGTAATTGTTTCTTATTTTTCTTCATAATATAGGCAGGAGATACCTACTGGTTTATCTGGAACTGTTTTTTGGAAATAATTACTATAAATGGATGTTGATAAAGTTTGCGTAAAAATATGAAGCGGGCTAAATTTTATTTGAGACAGAATTTTAGTCTTGAACTTGTTAGTACATATCCAGGTCTGACTTGCGAATATTAAGAACGCAAGACTATAATTTCCTTCAAGGGTTTCTTTCCATGACCAGTACTTTTTGTAATGAGTTATTCTTAGTACCTATATTTTTCTAAGGAAGTTTTTATTTACCTACGTGTGTTATGTGTTAATCCTTGCTTAATTACGACCCTGAAGTTAGCACACAGCCCACAAAAATAATTTTGTTTACGGATATACATAAATACTACGGTGCTAGGGGTTATAAATGCATATGATATTGTTTGGCATTAAAATATCTACACGTACAAAACTGGAATTATTTTTTTCGAAAATATATCGATACCTCCCACGTAAGTTATTGTAAGCCACAAAATTGCCGTTAGCGTTTTTACTGAATACTACACGAATTTGCATTGCTTAATGCATTCAAAGTGAAAAAATACCAAAAATCTTTTTTTTTTCAAGGAAAGTTACAACAAAATACGCCTGAAAAAAGGCGTATTTTGTTGTAATTTTCAAACTAAAACGGATTAAAAGTGCTCTACTGTAAAATTGTAATTTTGGGATTACAACAACTTACGTGGGAGGTATCGATATTTTTGCTGAACTTTCTAAAGTACTTGGTCAATTTTTACATAAAAACTTGTAATTTATTTTAATTTTCAATTGTTTACGTGTACATAATTTTTTCAATTTTTATTAATTTTGCTACAAGCTTGCAATAGATATTTCAGAACGAAATTTACGAATATAATTACCGCCTCATTAATGAAACAAAATAAGGGATACACAAAAGTATAGAAATGTTGACTTTAAAATTTTAAACTTGTAATAATTATTGTACACAATCACATTGATAACACTTTCAAGAAAAACTTTATTTATTTGCATATAAATATACTTACTAAGGAAGTCTTATCTCTGTTAGGAGTTTATGGGTTCAAGCATTTACATTGTATTGTTAAAGGGGATTTTCTGACTGCATTACTACATAATCGTACATATATATAAATAAGGATAGTAGCCAGAAGCATCATTCCTCATCCAGAGTCCGGTCGAGTCACGAGCAGCTTCACACGCGAGCAATCACAATGATGTTCAAGTTTGTCGTATTAGCGGTTTTGTTCGTCGACGCCAACTGCCGGTACGTATTAGTGGAAGACTACAATGTGCCGTCGTATTACATAGAAGAGCTGAGTGATTCAGATGTAGATGCTCTTCAAGAAGTAGAACTACATCCTCGAGTGCGTCGCCAAGCACAAACTGCTTACACGATGAACTCGGACGGCAGCTCTCTGGTCTCTGGCAAGTTGGGTCTCGCTGGAAACGATAAGAACATATTAAGTGCAATCGGCAGCTCTTCTTCTACTGGCGCCAAGAGTTTTGGGCTGGCTTTAGATAACGCGTAAGTTTCCTCATTTGTAAATATTGTTTAATTTTCGTCAAATAACTGCATTAAATGAATATGTGGTAGTAAAAAGGTTCTGCTTCTTTACAGCAAAGGTCACGGAGTGAGTTTTTCGCAAACCAACATCCCAGATTTCGGCAAGCAGCTGACGGCAGCCGGCAAGCTGAACCTTGTCAACACGCCTGATCACAATATGAACGCCAACGCTTTCGTCACCAGGAACATGCCCAACATCCCTCATGTGCCCAACTTCAACACCGTTGGTGCTGGAGTCGACTACACCTACAAGTAAGTTATTATACGGTTACCAACTTAAACTTGTTTTTGTGTCTAACATCAAAATGTCATCATCACCTTTGATTTTCATAGTTTGCGCTTCTTATTAATGGAAGGCTTTAATTAATATAAGAATAAATTATCTTCAGGAACACGGTGGGCGCCAGTCTCGGAGTTGCCAAGACGCCCTTCTTGCAGCGCACCGACATGTCAGCCATGGGCAACCTGAACCTGTGGCGCAACCCGAGTTCCTCCATAGACCTCAACGCCGGCGCCTCGCGATCCTTCTCGCCGTTCATACCGAAGAGCTCCTGGGAGCCAAAGTTCGGCCTGACGTTCTCCAAGTCGTGGTTCTAGTATTATTTTAATTTAAAACAAATTGTTTTTGTACCTTATTATATATAGTGTTAATAAATGAAGTATTGTACCAATTCTGTATTAATACTTATGAATAAAACTGTGATTCGATTTAAATTTTTTTTCTTAATTTTTTTATCACCGATGACAAAGGAAATAATAAAACATATTTTAACATAATTGTTTGCATCCAATTGTGCTTATTGTTTACATTGTTCCTGAAAGATTTTGTTTACAAATTAAAAAGTTTTTTAGCAGTACTATTAAAATATTGGCTTAGCCTTGACCAGGTCAATTAACAATAACTATCAACAAGCAAATTACATAATATTTATCGCAAGAGTTCACGAGTTCAAATGATTATTTTGCAGAGTGTGGGTACGTTATTGTTTTTATTCAGTGTATATTTTAATATTATATTAGTACGAACTGCGCCCCGCGATTTTACAAGTAAAATCATAAAGAGTCTATTAATTTTTGTAAATCCAATTTGGATAAAATTGCAAACATACACAATTTCTTTAGTAAAAGATTTTGTATTTTTAGCTGCCGATTAGCCAAAAAAAAACTTTGTTGATCGATTACCAAACAGGATTAGATTGAACTAGTCTGAAGATTGCCTAAAAATTTCATCAATATATATACTCTCTGTTTGGCCACGAATCGAGAGAAGTTTTTAAAATACCACGTTAACGTTTTCCAAATTTAAAATAATTAAAAAGTTGAGAAAAAGAAAAGTTTTAATGTAACAGTATTTATGGCCAGACTACTTAAAGAAGATTGTAAATCAAAATTATGATTTTTTGACATTTGCTTTTTCAATATTCTTTTAGGTACTTCTCACCTGTTGACAAGGTTAAAAGTTTAATCCGCTTCGCTGCTCCAACGCAGATTGGCATTGCGTGTGTCAGAACTTTTCCTAAAACATGCAAGTTTTCTCACATTGTTTTCCTTCACCATCGAGCTCAAGAATAAGGCAAATACAAAATCACTTAAAATATTCAAATCAAGTATTCGTTTTCGGTCGGTGGTTAAAAATAAACTCATATTATTCGACGACCTCTCAGAGCAATCTGCTTTAATGTGTGAGTAGTGAATGCTAGTTAAATTAAACTTTGAATTTTGTTACGTCTACTTCTTAGTCTTTAAGAGGCATTTTTTAACTACCTGGTACGATTCCACAGTCGTGTAGAATTTTTCTACAAATATTTGAAGACAGTTTTTCTTAATTTCAAAATCAGTGATAAGGTTCAACAATTTTTTAAATTTCTAACTATTATACTTAAGTATATATTATAAACTTAACATACAATATTAAACACAAATAGCAATTAAAACACATTAATTAATTATTATTTTGAGGTAAACCAATCAATTTATTTGCACACCGCAAACGCACAATATATACAAAATAAGTCTTATCACTATTAAAAGTTCACGAGTTCGAGTCGGCTGGTAAAGGGGATTTTCTTACTTATTTATATCAACGTCTAAAACTGAATATAAATAGGAGTACTAGCCGGAAATAGAAACTTAACTTATCTATGTAATACAGCACATTGTAGTCTTCTACTAATACGTACCGGCTGTTGGCGCCGACGAACAAAACCGCTAACACGACAAACTTAAACATCATTTTGATTGCTCGTGTGTGAAGCTGCTCGTGACTCGACCGGACTCTGGATGAGGAACCATCATTTCTATCTGATATACTACAGATGTAGAGGAGTTTTAGTACGAAAAGGAGGAGATATTAAGTTTGCTTGTTATTTTTTGTAGAATAAAGGCTTTTTGTATATTAATGAATATGAGTTATTAATTATTGAACATTTGGATGCTGATATGCAATACTGTGTCAAGCCACACGATCTTCATTTTGAAAAAATGGCGTCTAAAGATTTCGAACCTATTCTTAACACATATGTTTGAAGAAGCATATATGCATCTTTTCTTTTCTATTTTGATAAAAAAGTATAATTAATTAATAGCAGATAGGCTAATAAAGATTTTTATGTAATAATAAGTTTTTCATATATATGAAATTATTTCATAATCCAAAATATAGAACTTACTTCAATATTCTAAGCGTTTGATTAAAAAACTTTTTTCCGTGCTTATTTAGTTAAAATTACTTGAAAATTTTTTGTATAACGTTAAATACGAAATTCATTATCAGAATACATCAATATCTCTAAATTTGACTTTTTGTGGGTTGACACATTATCGCTTATCAGCATCCATTTGTGAAAGAAAGTTTTGACAATTTATGTGTCTGTGCTAATTATTTATAACAGACACCTTTGCGCAGTGGTCATTGCAACTAATTAGAGCGCTAACGGTCGCGGATTCGATCCCCGCTCACGGCAAGCGCCTGTATTGACCATATGGATGTTTGTCGTGGTATGGGTGTTTGTATTAGTGTTGTGTGTGTTTTCAGACCCCCGACACAAGGCCATGAGATCTTAATGGAGGGCTTTTGAGTGTGATGTGATTAAATAAATAAAAAATATATTTTTTTATAGTGAAAAAATGTTGTATTTCTTTGCCATTTACAATCTTTGTCTTAAACAAAACGAATTAAATGTTAAAAGCATTATTTTTTTGTATAGAGCTTGATAAGTAAATTAAAGAAAAATTTAACCAAAAATGAACGTTAGCATATTTTTTGTTGGACAAAACAAAGGTTCTATATAGACCTTTTCCGTAAATTAATTGCACGAAAAACAAAAATAATTTCACGGTCCAAAAAGACTTGACCATATTTATTAATATTTAATATATTTAACCAATCCAACAAACAATTTAAAAAGATGTATCATGCGACAATACGAATGTCCAGCGACAATAGAAATATGTATTCTCTGAATACAAATAAATTATATTGATAAAATATTAAGAAGAGAGCTGAAAATTTTATCAAGCGCAGATACAAATTTTTATTATAGATAAAAAATTAAATAAGCATAATTTTTTTTGTTGAGTCTTTCGCAAAATAGCGTCAGATACCCTGCTTAGTGCTTAATAAAACCTCGTCTTAAAATTTTTTTCTAACATTATTTTATCAAAATACCGAATATTCCATTCGATAACTATGATTAAAAAAACACTTTCTAGAAGTAAATTTAAGCTGCATATATTCCGGAATCTCTCTTTTTGTTGTCAGTATCTTTTAAAATAACTTATGTTAATGATATATAAACAACTACTAAAATAGATCTCATAATAATATAAAGAACATTCTTATTCTTATCTCTTTAAAAAGTTCATGAGTGCAAACATTTCGATTGTATCGTAAAAGGGGATTTTCTTTTTGCCTAACTATATATAGTATATATAATATAAAGATAGCAGCCAGAAGCATCATTCCTCATCCAGAGTCCGGTCGAGCCACGAGCAGCTTCACTCGCGAGCAATCACCATGATGTTCAAGTTTGTCGTGTTAGCGGTTTTGTTCGTCGGCGCCAACAGCCGGAACGTATTAGTGGAAGACTACAATGTGCCGTCGCATTACATAGAAGAGCTGAGTGATTCAGATGTAGATGCTCTTCAAGAAGTAGAACTTCATCCTCGAGTGCGTCGTCAAGCACAGACTGCTTACACGATGAATTCGGACGGCAGCTCTCTGGTCTCTGGCAAGTTTGGTCTCGCTGGAAACGATAAGAATATATTAAGTGCAATCGGAAGCTCTTCATCTACTGGCGCCAAGAGTTTTGGACTGGCTTTAGATAACGCGTAAGTTTATATTATAGTTTCTTAATTTATTTTAATTTTGTTTCATTTAGTACACTTCATTTTATTAAATGTAGATGTGGGTGTAAACAAGCAATGACAGTTCTGTTTCATTACAGCAAAGGTCACGGACTGAGTCTGTCGCAAACCAACATCCCGGATTTCGGCAAGCAGCTGACGGCAGCCGGCAAGCTGAACCTTGTGAACACGGCGAACCATAACGCGAACGCCAACGCTTTCGTCACCAGGAACATGCCCAACATCCCTCAAGTGCCCAACTTCAACACTGTCGGTGGCGGACTTGACTACACCTACAAGTAAGTTATTACACCTTATAGTAATGTAAACATTTTCTGTGACTCGCATCATAATCTTTGAGGTACATAATTTGCGCTTGCTGTTAAAGGAAAGTTTCAAGGGAACAAATTGATTTCAGGAACACGATAGGCGCCAGTCTCGGAGTCGCCAAGACGCCCTTCTTGCAGCGCACCGACGTGTCGGCGATGGGCAACCTGAACCTGTGGCGCAACCCGAGCTCTTCCATAGATCTCAACGCGGGCGCCGCGCGGTCCTTCTCGCCGTTCATACCGAAGAGCTCCTGGGAGCCCAAGTTCGGCCTGACGTTCTCCAAGTCGTGGTTTTAGTTTTATGTTAACTTAGTCATCTGTTGTACCTCATAATCTAGTGTAAAACTTACTGTATTGTACATATTTGTATTATTATTTATAAATGAAAATAAAACTGCCATTCCAATATTCAAATATTGTATTTTATTCTTTTACAAGTAATTCTATTTATCTATTAACATAGAGGTAATAATTATACTCCTAAAAATATAAAAATATTAAAAAGGTGAATTAGTTTATTTCCTTCAATTTAAAATTGTAACATGGTATGTACCCTCTCAAACAAAAACAGAAATAACCGAATCGGTCAAGCCGTTGAAATAATCGATATTCGTACCTAAAAAGAAAAAAAAAAAGAAGAAAAGTCTCCGACGAATTGAGAACCTCTTCCTTTTTGGTAGTCAGTTCAATTTGAGTAAAACAGTTATGACAGAGTCAGTAACTGTTTCATACGATCAATTTGTTTTGATGATTCAAATTCATTATTATTTCTCCATTTGTGAATTAATACGAAATAAAAACGAATCAGCTTAAAACTCTATGATTCCAATTACTATTCCAAAATATATAAATATAATTATAGATCCAATAACACATTCGTCATGAACACGCAGTTATTTTTTTAGTTCACTCTTTAAAATTGTATGGTACGAGGGGATTTACCTTGAGATTGAGTTCGCAAGCCGATATATAAATATCAATAAGATCTAATAAACATCATTCCTCATTGTTCGGTCGAGTTACGAGTGTCTTCTCAAACTAACAATCAAAATGATGTTCAAGTTTCTCGTGTTAGCAGTTCTCTTCGTCGGCGGTTACAGCCGGTACTTATTAGAAATAGACGACTACAATGTGACGGATTATTTAGAAGTGTACAATTATACAGATGAAGGTGATCATTACAATGTGTTCTATCATCTAGTGAATCTCCAACCACCAACTGTACCGACAGTGACTTCGGACGGGGACTCTCAGCCCTCTGGCAAGTGGCCTGATAATAAATAAAATTAAAATTGTTATTTGAATTTCAATGTTGTTTTCATTATTTACACATTATTTTACTGCTTTTCAATAGAATATGTAGTAAAGAGTTGGTAAATTATTTCATTATAAATACGTTGTTTTAATTTGTTAAATGGTAATTTTATGCTTAATTTTTATTAGACAGAAGTTGCGGTATTGTAAAAGTATGCTTACAATTGGATGCTGATAAGCAATAATGTGTCAACTCACTAAGTCAAATTCGGAGATATTGATGTATTTTGATACTGCGTCACCTATTTAAAATTATTAAAAAAAATTGAAGTCACATAAACTAAATAAGTATGGAAAAAAGTTTCTTAATTAATTGGTTCGAATTTCAAGTGCGGTCTATATTTTGCAATTTATACAATAACCTCAAATATTTGAAAAACTTTTTATTAGATAATATATTAAATATATTAGTCTGAATTTAATTCATTATACCTTTTATCAAATATAAAATAAAAGATGGATATATACTTCTTCAAACAATTTGTTAAAAATGGTTTTGACATCTTTAGACGCCATTTTTCTCAAAATGAAGTCCGTGTGGCTTGACACAGTATTGCTTATCAGCGTCCAATTATCAATGGAAGAATTAGTTTGTTTATTTTTTCAACTTGTAATTATAATGAAGGTAATAGCAGAGATACTTTTGTAACGATAACTAGACGAAAGTTATTAAAAGCATAATAAACTTAAAATAAATTAATCGAAAAAGTGTTATTAATTTATTTTATATGTATACAGGCAGTTGCTCGTGGCTTCGTCCGCGTCAAGTTTCGAATTTGATCGACGCATTTTAGAAAACCAGTAAACTTATCAACTTTAACACTCGTGTAATCTTTTAAAAGAAGCGTAGTCACTTTACATTTCATTATTTTCAGCCAATGTCTTCCAAAGAAATAAGCGGGTTCTGCTCAAGGCGTATATTACTTAAACGTAATATTTTCTCTAATTTTCTAGGTAAATGAAACCGATCGGGATGATTGAATCATATTTTTGAATAGTATTTAATTACAGCTATTTTAAGTTTTTTTTTTCATTTAAATACATGAACCTATTATCTACTTTAAATCTGGGAAATAAGGCATTGTGATAAAAATGTCTTACAAACCGTTTGGTCAATGAAAAAAGATTGCAGATAAATAAATAAAATAAATAACCTGTTAAGATCTCATGATCTTGTTGGGGGTCCGGAAACACACACAACACGAACACAAACACCAAGACCACGACAAACATCCGTATGGCTTAAACATGAACGTTAATAAAACTCATCTGCGACACTGTATGCTTTATGCATTTAAAATGCAGAATTGCAACTGTGGCTACGAAAATTTTCTTTAGCACCTTAGGAGGGAACGATGTAAACGTTGGAACTGCACAAAGATGATTTACAAAATTTTTATCTGGTAATTTCAACCTTAACGATGAACTGACTTACCGGCAGTAGAGGGTCTGCTTCATCGAAAAAGGCTGTAAAGGCTGTAAAATAACTGAAGATCCGTTTATAATCAGCAGAAACATAGAATAAAGTATGGGCTGTGATCCTACAAGAATAGGCCGTCATATTAAAAAAAGCTATGTGAAAAAATTTGGACGTCAAGTGTTGAACGAATTGATCAAAAAGAACCTTTTAAACCGTATCTGCATTGCTTGCACGAAATAATTTTAGACTTTTTTGGACCAATTAGTTATTGGGCACAAAAAGTAAAAATAAAAATCGTATGGGTTGAAAAAAGAAAATACGAAATGTGACATGAAATAAGATTTTTTTGTACAAACGTTTTTACTCCGTTTGACCCCTTTAGAGGGGGAACTTTTAAAAGTTCTTTAATGTCAGAGGCCTACATCATATGAGAATCCTTTCAAGATCAGCGGTTTAAGGTGTGCGCCGATACGTCAGTCAGTCATTCAGGATAAAGCCTATTTTATATATAGATTACTAAAATTATAAAGCTTTGTAGCAAAATAAACTTAATTTTTTTCTACAACAACATGCAAATTATTACAGAGATTAAGGAAATAAATTTGATGCGTAGGTACTAAAAAGTTAGGTATCTAAAAATCACTATCTTTTTTTACAATTTTTATTTGTGACGTCATAATAAAACCTTAAGTCGAAATAAGATGAAATCTCGAGACAGTATAGTGGGACTGCTAATGACTATTTCTTATATGTTTTGGCATCGACACCCCTAAAAGTAAGGAGCTGTTCCATGTTCAAATGAATGAATTTTTAGACTTTTTTTAACAAAAAATTGGTCGAACGAGCTGATGTTGAGTGTGTTATATACAGTTTCACTTGATGTTAAGTGCGGGTGCTTTGCTGGTTTTAAGTAAAAGGTATATATGGATGCTGATAAGCAATAATGTGTCAAAAGTCAAATTCGGAGATATTGATGTATTTTGATACTGCAACGCCTATTTAACATTATTCAAAAAAAAATGAAGTCAACTAACCTAAATAAGTATGGAAAAAAGTTTCTTAATTAATTGTTTCGAATTTCAAGTGCGTTCCATATTTTGTAATTTTTGCTATAATCTCAAATATTTGAAAAAGTTTTTATAAGATAATATATTAAACATATTAATCTGATTTTAATTAATAATACCTTTTAACAAAAAAAAAAAGAAAAGGTGGATATATACTTCTTCAAACATATTTATTAAGAACAGGTTTGACATGTCTTATTTAGCAGACATATTAGTATGGCAGAATCATTTTCATAATATGAAATGATAATTGAAAATGATGTTCATAAATTCGTGATTTTCGTTCCGGATATTGAAAACCCTTCAATTCAATTAAATACTTTTATCTTAATGTTTACTATAAAATACCCTAAATTAAACATTTAAAAAGATTATTCTTTTCATCTATAAAAATGTATAGATCTGATATATTATAGAAAATTATTTGTATGTTTGCATAAATGTCACCAAATCTGGTACTTACGGGTTAAAGATATTATTGAATACGCTGTTACGTTGTTTGTTGTAATTTTTTTAAAGTTTATTGTGTTGTATATAATAGTGTGGGTTCTTTTGACATTATTGGCAAATGATCTGTAAAAATATCTTTTCTCGAGCTCGGAAATCTATACTAATATATAAAGCTGAAGAGTTTGTTTGTTTATTTGATAGTTAGCTTGAACGCGCTAATCTCAGGAACTACTGGTCCGATTTGATAAATTGTTTAAGTGTTAGATAGCCTATTTATCGAGGAAGGCTATAGGCTATATATTATCACACTTAGACCAAAAGGAGCGGAGCACCAATGAAGGATGTTCTAAAATCAGGGGATATTTTCCTATTGAGAGAGTTTACGCTGCGTGCGCTGCGTAAGCGGTTGGTTTCGCAAAATTCATGTATGACAGAATTGTTTCCCTTTAAAAGTTCTAAAACAAAGCCCGCCCAGCATATGTCTAACTTTTAAGGTTAGCTCACTATAACCTGTCTTATGCTAACCAAATTTGTTCTAAAATAATGCATTATTAGCCCAAAGTAACTATTCCACGCGGACGAAGACGCGGGCGGAAGCAAGTCATCTCATAAATAGGATATTTATACAAAAAAAAACTTTTAATTCAGTATTCCTCTTTTTTAAATAAAAATAGTAAAAACGTATCATGACGTCACTTTAATTGGAATAAATTGATATACGTAATTAATCAGGTTATTCGGTTACTCGTAATATAAAAACATCAACAAAAACTAACTAAAACGAGTGATGAACGTATGAATATAACAGATTTGTGCGCCTTGAGGCATCATGTACTATGTGTAATACAAAAATGATCTTTATTACAATGAAATAAAACAGCATTTGTAATAATTCTTAATTAGTTGTGTTTAAACGTAAGTAAACAGCCGCAATCAGATGCTACGGGGACTTTACTTAATGTTATGTAAGTTATATTGGGATAACGCGATATTATTTATAGGGAAAGAATATTTATTTTATATAATTTCTCAAAGGGTTTTTTGTATCAAAATTAATATTCGATCCGCTTATTTGAAGATCAGTTGTCGCTAAATTATGCCAATTGAGTAAATATCTTAAATTAACGTTTTCAATAAATAATTGTTTCTGTAAAAAATGACAGACACGTTGGAGCAGTGGTCACTGCAACTGACTCAAGCGCTAACGGTCGCGGGTTCGATCCCCGCTGACGGTAAATGTGTGTATTGGCCATACGGATGTTTGTCGTGATCTGGGCGTTTGTGTTAGTGTTGTGAGTGTTTCCGGAACCTCTACACAAGATCATACGATCTTAATGGGGGCCGTTGAGTGTGATGCGAAAAAAAAAAGGAAAAACCCTGTTGCTGTATACTACTGAAGAACTGTTGCTGTCTACTGCTGAATGCAGTACTCGCAGTTATTTTTTGTTAGTCATTAAAGAGTTTATTAATCTCTAAAGATCTTCATTAGATAATATTATATTATATACTAGCAGTTTCCCGTGGCTTCGCCCGCGTATATTTAGGAAGTTGATAGAAGTGATTCTGAAAACGAATAAAATACTATCCTTCAATGCATTTAACTAGTAAATCAAGGGTGAAATATCGAAAAACTATTCTAATTCACCTCTATGTCGTTATGTAAACCTATACTAATATTATAAAGAGGAAAGATTTTTTTGTTTGTTTGTAACGAATAGGCTCCGAAACTATTGGACCGATTTCAAAAATTCTTTCACCTTTGGAAAGCTACATTATCCCCGAGTAACATACGCTATATTATATTTAAAAAAAAATTAGGGATCCTTACTAAAATTCTTACCCAAGGTGTAAAAAAATGACCTGAAAAATTCCTTACGTCGCGTGCGCTGCGAAAGCTATTGATGATAGAACAAAATCATTTACAAACTACGACTTTGCAGAACTCATCATTATCTACAAAAAGTGTCGCGTATGTGTAAATATTATAGTTATGTCACAGTAAGCGGTTTTTTGTTCTAAAAATTTAATTTATATGTCGCCGCTTGAAAAGGCTCTTTATTTGTACCTTGGTTTTAATCCTTATCAAAATAAATAAATTACTTTATATTCAGGACGGCTTCAATACCCTATTATAACTTTTTGAATTATTCAATTCGGACATTTCATTCGGAAGATATCACGAGTTTAAAAATGCAAGTATTAGAAAAAAGTCGCGTGGTTGCCGCTCACCGCGCTCAGCTAGCCAGCATGCGATGTAGGCTCCATGTAAGCGTCACTGGGGTACGGGGGGAGTCAATGTAATAAAATAAAGTGCCGCGAGTACATTAATAAACACTATGAATAAAAAAAAATCAAACTTCCTTTATAATTTTACTTTTCTTTTGAAACCCGACGCAAAAAAGAAGGGTGTATGTGTGTGTGTATGTACCCGTGCGAAGCCGGGGCGGGCGGCTAGTATGCTATAAAAGTTTTAGCAAAATAGATTTACCAGCATTTTTTTCCTTTCCAGACTTTAATACCCTTGTGTCTATAAAGAATGACTTTGAAATCCTGACGTTCATATATTTAGTTATTCACCCTAAGTAATATTTATGCTAAGTTTAACGATAATTAACTAAAAAAATACATTTTCTTCAAACAAATTTCACAACCCCCTTGTACCTTAAGAAGTGATTATATTTTTTTTTTCACATTTCATTCCTGTTATCCAGAAATATGTGTATTCAGTTTTAAGTTAACAGGAAGTTTTTAAGTTAATAAGAATTAAACAAAATTTGCTTTTAAAGTATAATTTAATGAATTTTAGTTAAATACCTAAAGCATTTTTTTTATTACAATTTCAAAATAAATAATTTAAATTATTATTTGATCGATAAATAAGTCGTCAACAGCTACATGAGTCTTATCTCCTTTAAGAGTTTGCGAGTTCAAGCGGTTAAATTGTATCGTAAAAGGGGATTTTCTGAGTGCCGTACTAAATAGTCGTATATATAAAATGGGATAGCAGCCAGAAGCATCATTCCTCACCCAGAGTCCGGTCGAGTCACGAGCAGCTTTACACGCGTGCAATCACAATGATGTTCAAGTTTGTCGTTTTAGCGGTTTTGTTCGTCGGCGCCAACAGCCGGTACGTATTAGTGGAAGACTACAATGTGCCGTCGTATTACATAGAAGAACTGAGTGATTCAGATGTAGATGCTCTTCAAGAAGTAGAACTACATCCTCGAGTGCGTCGCCAAACACAGACTGCTTACACGATGAACTCGGACGGCAGCTCTCTGGTCTCTGGCAAGTTTGGTCTCGCTGGAAACGATAAGAACATATTAAGTGCAATCGGCAGCTCTTCATCTACTGGCGCCAAAAGTTTTGGACTGGCTTTAGATAACGCGTAAGTTTATATTATAGTTTCTTAATTTATTTTAATTTTGTTTCATTTAGTACACTTCATTTTATTAAATGTAGATGTGGGTGTAAACAAGCAATGACAGTTCTGTTTCATTACAGCAAAGGTCACGGACTGAGTCTGTCGCAAACCAACATCCCGGATTTCGGCAAGCAGCTGACGGCAGCCGGCAAGCTGAACCTTGTGAACACGGCGAACCATAACGCGAACGCCAACGCTTTCGTCACCAGGAACATGCCCAACATCCCTCAAGTGCCCAACTTCAACACTGTCGGTGGCGGACTCGACTACACTTATAAGTAAGTTATTACACCTCATAGTAACGTAAACATTTTCTGTGTTTCGCATTTGAGGTACATAATTTGCGCTTGCTGTTAAAGGAAGGTTTAAAGGGAACAAATTGATTTCAGGAATACGATAGGCGCCAGTCTTGGAGTCGCCAAGACGCCATTCTTGCAGCGCACCGACGTTTCGGCGATGGGCAACCTGAACCTGTGGCGCAACCCGAGCTCCTCCATAGACCTCAATGCGGGCGCCGCGCGGTCCTTCTCGCCCTTCATACCGAAGAGTTCCTGGGAGCCCAAGTTCGGCCTGACGTTCTCCAAGTCGTGGTTTTAGTTTTGTGTTAACTTAGTCATCTGTTGTATAATCTAGTGTAAAGTATTACTGTATTGTACATATTTGTATTATAATTTATAAATAAAAACAAAACTGCCATTCCAATTTTCAATTATTGTATTTTATTCTTTTATGATTATACTACTTATCAATAAAGAGTAGAAAAATAATCAGTCGGTAAAAAGGAATTGAATAGTTCGGGACAGGGTCACCTACAGTTTCTTACAAGCAATTTCATTCGATGTTTAAAATTCAATATTATTTTTCTTCTTCTGAATTCGCATTATGTATAGGAATATTAAATTATCACTTCAAAATGCTATAGTTTCATTTGAAACATTATAATTTTTAATAAACCCAATAATAGATTAATCATGTTTTGTTTTTGTAGTTTTTTTTTTAGTTCAAGCTTTAAAATTGTAATGTATGAGGTGATTTACCTTTTGACTTCATTTGTAAATATTATATAATAAACATCATTCCTCATTCAATTCGGTCAAGTTACGAGTAGCTTCACAAGCGAGCAATCAAAATAATGTTTAAGATTGTCGTGTTAGCAGTTTTGTTCATCGGCGGTTGTAGTCGGGACTTTCTACAAATAGAAGACTACAATGAGACGGATTTCTTAGATGTGAACAATTCTACAGATGACGGCTGATGTTACACAGTGTATTTTAATAAAGTGAATCTCCAAGCACCTACTGTTTACACAGCGACCTCCGACGGGGATTCTCAGCCTTCTGCCAAGCTCCTATTAATAATTAAAAAATAAAACTGTCAATTAAATATGTTCTTTTTTTTTATTTTATTTTAACATTGTACTACTTTTCAATGAAATTTGCTGTAAATGGTTTTGAAAATATTTCATTATATATACATCGTTTTAGTTTGTTAAATGGTAATTTTATGGTTTAATTTATCACATAGGTAATAATGCGTTTTTGTAAAAGCATGCTTGCAATTATCAATGGGACTTCAACTTTGGTTAGAACAAGTCGATCTAAACCGATAACCCCGGCTAGCACCGCATATTTTTTAAGTGCTAAATTAGTGTTTACATTATCTCGAGCTCGGTGGTGCATGAAAACATCGTAAGGAAACCTGCATGTGCCAGGAGAAATTATGACACATGTATATCCGCCAACCCGCTGTGAAGCAGCGTGGTGGATTAAGTTCTAAACCTTCTCTTGAATAGGAGAGGAGGCTTTTGCCCAGCAGTGGAATATTTACAGGGAAACCAAACATGGCAAGCCAACCAACAAAAATCAAATTCGCATATTTAACATTATTCAATTTTTTGTCAATTCCTATAATCTAAATAAGTAGGGGAAAAAGTTTTTTAATCAAATGTTTTGAATATTGAGGTCTGTTCCATATTTTTCAATTGACTTTGACAAACTTAATATTAGATAAAACTTTATATTATATCAATCTTCTTTTATCAAAATAGAAAAAAAGGTATATATACTACTTTAAAAAATGTGTTTTAAGAATAGCTTCTATCTTTGGGTGACATTTTCTTAAAATGAAGTCAGTGTGGCTTGACAGTATTGTTACTGTTTCCTATGATCAAGTCAATTTGATGTTTAAAATTGAAGATTATTTCCCCACTTGTAACACGAAATAATAAACCACTATTTATATTTAATATATCGGGTCTTATCGCGATAACTAATGGTAGTAATACCTTTTTATTGCACGACGTTTTAACGAAGTTGCATTCGTCGTGGTCACGAGCTGACGTGGACAGCCGGGTAAAGGTATTACTACCATTAGTTATCGCGACAAGACCCGTTATATTAAATATGAATAGTATAAATCGCGAATGATTAAAATATATAATAAGCCACTATGATTATAATTACTATACTGAAATATATTAATCGTTTTATTTATGCCACATTAGTCATAAACATGCTATAAAAAGGTATTTCTTTTTATTTAGTTATTTTTGAGTTTGAGTTTTACATTTGTATGGTATGATAACATTTATCTTATGAGATACGCATATAAATGGACGCTGATAAGCAATACTGTGTCAAGCCACACGAACTTCATTTAGAGAAAATGGCGTCTAAAGATATATAACCTATTCTTAATACATTTGTTTGAATAAGTATTTATCCATATTTTCTTTTGTTTTTTGATAACATGTATAATATAATATAAGCAGATTAATATATTTAATATATTATCTTATAAAAAGTTTTTTTTAATATATGAGATTATTGTATTAATTACAAAATATAGAACGACCATGAAATTTGAAACAATAAATTAAGAATTTTTTTTCCGCACTTATTTAGTTTATATGACTTTATTTTTTATTAAATAATGTTAAAGAGGTGATGCACTACCAAAATACATTAATATCTCCGAATTTGACTTTTGGTGATTTAACATATTATTGCTTATCAGCATCCAAATAACGATAAGAGTCAGGAAAATCATTCCTCATCCAGAGTCCGGTCGAATCACGAGCAGCTTCACACGCGAGCAATCAAAATAATGTTTAAGTTTGTCGTGTTAGCAGTCTTGTTCGTCAGCGTTTACAGTCGAAACGTATTACCAACAGAAGACTACAATGGAACGGATTACTTAGAAGTGTACAATTGTACAGATAAAGGTGATAATTACAGTGTTTTTTCATAGAGTGAATCTCCAACCATCAATTGTTCACACCTTGGACGGGGACACTGAGCCCTCTGAAAGTTGCATGATAATAAATAAAAATTATCATTTGAATTTTAATATGTTGTTTTCATTATTTACTATTATAACATTTTATAACGAAAAAAATAATTAATACTAAATCACAGTTAATGATGTAATAAATACGACACAGACTCTATACTCCTGTGTCAGTATTTATCAGTATTAAAGCGGATATAATTGGATTAAAAAGTGTATATTATATTAACGTGAACATATTAACAGTCAAATAAAGACTGGCTGTCATCAATTTTTTATTGCTGATTCTCACATCAGGTACTATATATGTATACAAAAGTAAGTGTCCTTAATAGAGTAAATTAGTTGAAAAATTATTACAATTTACTAGTTTCAGTTTTTTCCTGTGTATTCACACATCTGGATTTCAAATTTGAATTTTTTGGACGTTAATATTTAATTAACCGTTTGAGGTGTGTTTATGAAATTTGGAGCACATGTGTATCTCGCAATTCTCAATATATAAGCCCAATTTGACATGTTTATATGAAATAGTTTTTGTGTTTAAGACCGTCAAAAGTGGCTAAAATGGTTCGTGTAATATTACTAATGTTTTATTATTATTCATGTTTTAGAAAATATTTATTTTTTGCTTTTTAAAAAACAACGTTTTCGAAGTCGGTTTATTTTTATTTAAAGATTTTATTTTACACTTTTAAGTAACGAATATAATAAGGCGTAATGTGATTTACTTAAGTTACAATGGTGTAATGTCAACTGATTATCACCATTTACAAAATATTGCTTTCACCGATGCAGTGCTGTTAATTATTGAGGAGATTTTCTGGTATTGCACGATTAGCTTCATTTTACCATATGCATATGAGGAGCATAAATTGCTTAGTATTCACATTAAAGTAATCGAATCGCAAACCGTGAAGTACTTGTTATTGTGTAGTTAAGGTAGTCATATCATATATCGGCTGACGCAGGTACTTACTGGACACGGTTGCTTTGGTAAGTATCTTCATCAGATCGGTCGAGAGGCAAGATCGAACTGTCATGAATGCAACTCACTTACAGATACGGTGCAACACACAACAATGGAGTGCACCGCGTGGGGGCCACAGCGCCATGCTCTGGTGGAAATAGTCGGAGAGAATATCTCGTTACCAGGCTTGGTTGCTGCCATGCTCAAAAACAAACGAGGATGGTTGGCTGTTACCTTCTTCGGCAAAGATATAATCGCTCAGAAGGAGGCCGCGGAGAGGGTCCGTGAGGCAAGTGCTTCAGCAGATTCCCACAGGAGAGCCCAGCCGGGAAGAAGAAGAAGACGCAATGCGCATCTTTTTCCCCCGCTGTAAAACCTTTAAGACAAATTAAGTGGTTGAGTGCGCCGGAGCGACACGGTCGAATGCATCTAGGCGATCCCGAAGCGAAGAGAGGCGTGGTAAGGATGGTGGTTTTTAGTGGGTAGTCCAGTTATACAGCCAAACATAGAACCTACTCCTTTTTTTAAGTCTGTTTAAAATCAATTGATTGAGTATTTCCTCCTTTTTTTAAATCCTTTAATAAAAATAGTAAAAATATATCATGACGTCACTATAACTGAATTAAATTGATATATGTATGAAGTAATTAACTTACATTACTCATAATACAAAAAATATTAACAAAAAAAAAACAAAATTACCAAAAATGTGTGATAAACGACGCACGAGTATACCCAATTTGTACGCCTTAAGGCATCAGGTATAAATGTAAAACAAAAATGACTTGTATTACGTTGTAATAAAACCGCAATTACAATAATTTTTAATTAGTTGTGTTTAAATATAAGTAAACTACCGCTATCAGCTGGCACGGGGACTTCACTTAATGTTATGCAAGTTGTATTGGGATAACACGAGCTATGATTTATTTTACGAAACTTTACTAAAATTATAAATGCGAAAGTTTGCATTAATAGACTTTTTACTCTTTTACGTAAAACCTATTTAATGGCATTTAGATAAACTTAACAATATAGCTTAAATATCAGAAAAACACACAGGCTAAAATTTATAAATATAGTGTATGAATTATACAAAATATAAGTTTTTTATATTATGTAGGAAAAAATTATACTGTCTGCTAGCTTATAGATTGTTTGTTTGTTTGTTTGATCGCGCTAATCTCAACTCGAATTACTTACCCTGCGCAGACGAAGTCGCGGGCACCAGATAGATTTTGTTGTGCCGGACAAACGTCTAAATATTATCTTCTTATTTTTTCTGCCTGGTCGATACGACACGCGTGCGATGAGTTTAGCGCATAAAGTGCAAGACCCACAAACAAACATTTACTAGTGGTCGCCTAGTAGTCGTAATTCGAATGTAGTGTTAAATTTTTAACCAATTTCGAGATTGACCTCAGACTAACAATATATAAAAAAGTTACATTGGTGTGTGAGTTAAGTACATGGTAGTGTGTGTAATGTATTGATTTAATGTAATTTTTATGCGCAATTAAAAACAAATTCCTCCCCCCCCCCTTTCCTTCTCTATATAAATTATAAGTAAGCGAAATTTCATACTCCTCCTTTCGCGCAATTTATGAAAAAGGGGTACAAATTTCAGTGTCACGTATTAATTAATATAAAGATAAAACATAGATATATTAGATATCGGGGAAGACAAAGAGTTGTGTCAGATTCTTACTGATTAAATCTCACGGTTCCCGTCTTGTAAGACGATGAGAGTCATTTATTCTCCCAATGATTATGATATCTAAAAGAATTTTTTTTTGTATTTCTTTTGATATTATTCCGTTTTTTTGCGAAACAAAATCTATATTTATAAATATGTATTCTAATTAAATATATGTGATTTTCGGTCATTGGATAAGTTTACGATGAACAAGTAACCATTGATTACATAAAAAAAAACTAAACAAAATTTGCTTATAAACCAAAACTAAACAAATTTTAAGTCAAAATCGAAAGCACAATAATTTTAATTACTATTTCAAAAGTAATAATTTGAATTATTACTTGAAACATTTAATTGATGTACTAGATTCTACATGTGTCTTATCTCCTATAAGAGTTTGCGAGTTCAAGCGGTTAAATTGTGTCGTAAAAGGGGATTTTCTTATAGACTTGTGTATATATAAATAAGGATAGCAGCCAGATACATCATTCCTCATCCAGAGTCCGGTCGAGTCACGAGTAACTTCACACGCGAGCAATCACAATGATGTTCAAGTTTGTCGTGTTAGCGGTTTTGTTCGTCAGCGTCAACTGCCGGTACATATTAATGGAAGACTACAATGTGCCGTCGTATTACATAGAAGAGCTGAGTGAATCAGATGTGGATGCTCTTCAAGAAGTAGAACTACATCCTCGAGTGCGTCGCCAAGCACAGACTGCTTACACGATGAACTCGGACGGCAGCACTCTGGTCTCTGGCAAGTTGGGTCTCGCTGGAAATGATAAGAACCTAATAAGTGCAATCGGCAGCTCTTCTTCTACTGGCGCCAAAAGTTTTGGACTGGCTTTAGATAACGCGTAAGTTTATATTAAAGTTCCTCGTGGTTGTCAGTTTTGTTTAATTGACTTCATCAAATACAAATGTGGGTGAAAACAGGCAATGATTGTTCTACTTCTTTACAGCAAAGGTCACGGACTAAGTCTGTCGCAAACTAACATCCCGGATTTCGGCAAGCAGCTGACGGCAGCCGGCAAGCTGAACCTTGTGAACACTCCCGACCATAATATGAACGCCAACGCTTTCGTCACTAGGAACATGCCCAACATCCCTCAAGTGCCCAACTTCAACACTGTCGGTGGCGGAGTCGACTATACCTTCAAGTAAGTTATTATACCTTATAGTAACGTGAACATTTTCTGTGTCTAAAATTGTATTCTTTGACGTACATAATTTGCGATTCTTATTAAAGAAAGATTTTAATAAACAAATTGTTTTCAGGAACACGGTGGGCGCCAGTCTCGGAGTCGCCAAGACGCCGTTCTTGCAGCGCACCGACGTGTCGGCGATGGGTAACCTGAACCTGTGGCGCAACCCGAGCTCCTCCATAGACCTCAACGCGGGCGCCGCGCGGTCCTTCTCGCCCTTCATACCGAAGAGCTCCTGGGAGCCCAAATTCGGTCTAACGTTCTCAAAATCTTGGTTCTAATCATATTTAAGGAGGTTTTGTATATAATTTGTTATATTTTTAGCGTTAAATAAGTATCATATTGTACCTAATTGTATTAATACTTTTAAATAAACTGTGATTTGATTTGAATTACGTTTGTGTTTCTTTCTTTTATTTCACTTTTGAATACCGTTGATAAAGTAGTTCAGATAGTCCATGAAAGATTTTAATTTTAAATTAAAAGTTTTCTCAAACAATAATTTAAAAATAACGGCTTAGCCTTGAAAAGATTTATTAATGACATATTATATCAATCAACAAGCAGATGACATAATAATTATCACAAAAGATCATGGGTTCAAATATCTGGATTATAAAGTGATCGAGTACTTTAATGTTTACATTCAGAGCTCATTTGAATATTATCTAAGTATGTACTAGATGTGACTTGGTACTGGTTTTAGGCGCGTGATAAAACTAATCATCTTCTTTCCGAATTTCACTAAAATCAGTGTAATTGTTACATACATTAAAATTTGTAAGCGTGGCATTAAAAATTTTACTTATGTTATGATTCTTCATACTTTTTACAAAGGAACCGTTACTAACATCTCATCATTTGGTCACTTATGACCTAGTCTATAATCCCTTTCAAGTTAATCGCTTACCTTACGATGACTTTGTATAGATAAGAGATGCTTCGAGATGTTTTCGACCTCTGCAACTCATGACGGCAAGACACCAACTTTTTTGGAAATAATAACTGCCCTGCGGGTATAACAATCATTACTAGGTGTGATAGTAACTGAGGCGCCTTCACGTGCCTAATGGCACCTCTGACGCGTGACTTTTAGCGTTACCAACTCGGTGCAGTGAAATCGAAACATTAACATATTTTTTAAACAAGTAATTAATTGAAAAATCAAAAACCCAACTGTGTAACAAGACTATCTGCAGTCAGCAGTACCGTATCAATATCAGTTCTGTTTAAAAGCCTATAAGTGAGAATCATTACTAACCAACTTTTAATCCTTACATATTCTAAAAGGTGATTCTGATTGAAAAACGCACGAGGAGCATATAAATGATTTTTTAATGACTAATAAACGATTTTTTACCGGGCATTTTGGTAGTTAATTTTATTTTTATTTCTTTTTCACATTATGGGGTCATTGTGATTTTTTCAATTTTTATGCTTTCACATAAGTACAAACTCAACATATACGAGTATATAGCCTTATAAACACATCACCCTCCTTTGAGTAGTCAAATGTAGCTTAGCAGTAGCTTCAAATGGTTCGTATAACATACGGTGCTGCACGCCAGTTCTGTTAGCTTGAACTTACCTCGAAACTTTATCGCGCGTCTTGATTACCTACTTTTAAACATTCAACTGATTTAGTATTTTGTAAAAAATGTACGTAATAATCTTATTGAAAAATGTAAAATCGTTGAAAAAGTTAATAGACGATAAACATTATAAATGTACACATTAAAAACTCACATTTAGTCTTACGCTAACTACTAAAACTAATATAAGTATGTACTTCTAATTTATAACTTTCAAAAACATTTACAAAAGTCCGAGACAGCATATATCTTTTTAAGGTCGTAGTAACTCTTAGGTTAACGTGTGACAATTAATGTTAATTTCGTAACGTTTATTAGTTAATAACAATTTTGAAATTTTTTTATAAGCATAGGTTATGGTTTCGTTTAATAGATAATCCAAAAATGTTTCGAATTTTAGCTTTATTATTTAAACTTTTCTGTTTATTTATCTATAAATATGAAAATTTTACAATGATACAACTTCGTGGAAAATTGGTGAAAGAGTTTCTTTTCTACGGGACCTTACTCATTATAGTTTCCAAATTACTCCTTTTTTGCTTTCAAATTAATTTTCATATTGATCACCGCCTATAGATACCTGCTGCACAAGAGAAGTAAAACAATTGAAGTCGGTGCCAAGTAAAACCTTTTTCTTCACCCACTTCAAAATGTTGTAAAAATTTAATTTTTTCCTTGTTAGTATTAGTTACTTGTATTAAATTAGTTTTAAAGTCGGTTATATTTAAATTTTTTTATTTAACACTTTTAAGTTACGATAAAAGTAAGGTACTGTTTATGATTTACCTAGGTTACAATCGTTTAATATCAAGTGTTTATCACCATCAACAAAATATTGCTTTTCCAAATGCAGAGCTGTTATTTATTGAGGAGTTCGGCTGCTGTTGTACCAGCTTCTATGTACCATTTGCATTGTGACGAGCATAACTTGCTCAGCATTCACATTGAAGTAATTGCAACCTGTGAAATACTCGTTTTTGGGTAATTTCGGTGGCTATTTGTAGTCTTCGTCATCAGTTTCATTTTTCAAATTATTCTCCGCAAACACTTTCATTTGTTATCTATATATTGATGTCAGGTACACACGGCCGCTGTATTTATTTAACACAAATATAATTTTCTTTAATCTTATAAAATGATATTAAGTCACTTCATAATAGGCCAGCAAGCTGCGTGTACCAAAAAAATAACTAGTAACCATTTACCATTAACAATTTACCAGAATTATTATTATTTCAAGTAAAATATATTAAACTATTTTGTTGATTTACATCCGAATAATTTGGTCCGTTTTATTCAAATATCATATATGTAAATCATAAAAAAAATCGATTAACAGAAACTTACTCGATTGCATCCATAAAATTAAAAGTTAAGTGAATAAAATAATGAAAAGCAATATATTTAAATCATATCACAGTTTTATTTATTAATTATCGTTATACATATGTATGTAGTTACAGTACATAATTTAATTTAATACATATAATTATAATAATATGAGTACCTAAAACTACCAAAACTTAGTAAACGTTAGACCGAATTTAGGCTCCCAGGAGCTCTTCGGTATGAAAGGCGAGAAGGATCGCGCGGCGCCCGCGCTGAGGTCTACGGAGGAGCTCGGGTTGCGGAACAGGTTCAGGTTGCCCATCGCCGACACGTCGGTGCGCTGCAGGAAGGGCGTCTTGGCGACTCCGAGACTGGCGCCAACCGTGTTCCTGAAGACATTGTATCAGCTATGAAACTATTATACGTATGAGTTTTTTCATTAACATATGATGCTGCCAATGTTAGCAGCATCATATGACATTGTACCGGTTATAAAACTATTCAACAGACTGTATACATACCATTTTTTAAAAAGTGTGATGCTGCTATACATATCACGCTATTAAAGGACAAAATTTAAGAACCTTAAAGGTTTTTATCTAAAGCACTAAATATTTTCATGGTTTTATTACTTTTAATAACTTACTTGAAGGTATAGTCGACTCCGCCACCGACAGTGTTGAAGTTGGGCACTTGAGGGATGTTGGGCATGTTCCTGGTGACGAAAGCGTTGACGTTCGCGTTGTGGTCGGGCGTGTTCACAAAGTTTAGCTTGCCGGCTGCCGTCAGCTGCTTGCCGAAATCTGGGATGTTAGTTTGCGACAGACTCAGTCCGTGACCTTTGCTGTAAAGAAGCAGAACAGTCATTACCTGTTTACATCCACATGCATTTAACGGAGTCATTTGTATATAGTAAAGTAAAGTAAAGTAACAGCCTGTAAATATCCCACAGCTGGGCAAAGGCCTCCTCTCCTATTAAGGAGAAGGTTTAGTATATGTTTAAACAAAATTTACATGAACTAAGAACTATAAACTTACGCGTTATCTAAGGCTAGTCCAAAATTTTTAGCGCCAGTAGAAGAAGAGCTGCCGATTGCACTTAATATGTTCTTATCGTTTCCAGCGAGAGGGATCTTGCTAGAAAGCAGAGTACTTCCATCCGAGTTCATTGTATAAGAAGTTTGTGCTTGGCGACGCACTCTTGAATGAAGTTCTACTTCTTGAAGAGCATCTACATCTGTATCACTCAGCTCTTCTATGTAATATGACGGCACATTGTAGTCTTCCACTAATATGTATCGACTGTTGGCGCCGACGAACAAAACCGCTAACACGACAAACTTGATCATCATTTTGATTGTTCGCCTGTGAAGCTACTCGTTACTCGACTGAATTCTAGATGAGGAATGATGTTTCTGGCTGCTATCCTGATCTATATATATGAGTATGTGCTGCAGTCAGAAAATCCCCTTTTACAAAACAATTTACACGCTTGAACTCGTAAACAGCAAAATGAGATAAGACTTATGTTACTTATATTTTGTATTATGTGACTAAGCATGTTGCGGGGCGGTAACAAAATTGTAAATTTATTTGAAAAATTACTTAATATCAAAGTATTTGAGCTATATCATATTACATAATTTTAATACATTTATTTAATTAATTTTATTGTTTACTAAGTTAAGCTAATGTTTAAAACTAGTTAAACCTTTACTAATGTTATTAAGAGATATTATTTGTTTGTAACAAACTTACAAACAAATTTCACCTCTTTATTTTTGTTTGTATGTAGGGGATAATCTGTGCGTCTACTGATCTGATTTGAAAAATTCATTGTAGTGTTGGATAGCCTGTTTATTGAGGAAAGTTATAGGCTATATTAGGTACATTACTCTTCGACTTCCAATAACGTTAGTGCTTAACCATAAACGTGAGTGAAGCCGAAAGCAGCTAGTCATTATTATAAGATGAAGCGTAATAAATAATCTTTTTTTCTTTTTAATATTTATATTCAGTGGTTACATGTTTATGATACAGCAGTCTAAATACGGAGAGGTACCGCTACAGAGATATACATTTTGATAGCTGATTTCAGATTTTTGGAACAAATACATTGTCAAAATATATTGCGATAGCGATAGCTCAGCATTATAACCCCCCAGTTCTATAGTCACACAAATGTCGATAGCAAAACATACATATCATATATAGGCTTTTTTTTTTTTAAATTGACTTCAGTCCAGCACTTAAAAAAATATAGAATTTTAAAGTCACTTAATAAATGACAGGTTTAAATGATGTAACAAAAGTTTAAATACACTAAGCATTAAGAACCTACGTATTTTTTGAAGTTTGCTAAAAATACCTTAATTGATAAGAAATAGAATGACTCATATTCGTTTACATGACAGGGACTGGCAGATTTTATCGTTAGAGTCTAACATAACGGTTTTTTTTTCTCAGAGTAGAAATGATATATAGTTGTCTTAGATTTTCGCGATTATTATTCATTGAAATAAAACTATTTTTATCATCCCGACGTTTCGAGCACTTTGCAGCGTTCGTGGTCACGGGTAGACTAAGGTGACATTTGTCTATTTGATGTTTTAGAAAATATTATTTACAACTTCCGCCAACGGTTTCTTTGTTGGTATCTTGAATAACGTTCCGGTTGCACGCAGAAGGCACTAACTGTATCTTTGGGTCTTGCAGTCTGTTGGACTTGGGATTTTTAATTTTTAAATAAGTGGATCCCAGGTGTTCGAAAGTCTCCAACCATCTTCTCTATTAAAATTCGGATATTTTTGAATTTCAATAGCCTCGCGTATCATTCTAGGAATGAATCCGTGTTCTCTAGCGAGGATTTGTGGTTTATCAAATCGAATAAAATGGTTAGGTTTATCCAAAGCATGTTCACAAACTGCAGACTTTAAAGAACGCCTTTTTGACATCTGCTATGTGTTCCTTGAGCCTAGTACCGATGCTTCTCTTTGTTTGAATTATGTAAGATAAACCACACTCACATTCGAATTTGTATACTACCGCAGTTTGTAAACGAATATTACTCTTGATACTTTCTTATGAGGCTTATAGATGGTTTTAATCGAAGCTCACTTCAAGATGAAATGATATTCAAAAGTCGTATATTTCTTTACGTAACAAAATGTGTACCTTAAAAACCTCGGCTAAAAGAATAATTTCGGTTAAATAGCATATTACCAGCCTTCGCCTCCGAGTTCGTCTTACTGTACAGTAATATAGCTAATACATCAGAACTATGAAGAATTATTTTAAGTTTTAACCTCGTAATTAATACAAAACAACTATACAACCTGGTAACGATTAACTAAGTAATCTTATGAAAGCTTTTAGGATGATTCTTGTTTGACAATTATCTCAACAAGATAAACTTCATTGCCGAACTAATAAAAATTCTGAAGACATCACATGACTGAATTCTTCAAAATTTCGACGACTACGGAACATATTTTGAAGCAACTTTACATGTTTTTATATTATTTTTATTAGTTCGCAAGATAATTGATTAATAACAATAATTAAACGGGAAATTATTTATTTATTATATTATTTATGAGATTTAATATAATAACATTTATTATTACATTAAATCTTATAATATATTTCCCGTTTAATTCCAATATAACTTGCATAACAGTAAGTGAAGTCCCCGAACCGGCTGATAGCGATTGTTTATTTACATTTAAATACAACTCATTAAGGGTTATTGTAATTGCAGTTTTATGGCATTGTAATAAAGATCATTTTTATATTTAATTGTTGTTTTTACTTTAAAGTTGAACAAAGCGGGCGCGTTTTGTAAAATCGTTTAGTGCTCGTTTTCGATAGATTTTTTCTGATACGTTTTAAGTGTGAGTAATCGAATAATCCGGTGGTATTAACTTTTTACGTATATCAATTTATTCCACTTGAAATGACGTCATTAACTTTTTTTACTTTTTTTATTAACCGCTTAAACAAAATGTTCAAATAACTGATTTTTTGTGTAAATACTATGCGCTTAGCTTATACTGATTTAAATTATTTTTTGTATATGTTAAATTATGATTCAGAATAGTTCCATAGTAGTTCAAAATTTTTGTAACGCGAACGAGTGGGGATCGCGAATAAGAACGAAACCATGCATTACCACTTTTTGGATACTAATTAAATAATAAAATGCCCTTGCGGTCTGCAATTTAACCAATTTTTTATTAAATATTTACTGTCATACTACAAAATAAAAGACGCATTAAAACCATGTTCAACGCGTGTCTAGCTAAACAGTGATTAAAAATTAAACATTGCTTTAAATATTATCTAAATTGCTTAACAGCGAATAAACTCATAAAAAATCATGATAAAATGTTATACTTTATATTTGACAGCTGAAATAGGTTTTAGACATCTATTGAACTCACTTAAACATAATTAACATATAATTTATATCTAAAGAATGTTTAACTCAAAACTATGTTTAGACGCGAATTTGTAGTACGGATTTTTTAAACACGCGTTTAACGTCTGTTTAAATCTTTCAGTAAGGCAGTTAATGTTAAAAAAAAAATGATGAATGAAGAATAAGTACAATATTTTTTTTTGTTTGATAAAATTAGATCTGACATGACGACGTTAATTCCATGTAAAGATATCACCGGTTCGGAATGTGGACTCTACTGAGAAGAGCCTGCGAGAAACTCAGTAATTACTCTTTTAAAAATATTTTTGTACAATATTGTAGGATAGAACTAGCTACAGTTATCCTGCAAGAATGTCTACTATAATTAATATACTGAATAGATGATGATTTATGTTATAATGATTTTTTTAATGTGAGCTTTAAATTTATGATGTGGCAAATGTAATCTTACTATTCTCAAGTACTGCGGTTTAGACGTGAACACAAAAGTTTAGTTCTACGTTTATAGTTTTAACAGTATATGAATTAAATGAATAATCTTTTAAAAATATAGATAAATTCTCTAATCTCGAGATGAGCCGCTGGCTTATAGGCGGGTCGATGCTATCTAAAACCTATGGAAATACCTCCCGGCATCCGATCTTTCATTAGCAGTTCTGCTTTACCCTCCCGAGATTTCATCTCATTCACATCAGGCTTTGATGACGTTATAAATAAAACGATAAATTTAAGATTCTCATTTTTAGATTCATATTTTTGGGTTTTAACACATTGTAGTAATGTATATCACTAGTAAATTGCTTGTCATAGTTTTTTTGCGCTACAAATTATTCACTTAACAGCCTTAAAAATAAAATATCAACATTATGATCAATCATGTTTTAGCCGACATCCAAAACGGATTTAGGAAAAGTTCAAATAGACATTTCCGTTCATGCCTCTTTTTACGCGATTCCGCGACACAAAGGAGGGTAATGTGTTTCTCACCCTATGTATGTATGTATGTACTTTTGTGGTACTATTTAAACTAAACGCGCGCGCTGATTTTGAAAACATAAAAATTTCTAAAAATCAAAATGGTCGCTAAAATGTGAAAACGAAAATAATTTACTCTAGTTAACGACCAACTCAATACTATAAAGTTTAAACATACAGAACATATCCCGATGCCGCTAAAAATCCATTATTTAGTAGTGTTCCGTACTAAAACATAAACCTAACCTCGTACAAGTCGTTTGCTCCTAAATCATTGCAGCAAGACGAACAAACGGACCGCAAACATTTTTATTCCCGTACTAAAGGCAATACGGAGAGCTACTTTAAAAGATTGCTGGCTTTATATTCGGTATTTCGAGCCTCACGAGCAATATCACGGAGCACGTCGCTAACGGCCGGCTTTCCACTGGGAGGACTCGAATACGAAACACACTTTTTATATTGGCTCTTTAAAGATAATATTGACGCTGATAAGCAATAACGTGTCAAGCCACACGGATTTCATTTTGAGGAAATGGCGTCTAAACATGTCAAACAAATTCTTAGCAAATTTGTTTAAAGGCGTATATAGTCTTGTATTTTATATTTTGATAAAATGTATAATGAATTAAAAACAGATTGGTCTAATGAAAAGTTTTATCAAATCATAAGTTTTTTCATACATGAGATTATATTATATTTCAAAATATGGCACGCACATCAATATACGAAAGATTTAATGAAAGAACTTTTGTTTAAATGACTGGAAACATTTTAAAATAATGTTAAATATATGACGCACTATCAGAATACATCAATATCTTCGAATTTGACTTTTTGTGGGTTGACACATTATTGCTTATCAGCATCCATGTATGAATAATTTTATAAAAACTTTTTACAAAAAAATAATCCGACCTCAATAACTAATTTAATAGATACAAATGAACTAAAAGTCAGAAAACGAGAATAAAATATATTTATAAGCGACTTAAAAAAAAGGAGTATTCCCAATTCGACCGTGTATTTTTTTATATGTTTGGTTGCCGATTACTCAGCCATTTGTGGACCGATTTTCAAATTTTTTTTTTGTTTGAAAGGGTATACTTCTAAGGTAGATCCATTGTATTCAGGTCAGGATCTGATGATGGAATCCTGGAGAAATTGAGGTAACTCCTCAAATATTATAGGTATTTTTGATAGTAACTATTTACCTTCAGAAAATCACTTTTGTTGAAATGGAACTGATGATGAAGACCACAGATGGCCACCAAAACTACTCAATAACAAGTATTTCACGGCTTGTGATTCGATTATTTCGATAAAAATGCTAAACATTTTACGCTCCCCACAATGTATATGATGAAGTTGAGCTGATAATGCAACACTAGGAGAACTTCTCAATAAACAGCCCTGCATCGGGAAAAGACATATATTGTTGGCATTAGGCTATTGTAACTTCGGTAAATCACTTAATCTTACTATGCTCGTAACTCAAAAGTGTAATATAATTTTTTTCTCTTCAAAAAATTAAACCGACTTAAAAAAGGAACCTTAGAGATACAAATGAACTAAAGTCATAAAATAAATGTTTTCTACAACATTTTGAAGTCGGTGCCAGTAAATAACACGAAACTTGATGCCGACTTCGAATGTTTTACCTGACGGCGACTTCATAATGTTGTAGAAAATATTTATTTTTTACTTTTTAGTTCACTTGTTCCGGTGTCGAAGTCGGTTTGTTTTGTTTTTAAAGTTTTTATTCATATACCTATTATTTCTAGCCGACACGGCTAAAGCGGCTACAAATGGTTTGAGTTTATGGAGAGCTGAGACGTCGCACCCGTTGGTGCGCCCTAATTTTTTTCGCACTTTGGCTATAAGTAAGAACACCATTTCCATAGTTATATTTTCGAAGCGTAGGTGGGTTGGTTTTATATAGATTTTTACAAATTTGTACGGAACCCTCGGTGCGCGAGTCCTACTCGCACTTGACCAGTTATTTTTTTAACAAAACCATACGTCACAAGTTATTGTTTTAAAAATCAAACTAAATATTTTATTCATATTTTTACGTATTATTTCTTTCTACGTTCTTTTAATAAAAAAAAAAAAAAAAAAAAAACAAAAAATCAAAGTGATAAAAAATTAATTTATAGAGATACTTATGCTATGTAGAGGTTTAGACGTTTAAAAAAACGAATTGACGTTAAAAGTAATATAGGCGAATCTCATTTGCAAGGATGTCATACTTTTTTAAAAACCAAAATATTGAATCGATTTTAATAAAAATCAAATTGGACCAAACTGAAAGTATTTCCCCTTTTGAAAAAGAAGAATTTTGAAAATCGGTTGAGAAGCAACGGAGATAACAAAATTCAACATACTACGATTTGAGAACCTCTTTCTTTAAAGTTTTTAAATATTATCTGTGTATACAAATAAATAAAATGGAAGATTCTGTTTGTATTATCAAATTAACGGTTTTAACCAAATGCATATGAAGTACTTACACACGGTACTTACGCGAAAAACACAATTTGTAAATTTTTTGTTTCCCTGTCTATCTATTTTTCCTGTCTGTCTAATCTGTAAAACGGGACGGGACTTTCACTCACAGACATTTATTTAAAAAAAATTAATTTATTATAATTAGAATAAAAATATACGCGAAAATCAAATTGAAACTAATGAAATATTGAATATGTCCGATTCAATCAGGGATGCTAAACATTTTAAATAACATTTTTCCTAAAATTACCGTGAGTGAAAACGAAGGGCACAGCTAGTAATATATATTACTATACTGTTTACTCCTAGACTAATGAAGGTGTGAAAAAAAATCCATTACTTTTGAGAAATATTCAAGATCAAACATTTTCCACGAATTCTCTGAAAGGAAAGCATTTTTTCGAGTAGTCCAAAAAGATTGGACGCCCACATAGCCTTTATGCCTAGCATTCCTGCCGTACAGAGAACTCGTGACTGAGATTGAACGTACAAAAATAAACTATGCAGAACATAAATTCAGCAGAATTTCTAAGAACTTCAGGTAAAAATTTCGATAAATTTATATATTGAAATGAAATAATTTAAAATTGTTCTAATCTAAGTATGTAAATAGTTACGTTTGCAAGTAATTAATATACTAGACAGTAGACAATTTGCTTATTTTTTCTTGCATTGACGATTTAAAAGTGCTTGTGAAAGCCAGAATTAAATATATTTTGATTTTGATTACAGGAATAAGAATAGAAATATAATGAAAAAGAATAATCTGAAGAAATTTTATCAAAATCGCTCCTGCCGTTTTAGAGTTTGAAGGGAACATATACACATCATCTGTACTACTGTTTATTGAGTGCTCAACAACACAAAATACACAAATATATACAAACCATAACAAGAATAACATTTTCGAGCGGAAAATTTTCCAGAAATCTTTTTAATTTCATTTTTTTTTTCAAATCAAATCATATTCTGTACGTATTGTTATGTAATTTTTGAACTCCGCTTTAAACACTTAAGCACTTGTTGACTATATTAATTATCACTGATAAGTAAACGAAGAACAAAAAAAAATGGATTAAAAATTATAATCACAGTTTTATTAAACAAAATAACATAAATAGGTAGAATATAGCATTTAATTTACACTAAACTATGAGGTAATAATACAATTAAATTGAAATAATACTAAAACCAAGACTTGGAGAACGTCAGGCCGAACTTGGGCTCCCAGGAGCTCTTCGGTATGAAGGGCGAGAAGGACCGCGAGGCGCCCGCGTTGAGGTCTATGGAGGAGCTCGGGTTGCGCCACAGGTTCAGGTTGCCCATCGCCGACACGTCGGTGCGCTGCAAGAACGGCGTCTTGGCGACTCCGAGACTGGCGCCTACTGTGTTCCTGAAGACAAATTGTTCATTGAAATCTTTCTTTAATAACAAGCGCCTATTATGTACGTCAAAGATTATGATTTGAGACGCAGAAAATGTTCACGTTACTATAAGATGTATAACTTACTTGTAGGTGTAGTCAACTCCGCCACCGACAGTATTAAAGTTAGGCACTTGAGGGATGTTGGGCATGTTCCTGGTGACGAAAGCGTTGGCGTTCATATTGTGGTCGGGCGTGTTCACAAGGTTCAGCTTTCCGGCCGCTGTCAGCTGCTTACCGAAATCCGGGATGTTGGTTTGCGACAGACTCAGTCCGTGACCTTTGCTGTAAAGGAGCAGAACAATCATTACCTGATTACTACAACATCTGCATTTAATATAGTAATATATTTGAAGAAAATAAAACAATATTTACGAACGAAGAAACTTACGCGTTATCTAAAGCCAGTCCAAAACTCTTGGCGCCAGTAGAAGAAGAGCTGCCGATTGCACTTAATATGTTCTTATCGTTTCCAGCGAGACCCAACTTGCCAGAGACCAGAGAGCTGCCATCCGAGTTCATCGTGTAAGCAGTCTGTGCTTGGCGACGCACTCGAGGATGTAGTTCTACTTCTTGAAGAGCATCTACATCTGAATCACTCAGCTCTTCGATGTAATACGACGGCACATTGTAGTCTTCCACTAATATGTACCGGCAGTTGGCGCCGACGAACAAAACCGCTAGCACGACAAACTTGAACATCATTGTGATTGTTGTTGTGACTCGTGACTCGACCGGACTCTGGATGAGGAATGATGTATCTGGGTGTTATCTTTATTTATATATATGGTAGCGCAATAAGAAAATCCCCTTTTACGATATAATTTAAATGTTTGAACTCATGAACTTTTTAAAGAGATAAGATTACGTACGTTGATATTCTTAAGATATGTTTTTTTTTATATATATAATAGGGGGGCAAACGAGCAGATAGTACCACCTGATGTTAAGTGGTCACTATCACCCATGGACATCTGCAACAACAGGGATGTTGCGGGTGCGTTGCCGGCCTCTAGTGAAAAGGTGTCTATAAACTCGACGCTTGAAAACCCCCAAATTATAGCGCTCAGGGAAGCTGTGGAATGATCTTCCTCCTGAGGAGGTTTCAAGTACACGGGAAAAAGGACCGTGAAGCCCGCACTGTGGAAGATGACCATGCATCCAGGTGGTGTGGATGATATCGAGTCCTGAGGCGAAGGGTGCGATGGTAAAAGCGAGACGGTGGCACCATGTCAAAGAGTTCGTCAGAACACTCCCCGTTGTACAGATATGTATTTCATTATTTATTTATATTATTATACCATATCATACGAAAAAAAAATAGTTTACCTACAAAAAAAAAGTAAGTAACCGATGCTCTCGCGCAAGTCCTAAAACTGAATTAGTACTGGTGTGGCAAGGAACGCGATATAAGATTGGCAGGTGGACAGCAAAAACTATTAAGTGGAAATGGCCAACATGAAAAAGAGAAGCAGGCAGATCGAAAAGAGGATAGGCTGACGACTTAATAAATACAGCAGGAACGACGACGACGAATGTTTGCCAGGAAATAGCAAATGATAGAGTCAATTGGAGGAACTGAAGAAGGCCTTTATCTGAGAAAGGGCTCATACACAAGTATAATATTTATAGAGACTACATTCCGAACCGGAAGCTATACTTTAAAAAAAACTATCACCAATGGACACGTATGCCTATTTGAATAAAGTATATTTTGAATTTGAATTTGAATTAGACCAAACGCGTTGTTTGTATGTTTGTTTGATTTGTAAAACAAATTAATGAACATGTTTTCAGCCCCTAAAAATTTGATCGTTTTTCCTGCAATTAATTCACGGAAAATGTCTAAGTAAGTAAAGCTTTTGTTTTGCCTAATGAAAAATATGCTAACGCTCATTTTTGCTTTATATATATTATTTTTTTCTTAATTTTACCTATCAAGCTGAGTAAAACATAATAATACTTGTAGCTTCCAACTACTTTTGTTTTAGACTAAAAAAATCAAGAAAATGACAGAGAGAGGTAATATTTTTGTACAAAAATACCTATATATTTAGTTTACCACACAATATATGTATCTATTAAATTGTAAAAGCTTTATTTCCCGAATATTCAATAATAATTAAATCGTATTTAGTAATATACAAAAACCATACTTTCTTTGTTGAATAAGCCTTCATTCCACAAATGCAAACTTAATATATCTTTTCAATTCAATTCTTAGATTGATGGCTTTTAATTTTGCCATATAAGTACCGATTATTTCGCCGATGTCACGTGGAAAGGAGAAGACACAAAGGTGATTGTTATCTTCTCTTTTCCAAACCAAAGTTCTTCAAAGTGCCCGAACCATATGTGGACTATATATATATCATCTGTCAAATGTTACTCTGAAGTTCACTATAAATAATGCACGATCACGACCATCAAATTTTACTCAAGGTAATGTGCCCAGGCAAATATTTTCTTGCGTTATGATTTGAAAAAGTTTAGTAAATTCATTTCATCATGGCTTCGAACTATATTGTGAGCATACCTAAGACGTGAAAATTATTCGGATTGGGCTTTCGCTGCAGAGAATTTTTTAATTCTAGAAGGGATGCTGGCGAGCATAACACTCTGGTTTGAGCCTTAATTCTTGGAATTAAAAGCTGCTGATAACGCAAAATAAAAGTGAAGTTGGTTTTAATAATAGACCCATCTTTGTATGTATATATAAAAATGTTAATACTACAAGAGAATTATGGGACGAAACTTGTAACAACTAGTAGTGATGTGGACGTGATGGAAAATGTCAAACAGTCAGTCACGATAGAAATTGATGAGCAGAATAACATGAAGTCAGATAATCTAGATTCAGTGGGGGATGGACATCAGTTGATTGTTTCAGATACGGTTGAAAATTTGATATCATCTGATGAATCCTATGTAGTATGTGAAGACGAACGATCTGTTAGCTCAAGCAGGAGTACTGGTACAAGAGGTGTTGATTATAATCGTACTTGCAAAAAGTTTAGGTGTTAACAAACATTATATTTTTATGAAGTTGCTGGGTATTGTAACAGTTTGAGTTGTTTTAGAATTTTGTATTATTTTGATAGAGTGGGGGTGTTAGTTTATATTAAAATATGTATTACATATAAAACCTATGTTATAATATAACTGTCACTTCGTTTATTTCTCCTTAAGACGTAGTTTTATTATAAAAGGGTATAATGAATTAAAAGCAGTTTAGTATAATGAAAAGTTTTATCTAATAATAAGTTTTTTTTATATATTATTGCATTTTGCAAAATATTGAGCACACTTCGAACAACACAGCAATATTCGAACCTTTTTTGTACTTATATAGTTTAGATGACTTGAAATTTTTTTGTATAATGTTAAATACATAAAGTATTATCAGAATACATCAATATCTCCGAATTGGATGTTTTGCAGGATGACACATTATTGCTTATCAGCATCCATATGGGAAGTGTCTCTGCGAAGGCCAGGAATTGAGAGACCCGTTTACGTAAGTTTATGCGTACTCCTTCGAGTTGACTTGTCTTTATTCTAGCTCTGTACATCTACATCTGTAGGATATCAGACAGAAATGATGTTTCCTTTATCCAGAGTCCGGTCGAGTCACGAGTAGCTTCACACGCGAGCAATCACAATGATGTTCAAGTTTGTCGTGTTAGCGGTTTTGTTCGTCGGCGCCAACAGCCGGTACGTATTAGTGGAAGACTACAATGTGCCGTATTGCATAGAAAAGCTAAGTTTCCATTTCATATCCAGAAACTCCTATTTATACAGTTCAGTACATTGATATAAATAAGTAAGAAAATCCCCTTTACCAGTTGACTCGAACTCGTGAACTTTTAATGGAGATAAGACTTATTTTGTTTGTTTTGCGGTACATAAATAAAATGGTTGGTTTACCTCAAATTTGTAAATAATTAATTAATGTGCTTTGATGACTACTTAAGTTTTTAAATTTAAAATAAAGCAATTTTTTTTCGTAAGTAACTAGTTACAAACAATACTATTTCTTATGAAGAGTTTCTTGGTTATTACAATTTATTAATCATTGCAAAATATGAATTTAAATAGCGAAAACCACATCAAAATGAGATCAATACTTTTTGAAAAAATAGCGGTAACACAAACTTAAATACACACATACGGGACCACATATAATACCTTCTTTCTTTAAAGTTCGTTATGCAATATTATTTCGAAAATCATGAGAATTCGTATTAGAGGTTTTTGGGTCAACAAATTCCGAACCTGTTAGCCTGCTTCATATAAATGTAATTGTTATGAATGAATGTGTCGTTGACACTATATCGACGTGGTAACACTATCATGGGTTTGATTTCCGCTTAGAGCAGATATATAAATTTTGAACCTTTCCTTGTTGGTCTTTCGATCGTGCCGTAGCAGGTAAAGCTGTCGGCTCGTTTGTATGTTTGAATGTTTATAAGTTTGTATTTAGAGGGTTATCTGTAAAACTATAGATCCGATTAAAAAAACATCTTTTGCGTTAGATAACCCGTTTATTGAGAAGGGTGAAGGTCAAGAGAGAATATTAAGGTGAAATAGCGAAGGAATATTGTTTGATTGTTTGCTTGAACGCGCTAATCTACTACAGGAACTACTGGTCCGATTTGAAAAATTCTTTCAGTGTTAGATAGCCCATTTATCGAGGAAGGCTATAGGCTATATATTATTATGCTAAGATTAAAAGGAGCGGAGCACCAATGAAGAATGTTTTAAAATCAGGGAATATTTTTCTATTGAGAGAGATTAAGCTGCGTGCGCTTCGTAAACGGTTATAGTTTCGCAAAAATCATGTATGACAGAATTGTTTCTCTTTAAAGGTTAAAAAAAAAGTCCGCGGCAGCATATGCCTATCTTTAAAGGTTAGCTCACTATAACCATTTTTATGCTAACCAAATTTGTTCTAAAATAATGCATTATTTGCGAAGGTGTTTTTATAAATATGATATTAATCCTTATCCAAATAAATACATTATTCATAACAAGTATTTAATTTTAAACAAAATTGCCCTTTATATCATTCGATTTAAATGAATATCTTAGGAAAAATTTGTAATTTTAAAATAGCATCTCAACAAAATAATGCTGGAGTACTGCGCGCACAACATGCAAAGTACTTACTCAACTATACACATAAACTAAGTCGCAAGTTAAAGTCAGCGTTAGCCCAAATTAACTATTCCACGCGGACGAAGTCGCGGGCGGAAGCTAGTATTAAAATATGCACTGAATGTAAACAATAAAGTACCCAGACACTTTGCAAAATTATCATTCGAACTCGTGAACTCTTGCGATAAATGTTATGTCATTGTTGATAGTTATTACTAATTGCCCTGGTCAAGGCTAAGCCACTGTTTTAAAGCGTTGCTAAAAAAAACTTTTTGATTTGTAAACAAAATCTTTCAGAGATAATGTAGAACATATGTATCATTGGATAGAAAGTAGCGTATGTTTGAAATGTATTTTATTATTTTCTTTATGAGCGGTGTAAAAATTAAAAAATAAATAAATAAAAATTAAATCATAGTTTTATTCATAAGTATTTAATAATACAGGTTGGTTCAATATATCACTTTTTAACACTATATACAATAAGGTACACAACTATTTGTTTTAAATTAAAGTAATACTAGAACCAAGACTTGGAGAACGTCAGGCCGAACTTGGGCTCCCAGGAGCTCTTCGGTATGAATGGTGAGAAGGACCGCGAGGCGCCCGCGTTGAGGTCTATGGAGGAGCTCGGGTTGCGCCACAGGTTCAGGTTGCCCATCGCCGACACGTCGGTGCGCTGCAAGAACGGCGTCTTGGCGACTCCGAAACTTGCGCCTACCGTGTTCCTGAAAACATTTTACCAGTTATAAGACTATTTAACACATATACATAAGAGTTTTTTTATTAACATATGATGTTGTTAATATACCATGCTAAGAAGAATATGGAAATTAAAGGTTTTCATCTAAATCACTCAATAATTTCACGATTTTACAATCTTACTTGAAGGTATAGTCGACTCCGCCACCGACAGTGTTGAAGTTGGGCACTTGAGGGATGTTGGGCATGTTCCTAGTGACGAAAGCGTTGGCGTTCATATTATGGTCGGGAGTGTTCACAAGGTTCAGCTTGCCGGCTGCCGTCAGCTGCTTGCCGAAATCCGGGATGTTGGTTTGCGACAGACTTAGTCCGTGACCTTTGCTGTAAAGAAGCAGAACAATCATTACCTGTCTATTACCACATCTGCATTCAATGCAGTTATTTGAAGATAATTAAACATTTTTTACAAACAGAGAAACTTACGCGTTATCTAAGGCCAGTCCAAAACTCTTGGCGCCAGTAGAAGAAGAGCTGCCGATTGCACTTATTAGGTTTTTATCGTTTCCAGCGAGACCCAACTTGCCAGAGACCAGAGTGCTGCCGTCCGAGTTCATCGTGTAAGCAGTCTGTGCTTGGCGACGCACTCGCGGATGAAGTTCTACTTCTTGAAGAGCATCTACATCTGAATCACTGAGCTCTTCGATGTAATACGACGGCACATTGTATTCTTCCACTAATACGTACCGGCTATTGGCGCCGACGAACAAAACCGCTAACACGACAAACTTGATCATCATTTTGATTGCTCGTGTGTGAAGCTGCTCGTGACTTGACCGGACTCTAGATGAGAAATGATGTTTCTGGCTGCTATCTTTATTTATATATTCAAGTAAGTAATAACGCATTCAGAAAATCCCCTACTTTATGATATAGGATGAACGCTTGAACCCGTAAGCTCTTAATAGAGATAAGACTTTTTCATATATAAATAAAATGATTGCTTTTTCTTAAATGTGTTCATACGATAACTTTATTATTACATAATTTTGAGAGAAATTTGTTTTAATGAGTTTGCTTTTAAACACATTATTGGTAGTATTAACAATATATTATTAAGTTAAAGTTTATCAACATCTATTTTTGATATTCATTTCTTACAACGTCAAATAAACCAAAAATTAATCTAAACCTACTGGCTATATCTATTATTTAATAAATATATGTAATTAATATTTAATATACATTATATTTATTTGTTGATCTTTTATGCGAATGCGCTGAAACATGCGCATGAAGGTTAAAAGCTAGTAGAATTAATTTATAATGGATCGTACTGGTAACTATAATATATATTTTAATATTTTCTTTGTTTTTTTTTCTTTTCTTTTCTTATTTGATGACAGATGTGTTGGCGCAATGGTCACTGCAACTGACGAAAGCGCTAACGGTCGCGGGTTCGATCCCCGCTTACGGCAAACGTGTGTATTGGCCATACAGATGTTTGTCGTGGTCTGGGTGTTTGTGTTAGTGTTATGAGTGTTTCCGGACCCCCGGCACAAGGTCATGAGATCTTTATGGGGGCCATTGAGTGTGATGCGTTATTGATGCGTTATTTGTCTCTGAATAGTTAGTAAGTCTTCTTTAATTCTCTTGCCGTCAAAATGTAATACATTTTAAAGCTATGAGATATACGAACCTAGGAATGGTACATTTGTTACCAGTTGAAAAAAATATCTATTTTTATTTTTAACTTTTTCATCTAGATTGATAAAACCAAGAATTGACAATCATTACAAATGAAATGGCCTTATTTTCATAAATCTGATGGTGTTGCATTATGTATTAACAAAGACCTCATCAAGACGAATGAAAGGAGTCCAAACTTGATGTGGTTACTTCGTTTTAAAACGGAGTTTCTATGGCAAATTCAGTTCCATCAATAGATTAGTTTCATATCATTATAATATTGCATTTGCGGGCAAAATTTCATTTCAATCTGTAACCAGGAAGTGTGTCAAATTTAACTTGTAAGATTTGATTGTAGAAACAACGGGACAGGTGTAGAGTCTACAGACCTTTACAGAGATTTACGTTAGTAAATATTTTCTTTACAATCTCTTACGTTATAAAAAAGTACTTCACTGTCAAGAAACAATTTCATAACAACATCCAAAATATTTAATATTTTACATCATAATATTCATCACAGCAAAGGTTCAAATGTCTATAGCGCAACATAACCGGGTATTTTTTAAAGTTATATTTAGTATAATATTATGTGAACACGAACTTTGTCTCGCGGTTTAACCTGCGTTCACTATCGGTACAGTTTGCCTAATTAGGCGACGTTTACGGTAATTATTCCGTGAGCCCTAAAGATTACAAAAGCCTTAAGACGTACGATTTAGGTACATTTTACAACGATGAATACAGTTGTAACTGAGCGCGGTAATGTTTTTTATAAAAAAGCTAGCAAACGAGCAAGATATCAGAGGTAAGTGATTACCTCAGTAGAGCGAAAGCGAATATGAGGATTTGGGAAGAAGGTTATATTTCCGGCTCTCTCGCTCACCGTACGAAACGTAGATCCATTATTTACTTCAATTCGATGTAATTAGCCTATATACGAACTGTAGTCAGTTGGTTACAGTTAGGATCATTGGAAAATAAAGCAAAATACCTTTAATATATACATTTGTTGAAAATAAAGTTTCAATATGGCGCAGTGGTTACTGCAACTAACTGAAGCGCAAACTGTCGCGGGTTGGACAAACATCTATATTGGCTTTAGGGATATTTTGGGTGATCTGCGTGTTTGTGTTTGTGATGCGTCTGTTTCTGGACCCCCGACACAGGATCAAGAGAACCTAAGGTTAAGGGAGAAACATTTATTAATTTAATATAATATATACAAAAAAGAGAAACTTAAATATTTACAAATCCTAATAATTACTGTACAAATCATGTTCGCACGGAATAATAGCAAGAATGCTTTAATCTTGTTTTTCAATGTTCATGTTTTACCGTGCACGCCATGAACTTAATTCCGTAAATCCACTACCAACACTACAATCAAGGTCTGAGAGCCTTATTTGGCGGAGTTACCGCTATCTGTACGCGGGATATTTTGACAGTTAATTTATTTCGTTTTAGTACAAAAATCAGAAATCAACTGTCAAAATGATTTGTGTTGCTATAGCGGAAATTCATCGTAATTAGCCTACCGATTCTCTATCTATAGCGCCTGCTTGTATGCAAGCTATTTTTCTATAAAAAATATGCTTCCTAGTGCACTATTAACTTTTTTTTTTAATTTGCATGATCACTGTCAAAAGTTTCCTTAAATATTAATTAGTATTACAATAATTATGTTATTCAGTTTTGAGTCATTTATAAAAAATGGTCATAAATGATTATACTCGGGAATAAACCCACGAAATGTTTACCTTTTGATATAGGTATCTTAAAACAGCATCTAAGACACAGTCATATCAATTAGTATTTCGAGGTAAATGTATCATTTAATTGACAGACCGACAAATAAGTTTAAAAAGTCTTATTATGTCCATTACGAGTTTAAGCGTTTATATTCTACCGTAAAAGGGGGTTTTCTTACTCACTTGTACGTATATACGGGGTGTCCCGAAGGTCAACGATTAAATTGAAATGGGATATAGGCCAGGTCATAACGAGTCTGTCGACAAAAAATCGTTTTTGTAAAAGTCCCTTGGTTTCTGAGATAGGAGCCATTATGTAAAAAGTACGAAAAATGACTTCTTTAGTAGGTTTTTTGACTGCCATGGCTACAAATTTAAACCTTTCTCAATCGTTGTTACTGTTTCTTAAAGCTAAATAATGTATTTATCAAATAAATAAAATTTCAGGGCCTTAAGTCTATCATGTGCGAAAAAAAGTCACTTCAATTTCAATTTAAAGGTTTTTGTCTTTACTATACTTTGAGAACTCGCACAAAAAAAAAATGTACTACACAGAATCTGCAAGTTATCTCAAAAACTGGCGCATTTAATGTAGAATCCAAAATGCTAAAGAAAGACCACATTGAATCATTGAAAAAAAAAGACCATTGAAATTGTATATATATATATATAGTGGAGTTCATCTATGCAATTATCGTATATATGTACTATAATTGATAGACATGTTAGCGCAGTGGTCAGTGAAACTGACTGAAGCGGCACGGTTGCGGGTTCGATTTCGGCCTTTAAACTATTTTCTTGTCCAGACCTAGACAAGTCATTGATTTTTAGCGCAATTGCCATCCAACCTTCACAACTTGAGGACAAGCCAGTAACCATTTAGACTAAAATAGTGTCTATAAATTTCGCATAGATTTAATCCATATTTAGGTATTCAATGGTTATACACAAATTTATTAGATTAAAATTCAACCAGTAAACCAATTTTTTGACGGTAACACTTTTTTCCTGTTTAAATTTCAATTTACCTCCGCATAAGAAGCTGAATAACGAGTTCTACATCCACTGAAAAGATATCGCAATGCAGAGCTATACTACATTTTGATTTTATTTTAAGTTTTTTTGACATTTAAAATGTACTGCGTTTTTTATTTTAAAATGTTTGTGGCTACAACAATTGATGGTATAAGGTTTTAAACTAGTTTTTTTTATATAGATTTTAAATTTTTAAAATAATCATTACACAAATATAAATAAATCATTATTTTATAGGAAGACATCTAGAACAATAGATCTCACTACTAAAAAAATTGCATACAACGAGCAGGCGGGAAATGTTAACATTTGCAGCACCAGATGAGTCATCAATTCGTTGCCATCTTTAAATTTAATGGATCGAAGGAATGAGAAAGTAAGGAAAGGAATGGGGGGGAGGGAGTTAGTTTCCCGGCTCTCTCACTCACCGAATACAGTTATATTAGCTACTTCACGCGGATCTTCTGTGAGAGTGGGGTACTGCCCCGGTCGAGCGCATATACGACCTGTAGTCAATTTGTTACAGCTACGGCCTACCTCAGTGAAATCTTAAGTCTACATTAACAAAAACTCAATATTGTTAAAAAAATATATCATAGTTTATATATAAGAACAACTATATAGTCATTGTGATTAAGTTTAAGATAAAAGTATAAAAATTTGATTATTCTTATTAATTAATAAGAATATAGATATAACTATATATTTTCGTTTTATTATTTTTGTTATTTTTTTTTTGTCTGTTTTTCATCGATGTTTTCTCTTTTATCTTAGGTAATTTCTAATTTAATACGTTTGTGCACTTTCTGATATAATTAGGTATAGTTTTGCCTTTTTTACAATGTATTGTGTGATAATAGTGTAATTTATTTTATTATTTATTAATATTTATTTATAATTTACTGGAAAAAGTTAATAAGATTTTCGCTCGGGTACGCAATGTATGTAATGGACAATCGGGCTAACAGCCATTGTCTCAGATTGGAGATCCTTGGAAACAATTTTCCGAAGCTGAACGCTCTTGATAATGTCTCGGACGCGTCTCGTTTGTGTCGGATCGTGGATGTAAAGTTTTGTTTGGATGTGGCATACATTTTCTATAATAGTATTATAGCTGAAGAGTTTGCTTGAACGCGCTAATGTCAAGAATTATAATTTATTTATTGAGGAAGGCTATAGGCTATATTACATCACGCTACAAATCATAGGAGCGAAGCGGTAACCATAAACGCGAGTGAAACCGAGAACCTGTTAGGAATTTATAAGATACCTTGTTTTAGTAACAGGCTTAGCTCATTGGAGGGGTCCGTCCAAGAGAAGAGTCTAGGGATGGTGTTTCAGTACAAAATGTACATAGGTAAAGTTATTTTTATCCGGGTATCACGCAGTGATTTTTAATGCCAATCTCAGCTATTTAGAAAGTATATAAACCATTGCTCCGGAGGCTCTTATATACGCCCATGGTTCTAATATTTGTTCGCAGGTGATCTAGTGGTTAGATCACGTTGATGTTTACCGAGGCTTGTGAGTTCAAACCCGGTTAGCATCAAATTAGCGGAAATTCTGATACATATAATTATATCCGCTCCGCAGTGGAAAAGTGCGGTGGATTAAGCTCTTAACCTTTGGTTAAGGCTAACCTTTGCCTAAGGCTTTGCTCGCGTTAATGTAGGTTTTGTTAGACAACTATCTAATTTTTTTGTCTATCTTGCCGCTACGACACGACGACACATTTTTTTATATTATATTATTATTAATAAAATTGTTATATTTTATACTTTTATGAATAACTTACTAATTACCTAAATACCACATCTAGTCACATCACTCGATATATCCGTGACCTATTCGTTTATTATGATTTTAACTTGCGGCCCATTGAATTCGAGGGACAAAAGCTTTGCTTTCGACAAAATATTATGTTAGGAACAATGTTTTCTTGCAAATAATGTTTCTTGATTTAAAATTAATTATGCGATATATGGATAATCAGGACTAGTTGCCCCTAGTGGTTTCACTCGCGTTTATGGTTAGTGCTTTTATCATAGAGTTCTAGCTTGATGTAATATAGCCTCAATAAATAAACTATCTAACACAAAAAGAATTTCACAATTCGACAGTAGTACCTGAGATTAGCGCGTTCAAACAATCTCTTCACTTTTATAATATAAGTATAGATATGTGTTGATATTACTGTTCATTTCAATATTGATATGATTATGATTGAGCGATTAAAAAAAAACGAGGAATTATTCAATTCTCTTTTATATTCTTCTCCAAGCTTACACCTATCTCTAAATTAAAATTCACCAAAATTGATTTAGCGGTATAGGTAAGTAAACGTATTTTTGCAGGTATAAAATATTAGTATGAAAAAAAAAGATTTTTCAAGCATTTTACGTAAATAATTGTTATACAGAGCGTTCGGTTTTAAATTAAAGTCCTTTGAATGGGGGGTTCTTTAAGTCTAATACATCACATTCCGTATAAAAAATCATTTATTTATTTTTGTGCCTCATATATATGGTGCACGACGCACCAGTTCAGTTTTTCTTATATATACAAGTAACGAGCCCGATTGCGCGCGAAAAATAAGCGAACAAAATAAAAAAAAATATATTAAAGTGTTATGCGTTTTGTTTTTTAGACTAGTATGTTAAAAAAAAACGACAAAGTAACAGAGTAAAATTTCAGACTAGCAAAAATCTTTCTAACGATTTACTGATGTTTATTATTTGTTCTTTGATTTTACATCTTTTTTTATTATGATTCACGACACTCAGATGACTTTTTTATACTTTTTTTTGTCCATGACTTTTTTTTTCAATTCTTTTTTTTGTCTTTACAGTACAGCTACAGATTAGGTGTCCTTAGTTCAATTTTGTACAGAGTCATAAGCTATAACTGACCAATTGAAATAAGAAACGTTTAAGTCCCTTAATTTCGGTTTTGGTCCTTCTAAAAAAAGTACGAAAACTGATCACTTCATAATTTTCTACTGCAGCAGCATAACTTTTCACAACAAGAAAATACTTCAAATCGATGCTGATAAGCAATACTATGTCGAGCCACACAGACTTCATTTTGAGAAAATGGCGCCTGAAGATGTTAAACCTTTTCTTAATACATTTGTTTGAAGACGTATATATTCATTTTTACTTTTCTATTTTGATAAAAGGTTTAATGGAATAAAAGCAGACTGGTATAATGAAAGGTTCTATCCAATGATGAGTTTGTTTTAATACATTAAATTATTTTATACTGCAGAATATGGACAACTCTTTAATATTATAAACATAAAATTAAAAAACCGAGATGCCCTAGTGGTTAGAACACGTCGATCTCTACCGATGATCGCGGGTTCAAAACCCCGGCTAGCACCGCTGATTTTTCAAGAGCTAAATTTGTGTTTAAATTCATCTCGAGTTTAGCGGTGAAGGAAAACATCGTGAGGAAACCTGCATATGCCGGGAGAAATTCTGACACATGTACATACATATATCCGCCAACCCGCAGTGGAGCAGCGTGGTGGATTAAGCTCTAATCCTTCTCCTTGATAGGAGAGAAGGCCTTTGCCCAGCAGTGGAATATTTACAAGCTGTTACTTTACTTTTTTTTTTAATTGAAGAACTTTTTTCCGTAATTATTTAGTTTAGATGAGTTTAAAATTTATTTAAATATTGGTAAATATGTAACTCACTATCAGAATACATAAATATATCTGAATTTGACTTTTTGTGGGTTGACACATTATTGCTTATCAGCATCTAAAAATAGAATTGGAAATTAATAACGAAGTTACAAAATCTCTTTTGAGAGGGAGACAAAAATCTACTGAAACAAAATAGATTATCCTTGACTGAGAGTTATGTTGAACAAATATACGTAATCCTATTTACTTAGGGCTCTAATTCAACGGACTTCAGACGGATTTTCTGAAATCACTGCGAGCCGTTTTAGTATCCACTCGCTTTATATAACGCTTATCTCAAATGTACAAACGAATAACGACCTTATGTTCATTCAATAAGACTCAGTTTCCTTCGTATTCAAAATGCAGAGAGATTATCATGTATGGGCAATTTAGAAATATCAATTTTAAACTCTAATTTGTATAAAGTAAGGTTGTGTTTGAAATGGATGGATTGTAAATGTGTTTAATGGACGAAATTTGAGATACGCTATTTATTAAAGTATGGCCTGTTTACATTTTATATTTAAGGAGTTAGAATAGAGTAATGTGGTTACTGAAACGTACAATGAAATAAGCCATTCGGTTTTGTTTCTCATTCATTTAATATGCTGCAGTGAATTTGGAAAGGAAGAAATAATTTAATTTGGTGTTCATTCTAGAAACAATTTTTGAACATTGAAATAAAATTGTATAACGTCTGATAGATGTAAAAAATATTAAAATAATTTTTATTTCAACGAAATAAATTATGTAAAAAATGCGTATTAAAGGACAAGATCCACTGCTTCCTAAATGCATTTTATCAAACGCGATTATTATAACGCGCTTTTTAAGCGTTTTGAAAACAGCATTGACAAAGTCTCTCTTTAACTAAGCTTCTAGTTAACCGAAATCCTGGGCCAAATCGAAACAAGTCGTCTCGCTTTTACCATCGCACTTTTCGCCTCAGGACTCGATATTCACACCATCTGGATGCAGGGTTTGCATTCAATATGGGCTTCATGAGCTATTTTCCCACATACGAGCAGACAGTGGAATAATCTTCCTACTGAGGTTTTCCCAGAACGCTATAATTTTGTAGTTTTCAGTTATAAAGACACCATTCCGACAAAGGCCTGCAACAGACCCGTAATGCCCCTGATGTCTGGGCGATAGTAACCACTTAACTACTACTATTTGCTCGTTTACCCCCCCTTTTATAAAAAAAACTGACGCGAGGCAAGAATAGTCTGACCAAATGGCACATCTTGTATTGCTAAACAAACCTTTTGAATTTTCTGAACGCATTTTTACATTTAAGTATTTAGCAATAATTATATTAGGATAAAAAACTGGCATACGAGCAGGCGGGACATCTGATGTTAAGAGATATCCGCCGCCCATGAACACTTGCAGCACCAGAGAAGCCACAAATGCTTTGTTGGCTTCAAAAGGAATAAAGATGAAAGGCATAGAATGTAAGGAAAAGAATGGAGAAGGGGTTAGGCTTCCGGTTCTTTCACTCACCGTACGGAACGCAGCTAAATTAATTAGTTGATGTTGATCTTTTGAGAGAGTGAGTTACTGACCCAATCAACCCAGCACATATACGAGCTGTAATCAATGGACAAAAGTTAGACCTAATGATAGAAATAACAGATCTACAATTTATAACATAATGTATACGCAGTAAACTCATCTGTACAGTCAAATGTTCGAAGATTTTTGTAGCTTCGCTGGACAATTTTTTTTTTCAATCAAATGCTCAAGTTGTCGGAGCATTTACTCGTAATGTTACTTTCGCTAGAATGCTCATTACAACTGAGTGCTCAGAATTATATTATCCTTTATAGTATCATTTTAAAAAGCTTCTTTTCATTTTCTTTTCATTGCAATTTTTTTTTTCGTTTATGTAAAAACGAAATCACGTTAATTAAAAAAAAAAACTTTAAACACTTTCCTGTTATTTATGTAAATGCTTTAGATGTATGAAAAAATCATAATTAAAAAAAATGTTCGTTTGTTCCGGTTTTATTCTTTGAAACGGCTGGACCGAATTTGACGGGACTTTCAATCACAGATGACTCATGGTATATATCGTAGCTTAGGCTACTTTTATTTCAATAATTTTATTAAATTTAATTAATAAATATAAAAGAGGGTTACGTGAAAACAAAATTGAAATCAATTAAATATAAAATATCCTATGCAAGTAGGGAAGGTAAACTTTCAATAAATATAATTTTTTCTCAAATTAACGCGGGCGAACAGCCGCTTAGTAGATACATCCGTGCGAAGCCGGGGTGAGCAGTCAGCAACGAGTAAACATAATCGGTCTAAGTATAACAAACAAAAATTGCTACAGTCACGAAAAAATCACGCAAATCAAGTATTACTTTAAAAATAATTATTAGTATTCGTTTAATAAATAGCAATTCTTTGAAAAAATATACAAACGTAGCATTGGAGTGCTTAAAAGTAAACGAAGGTAGCGGTTGTCGACAAATACGCGTTATTTCCACGGATGCATTCTATAAGTGCGCGGTTTATCGACGTGAAATGAAAAAATGGGGGGTTATTATCTAACTAATCGATTTTTGTGTTGAAAATTAATATAATACTAGTGGTCTGCAGTCGGAATTCGACTGTAGTTCATTGAATTTTCAACCGATTTCAAGATTTACGTATTAATCTAATTTTAATTTGATCACAGACTGCGTCTGTGTGTCAAATACACGGTAGTGTGCGTAATGTTTTTTTATTGATTTAATGTATTTTATGCATAACTAAAAAATATATTAGTATTCTTCTCACCTTGTCTATATAAACTATTGGTGTGAGAAATTTTATACATTTTAATTTACAATTTAAGTAAAAAGGCGTAAAAAGTTTTTGTTTTACGTATTAATATATAGATTATTGGTCGCATAGGGTTTGGGATTCGACCGTATTTCATTAAATTTTCAAAAATATCAAGATTAACCACGGATAATCTATTCTCAGATCACAAACTTTAACAATAAACAAAAGAGCATATGTGTGTGTCAAATACATGAAAGTGTGTGTAGTATTTATTTTTTTGATTTTTGGGAGCTATACATATAAAAAAAAATGTTATTTGTATTTTTGGTCCGGTATTTTATTATCTGTTGGACTTTATAATTTAATCCGTATTTGTAAATAAAAAAGGCCTACAATACACTTGTAAGTTTTGCTCTCAGACTTTTATAATAAATTGTTTATAAATGTTTTTACACCCGAATGAACTAACCATCAGTGACTTATTTATTGGAGCTTATAGCTTCCGTTTGTTCACACAGGTAACTGTTATAGGTTACAGAGTTATTTTATATTAACTGAGAATAAAACTTAGTACTATAATTTCCGCCTTAGTTTTAATTCATGCTTTAAGCAGGATTGCTCTTGCTATATTTCATTGCTAAACGTAACCGATTACTGCTGAACTTTTGTTGCTTAATGTAAATGGTGCTTAATGTAATGGGTTTTTCAATAAAATATAATATTAGTATATGATTTGAATTCACATCCATCAATTAGCATAATTGGTTGAATAATTGTAATCTGATTTTAATTGAGCGTGATATAATTGAAATAAAATCGAAGATTTATTAAAAAATAATAAAAACATACATAAAAAACCTCACAAAGTTGTAAAGTACGTAGAAAAGTGAATATTAATAAAACATATACTCGTACATTGGTTTCGTTATCTATGCAAATACATAAAATTGAAGTGTATGTTTGTAATTTCAAACAGCATTTTACTAAATGCACATTAAAGTATAACGGTACTTACATTTTAATCAAAATTTTTAAAATCATAAGAATTTACATGAGTTGTTTGTCATTGTATGAGGGAATTTACTGCCAGTGGCATTTTTGAAAACTTTCGTAGGGCTACCTAGGTACCAGTTATCGCGTTATAAAGTTGTTTTATGTGAACTAAGACTCAATTAGACTTAATTAGATTCGAGCAGAATGCCTATTGGTTAGACCTTGTTGATTTCACCCGATGACCATGAATTCAAACCTCGGCTAGCACCGCTGTGTTTTTATATACTAAATATGTGTTAAAAATAATTTCAAGGTCGGCGGTAAATAAAAACATTCTGACTCATGTATATCCGTCAACCCGCAGTAGGGCAGCGTGGTAGAAATTTCTAAACATTCTCCTTAATAGGAAAGGAGGCCTTTGCACAGCAATGGGACATTTACAGGCTGTACTTTTTTACTACTTCACTATACCAATTACAGAGACACATATAAATATAATGCCTAAGGCTTTACTTCAAAACAAATTCTAAGATAGACAGACACTGAGGTGATTCAATAAATGTTTTAAAGCACGGAACACTCAACACTACAGCGTAATCATCTAAGCATTTTACATAATATATCCTTAAAACGTGTTGTGTTCCGTAAGCATTTATGTATAAAATTCCATGGAGAATTTCTCTACCGCTATGTGGTTGATTTCTGCTTCTACTTTTAGCACGAAAAATCACTTAAAGTTAAAAACACTTAAAGGATTTCAAGTGAACACAGATGTAGAGTATTTTCTTGTAGATATTTTATAGCTTATTGTGTTCCGATATTTTTGATGTGTCTGTTACATTTAGATGCTTTATACTGTATATTTTGTTTGAGTTAAGATTTCATATTGGTCTTAATTTTTAAAGATTTGGTCATAATAATGAATGATTTTCTTGCGATTTGTGACTTGCTATCGTTGTGATTGTAATTGCCATTGTGGTTGCAATTTTTAAAAGTAGAAATAACTTTAGACTTGCTGACTATATGTTACAGCCTCACTTACTGTTTGATACTAGCTGATGTTTTAATATAGCCTTTTTGCGCAGGGGAAATCTTCGAAAAGATACCGGATTGAAGAACATGATTTTATTCAACTTGCCATCGCTGTGAATTTAATTGGCTGTTAATTTTAAAAGGGGAAGTAATTTTTTATCTTACTGACTGTATATATCGTTACAGCCTCACTTACTACTTGGTATTAGCTGATAATTAAATATAGCCTTTTTTTGCAGGTAAAATTCCCGAATTTGAAAAGTTTCCCGATTCATCGAGGGGGAGATCGGGCTATGTTGAGATTTATATTCACTATAACCCCTGCTTCCTTCTTCTATATATCTTTCTTTGATATGGTCTACTAACTTCCGGTCGCGTGTACGCTCGCGTGGTATGTTCATAAAAATAGCATATGCATTAGTTTGATGTATAAGCTATATTGCAGTAAAGTTTCTTTAAAATCTGTTTAGTGGTTTTTGCGTAAAATAGAAACTTATATCCATTAAGCATTAGAAACCTTTATAATAGTAGTCGAATAGTAGGATATGATATGAGGATATTTCTTAATAACCGGCCTATTTATTTACACAATATAATTAAAATTGTCTGTACTTAGACATAAAAATATTGAAACTAGCTTCATCTGTGTATCTATATAAATAAAAAAAAATTGAAGTGTCTGTTTGTAATTTCAAATTAGCAGCTTTTAACTAAATGGATATGAAAATATATATGGTACTTATATCAAAAACATAAGTTATAAATTCTTGGCTGTCTGACTGTTTGTTTGTTGCGGCTGTCTAAAATGGCCTGACCGACATTTGACGAGATTTTCCCTCGCAGATAGAATGTTTTAAGGAGTAACTTAGACTAAGGTTATTAAAAAATATATTTATTTTAATAATTAATGAAAAAAGAGGGCTACGCGAAAACATAATTGAAACATATGAAAAAATGAACAACATTTGATTCAAGTAGGGAATTATATAAATATAATGTTACCAATATAATTTTACAAATAAAAGCGGCTAAAAACGCGGAGCACGTCTAGTATTAATAAAATAATAGTTTACTTATTTAAATTCATTAGAAAAAAAATATCACTCATCTTTTATATATTTTCGTGCGATATTATAAGTCGTACGATTTGAAAATAGTCACCGGACCCATATTTCATTTCCACCGCCATTACACAGATTGAAGCAGGAAAAACAGGGATCTTGAAAATTTATGCACCGCTAAATATATGGTCTTGGTACGAATTAAATTCGTTTTTAATTAAACTAAAATTTTTAAATATCGTTCGTTGATATTATCGTCGAGGCGAAAATGTTCATATAATTTTTGACTAATTAATATTCATAAATATAATATTGAAATGAGGTTTTAACTAGCAGCAAAAGCGGATTAGGTACTTTTTAATTTTTAATATTTATTATCCGGTATGTGGGAAATAGGGATTGCAATCCGGAATACCGGATCCGATGTGTTGGTGCCGGATCCGGTTAACGTTTAGTGATGCTGGTTCCGGTATCAATATATCCGGATTTCTGAGCTGCAACCCCATTGTCAAGTATTTAACTCTGCTTTCAAAATTTTACCCCGCCTTAAAAACAGTTGATTCTGTAATCGACTAAAATGAAAAAATAATTAAAACTACTGGTTCGATTTGGATGGGACTTTCGCTTAAGTTTTTCAAGAAAGGTTTTTCTACACTAATATTATAAAGAGGAAAGATTTGATTGTTCTAACTTCGAAGCTACAAGACCGATTTGAAAAAATATTTTAATGCATCAGTTAGCCTGCTTATTGAGGAAGGTTATAGGCTATATTACATCACTATGAATCATCGAAGCGGAGCAGTAACCATAAACGCGAAAGAAACCGTGACGGCGGCTAGGATATCGTCACTCGATGTGATACCTCGAAACTAACAACTTTTGGTAAAAATGAATTTTCTCAGTGAAAACGGTATTCAAATAATTTATTTTTATAATAATAATATTTTATACAATATCTTAAGTATAAACATATTTATAACAGTAAGATTTAAAAGAAGGTTTTTGTCTCCCCTGTAATGTTTTGCAGTTTGCATGTACGAGCTGTCACATCTAGACCGACGATATAATGCATTAGAATCTAATGAATATCTTCGGAGATAAAAAAATAAACTCTTCAATGACTAATAGTAAGTTACCCACGAATGCTGCGATCGTTTGTTCATGTATAACGACAGTTCTGTCGGTTATATTTTTCTACAAAATAGTTATTACATAGAGATAATGAAAAACTTAATTATGTTTTTCATTAAGCTAAACTTCGTATTTTACGCGCGGAATAAAGAGCCGATGCATTTTAATGAAAACCACTTTTATTATAAAGAGGTAAAATGTGTTTCTAAATTTGTATTTAGGGAAATCTCTGAAACTACTGATACGATTTAAAAAAAAATGTTTGTGTTATATAGCCTGCTTATTGAGGAGGGTTATAGGCTATTTTACATCACGCTATGACTCATAGGAGCGAATCAGTAACCATAAACGCGAGTGAATCCGCGAGGGGCAGCTAGTTAATAATATTAATATTGTATTTCAGGAAAAAATTGCATCGTATTAACCTTAGTAGATTTTAATTCTTTTCAATATTGAAACGTTCTAAACTCAATCCTTTCAAAAACAATTATTAATCTTATCCTAGTTCGAATAGCTTCCGAGAAATGTCAAGATGACGGCGCTATCTTGACGCTTCTTAATGCAATTTTCCATGCCATTTTAAAGTAATTTATCTTTATCAGAAGACTAGATTTTACGGTGAATTTCGCATCACCGTCATTATTGAAAGTAAACTTACATGGTAGTTCCTATATAGGTACAAGATTTTTTAAAACGCGTTTTAACTTTAAAAAAAAATACGTAATTTAGTTTCCTTTATTGACAAATTTATTCCAGTTATGTTGATTTTAAAATATATTAAATCGATTTTTATGTAAATTCAGGATCAGTTGTAGAGTATAAACTTTCAAATTAAAAAGTTAGTTCCAAACATCAATTGCTTTTCGTTAGTCTTGAATAAAGTCGAAAATAACTTGATCTACATATTTTTTGTTTTCTTTGCCTAAATATTTGGGTGGTTAACAAAAAGATAATAGGCAAATAAAAAATCACAAAATTATACACTATAATGGTAATTTTTAAATAACTTCCAAAAAGAAGGTTCTTTATTTATCGGAGATTTTTTATGTATGTTCACAGATTACTCGAAAACGGCTGCACCCGTTTGGTTAATTCTTATTTCTTTGTATTTATAATTTCAAGGATAAATGTGTTTTAAAGACAATGTTTGAAAAATCTTAACGAAAAGTGAAAAATTTGGGTTTAAAAATCTCTACATCTATAAAAATAGTAAGTTTTAATTAGTAAGTACATTAGTACGCGCGAAACCGAGGCGGGCAGTTTTAGATAAATTCCGGCCCGCAAGTATTAATGCATTTTAAAAGGAAACATCTCTCGTAAAAAATAGTAAAAGAAATACGCTCTGAGCGAATTGAAAACTTCAAAAGTCGTTACGATATTTGAAACTTAATTGAAACATAAAGTTTTCGTTGCGTTCCAGTTTTTTTTTTCGAGAACGCCATTTTGAAATAAGTTTTTTCTGTGCAGGTCTGTTAACCACTAAGGCTTAAGTACTTTTTGATGTGGTACGTTTCATATTATTTATTTTAAAATGTTTTCTAAAGTACGTATACGTTTCAATTAAGATTTTTTTATTACTTGAAATATAAACCGATGGATTAGTGAAAAAAAAACACATTTTAGCTTTTAGAAATGAAATCTAGCGCTACTAAATATTTTGTTTATAATTTGTAATCTATATACTCACTGACTGATCGATCAACGCCACGCAGAAACCGTTGGGTCTAGAAACATGAAATTTTGTACAAATCTTCCTTTAAATAAGTTCTTCGTAAGTCTCCACTAAGAAAGGAGTTTGGAAAATCGATCCCCTACGGGGTAAAGGAGAGGGTTGAAAGTTTGTTGAATATCAAATTCCTAAGTATACGCAGGCGAAGTGGTGAGGAACTACTAGTTATACTATAACTGAATTACGGATTAGATATTTTAAAATAAAATAAAACAAACTCGAATTATTTTATTCACTTAAAGGTAAAACTTCTATATCTTATCGATTTCTATGCAATTTACAATTTCATTTAAAATATGTTTGAGATTCAGACAACCAGAATTAAAACCCAATTTATAATATATATTATAATATACAAGCTTTTGCTCTCAGCTCTGCTCGCGTTTATATAGATTTTGTTTTAAAATAATAACGTGCATATGTATATACATAAAATATAATATGTTACCAAATAAAACAATGTACCCTTCAAATGGTAATAAATATTTTAACTAGATTCGCTGGTTTCAGAGTTTCAGAGATTACCTCCTACATACAAAGTACAAACATATAAACAAATTTTATCTCTTTATAATATTAATATAGAATAGTGTAGATTTAAAGTATTTTAACGGAGCATATTTCAGTGGTTCGCAAGCCTTAATGAAGAAGTAAGTCTCAGCGGAATGCAGGTGCTCTCGAAATATTTATATTTTGCTTTTCGTCGAAGGTTTTGTTACGAGCAGCCACTGGGAAATTGAATGTCGTTGAAAAATTTTTTTTAATCTACATTTAGTATAGATTTCACATTTTTTTTTTTCTATTTTTTTTTTACCTGAGTCTTTTAAAATTATTAAAACCAAGAGTTATTCTTTTCGTTTATTTTGGAATCTGCACTTCTCTTTACTTTTTTAATATTATTTGTCTTAAGGTTTTGTTGAGAGGTGTTTCGTGTAGGAACTTTTAAGAAATTTTAATTTTATTTTTGAACAGAGATCATTCTGGGAAGTTCGTTGTTGCAATTATGTCTTGGTTGGCTATAACCGTGGTTTTGCCGCAATTTTTAATTGTGATTATTTTTGCTATTAATCTGGTTAAATGCGTTTAATTTTGTTTAGTGTGAATATAATTATGTAGCCTTACTTAATAAAAATAATTATGTATTAATCGATAAAAATAGTATTTTCATTTATAAATGAATAATTTAATATTGTTGCAATGTTTTGTTTGTTCATTTAAACTTTTCAGATTTACGAGGATTTTCACGATATGCAGCAAGATTTTGAAATTATAATTTTGGCGTGATTATTGTGGTCGATAGAAAAACTGTCTTGCAGTATCATATTTAAAAACAAAAAAGAAAAAATGTATTCTAAACGTTGTACATGTTAAAAACTTTTAATCTTACGCAGCTGTCGAAAATAAAGGCACTGACAGTAAATTCTATCATGTGTAAAGCCATGATAAACTTATGTAAATCTTTATGAGAGTCTGAGAGTAAAACATATAAGTGTAATACTCGTCAAAGAGGTAAGTTAAAAATAATATCCCTAGTATTTTAAAAACTATCAATAAATAAATAAATAAATAAACGCATCACACTCAACGGCCCCTATTAAGATCTTGTAACCTTGTGTCGGGGGTCCGGAAACATACACAACACTAACACAAACACCCAGACCACGACAACATCTGTATGGCCAATACATTTGCCGTGAGCGGGGATCGAACCCGCGACCGTTAGCGTTACAGTCAGTTGCAGTGACCACTGTGCCAACGTGTCTGTCGATCAATGAACAAATGTCAAAAATGATTGTTCCACTGTGAAGTTAGTAACAAGCGATATAGCAACACAGATATACCCAACGACATGCTTGTAACAAAGCTGTATTATGTACGTTTCTCTGTAGACCTCGCTACTTAACTCAGTCCTGATTGCTCTAATAAACTTATACAGCCAACTTCGCCCAGCTTCTCAAGTAACTTAGCTAGTTTGGATCTGGTTGATAAACTGTTTGATATTTTCGACTAAGCAGTGCCATCGACTTTGTTCGCCCTTTATTAATAAAGTTCTAGGCGTGTGTTTAAGTTGTGAACTGCTCAAAACGGTGTTTTAAAATATAATTGAATGCTGATAAGAGAAGTTTGGAGTTTTTGATGCGTTCTGATTTACGTAGTTAACATTATTAAGAAAAATTCAAGTCATCTTAACTAAATAAGTACGGAAAGAAAGTTTCTTAATTTAATGTTTCGAATATTAAGGGGTATATTCTCTGATTGGTTCTATCAAATGTTTATCAAAATCAGTGTGTAATCCAAGTAAACGCAAAAAAGTTTTTTTTAATAAGCAGCTTCTTGCTTCTGCTGTTTAAAAAGAAATCGTAAAAGTACAGTAAAAAATTAAAATAAAAAAAAAATCAAAATCAAAAAATACTTTATTCAAGTAGGCCCTTACGAGCCCTTTTGAATCGTCATACATGAAAATAACAAAAAAAACTACATCAATAATGAAGCTACCACCGGTTCGGAACGCAGATTCTACCGAGAAGAACCGGCAAGAAACTCGATAGTTTATTTGATTGATTTAAATTAATGATTTAGTGTTATTAACGTTTATAATGATAACATTATTTATCCACCTTTTACCCGCAGCATTTTTTTTTAATTCTAGCATAAAATGCTCGAACGAAGTAATGAAGGGTTATTTTTTATTGTAAGTAATATTTACACGTTATGAACTGGCTTGCAGTTGCTGCAATGCGATATGTGACAGTATCAAACTGTCATGTGCGGGTCAGCAGCTCAGGTCAGTAGCTTTCGGGTTACTACAACACTTTTTTATTTTCCTTGCCATTCATCTTCTATGATCTACATTATGAAGAGCAAAACATATTTTCGTAATAACGTGTACTTTAATACTAGCAGCTCGGAGTTATGTGACCGGCTGAGTCGATTCTATTAGGTACCAGTTGAGTATATGGTACCTTGTGTCAAGTAAGGATGTATATAAGGGCTTTGAGGGTCCGGAACCCCTTTTAATATACGACTTACTTATACTTAGTACATTGAACGAATGGTAATGACAATGGTTTATATAATTTCCAAATAACTGAGATTAGCATTTAGAATCATTCTATCTTACTGTGTAATGCCCAGATAAAAATTAGTAAATTTATCTAATTAGTAAGTTTATCTTTATACACTTTTGACTTAGGACCACCCACCTCCCCCTTCTGACCCTTCCATTTCACGGACTCCTCCCGTATGAAAGATATAGCTACGCCCGACCTGAATAAATAAAAAAAAAAAAACTCAACTTTTTAAAATACTAAAATATAATGTCATGTGTGAAGTAAAACTCATTTGTTATGTAATAAGTAAATAGAAGTTAAATATTAAAATTCAATTAAGCTAAATCTATAAAAATACAAAATTACCGCCAAACATAATACACGTAATGGCGGCATCACAAAATGGCCGCCCGTAAACCCGAGTAAAAAACTACCTGAAATGAAGGTGACAGTAATGATGTTGCCATTCTTGCTTATAACATTGTCAATTATGTAGAAAATTCACTTTGATATTTTCGGAGTTTGTATAGTCATCGTGAGTGATGCGACAGTTATTTTGATAAATGGCGAAATTTCTCGGGCGTCTTAATGGTATAATTTTAGGCTATTGTTATGATATTATGTGAAAACTTTGTAGTGTCTGGATTTGGTAGAATATTTAATAATGATCATTGCATTTGCATTACGCTGAATATAAAATGAATTTTGTGTGTTTATAACTTTAGACATAATAAAAAAAAAACCTTGATACTTATAATACTAAAAACTTTTAATATATGTGTAATAAATATTGACTACCGTAATTTTTTTTCTGATCTCAAAGTAAATATACGGTCTTAATTTGCTGAATTTTTGGTATATTCCACGATATTTTCATCGCTTGTATACCGATTTTAATTTTTTTTAAATGTTTTATGTGACCTAGGTGTAGTCGTCGCACTTTTAATGTCCACCCCAAACTATACAGGCTATTTGACAGGGTTTGACGTATGGGGTAGAATAATTGGTGTATCTAATTGGAAGTTTTTGGACCCAAGAACCATTAGTATAAATTCTTATGGTTTTCTAGGTATTACCATTTTTGTTATTTCAAAATTACGTACGCAAAATTATGTTATTTAAAAATTTTGAGTTATTAGCTTAAAATATCCAAACAGATATATTTGGTTATGTCAGATGGTTGTTTTTTATGTAATATCCAAATATTCTGAGCGAAAATTGCTCGTTCTTTGCTAGTAGCATTAATAAAGTTGATGAAAAAGTTCGTCATAAATATTAAAATGGTTTTAATAAAACACCAACAACGAGCATTACGTGAAATACACGTTGATTTTAAGATAAATATGACTTTTAATTCGTAGCATCAAAAAGCAGTTTTGATGTGGCAACAGAGCACCATATCTGGGTCTGAATTAGCTAAGGTTTTTCATATCAAATGGATATTAAATAAACAATTTAAATCTTAATAAGTAAACGCCATAAAACTATCTTGCAATCAATGTAGAAAAAGCTTTTGCCTTAAACAATGTGATATCTAATCATTTTAGATGCTAATAATATTGGACCCGACATTATACAAGTTAAAAAAAATGTGTTAAAACTATTTTTTTTAATTATTTTCCTTTATTTGCCACATAATGAAAATTTAAAGTTGATCTCATTTTAGAAATATTATGAAATATATATGTGCTGTATAGCTATTAAATTGTTTTAAATTGTGACGAGAGACAGGAAATTGACACTAGTTTAATTAATTACATAACTGGACGCTGATAAGCAATACTGTGTCAACCCACACGGAGTTCATTTTGAGAAAAAGGCGTCTAACGATGTCAAACCTATTCTTAATCAATTTGTTTAAAGACGGATTTATGCATCTTTTGTTTTTATTTTGATAAAATATATAATGAATTAAAAGCAGATTAACATGTGTAATGTGTTATCCAATAAACGGTTTTTCGAAAATTTGAGATTATTGTATAAATTTCAAAAAATGGAACGCACTTGAAATTTGGAACATTAAATTAAGAAACTTTTTCTGTATTTATTTCGTTTAAATGACTTGAATTCATTTTTAATAATATTAAATAGATGTCGCTGAATAAAAATACATCAATATCTCCAAATTCGACTTTTTGTGGGTTGTCACATTATTGCTTATCAGCATCCAACTATGCTTACCGTAAAGCGAGTAGAAAAGACGATATTGTCAAAACACTGCGCTTAAAATATGGTGGCATGACCGGCAAAGAGCATATCAAATTCTGTAAGATAACTAATTTTCAAAACTCCCAAAAAACTATCCAGGTTCCATCCATTACTATTACCAGGTTATTAGGTATACATTACTTTAGTACACAGATACAAATATGTACCAATATACTAAAATAATGTTAATATATAAATGTAATGTTAATATCGTTAAAATGAAAATGCTTTACATTTGACATTTAAGTTAAAATTGACTAAAGCTAGCTATTAAAGATTTATATATGGTGTTGCATAAAGGTTATGTATCATCTCCCTTAATTGTGAAAAGCCATGTGGGTTGCACACAGCCCCCGCTAATGGACAACATCAAAGGGAAGCTAAAAGCGTGTCATCGACTACTGAATTTTAAGTCTGGAATATTTCAGATGCAAGACCAAAATTTTTTCTATGTTAATATATTAATATGTGAAGCAAAAATTGTACTCCTCTTAACGAGAATTGCGCGAACGGAGAAGTATAAAATTTCGCACACTTAAATTTTATATGGAGAAGGAATGCAGAAGACTATAATTTTTTTTATTATACGTTAAAAATGTACATTAAATCAATATAAAAAAAACATTCTGCTTTACTACAAAAGATGAATTAAAACCATGTTCAACACGTGTCTAGCTAAACAGTGTTTAAAAATTAAACACTGTTTAAAATTTTGTCGAAATTGTGTGTGTAAAATTATAAAGAAACTTATTAATAAAATGTCTCACGTTATATTTAACAACCAAAATAGGTTATAAGCATATATTAAAAATACCTAAGCTAATGTTTATACATAATTAAACTAGGTCCAAACCATGTTTAACTCATAACTGTCGTTAGATGCGGATTTGTAGTACAGGATTTTATAGATACGCGTTTAACGTGTGTTTAAATTTTTTTGTAGTAATGCAGATTGTGTTTAACACTCACACGCATAAATACTTTCTACTGTCTTTTGTTGTTAGTCTGTGGTTAAATTAAGGATTGATTATATATTCGTACGTAAAGTAAAATATAATTATGGTCGAATTTCGACCACTAGGCGGTCACTAGTTAATTATAATTCTGGGAATAAGCTACGGGGTAATTGCATTAAACTATCGCTATCAAAAAATGTAATTTCTAACAGTTGATTTCTGATTTTTGTACCAAAACGACTACTTCGATTGTCAAAAAATACCATGTTTTGATAGTCGTAGAATATCGTACCTAATAAGCTTCACGATCACTATGTATACGCAAAAAATATTTAATGATAGACATTTTATATATAAATAATTCAGAACTACTTTTTATCCATACTAATATTATAAAGCTGAAGAGTTTGTTTGTTTGAACGCGCTAATCTCAGAAACTACGGGTTCGAATTAAAGAATGCTTTTTGTGTTAGATAGTTCATTTATTGAGGAAACCTCCTCAATTATTGAGGAAGCCTATAACCATAGGCTATATTAAATAACGCTACGACTTATAGCAGCGAAGCAGTAACCATAAACGCGAGTGAAACCACAAGAGACAGCTAGTGGTTTTATAAACCGAAGTAAAAAAGTGAATAAAAATATTCGAATGATTAAATAGTTTTGTCGATTCGATTTTATTCGATTATCGCTGTCGACGTCAATCGAATTAGTGTTGTACACGCGTAATCACCCATCGGAACAAATTTTATTTTGAAAATAAAAAAAATATTATGTAACGATATTTAAATGTATCCGTATTTAATATTTATTGTTTTATTCTAATAATTATTCGATTAATTTTTTTTTCTTTTCGTAATGAGTAGTGCCTGTACTCTGTTAAAATGATTATTATGATTATTATTAGGATTTTTTTCCTTCTTTAGAAATTTTTTAAGCTTTCGCGATAAATATTATTCATATTTTAAATAACAGGTCTTATCGTGATAACTAAACGTAATCATTTCAACAGTGAGTCACGTCGGGAATCGTCAGAGAGAAACGTCGGGAAATAAAAAAAGTATTATTATTTCGATTAGTTATAGTGATAAGACACGTTATTTAAAATATTTTATATTATTAAGGACAATTTTTCTGTTTTATTAAATACGGTTTTTTTTATAATGTAGTGTTTTTATTCAGGGATTATAAGAACGGATACAGTTGTCGGAATCAAAATACTTTGGTTTGTTTAGTTAGTAGTATGTCAATATTGACAGACGCGTTGGCGCAATGGTCACTGTAACTGACTAAAGCGCTAACGGTCGCGGGTTCGATCCCCACTCACGGCAAACGTGTGTATTGGCCATACGGATGTTTGTCGTGGTCTGGGTGTTTGTGTTAGTGTTGTGAGTGTTTCCGGACCCCCGACACAAGGTCATGAGATCTTAATGGGGGCCGTTGAGTGTGATGCGTTATTATTATTATTTAAAACAAACGAGAACGCGTGTTTTGCTTTTGAAGTCGATGTATTATTATTATTTTTTTATAATTTAGATATTTCTTTGAAGATAATATTAAAGAAACAAATACATAGCTCCATAATATTCGGTTGAATGACTGTGCTATGAAAATGTGATAACAAACAAACTCATTTTCGGTTCATGATATAATAGTAGAAAAGGAAGAAAGAATTTAAATAGTCCTTAGATTTTATTCATTTTCAATAATATTTCGTTTTCCCTCAATAACACAAATAAATATTAAATAGAAAAATATTTCATTTTTAGATCAATAAGAGAAACGATTGTTTTTATTTCTGTGGTTTTGGATTTGGTAGGAAAGACAAAAATGTATATTGTAAAAAAAATATCCATTTGAAAATTACGTCGTAAATTTTTTATATATTATATGTATGTAAGATATATGTATGGTACTGTACGTATTATTGTATATTTATTTTATAGGTATGTTTATTGATGTAGGTACTAATGTGTTATCTATATATTATATTATATAATAACTCTGTACACTCTTTCCGCTTCCATTTCATCATCTCATATCTGTATAAGGTTGTCTGGAAGAGATCGCTCTTTAGCGATAAGACCGCCTGTTTTAAAATACATATTTTTTTTCTCTGTAATATTGAAATTGTCGTGTATCTTTTCTTGTTGTGTACAATAAAGAGTATATAAATAAAAAAATATACATATCTGCAGTTTGATGAAAGATATATTTTACCATGTCATGGATCGCATCTATTCGGAGAGACGGTGTGTGGAAGCAGCAGGCCAAAACGTTACAGTTGTGCAATTTGTTGCATGGACAACGATCATTCAATCAATTATTCAAAAAATACTTTATTCAAGTAGGCTCTCACGAGCACTTTTGAACCGTTAATACATGAAAAAACAACAAAAATATTACATTAATAATGAAGCTACCACCGTTTCGAAACGTTGATTCTACTGAGAAGAACCGGCAAGAAACTCGATAGTCACTCTTTTAAAATTTTGTCAATACAACACAGTTTATGATTACAAATTGATTATTTGACGTATAACGTTTGACATAAACTGGTATTGAAATCCGAAAAACAGAGGTTTTTTATTTATTTCTAGCTCCTATATTTTAGCTAAAATTAATAATAATTGGATGCTGATATGCAATAATGTGTCAACCCACAAAAAGTCAAATTTGGAGATATTAATGTATTACGATACTGCGTCACCTACATATTTGACATTATTCAAAAAAATATCAAGTTATATAAATTAAATAAGTACGGGAAAAGGTTGCTTAATTTAATGTTCGAATTCCAAGTGCGTTACATTTTGTGCAATTTATACATTACTCTCAAATATTTAAAAAACTTTTTATTAGATAACATATTAAACATATCAATCTGCTTTCAATTCATTACACATTTTATCAAAATAGAAAAGAAAAGATGGATGGATGTATCCGTCTTCAAACAAATTTGTTATGAATGGGTTTGACATCTTTAGACGCCATTATTTCAAAATGGAGTCCGTGTGGCTTGACACAGTATTGCTTATCAGCGTTCAATTATAGTAACGGAAATTTCATCGAAAATAAATCCACATGCTGTATTAATATTTTTATTTTATTAACAAAACTTCAGCTACGACGATTAAAACAATAAGTGAGTGAGTATTGATACGAGATGGCCTTCAAACTTCATCTGCATAGTAACTTACATCCCCTATTTCACTCCCTTCATGTTGTCTATACTATTATTATACAGAGGTAAAATTTGTTTGTTTGTTTGCATTTATTTAGCTCCGTAAGTACTAGATCGATTTTAAAAATTCTTTTTGCTTCGCAAAGCCTGTTTATTTGGAAGATTTTAGGCTATATTATATTACGCTACGACTCGTCGACTCGACTCGTATGAGCGAAGTTACCATAAACGCGAGTGACACTGCAAGTGGTAGTAAGGGCGGATTCAGCTTCGCCACCAGAATAAAAATCATGTTAATCATCATCATGTTTAACAATTATAATTAATGCTCTACCTAGGTCTTGGACTCGGCCCAGGGGGGAGTCATAACCCTCATGACCCCCCCCCCCCTCCTGCATCCGCGACCTGGTTGGTGAGAAATTAATTGTGTATCTTTCAACAACCGTAAAGAGCTGATTACCTTCAAACATCCCTAACAGACCTTTAAAATTATAGCTTAGAACAATCCTGATTAAATCAGTTTGACCCCCATCACCCCCCCCCCCTGGATCCGCCCTTGTGTGGTAGCTAGTATTTTAATTTGTGTTTGTATCAAAATTCGTTTATCATTTAGGCGTTAAAACGTAACAGACAGCAACAGTTACTTTCGCATTCATAAAATTAGTATGAATTTTAAAAGATTTTTCAGCTAAATCAAACAATCGCGACACGTTTTAAAGTCACTGTTAAATCGAAAACGCCAATAATAAAAATATGTAGATAACGCAGTGTGTGACACGGCGCGTTGCTATTCAGCGAGCGTGGCGTTATCTGTGTGTCGTGGTGGAAAATATCGAACATCTGCAAGAGTTATCGTTGGCATTCCAACGTGGATAGTAGTGAATGGAAACGTTACATTGGGTCCTAAATAATTTGGTAATTTGCGTAAGTTACGCTTATCAATTCTCGTAATTGATATAAAACAACTACGCAACCTGGTAGATACCTTAGGTAATCTTATACAAGCTGTAGTTTTAATATAAGTCACTGATAGTAAGTAATAAATCTTGGTCGAGAATTTGTAAGTTTCGAAACCGATATGAAATAAATCTGTAACCTAGTAATAGATATATCGTAAGTAGTTACGAAAGTTGGGAATATCAAAAATGAGGCACTGATAGTAAAATCGTTCAGGTGAAAAATAACTTATGTAAATCTTTATGAAAATGAGAGCAAAACTTATAAGCGTAATTCTGTCCTTATGCATGTAAGTCCGTGAGTAAAACTAACAAGAGTAATTCTCGTCTTTCAATATATTATACGACAGTTTGTTGATAAAGTATTTAGATAACTGGTTGGCTTTAGTTACTGCATCTGAAGCGTCAACGGTCATGGCAAACATTTATATAGGCCATACTGATGTTTGTCGTGGTCTAGGTGTTTGTGTTTGTGTTGTGTTTCCGAACCCCCGACACAGAATTATAACCTCTTAATAGGAGCGAGTTAATTGTGAAAGTTTATTAATTTTGTTGTTATCATTTAATATACATTAAATATGTTTCGTCATCTTACTTTAGTCGAAGTAAAACTGACAAATGTAAATCTCGGCTAAGAGAATTCTTATTCTTCTTTTCATATAAATATTTCATTAACATTTGAAACTTCTTTGTGGTGTACAATCTATACATACATAATTGCTTGTCCTGCCTGACTGGTTCATCTACGTACAGCCTAAACCGCTGAGGCTATTGAAATTTTGGCAGTTGATACCTTTTGAGTTATAAGCATCCACTAGGAAAGGATTTTTGGTAATTTCACTCCTAAGAGGGTAAAAAAGGGTAGTGAACGGTTACATGAAAGTCCGTCATTTTCAAAGTTAGAAACACGAAATTAAATACAGTTACTTTTGATTAGAAAAATATGCAGATGCACATCGGCTTAAGTGCATTAGATGTAGTAAATTTATATATAATCCGAGCGAAGTCGACGCGGATCACTAGTAATGAAAAAATAAATAAAAGCTTATATTTAATAGGTGCAGATTTTTAACGACGTATCCAGAAAATGTATCGTATGTTACCGCTTCAGCGAGCTGGATTTATAAGGTCTTGGTCGGGTATAAATTCTGACGCGTATGCGTACTCGGATTGCTGAATGTTATATAGTTTATATATATTTCATTCGATTTAATACTTCTACCTTCTTTAGTTACGACTTACGAACTATCTGGAACATGTTTTAGTCACTTGTACGCCAAATATTTATGCCTGAATTTGTGATTTTATAGGATTGGGTTCTTTTTCTTTCAAATTGGTTTGAATTTTGTGCAGTAAATATTTTCTACGTAATAAAATTCTAAGGGCTTAATAGCAGACAATGCTTTAACGGCTAAAATGTGTACACACTATTAAACTTTAAATATCAAATCAAAAATTATGACGCAGTTGGGATTGAATTTGCACCTTCCTTCAGTGCACGGTGTTCTGCCAGTTGAGCTAAGGGTCGCACAGTCGCAAAATCGAATTTCTAATATGATAATTACCCGACCATGTCGAAGCTAAAAGGAAGGATAATGATTTTGACAGTCTATGTATATATGTATATTTGTATGTTTCATGATTTTATTGAATGAGGTTTCAATAGACTTATAATATAGCCCGGGTGACATAGACTTTATAAATATTATTAAAAATTTTCATGAGGAAATTTATTTATATTCTCGATTTATGCTTTTTTAAAATGCCTTATGCCTTGTTTTTATATTCGGTCTAAAGCGACCGTGGGGTCGTCTATTGTGGAATCTTTTCAGAGCTCCTAACTATTCAAAGATTCATGTTACTCTGCAATTCTTTACGAAAGACAAGACCTTGCTATTTCAAAATGTATTTTTTTTAATTTCATATTTTGGATGTAGTAAGAGTATTAATAATATAAACTTTAAAACATCAAATCAATAATTGAGTAACGTCGAATATGTCGTCATGTCTATGGCATTATTTTTTCAATTCATTGGATAAGGTAATACATCAAACAACATCATAGATATATAAGGTGCCCCCTGGGCGTGTGTTGAATATTTGGAACCTTAGCATAATTGATATTTAAAAGTAAAAAACTGAACATTTTTTTTTATAGACGGCAAGCCTAAAGTATATCGATATGAGCCTACGAGATCTAACGTTGTCTCAGAAACAACTTGTATAATCAAAAATTAAAAAAGTAATGTTCAGTTTTTATTAAGTAATGAATTTCTTGGAAATTGTATAAAATTTAACTACAGGATCCCAGAAAACGTTTATAATGCTTTTATAGCAAAGTGTAGAATGATTATAAGGAAATGAATGTGTGTTGGAGGTTACTATAACATTCAGAGATGACACACCATGGAACTAAGGCGATCGGATCTAGGTTGTTTCAATAAATTTTACTAATGGTAACTAATCTTGACGTTTAAAAAAATAACAAAGAAAAAGTCCCACTGAGTTTCTTTCGCAGTGTATTCAATTATGATTCATTCACTTACTTGATGTTCAAAAAGAGAATGTAAATTTAAATTTTGATTTTAATTTACATTTTAAATATCGATTCTGCTAACGCGGGTAAAATATCTAGTTGACACCTTGTTTAAAACATTTAGAAAAATAAAACAAACAAATAAAAAATTAAGAACGAAAATGATTTATTTAAAACGAGTTTCTCTGAAATGAGCGAAGTGAAAACGGACGGCGGTCAGAAAAACTAACGTATGCAGACATAAATAGTTTCGGTTCAACGTTACGCGTATGTACCCTCATGAATATTCCATGTCCAACGTGATTTATTACGGACGGTTTTCCGTCTTACCGTAGATTTATGCCCCGTCGGTTGAATTAGATTTGCGATGTAGCTATACCCATATCCCGAAATCTTAATGGGGACAGGAATTGGGGACATGGTAGTAAATGCTGTTGTGATTTATTTAGCGATATATAATTTGGTGACTATTTTGAAATTCGAATGTTGGTTCCGGGCTTAATTCGATTTTTTATTACGTTAAATGGACACAAGGTCAATGAATTAACGTCTGTTTCATTAATCGTTTTATTTGTGTTTGTAATTTCTTTACGGAATAATCTATAATTTTTCGATTAAAAATCGATATTTGATATGGTTTACTTTTATATACTTAAGAGTAAATATAACTAGTAGGTTATATAAAAATGTAATATTTATAATTTTATTATTAACAACATTTACTTATAAAACATTTTTCTATAGGACGGCGCGTTTATTCAATTTCTTCGAGTCGTAGGCAAATGTTTTATATTCTGCGGGTCCAGTACTTAGCCACATTACAGCGTTATCTGTGGCTATCCAGAGACCTTGTATGCACAGTACGTGTGACATTGTTTAGGGATCAGTGTCACACTCACATCGCGTATTCCTTTCCTCCGAGTATCCTACTAAAATTGTGCTTGCCCACCCACCTGGGTTCAAAGCCGGTGCAATGACCTCCAAGTTGACCAAGGCAGGGTGTCACTAGCTAAAAGTCATCGGCTGGTTTTATGTAGCTGCGAGGAGGCGGTGTTGTTGCCATCCACAGTTTATATCGGGCTTTAGCCGGTTCGCTCGAAAGCGCTGCGGTCGTTCTAAGAAAACTACGGCGGCTTTTGAGGCTTTGGCTTCGTGGCTGTATCTTGTGTGGCTGCGCATTTATTTTGATTATTTATTGTTTTGTTGAGAAAAGATGCAGAAGATTTTAAGCGTGCTCACAGCCAAGAACTTATTCGATTTACATTGAGAAAAAGTGCTAGGCGGACGCTCAATTGTACCTTTAATTGGTTAAAGAAACAAATTTTTTATTTAAAAAAGTGAATTATTATTTCGATAAATGTCTGACTTTTGTTATCCATCTTTGGGGATGAACGCAATCCGACTTATACATATGTACAGATATCATAACAATCATAGTCAAATCTCAACATTGCTAAAATAAGCCAAATGGAATATTGAAATAATCCCTAAAATTTTAGCAATCACAATGCCTTCCTTACATTGTGGAAGAAGCGAAAAGTCCGAAAGTATAAGCAAAAATTGTTTTAATTACTCTTAAACACAGTTACTTAAAAGTTACCAGATAATGATCTGGATGCTATATTGCGCTGTTTAAGCAGTATTGTGTCGACCAACAAAAAGTCAAATTCGGAGATTCTGTGAATATTAATAATGCGTCACGTATTTAATATTATTTAAAAAATTCAAGTCATCTGAATTAAGTAAGTACGGAAAAAATTAAATTTAATGCTTTGAATTTTAAGCGTTCCATATTTTGCAATTTATACAATAGTCATTTATTTGCAAAAAAAAATAAATAAAAGCTTTTTACTATACCAGTCTGTTTTTAATTTACTTTATCTTTTAACAAAATAAAAAAGAGAAAATGGATAGATAGATACTTCAAAAATTTGTTAAAAATAGGCTTGACATCTTTAGACGCCATTTTTCCAAAATAAAGTCCGTGTGGCTTAACACAGTATTGCTTATCAGCATCCATCTAATGATCAAGCTGTAGGTCTGGAAGATTATTAATATGTAGCTCACCGATAATCCAAATAATAATTAATTCGATTGCAGGTTATTTACATTTTGACGTTGAGCTATTTCTCATTGCTTTACACCTGAAATAATGTACTGTTAGTGCTTTATTTTTACAACCACAGCTTTCAGTTATAGCATTGTTTCATGTCGCTCTTGAGTGTAAAATTTACAAATGTAATTCTCGCTTTGCGATTAACAAGAGGTCTATACCGTCATTAAATAAAGATCGGGCCAGCGGGTTAATTACGGTGAACTATTCCCATCGCAACGCGATATATTTTGAGAGTTAATCCCTGATTTTTGTTCTAAAACGAAACCAATCAACTGTGAAAATGTATTGCATTGCGATAGCGATAGCTCCTAATAACCCTCCAAATCTTTTGTCTCATAGATATTCTACATAAAACCTTATGAATATTAAGCCCTGCAGGCTATATTTTTGTTATTTATAGATTTCAATAAAATACTTGTCTATCGGACTGTAGCATCGAAACTGATTTTAATGTATTTTTAACCGACTTCAAAATCATCATACGTATTTTGCTCTTGAAGTCGGTTCCTTTTTTATCGGACTTTGAAAAAGGAGGTTTTATGTTTGGCTGCATGTACTTTTTCTGTCATACTACAAAAGACGCATTAAAACCATGTTCAACACGTGTCTAGCTAAATATTGTTTACAAATTGAATATTGCTTAAAATATTATCTAAATTTCTTAACAGCGAATAAACTAATAAAACATCTTATTGATAAAATGTTATACGTTACATTTGATAACTGAAATAGGTTTTAGACATCTATTAAACTCACTTAAACCTATGTTAATCTATATCTAAAGCATGTTTAACTAAACACTGTTCTAAGACGCGGATTTGTGGTATGGATTTTTTTAAACATAGTTTTAACGTCTGTTTAAGTCTTTTGTAGTAAGGCAGTTTACGTTTAAAATAAAAAATCCGATTATTTGAAAATTCGTCACTACATTTAGCAATGCTTATTTTGATGTAAATTTGTCTAGCCGGTTACATTCTGTCAGTTGTTTAATAGTTAGTTTTATAGGGCGTGAAACCATTAAAATTTTAGCATGTTGCACTGCTGCATATTTCAAAACAATTAATAGAATTTACCAGTTGTATAGAACATTCATTTCGGTAAAAACAACAGAAGCCACAATTTGTCAAACTGTGATTAGTTTACGATCTCGTCCGTAAGAAGTTCTCAAACTCCAGTCTTAATTAAATAAACGGATTCGACTCGAAGACGGAGCGTTTATTTTATTCCCAAACTCACAAATTCCTTACTATGAAATCTCGAATTTAATTTGCAAGTTCTACAACCAAACGAAGCTATTAATATATTTAATTTGATAATGTATTTCTAGTTATTAAAGTGGAGTTTTTGTTGTTATTAGTAACAGCGTGTTGCACTGCAGTATCGTAGCAGTATTGCAGTGAAATAGCGTATTATTAGTGTAGTAGTGTCGCAGCGAAATAGCATATTGGCGTAGTAGTGTAGCAACGTCGCAGCGAAATAGCGTAGCAGTGCCGCAGCAAAATATCGTATTAGTGTAGTAGCGTCGCAGCGAAATAGCGTATTAGCGTAGCAACGTCGTAGCGAAATAGCGTAGCAGTGCCGCAGCGAAATATCGTATTAGTGTAGTACCGTCGCAGTGAAATAGCAAAATAGTGTAGTAGCGTAGCAAAGTCGCAGCGAGATAGCGTATTAGTGTAGTAACATCGCAGCGAAATAGCATAATGGCGTAGTAGCGTAGCAGCGTCGCAGCGAAATAGCGTAGCAGTGCCGCAGCGAAATATCGTATTAGTGTAGTAGCGTCGCAGCGAAATAGCGTATTAGTGTAGTAACATCGCAGCGAAATAGCAGAATGGCGTAGTAGCGTAGCAGCGTCGCAGCGAAATAGCGTAGCAGTGCCGCAGCGAAATATCGTATTAGTGTAGTAGCGTCGCAGCGAGATAGCGTATTAGTGTAGTAACATCGCAGCGAAATAGCATAATGGCGTAGTAGCGTAGCAACGTTGCAGCGAAATAGCGTAGCAGTGCCGCAGCGAAATATCGTATTAGTGTAGTAGCGTCGCAGCGAAATAGCGTATTAGTCTAGTAACATCGCAGCGAAATAGCAGAATGGCGTAGTAGCGTAGCAGCGTCGCAGCGAAATAGTGTATAAGTGTAGTACCGTCGCAGTGAAATAGCAAAATAGCATAGCAGCGTCGCAGCGAAAAAATGAAGCAGCCTCGCAGCGAAAAAGCGTATTAGTGTCGTATCTTCGTAGCGAAATAACAAAAAAGCGGAGTAGTGTAGCAGCGTCACACTGTAACAATGTCGCAGCGTAGTAGTTTAGCAGGGTTGCAGACTTGTAGCATATTGCGTGGTAGTGTTGGAACTTTGAAGCAACTGATCGTTGGAATGTCGAAGCGTCTGTTCGTCAGAACATCGGAATGTCGAAGCATTTAAGTGTTGAAGGTTCACACATTGGAGTATGGCAGTGTTAAAGTGTCGCAGCGCAGAGGTGTCCAAACACAAAATAAACTTAAGTAGGAATATCATCGCATAAAATTGATATGTTTAATATTGAAACGAAAGCAAATAGTATTTTGGTAACTAAATTTATTTTTGAAATTGAAAGGCCTTTGTTTCATAAGTCCCCTTTTATAAGTCTCGTTCCGGGGAAATTAACTTTAGCGAAATAATTCAGTGTTATTTGTTTAACAGTTCTTGGAGTAAACTTCTTAAATTAATTTAGTTACGTTAATGGCATGTCATTGTTTTAATTTTTAGACATTGTTACTGTTTGCTTAGAGTGTTATAAAATTTTATTTTACTACATTTTAAGCTAACTTACCTACCTACTAGCCGTATTTTACTAAAATATTAACAATTAATCTCTTATTCACATATTATAAAAGTGAAATAGTCAATCAATAGGCATTTTTATTATTAAAATATTGACGCCCCGTTTATGTACATAATCTTTAAAATCCTCTTGGATGTAAATATTTTATATACCAACCATCTATATTTTTTTTATAATCGCGATAAAATGTTATGTGGATATGTGTATAGGTGTGTGTGTGATATAAGACAACAATTGCTCTTATAAGTTTCGCTCTCAAACTTTTAAAAAGATTTACATAAGTTATTTCTGATTGCTTTACACCTAAAAGAATTTAATGTTGGTGCCTTATTTTTAACAGTTTTCATAGCTACTTAAGACGTCTCGGTTACTAAATTACAGAGTTGTTTTATATTACTTATAAGAGTAAAACTTACAAATGTAATTCTAGCGTAACACAAATCTGTAACTTGACGATTCAAAAATGGTCGAATAAACAAATTTGAATAAAGTTAGTTAAAACTTAAAGAAATAAAAACGAAACAGACCTAACGAATCTCGAGTAAGGCAATCTAAAATAAATTGCCTATAAATCCTTTAATTATTAAAAGTATTACAAATTCGTGAAATAAATAAATATTTTCTAAGCGGGAGAGGTAAAAATACGACGGTAAATACAAAATCAGCGCAAGCGAAATGTTTTTAATAATGTCGGGCGAGCGCGGGCACAGTTTTCCGCTAGGAAGCGCTCTTTAAGTAGCGGGGCAAATAAACTCGTGATGCCGACGATGGCTTTTTAGGGTTCCGTGAACATTTTAAATTTAACCTAGACTTTAGTTGCTATAAATGAACGCTGATAAGCAATACTGTTGAAAAAATGGCGTCTGAAGATTTCGAACCTATTCTTAATATACATATTTTTTTGAAGGATATATCGCTCTTTCTTTTCTATTTTGATAAAAGGTATAAAGAATTAAAAACGGATTGATATAATTAAAGTTTTATCTAGAAATAAGTTTTTCAACTATTTAAGATTATTGTATAAATTGCAAAATATGGAATGCATAAAATGAAATTTCAAACATTAAATGAAGAAACTTTTTTTCCGTACTTATTGAGTTAGGATGACTTAAAGTTTTCTTAAATAATGTTACCGCAGTATTTAAATACATCAATATCTCAAATTTTGACATTTTGTGGGTTGACACATTATTGCTTATCAGAATGAAAAAAATGGTGAATTTCCCACAGCTGGGCAAAGACATCTTATCCAAATAAACGGTAAGGTATACGGGATTGCTTTTGCTACACCCGCAGTCTTTCTAATATCTTGCTTTATTGCTCAAGACAAATTCGTGGGAACTTATATCGGGAGACCGAAGAGTGTTTTATACGAAATCTATAGCAATATATGTATCTATGTATGTAAACAAGACTAAAATATGGATAAGAAATCTAAGTATTCTAATTTTATAATGTACTTTTTTACATTAGCATAAAAGTTGAAATAGAAATTGTCTAATGCATATAGAAATCTTAGCTAACGAACGCGGCTTTAATTGCCACTAATATACTCAATTAAATAATCAAGGAAAACAAAAAAATCAATTGCACCTATCGAAATTCTTAGTCATACATATTCATGAATCCTCAGTAGAACACAATGAATTAAGCATCATTTACATATCTGCATTAATATTATAAAGCTGAAGAGTTTGCTGTTTGTTTGTTTGAACGCGCTAATCTCAGAAACAACTGGTCGGAATTGAAAAATGATTTTTGTGTTATATAGTTTTTTTATTGAGGAAGGCTATAGGCTATATTACATTACGCTATGACTGATAGGAGCGAAGCAGTAACCATAAACACGAGTGAAACCGCTAGTTCATAATATATTATTAACAGTAGGAGTTTTGGAAAATTAGAATTCCCGGGGTGTTGTCTAAAAACTGTCTACATGTTCAACACTAACACGAATAAACTTTGTTCAGCACGGGCTTTTTAATAAAACCCTACGGAACCATCATTTAAAACGTTTCATGTACGTCACAGACTTCCACTAGATAGCTACTCAGTGAATTTAACGTGTTTCCCAGTTGGCTGCTAATGCGAGGATGCATATTTTGTTACACTAGCATCTGCCGGTGGTATTTTCTATTACTATTATAAAAACTAAGCCTACAACTTAGATCTTTTCAGAAACGTTATTAATATTACGTTGTTATTGAGTCTCTTTTCTGATATTTTGTATTAAATTTTTTTGAAATTGACTATTTTAGTATTCATTTGTTAGTATTTTATTAGTAAGAAGTCAGTGTTTAATGGGTCTAGAAACATGAAATTTTGCACAAACGTTCCTTAAATATCGTAAGTATACACTAACAACGGATTTTTTAAAATATCCCCTAAGGGTTTAAGGAGAGGGTTGAAAGTTTCTTGGGTATCAAATTCTTAATTATACGCAGGCGAAGTGGCGGGGTACTGCTAGTTGAAAATAGATGAAGTCTATTCCCTAACGAAAATGTCTTCTATGCGTAATTAAGGAGAGATGCGTATTCATTTGCCGATTATTATCATCAATCACAACGATTAAACGATATAAAATAATATAAATAGTTATAGAATAGGTACAATAAAAAGTATCAACTTATAATAAATCGTGTCTAAAGCAATTTTTTATCTATATAATGTCAAGTCACACGAAATTTATTTTGAGAAAATGGCGTTTAAACATGTCAAACTTATTCTTAATTAACTTTTTAAAGAAGTATATATGTATCTTTTCTTTTCTATATTAATAAAAGATTAAGATAGAATAAAAAGCAAATTAGTATAATTAAAACTTTCATACTACTAAGTTTTATCAAATATTTAAGATTATTTTACAAAGTGCAAAATACAGACAGCATTTATAGTTAGAAACATTAAATTAAAAACTTTTTTCCGTACTTATTTACTTTAGATGACTTGATTTTTTTAAATAATGTTAAATAGGTGACGCAGTATCAAAATACATAAATATCTCCGAATTTGATTTTTTGTGGATTGAGACATTATTGTTTATCAGCATCCAAATAAACAGTCTGTTAATATCCCATGTTTAAGCAATCCTCGAAAGAACATACGCTTAAATCACTACGTCACTATGCTGCGTAATGGAGGATAATGTTAGTATTCTACAGGTCTCAGATTTGCTAAAGATTTAATAACAGTTCTTTTAAGATTTTTGTCGACCGCTCCGGTCCAGTGGTACTGAATGTATCTTTTACATATTTACTGGTTCAATCCCCGCTCGGTGCAGATATTTGTATTTGTGTAAATATTTGTTTTAAGGTCGTTGTGGGTCTCCATGCCTCCGTAAATGTATTGACCTTAATTGACTCTAGTCTAAATGCTTACTAGCGTGCTCTCAAAAGATTACGAAGATCAAATGACAATCGCTCCGTGTAAAAATCAGTAATTTAAATCTAGACTAAAAAAAAGAAAATTCTGGTATGTATGGTAAAAATGCTATATAGAAGAAAAATATGTAAATATTTCTTTCACCTCCGAATACAAAATTTATTAGACCAAAAAAAGATCTAGTTTCGATTTAAACTCGCGACCAACGGTTTACATCGACGTCTTCCTCCCATTGCGGTTTTTTATTAACTACTATAGTTATAATTAACTAAATAAACGGAACAGAGCGACAATCAAATAGCGGAGTTTAACGTGATTATTGCTAGTCTTGATTTGAACTCGCCCGTGGTCGTGGTTTTTCAACTAAACTAGTTATGCTACGAAAACTTTGGACGCGGAAATATATATATTATTAAGTTAATTCAGTTATATATAAAATCTATTTAATATTAGATATATCCGACTTGCTTTGCAAAGTAGATATATAGATGGGTATAGATTTTTTGGACTAGTAATAGTCGCAGTTAGGTAGACCAGAAGAAGTTCGTCCGATTACGATAAAACTTTCTTAACTTATTGCTTGCACTTATGCGAAATAAAAATTTGGTGTACTTACAGTAGGTGGTGCGCGTATTGCACCGACAAATGAATCTTAAGGAGCATTTTACCATTAGGTAGCTATACCATCTGAGGCCCGTGGCCAATTCTTTAGACGGGGCCTCCTAGGAAAAATCGTTATATAACTTAATTTTAATGAACCACTTAAGTTGTTACCCAAAATTATTAATAACATTGTGTGCATTTTAGTTACATACATGATAAGATTTATATTCAAGAGCATACGTGTATGCATATTCATAATGAAATAACAATTTACTTTTAATAAGATTTTTATTAATAAAATTCCTTTACGCCGGGGACTTCTCGGGTCCGGGGCCCGTGGCTTTTTGCCAGCCGTATAGTTACGCCCCTGGGTACTACAATTTTTTTTTAATTGTCATATATATAATGGATAAAAGGCAAACGGCAAATGCAAGAGAAGTTGTACTAAGCAAAAGTATATTATACTAGTGAAACCGACAGAAGTAGTCCTGTTATGTATGTTCAATTCGAATCTGAATAAATAATAAAAAAAATTTAAACCTATAAACAATTTTTCGTCTATATTCCGAACTGGGTACGGCAGTTCGAGGATATTCCGGCTGCCGTCCTACTCGGGGCCGTATGAAAACGAATGCATGGGACCCCCATTTCACGCACCCACGGCTCGAGGGCGTGCCATATTTATTCTGCCCTGGGCGCGCTTAGCTTAGATTGAAAAAGTTTATATTGTTGTTAAATTTACCTCAATTTTTTAATTTTCTGCCCACCTTTTTTTAATTTTCGCCCAATAAGAACCTACGTACTTTTTCTGGCCTACGTCAGATTCTGTCTAACCGTTTCAGAGATTAGCCGGAACAAACAGACAGACAGACAAAAATTTTAATAATTGTCTTTATGTTGTCCTGCGTAAACTTTCATACGCATTTAAAAGCTGTTAATTTGAAATTACAAACAGAGAATCTAACTTTACTTATTTGTATAGATATAGATTTATTAAACTTTTCTGTTTTAATACTAAAATTAATTAACTTCACACTGTAAGTTGTCGTACTAAGTTTTCTGGAAGAGTTTAGTAACTAATCCGTAGCAGCGGCGTTTATTGATTTATAGTAATATACTCTTGCGGTGTACATTAGTCTCGGAGCTAACGACGTTGAAAGACATGCAATTTTAGAAGTACCTATATACGTAAGAATAAATATATATTATATATATGTTTCCCTGTAAAACATGAAGTAAGCAACAAGAGGCCTATACCCAGAGCGGGTTTCATGAGAGAATAAAATGTAAATATGTAAATTAAAACAAGCATGTATAAGGTATATTGCTATTTATATCTATAAAAGGAAACCATGACTAACTGACTGATATAGTATAGGTCAGATTTGGTAAACAGATAGATATTACACAAACATACGCTAAGAAAGGATTTTTTTTCAAATGTAACCTCTAAAAATCTGAAACGGGGCGCGAAATTGCAGACAAAAACTAATTATGTTTTAGTAATTGTATACGCTAGTTAGTTTTAAAGCGATTGAGTATGTCTACCAGGTCGTGCCAGCATATATATGGTGTAGATATTTAAAAATCATTTAACGGTTTCTCATATAGTTTTCCAATATGAATCAACGTTTAAGATCTAAAAGGATTTAAAGTTATATTATTATATATATTAAGTATAAGTATATAACGTAATATTCTTACTTAAGGTTTTTAGACAGAAGCAATATTGATACGATACTTCTGACTGTAGATGGTCGTGTTATGCAGTCGATTTTGTTTTTTCTTTTTAATTAATTACTTGTTTTAACGAATTGTTAAACCATTCTAATGGAAGTACGTCAAAAGAACCCTACCAAAATGACGTCTTAAAAAAGTCTCTGGCTCCTGCACTGTAAGATCTTATTTGATAGAATAAGAAAGTTCCACACACGTTCAGGCGAAGTTTGAAAAACTTGGAAAAAATGAAATTACCTCCGTCAGGGGAATTTTGAGGTAACATAATATTGAGTTTTTGTTTTCGCGAGTTTCACGTTATTACTTCGAATATAATAACGATATTTTGAAGGTTCAATTTCTTATAAGGGGATGTAACTGGGATTTTAATGTGAATGAGAATAAGGCCGGAATTATATTTGTGAGTTTTACTTTTGTAACTGATAAAAAACAACTCTGTAACCTGGTAACAGATACCGAGGTAAGCTGTGGGTGTCAATAAATACGTCACTGATAGTAAATAGTTTTAGGTGTAAAACCAATGATAAGCAATTTATGTAAATATTATGAAATTTGTGAGCACAATTTAAAAGTGTAATGCTCGCCGTATAAAGACGTTCAGGAGTTATGCGAGAATTTCAATGAACTTAAAAAAAATCTATATTTCTTATATATAGACTCTTTATTATGAATTATAAAAATATGTAGATAAGCGGAGTATGGGCATGTTATGAGGAGGGATGAATGCCACGTGACCAGAAGACGTAGTATGGACGGTTATATTACTCGGGGTAGACCAAAGAAAAGATGGATGGATTGCGTAAAAGGTGACATGAGTAAGAAAGAAGTGAGATTACGGCTGATAGGAAGGAATGGTAGAGAAGAACATGATATGCCGACCCCACATAATGTGGGACCAGGACAAGAAGATGATGAATTATAAAGAGGATAAAAAACATCAAGGCGAAATTGGATAAGTATTATGCAGAACAGATTATATATAAAATAATAGGCCATTTAAAATGTAATTATTCTACGCAGACGAAGTCGAGAGGACCATCTAGTAGGTAATAAAGTGTATATTAAATAAAGATTTCCCGGCTCTATTACTGCGCTGTCCGTCACTGTCAGAGCTTGACGAATTGGCCTTTCGGTGGAAGGTAATGGGTGTCTAGATTAGGTTCTTTCGGTAAATTGAGAAAGTGAAGACATTACTGATTTTTCCTTTACTTGGCTGTAGGAAAATATTTTCAACCAACTCTGAATGGAGGAGATTCTGAATTTGTTGTGTATGTTTTTGAAAAAAAAAACTTCGTTATTTACTAACCGAATTTTATATCCCCAAGGGACTGATAATAGAAATTTTATCAAAATCAGCTTTTAAATTAAATTTACTAAAATAAGTATGTCGTTCAAATGAACGAATTTGCGTCCTTTGATTTCAATTTTTAAATTATTGCAATTGATTAGTAATGAACAATATCAATTCTTTTGTTTATTTAAGCTTATTTCTCGAGAACCATATTTCCGTTTCATTTAATTATTTTGACAGCCTGTCCATTGAGGAACGTTAAAGGCATTTTAAAACATTTTACTATAGTAGATCCTAACTGTATCCTGATAGGTCGTACTGGCTCGATCGGGGCAGTACCACACTTTTACAGAAAATCAGCGTAAAATAGCTAATCTATTCAAATTAATCTATGCTTAGTGTCTGACTGAAATGAAATGACCAATGTTTCTAAAAAAATCCTACTTACTTATAATTAATAAAAATTGAAAAAGAACGACCATATTATTTCAAACAGTTTCTTAATTTAAAATTGTAAATTACATAACACTATCCGACTTACTATGTCCCTCTGTAACAAATTAAGCTAGCTCACATTTAAACAGGAAACACGATATGCATCGTAGTTACTAGACGGTAGAATATGTAATTAATGAGTTGGACTTACGACCTCGTCTGCCATTCCTTTCCTTACATTCTCTTCGCTTCATTCATTATTTCTATTTAAGCTGGAAAGGCATTTGTAGCTCCTCTGATGCTGTAAGTTTCTATGGACGGCGGTGGTTACTTAACATCAGGTGTACCGCCTGTTCGTTTGCCAGCTATGTATATTTTTTACAAACAAAAAATGACCAAAACACGCGCATATTGCGACGTCGCATCGTGACATATTACGTTGCAATACGAAATTGTAATCGAATCGAAATTTACTATACTGTGACTGCACTGATACTAATATAAGATAGTTACGGAACCTTGATCTGATGTTGCAGTATCGAATCAGCAGAATACACAACTCCTCACCAATCCACAGCAGAAGTATCGAGTTGGTGGTCGTTGAAATAGTCTCAATGAATAGATGGTCGGTTTTTTTTTCAATTATCAATTGGACGCTGATAAGCAATACTGTGTCAAGCCACACGAACTTCATTTTGAGGAAACGGCGTCTAAAGATGTCAAATCTATTCTTGATAGATTAGTTTGAATAAGTATTTATCCATATTTTCTTTTCTTTTTTTTGGTAAAAGGTATAATGAATTAAAAACAAGTTGATATATTTAATATATTATCTAATAAAAAAAAATCAAATATTTGAGATTATTGTATAAATTACAAAATATGGAACGATATTGAAATTCGAAACAATTAATTAAGAGACTTTTTTCCGTACTAATTATGTTTATATGACTTTACTTTTTATTGAATAATGTTAAATAGGAGATGCAGAATCAAAATACATTAATATATCCGAATTTCACTTTTTTGGCTTGACGCATTATTGCTTATCAGCATCCAATTATTATGTAGATTATATTCGCCCACCCTCATAATGTTAATATTGTCTAAACCTCTAAAGTATACGAATCATTACTTGTATTCTGTTTCTAGTAAATTTACTTTCGTATTTTTATAAAAGATGTAATAGTTACTCCGTCTGTATGTTACGCAATCACGCCTAAACTACTGCAGCGCTTTCAATGAAATTTGGTACAAATATAGTCTAGAGCCTGAGAAAAGACATGGTAGTCAGGCTAATTTTAAATGCATATAAGGGTTGTAATGAGTTGAAATAAAATAAAAATAGATTTAAATAATCCTGTGAAGTCGCGGGTATCATTTAGTGTCTTATACAACGCGGTCAGATCTATTAATTAAATTAAAATATATATTATAATAAAATAATTCGCGAATATTTAAAATTTACAATCACTAAAGTCATTTACAGGATCATTAATCAGTAAAATTACAGCGATAAAAACTATTTTAAAATAAAACCTCTTGATGTAAAATTAGCGTAATAGATTCATATTGTGAAGCACTTTTAACAATTTCACTTTAAGAGCTCACAAAAGCTTCTCTCGAGCCGATTAATAATTTCGCTACGATTCAAAAGACTCAGTTTATAAGTTGAGTTAATTTTCTAGAAGTCTGAGAACAAACATTATAAAGTTAAAAAAGAAAAAGTCTAGACTTATTATATAGTCTATATTTAATTAAATTGCGTTAGTCTTGCAAACATTTGAAAATGGCTCGACTGATTTGAATAATTCTTTTATTTTGGTTTAATCGTTTCGATACAGGGGTGGTTTAGGTGTATTAGAACTTGTGCACCGAGGTGTGTTCTGTTCGGTTCTGTGCAATTTCGATAACTCTTTACAAAATGCCAAATAAGTAATTTGGTTTTCTCGAATGAGTGATGTTTCCTATGATTTCGAATTGTTTATTTTAAAATATTATGACAGAGATAAAGACGGAGAATAAAAGTGATCCGCTCCGTTTTTGCTTTTTAAGTACGGACCTTAAAAATATGGAAACCTAAAGATTGTGTAAAAATTATTACTTAGTGTTTTTATTAATAAATGGCGGTGATAACAAGCTGATTTAATCTTTTTTTTTATACAATAAAGATAGAGCTAATTTACATACAAAATTAAAATAGGAAAGTAAACTCAGAAACCACTGAACCTATTTTGAAAATTACAATGAAAGGGTACATTATTTGAGATAGTCATCAGCAATATATGGATGGTGATAAACAAAAATGTGTCAACCCACAAAAAGTCGTGTGTTGTACGTATGGAGATATTGATGTATTCTGATAATGCGTTACGTATTATAAATTATTAAAAAATATTCAAATCAACTGAATCAAATAAGTTCGAAAAAAGTATCTAATTTTAATGTTTTTAATATTGAAGTGTGTTCCATATTTTGCAAAATGCAATAATCTCGTATAGTTGAAAAACTTAACTAGATAAAACTCTTTACTACTCAATTCTAATTTTATTATATTTTTATCAAAATAGATAAGAAAAGATGGATTATACTCTTTCAAATAGATTTATTAAAAATAGATTTGACATCTTTAGACGCCATTTTCTCAAAATGAAGTCCGCGTGGCTTGACACATTATTGCTTTTCAGCGTCAATATGTACATTGTTGTATTATTTTAGTACAAAATCTATATTAACGCAAGCGAAAGTAAACAAAAACTAGTCTAGAATAAAAGTTTTACTATCAACTAATATTTACTTTGGCTGTTTGTTCGTTGAAAAATCATTCAATGGATTTTATAACCTATAAATAGTAATAGCATTTTCTGAGATAGTGTAAACAATGAAACTATAAATCTAACCCCAAATTCAACTATAAACTTGAAGAGGTTTATGGACCAAGTTATAACCAGCCAAAAGACAATAAATCGTTTTAACAAAAGTTCCTGCGTTACGGAGATAGAAGCCTCTTGTAAAAAAACACTAAGTTATTTTTATAATGCCATGGTTACAAATTATGATTTTACTCAATTCTATTAAAAAAAATGTAAAAAATGAGTTTTAGAATTCTTTAGTTTGTTTGCATACCAGTACTTCTCAGAAGTTGATCCTTATAAGTAATACTATCAGATGGTGCAAAAGTATGGCAGGAAATGCTTTTTGGAAATCAACGTGTTCTATTCCTGGTTAGGATAATTAATAAAGAAAAAATAATGATGTAGTTTTAGTTGTCATTAACATCGCCCATTTAATTTTATTCGTTATTCCTTATAGTTTTCGATCAGGCTTACCACGCCGGTTAAAAATTCATCCTATATAAATTGACGACTCGAAAGTGCTATAAACACTATTAGAATAAATGAAGACATGACTGATAGAAGATGATACGTCGCATTTCGTATTTTTCGCTGTTCTATGCATGGATAAAAGTATTATCTATATAAGACAACCCCGTTTAATCGATTACAATGATTAAACGTTGTATTGCTTTGTAAATCAAAGTTTTATTTCGTTAAGTGTATGTACATTAATTATTATTTTTGGCGAGTTTATTAAAATACATTTTATTACATACCCAAATACATATCAAATAAACGTATTTAGTATATCAATTAATTAATTAAGACATATATACAATTACTAGCTGAAGACTTCGCTCGAGAGAATATTGATTATGTTATACATATATTATTAGAATGTGTATTGACTTTTAGACAATTGTCCAATATGGACGATTGTCTAAAAGTTAATTAACTATGCCCTGAAAAAGGTTTTTTTCTAATATGAGTGAAAAGTAACCCTATATGCTTTACTTTAGACGTAAGTTTAAAATTATTAGTTGAATAGACAATAAAAGTCTTACGATCTCAAATTTGAATTTACAAGATTATTTAAGATGAAAGTTTTAATACCATTTGTATTGAAGTAAATTGTAATCCGGTAACAGATTAGAAGCACTCGCGGAGATTAGCTGCCTAGTCATCCATCAATCGTCACTCCCCAGTGAGAGCATGCCTCTGAAGTTTGCGTTAGGCACTCTGCCAAATGGGTCTGAAACCTGGGCGAAATAAAAGTAAAAGGTATGGCCTACATGCATGTGAAAAGGTTGTTACTTTTTAAGACGTAATATAACTTTTAGTTACGCGATGTCGCGACCTGGCACGATACGACGTAGAGAAACTTGCATTTGTAAATTTTCCGCTCAAGAGCGATATAAAACAATTCTGTAATCTAGTAAGAGGTACATATTAATTTAGTAGTTATAAGTAGTTATGAAAGCTGTGAATGTCAAGTAATGAAAAACAACTTATGTTAATCTTTATGAAAGTCTAAAAGCAAAACTAACAAGTGTAATTCTCGACTACAAATCAAGACATGACGTCGTATCGTACTATAATATGAATACATTTAAAATCACATAAAAAATAATAATGTGACGTTACGCCGCGATCTTTTACGATGCGCGTTGTAGATTTTCACAATACGTTACGTATGTGTTTTGGCTGTAAATAGTTGAATTTAATCAGATTCGTAGTCAGTTATAATATAACTTGTATTCATATTTAATATAACGGGTCTTATCGTGATAACTACTGGTAGTAATACCTTTTTATTGCTTGACGTTTCGACGAAATCAGTCAGTCAACTCGTGACCACGACGGATGCAACTTCGTTTATTAAATATGAATAGTATAAATCGCGAAAGTTTAAAATATATAATATAAGTTGTAGTCATTTTCAGAATACAGGTATAGTAGGAATTTATATTTGAATAATAACTTTTCTTTATTTATTCAATAATTATTTATTATCTTGCTTGACCAGATTTATTGATTTCATAAGAAGTTTCTTATGTATCACAATTTGTTTTAATAAAATATTTAACGAAGATTGACGGTTGAAACAGGTGGTTTTTTTTTTTATAAAACCATAAAAAACGTTTTAGTTGAAAGATAAAAATAAAATTACCATTAATTTATTTAAGGTTTTTAGGATTATCATTTAACGCTTTTAGTTAAATTAAATCGGAATAAATATAACTTTTATGAATTTCAAAACTGAAATAGGTAAAATTTTAATTAAGTAAACTTTATGGAGTATCCTTAAAGCAGACCGTTGTTTGCCTTGCACTGGGAAATTAAAGAAGTTTTTTAAAAAAATAATCAGCTGTTTTATCAGACTACAGGACGGTAAATATATATTTTGTATTAGCTTTTCCTCGCGGCTTTGCTCGTGTTGTTGTAGGCTTTATTTTAAAATAATACACATCTTTGCATAGTATAAAACGAAATGGTTTCCCACTGTTTGTACGCTTAGACCTTTTAAACTACACAACAGATTTTAATGCAGTTTTCATTATTAAACAGAGTGATTCAAGAAGAAGGTTTATATGTATCATACATGTATATAACAGTAGAGAAAAACCTAGAATTTTAAAGATTTGTAAAGTCGTTAAAAGCAACATTGCACCCGTGTGGAGGCGGTGTGGGTCGCTGGGATATATAGCCATCTAGCATAATGTACCTTAAATAATTTTCAAAATTACTCCTCTGAATTTAGCCCTCGTATTCGAAATTAAAAATATATACATATATTTATAATTCACGTGTATTAGGATATGTATTCATATGCTCAAAGCATCGGAAAAAATGTTTTTTTTTTCAATTATTCACTGATTTGAGAATTATATTTGTTAGTTTAATCTCGTAATTTATCTAAACAACTGTAACCTGGTAACAATTAGCTACGAAACCTACCTTATATAAATTATTATAAACTTTACGAAAGCGGTGGATGTCAATGTTAAAGGCATTGACAGTAAATTCTTTCACTGTACTTTTGTCTTTCAATTATGTAAATCTTTATGAATTTGAGAGCCAAACTTATTAGTGTAATTTACGTCTTTGATCCGGTTTGGGTTAGTTTTTGTAAAAACAAAATGGCGGCGGTGATTTAGTTTTCATTCTGACAGTCGACTTTGATTTTTTTTAATAAGATTGCTGTTACTTTGCCTTAGAATATTCTATTCTGCTCAAAGTTATTACGATACAAGTTATAGAAAAAATATATAAATCCTTATTAAAACTGATTGATTACTCTCAAGATTAATGGCGACAAACAAAGGAAGAAAAAATAAATACGGAGTGCGCTGGAGATAAGATGTTAGTGGAACAGGTTAAAAGTCATCTATCAAACGTCAGAGCTGGCGGAAGGGGTGCTTGTTAGGAGGGTTATATAATGCGATTTCTTTTATATATAAAGTTGTGTTTATAAATTAATTTTTTACAAGACTTTTTTAAAAAAGGATTAACATTAAAGCGTAATACGCATTTTTCTTCACTTGGTTGGTATTCAGTTTTTATTTGAAAACCGCTAAACCGATTTTGATAAAATTCTTATGGGAACAAACTAAAAGTATACTCTTTCAAACAATGAAATCTTAAAATCCGTTATGAAACGACGTAGTTCATGGGTAATAAATTAAAAAAAAAGAAACATTACGAATTAAGAACCTCCTTCTTTTTACTCGGCAGAAAATATCTTTATTATTTTTTAATCTTACTGATACTAAAAATATATAGCTACTTAATCCTTAAAATAAAAATTAATACATATAATACTTCGTCCAGAATTAAATGTATACCAAAAAACGTTTTCATGTTTCTTTTCCTTGATTAAAGTTACAATGAAATTTTTACTTTGTAGTGTGTCTTGGAAATTTTATTAAGATTGTAATCTCAGCTGCACCGATCAATCTTCTCGCATTTACGTAATCTTCGCGTAGTAATCTGCACTTACTTGAAACTCTACCTCTCTCTATAGGTAGAGCCTAGCTGTAGACCACTGATTATAGCTCGTATACGACCTCGTTGGACCTAGGTTGTGCTTTACTCTCATAAAAGATTGTCGATAAGTTAATATAGCTGTTTCGACTGTGAGTGAGAGATGATACCTAATTCTGTTTCCAAATCCTTTCATCAGTTCCTATACCCTTTTATTTTTTTATTCCTCTGCTGCTGCAAATGTCCATGGACGTCAGTGATCGCATAACATTAAGTGTCCTGGCTGCTCGTTTGCCATAAATTTTAGACAAATTTGAGAAATGTAAAATAGAACTACGTAAGTATTTATAAATTATAAGAATTACTGCATAAAATACAATATAAATATATTAATAAATCCTTAGTAGCATATTATTCTGTTCAAGATTATATAGATGATAAAGATGCTTGGATTTAGTATAAGCTGGATTCACTCAGGGTATTTAATATATTGGTAACTCATAAATATATGTCCCCATTGTTAAGACTTTTTAAAAAAGTAACTGTCGAGTTTCTTGCCGGTTCTTCTCGGTAGAATCTACATTCCGAACCGATATTAAATTAATTAATTAGTTTTTTTTTGTTATCTTCTTTATTTCTGTATTGACAATTCAAAAGTGCTTGTAAAAGCCTACTTGAGTAAAGCAAATTTTGATTGATTTGATTTTTTTATTCGATTTAGCTAATTAAAGTAAAACATTGCAACTTTCTTTTTATATAAATATTTTTTTGGTCAACCAAAATTGCATAGTTGGAACAAAAGGCGCACTTAGTGTCTGGAGGATTAAATATATTTAACTTTAGACACTCACGTTCCTTTTTATCCAATACACCAATATAAAATATATAATATACTTTATTATACCTACACCTTAATAATGATACAATAATTTGTACAGGGAATAGAAAATGAAACATAAAGATAGAAGCAAACTATAGATACAACCGCTTAATTATTAATGCTTAATTTAATATAGGGTCAACCTGTTCGTGAGAATAACAAAGAACAGTTAAAAAATATATATATCGTTTCAGAAATGTATTCTTAAAAGACAGCTACATAATAAAAGAACTCTAATTCCATTAATTTAAGTAATAGACATTTCAAACAACCTATGAAATTTTTCATTTGTGTGTTTGTATATACGTTATATGAAAATTACAAGATAATAATGAAAATAAAACGTGACGTGTTCCTTGTTTAGTAATATACATACAAATACACAAAATAAAGAAACGATTTTTTTAAAAAATATTGTTGCATTTGAAAAATACATTATTCTAGGTTTACACAGACTATAAATTAAGTATACACGAGTATTATTTTAAAACAAAATCATAAATAGGAATCATGACGCACGCATAAACTACTTTTTAAATATATTATGTGACATACGAGTAGTAATTGTATCCCCATATCCTATACTGACGCAAGTAAGGCAATAAAAATATAAAAAGGATAAAATTCCAATCGAGCGTGAAAATATAACAATATGCATCTATCGTAATACCAAAATATCAGAGCAATAATACCACCGCTTAGGGCTATAAAGGGCGGTATATAACGCTTATCTTCGCTTTAATTGCCTTTTTGCTACTTTATTATCATTTCCCTGTATGCCTGTTTCTCTCTTTACTACTTTATTCCCCTGTACATTTGTATATCTTTTTGCTACTTTTAATGCCTTTTGGCACCATGTGCTTTAAATCGGATTACTTTTACGCGAATGCAAAGTGTTTTATGATGGGTATTCGAAATTCGAGAACTGTTTAGTGTAATGATTGGTTTTTACTTTCGAATACCTACTTTTTCACTCCTGACCGAAAAGGGGGACGTCTTAAGTTTGATATGTGTTTTTGGCATCGTAGTTCTCTAATAAATTGATCATTTTTTTTTAAACCTCGGTGAGTCGGCTCGTAACCACGACGGATGCAACTTCGTCAAAACGTCGGGCAATAAAAAGGTATTACTACCATTAATGATCGCGATAAGACCCGTTATCTATACTAATAATAAAATTCTAACAGGTCGCTGTCTGTACATGGAAGATATATGAAAAAAATAATATTAGAGAGCCGTGATGGCCTAGTAGTTAGAACACGTCGATCTCAACTGATGATCGCGGGTTCAAACCCCGACTAGCACCGCTGGTTTTTCAAGTGCTAAATTTGTGTTTAAATTCATCTCGAGCAATGCGGTGAAGGAAAACATTGTGAGGAAACCTGCATGTGCCGGGAGAAATTATGACACATGTACATATATTCACCCCGCAGTGGACTGCTCCGTGGTGGATTAAGCTCTAAACCTTCTCCTTAATAGGAGAGGAGGCCTTTGCCCAGCAGTGGGACATTTACAAGCTGTTACTTTACCAACGCAATAAAACCCAAAACAATTTTTTTTAGAATTCTTATCTGTTTTTCTGTTTATCTGAGCGTTTGTGCACGCTAATCTCAGAAACGAGCTTATCCGATTTAGATGTTTTCACTAATATATTGTAGTAAGCTTCAGTTAACGTTTAAGGTTTGTTTCATGTCAATCGGTCCATAAATAGAATGTAAAATTAATTTGTTAAAATTTTCACTAAATGCATGAAAGTAAATACAGTTGGTACTTACATCAAAAATCCTTTTTTTAATTTTTTCTCTGTCAGTCTGTTACTTACTCTACCAATGTTATAAGGAACAAAATTGAAACCAATGAAATAGTGAACAATATCTGATTCAAATAGGGAAGATATATATTACTATATAAATATAATAATTTTAAAAAATAATAATTTAAAAAGTAATTTTTTTACTGGATATATGGAATATAAGCAATAGCGAAAAATAATTAAAGGAGTCTCAGAGCCGATTTTGATAAAAACTAAAACTGTATCATTACTTTTTTGAAAAATAAGTTTTCCTAGCCAGAAACCAACACGTTGATTTTGCAAAAAATTAACATTCTGTATTATTGCAACATATGATACTGTAACATATTATAAGGACTTCAGGGAAGTAATAGTACACAGTTAACTGCAACAAAAAGAAAAGGCTAATTTTTTACAAAATTCTATCAAATTCATACATCAATTAAATCTTTAGTAATTCTTCAAAAAAGACGATCATACCTAAAAGTGAAATTTGAAATTAAAACGGGATGTTGCCACGCTAATAGCAGGTTAGTACAATAGCCGAGTCCAGTGAAATGTAGATTTTCAATAAATTGATTCATCTTTTAAAGAATTATATAAACCTAGTAGGCGACGGAGACCAAAACAAACGTCACATTCTATCAACTTTGTATAGCTCACATAGAAAAAATAGACAAACATAAAAGAAGTTGCTGTGAGTTATTCATTTTATTTATTTTTTATTGTATTATTCACACTCTTCCTTACTTTAGTAGGTGACTAGCATTTTAATGCAACCTATAAACAAATCGTTCGAAGTAATGCAGATTTTTTCTTCTAAACTTACCGGGACCCATGACTTTTTTATTTGATTATGTCTGTGTAGAATCGATTACTTAACTTCTAATTAATGTATAGATTTAATGATATTTTATAAAAAAATAAATCTTTCCTTTAATTTGTCGCTTACTATTACTTTCCAAAAGTTGATCCTTACAAGTGACACTATTAGGTGGTGCAATAATACAGAATGTATTATTTTTTTATCCAAATTAGTGGGATCTATTTCTGGCCAGGAGAATCATGAAATCAAAAAACTTATGATGCAGTTTTAGATTTCTCAAAAGCGAACACGAGACTCCTTTAAGTATTTTTCGCGATACCTTATAGTTCCGGATTTGGCATATCAAGCCCAGTTAAAATAGTCACCCGATATATAATACAAGGAGACCCTCGGTGGAAACATACTGTTTTACATTCGAAAAAAACACTTTCCTTCACTTTCAACATTTATAGTGAAACCCATGGAGGAATACCGTATCTGAGTTAGTGTCTGTTTATAAATACGACCAGAAAGTTCCCAAATCCAAAGTAAAAAGCTCCTTTCTTGAGCCGCACCGCGGACTATTATAACCTTGCTTTGCAGAAGACATGCCAAGCATTCTGTAATCCACGCGGACACAGCTAGTATAAAATATGAATAGTATAAATCGCGAAAGTTTAATATATAATTTAAATGTGTCATAAAATCAATGTTCGTAGTTAGTACCTTGGGATTGGCTTACGCTTAGCTCCAATACAACAAATCATCGAACAATCAAGTTGAACGCTGTCTCGCGTGCGGTTAGCAATAATCTCGATTCTCAGAAGGAATATTATATGTGGATCCGCGAAATATAGATGCTGGAAGCGTTCGACGAATAGGACGCTGATAAGCAATACTTTGTTAACACACACGGACTTTATTTTGAGAAAATCGCGTCTAATTAAAAGTACATCGTCATGCCATCCTGTAATCCACGCGAACAAAGTCGCGGGCACAGCTGGTTATAATAATGTATACCTCGTTTCACGTAAGTGTGACGGTCTGAACTATGCGTATGAAGCTGCGCAGAATACAATATTAGGCACCAGGACAGTCGTTTGGACATTTCTTTAATCTTAATTCTTAAATGCTTCTGATATAATTTTATATGTTAAATTAATGTATTTAAATTATTCATAGATAGTAATTTTCAGTGCAATTTACATTTCAGTATTATCAATAGTTGAAAACATTAATAGTGAAAAGTAATTTATTCGTAAATTCGTAAATTTGTTCCGGGATGTATTGATTTACAAAAAAGTCAAGTAAAAATATAATAAACTATAAATGTCTTTTAACGGCTGAGAATATTCAATAAACTTACAACAGTATGATATAGATTCAATGTTTTAATTCTTGTTTGCGTTGTTTACTCGACTGTACCATGCGCGAGTTCGGACTCGCTTTGTATTAAAACCAAGACACTTACTGTCATACTACAAAAGACGCATTAAAACCATGTTGAACACGTGTCTAGCTAAACAGTGTTTAAGATTTAAACATTGCTTAAAATATTATCTAAATTGCTTAACAGCGAATAAACTCATAAAAAACTTATTGATAAAAGTTATACGTTACATTTGACAGCAAAAATAGGTTTTAAACATCTATTAAACTCACTTAAACGTATATTAATCTAAAGCATGTTTAACTCAAAACTGTCTTAGACGCGCGTTTAACGTCTGTTTAAATCTTTTGTAGTAGGACAGTAACAGTCTATTTTTCTTCACTTGTCTTTATTTGGTAACAGTACCCCTAACGAAAATCGCGAATTATAAAACAATTTTATTTCATTATAATTTGGCATTATAAATAATGATTAAATTCAATCATACTATCGATAATTACGTATCTAACTCTTATGAAATACGCCATATTTATCTGCTATATACGCATGTAACGCATCTTGTAGCCGTAATTAATACAGTCGTACATCCGTGGTCGTCACGCGGTAATGGATTGCTCACCCTTGACGAATTAATCCAAGGCGGTGGGCAATTAATAACGCGCACGATTATATTCAAATCACAAGATTTGCTTAATAATGCTTCTAGTCGAATATTATGTTACTTGTAAGAAGTACACGTGTCTTTTGTTATTGATTTTCCGACTTCGACGAAGTAAAAATAGGGTAATAGGGTAAATAATTTTTGTAGATTATTATTTATGTATGAATATATGTGTATACTAGCGGCCCCTCGCGGTTTTACTCGCGCTTAACACAGGACTTTCATGAAAACTTTAAGGTAGTTCTAAGCTTCTTGTTACTTATAAGAATTGTACTGTGAAGAAAAAAAACCGAATCAAAAATCAAAATCAAAATATTTTTATTCAAAATAGAAAATTATATTCTCTTTTTGAACGTCAAGAAAATGAATCTACCACGAAAATGAATTGAAGCCAAGCCCATGGATGTCGTCATTTATAACAATAATAATAATAAAAAAAAACACAAATACGAAAAAGAAAATAAAATATTCAACACCGCAAGTAAAGTTATGAGCAGTTAAAAAGCGAAACTAAAAATCGAAATAAGCGTTTTCGAAGTTACCGGTTCACAAATCGCAGTCGCCAACCGAATTTTCACTCATAAATTATGGCCGTCGGTAACAGATGCGCTCAATGTTTGCCCCGCAGTTTTTTCGAGTTGCCATTCCGCAAATTTTTATTTTTCATGTCCACACCGAATTTACAAGTGTATTCGTTAATAATTCGGGTTATCGTATTTTAAAAATGCTTAATTATCTTTTATTTTTGATGACTAAAACAAAGAGGCTGTGTTGTGTATTCGTGTGTATGTGTGTATGTATGTAAGTTTGTATGAAAATTGCAGTTTTTTGAATAATTACTAATTCAATTTGGATATATGTTTTGCTTATTAAAATGCATATTTTCAAAGAAGATTTTAGTATCTAATATATTAAGATCTGAGGATCATAGGAACTTCTCAATGTCTAACAACATAGTCAAATGCCTAGAGAGTGTACTGAGTAAAGTTAAATTTTAATATAATATTTTACACAGATATATACATACGTCTACATAGATGTCTATATAGACGGTCTTATGCTTTAATTTTTCTGTTATTGAGTTCTAACTAAATATGTTTTTTTTTACTTTTTTGAAGTGTCAGGTCTAATCTTAAAATCTGAGTCTTAAAATATATCGATATCTGAACCAGTGCCGGTAGTAGCTTTATATTTGCAAGACTACTTTGTTTAATGACGATTTAAAAGTGCTTTAAAGACCTACTTGAATAAAGTATATTTTGAATTTTACTTTGACAAATATTAGGTATTGCTATTTACAATATCGCTGCAAAATTGCCGCAACAAAAACTATTCAGCAAAATATGTACTAAGAAATTCCTTACATCATCACAGACCGTTGCGTGTAACTTTGATTTGTTTTCGTGTTATTTATGAACACAACAAAAAGACAGATTCATAAAGCTACCTATAAATAGCGTTTGATTCATATTCCTACATGAATGATATTATATTTGGACGCTGATACGCAATACTGAGTCAAGCCACACAAACTTCATTTTGAGAAAATGGCGTCTAAAGATGTCGAACCTATTTTTAATAAATTTGTTTGAAGACGTATATATCCACCTTTTCTGTTATTTTTTAATAAAAGGTGTAATGAATTAAAAGCAAATTTATATATTTAATATATTATCTAATGAAAAGTTTTTCAATTATTCGAGATTACTGTATAAATTGCAAAATATGGAACGTACTTGAAATACGGAACAATTAATTAAGAAACTTTGTTCCGTATTTATTTAGTTTGTATGACTCCAATTTTTTTTTTTGTAATAATGCTAAATAGCTGGTGCAGTGCTGATGCAGATCTCCAAATTTAATTTTTTGTGGGTTGACACATTATTGCTTATCAGCATCCATTTATAGATATGTTTATAAGCCCTTGAATTTTGGTACCCAGAATGCCGACCACTTTGGACGAAGTTGCCTAGCAACCTTAAAGATTATGTTTCCAATAAGTCAATTGACAAGCTTGTAAAAGTCAGAAATGGATACAAATTTTATTTTAACATATTTATTAATAATACATCATTGTCCTTCAATAAACCCTTAAGCTTTGCCTATAACCTCGCTTGGTTTTATTATACAATAGCACAATATGACACACGTTATTTAATTAATTGATAATTGATTATATGAATTTCAATAGCATTTTTTGAATTACTGATTCGTAGTCTATTTAACGCACTTATAAAAAAACGTTTGCATATTCAAAGACAACTTCTTTCAATGATGCAACACTGCGAACTCGTCTGTCAATCCTTTAAGACCATTGACCGTGAAATTCCTTAAGACACAAACCTGAAGACACATAAGTCTTAAGAAACAAATTACCGACTTCAAAAGTTAAATACACAATTTCGTTTTTATATTCCATATTCCAGTTATTTTGATTTGACAGACGCGTTGGCGCAACGGTCACTGCAACTGACTAAATCGCTAACGGTCGCGGGTTCGATCCCCGCACACGGCAAACGTGTGTATTTGCCATACAGATGATATCTTAATGGGGGCCGTTGAGTGTGATGCGTAATTATATTTATTTAAAAATCAAACTACCGGATTTTGATAAACATTCTTTGGGAACAATTTAAAAGCAGGTAAATTATTCGTAAAAAAGTTTTTGTTATCGGCTGTTGTATGACGAAGTTTCGAGGTTTAAACAACCTACGAATCGAGAACCTCTATCTCTTTTCGAAGTTGGATTGAAACTGACCACGATGTAGAAACTAACTTTACCAACAAAAACCCTTATTTTCAATTCTCCCCATATATTATATCATAAATATATTATTAATATATTTTGAGCACGGATTATAATGATGAATGGTGTTATTGGTGGGTCATCCATCAAAGGGACCCTTTTAACGTCTCGAGCACACTAAAAATGATACATTAGGTTATAATGGCGGCAACTGGCAAATATTATGGGGTCAAGCATGTCCGTTGTTAGAACGATATATTGAAGTGTAAAGTAATTCTTTTACTCCATACGCGCAAATCTCGAGAGCAGCTGAACCGATTTCGCTACTTCCTTTATAATATTCTTTGAAGTACGTGGATGGTTCTTACGGCAGTAAAAATTTTAAAAATTCATAAAAAAGGCTAAAAACAACACTTTTCTATATTCCCATACTGAATTTTCGTAATAATAATTAAAAGTCAATTTGGACTTTAATACCATATTATAAAGTTTAAGTGTTAGTAGAAGGGTTCCGTGAACGCAAAACAATTTTCGTTAGTATCGTAAAAATATTAATGAATTGACAGTTAGGCGGTACGAAGTTCGCTGGGTCAGCTAATATTTAATGAATTATTATCTATGAACACACAATTTACAGAGAATAATCACATGGTGCCATAACGGCAGGTTAGAAATACAAACAACACAAGTACCCAGACATCAAGATCACGATAAGCGTAAAATATAACGTTTCTATGGAGTTCCATCCATCGTGGTCACGAGCTGACTGGTGTACCACGCGCCATCCGCCGAGTGCGCGAGTTTTCTTCGCCTACCCTCACAGTAATAATATTGTTTTACCGTTATTATAATGCTGGAAGCACACTACAATAACACAATTGGTTCGCGCGAACATTGTTTGAGGCACTTCACTTTTGTTAAATTTACGTATCACAGGATTCCAAGCGGCCGACAATTTATGCACGTCGCTCATAGCGATAAAATCCGTTATTTAAAATATGATTAATATAAATTGCGAAAGATAAATGTATAACTTCAGACATATTCATAATATTTGACGTTAAAAATCTGCACTCATTCAATTTAATTATTTTGTGATTGGCTTTTAGTTGTGCCAATTTGGCACATATTATTACGCGTATGACGTGACTGGAAAAAACATGATAGAGATTGATCGAGTATTCAATCTGTACCCATTTCCAAATGACTAGCTTGTCAGTTGACTTAAAGATACTCTTGCCTGTCATACTCAGTCGCTGATTGCTACGCAACGACGTCCAAAGTGATCGGCATTCTGCGTGCATAAATTCTTATTACATATTTGTAGTTTTACATTTGAATAGCACTGTTTTATGTAAAATTGACAAGAATGTGTCACGTTGTCGTTTTTTGTCAAATTGTCTGTTACAACAGTGTTGTCAGATGTTCCGACATAGATAACAATTATTGTTTCGTAAAATTCTATTTTGGTAATTCTTTATCGTAAACGAAAAAAAAATATTTTTTTTATGTATAGTGAGTAAAAATTGAACCAGACAATTTTTATATAAAATATATTTGGCTGTTTTTGTTATTTATTTTCACTTGCTATTCGTATCCATGAAAATTATTATATGCCTACCAAAATTTTTCAATATTTAATTTAATTCGTAATAACAAATTCATTCAAATTATTGTAACATTGCAATGACGTAAAATTGTACATCAATACTCTAAGTCACCCTTCATGATTAAAAAAACATTAATTCCATAAATATGTATTGTTAAAGTTTTGCGTAATTAAATTTCGCTTTCATCATAAAATCATTAAGACTTGTTGACAAATTAAGTGAAGAAGAACGAACGGCAAAGTAATAAAATTACCTAAACATTTTCAAATGTTCCTGATGTTGTCTAAGAATTAACGTAATTTAATTTTAACAATCTTTAACTTTAGCCAACTTCTCCGAGGAACAAAGGATATTAAAAATATATCATTTTCAATAGCTAATTTTTAATTAAAATTTTAGTTTTATTTTTATAGATTTTTGGTGTCTAGTCTCTAAAATCCCTAGGCATTGTACTAAAAAAGATTAAGTTTAAATAGTTGGTAACACTAGATTTCTTTTATAAGTATTAACGTTTTATGAATTTTTATAAGGAATTGAGCTCGTTACATGTGTTTAAACAAATAATTCAACAACACCATTAAGATTCCACTAATTCACCATAGTCGCTTTATATTGCAACTAGTGTGTGCTTGCGGCTTCGCTCTCATTAATGTAGTTATAAAATAATACACTTATATCAAAAAAAGTATAGCAATGGATGTATATAAGGAAGGCGTTAAGGGTCCGGACCCTCCCCTTACTATATGACTTACTCATACTTAGTATATTGAACGAATGGAAATAACAATGGTTTATATGATTTTTAAATAACTGATATTAGCATTTAGAATCGAACGACTTTACTGCGTTAAACCCGAATAAAAAGTAGTTTCTCTTTGTACATTTTGGACTTTACAGCCCCTCTTTCGGACCCTTCCAGTGAACGAACTCCTCCCATATGAAAGCTATAGCTACGCACTTAAGTATAGACTGTGACTATTAAGAACAATGTACGTTTCGAACGGCAACGGTAAAATAATAGCAATTTTAAAAATAGGTTTGAGGAGTTTCATATTGCATAGACAAAGGTAGGTCTTTTTATTATATATATTATCTGTATAGATTTTATATAGATACTATTCCCATATTCTAACACAATGTCAGTCAACTTGTGGTTGTGTAATTTGACATTTTTTATTAAAAAATAAGCGACGATATATTAAAATAAATCAATTAAAAACATTTCTTATTTCAGTATGAATACTAATTCACAAAAAAGAGCCACTTAAAGTAACCACTTTCGTTTGTCACACTCCACGTGTCAAAGGGCGTGTAAGGGTGTGTGACGTCCCCACTATAAACACAGTGAAAATATAAATAATATCTCATATGACTTCCTTGTTCGTTCATCAAAAGGAAACATAAGCTTATGTGACAAGAGTCTTATGCTTTGGTTTCCAATGACGTTGCCTGCAATTTAGCGGTCGCTTTTTGTCTTTAGATAACATCACTCAAAATGCACTATGGAAATAGTACGGCACGTATTCCTATAGAGCGTATTTTGATGACGTACAGTCAAAGAGTTTTCTAAATGCCTATAATATTCTTACTTCCTTATATTGTAAACGCGAAAATAATTCTGTATGTGTGTTACGCAATCACGCTTAAATTACTCAACTTATTTAAGTGGAATTTTGGTACAGAGATAGTCTAGAGACTGAGAAAGGACATGGGCTACTTTTTAATGCTGAAAAAAGAGCTGTAAAGAGTTGAAATAGGGTTAAAATCAAAATAATTAAAATGAGGGTAAATAATCGTGCGCATACGAAGTCGTGGTCACCATTTACATATATATTTGACAAATAATTTTACGAACCGCAGTCCTAGGAAACCTAAGCATGACGTTGTACGACGTGCATCGTAAAATATCACGTCACGATGTCGTATCGTGACTTTTTGTTTTATATTAAATGAAAATAATGTCATCGCGTAACAAAAAGTGCATTAATAACTTTATCCCAGACTTTCATAAAGATTTATGTAAACTGTTTGTCGTTGCTTTATAGAATAATATATAATTTAGAAGAATATACTGTCAGTGGCGATTTTTGGCATTCACAGTTTTCGTAATTACTGGCGACGTACCTGTTACGAAGTTACAGAGTTATTTTATATAGCTTTTGAAAGTAAAACTTACAAAAATTTTCGTCTTGGAATGAAAATCTAACTTCAAAATAGCTTATCAAAACTACATTTTGATGCAGTATTAAGATGTTTTAAACCAACAAAAACATCTTTGATAAATAGAATAATATATTGAAAGGATGGCTGAAAAATACTATTCGAGCAATCTTAATATTTAATTATGCTTTCTTATAATAATAAATGCCCGTTCCACGAATTGTCATTTATTTGAAAAGTGTCACCAGCCAGCTCGCGCGTTTATATTACAGTCAGTACTCGTTTACTAATCGCGCCTCCTTACAGTATATACATTAATATTTACTAGTGATGTGTCGGATATCCATATCCTTATCCGTATGCGCGGATACTCGTGGAAGAAGAAATATCCATATGCGTATTCGAATCAGTTACGCTTCGATGGATCTTCTACTGATCATTAATTTATAATAAATAGAATTTTATATCGATACCTCCCACGTAAGTTATTGTAAGCCACAAAATTGCCGTTAGCGTTTTTACTGAATACTACACGAATTTGCATTGCTTAATGCATTCAAAGTGAAAAAATACAAAAAATCTTTTTTTTTTCAAGGAAAGTTACAACAAAATACGCCTGAAAAAAGGCGTATTTTGTTGTAACTTTCAAACTAAAACTGAGTAAAAGTGCTCTACTGTAAAATTGTAATTTTGGGGTTACAACAACTTGCGTGGGAGGTATCGATATATGCCAATTAAATTATCAACAACACAAATGGAAAACCCACGCAATGCAAGTTGTACCATGTCTACGCAAAGAGCCAAGTGGCATCAGCTATCGTTTTAAGTAACACTAACTGTGTTTCTTGAAACGATTTAGTAGTAAGTTTGTAAGTAAGAATGTTTAGATCTGTATTCGCAGATAATAAATATAAATAGGTAATAAATAACATATGAACCGGATCTCAGACAATAACCAGTTATCCGTAACATTTAAAACGTCATAAATTTATATAAATTGAATCGTTTCTGTACATTTAGTACAGCAAGCAGTATAAGCGATCGTTACAAGAGCTAATACTGGGAGAATGGACCATTTGCGGTCGCGATAAATCTTAAACTATGATTCCGTGCTTACTTCCTAAGTCCATACGTTAAGCATCGTGTGGTCTTTATTGAAATACCGAGTGTTGTACTTCATTGTTCAACGTTCAATTAATTTTGTATGAAGTTATTACTTATTGTTAAATAGCTTTCGTTTCCGGCTTCGTTCGGTTCGTACATTGTTGTATGCTTGAAGTATGTTGAGGGATAAGATATTAATTTAATCTACTCTCTGCTTTTGCACGAATCGGTATTTCGACAGTGTTACATTCGTCATCGTTACGAACTGAGCTGTTGAGCAGTGTGGTTTGAAAATATAACTAGAAATTTGTTGCTGCTTCCCCAGCGTAAGAAAAGATTTCGAAAATTACGGTTTGATTTATTCTCTAAGATGTTTATAAAATTTCAATGTTGTATTTATTTATATCTAATCAAAAGTCTTAAAAAATAACTTTCAAGATTCTACCATAATTTCCATACAAACTCTTATCCTCTATTGTAATCCCTTACAGCTTTTGTTTCGCATAAAATGGTAACCTATGACTTTTTAAGCTCTAGACTATCTCTGTACCAAACTTCATTTAAATCAGTACATTTGTTTAGACGTGATTGCGTAACACACAGACAAAGTTACTTTCGAATTTATAATATTAGTTAGGATTAGAGATGTCACGAAATTGGAATTTAAAACGACACAGTTCTTGAGAATTATGTCGTTATATTAATAGAAGCAATGCTCGAATTACTCTAAAACATAATTTTTAAAACGTTGTAAAATTCTAAAACCATCAACCGTAACAAAAACTCGATTCAACCGGCGCTCTCGTCGAAATAAATCTTCAACGCTCTAGATGTTACGAATGACTCGCTTGCTCGATGCACCACGGCTTGAAAAATTTGCCTTCGAGCTATTGTTATTCGATTTTCAACTTAAAGGAATCGAGTAATGCATGAACGGTATTTCTAGAGCGATTTAGCTTTATATAATGTCGACATAATAAACGCAACATTTAATATTTTTAAACCGAGATTTCCTAGTGGTTAGAACACCTCGATTTCAACCGATGATCACGGGTTCAAACCCTGGCTAGCAGCGGTTAGTTTTCAAGTGTTTAATTTGTATTTAAATTCATCTTAAGCTCGGCGGTGAAGAAAAAAAAGAGGGAACCTGCATGTGCCGGGAGAAATTCTGACACATGTATATCTGCCAACCCGCAGTGGAGCAGCGCGGTGGATTAAGATCCAAACCTTTTCCTTAATAGGAGAGGAGGCCTCTACTCAGCATTGGGACATTTATAGACTTTACTTTGCTATATATTTTCAAGGCGATTTTTAAGCAAACAACGCATAATCACGGCAAGTATCTGGGTTTTATGTGAGTTTGCAATTTACCGTTTGCGTTATAATATTTAGAATGGACTAAATACAGCGTTATCTATTGCGAAACGGTTGTAATATACATGTATGGACGCTGATAAGCAATAATGTGTCGACCCACAAAAAGTCAGATTCGGAGATATTGATGCGTTTTTATACTGTGTTACGTGTTTAATATTATTAATAAAAATGAAGCCATACAAACTAAATAAGTACGGAAAAAAGTTTCCTAATTTAATGTTTCGAATTTCAAACGCGTTCCATATTTTGCAATTTATACAATAATCTGAAATATTTGAAAAACTTTTTATTAGATAACACAATAAATATATCAATCTGATTTTAATTCATTATACCGTTTATCGAAATAGAAAATAAAAGATGGATTTATACTACTTCAAACAAATATATTAAAAATAGGTTTGACATGTTTAGACGCCATTTTCTCAAAATGGCCGTGTGGCCTGACACAGTATATAGACAGCGTCCATTTATAGTTTGAGAACTCAAACTAGATCCTTTGATGTTATGTAAATAGGTAGCAAACGAGCAAGGCAGCAGAGCTTATAACATTACACCTAGCTTCTCAAACTATGTGTAATGTGCTAACCCCTACCCATAAACATTTACAGCACCAAAGAAGTCATAAATGTGTGGTGGGGTTTAAAGGGAATACGGGATGTACGGGACGGGAGTTATTTAAGGCGTCTTGTTCTCTCACTTACTTGCTATACTAATATATGGACGCTGTGGAGCAATACTATGTCAAGCCACACGGACTTCATTTCGAGAAAATGGTGTCTAAAGACGTCAAACATATTTTTTTTTTTGAAATAAAACTATTTTAAACGGATTTAAATCGCGTATATTAATTATTTTTATCATCCCGACGTTTCGAGCACTTTGCAGCGTTCGTGGTCACGGGTGAGTCTACCCGATTTAAATCCGTTTAAAATAGTTTTATTTCAATGAATAATAATCGCGAAAATCTAAGACAACGATGTATTTTTTTTAATAAACTTTTTTGAAGAAGTATAAATCTTTTCTTTTCTATTTTGATAAAACTTAAAGTGAATTAAAAAAAAAATTGGTATAGTAAAAACTTTTATCTATAAATACTGAACGCACTTGAAATTCGAAAAATTAAATCAAGAAAGTTTTTTTCCGTATTTATTTAGTTTAGATGAAATTATAATTTAAATAGATGACGCATTATTATAATACATCAAATATCCGAATATGCACGCTATGCTATAAGAAAAAAAACACCGAATTTGAATTTTTATGGATTGACTTGAATTATTTCTTATCAGCATACTGCTCGTATAGTGTGACAAAGACTATTTATAGCCAAATGATACTCTCACAGAGGATCGGCGTAAAGTATTATGTTTGCTGCGTTTTGGGCGGTGCGTAAAAGAGTCGGAATCCTACAGTACGTGTTAGGTTAGTCCCCTCCTCTATGAATCCTATACATGGATGCCAATTCACCTTAATCCCTTATTAATTTTACATTCTTTTGCTGATAACGATTTTGTAGCTCTTTTGGTTCTGCAAATGTTTATGGGTGACGGAGATAGTTTCTTGCTTGTTGCCAGATATTTTCATTAAGAAAATTATACTTTATTTTAATTTGATGAATAAAATGTATATACATAAAAACCAGAGATGGTCAATTGCAATTTAAATCTCTACTAAAGTAAACAGAAGCTCCATAAAATGTAATTTGAAATACGTTATTTCGAAACTGCGATGCAATTTTCTCTGTTAAATAGGAATGCAATTATCTTCTTGTTAATTATCGTAGACTTTGAATTTCCAATGAAAATTCTAAAAGAGATATTTCTGTGTATTATTTTACTTCGCTTTGGTATTTTTTAATTACTTTTAGGGTTCCGTAGGTCTAAAGAAGGGATCATAAATAAGTATAAGGTGAATAATTTAGAAAATTAAAAAAAAATAATTTCGTGATATAGAGATTATGGTGTTTTTATTGAGGCCTTCGCGTACTAGAAACAATTTACGAAGTACATTTTTGTTCGTCGAAATAAAACGTTTAGAATTGGAAACCGGAACCATGATATAGTACGCGGAGCCTTTGCTATCGCAATGCAATGCATTTTGATAATCGATTTGTTTCGTTTTAGTACAAAAATCAGAAATCAACTGTAAGAAAACTGAAAAAGGAGCACCAACTTTAAAAGGAAAATACGTCATTTCTTTTTTTTTAATTGTATAACGACCACGGCAAACAATTTAATATAATAGGTTATATAAGGTTTTACATATTTATCATTTACACGAATTTTATAGTAACTTTACACCCAACTTCTAAACAAACTCTTAAACTATTAGGTAATTTACAAATTATTCTTTCATTACTATATGCAGTACATTCAATAAGGAGATGTGAGACAGTTAAATTCTGTTCAAAACTTGAATTTAATCCAATCCGCAATCGAGCAATTATGACTTGATTCTTTCTACAGCCAAATGAAATAGGTTTGTCAAAAATTGAGTCTCTTATGTTTCGTTTACTTGAGACATACTTATTCCAGTTATTTTGATTTTAAAACTAAACTATTGAAGTGATTTTGATTAAAATTTCTATAAGACCAATCTAAAAATAGAGCCTTAAAAACAAAATACTAATTAAATAAACAGCCAAGCAGTTTTCATAAAAAAAAACCTTCACTACGAATTGAGAACATTTTTGGAAGTCGTTTAAAATATTATCTACGTATTATGTCGCTATTACTTTCTTCTAATAGTAATTTATAAAATGTATCACGTTTCGATAGCCTCAGCTCAACGTAATTAGCCTCCTGTATCGCATAACGCGCTCGAGGAATTAATAGTAGTGCTTAGAAAACTGTCTCGAATAACGGTTTTATTTTTTTACGGCCAAAAGTACCTTATTGTGCAGGCATATCCATTAGACATAAATGCGTCTAAACTAAATAATTTGGACACTTAAAGGATTTCGTGTGTGAATTATATATTTGGAAAATTAAAGAAAAAAATATCGTCATAATATTGAGATATTTATTATACGAGATATATTGTTTTAGCGATAAGTCAAGTTTAGTTACTATCTGTCATACTACAAAAGACGCATTAAAACCATGTTGAACACGTGTCTAGCTAAACAGTGTTTAAGATTTAAACATTGCTTAAAATATTATCTAAATTGCTTAACAGCGAAAAAACTCATAAAAAAACTTATTGATAAAATGTTATACGTTACATTTGATAGCAAAAATAGGTTTTAAACTCACTTAAACCTATATTAATCTATGTCTAAAGCATGTTTAACTCAAAACTGTCTTAGACGCGCGTTTAACGTCTGTTTAAATCTTTTGTAGTAAGGCAGTATGTAATTAATATTTACAAAAAATTGTTCAATAAGACGTTTTCATGAACTAACAAATATTTTTTATTATAATTGTAATTAATGCAGGAAATTATAGAGTACCTTAAAAGAAATTTTTGCCATAAAATAAGAAGGGAATGAAATAAAAGAACTAGTACATTTTATTTTTTAGTTTTATTGTTATCTGTGCTAAGATGGCAAATTATCAATCATTTTGGGAGTGATAAGTAGAATATGAGTGTTTCTTAGACATACACAAATAATTAGATACTTAATAGGATATTGAATATATAAAAAACCAACTTGTTATTTCGGCGCTGATAAGCAATATTGTGTCAGGCCACACGAACTTCATTTTGAGAAAATGGCGTTTCAAGATGCCAAATTACATTTATATATTTTTATATTTAATAAATTCGTTTGAATAAGTATTTATTCATATTATCTTTTCTTTTTTGATAAAATGTATGTATATGTAATAAATTAAAAGCAGGTTGATATATTTAATACTTTATATTGTCTAATAAATAGTTTTTTTTTTAAATATATGAGATTATTGTATAAATTACGAAATATCGAACGATCTTGTAATTCGAAACAATTAATTAAGAAACTTTTTTCCGTACTTATTGAGTTTATATGACTTCATTTTTATTGAATAATGTTAAAAAGGTGTTGCAGTATTAAAAAACTACAGGTGACCGAAGGGCTGGCGGCTACCTTGGCCAGCATATACATAAGTCTGGCCATACAAAGGGGTAATGTTGCCACTGTTTTGGGCTCCTTGCCTCACTGTGACATCGATAGTTACTTAAGTTTAATATAGTTATTTTTTATTTATCTTTCTTTTTAATTTTAATAGAATGATTTGTTTTTGTTAAAAATTAATTAATTAAATTGAGTAATGATCGTATCAAAATATATCAATATCTCCGAATTTCACCCTTTGTGTGTTGACACATTATTGCTTATCAGCATCCATTTAATCTGTTATCAAAGTATCGACAGACTAAGTATCGTTTACGCGAACAAGAATCCTAATTAAAGCCGAGCCGGCTGCCAAATTTGAATAAACGAAATTTAATTAAATCAAACCATCCGGGATTCCGTATCGATTGCCTTTCTTACGATACCGTCGGCTTATTGTTCTTTTCGAAATGCTCGGTTTTTACACAGCTGTTGTGAAAAGATGGTAAAAAAAAGTCAAGTGCAAATATTCCGAACCTTATATTCGTTTGAGAATACCTGCTAGGGGAATTTTATTTTTTTACGTGTAATTTTGGTTAATTTTTTTTTTATTATATTGAGATTTAGTAGCAATGAAAAAAATAATATCAGTTTCAGTGCCAGGAAAGATTTGATTATTTGTTTGATTGTTTGCATTGAATGGGTTTCGAAACTATTCGATGGATTTGAAAAATTCTTTTGCGTTGGTTACCTCATTTTTTGAGGAAGGTTAGGTTAGGTTATATTACATCACCCTACAGCTCATAGAAGCGAAACAGTTACTATAAACGAGAGAGAAACCGCGATCGGTAACTAGTTTTGAAAATACTTTAATAATTTCTATGTAGTATGTAATTAGCACAAGTAGCTTTTAAAAAATACTCATGACAGACATAGAAATGAGGAAGGGTTTTTTTTGTTACTTCCCATCTAACTAAGGAAAAAACTAGAAGCTGAACTTAGACTTCACCACATTAGTCTAATATGGATTGGCAAATGTATGTGTTAGAATTTATTCAGATACGAGTAGGTTTTCTTACGATGTTTTCCTTCATCTCGGTTCTAAATACTTCTAAAGAAAGTAAAGTAAGGTAACAGACTGTAAATGTCCCACTGTCTCCTCTACTATTAAGAAGAAAACCTAAACCAGGAGCTTAATCCATCACGTTGGTCCTGTTCGAGCCGGATACACATGTGTCAGAATGTCTCCTGGAACATGCAGGTTTTATCACGATGTTTACCTTCACCACCGAGCACGAGAGGAAATGAAACACAAATTTATCACTTAGAAACTCAGCGGTGTTAGCCAGGGTTTGAATCCGCAATCATCGGTTAAGATCGACATGTTCTAACCACTAGACCATCTCGGCTCCTAAATACTTCTATAACAGTATATATAATTATACACTAACGTTAAATAAGCAGCACGTTGGAGATAACATAATAAACAGAACGGCTTCGGAGTAAGTATCGTGAAATGGTTTAATTACGTTAATAAATCATTCTGTATCGTTATCGCGGATGAGGTCGCTGTTATTCAGTCGGGAAGGTAATGGAAGATGATATTTGGGGGTAATTTATATCGTATTTACCTATGTGTTTCTTTATTTAACTTAGCACGTTATTATTTTTTTATTTATCGATTATATATAAGGCTTAAAGATGATACCGACTTCGAGAGCAAAATGCATAATTACGTTTACATGAATGACATATTTATTTCAATGATTTTGATTTAAAATTAAACCATTGAAATGATTTTGATGAAAATTGTGTGGGACCAATCGGACAGAATACTTTCATAAACGAAAGAAAAAGTGTTAAATTCAAATTCGAAATATATTTTATTCAAATAGGCTTTTTAAAGCATCTTCCAATCGTCAAGTTACAGGTCCATTGGTTATAGATTTCTTTTTAAGTTACCACCGTTTCGGAATGTAGTTTCTACCGAGAAGAACCGAATCGGTAAATTTACAAGTAAATGGAGTAAATATTTAAAAACTTATTACTTTTAATTTTTTATCCGATAAATGATAATCCTCCTAAGGTTGTGGAAGAAATCGCTGCTAAGTGATAAGGCCGCCTTATTGTACAAACGTAATTAATTATATTTCTTTTACTGATGTATTTTACTTGTTTATATTGTGTAGTGTAATAAAAGAATAATCTTCCCTTTTTTTGAAGTCGGTTAGAATAATACATAAGTTTGTAGATAGTAGCCATAAATAAACCGTTTGTCTTTAATGCTAAAAATTTAATATTCTAAACTTTTCAAGTGATAACGACTTTCGTGATTATTAGAATCGCTGTATTGTATAAAGTATTGGATTGAACATGATAACAATGTTATCTTTTTATTTACCTTAAACTATACAAGTTCTATAATAAAAGTAAAAAAAAAATAATTTGACATAAAATCAAAGAAATATAAAAGACAGACACATTGGCGCAGTAGTCACAGCAACTGACTGAAGCGCTAACGGTCGCATTTCGATCAGTTCGATCCCCGCTCATGGCAAACGTCTGTATGGGCCATTTGGATATCTGGATATTTGTCGTGGTCTGGGTGTTTGTGTTAGTGTTGACTGTGTTACTGGACCCCCAACACAAGACCTTGTGATCTTAATGAGGGCCGCTTAGTGTGATTCGTTTATTTATTTATTATTTATTTAAAAAATAAACATTTCTTTTTTATTTTTGCTGTTTCGTATCTGTCACTTTGAGCTTGTTTTTAATTTTCTTTGTGGTTAAAATGACGCTTGTACCGTGGAAGATGGGGAGGTCACTTGTATGGGATACTACCTGTGTCACTACATTGGCCGCATCACATATACGAGGGAGTTCTCTAACGGTGGGAGCTGCAGCATCCAATACTGAAAATGACAAGCGACGCTAATACGAAATCTGAAAGGAGTTTTGTATTTGTATCATTTGCCGTTAAAACCATGGGGCGAGGAAGCAGCAAAGATTTTCAAAGAGCTGTTTTTCCGCCTCGTCGAAACTACAGGTGACTGAAGGACTGGCCAGCAAATCAGTCTGGCCATTCAAAGAGATTTAGCCGCCACTCTTATTTACATGTAGTAGTAGTATTACTAACTATAGTTACTTAGGCTTAATATAGTTATTTTTAATTAATCTTTTTATTTTTAATAGAATTATTTATTTGTAAATACTTAAAGTTGTAAATAAATTTTCTTTTTTCTATTGAGACAAATGAAACAAAAACGAAATCGAATCGGTCATGAATTGCGAGAGTCGCAAATCAAGAAGAGTACGTCAATTGATTTTATATAGAAAGGAGATTATTTTAAATGTTGGATTGTGTGGTTGTACATATTTTAATATGGCCGTCACAGGCGCGACGTTTCGATTGAATTTAACTACGTTTTTCAGCGAAACAAGTATGAATATACTGTCTATTATAATTCAATATAAAGCAATATTAATAATTATCTTTTTCTATATCGAATAAGAAAGATTCAATTTTTTAAAAGCAAAAATGTACAAAAATTAAACATTAAGATACATTTTATATTTTTACTTAAAAATGAGATATTTCCACTGATATCCAGTAAGTTTATTTAATGAAAATGGAGCCTTTAGGCTGCAATTACTTAAAATATAGCACGCTGAAGTGAAATCTGGTTAAAATTAGGTTAATGGCGTGGTTTGGGTTTGCCAAAGTTATCTAAAATATAAACTTACCTTGTAATTTATTTAATAAATGCAAAACCATTTACGTAAATCCCTTTGGTAAGATATTTTGCATAGATTAGTACGGTTTGTATACTAACCAGTAGCCTAGCCGTCTTTGCTTGAATCTGCTCAATAAATTGTATGTATTCAAATTTTGAAATAATAAGGCTAGCCATAAGGCTGTACATATATTAAAAGTATGTTTTTTTACCCGACTGCACGCAAGTGAGGGTAATGTATTTATCAGTCTATGTATGTATGTGGGTTGTACCTTTGTGGCACTATTTAGACCAAACACGTGAGCCAATTTTGATAAATGAAGAAATATGTACGTACAGTGTCGATATTTATATTCTTAGTTTTGTGATGATCGTGATGGTCTATTTTGAATCAAAATCAAAATATTTTTATTCAAAATAGGAATTTACATTTTCTTTTTGAACGTCAAGAAAATGAATTTACCACGGTTTCGGAAAAGTATAACCTCGGGCCTGAGAAGAAACCGCGAAAGAAACTCAGCGGGACTTTTTTTTTGTTAGTTTTTTTTTAACAACGTCAAGATTGGTTACAATACGTAAAATATATTGAGCCATCCTGGAAGCGATCGCATTATTCCCAAGGTGTGTCATCATCTATGAAATCTTTAATATTATAATAACCTCTAACACACAAACGTTTCTTTACATTTTTTTTTTAACTTTGCTATAGAAGCATTTTGAACGTTTTCTGGGATCCTGTTGTAAAATCTTAGACATCTCCCAACAAAAGAATTACTTACTTACTGAACTTATAGTATTAATAAGATGTAGAGGCGGCGTACTTGGTTTTGCGCGTGGGCGTGTGTATGGCTAGCAGCGGGCTTGGCAATCTATATCTATACTAATAAATAAAATTGAAGCATCTATTTGTAATTTCATTTTAACAACTTTAAACTAAATGCATATGAATACTTTTGACAGACACGTTGGCGCAGTGGTCACTGCAACTGACTCAATCGCTAACGGTCGCGGGTTCGATCCCCGCTCACGGCAAATGTCTGTATTGGCCATACGGATGTTAGTCATGGGTGTTTGTGTTAGTGTTGTGTGTTTCCGGACCCCCGACACAAGGTCACGCAATCTTAATGGCGGCCGTTGAGTGTGATGCGTTTATTATTATTTATAATACTCGGTATACTCTGAAACGGCTAAAGAGATTTTGACGGGACTTTGACTCACAGATAGCTAATGTTATAAGGAGTAACTCAGGCTATTTTTTTATTAAAAAAAATAAAATAAAAAACTTACGCGAAAACAAAATTTAAACCAATGAAATATTAAACATATCCGATAGAAATGGGGAAGGTAAGCATTACCTAACGCGGGTGAAGCCGCACGGTACAGCTAGTAATGATATAAACATACTGCTGAAAGGTTTTATTTTATAAACAACGAGGTGGATGCCGGAACTTCGTCCGCGTAAAAACGTTCTAGCCCTATTTTAGCCTTCATAATTTTTGGAACTTAGTTCAAATAAATCTCTACCTCTAGTAGTTTAGGCGTAACAATTTTAGTACTTAAGTATATTTTGTTAGAATATTAGTACCTAGATGTATTTTCTAGATATGTACATACAAAATTTTAGGTCATAATAGTTTAATTTTTATTCCAAAGTCGAACAACACAGCATGTTAACAGAGGAAGTAATTCACCTAACGTAATAATAGTTAAAGGCACACGGTATTAATCCTCATTACCATGGTTAGTAGTGCATTAACAATGGCATGTAATAGAATGCAATTTTTAAAGTATTATTTCGAAATACTATGCCGTTATATGAATAAGATTAGTTTTATTTTGTGTCAGAATGTATTCTGATGTAAAGAATGAAAGTGTCCAATTGATGTTTTTTTTTATTAGACTCGAGTATGGATTAACAAGATATGATAAATAAAATAATGGTATACATAAGTATAATATTTTATTATTTAAATACAATTTATAAGACTTTTGGAAATTGAAATAAAAATTTGTTGAAATATCATTATTTCAAAACTTTTTTACTATATTAACTTTTGAAGTATATAAGTTTTTAACTTAACTGTCTACTTTTTATACGGCATTTTTTTTTTGTTTTTTCTCGACGAAGACCGGTTGGCGCAGTGATCACTGCAACAAACCGACCTCAAATGTCGCGGATTTAACCCCCAATCATACACCTGTAGAGGCCGTGGATAGATGTGTCGTTTGTGTTTGTGCTGTATGCATTTCCGAACTCCGGACATATAATCGCTTGATCATAATGGATGGGATTAGTGTAATGCGTTTACGTTAACTTCAAAAGTTTTCTTAATATTTTCATTGATTCGTGAGTAAAGTAACAGCTTGTAAATGTATCACTGCTGGCCTCTTCTACTATTGAGAAGTGTTAATTTACCACACTGCTCCACTGCGAGTTAGCGGATATTCATGTGTCCGAATTTCTCCCGACACATGCAGGTTTTTCTTATGTCATCACTGGAGTTCTAATCTCTATAGTCTATATTTCTTTACTTGTATTATTTATCAGACAAATGTGGCGTATTTCTAGGAACTTTAAGATTTAGAAAGGAAATTATCGACTGAATTATTGAACTGAACCGTTTTTTACAATGAAAAATTATAATGAAAAAAATTGTTCGTAAATTCGTGATTATCGTTGGGGTATTGTTACCAAAAAAAAAGACAAGAAAAAAAAAGAGACCATAGTTTACTTGTAATTATGAATATATTTATGTGAGCGAGGATGAGTAATGTAGAGAGAGGGAGGGTGCGTACTGCCCATGTATAAAAGTAACGAACTAATCAACGAGGTACCAAAGACAAAATACATACATATATTTATTTTTATGATATATATATATATATTCTTAACAGTTACCTCACGATGTTTTCCTTAAACGCCGAGAGATTAATTTAAACATTTAATTTAGCACTTGTAAACTGAGCGATGATATTCGGGGTTTGAACATGCGAGTGATCGGCGTGTTCTACTCCATCTCGGCTATTTATTGATTGCTTAGCATGAAATACATAGATACAAACTTAATAGCTTGTTATTTTTGCATACTAAAATGTATGTCAGTCAAGAGAATGCAATTATGAAACGCAAGGTATATATGTATTTGAACAGATTTCCGCATACCGGAGATAGGATAAATAAGGAGAAATATAAAATCGTACAGTATTACAAAGAGAACATGTAATTCGAAAACTTCAATAGTTTTGTCTCTGAGTAGAGTTACTGGTTGATTCACATTAAAATTAAAAATACATAAAAATCGTTGTGTGTATATTCTCTATGGACTTCAAAACGGCTGGAGATATTTTGATGAAATTTAAAAGGCAACCTTCAAACTAGACCAGTAGACGATTTTGTGAAGTTTACTAGCGATCGTATCAACAGATTTTTTTTTATTTTTGGCAAGCGAATCGCTATTTAAAACTATAATTGATATCTATTTTAAATTATGATTGCTAAGTGTTTGAAAAAACTTATTTTAATAAAAATATAATTTGAATTATACATAATTATGCTCACCCAGCACGAAAACAAAAATTAAAAATAGAATAGAAGAATTTTAGCAACTATATTTAAGATATGTAAACCTATAACATTATTTATTAAAATATATACTTTTCTAACACTAATAAATAATTCCAACATCATAAAACACATTTCTTTATCAAACTTTAACACAAATTCATTGTACCTATTAAATTAAACTGCAAAATTGACTCAACCCGAAACTGCTTATGCCAGCCTTAGTATGCCGCGTGTGGAACCGAAACGATGTGGCAATCTATGTCTGACTTTATGAACAATGGTGTGCACTGTCAGAGGATAAAGTTGGGTTTACAAGGGTGACATATATAGAGTTTAATGTTGAGTTACGTGTACGTGAAGCTTATGTTTACGCCTTTGATATTTTATATGAAATGGAGGCTATTATTTTGTTTGTTTCGTTTTTACGTTGTCAAGCTTTTGAGGACTTTTGGCCGAGGAAAATGCGTTTTTCAACTGACTTCGAAAGGTTCTTCAGTTTTTTATACGTTTTAATATTTGTCAGAGCTCTTTTATTTCCAGATTAGTCGAATAGAATTTGCATCAAAATCGATTTGTCAGTTTGGTTTTTAAATAATTTTTTTATGTTTGGGTTTTAAATTTACGTAAGGATATAGTGAGCCTCTCTGTTGAGCGTACTATTGAGATAGCCTGTGCTGAGCTTGAGCGCGTTATTGTTGTAAGCATATACAGTCCCCCAGATACGTTATATGAATTATTCGAAAATGTATTAGAAAAATTATTATTAAAATTATCTGAGTCTAATAAATATATTATGATATGTGGTGACTTCAATATTAATTTATTAGAGCATTCCACCATAACTATTAGATTTAGATCCTTGTTAAATTCATATAACTTAACTAACTTATTCTTAGAGCCAACAAGAGTTACTTCTACCTCAGCCAAGTGTATTGACAATATATTTTCTAATTTTAAACCATTATCAAATTCAATTATAACTAATTTGAGTTCAGACCACTTTGGCCAGTTAGTTTCTTTTAATTTAGAGTAGAGACTATTAAGAAAACTAATAATAAAAAGTTTGAGTTTGTTCCTGTTACCACTAATCGAATGGAGAAGTTTAGAAGTAACATTATAGCAAAACTCACTAATTTTACTTTTAATAATAAAAATAAAAACCCAAATATTTTATATAATAGATTATTTAAATTAATTAAAACTGAGTTTAGTGCTGTATTTACTTCTAAATCAGTCAATTCAGGAGGTTTCTTGTCATTTAATGATTGGGCAACCGTTGGTATTCATAAGAGTAGGCAAAGATTGTATGATCTTTATAGTGAAAGATCATATAATCACAGTAAACCATTCCTCACATATGTTCGTAGCTACTCTAAACTTTTTAAGCAAGTTTGTTATGTGGCAAAGTCCTTATATATTAAAAAAAAAACTTATAGATGCTCCAGATAAAATAATAATAATGACATAGAATATTGTAAATTGGGAAACTGGAAAAGTAAAGGATCGCAACTTCGACTACAATCTCAATGTTGATAATCACAATATTAATTCAGACCAGGAGGTTGCGACTGCCTTTGAAAATTTCTTTTCAAACATTCCAGTTTCTACAACGAACTCCTTAATCTCCTGAACCAGCGTTGCTGAATCATTATTAAAAGAAAACGTTGATAGTTGTAACATAAATTTTAATTTTACTTCTGTAAACCCCAAAGTTATAATAAAGACGTTTAAATCATTAGACATAAAGAAAACTGCCGATCTTTGGGGTATGTCAGTAAAAGTAGTGAATTCTATAATTGACACGATTGCACCTCATCTTACAATTATATTTAACAAATGCGTTGAATATGGCGTGTTTCCTGACCTGATGAAACATAGTAAAATTATACCTATATTTAAATCGGGAAGAACTTCAGACCCTAATAACTTTAGGCCAATTTCTGTACTGCCAACTCTTAGTAAAATTTTTGAAAAAATCATACTTAACCAAATGTTGTCTCATTTTACTAATAACAAGCTACTACATGACAAACAATTTGGTTTTACTAAGGGTCGGTCGACAACAGATGCAGGTGTTGAACTAATTAAGAATATATTTGAGGCCTGGGAGGAGTCACATAATGCTCTTGGTATTTTTTGTGACTTATCTAAGGCCTTCGATTGTGTTCAACACTCAACACTGGTCAGCAAACTACGCCATTATGGTATCAGAGGAACCGCACTCGACCTTCTAATGTCATATTTAAGTAAAAGAATTCAGAAGGTCGACGTCAACGGCAAGAGATCTCCTGGGGCTATACTAAATATGGGAGTCCCTCAAGGTTCTATTCTCGGGCCATTTCTTTTTCTCATTTACATAAATGATCTGCCCTATCTTATACAAAAGAAACATAAGATTGTATTGTTTGCTGATGACACTTCACTGTTATTTAAAGTGAGACGTAACTCATCTACATATGACGAAGTAAACAATGCTCTCTCTGATGTTGTACATTGGTTTAGTATTAATAATTTAATGTTAAATTGTAATAAAACTAAATGTATAAATTTTACAACGCCCAATGTTAAAAATGTACAAGCCTCCGTATTTATAAATGGAGAAACGTTGGAACCGGTGGAAACTACAGTATTTCTTGGTATCACTGTGGATTCCAAACTACAATGGGGCCCCCATATTGAAAGGTGAGCGAATAGACTTAGCTCTGCAGTTTTTGCCATTAAAAAGATTAGAAAATTAACAGATGTTGAAACGGCACGCTTAGTTTACTTTAGCTATTTTCATAGTATCATGTCATATGGCATACTACTATGGGGACATGCCGCCGATATTAATACAATTGGCCTTAAAGAACCTTGGCCATAAAGAATCTTTAAGACAAAAATTTAAAGAAATTAACATATTGACTGTTACTTCTCAATTCATTCTTGAAAATGTAATGTATGTACATAGAAACATTGACTCATTTAAAAAAAATTGTGATATCCATCATATCAATACGAGAAACAAGAACAAACTCATTGTGCCTGCTACTCGACTACGTCGAGTAAGTAATTCTTTTGTTGGGAGATGTATACGATTTTACAACAGGATCCCAGAAAACGTTCAAAATGCTTCTATAGCAAAGTTCAAAAAAATTGTAAAGAAACGTTTGTGTGTTAGAGGTTATTATAATATTAAAGATTTCATAGATGATGACACACCTTGGGAATAATGCGATCGCTTCCAGGCTGTCTCAATATATTTTACATACTGTAACCAATCTTGACGTTGTTAAAAAAAAAAAAAAACTAACAAAAAAAAAGTCCCGCTGAGTTTCTTTCGCGGTTTCTTCTCAGGCCTGAGGTTATACTTTTCCGAAACCGTGGTAGATTCATTTTCTCGACGTTCAAAAAGAGAATGTAAATTCCTATTTTGAATAAAAATATTTTGATTTTGATTTTTGATTTTTTAAATAAAAATAATTGGAATAAATAAAATTTTGATTTTTTCTTCTCGTTACCAGTTTTAAATTTAATTACTTTAACTTATTTTCTGTATGATAACAGATTAAGGTTTCATATATGATCACAATTCGACATATTTGGTATTCGACATTTAGGCAGACGACAGAACTAGTACAGCATTAATACTACTACAACTAACATACACTTTACGAAAAAATTGTCATGAGCGGAGATGGAACCCGCGACTCCTAACATTTCTATATAAATAAAATTGTATGTTTGTCCTCTATGCGTTCCGAAACCATTGATCGGATTATGATAAAACTTTCGTAGGGTATTCTGGGAACGTCAAAGAAAGTTTCTGGCCCAAAAAATCCACATACTTTAGGTGGCAGGCAGGTCGGTAACAAAATTAATTACTATTTCAATTTTCAATACCAACTTAAACAATTAAAAAGAAAAATTTCAAAATTCCCTCTTAAGAAAATTTATTAGACATATGGTAGCTTCTGTAACCAATTATCTTTTTTTTTTCAATGATTCAATGTGGAATTTTTTTTAGCATTTTGGATTCTACATTAAATGCGCCAATTTTTGAGATAACTTGCAGATTCTTTGTAGTACATTTTTTAGTGTGAGTTCTCAAAGTATAGTGATGCAAAAGACAAAAACCTTTAAATTGAATTTCAAGTGACTTTTTTTCGCACATGATAGACTTAGAGCCCTGAAATTTTATTTATTTAATAAATACTTTATTCTGCTTTAAGAAACAGTTACAACGATTGAGAAAGTTTTATATTTGTAGCCATGGCAGTCAAAAAACCTACTAAAGAAGTAATTTTTCGTACTTTTCACATAATGGCTCCTATCTCAGAAACCAAGGGACTTTTACGAAAACGATTTTTTGTCTACAGACTCGTTATGACCAGGTCTGTATCCCATTTCAATTTAATCGTTGACTTTCGGGACACCCTGTATACATAAATAAAATAGATGAACTTAAATATTTACGAATCATACTTATTTATGTATGAATCATGTCTGTGCGGAATGGTGGCAAGAACGCTAGCAGCATTTCCGTTTTGAATTGTAATTTCAGTTTTCTGTCGAATGTGATGCGTTTACTATTATTATCTGCGCCACCATCACCGGTGATGACAATATATTATATAGTAAGTTTAAGAAATTATCGAACTAAACAATGACAGTGAATTCTATCAACTTTAATGCTATTTTATTAACACATTCTTGTATCTTATTCCACACGAACAGGATCACGTGCACAACAATGTTTTTCGCACACCAACTTTTAAATTATGTAAATATTCCACCCTCCTTCACGCAACTTATCTAAATATTTATAGAAAACAAAATCCTATTTATACGAAACTTACAAAACAACATGTAAATAGTACACATTTAAATATAGAATAACTAGACGGTTCCCGCGACTTCGTCTGCATGGAATTTGCTTCTATTTCAACGCCTTGCAGCTCTCTTTTCGCATTAGAAAGTGGCCTGTCTTCTCAGACTTTCTCTGTATATTAACCCTTAATAGCCTGATTTACGAGAGTATTTTGTTTTTAAATATTACTGTGTTTGCTTGAAGGTTTAGCTAAAGGGAAAAATAGTTAAAAAAAATCACAATATTCATTTTACATATTTAAAAAAAAACAGGTATCAATTGATACTTCATTCGTTAAGGCCATAAAGAAATCAGATATACCTAGGCATGAAATAATGCGAAGCATTAGTTGTTTTTACTATTGCATAACGACACTTTACACTGTTTACAGAACCAAGAGGTAAGTTTCCTACAATTATTAAATTTACGCACAGTAAAATACGTACAGCCAACCTATAAAAAAATTAATAGCAATGTGAAAATTCGGTTTAAAAGATTGGTATTAAAATTGATACTCTACGTTATTAAGGGTTAAATCGGTTCAGTAGTTTGGGCGAAATTAACAGGATATAAATGTTAGAGAAATCAGCAAGCTTGAACCCTCCCACATTATTTTCCTTATTGTCTATTGAACATTTATTATAATTAAGCTGACAACGCAGTTGGGTTTTCTCCGGTGTGACCAATGTGAGCGGTGATGATCATTTAGCATCAGGCGCTGTCAGCTTTTTTAATAAAAAAAAAATATTTATACTAAGTTGATACGTTTTAATTATTACGTTATTTATCAAAATACGGCTAACTTTAACTCTGCGGTTTGATTCTACTTGTTAACTATCTGTACTAATATTATAAAGAGGAAAAATATGTTTGTTAGTTTGTACGTCGTAATCTCTGAAACCATTGATCTAATTTACGAAAAAGTTTCTGCGTTCGAAAGCCTGTTTATTGAGGCTATAGGCTGTATTACATCACGCTACGATTCATACGAGCGAATCAGGAACCATAAACTCGAATAAAACCGGAAGTGTCAGCTATATACCTACTTATAGAAGCGCTTGGATGCGAAAGATAAAAAGCAAATACCAATTTATATCCACGAAACTAAATTCTATCGATCTTTATATTCGTTGGGTTATGTTTAAACAGATTCGAATAATACATAAGGTACATAAGGTTGCTCGATTGCTTTTCCAATGAATAAATTTTCAATTGAACACGGCAGGACTAACTTTCTGCGTCTGCGGTCGGGTTCAAGTAATGTGGCTGGAACATCACATGGTAAGTTTATATGGACAGTATTATGCAATACTTTACAAGGGAAGATTTTTTGGTTCGTTTTTTTTTTGTCTCTTGGCCATGAAACAGCGTCTATACTATTTTCTTAGCTTTTCGCGATTAGTAAGAATAACATTATATAGCTATATAATTTATTTTTCTTTTTTCTTTGTTTTATTTAGTAGACAAATATGACGTACTTCGAATACGCATAAGAGTTAGAGATGAGAAATTATCGATCGAATGGTTGAACTGAATCATTTTTTTATCTTCTGTTTCTTTCCGGGTATTCTCACCAAATAAGTCACGTAAAGAAAAACAGACTATAGATCCATTCTAAGCTCATGGATTTTGGCACACAGAGTGCCGACCATTTCGGGCGACGTTGCATAGCAACCAGCTAGTGACTATTTTCTATTTTTCGTTTCATGTTCGAACAATTGTTTTCATTATAATTTTGTAATAGAAAAAAATATTCAGTTCATCATAAAATCGATAATTTCTTATCGAAAAAAGTTTCTTATTTAATGTTTCGAATTTCAAGTGCGTTCCAAATTTTGCAAAATGCAATAATCTCATATATTTGAAAAAAATATTATTAAATAAAAATTTTTAGTGCACTGATCTGCTTGTAATTCATTATAACTATTATCAAAATAAAACAGAAAAAATGGTTATATACTTCTTAGAAAATAATATTATGAATAGGTTGGATATCTTTAGACGCCATTTTCTTAAAGTAAAGTGTGGCTTGACACAGTATTGCTTATCAGCGTCCATATTGCCTTATCTTTTTAATAGTTTTATCTAAGGGCACAAACATAACCATGATGATACAAGAAGACGTTAAAAGTATGACGTCACGTAAAAATCTACAAAAAATCACAACGCAACGCAATATATTTCAGTGCGAGCCAAAAAAAAACCAAGTTAAAATTCTCGAATTACCAATTCAAACGAACAGACTCTACTCTAAATTTTAGTAGATAATTTCCAATATGCCGAAATTGTATGAACCGAAATAAACACGAATTTAAACATGATTACTAGTAAATGTTGTCAGCGCATATTTGGAATAGAACATTGTTCACGGGAATTCGGTGTTAGTTTGCGAATCCCAATGATAACAGTATTGGCAATAGTCCGGGGATATTGCTAGCGCTGTAATTTGGTTACATATTATCGATAATCAGTTGTTTATGAGCTTCTTAATTGGCTATTTGAAAGAGATAATGGTGTTATTAATACTGTTTTATTGTGTACTAGCTGTGCCTCGCGGTTTCTAACACGTTAATTTGAGGAAAAATTATATTTGTATAATGTTTAACTTCCCTAATTGCAACAGATATTGTTCACTATTTCAATGTTGTTTTGTTTATTTACTTTTATTCTTTTTATTTATTAATTTTATTTTAAAAGATTTTATAATACTACTAACAACTAATACTACTAAACTAATAACAGACAGACAGACAAAAATAAAAAAAAAAACATTTAAGGTTAACGTAACGTAACGTAACGGTTAACATTTATGATTTAAGTACTATATATATATAAAAAAGCTGTTAATTTGATATTACAAACAGTATATGTCTTAATATAGTCGTTGCTTTCACTTTTAAAATGATGTTTGATTATTTTTCGACAGTATTTGAAGAGAATTACTCTCGTAAAGCGATGACAAAAAACTTATGTAATTTTTTATGTAAGTCTCAGAGCAAAAATTGTAAGTGTAATTCCTTAGAGAGATTGATTACGACTATACAAAATTTAAAACATTCGAATGAAATATTCTCTGAGGAAAACGTGCTACAGACACTCAGACTGAGGTAGTTCCATAAGTGTCTCTTTTAACTGAAGTAGACTAAAAAAACATCCATTCTAGAATCGGGGATTTTTTTAAGCCAAAACAAATATGACGATTAATCATGATCTAATTAACCTCATTAAATAAACATTAATTGATAACATACGCAAGCCTTAAGATATTATGACATAATATATTTTATAGTACTGATAAGAGAAGAAATAACCGCTTATCAGTCATAAATTTCATTCAGATGAATATACTCGGGGAAGAACATCGGTCAGCAGCTCAGGAATGGAAGTCCCGTTTATGAGGATCGTGTATATATACTGATTCTGAGGGGATGAATGTATTATTTACTACGCAGATTTCGAAGATTCTTCTACTCTTTATAAATCTTCTATTAAAAGGTAAGATTTTATTTTTAAATTTGTTTTAAGTATAACCTATCCTATATTACCTATATTATATATCGAGTTTCGTTGATGGTTCTTCTCGGTATAATCTACATTCCGAACCCGTAGTAACTTTGCATTAATTTAAATATTTTTTGTTTGTTTTGACGATTCTAAAGTGCTTGCAAAAGTCTGCTTCGATAAAGTATATTTTGATTTTAAAATAACAAACCAAATAATTTTATTTAATAATTAATATGCTAGTATAAAATACGAATCTATTAAAATATCTCTTTAATCTGCATAAAAATCTTGGCACAAAGGACCAATCATGGTACTTAATTTTTTTTAGGTTTACTTTTTGTTTACTTTGTCCAACGAACAGTGTCCCTGAGAGATTTAGTTACAATTAGGATAGTTGTATAAATTTTATATGTTTCCAGGCAAAATGCAGATGCTTTACACTCTTCCCGCGGTTTTCCTTATCGTCGCGGTCGCGGCACAAGACCAACTGCAACCCGATGTACTCGTCGACCCGTAAGTTGTTACAAATCATTAGCATTATATATATATTTTTTATTTTAATTGTACTTAAAATTATATATAGTATTAAAAATAGAATGTATAAGTGACTATTCTCAAAAGAATATATGCGTGTATGTATCAAATATATGGTAGTGTGTATAATGTTTTTTTTATTGATTTATCAATTCATCATCATTCATCATAATTAAAAAAATATATTAGCATTTTGCACTCCTTTTGTATATAAACCACAAGTGTGAATACTTTCATACTCCACCGTCCACGAAATTTTCGTAAAAATAGATCTATAGTTTTTACTTAATGTATTAATATATAGATAAAAAAATTGACCTAATGTATTACTTACAGGTACCCGGAATGGTATGTGAGCAACGTCGCGGCGAGACAGCGCCGAGACGTCACGTTCGACAAGAACATCGGCGACGGCCGCGTGTTCGGCACTCTCGGAGCGAACGACGCCGGGCTATTCGTAAGGACATTGTGTTAACAGACTTCGCAAGCCTTCACAGACTATTGTGAATTCTATATTTCAAGTAAAATAATAATTTACATACGTCAAAACAATTTATACGACTATGTTAAAACTCGTATAAGATTTGATCACCACAAAAGACGAAAATTAAGTAACCGTTAAGCTCGCGTTTTTACTGTAAGCGCCTCGGGAGCTGCGAGTCGGCACTCGTAAAGTTAACTTAGAAAAATGAAACTAAGCCAGTCCTTAGAGATTGAGAACAAATACTTTTTACTTAATAAATTGAATTAACTTCCTGCCGAGGGAATGCTTTGAAATGTTACAGACGAAATTTTTATAAGAAAAGAAAGTATCTCTTCTACTAATGTCTACTGTTTTTAGCGTTTCATTGAGCGATTGATGATTAAGATTGTTACTTGGGCTCTTTACTTCTGCGGAGTGTTTTGAATATGTGTTTTCTTGTTCTGCAGGGTAAGGGCGGCTACGAGCACAAGATCTTCAACGACAACCGCGGCACGCTGACGGGACAGGCGTACGGCACGCGCGTGCTGGGCCCGCAGGGCGCGTCCTCTCACCTGGGCGGAGGACTGAACTGGAAGAACCCCAACGCGGCCGCTTCCTTTGACATCAGCCGACAGATCCATGGAGGAACTTCTGTAAGTTCTCCACATCTAGATAAAAGCATTGAATCAAAACAAATTAGAATTGAGTTTTTTTGCAAGAATCTAATTTTGCGGATTTTACAATATTTTGTTAAGTAGATGATGAAATGTTTAGAGAAAGAATAGGCCGCTGCTAACTATATTTGCGCCCGCGTGCAAAACCAAATGTACAGCCCCTTATTCTTCTAGACTCTTTAAGACCAGTCAAAATAAACATTTGCTGTCATACTACAAAAGTCGCATTAAAACCATGTTGAACACGTGTCTAGCTAAACAGTGTTTAAAAATTAAACATTGCTTAAAATACTATTTAAATTGCTTAACAGTGAATAAAATCACGAAAAAACTTATTGATAAAATGTTATACGTTACATTTGACAGCTGAAATAGGTTTTAGACATCTATTAAACTTACTTAAACCTATGTTAATCTATATCTAAAGCATGTTTAACTCAAAACTGTGCTTAGACGCGGATTACATGCGTTTAATATCTGTTTAAATGTTTTATAGTAAGGCAGTTGGGTTCTAAACTTACTTTCTTTCTTTTTCACACTCCTGCCATTGGGTGAGGACAGCATATATTCGCAAAATTTTGGAAACGTTACGTCACGGTGAACGGCTTATAATATTATGCTACAATCAGTATGCGGAGCTAGAAGCGAAGCAGTACCATGGGTGTAACCTTGAAACATAGCTAATACGTAATGAAGGCAACCAAGCCTCATCATAGACCTCTGGTCCGCAGTACAACGCGGCGGCGGGCGGGCGCTGGCCGGTGGGCAGGAACGGAGACTTCTCGCTGCAGGGCACGTACGGGCGCGCCGCGGGCATGCCGCGCCAGTTCGGCGGACTCGCCAACTTCAACTACCGCTGGTGAACGCTGCTTGTAAATATTTATTCTAGTATTATTATTGGTATTAAATAAATTATGTTTAAGTATAAATTTATTTTATTATGATCGTTGTCACCTTTTTTGTGGTTAGATAAAGCTTAAGTAGAGTTGTAACTCTTTGTTCTAGCATTGGTGATATACAGTATGGTTATATAGCGAAAGGCCACTCACTCATAACGAAATCTCAACTACAAGTGCTAGAAGTTTCAAATTTTGCATCAGGGTTCTTTTTAGGACGTAGGGGTAAAACGGAGCGCGAGTGAAAGGCCGCTATTATGTCTATATTTACAATTTTTACAATATTTTTATAATGAAATAAAAAAAATTGTTATGAAATAAATTTCATATAATATTATACAAACCAAAAAACTTAGCAAATTAAAATACAAATATCATGTACATAGGTTGTTATACAAATTATAATTTGTTTTTTTTTTAACATTTTTAAAAATTTAATTAGCATTCAAACGAAAATTTTGTATAAATTATTGTTGTAATTTTTGGAAACCATTCGTGACTGAATATAATAAATATTAATAATTAACAATATTTGTTTTGTATCTATAACAAACGAATGTTATAAATCATATTAGAAACAATTAATTTCAAAATGAAATTAGGAAAATTGAAGAAAATACTACGAGATACACGCAACTTAATTACATAATCAAAATTCACGCGTACATGCACGTACATACATGCAGCAGGCAGAATTAGTGAGCGGCAGATTATGCTTGTTTCTGAGAGGTGTATCGGTCACTAATTGTTTGGATTACCTACGATGACTTTGCCTGCCATTTAACGGTCGCTTTATCAGATAACATCACTTCAATGTTTACTATGAAAATAATATGGTTTCCTAGAAAGCGTATTTTGATGTCCATAATTCTGCGCACTTAGTTTGACTAAATCTTAGGCCGTGTCTCCATTAGGTGAACAGTAAGCAGCTAACTGTATGCATCCGGTTTGAATCAATATAATTTTAAAATGGAGTTTCCATACGATGCGTAGTTTACACACTGCAGCGTTTCGCTTGCCGACTCATTCAGTACACGACTGATTCTTAGCGAACGATGCGAGCTGTTCAGCGTTGTTTGCTTGTCAGTACTCTTTTCCGTTCCAAGAGTCCGCTAGATTGCCGATAATTTCACATTGATATAGCGACTGGTACGTAGCTCAGATTAAGCCAGCGGATAGTCAATTCCTCACGGTTCGGGTTTAGGAAACCAAAGCATAACTCAATGGCTAGTTACCGGCGATCTATCTAACTATTGGGAGTATAGAATTTTACATGGGAGGGGCTTAGGGTTTCGCTTATCCCCCCGCCTCTTTCCTTTGTATACGAGCTACTTATATTTAGTAAATTGAACGAATGGCAATGACAATGATTTATACAATTTCTAAATAACTGAGATTGGTATTTAGAATCATATTATCTTACTGCGTAATGTCCAGATAAAGTCTAGTTTACCTTTGTGTAATTCGAAATAATAAACAAATACAGGGAAGTATCCGAAGTGGGGTTCCCGTTCAGACACTTCCCTTGGGCGGACCCCTGCTATATGAAAATTGGGAGAGAATTAGGAGACCGCGTGCCTCGTACGCAGCGAATCAGCCGATCACCGAATGAGTTGGCAAACGAAAAAACGCTAATTGCGTAAATTGTGTTGGCTGAATACTTTAAAAATTAAAGGGAGACAAACAGTTCGGCGCTTACTGTTGGCGTAGTGGGGACACGGCTTTAGTATTGCGAGGTTAAACCAAATTATCGACACGTGTAGCGCGGTTGAGGTAAAGGCCTTATTTGATTACATTTAGCTCGATCGTAATTTCCATTTGCCTTGTTACTGTATCGAAGCCGCCAATTAAGATGAAGTCTGTATTTGAGCGTACAAAGTGGGGCGAATATACGTACCTATATTAATACTTAAATAAGGTAATAGTAAAAAATGTTTTTTTTTTTTTTAAACATGTTATTTAAACGTTCTAAGAATAAGAATATAAAATTCGAATTAGATTTTAAGTAAAATTTTATATAATGTAAAAGCTTGTCGAGACAATATATCCTAAAACAATTACACAATTGATTCTAAGTAGAAATATCTTTCATAAATACAAAAAAAAAAAACGCCATTTTTTTTTGTTGGTAGGTTAATAGTGACTACGAAATATTGAAATACTATTTTTATTATAGAAAAGCCTATCTAGACTCACTGGCTTGACCGGGGCAGTGTTACACTCTTACTGAAAACTAATATAGCCGCATTTTGTACTGTCACAGAGCCGGAAGACAACCCCTGTACGCCTATATTTTAGATTACTGCTAAATTCCTTTCATCCCTTAATCATTTTTAATTTGACAACACATTCGTAGCTCCTCTGCTGCAGCAAAAAGCGACGTGAGACGATGAGATATGTCAGCTTTTGACAAATATTATTTTTAAAAATAAAATATATATTTAATCTATATGTAGATTACAAAATACCCTATAAACAACTAGCTGTCCCTTGTGGTTTCACTCGCGTTTATGTTTACTGCTCTTATGACTCGTTGGCGCAGTGGTCACTGCAACTGACTAAAGCGCTAACGGTCGCGGGTTCGATCCCCGCTCACGGAAACGTGTGTATTGTCCATGCGGATGTTTGTCGTGGTCTGGGTGTTTGTGTTAGTGTTATGTCTGTTTTCGGATCCCCGACACAAGGCCATGAGATCTTAATGCCGTTGTTGAGTGTGATGCGTTTATCATATTTATTATTTATCAATAAATAAACTACTCGTATCTAACACAAAAAGAATTTTTCAATTCGAACCAGTATTTCCTTAGATTAGCGCGTTCGAACAAAGAAACTCTTCAGCTTTATAATATCGTATAGATAATATACGAAATAGAAATCAACAGATAACATTAAAACACGATTGCAAGAGAATGTTAGTTGAGAGTGTTTGCAATGGAGCAAATTGTTCGTTGGGAAATTAATGTTAGTTTTGCGTTCGGTTCGTACCGATGCAATATTTCGAATAGTTTACAAGTTTCGTAGAGTTTTAGGATGTTGCAATATTCAGTTCCTAGATTATTTATTAATTAGATAATTAAAGAAATGTTTTTGTGTTATAAAGATTGTATAAATTGTTCTTTTAGGAGCTTTTTCGTAGTGAATATATGATTGGAAATATAACTATATATTTCAGTTGGTAAATTTATTTATAAATTCCTTAATTTATTTTTATTTGTATATATTGTACATAGTCTATAATTATTATGGTGGAATAAATCATCTGATGTTAATTAAAAAAAAAAGTTTGTAAATATGTAAATAGCAAGGTCCTCTTTTCCTATTACGGAGATGGTTAGGAGCTTCATTCCACCACGCATACAAACATCATTCCTTATCTCTTAGGAACTTTGAGATAATGAAAATAATTATAAAATGTTATGTGAACATTTCAAATCAATTCATCAATTACTTTTCGGGATTTTCGAATAAAATTATCATATCAAAATTATTTACTACATATACGTTGGTGCAGTGGTTACTGCAAATGACTATAGCGCTAACGGTCGCGGGTTCGATCCCCGCACACGGCAAATGTCTGTATTGGCCATACGGATGTTTGTCGTAGTCTGGGTGTTTATGTTAGTGTTGTGTATGTTTTCGGACCCCCGACACAAGGTCACAAGATCTTAATGGGCCGTTGAGTATGATGCGTTTATTTACTGAAAAGTCACATCATTGAATTTGACAGCGGTTATTATGGTAACTGTTACTATATTGTAACCTCACGACATACTTTGGAATAATGATATATTATGTAGTGTGTAAAATTTTCACGTCAATACATTGATTACTATTCAAGTTTTGCCAAATGATTTTTTTTTTATAATATGTTATGTATTTTTGTGGCATTGAGTAAAGGCCAAAGTAAATATGAGTCGAGATAACCTAGTGGTTAGAAGACGTCGATCTCAACCGATGATCGCAGGTTCGAACGATGGCTGGCACCGCTAAGTTTACAAGTGTAAAATTTGTGTTTAAACTCATCTCGAGCTCAGCAGTGAAGAAAACATCGTGAGGAAATGTCACCTACATTTCCTCACGATGTTCCGGAAGAAATTCTGATACATGTATATCCGCCAACCCGCAGTGGAGTGTATGGTGGTTTAAGTTCTAAAAACCTTCTCTTTAATAGGATAGGAGACCTTTGCCCAGTGGGACATTTGCAGGCTGTTACTTTACTTTTTAAATTAAATATGACTTGTCTTATTGTAATAATGACAATAATTTTAATTACACGTGGGTGTTGAATTTTTAAACGGTGTTCGACCTTTAAAGTAATAAATCGAGTAACCAACTTGTTAGGCGTCACCGGCAGAAGTCTATTAAAACTCGAACGAAATTATTTTTTGCGGCTTTTTCTCGTAACTTTAAAGTTTTGCAGTTATACTTAATTTACATTCATTAAAACGACCGAGTAATTAAATCAGTGACATTATTTTCATTGAAACTTTTGTGATCTATTTAATAAAACTTTTACATCTGATTGACCTTTGATACTGTACTAATATTTCTTGTTTCCTGATGTCGAAACCATTCAAATGGGTTTTGGTAATTGAGCGTATTTGCCAAAGTACCAAAACAATTAAATCATACATTTAAACTTAAGCAATCAGGAGAACCAAACGGTAGCGCGATTTAATTGGCACTCAGCGCCATCTATTAGCACAAGTGCAAACAAGTAAAAATAATTCAAAATAAACATACACGACTATCAATTATACGTTTAATAATACAATAGTGCGATTTAATCGACATTCAGCGCCATCTATTCACGAAAAGTAGAAATAATTTAATTAACAATCAGCGCCTTCTGTTGATGAAAAGTGTAAAAAACTAATTACATATTATGAAATTCATTTATTTATGAAACCAAGCTATAGCATGATTTAATCGCCTACCAGAGCCATTTATCATTGAAAAGTGTCAAGTCTTAGACAGACACCTAAAATGATAGTGAAATGCCTCGAACTCTGTTCATGCGAACCTCCAGCATAATAATAACTATTAATTCAACATTGTGAGGGTAGGCGTAATATATATAATAAGACTCGTGCCCTTGCAACTAGACGAAGCATGATACTCCAATCGTCGGTAATAATAAAAGGTACAATATGAAATATGGAAATGTGTATTACAGTAATATAAATTCACTTAAAATTTATTAAGTTTAGTTTTTTATTTTACATGTTATTATAATTGAATTCATTCGAAGGGTCCTTTGTTATAATAAAGACTTTAAAATACGCAATTTCATTCTCGTATTCAACCGATTTTGATAAAAATTCTGTGTGACGAATCTGAAAGTATACGAGTTCAAATAAGAATTTTTAAAATCGTTTAAGAAATGACGGAGTTCTGAGGTCACAGACTTTAATGAAAAACGTACGCTACGAATTTAAAATCCTCTCCTTTTTAAAGTTTTTTCAAAATATACCACAATGATATAAGCTTTAATCAGGTAACTATTGTTTGCTGAAAACCGTTGGAGAGTCTCGATCTTGATGTAATTATGTTCATTTTTTTTTTCGTCATATTTTGATGGTTTCTTTCCTTTCTTTCATTAGCCAGTTTAAAACGAAAAAAATATATTAAAATCAGTTCACAGTCAACGAAGATAACACGTAACACAAAAAAAAAACTAACCGTCTTCAAAAAAAAATTAATACAAGTAAACTAAAACGCAAAAAAGTCATATGGCAAAATACGCACTTTCGTCTACTTTCGTTTTTCGTTCACCACTCGATTACATACTATTATTTATATATTATATTATTATATCAGCCATTTGATTTATTATATCAGAGAAAAAATATATATATTTATGAAATTCAAATAAAATTATTTTACAAATTGGTCAGTAAACAGACTTCAAAAAATATAATCCAAATACGAACCTTTTACTTTTCTAAAGTCGGTTAAAAAACTCGACATTGCAACATAAAATAATCAAGTTTTAATAAATCTATAACGATTAAAAATGTATTAAAACACATTCCCAACATAACTTAAAAGAGCAGAACTCATTAACATTCATATTCTTAAATTCTTAGACACAGTCATTATCCTCGAGAACAACAAACAGAAAAACAAAGTAAGCATCTCTGGCCATATCTTTTGTTCTTACCGAAAGAGGATACCAATGCTGTGCTATTCAAAAATACACCCTCCAGCCTCCAATTATTATTATTGTTACTGAGAATGCCGAGCAACAATGGCCGTTGTCTAAATTAAGAATTTTTATTTATTATTCTTTATAATTTAGGATAGTATTCTTAATATTTAATATTAATAGTTCGTTCTAGTGTGTTCGGAATAAATTTGAGTGCAGTCTTGTTATGGTTAGAGCATAACATGAACGTATATGGGGGTTTAGGGTCCAGACCCCCCCTTCCTCAATAAATGACAATGACTTATACAATTTCTGAATAATTGAGACTACATTTTGGACTTACAACTCCTCCCCTTTGGACCCTTCCGTATAGGCTATAAAACATCACGCCACGCCCGTGGTCCATAGCGTGATATATATATTTTGTGACATATTTAGATATGTAACGTTCGCGCTATTTGACGTGAATAATCTATGTCCAAGTCTAGTTTTGACAAGCTTGTTAAATAGCCAGTTGGTCCAAATATACTCTTGCCTGTCATACTGTTGCTAGTTGGTTGCAAGACAACGTTGACCAAATTGGTCGGTATTCTGGGTGCCAAAGCCGTCAGCTTATAATATATCTATCGTATATATAAAGTTCTCGTGTCACAATGTTAGTTACCCTACTCCTCCCAAATGGCTTTATATGCATATGTTGGTCTGAGAATCGGCTACTATTTTTCATACCCCTAAGTGATACTTCACCCTTAACTTTTTTCTTAATATTTAAACAAAACTTTTTGTTTCTATTTTTTTATTATATGGCATTAAAACCTTCCCCTATTTTTAAAAGCCATTTTAATAATTTAATCATTTTTTATCCCGCTCGATAACTGTGGCAAAATAACGTTTGCCGGGTCAGCTAGTAGTTATATTATATCAATGAGTTTATATCTTATTCAATAAAGGGACTAACACAAAAAAATGTAAGAAGAAGAAAAATTCAAATCTTGAGATAAATAAAGTCAAATAAATAAACGAAGAGTATGGAGTACACTAAGGACTCGCCCCGGCTTTAGCAATTTTTTCTACTTACAAAAAATTTAATACTTAAATATATAATTATAAAATTTCCCTAAACAATTGTCTTATCGGTGAAAACAGCATTAAATTCGTCGCGTGGTTCAAAGGAATTATGTATGTAGTAGTACTTATAATTACACAGACAACCTTTTAATACTATGTGGAGAGGTGAATAATGTGACGCAGTTTTCCTGTTTTTGATATTTTTAATTATACTTAATGAATCAAAACCTTTTTACATCACTGTTTTCCGAATAAATTAAATAAATAAAAGCAAAATGCGTTGTAAAATAAACATTATGTCTAAGTGATTGGATTAATGTTTTTTCAACGATTTGTGTTACGGAAATATTAAGTAACGTAGTATATTTACAGTATATGATAGGTACATATTTGTCACGTCTCTTTTTGAATAATTGCCAGTCGTTAACGTTTTTTTTTTCAATTTTATTGTGATAACTAAGATACACATCATATCGTTTTACATGTATGTTTCATTACCTGCATATTTTTTTCTTTTTTTTTATAGATAATAGCTAATGACAAGGCACCAGATGTTAAGTGATCACCCACACAGACATTTACAGCCCACCTGTCCCGCGTGGGCCGCTTAGAGACAGGTCTTGGCGCAGGAGATCGGGCAGGATCTCTCACTGCGGTGTGGGAGACCGCAGTGCCCTTCTGTGAGACCGTCATGGTCCAGATGGAGATAGCAGAGTGGGCCCGAGAGAGGGCCGATCCCGCCCGGCGAGAACGACCGAGGTGTCGTCCTTCCGGCTTATAGCCCCATCAACGCCCGAGGCAGAATATATAATGCGCGCCCTCGGGCCGAGGGTGCGTGAGATGGGGTCCCACGCAATCTTTTTCATACGGCCCCAAGGAGGACGGCAGCCGGGATGGCCTCGAATTGTAGTGCGCACCAGCGAGGCGTACGGGGAGGGCAAGACCACACTTTGCCTTCCTGCGACGAGCTCCACCAGTCACGAGCGGAGCATCGCACGGGAGGGACAGCGGATGCGCATGCGCAAGCGATCTCGAGGTCTCCCCATTTCCGTGCTGAGGAAGGCCATCGCAGGGATTTTAGTGGGTACAAACCTCCAAATAAACCCATCTCGCCCCTAGGAATCGGGTATCTTCTTGAAGATTTTCCCTGCGAAAACAAAAAAAAAAAACAAAATAGAGGAACCACAAATGCGTTGCCAGCTTAAAAATGAATACGGAATGAAATGGAATGTGAAGTGAGGACAGAAATAAGTGAGGGAGTTAGGCTTCGGGGTCTATCACTTACGAAGCGCAGCTACATTAACCAGATACTACACGCCGATCTTTTATGAGTGAGCCAGCTCTTATAGGAACTGTAGTCAGCAGGCTTCAACTGGATGCTGATGCGTAATAATGCGTGCACCCACAAAAAGTCTAATGCGGAGATATTGATGTATTCTGATAATGTCTCACTTACTTAACATTATTCAATAATGTTTCAAGTCATCTAAACTATGTAAGTACGGAAAAAATTGTCTCAATTTAATATTTAGAATATTAAAGTATGTTCCATATTTTTCAGTATACAACAATGTTATATAGTTGAAAAACTAATTATTAGATAAAACTTCTTATTATACAAATCTGATTTTAATTCATTACATGTCAGACACCATTTTCACAAAATGGAGTCCGTGTGGCTTGACACAGTATTGCTTATCAGCATACAACTATGCTCTACCTCAATTACTCTAAGTATCAATAAACCAAAGACTTTCATTTACTTTGTAAACGTTAAAAAGAAAAAACCTCTTCAAAATATCTTTTACATTTCTTTTAAAATCGAATACAAAGAGTTAGTCACTTTTAGGACTTTCACATCGGAAAATAATCATTTACGAGATTAAAAAAATCATATTAAAACGTGAAAAAACAAAAGAGGTTTAAAGTCGATGTCACTAGAGGCAACATCGAAAATTCCAGTTTCAGGCAGCCGTTCGAGCGATATAGGTCGAGCATCCGTGTATTGGAAGCCTACCTATTTCGTATCGTTAAACTTTTACGTAAATTGCTGACTTACTTTGAGATTACGTAAAGTTTGAAACGTGTTCAGAATGTTACGTTCGATTGAATATTTATTAACCTATCTATAAATGGGATGAAATTTCATAAGGGCGGGAATAAATAAAAAATATTCAAATTCTAAGTATGTTTTATGCTTTATGGCTTTTATGAGTATACTTGCTGAATTCTGTGGTGTTGCCTACTAGATAATAAGTGTCTATTAATTCACGATTTTGTTCAAATGAAAGGATGAATTTTTGTAGTGCTAAAAATTATAAAAATACACCCTCAGAAACTTTTGTATATATAACTAGCTCTCCCCTGTGATTTCACTTTATGGTTACTGCTTCGGTCGTATGCGTCGCAGCGTGATGTAATATAGCCTATAGCCTTCCACAATAAATAAACTATCTAACATAAAAATATTTTTTAGAAATAAACTCTTCAGCTTTATAATATTAGTATAGATTTTCGTTAGATTTGAATCATTATTATCAGTGGCGTGCGGTTCATAAAGATAAAAAGACACTGCCTACCCTAAGTAACTCAAATAAATATATATTGCATTAATTTATATATTTAATTCATATACAAGTAAAATGGAATTTTATTTTATATTTATAATATTATTTTATATTAAATTATAACTTTATTTTATATTACCTTTATATTGATGTCTAATATTATACCACTAACGACATCTGTCAATTTACGGTGGTACCATGATGTATCATCGATAATTCCTGTGTTCGTATTTCTTGCGCTGCACACTCGCGCTACTACCGGTATAGGCACAAACTAATTATGGCTTATTGCGTGAATATTTGCAGCATGACGGACTCGTCGTCATGCGAATATATTTATGTATGCGTTCTTATAAATATTTGACACACAACGATAATATTACACATATAAAGAGAAAAAAAAGACACTGTCTTTTTTACGTTATTAGACGATGAATTAAGAAAATTGCCAAAGAAGGTAATGCGACTATTTTGAAAAGTTTTATATTTCATTTAATTACCGCATAAGCAAAGGACTATTAATTTTGGTCGCATATTTTTTTTTTTAGACGCGAGATCTTAGAAGTCACCATTATTATTGTTTGTATTCATTTTGCGGTCTAAACCATTTAACATTTTAACTTTGAAAAAAGTGTGAAAAATAGAATTTGTATTCTGTGAAGTTTTTCAGGTTGAAGTTTGTGTGTGTACAGAAAAAAAGTGTTGAGTTTTTAAAACTATCTTTCAGTGATGATAAAATGATCTAGGCCAAGTGATTGATTTGCAATTAAAATGAACTAAAGGTAAATTCAATCGTAAATTCAATAAAAAATATTATGATTCATATATTATTCTTACAGAAATATCGCCTATATTATTAAATATATGTAGGTGTATAGATTTAATTTACAAATAATTAAAAAGTCTAAAAAATTCTGTAGGTATAGTTCTGTATACGCATAACTAACGACCATCTTTGTTGTAAATATTATTAATTTTGTAATTACCTAAACAACATGCAGTGAATATTTTTGGTAAGTATACTTTCAAAATATTCTGCCTACCCTGACTAAAAACTCTGTGCACGCCACTGATTATTATTATATAGTAGCTGTCTCGACAGACACTGTCCTGTCTTTGGTATGAATATTTAATTATAATTTGAAGATTTATTTACAATTTCGAGATAATCAAATAATTCCCTTAATACATAAAAACTGGGTTGCAGTTAAATTTTCGCGTTGAAACGACATGTACACGATCGGTTTTCGGTCAATTTCGCCGAACCAATTCGTTTGACGAAATAATCACCATGAAGTACGATGATTGACGGATCAATGCCACGCCAATCCCACTTCATCATACATTTACACCATGTATAATGTCTGTAAAATAGTTATGGTGTACTTCAGTGTACTGTAACAGCCAGTAAATATTTCCCTACTTGGAAACGGCTTAAAAACTCACCTTCACTATAACTAGAAAACTATAATTTAAATAAAACAATCGATATTTATTTACTGTAGTGCCGTCTACGATGTTGTTTAATATTCTTAAAATTCTTTTAAAATATTCTTTTATACGTAACAATTTCAGAAATGCTTCAACCCTGCAAGAACAAGCATTATAAGAAATGCGCAGAGCGATCCATCAATTTGGTCTTTCGGTGAACATAACGAAGCAATGGACCAGTGGGAGATCGCTATACTATATTGAACTTTGAAAGAATATCTTTACTAAATAAACGTAGAGTTTGTGTGTTTTAAGCTATTTCTCTTCATCATTTCTTCGTTTGTGGCTTCACTGGTGCTACATATGTTCGGGCGGTGATCACTTAATATCAGCTGACCCGCCTGTTCGTTTGTCGGTAATTATTAACAAAAAAAAAAAGAAATTATCTCGTGCGATACGCCCAGACAAGAAATTGGTGTAACAAAGAACTATTAGTAATATGTAACTGAACATACATTGTATATTATTTTATACCAGTCTGGTCGCAGCATAAAGAAAATTCTACATAATAATTCAATCGCAAAAAAATACTCATACAGCCGAACATAGAACCTTCTCCTTTGTCGAAGTCGGTTAATAATGTACAAATTAATCTTATGATTGTTTTTCTGCGAAGTAAACGCATTCAATACTATACGTAATGTTGATTGATTTTTACGTTCAAATTGGTAAAGTTAATTAATGTTTCCACGAACGTATATAAGAATCCACAGCCACGATTTTATTTAAAACAAGTAATTTTTAATTAAAGCTACATTGTGATTAAGTTAGGTACCGCAAAAATGTCACTACAAACTGAAATTAAGTCGCAAAAGTTTTTTTTAATTGTACCTACACAATTTTAGTTTACACTAATTTTATGTAGCCGAAACGTCACACAGATTGAAAAAAAAATTGGACTAAAAAAAACTCTAAAAATTTAACACAAAACATTAACCCATTAAAATTACAAGCATACAACAAAAGCAGAACCTTACTTAACCAATACAAAACCCCCGAATATCTTTTCAAGAACTATTCCCAATTTTTTCTAAAAGCCTCCTACGAGCCCAATGCACACAGAGCGTGGTACACTGGGAGTGTCATGGCGGCCACTATCAATTACCTAATGCACGGCCACGGCGCATGAATATGGAAACGGCACTCACTGAATTCGGTCATTAGACTGTACACTGCGGTACGTAATCGAGTTAACGTCGATGTATTTGACCCGGTAATAATTTCTGACGTATCGTCAAAGCTGCAACTAGCCACCGCTCATTTACATATCATTAGTTTAAATTCAAATTAAAAATGTTTAAGCGCATACATCTATATCTATATATATATAAAATCACTTGTCCTGACTGACTGATTCGCCTACACCGCTGGGGCGACAAACTTGAAATTCTGGCAGTAAGTGGCTTTTAGGTTGTAAACATTTACTAAGAAAGTGTTTTTAGATATTCCACCACTAAAAAGGTTAAAAGGGGTAAAAACGTTTGTATGGAAAATCTTTTCCGTGGTCGCATTAACTTAATTATTTTAGCATACATACTGCTGGATGATAGTAATGAATGTGAAAGATAATACGTACGAATATCATCCTCAACTGCAAGATTGAAATTTGTATAAAGAAAATTCGTTTCTATCCAATACTAAAACATACGCGGGCGAAGCCGCGAGCAACTGCTAGTCATGAAATAGCGCAACGGCCAATCATGAATGAGTTTTGCTGTTGAAATTTCACAATACGATTTCAATAAAATATTTGAAGTAATATAGTTAATGCATAGATATATCAAGGAAATAAAACTTGGAGTCGTATTCTGACCACGAGAGTTATCGTCCTTCTTGTTGTAAAAGCATTACATTTATTTCGTGAAGTCAGAGGCGGAAACAACACAGGGGGATATAAATGCAATTACCTCCTTCCTCCTTCTCTAGAACAAGCTTTATACGTAATTTTTTATTTATTCGAAATTAAACTTGGAAGATTTTTGAATAAAAAGGCACGAGTGCATACTAACTCCAAATAGTAAAAAACCCATACGACCATAAAATGGCAAATGAGATCTTACCTTATGAGGTTGTTAATTTCATTTAAATCTATCTCCTCTGGGTTAACGCTTATTTAAGCAATAACTCTACTCCTTCCTTAATAACCGTTCTATCCAACGCAAAAATAATTAGTAGTTTCAGAGACGACCTTCTACAAAAAAATAAAAAAATTATACTTATTTTATTTTATTTTTTATATTTTCATGCTCCTAGCATTGTATATATTGTGTATGTAAATGTCATATAATGAAATTCTAGTTTCCCTAGTCCTAAGTAATGTATATATAATAACAATGCCGCTAGCTTTTAATCCAATTAGCAAGTATGCATACGTTCTTAAATACCTACATATTATCAAAATCAATCAAAATCAAAATCAAAAAATACTTTATTCAAGTAGGCTTTTAAAAGCACTTTTGAATCGTCAAAATAAACAAAAAGTACTTAAATTAAGGAAAAGCTACCACCGGTTCGGAATGTAGATTCTACCGAGAAGAACCGGCAAGAAACTCGATAGGTACTCTTTTAAAATTGTGTTATTAAGTATATACATTTTAAAAATTACAAATGTTTATATTAAACATCCTGTATGAAATTCATCTATACTAAATCCATGCATTATTATCATCTATATAATCTTGTACAGAATAATATGCTTTAGCTATTAAAGAATTTTTAATATACAATTTAAACTTATTGATTGACAACTGCAAAAATTTCTTTGGTATTTTGTTATAAAAACGGACACCTTGCCCCAGAAAGGAAACATTTACTTTGCGAAGTCGAAAGCTTGGTGTTATGAGTTTATCCTTTCTTCTTGTGTTAATACAATGCGAGTCACTATTTCTCTCAAAACAATCAATATTGGTATGGATATGTATAATATTGTTATAAATATACTGTGACGCAACCGTTAGTATACCTACTTTACTAAAAACATCTCGAAGGGATTCCCTAGCTCCTAAATTATAAATACTACGAATAGCTCTTTTTTGCAAAATAAAAACTGTATTAACATTTGAAGCGCTACCCCATAGCATCAAACCATAGGAGATGATACTATGAAAATAACCGAAATATACTAATCGAGCTGTATCAACGTCGGTTAGTTGACGAACTTTCCTAACCGCGTATGCTGCGGAGCTGAGTCTTCCCGTGAGAGATGACAAATGGGATATACAAGATATGCCCAAAATTTCAGATGGATCAGATATTGGTGTACTTTTTTTTACCCGACGTTACAACATAGTTGCATCCGGCGAGGTCACGAGTTCTGTATCGCGCGCTATCTGGCGCCGAGTGTACCAGTTTTCTTACCCTATCCTCATAAAGCTGATATTGTCTTTATTGCTATTATAATGGGAGAAAGCTACATTAATAGAATCGGCAACATTTCAAGCCACTTCACTTTTGTTTTTGACGTTTTTATTTTAATACTTGTAATTGGGCGGATGATTTTTTTAAAAGGATCGAATCACTTTTCCTTAACGCGATACATAACAAAGTGCTTAGCGACAGCTACGAACGAGGGCTGTAACATCTTTCCGCAAACTCTCCCTTAATTGCTCGCTCCAATACATTTTGTTTCATTTTTAACATCTTTTAAAACATAAAACTTATTTATATTATACGACGCTGAAACATTTTAAACGTTTACATTCAATTTAAATCCTTACTTAGAATTCAGAGAAATGTAAAATAAAATTTAATGTTTTTATCGTGTTACATTTTTCCTTGAAAGGCTTGTATTTATTTTAAATGTTTAACGTGTATACGACGTGTTCTTAAAGTTTCATTGAAATACCATGAATTATGTTCTTAATACCAGACTGCGCAATCAGATTGCTATGTTATTCACGCATCTAGGGATGCAACATCGTTTATAAAAAAACATCGATGTTAAGATATCGATGGATGATGGATCGATGGATATGTGGATATTATTCATTTATTATATTTATTTATTGTTTTATTGTACACCACACATAAATAAAGAAAAATAAATTCAAAACTTGTAACAAAGAAAAACAGTTACGGGGATAACTTATTGTACTGGTATAAAAGGCGGCCTTATCGCTTAAAAACGATTTCTTTCAGACCACCGTAGACTTAGAAGTTTAAGTAAGAAATGGGTAGATAGATAGTTTAGGAATCACTGTCCCGTCTCCTATTAAGGAAAAGGTTTAGAGCTTAATCCACCACGCTACTCCACTGCGGGTTGTCGGATATACATGTGTCAGAATTGTTCCCGGCACATGCAGGCATCGTCACGTTTTCCTTCACCGCGGAGTACGAAATGAATTTAAACACATATTTAGCACTTGAAAAATCAGCGGTGTTAGCTGAGGTTTGAATCAACATCTTTTTAAAACGTGTTCTAAACAGGTATAAATAATTTTCTAATTATTGACCAGGGTTGTAAAATATTGTAATAACCATGAATAATTAAAATAATACTAATCTCTGGAATTATCTCATTAGCGGAATGGATTTTGATCGATGTGGTGTCTATCGATTCGTCTAAGTCGCTTAAGCTTTGTTTTTATAAAAACAAAATGGTCTAATTTAGTTAATGTGTTGACTCATATAAAGGCACGTTTCATTTTCAACACCACAGACAAAAAAAAATCTATATGACATGTATAATAATTACAAAATTATTTTTTAATAATCCGCAATAATAACGTACATCTTTTCTATATCACGCAGGACGCGTACCGGGAACTACCCTATATAAGGGCGCATGCATATCCAAACTAAGCAGGCTTTTTTTCTATATATTTTTTTTGGAACGAGGTAGAGACTATCTGTTACTTATAGTTCGTACGCACGCTGCCTCAACCAGGGCACTCCCTCTCTGAAGGTCTGTGTAGAGTAACGGTGAGTGAGAGAGCCGGAAGCTTAACCCTCTCTCCCATTCTTTCCTTGCGTCATATTATATCCCAGACATCTCACATTCTATTTTTAGCTGGCAACGCATTTGTGGTTCGGTTGGTGCTGCAAATGTCTATGGGCGGTGATGATCACATAACATCAGGTGTCCCGCCAGCTCGTTTGTCAGCTTTTTTATTAAAAAAATAATAATTTGCAGAAGATGATAGAGGATTAAGTCCCAAGTCTTTCTCCTTAATAGAAGAGTCTTTTGTTTCCTCGTAGGACATTTACAGGATCGTTATGAGCCTCATATCGCAAATTTTTCATTTTTCTTCGTATATTCCTTCATTAAATAATTCAATATCTGACACGCGTAGAGCTGAAATATATCGATATCGGAAAAAACATTAATTAATTTCACCTTCTACGTTAAACACTTTTTCATCAATCGTGATATTTTTAATTAAATACTACCAATTCGACGCCGTGATTCTTCATTTCTGATTTATATTTAATTTTTACTTTGATAAATGATATTTTTGTTTTTATATATACAGATATTTTTATATTTTATTTTATAAAACGTATTTGTGGAATTCCTATTATCGCAGTAATTATTAAACATTAATAATGTGAATTCGAAAACAGCTCTATATGTTTAATCTTTGAAAACATTTTTTTATGAAAGTACATGCACTGTTTGTATCCTAAGGAAGTCTTTTTAATTACATACTATAAAACAAAATCGCTACCACGTCTGAACGCATAGATCTATTAAAATTTGTAACGGATTTTAACGCAGTTTGTATCAATTAAATAATTAAATGAACAAAGTGATTCTAGTGAAAGGTATATATGTCTAATACATGTTTATATTATAGTAGAGAAAAGCCGAAATTTTCAAATATTTGTAATGTGATGTCGTAAAAAAACTAACGTAAACATTGACGGGCGGGTCGCTAATATGCTATACAAGCTGTCCTTTGCGGTTTCATTAGTGTTTATGGTTACTGTTTCACTCCTATGAGTAGCGTGATGTAATATAGCCTATAGCCTTCCTCAATCAATAAACTATCTAACACAAAAAGAATTTTTTCATTCGAACCAGTAGTTTCAGAGATTAGCGCATTCAAACAAACAAATAAGCTCTTCTGCTTTATAATATTAGTATAGACTAGAAGCTGCTCGCGGCATCACCTCCGTAAATTTGGAATATAATAAATTGAAAATTTTGTTCCTTCTGAACTTTAAGACCCTTTAGTGCTTAATATGGGATGATTTTGAAATAATATAGGTATTTAGTTATCTATCATAAGGAATATTTATGCTAAGTTAATTATTAATTGTATAAAGAAATACGTTTTTTCCTTTATACTGTCTGTATTTGCATTTCATTATTGGCATCCAGAAATATTTGTACTAAATTTTAGGTAAATATAAGCATGGAATGAGATTTTACGTACAAAAATTTTTACCCCATTTCACTCCCTTATAGCGTGAATTTTCAAAAATCCCTTCTTATCGGAGGCCTACATCATATAAGCAATACTACATCCGAATTTCAAGTCTCTACGATAAGCAGTTTAAACTATGTGACGATTTAAAAAAAAATAAGTTTTGAAGGATTGAAAATTTAGAACGAGGCGCGTCAAGCCACAGCTAAAAGCTAAGTAATAATAAATAAAGCCTCACATTCAACGTCCTTACTATAGTTTAGGTCGAGGGTTGAAAATACTGCATGTGGTACTATTGTAGCATCGTGTCGAGTACCTTTTTATACGTGAAGAAGTCGAGTGATATCTATATACTCGTACCTAAAAATGTATTGCCGTGCGTTAGTCTCGCAAAAATTAGAATATTTCATTTTTAATTGTTCGCCTGTTAAAAAAATATATGAAAAACTCAAAACAATAGCTGAAAAATCGTAATTGAAAATTTTGTATTCGAATTGCCAGCTTCGATTATTGACAATTATTGTTGTTTTCAAGAGATGGTACGAACCTCACCGGGTCATCTAGTCCACAATAAAAACATAAAAAAAACTTAGCTATGTCCAAAAAGTTAGGCTCGATATAATTTTATTCGGTGGTCGTTGAAATATTTGAACAGAAAAATATTGGAATTTGTAGTTATATGTATTTTAAAATAAACAAGACGTATGTATAGAAAACAAAACTCAGTATGTGTGGTAATGGTACCTAAATTATATAATTTTTTGTGCCAAGAAACCTCGTGAGCGTCCCCAGGACACCTTATAAAATTATATTTTTTAAACTTTCGTGATTTATATTATTCATATTTAATATAAAGGGTCTTATCGCGATAACTAATTTTTATATAACTCTCACAATATTTGGGTAGGCGAAGAAAATTCGCGCACCCGCCGCTGGAGGGCGCGCGGTACACCAGTCATCTCGTGACCACGATGAATGCAACTTCGTGGAAACATTGGGCAATAAAAAGGTATTACTACCATTAGTAATCGCGATAAGACCCCTTATATTAAACACCCTACCGAAGTTACGTAACTCCGTTTGGGAACGCATAGAGGACAAACATACAAAAATTAATTTATATTTGTATTCATAACAGAAATGTAAATATTATATATAAACGTAAAGCACTAAAATAAACAAATGAAATATTTCACTTTGCGTTATATTAATATGGTTCAACGGTATACTGTTTATTATATACGCGATGTTTCAATATTTTGTTAAATATAACATTTCGATCACACGTTATGACTAAATACGTAACGGGCGATAACACGCAATTTTACAACACAATAACGAATTGTTGAACAGCAGAAGAGTTAACAGAAGCCAAATTGACACTCGACGCGCGTTTTTCCAGCTTATAGAAAACGCGGGCCTTATGAATTTAATACAGTTTTAGGCATATAATTTAAATAAAGTTCTTTTCGTTTACGTGACAATTGGATGCTGATAAGCAATAATGTGTCAACCCACAAAAATTCGGAGATATTGATGTATTTAGATAATGATAATAATAATAATAATAATAAATAATAACCTATTTAAAATTATTCTAAAAAAATTCAAGTCATGTAAATTAAATAAGCACGGAAAAAAGATCCTTAATTTAATATTTCGAATTTCTAATGCGTTCTTTATTTTGCAATTATAAAATAATCTCCTATATTTAAAAAACTTATAATTAGATAAAACTTTTAATTATACCAATATAAGTTTATTTCATTTGAACTTTTTCAAAAAAGAAAAGACAAAATTAATATACATATGCTTCTTCAAACAAATTTATTAAGAATAGGTTTGATGTCGTTAGACGCCATTTTCTCAAAACGAAGTTCGTATGCTTGACATAGTATTGCTTATCAGCGTCCAATTCTCGTAGTGATTCTGTTCTTTTAATAAAAGTAATGTGACAGCCTGTTAAGCCTTGTTAAGAAGAAGGATGTGCAATGTAATCTCCCACGATGTTTTACTGGGGATTGATGGATGTAACAGAAATTTTTCCGACATATGCAGGTTTCCTTACGGTATTTTCCTCCACAAGCGAGCAAAAGATGAATTTAAATGGCCAGGATTTATAAAAAAAACGCGGTTACAAAAGCATAATATCCAATTTTGTTTGTTTCCATTAAAACATATTTTCAAAATATGTCAATAAATGACGAAGTCGTTTGGTTGGATTTAAAAACTGTCTTCTTTACTACAAAAGATGAAATAAAACCGTATTCAACGCGTGTCTAGCTAAACAGTGTTTAAAAATAAAACATTGTTTAAAATATTGTCAAAATTGCTACACTGCGTGTGAAATTATAAAGAAATAAAATATCACACGTCATATTTGACAGCTCAAATAGGTTTTAAGCATATATTAAAAATCAGCCAAGTGCGTGTCGGGCCACGCACAATGTACGGTTCCGTAGTTGTCAGAATTGTCAAGATCGGTCAAGCAATCTTCGAGTACCTATTTTCGTAAAAAAGTTTACGACGAACTGGGAATTTCCTTTTTTAAGTCAGTTTATACAATATACGTACTTACAATTTTAAACCTTTTATTATTATAAAATTATATTTAATTTCGCTTTATATTTCGAGACTAAAATATTTTCAATGTAAAATGAATGTTTGAATGTGAATTATACTAACGATTTTGAACTTTTTATGTTCGTCGATTATTTATTATTCTAAAACTTGTAAAATATACTTAGCGCCGATAATTTTCCTTCCTGATTAGCGCCTATGAAATCTATGGAGATTTGGTTGAAAACTTCATAAGCGCGATTCAGAATCACTCGCGACATGTTTTATTGAGACATTGTTTTATACATTATTTTATATTTTATTTTAATTTAAACTTATTAAATATTTATTTATTTATTCATTTAAATTCATATATTAATTTAAAATTATTAATATTTACATAATGTGATGCTTTAAAAAGTGAAATATTTATTTTTACTTAGATCATCTATAACTCGATAACCATAAGAACCCACATAGCCGTGATTTTCCTTTTAAAATTTCCCTTTTAAAATTTGAATTTTCCTTTTAAATTCATTATATGTACCACCATCGTGAATTTTTTCATATTTTTAGACGCAGCAGTTTAGTGGTTAGAGGGCCCCCCCTCTTGACTCTAAGAAAAATTGACACTTCAAAGCTTAATATTTCGGAAACAGTTCGTCGTTCGAAAAAATGGTTTTTCCACACCTATAACATTTTTAAAAGACCTATCTAACGATACCCCACAACATGGGATAAATGAGAAAAAAAATTTTTGGTCTCTCTTAACACATAGGGAAGACACCCCGAAAAAAAAATATTTTTAAGATTTTATTGTACGACTTTCTCGGCGTAATTCATATGTATACTCATACCGAATTACAGCTTTCTGGTATTAAGGGTTTCGGAGCAAAGCCGCGGACAGACAGACAGACAGACATACAGACAGACGGACATGGCGAAACTATAAGGGTTTCGTTTTTTACTACGGAACCCTAAAAACGAAATTGTCTTTAAACACGGAATTGTAGTACAGAATTTTATACACGCGTTTAACGTATTTTGAATTTGTTTGTAGTAAGGCAGTCTAAGTTTTAATCTGAAAGTATACAATAAAAGTGATACAATATAATATTTTTTTAATCGGTTAATAAATAACGGAATTCTGACATAAAAGAAACATAATACGACAACACACACTACGAATTGAGGGCCTCCTTTATTTGAAGTTGAATAACTAATTACTAGAATCTCAACGCTATATCTCATTTTTTTGTACCAACATTATTGTTTTTATAAGGATACAATATTAATAATCATTATGTCAATGATGTATATGTTATAAGCTCATGGATTTTGGCAACCAGGATGCTGATCACTTTGGACGACGTTTCCTAGCAACCAGGGGTACGTTTAAATGCAACATAATGGAAAAATAGAAATAATAAATTTTGTCAAAAAAAAAAAATTGTTAAGGGTGAACAACCCTTATCACTTAGGGGTATGAAAAATAGTAGCCGATTCTCATACCAACTGAATATGCATATAAAATTTGGTAAAAATCAGTAAAGCCATTTCGGAGTAAGGTAACTAACATTGTGACACGAGAATTTTAGATGGATTATAAGCTCACGGCTTTGGCACCCAGAATACCGACCAATTTGGACAACATTGTCTTGTAACCAACTAGCAACTGTATGACAGGCGAGAGTATCATTAGTCCAACAATTCAATTAACAAACATGTCAAAGTTGGAAATGAATAATGATTTTTAACGTCAAATAGTATGAAAGTATCATATACCCATAGACCCTTTAGTTACAAAATGTAATCGCTTTTTACCAAAAGAATGATATAATTCCCCATGTAACAAAGCGATTTCTGATTTACCGGTAGTATTAAAGACTTGGGGATATGACGTGGCTTCACGTGTGGCTTATCACAGATGAACGATGATAAGAAGTACTAATGTTTAAAATATCGCGTAATCTTGAGTTTTAATTTTATGGACTCCCATTTTATTCCCTTAAGGTTATTTCTATCACCTTCGGCTTACGTTATGTATTACTAACTGCCCTTTACAGATCTGTGTTTACGATAAATAGTTGCAACAATATATAGATACCTCCCACGTAAGTAGTTGTAAGCCACAAAAATGCCGTTAGAGTTTTTACTGAATACTACACGAATTTGCATTGCTTAATGCATTCAAAGTGAAAAAATACCAAAAATCTTTTTTTTTCAAGGAAAGTTACAACAATATACGCCTGAAAAAAGGCGTATTTTGTTAGCTTTCAAAAGAAAACGGACTAATAGTGCTCTACTGTAAAATTGTAATTTTGGGGTTACAACAACTTACGTGGGAGGTATCGATATTAGTGCCATGCAATGAAGGTTTACACCGATAGATACGAGTATGTTACGTCTGTCGTACTCAATCCCTTGCAACCAGCAAGCTGGTAGTGATGTGCCCTATATCAGTATCCGTATCGAGGGAAAAGAAAGATCCGAATCCGTATCCGTTACTTTTTGGCGGATCTTTTACCTTATTAATTTTCAATAAATATATACCTATGTCCAGTGTCATACTAAATTATTTACAAAACAAAGAAAAAGAACCACGCAATGCGAGTCGTAACATGTCTTGCCTATCACACAAAGTATCAAGTGGCGTAAAATATCGTTTCAAGATAATGAGAACAATGTTAAGTTAGTAGTAAGTTATTAAGTAAGAAAGTTAAGATCCGCGGATCTTGACACTATATATCCGTATTCGGATACGTATCCGCGGATATGCATATTTAACGATCCGACACATCACTAGTTGCTAGGCAACGTCGTCCAAAGTGGTAGGCAAACTGAGTGCCAAAATTCACGAGCTTATAATACATCTATAGTTATATAATATAGGTCTAACTCATACTTTACACTCCTGCATTTAAAATATCTCGAGTATTACGAAACAGCCGTGGGCTTTTACGCGAATATCCTCTAGGAAATTAAAACCTTTGAATTTTTTATATTTTCTTAACATCTTTCCTGTCTTATTATGATAAGGTTGTTTATTGTAATTTTATGTTTTTTTTTTCTTTTCGTTAAATATATTTTTTTGTTTATCGGTATTCAAATTTTTCTTGTGTTAATTGCTATGTTTATATAAACAGAAAAAATATAACCGACTGAAATAAAATAATTCAGTTGTCAGATCCGATAGACATGTGTATATTAGTCTTTATTATAGACTACATTCATTTCGACCAAATTCTGGGCGATTCAAAGACATAACCTATAGCAGTGATAAATAATAATAATCGATAACATTTTTAATAAGAACGTTATAAGCTCTGGGGTAGTGGTGCTGAATGCACCTCTAACGCCGACGGTTGCGGGTTCGATTCCCGCTCGGGGCAGATATTTATAGTTGTATAAATATTTCTTTCTAGGTCTGGGTGTTTGTCCTTGTGGGTCTCCCCATCGTGCCTCGGAGAGCACGTAAAGCTGTCGGTCCCGGTTGTTATCATAATCACCTGATAATGATCGTTACTTGTAGTAGGGAAATTATTCTAGTCTAAATGGTTACTGGCTTGCTATCAGGGATTGCGGAGGTCAGATGGCAGTCGCTCTGTGTAAAAATCAGTTATTCGTCAATATCTGGACTAGAATGGAAAGCAGAATGATGTTATAAGCTATATCACATCACGCTACGACTCATAGAAGCGAAGTAGGAATCATAAACATGAGTGAAACCACCTGGGGCAGCAATCTTGTATATAAATAATAAATCTCCACTAACCGCTGTATTGTTTTACATGCTCAATTACTTTTAATATCTAATCCTAGTGCCAAACACGAAAATCGCTTGAGACATCAACGCAATAACGACAAAAAGAAAAAGCGACGGACAATTAACCAGCACTGAATTTCAATCGTTAATAACGCCTTGTTACACGAGAAATTTAATTTAAAAAAAATATAAAAACTGCAATTTTCTTTCAAGTAAATGCGATCGCGAAGAAAAAAATGGCCGGGAAATTAGCTTGAACGTCAAAGCGACGGTACGGCGACTTAATTGAAGATTTAGTAAAAGGAGCAAAAAACTTAACTATCCTATGGGAGGGCTGGGATTTTAAAATACGGCTTTATCTAAGAAATATTTTTATTTGTTGAGTGGTAAGTGACTGAATGAGAAAATTGTCTTTTATATACAATTACGGAAAAAAAATTAACTTTTTCACAACCGACACAAGGTCATGAGATCTTAATGGGGCCGTTGGGTGTGATGCATTTTTTTTCTATAAAATTTTTAATATAACAAACAAGTTTTATATTTATCTAATACCTTCAATTGTGCTATTTTTATATATAGGTATGTATAATCTGAATCTCGGAAATGGCTCAACGATGTTCATGGAATTTAGTATGCAGGGATCTAGCTAGTTTGTGTTTTTAGAATACGTCGTATTATCCGCGTGAAGCAATGAAAAACTGCTACTATTTTTTTTATTCACTACAACATTTAAATACATTTTTCAAAAAACACGTTTAACCAAAAAAATATAATATAATAAGCACTAGACCACCTCGATTTCAATTGACGATCGTGGGTTCAAGGATGGGTTCAGCATCGCTGAGTTTTCAAGTGATTTCGTGTTTCAATTCTTCTCGTGCTTAACGGTAAAGGAAAATATCGCCAAGAAATCTGCATGTGTCGAGAGAAAGTCTAACTAACCCCGTCTAACCCGTATAGAAGCGTGGCAGATTGAGATCATAATCACCTTCTTAACAGTACAAATTTGCCCAGCTGTGGGTCATTTACAGGCTGTTGATGTATATTTACATTAAATTGTTATTTCGAGAACTTTTACGCATCTTCATACATATGTATCACGGGTAACATGGTAGGGCACCGATAGTGTTGAGAAAAAGTCTTACCCGTCTAACCCGCATAGGAGCGTCGCAGATTAAGCATCTTCTTAACAGTAGAGGAGGCCTTTGCCCAGCTGTGGGTCATTTGCAGGCTGTTGAAGTACAGTACATTGTTATCTCGGGAACTTTTATTATGTATTATGTAGTTGCACATATGTATCACGGGCAACATGGCAGGGCACAGATAGTAAATTCTATGAACACGTTGAAGAGGGTCATGAACATGGAACCCATGTTTTACTGGCAATAAGAAAATGTCAAGCAAAATATAATATTCCTGTATAATATTATATGTCACTTGACATTTTTTTTTCAACTAGACATGTGTTGGACATTTTATCAGTATTCGATGCTTAAAAGTAAAAAACTGAATTAAACGTTGAAATCATTTTTTTTTAATCTTTTCTGTTAACGCTGGTTAAATTTCTAACACATGCCCAGTTCACACCATGTATATCGCTATTATTGTATAAAATTTTCATAGTCACTAGAGATTAAAAAATAATGCGATTTATAACGTACACAACGCCACTATTCCTGTTGTGTCGTAAACGTCAGAATGTTTGAAATATACGGCACACAAAATTTTCTCTGTGCATTATTTTTTGGGATCGCTCTCGATTACACTATATTAATAAATATTTTGGAGAGTTCAACCTTTAATGGCCTCTGGTTTTGTATAGTCCATTCTATTGACGTAGTCAAGTCATAACAAAGAGAATGAGTAACTGTAGGCTTCAGTGTAAACAAATAACAAACAATTCTAATAAATTGATTTATACTGATATATATATTTGTATGTGTATGTAGGGGGTAATCTCTGAAACTAATAATACGATTTAAAAATAAAGTTTTGCGTTTGATAATGGATAGTTTATTTTTTGCTATGACTCTTAGGGTCGAAACAGTAACTATAAACGCGGTAGTACACAATAAAATACATTGAGTGACATAACAAATTTCAAATTTATGAATGAGTTAAGTTCTAAATTTCAGCTAGGGTATATTAGCTCTAAAATCTAGTAGTAACGTAAGATTTATAAAAAAACATTATGCACATGTCTTTAAGTTTAATAGAAAAACATTATTTATTTTTTATTTATTATACGAAAGGCACGATGTAAGCTGTCGTTAAGTTTTTATGATAAATTTGATTAACGAAACATACTCGTACAGGTTATTTTAAAATCTTTGAGAAAATGAATAATAAAATTTTTCATCAGACAAATATTTTTTTTTTTAATTAATAACAAAACAAATACCAACAGCTATACTTGCTCACACAAAAAACACACAATTCCTCTCACGTAGAATACTCATTACGAAATATGATTATTTTTTGACCAAATCTCTTGTATTAATTATAATTAGTCCAGTAATTGCTTTGCGTGAAGAAACTAGAGTTTTTTTTTTATATGAAGCCGAAATAAACCTATGGTTAGAAGACCTGAATTTTACCTAGTCGAATTAAAAACAAAAAATAATTCAAAATAAAAATAAAAATTAGCCGAAATGGATGGATGAAAGGATTTTGATTAATTCTACCCCCAAAGACATAAAATAGGGGATGAAAGTTTATATGAAACTTTTTCAATTTTAAACCGATTTCACCGACCTTGCATGCATAAAGCTACTATGACGTAGGCATCCCCTAAGAAATGATTTTGATAAATTGTACAAAATGTAAAAATAAGTGTCAAATAAGTAGGAAAAAATCTTGCCATCTGCGAGCCATTCTGGCATGTCCTAGAAAAACCGTTAGAGTTACACCTATGTAATGTACAATGAAAAAATGTTTACTTAAAATATTCCTACAAAAAAACCGTCACAGCACACATCTGCGTTGATGAGCGACTGTCGTCAAAATAATCCTACGCAGACAAAGTCCCGAGCACCAGCTAGTCTTTAATAAAGTCTATAAAATTGTACATACTAAAATATCAAGATATCAATCATTAATATCAATAAATTGTACATACTAAAATATCAAGATATCAATCATTGATATCAATAAATTGTACATACTAAAATATCAAGATATCAATCATTGATATCAATAAATTGTACATACTAAAATATAAGAGAGCCGAAATGGTCTAGTGGTTAGAACACGTAGATCTTTACCGATGATCGCGGGTTCAAATCCCGGCTAGCACCGCTGATTTTTCAAGTGCTAAATTTGTGTTTAAATTCATTTCGAGCTCGGCGGTGAAGGAAAACATCGTGAGGAAGTTTGCATGTGTCGGTAGAAATTCTGACACATGTATATCCGCCGCGCAGTGGAGCAGCGTGGTGGATTAAGCTTAATACCTTCTCCTTAATAGGAGAGGAGGCCTTTGCCCAGCAGTGGGATATTTACAGGCTGTTACTTTACGAAAATATCATTTGTACATATAAAAATATAAACCACTGACAAATATAAGTATAATAACCAGGTAATGCGCAATCGACAAGTCATATAACTTATTTATAAGCCAGTACTTATCTAAGATGAAAATCTTTGACCTATCGGTTGCTTTATATTAAAGGTAACTTATTATACGCCTATCGCATCTGGAGAACTCATCGAAATCAGCAAAGCCTCATGAAAATCTAATCGCTGTGTGATCGCACGGTATCCCTCATGGTGGCAGGGTTGACGACTTACTCCTAAAAAAATTAGAAATTTAGGTTATAATATAAATTGATGAATTCAGTTTCATTATTTATGTATTATAAAAGTATGGAATTATTTATAATAGATTTAATTTAATGTAATACAAGTTAATAATATACTTTATGTAAATTAAATGAAATCTATGAAGCTTTCGTTGAATTATAATTTACTTCATTGTAAACATTGTGTATTACTAATTAAGAAATACGACTAAACGTATATAAAGGGTAAATTACAAAGGTAAATTCCTTCTTTCATCAAATAACTTTGTCTATATATTAGGTATCGTAATTTTTAAGATATTGTCATCCGATAACTTTGGTGTCTTCAATATGCTATTTTTGTTTATATTATAATTTCCGTTCAGCAGCAATAATGTGTTAACCCACAAAAAGTCAAATTCGTAGATATTGATATATTTTGATACTGCATCACCTATTTAACATTATTAAAAAAATCAAGTCATATAAACTAAATAAGTACCGAAAAATGTCACTTAATTGTTTCGATTTCCAAGTGTGTTCCATATTTTGCAATTTATACAATAATCATAAATATTTTAAAAACTTTTTATTAGATAATATATTAAATATATCAATCTGCGTTTAATTCATTATACGTTTTATCAAAAAAGAAAAGAAAAGATGGAAATATACTTCGTCAAACATATTTGTTAAGAATAAGTTTGACATCTTTGGACGACATTTTCTTAAAATGAAGTCCGTGTGGCTTGACACAGTATTGCTTATCAGCGTCCATTTATAAAAAACATGTAGTAACGTCATTTCTTTATAATTTACAGTTTTCATTAGTGCCCTCCCTCTTCCTGTTCTGTGACCTACATAGTGGAAAACTATCTCACAGTTATTATAAAGAAAATTAATATCCATAAAAGTGTAAAAGACTGCTTTATTTACAAAATAACCTCAGCACTTTTAATCACTTAACTTCTACTTCTTATTTATTTTATAATACCCCAAACTCTTCCCGAGGGTCCATTAAATTGAATATACAATTTTTTTTAGGAGCCGAGATGGTCTAGTGGTTAGAAACGATGATCGCGGGTTTAAACCCCGGCTAGCACCGCTGAATATTAAAGTGCTAAATTAGTGTTTAAATTCATCTCGAGCTCAGCAATGAAGGAAAACATCGTGAGGAAACTTGCATGTGCCGGGAGAAATTCTGACACATGTATATCCGCCAACCCGCAGTGAGAGGAGAGGAGGTCTTTGCCCAGCTGTGGGACATTTACAGGCTGTTACTTTACTTTTTTTAGTTTTATTTTTTTATTGTGTAAATAAGCTCGTTCTAGTCTAAGCATCGCCAGCCCTATTTCCACGGCAATATTCAGTGGTATGCATTATTCAGTTTCATTACTCCCAAGCCACTTCAGCTATAAATCGAACGGGGCCTTTATTCATTTCCGTTATTTTCCCTCTGTTTTCTTGTTTTATACGAATAGTGATAATATTTGATTGGATTGATATTTCATTTCGATACGGACGGACGAATTGAATCTATTTGTAGGTGTTTTGTTGTCGTCGAACGTTTGAATGGAGTTTTTCGTTGTTATCGATTTTTATTTGATATCGATTTTAGTGGGGATTTGTCGTTTGAGTTTTAATTTGTTTAAGTTAATCTTTTTGCGTAGAAGTACTGTAGTAATTAAAGGTGAATATTTGAATATCAAAGAAAGAGTGAGAATGTGATGTAATTCGTTTCTAAGATTTTTGAACCCTTATTTTACCAGTTTTATTAATTCTAATATTGGTATTCGCATCTATAATAAAATCCCGCAAACAGTTTTACATTTGCCACTTAATAAGTTTAAAGCCTACGTTAAAAAAATCTTTAATAAATAAAACATATTATACCAAACAAGAATGACGAAAAAGACAAATCCACGCCGAAATGACAAGCGTTGATTTTCTATCCGGATAACATAATGAAAATGTAATAAAAATACATTTTGTTTAAATGATTTTAAAAGAGTTACTATCGATTTTCTTGCAGGTTCTTCTCGGTAGAGACTACATTCCGAACCGGTGGTAGCTTTATAAAAATCTAGAATGAAAATATGACATGTAACTTAACGATTCGAAAATGCTTTAAAAGCCCATTTGAATAAAGTAGATTTGGAATTTGAGTTTGAGTTATTCTATTTCAGACTGTTAACACCAAATTTATTTTATTAAGTTACTTCTAAAAATGGTACAGACATACAACCTTCCTGCCATTCATAATATTAGTATTACTGACGAACTTCAATTTATTATTGAAAATGTATACTTCCATACTAATCCATACTAATCATAAAAATTTAATGTAACTCTATTTGTCTGTCCGTTGTTTGTTACGTTTTCACACCTAAACCGCTGAATCAGTTTTGATACAAAAATAAGATTAATTTTGTGAAAATATAACTCGGATGGGAGATATATGTAAACGATAATTTATACAATATATAAAATTACGACAATTTCATTGCAAAGAGCCCCAAAATGATACTTCGGCTGTAAGTCGCTGAGGAGTTGTGTGTCCTGTTGATTCCAGGTAATGCTGCAGCATCAGGTCAGGGCTGTTATTATTGCTATGATTTTAATATCTTTCACATTATTGTGGATTTTGAATAGAATGACTACTAGAAATTGCTCAGATCGTTTCAATAATGAGAAATGTGCTAATAGATTTCAAATGTTTAAATATTTTTAAGTTATAGTTAAGAATCATTGCATTCGCTTTCATATAAAAAAATGTTATCAATATGGATACATTTGTTCGGGAGATACGATGCCACAGGCAGACACACTAATCAAACTTAAAACACTCCTCTTTTTTTCGGGCATTAAAAATACTGGAGAACTTACAACGTTTCAAAGAAATAAGCCTTTCAATATAATTTTTCGACGCAAGCATACCTTAAGTACAGTACGTCACATTTAATATGAAAAAAAAATGTTACGTCTAACATAAATGAAAAAATTAAAACAATCTAATTTATCTAAACTTAATTTATTTAAACGCACTAAACAGCATATTTTTTTCTTTTAAAGTTTTACTATCAACTTATAACGTAATTACATTATATGATATAAAAACTTGACGCGAGATTTAAGTACTCATATTTACTTAATTTATAAATTAAAAAATCAAAATGAAACAGACCAAGCTATTTTAAATTTACTTGTTTATCTACAGATAAATCCCGCTTCAAGCTTTGTTTTTTTTTTTTTCTGAATGTGTATTGCTGTTGGCCCTACTGGCCTTGCTAGCGTCACCGGGGGGGGGGGGGGGGGGGCGAGTACCTTGAAATTGGGAGCCCCCGTTGGGACTCAGAATGGACGCCCGTGTCTAAGGGTGTCTCCTAGTGAGATCGCAGCTTTGTGCTCACTTTTTTGCTAATATTGTCATTCAAACTAAACGTGTATATAGCCTATTTTTCTTTACTCGTCTTATTTTTTAGACAAATATGGACGCTGATAAGCAATACTTTACTACTTAACTTACTTAACTTTACTACTTACAAGCCACAAGGACTTCACTTTGAGAAAATCGCGCTTAAAGTTGTCAAACCTATTCCTAATAAATTTGTTTGATGACGTATATATATCAATCGTTTTTTTTCTATTTTGGTAAAAGGAATAACGTACTAAAAGTGATTGGTATAATAAAACATTTTATCTAATAATAAGTTTTTCAAATATGTGTGTTCATTGTATAAATTGAAAATATGGGACACAATTGACATTCAAAACATTAAATTAAGAAACTTTTTTTCGTACTTATTTAGTTTACACGACTTGAAATTTTTTTGAATAATATTAAATACATTTCGCATTATCAGAATACGTTAATATCTTCAAATTTGACTTTATGTGGGTTGACACATTATTACTTATCAGCATCCATATGTCCTAATGCTAACCACACATAAGAATTAGAGTTGAGAAATTATCAATCAAATGATTGAACTGCATATTTTTTATAATGAATAATTATAATGACAGGATAATACTCGAAAATTCGTGATTATAGTTTTAAGTATTGTTACTAAATGAGAAAAGTAAAGATACATATACTATACATAATTTTAGCTCAATTGCAAGATTCCGCCCGAACAAACATAGTTACATACATAAATAAAATACCAAGTTAAATATAAGCTTGTAAAATAAAAATCTATTTTACCATTAATGTAGTTACATCTAAACATAAAGGAAAAACCAATGCGAAATAGCACGTTCCATTAAAAAACATCCTAACTGTTCCTAATTGAAAATATCTTTATCTCTTAATGCGGAAAAAGAAAGATTTGTTTCAGCTCTCGATAGAAATAGCGTGTAAGAGCCATTAAGTTAATCGGCTTAGACTATCACTGCGTTTCAATATCCTTTCGACTCCCATCGAACTAACTACCTAAGGAACCATACATTGCTTCTTTTTTATACATCTTTTACTAACCGGACGAACAAAAACGTTAATGGATTAGGATATTCTAATTTTCGTTGCGATTTAGCTGTCTTTAAGCGACTTAAGTAATGGGAAAAAAGTAATCAATGCAAAGTCGTTCCCGTCCCGATAAAGAGGCTACTTTGCAGGATAAATTAATATTATTTCAGACGAAAATGCTTTATGATAATCTTCCTTTTGCGTCTCGATATTCTTTGTCATTGAGATGTGAATAAAATTTTATCGATATCGATTCTTGACAGACTGAATAGTCGTGGATGTAGGAATTATTTGATGATAAGGATTAGGCGATATTCCTTCGGTTTCAGTATTTATTGACTACTCGTATTACATTATATTATTATCAATAAATATTAGATGAAATACTAAAAATCTCGCGGTTTCACTCGCGTTTATGGTTACTGCTTTGGTCTTATGTCGTAACGTGATGTTATTTAGCCTATCACCTTCCTCAATAAACAAAATAACCAACGCAAAAGTAATTTGTAAATTGGTCTAATAGTTTCGGTGTCTATTCAATGCAAACAAACCATCAAATCTTTCCTCTTTATAATATTTAAGTAAATTAAAATTAATTATTATAAAGTACTTTTGCATGGGATTTCGCTCGCGTTAATTTTTTTATCGTCATAAAATATCGACGATTGTTTAAAATTTATTTTTCTGTCTGGCCGGTATGACACGCGTGCTATCTACGGGAAGCTATTCGCACTATGCCCAGGCTCGCGCCGTCCATACGTGAAAAGTCGTGCGGCGCAAGATGACGCCGATTAATATGCCGAGCCTATACTTAAAGATTTCAAATTTTTTAATTTTTACATTGGTTCTCGTATTAGAAACATACGAAAAAAGACTTGTTGATTAGACTAAACCATTTTTTCCTAATATCGCCACTACACAAAAAAGCGTATATAAGACAGTTGCACGATATGTCATTTTATGCATTAGCGGGAAAGTTTTGTCGCACTCGATTGAACGGGATGGTAGTTTATAAAGACGAACTTTATTTATATGTATATACCAATCGCATCCCATCACACATTTAATACAGATTAAATATACTTTTGGATATCTTAGCGTTTTTGTCAGGATTTTCCTAAATAATGTCCCTTAGTGTTTTTTTTTCTAGCAACTACATCTATTCTGCTTCTTCTAGTTATTCGTTAGTAATTTTTAAACGAAAATTACACTTATAAGAATTGCTCTCAGACTTATATAAAATTTACGTAAATTATTTCTCATCGTTTAACACCTGAAAGAATTTACTGTTAGTGCCTTATTATCGACTTTCACAGCTTTCATAACTACTTACGACGTAAGTATTACTAGGTTACAGAGTTGTTTTATATCGCTGTCAATTGTAAAACTAATAAATGTAATTCTCGCCTTACACTACTAAACCGTATTATTAAATTATAAGTAAGAAAAACCTCAACGAACGATGTTATAATATTTTCTAATCAGGCGATGGAAAAAATGATAATTAAACAACGGAATCTACGGGGAATAGCGGTTTCAATGCAGCGAAGTGAAATTTTAATTTAATTAAAACTAACTTATATCTGGTTGAGCTCTTTTTATGCTACTGATTAAATAATCTGTTATATTATACGATCCTTGGTTTTCTCTTGGGGAAACCATTGCCCTCGGAAGGGTCATTGCCCTACGTTTTATATGGGTATATAATTTTTCCACGACTTTCTAACTACACTGAGTAGTAGAAAGTCGTGAAAAAGTTAAGTCAGTTGTATTTTCGTTATAATAAACGTAGTTTTGTTACGAATAATGTTACTAATATTATTATTCTTGTTGTTTTTAACGTTTACGAAATAATGTTTACATGTTTCGGTTCTATAAATTAAAAATTGATTTTAGGAGATGTAACTTAATGTGTTTGCCTTGTGACTTTTATTATTAAAAATGTTTTTTGAAACAATAAAAGTAACATTTCGTCTAGTTGAATTTTTTCCTGATTACAAGTAAACTCAAAGCTCCATAAAAACATTATGAAGCTAACATCTTGATAAGGATATAATGTGAAAAATATTTTTCTAAATTACAGTACAATTTGATTTAAAATCTTCTATCGTTTTTTTTCTTCTGAAAGCGTCGTCGAGTAAACGTCCATCACGTGTCAGCGCGAGATGAAACGAAAACGCGTAAAGGAAAAATATTTTCTTTGTAAAATTCAACTTAACAATGTTAAGAAAACTAGCTCTTAGCTACTACTGAAAGACTGTCAGACAAACATATTTTTAGTAGGTAATTATAAAAGTTGAGGTCTATTTTTATTTAAAAAATTATCTATCTGCTCGTGCTGCCTTCAATCTGATGGAACCAGAGAATCGGTCAAGTAAGAACTTGGTTTTCTAAAGTGTCTTCTTGATTTTGGAATTAGTATACAAATACTTTAAACTATTACTCGTATCACTAGCACTCACCAACATAACAAACGAATGCGTGATCCTACTTGTAACCATAAAAGGATAAGGACCCTACCTTATCTATACTAATATTATAAAGAGGAAAGATTTGTTTGTTTGTAATGAATAGGCTCCGAAACTATTGGACCGATTTCAAAAATTCTTTCACCTTTGGAAAACTACATTATCCCCGAGTAACATAGGCTATATTATATTTAAAAAAAAATAGGGATCCTTACTAAAACTCTAATAATGTAACCCAATCGTCACTGGGGTACGGGGGGAGTCAATGTAATGTAATAAAATAAAGTGCCGCGAGTACATTAATAAAAACTATGAATAAAAAAAAATCATTAAAAAAAATTCAAACTTCCTTTATAATTTTACTTTTTTTTTTAAAACCCGACGCAAAAAAGAAGGATGTATGTGTGTGTGCGTGCGTGCGTGCCTGCGTGTGTGTGAATGTATGTACCCTTGCGAAGCCGGGGCGCTAGTATTTGATAAATTAAGGATATCTTGGTAACACCGTTTTGGTCAGTAAGAGTCCGTCATGGTTCTCCAGTAACAGGTGTTATTTTACCGCTACATAGAAATTATTTTTGATTGTTTTGTACTCGTAAGAATGTATTTAATACCAACTCTAAGAATTCATACATTTCATGGTTTTATGGTACAAGAATATTGACAATTTCAAAAGCAGATAAATTGTTGGCGTTAAACTGAACTCCAAAAGTGTTTTTTTTTAAATAAAAATAACTGACAAACGAGCAGGCGGGACGTAATCACCGCCGTCCATAGAGACTCACAGCACTCTAATGCGTTATCAGCTTATAGAGAAATAACGAAATAAATATGGGAGGAGTTGGACTTCCGGTTCTCTTACTCACCGCATGAAAGCAGCTATACTAGTTACTTCACGCCAAACTTCTGTGCTCCTGAGGTACCTACTGTCCTGGTTGAGAGAGCCCGGATACGAGCTGTAAGCAGTGGGCTACTACTATGATCTGACCTCAGTGAAAAAGTGTGTGCTATTATTATATATTGGGGTTAGAGTGGTAGCGAGACTAGCATATATCTATTTATAGACATACAAATCTGTCTTAAGAATAGCTAATGTCCTTAGGATTATAGGATGTATGATTTACGACTTACCAAATGACGATCTATGTTTGGTATATCATTATCAATAAAATTTTACCTCATGTTTTAAAATAGACAATACATTTTTAAACAAATTATTCGCATATACTACAAAAATGTTGCTAAATTTTATTATATCCTTATAAAGATATTGCTCTCTCACGAAGTGTGAAGAATCTGCAAGAGTATAACAATAGCTCGTGGAGGAGTTTCAAGTCTACGATCTCGCTTCTTATCCGGTCCTTCCACCAGTGAGCTACTTTACAGAAGAGGTCCTTGTTCAGCGAGTTTTATTAAGCGACAATGACAAAAGCCTTATGTGTACCGAGAACGTTGTATATTCTTAAAGGAAATTTATTACTTAAACCAAATTGATTTGTTCGTTGATGGGTGTAAAGATTACAACGATGTTGTTATATATGTACCTATTGAAATAAATAGACCTTATGTTCAAATCAAGTCTTCAATACTTCAATCATTTGTTGATGTAATTTTAAAAATATAATAATTAATAACTATTAAAATTAAACATAAAACTGAACTTAACAAACACACTAAACAACTTGACAAAAAGGTTAACAATATTACTTTTGACTGTTATTTCGGTCAGAAGTGGATAGGTACTATTGTCAAAAGCCTGCAGTCGATTAAAATGTAGAAGATTAAATTGAGACAGATAAAAATAATGGTATAGCAAGTCCCTTTTTGAATTTAAGAAAAAACATTGCAATAAGCAATGCCTACAATTTTATTGATCCGTATCCATACTTCAATAAGTGATTACTAACAAAAAATTCTAGGAATTTGAATACCCAATTCGATTATTCTCTTACAAGGCAGAAAACCTTTTTTAAAAAAACCTACGAAAAGTCGATGTATTTTTGATAGATTTAATCTGATCCGTCGGAAATCCGATCGTGTAGGGAAAGGTCAAAGAGCGGAATTAGGAACTAGCCGTTGGATAATTTGGGAATAAAAGTTTGTTTACGTGATATACGGTTACGAGTTATTTATTTACGGCTAGAGGATTTGGAGACCCCGACGTCTGCATGAATTACGGCTTAGTCCAGACAAGTTTCAGTTTTAGGAGGAGATTCACACTGCAAGCGGTTTTTATTTCCTTGTTTCTTTGAAGGAAATATTATGATTTCGTTTTTGTGTACACATTTTAATGAAACTAGTGTATCGCTGAATCCATTTTTACTAGTTTTAGGGAGTTGTTTGTATATCTACATATATAAAAGAAACAGGCCACTCATCACGAAATCTCAGAAACTACAAATGCTAGAAGGTTTAAATTTGCATGAGAGGTCTTTTTAGAATTTACCAAATTCAACCCCTAAGGGGATAATACGGGGGTTGGAAGTTTTTATGAAAGTCCTATATTAAGCGGTAGTAAAATATCGAGGACCGGCCATTATATCACATATGTATAAGCATATATGGGTATTTCGCATAAATATTTATTTATTTATGTATCAAACAAAATTCACAGAAAATAATGTTTTTTTGAAACCAAATGTGTACATAGGATATGGAAATATTCATATGTACAGACAACACAACAATGCTGTAGTGTGTTGGAATTAATATTTAGTTTATTTAATACTATACGCCATGTACGGATAACGCGTGTGCACTTGTACATTTGTCATTTATGTAAAATCTGTTTAAAAATAAATTTTAAGCTTTTTGTACAACTGTTTTTGTAGTGACTAGTTTTCAAGCTTTATTGAAATTTGCATGTAAACGGCTGATTTCTATTGTAATAACAGAGACTAATATAACGATCGCTAGTCATTTTCTTACTATATTGATTAGCAGAGATAAATACTTACACCCAACATGTAGCTGCCCCAATTGACTTTTCGGCTCCTTCCAACTTGTAGCTAGCTATAAGATATAGTGATTCTTTGTCATATATTTAGGTAACATAAATTAAGACAAATTAAAGAAATATGCAATTAATTATCAATATGTTTTCTTTAAGGATATTTTCAAGTCTCATATTAAAGCTGAAAATAGATTAGAACTTTTCAATAATTAAGTATTTTCTATGAAACTAAAAAAATCTATTTTAATTAAGTAGCTTTGGATTTGATTTTTTTTAATAAAATTAAGTTTTAGCGTTTAAAACGCTCGTCGTCTGAAAACGTCTTTATTTTAAAAGTTGGGGCAATAAAAACCGTGTGAGTTACATTAATTCCCACACCGTGTTTGGTATGATTTATGTTCGCCTGGTGAGTTTCTTGCTAAAATCCCCCGCACTTCACTAAACTTTCATAAATTTGTATCATAATTTTATAATTTTATTATCTATACTATAGTAAATAACATCAAATATTACTTTTTTATATAATGCTAAAAATACCGATTAATTATTATTTTGTATGGTGTGTGTAAAACAATGGACGTTGGATCTAATATGTAATATCTCACGTTTAGGTATTAAAATGACGGAATTCAAAAAATCACCGTGTTTTGGACACAAAACGCAAAAACGTTTTACACGTCACAAAATGTTCCAAGAATAGTTTTTTTTTTTTCAAAATTATAGATTATGAACCACATATGAAACTAGCTAGTGCTCGATACTTTGTTTGCGATGTCTGTGATGCCTACGTCATAGCTTTATGCATGCAAAGTCTCAGCCCGAACGGTTTAAATTTGACAAATATTACTTTTTTATAAAATGCTAAAAAAATACTGTTTAATTTTCTTCTTTTTATGGTGTGTGTAAAACAAAGTTTCATTCTTTCCGCTATTTTAGTCCTTGGGGGTAGAATGAATCAAAATCCTTTCTTAGCGGATGCCTACGTCATAACATCTACCTGCATGCCTATTTTCAGCCCGATCCGTTCAGTGATCACTAACCACTCAGTCAGTCACCTTTGAATTATATATTTTTAGATTAAATATTTATACTAACTTAGCCAACTTAATTCACGCAGATTTTGAATTCGGTCATTTTAATACTAACCGCGCGAAATACACTCAGCATATGTTGGACATTTTATCAACGATACCAGAATTGTTATTTTATAGTAAACAAGCGATTTTTTTTTTGTAAATGAAATGTTGGATCTTGTAGGCTCGTACAGTAAAAACATAATTTATGATAAATAATTTTACGTACGGTATATCAGTTTGAGACGGACTTGGTTGTTAAATACAATTTTATTAGGTTTTGTTATATATAAAAACCTTTCCTGAAAAAATATCTAAATTTTCGTAAAAATCGCGCCCAAATCCGTTACGTGTTTTAGTAATTAACAGACTGTTTAATACTGTGTAGAGAAGAGAACAGATAGTTAAGAGATAGTGTGTAGTATTTGACGGCTCCTAATGTCAAATTCTGATCATCCAATTATAATTAAACAAAATAAAAATATATTAAATAATAAACTGCCTTACTACAAAAAATTTAAACACACGTTAAACGCGTGTCTATAAAATCCTGTACTACAAATCCGCATCTAACGATAGTTTTGAGTTAAACATGATTTAGACATAGTTTATTTAATGTATAAACTTACGCTTAGGTATTTTTGATATATGCTTAAAACATATTTTAGCTGTCAAATATAACGTGTGACATTTTATTAATAAGTTTCTTTATAATTTGACACGCAGTATAGCAATTTTAAACAGTGTCTAATTTTTAAACACTGTTTAGCTAGACACGTGTTGAACATGGTTTTATTTCATCTTTCGTAGTAAAGCAGTAAATGTTTTCATTCTGAATATTATTTATAGAAAAATATTTAATTTAGTAAATTTCTTCAGATAAATAAATCTAATTTTTATAAATTAAAAATTACAAATGATGCTGATAAGCAATAATGTGTAAAACCACAAAAAGTCAAATTCCGAGATATTGATGTATTCTAATAGTGCTTTATGTATTTTGCAATATTTGAAAATTTTTAAGTTACGTTACGTAAATAAATACGAACACAAGTTATATTTATATATATATATGTCTTCAATAAAAAATTCCTTTAATGTTAGGTTTGACTATGTGGCTTCACATAGTATTGCTTATCAGCGTCCAAATGTCTTTTAAACTATTTTGGTTAACAAAATGATTTTACGTATTAACTTGTATTTTCTGAGAAATATTTTTTGATAATTTTAAATATAATTTTAATAATTTTAAAGGCTTATAGGGTATAAAATAAAAAAGAAACCTCAATACTTCAAACATTTATTTTTATTTGACGTTTCATAAATAATTACGACAATATTAAGTTAGATTAACAACAAAGAACCTAAATGTACAGTGAGAACTAGTTGCAACTTTGTCAAAGGAGAAATTTTATCCATTAAAAGAGATTGCGAGAGAAACTCGGTAAAATTTACTATGACAAAGTTCCACTTAAGTATAATACAACAGCTTTGGCACAAAGACTTGGCGTTTACAACTTACTTCTATGAAGAATCATCAGTCTTTCAATAAAGATAATATTTGACAATAATAATATTCAAGACGCTAAAATGGGCTGTTTGCCTTTCGTGAATTCTGTTTTAGCATACGTTCAAATATTTACGAGAAAAAATTAGTGACGATATGTGTTTTCACTTCCTTTCACGAAAGGCCAAATCCCCGAATACAAAGTTAAGACTCCATTAATTACTATTCTATAGATCTAATACTTTAGTGTTCTTATTGATATGATTCAAAATTTTATTTTAAACAAAATTAAACGTCTAATATATACATACATTTTTGTTTTCTGAAATGTCTTAGACTCAGTGATGTTATGACTAGAAGACTGACTAGTAATGATTGTTTAATTTAGCGAAAAAAAATACATCAAACAAAATAAAGTAAAGCTAATTTTAAATTTACCTAGCAATTTTACACATTTCCCTTAAGACGTAACACATTATTTCTTATTTAAAAATTCTTTAATTGATGAAAAAAAGTTTACAAATATGTTGTATAACGAAAGGTTAACATACCTTTAAAATTTTTACAAAAATGGCAGTGTAGTGCTGGGAATATGAGTGCGATTTATTGATAAATTAAAATCGATTTTAAAAATCGATCTACCACATTTAAAATCGAAATTATTACGAATATTATAATATCCGTTTACTCATATTCCCAGTTAAAAATAAAAAAGCAATACAGACTCGAGTAAGTTAACGTCAAAATAGTAGAAACGATCAAGATTAACATTTAATGAAATAATCTGTGCTCATATGGCACAAATAAAAGCCATTAACGTAAGAATTGATTTTATGTAAAATGCCAAATATACAGACAAAATTTAATTCGTATTTTTTTTTAAATTTTTGACATTTACAACTTTCGTAACTACTTACGATGTATCTGACGTACATATGTCAAAATCAAGGGCGAATGTCGTAACGCGTCACGTTACGTTAATACGAGTCAATCAGTCGTCGTTTTAATATTTAATGTTAATCGTTACTACTATTTTGAGTTTAAAATCACAGGCTAACAGATTAAAAAATTCCAGCAAATATTAGTAGACTGCATTCAAACAAAAAATCCGTTTTTTTATCTGTTATGCGGCGTTCGGCAGTGGCCTGAAACAACACGTTGATTTATTAACACAACTCGTAAACAAGAAAGCTTTAGTTTTATTCGAGTCCGCTTTTAGGAGATGAAAAAGAGAATCATCGATTTTGCTTTCACGTGAGAAAGGGTTGGATTTTTTTGTAGGTGTTTTTATTTTTATTTCGTTTGTGTTCTTGTGTTTATAGTTTATATCCATCGTGTGCTCGGCGGTGAAGGAAAATATCGTGAGGAAACCTGCATGTTTTGAAGAAATTCTGACATTATATATATATGCCAAATCGAGCCGCGTGAATCCGCCGGAAGCCGGATCGTTTAAAATGTATATCCGCGCATTTGGATATTACGTTTCAAGATCCGCGATTTCGGATTCGGATACGGATATTTATTTATTACATTATTTTAGATGATTCACCCCTATATATCCACCATAAAATGGATACTTGGAAATCACGTGTGCCTTTATCCGGTCCGTTAATTTGTGCTTAATCTCATTATAAAATAGTTGATTTAGTAACTTTGATTTAAAAATATGTTTGCGCTATAAAGGTGCCAAATATTTGATTTTTAGAAATTACAAATAGTCGGAATAGACTTTAATAATTTTTCGTAGCTACCTTATCATCTAATTATGCATTCATCGATGCATTGAAAATTAATAACATAAAAAATCCGCTAAAAATTTTCATATACGAATACGGATACAGATCTTTTTTCTCTTTCTCCTTCTAGATACGGCTATCCCAAATATCACTACTCCTAACTTAATAGGAGAGGAGGCTTTTGGCCAGCAGTTGGATTAGTACTGTTACAATACGTTAGCATAGAATTGATACAAAAATATAACACTATGAAATAGTCGTATCTATACGAGTATGTAGATCTGCTATTGGTGTTCCCTTAGAAGCCATTTTAAGTAGATGTCTAAAACTCAGTAAGATGATAAAATAAAATTTAAGTAAATTTAGAATCAAATTAAAAAAAATGTTTTGCCAAACTAGGGTACAGTAAGATTTTTTTAAACCATTATCATAATTTTTAAGCACTTTAAAACAAATATAAATAACTTGCTGCCTCTCGCGGTTTCACTCTCTTTTATGATTACTGCATTTCTATTTCCAATGTATGATGTAATATAGCCTAAAACCTTCCATAATTGGGGTATCCATCTCAAAAACAATTTTTCAGATCGGATTAGTAGTTATCGAGATTACCTACATATATATAAACCTATATATAAATATAAATAAATAAACGCATCACACTCAACGGCTCCCATTAAGATCTCATGGTCTTGTGTCGGGAGTCTGGAAACACACACAACACTAACACAACAGATGTTTTACGTGAGCGGGGATCCAACCCGCGACCGTTAGTGCTTCAGTCAGTTGCAGTGACCACTGCGCTAACGTGTCTGTCAAAATATATAGTATACGTAAAAAACCTATATATATAAATTAAACTGATAATTAGAATAATTTACATTTTATTATATTACACAATTATTATATTTTAATTAGTAACTAGTGGTACGAGACTACGGAACACTGAAATAACAACTCGCACTTGATCGGTTTTATTTCTTTAATATTTAAGTAACAATACGCAGTCATTACGTTCAGGATTTTTTTACATCAAAAAGTTTTATAACTTAATATTTTTTTACGAAATATAAAATTTGTTTTGAAAAGTGTGTAAGTTAATTTAGAACTTATTTTTTTATAATCTAATATTATAATTAGATATTAGCACTGGCTGAGTCAATTTTAAATGTAATATCTTGTTTATTTTCAATAGACTAAAACTTAAAAAGTAGGAAATAATTAATTCGTAGAGTATTTTGTTAATGCGTATTACGTCATGACTTCGTCATTAATTAACCGATTTGGAGAATTTTTTTTTATTTGAAAATCACTCTCAGATTGGTACGATCGATCAAAATTGAAAGTATCCAGTACTAAATAGTTTGCTTTTAAAAATAAAATAACAGGGTAAAATATGACATCCAAGTAAACGAATTGTATAAAATAAAATAACTGAAAAATGTATTGCATTGTGTTTTTTTTTTTTGCTTTTCACTACCACTATAATACAATTTATTTTTATAATTTGTTCCTTTATTTCAAAACCTACTTGTTAGCTTCGGATAAATCGTAGAGGTGGAATATAGATGGAATATGTAAAGCATTGGTGCGGAATCGATTGTTAAGTTATGAACACTGAACACACCTTTACAATCAGGGGATTGCCGTCTCTTTGTTGTAGTTATCTCGCTTGGTCGCACAGATATAGTTGTATTACACGTATGTTTAAAAGCAAATCAAATACTTATTGTTCATCTAAGATTCCTACCGCAGCTAAGAAGAGAAGAGCTCATAATTTTGAAATGGCTGGACCGATTTTGATAGAACATTATAAGAACGATCGCTAGAAAACAGTCTTTAAAATAACAAAGACCTCGATTAACCCGTTTAGGAGCTACGGTGCCACAGACAGACACATAGCGGTCAAGCTTACAACACTTCTCTTTTTGCGTCGGGGATCATAAAGTACACCTAATATTTATGTTTCTCGTTCTTGTTATAGAAAAATATCTTGACAAAATCTGACTATACTAGAGAAATTCTTAGTAATAGTAATTGGTAACATGGCCCAACTAAGGCTTACCCCGTCTCGAAGGGAAGGCCTTTATTCAAATTTTATATAAACATAAATGGAATACATATACATAACAAATAATTATAGTTCCTTTTTATCAACCGATTTATAAAAAATAAAGTTCTCGATTCCTTTTGTATTTTTTTTAAACGTTAGTTGCTATAGAACTCCGTTTTTTTATTATTTGAAAGAACATACTTTTATATTTTAATTAAAACCGGATAAATAAATGAAATTGTGTATTATAATTTCATGTCACCATTTTGTTTGGTATTTAGTTTACTTTTAAACTCGGTCCCTTTTTCAAGTTTTTGCAAATTTAAATTCCCTTTATATATATAAAGTTTAACTATCGTAATAAAAGCAAAACAACTATGTAAACACTTACCTATGGTTTATTCTTATTGACTTGTCTTTTTTAGCAGATAAATATGGCGTATTTCAAGTTAAGTTAGATAAGAAATTATCGACTGATGATTGAACTGAACTGTTTTTATAATGAAAATTTATAATGAAAAAAGAAATTGTTCCAAATTTTCGTGTTTTTTTTCGTGTTATTGTTACCAAAATAAAGACATAAAGAAAAATAAACTATAGATAACCTTACCTAAGTTATGAGTGACAAAAATAGGACCGTGACAAAAAATTATTTCAATTATAAAAACAATGACAAAGGACCTATGTGAAACTTTATAAAAAACAAAACTTATAAGTGCAAATGACGCCTTCTGATTTGACTATGTTAGGAATTACATCCAAGTTCACACAACACTTTTTTTTTTTTTTTTTTTTTTTTTTTTTTTTTTTTTTTTTTTTTTTTTCTGAATGAGTATTGCTGTTGGCCCTACTGGCCTTGACAGCGTCACCGGGGGGGGGGCCGAGTACTGAGACTCGGCCTTGAAATTGGGAGCCCCCGTTGGGGCTCAGAATGGACGTCCGTGTCTAAGGGTGTCTCCTAGTGAGATCGCACCTCGGCTTAGAACGTCGTCGGTGTGGAGGATGGCGCTGTGCGGAGCGCAGATGACGAGGGTGACGGTCTCACGACGCGCCTAAGCGCGCCCGAGCCGTCGCAAACCGAGGACCTCGTCTCCGCCGGCGGAGACGGTGTGTGTGTGTGTGTGTATTGTTCCTAACGGGCCCTACGAACGGAGCGTTCGCCAGAGTGATTCGGTCGTCGGGGTCAGTCAAGACGTGCATGGGCCGTCTTTGTCTGATCTGAAGATTTTGCCTCAGACCTGTGTAGATACAGGCCTCTTTGATAAGGGGGTTCGGGTGGCGGGTAGCTTTCTCAAAGAATGATGTCGACAACATTTTGAGATGCTTAGAGATCGAATCGATCCTGAAATCCTTGTGGAGGTCAATGTTACGAACGTACCACGGTGAAGCCGTGGCTATTCGTAAGAATTTATTTTGTATTACCTGTAGCCTCTCTATATAGGCGGGATTGCAATGTGCGAAGGCAGGGCTCGCGTAAGACATGATGGGACGTATGTAGGTTTTGTATAATGTCGTCTTATTTCTAAGCGACATTTTACTCCGCCCGCATATCATCACATGTAATTTGCCCAGCACGAACGCTGCCTTATTGCGGGCTTTGTTTATGTGGGGCCTGAACGTGAGGCGTTCGTCTAGCGTGACGCCGAGGTATTGAACCTCTTTTCGCCACGGGATCGGTTCATTGAATAGGGTGATTCTCCC